>OX243796.1:2500000-5000000 GCA_945859595.2 Megachile willughbiella
ATAAGAAAACTTGAACGCCCTGAATGCCTGATATCGGACGTTCGAGTATTCGTTACAATCTTTTGTTATTCTAAATGACATCGCTTATTTTACCATTTAGTTGATCGTGGACAGGTTCTTGTTATTCATAGTGATGAATTTCGATGGTATTTTCTCTTCTGCGCACTACGCATGTTTTACAAATTCCAATGTGGTGTATCAGTTGGATCAACGGAGAAATTTTGATTTCGGCGCTTTTTTCACAAATCAATTAACATTCTCATTTTGACTTACTGGAATTATTTTATTTAAAAGAAGGCTGAATTGTATATGTTTAACTGAAATTCAATGTTAAATTGTTTACATATTTTCAATAATTGTAAAATAAAATATTGTTAGTAATCAGTAAAGTTGTAGTTTGTTGTTTCTTGTACATGTCTTCTTTTTAAATTCACTCATGTGTAAACATTTGTTTTTTTATTCTAAAGTTATTATATCATTATCAAACAGTTTTTAATATAAATTTATGTGATTGATAATTTAATTTGTTCCTTTTATTTATATTTTTTGTATTTCATTTATTCATACATTTAAATAAATTAAACATGAAAATATTGCATAAATGCTTAAAAAATATGGATAATAAATATATGATAATAATTTATAATATCTATTTACTTGTTATATGTGTTTACAAAGATAATTAAAAAAAAAAAAAAAACGAGACTTATTTGTAACATAAATGTTTGTATGTATCTTTTCACTGTTGTGTAAATCATTATTTATGTGCAATATAATTATAATAAATAAGATTAAATGATGTAATATGTAATATTTTTTTGTATCTGTCAAACAAATTGCAAGGAAATATCTAAATCTTTTTTATATAGTGCGCATGATGCATAGATATATTATACCTGTTGTAAACAATCTTTCTTTCCAAGATACTTATTAAACAGTTTTGCATTTGATCTTTCAGTGTAATGTGTAATGAGTGATAAGCAGACTGCACCTATTTTGCCGCCCCTTAATGGGGGTGGAGGAAATAATGGGGGAAGCAATGGAGGTGCACCTCAGCAAGTTAATTTGCAACAAGTTCTTGCTACTGCTCAAGGGCTTAATGTCCTCACCACTGGTTCTGGACAGCAATTTGTTATTACTTCACAAGTTCCTGGTCTTACACAGGTGTTTATCTGTTTATTCGGAGTAACTGAAATCTAATGAATTTTACTCATGGTACATCTGTATTTACCATTTGTGTATTTTCTATGATTGCAGGTTATATCAAGTAATGCAACAACTAATTCAAATATTCAACAAGTTGGCGTTACACGCATTGTCAATATTAGTGGCACACCCCCACGTGCTAGTACCATGGGGGTTGCAGGGGCAAGCAGTTCATCTCTGCCATCTCCCACTCGCCAGAATTCACCTAAAGTTGTTTTAGCGACATCTCCAAAACTCGTACGAACTTCTATTGGAAATATGTTTGTTGCACCAACTTCACAAGCTTCTATGCAATCACCACCTGCAAGAAAAAAGTTGAAGTTGACAGATTCTACAGAAAAACCTACCATGATTGCTGATGATGCAATGGGTTATCGAAGAAGAATAATGGAACACAAAATGAAAAGGATGCGTGCAATAAGGGAAAAATATGCTGAAAATGCATCAGAGTTATTCTTTCTCCATGCTGGAGGCAATATGATGGATTTTCAAACATGGAGGAAGAGACCTCCGACTCCACAATATCTGCATTTTTTACGACAACATAGATTAGACCCAGATGATGATGATGAAGATTTAACAGTGCCACTGCCAGCAGTATCAGAAATTCCACTAACACCAGCTGTGACAACAACTGTTTCTACAATAGTTCCTGTTAATCAGTGTACAGAAGTAAAAATCTCTGGTATGAGTGTTGCCCCGGTCGCAGTATCTACAACATTACCTGCCGCAGTAGCTCAACTTAATCAACAAGGTAAGCAAGCTGTTAATATTTGTTTGTCTGTGATTAATTTGATGGGGTAAATTATGTTATCTTAGCTCAGAGTTTCCTAATAAAACCATGTTTATACCATTTTGTATTTGCTACTAATATATTTTCCTAAAATGACAAGAGGCACACCATTTCTATTTTGACAAGAAACTGTAGAATGTATCAAAGTTCGTTGCAAAAATACGGATTTTGATATATTACTTGTAGGTAACTGCAAATGACATAAGTTTTATTCTTTGAGATTTTTATAGATACATGTTTGACAATATGGTGATATAATTAACAATTTTAGTATACAGTTTATATCATCCAAATAATTACTTTGCATAATAGGACATGTACCAGGCAGGCCTCAAGGGGGCCGCCATGGCATGGTGTTTGCCTTCAGAGCAGCAATTCAATCTTCACCAGTCACCGCTCACCCTCCACCTACTTCTACTCTAGCACCCACGCTCATTATAGGTGATTACTGCAGGCTTATCATTTGATGTTTAGACTCCTTACCTTTTGTTTTTGACTAGATTTTGTGAAAATGTACTTATTCTATTGTACTTGGGCACAGCTCTTTATTTAATGCATTGTGCGTGTTGGATTAAGTTGAGAAATGATAAAGCTTGAATAAGTTCGAACATTTAATATAAAAATACAGTTTCCTTTAATTGAGTAATTATATTATATGTTATTTTGCACCGTTATTAAGAACATCTATTATAGGTTGAACTGAATAAATAATTCAATATGGTGGCCACTTTTAATAATCAGAGATGCATGTAATTTTGTACATACTGAAAACAGTCATATTTATTTTAATAATTGATCATCAGTACTTTATTCTGTTGTAATCATATAACCCCTGATTCATTCTCACAATAATTATACCTCTAATAAATTCGTTGCGTGCTATACGTTACATGTTTTTATTTATCATATTATATCTTATTTTAATATAGTGGAATATTTGCTTATTCCATCCCACAAAACGACGGTCGATTCAAACTTATATGTTTGAAACGATCCACTCTTTGTGGGAATATAAACTCACAGCATTTGTAAGGTTGTTCAGTGATTAGCTATGCAACCCAAGGGCGCTGTTGATACATACATATGTATACACGTCTTGTTAGAAATTTTGTTTAAAAATGTTTGAGTATGTATTAAATCATTGTTTCATTATTACAGGCAATGCACCGATAGTTCCAAGTTCACCAAAATCTGTAACAGCGGCAACAAGTCCTGTAACAGATAAACCTGTAATAGCTACGGCTGTTACAACTATTACTACCACCACTATACCAACCCCGACTTTTACTGGGATTACTACGGTTACTACTTCTGTTACTACTACAGTTACCGCTACTACTGTTACAAAAACGTCCACTGCACCTCCTGTTACTAGTTCTCAACCTGTTACTAAAGTTGTTAAGTTATCTGGCTCTAATGCAACTTCACCATGTGATATCACAAATAACCAGGAACAAATTGTAGAGAAAGCAAAACAGGTATAGTATCTTTTCTACAACGGCGTGTTAGTTATTTCAATTAGATACTTGAATAAATATTATATTAATTTAATAATTACATTATTTAATATAAAACATCTACAGGAGGCATACGTTATGCAAAGAATTGCTGAGTTACAACGTGAAGGATTATGGTCAGAAAGGAGGTTGCCTAAAGTACAAGAACCACCTCGTACGAAAGCTCATTGGGATTATTTATTGGAGGAAATGGTTTGGTTAGCTGCCGATTTTGCTCAAGAAAGAAAGTGGAAAAAAGCTGCAGCAAAAAAGTGTGCCCGTATGGTACAGAAATATTTCCAAGAGAAAGCAATTCAAGCACAAAAAGCTGAAAAGTCACAAGAACTTAGGTTAAAGAAAATTGCGAGTTTTATTGCTAAAGAAATCAAAACTTTTTGGACGAATGTAGAAAAAGTGAGTAACTAGAAATTTCATGAGTTATAGTAGCTTTTACCCCACACTATTAAGCCGACAGTTTCGATGTATTTCAATTGAAAATGTGTGCTCGTTGTGGGAACAGAAAAGTCTGCTAACAGTGTATGGTTGTATTAAATATTTGAGTACAATCAAAGGAATGATGCAGGACACCTATTTTTATAACACTTCTAATATAGACTATACGAAAGTACAAAACTTTCATATTTCATTTTCCTTTTTTTTTTCAAGTTGGTTGAATACAAACAGCAAACGAGATTGGAAGAAAAGAGAAAACAAGCACTAGATCAACATTTAAATTTTATTGTTGGTCAAACAGAGAAATATTCAACTTGGTTAACGGAAGGACTTAATAAAACTGATGGGCCTCAAAGTATACCTGCTTCTATGAATAGTTCACGAATTTCTTCGCCAGTTCCACCTGGTAAATCTCATTCTGATGGTATGTTAAAATTTGTGATCGACTTTATACTATGTTCTTAATAATAGTAGTACATGATATGCATTACTTTTTTTTAACACAGAGGACTTTCAACCAAATCAAAGTTCAGATGATGACGAAGAGACTATAGCTAAAGCAGAAGAAGAATTAAAATCTATAACAAATCATAAAGAAGAGGTTGAATTATTGAAGAAAGAGTCAGAAATACCATTAGAAGATCTCTTAAAAGATTTACCGCCAGATTACTTAGAAGATAGAAGTAAAAGCTTGTCACCTACTTCAAAAGAAGTTACTGAAGTATGTGCACAATAGTTCACAATGGTTTACATTGTTTATTATTTAGGATTAATGTTTGACTTTTTTGTAGGAAAATGAGAAAACAGCAGATGGAGATACAGATTTTGTTGCAGCATCTGACGAATCGTCAGACGAAGAGGATACTATTATGGAACAAGAAAAACTGGAAGAAAATGCAGATTATAAGCAAGAATTAGATGATCTCAAAGTACATATATATTTTTCTAAATATTATAAAAATGTCAATGAGTCTTTTATATGCAAAGTTAATTCTTTTAGGCTGAAAACGAAATGTCCATTGATGAACTTATGGCAAAATATGGTAATATGTCGGATGTTCCAATGGATGTGGAACAAGATTCTGTTCAAGGTAAATAATATACTATTTAATTTCCGTCTTATAGTATTCATACACTAGTGATGATATTTTACCATTCCTGACAGTTCAAGTAATGGTATTCATTCTTGATTCTTGTTTTTGATGTAATTGAGGCATTTGTCTGAAAACTTTATATATTTATAACTTTTTAATAGATGTCTAAGTTGACCATAAAGTAATATATATCCATTCTTGTGTATTTAGAGTCGGATAAAGAAAGTATAAAGGAAGAAGAAAGTCAAGAGAATGAAGAAGAATCTACCAGTAATGAAAGCGAAAGTGAAGAGAGCGACAATGAAATTGGAGAACCAGAGTCTCGCATGCAAAGTGATCACGAAACTGATATCGGTCTTAAATCTCTGTTGGAAGATATATCCATGGAAAAATCTTCAAGTGACAAGGTAAAATAATATTTGTAATTTGTTCGCATAATTTAAACATTATAATATATTAAATATTTTCAAGATTTTAATATACTAGTAATTTTTGCAGACTGCAGAAATAGATCACTCAGATGCTAATGACGAAATGGATAATGTCGCAGCGTTGGCAGAAAGCATCCAACCCAAGGGGAATACTTTACTTACCACCAGTGTATGTTATTTTAATTATAGAGGAAGTAACTCCTATATAACATGGCTATTATGTTTAGGTGAAATGTTTCATTACATTTTGTATTGAACGGACATTTCCTAAATTTCAAACGTTCCATGCTGTCTAGTTTTTTATTAGTTCTAATTCTCGAACCGTATTAGAAGTGCTGTGTTATACGGGGATTACCTGTATTTTAAAGAACTTTGTATTCAAAATTTAGCCTTTCATCCAAAGTAATATGCCGACTAAATGGCATTTTATTATTTCGAAAGGCCAAAATATAAGTGATATTTATTCTCGATAAATAAATTATTTTGATTTATTTTAGAAAATTATCACGACAATTCTTAATAAATTATGTGAATCAGAAGCATAATTATTTATTAACGATAATATTTAATAAAATTTATTTTATAATTTTAGGTTGTTACTAAAATTCCATTCCTTCTAAAACACTCGCTGAGAGAATATCAACATATAGGATTGGATTGGCTCGTTACAATGTATGAGAGAAAATTAAATGGTATTTTGGCAGATGAAATGGGTTTGGGTAAAACTATACAAACAATTGCTTTACTTGCACATTTGGCATGTGAGAAAGGTAATTGGGGACCTCACCTTATAATAGTACCCACGTCAGTGATGCTTAATTGGGAAATGGAATGTAAAAAATGGTGTCCTGGTTTTAAGATTTTAACTTATTATGGTACACAGAAAGAAAGAAAACAAAAAAGGACAGGTATGAATCTAATTTAGTTTTTGAATAGGCATAGGGAAGAATAACGGCGTTGATAATATTCTCTCGTGTTACCTAGGTTGGACAAAACCTAATGCCTTTCACATATGTGTAACATCGTATAAATTAGTTATACAAGATCATCAAAGTTTTAGAAGAAAAAAGTGGAAATATCTTATATTGGATGAAGCTCAAAATATTAAAAATTTCAAATCACAAAGGTGGCAATTACTGTTAAATTTTCAAACGCAACGGTAAATACTTGTAACCTTCTGTATAAATAATATATTTATTTCATACTATATTGTATTAAATTGTCTATTATAGGCGATTATTGCTTACTGGCACACCTCTTCAAAATAATTTGATGGAACTGTGGTCTTTAATGCATTTTTTAATGCCAAATGTATTTCAATCACATAGAGAATTTAAAGAATGGTTTAGTAATCCTGTTACTGGAATGATAGAAGGAAACAGTGAATACAATGAGAATATCATTCGTCGACTACATAAGGTCTGTAGGTAGATTATATTCATATTAATTTGCTCATGTATACAACTCGCTACCGACCCAGATATTGCGACAGAATGGCACATGTCTGTTTTATCTATACATAGCGAGATATTAAAGTAGTTCTCTCTTAAAACTCGCGTGTCAGAATTTATATGACATACGATTCCTGTCGTGAGAAACAATTTTTCTTTGCAAAATTTGTTATTGCGTAGTTAGATAAATATTTAAATTTTACAATTGTGTTACTTGCAGGTTTTACGGCCTTTTTTATTACGAAGATTGAAAACAGAAGTAGAAAAGCAATTACCTAAAAAATATGAACACGTTGTTATGTGCCGTCTGTCAAAACGACAACGATATTTGTACGATGATTTTATGTCCAGAGCAAAGTAAGGATTAATTATTCTTTATATCTTTATTATAATTTCAATGGCTTTATTATTATTGTTTCAATACTAACGAAGATTATTTTTATTATTTTGAAGAACAAAAGAAACTTTGGCTAGTGGTAACTTATTAAGTGTCATTAATGTATTAATGCAATTACGGAAAGTTTGCAATCATCCAAATTTATTTGAAGTAAGACCTACTGTATCACCATTTCAAATGGAAGCTATTGAATATGTTACAGCTTCCTTGGTATGGAGTGCTTTAGATTATGATCCGTTCAAGGTTTGTCATCTGTTTATTTAATTTTATTCCATCTAATTTTAAATAATTACTGTTTCAAAAGGCTGGGAAAAATAATATATTCATTTGTTACAGCACATTGATTTATCTAGTATTAATTTTTTATTATGTGATTTGGAATTGACTCTTACTGCATTTACGGCACATAGAGTTAGGCGATTACAAACTCCACGGAAACTTATAGAAGAAATAGACACCCAACCAGATCCACCTCCAAGATGTCCACCTGGAAAAATTAAAATTAATGTCAGATTATCTAACCAAGTTAAACAGTCGCCCACACCTCAACAGACTCCAACGAAATTGAAGAATTTAGTTGGAATATTGCCTACTCCAAGGGTTGGAACATCCCCCTTAATAAAAACAGCAAATAATCAAAACACTCCAGGGCAAGGTAACACTCACTTCGAAAATCTAACACGTTACTTCTTTCTTGCAATTAATTTTTGCTTTATTTTGCAAATTTATAGGCGTCACTTTAAGAGTACAAGGAGGTCAACAATTACAGGGATATTCTGTGCAATTAGTTCAACATCAGGGTAGTGTGAAAGGTATTAATTATCTTAAATGTTTTAACGTGTTCTACGTACACTTACTCCCAAATTTGGGTCCCTGTGCATCATCGATCAGTGGTTGCACTCAGTATCATCGCTGTGTAATCATATTTGCAGTGGTGCTAGAGGAATTGGTCTCGGGCCAGCCTGTTTATAGTTTTCCCATGTTATAAGCATTCTAGAACCGAGAGCACATTAACAAAACTTACATTTAATTATAATCTAACATTTGTAAATCACAGTTTGTGTAAAACATTTGTTGTTGTGTTTGCTTCGAAAATAGCAATTCCTGTTGGAACACTAGCACATAACCCACAAAGTACAACAGTGACACCAACTACAGCAGCAACGAATGCACAGAGGATTACAGTAGGGAATGCAAATATTAGAGATGGACTGCAACGACTAGCCACGCAGACAGTTACAGTTAAACAAGGTGATTCCGTCCAAAGAATAGCAGTGCCTAGTTTTGCACAGCTGGTTCAGACATCTACTGGTAGACATATCATTCTGACTTCAAATCAGCAAAACACTAACACAGGTTTGTCCGAAGAGTGCTCATATCCCACTGACTTCATTTATGATCCATATTAAACATCGTGGTCCACGAATTTCCTTTTTCATATCATTTGTATGCACTTAAATGAATGTTGTTAAGAAATAATCCATGATGCATGATTATAAATAATAATAATTCCCTATGTTTGTGGACAATTTTGACTACAATCTTAAAATGTAACTTGTGGAACGATTAAGTTAGTAAATATTGAATTATTACAAAAAATATATAATCTCTTATACTTGCAGTTTCATTTCCAGTAATGACGCCAAGCGGACAACGCTTAACGGTTTTATCCAAATCTTTAATGGGCCTATCTACCTCGGCAACTACAGTGAACAAAGTAGTAACGACTACAAGTGGTACAAGTGGGCGACCAGTAATGAGGGTGCCACCGCTAAATGTTACTACTACTCAAACACAGTCTTCTCCTACTGGCAATGGACAATCTCAACAACAATCAATTCGTTGTGGTATCGTTACCAGACACGCACAAAAAGAATCAGAGAAGGCACAAACGAAAGAACGTCCAAAATCTGAATTTTATTTGGTAATTATTTAAATTATCATAATGCTTTAACTTTTTCTTCACGTGGTGTGTATGCATAAATTCTTATATAAATGTATTTCCATAGCCACAATTGGAAGAAGAAAGAAAACAAAGACGGCAAGCTAAGCTTCAGCTTCTTGCAAATATCAATGAAAAAAGATGTGCCGCGTGTCCTCTGTATGGTGAAGATTTGTTTATGGCATTACGAATTGGAAAACCATCAACGGCATGTCGATGGCACAACGGTTGGGTTCATTGTGCAAATACTAAAGAAAGTGTACGTACGCGAAGACAGTTTTTTTCTCGTACGGAAGCACTTGCAGAAGCGATCAAAAGTACGGAACAAATTGTTGAAGAGCTTAAAGAAATTTTTGAAAGGTTCGTCTATTGATAAGGATTTGAAAACTTATCCTTTGCAATCAATTTAATGTGTGCAATATATTAATTTTATTTTAGATTCGCTGTTTATGTTCCTGCTGTGTGCGCACCTACCCCACGTTTTCATGTATCTCATCCCCCTCCACACAAGTTTTACGCTCAGCGTCGTATGCAAATGGAATTGCAACGTCAACTATCACCAAAATTGGCATTGTTCCATCCAATAGCTAGTGCAATGATGACACAATTTCCTGACCCTAGATTAATACAATATGACTGTGGAAAGTTGCAGTCTTTAGATCAGCTTCTTAGGAAGCTTAAATCTGAGAATCATAGAGTGTTAATTTTTACGCAAATGACAAGAATGTTGGACGTATTAGAAGCTTTTCTTAATTACCATGGTCATATATATTTGCGCTTGGATGGTACTACTAGAGTAGATCAACGACAGGTACGGTCTGATTATCACTCAATAATTGTTGTCATTTTTATCGTCTTTTTCATATGTATTTTCTTTTTTTCTGTTGAAATGCAGGTTTTAATGGAAAGATTTAACGGAGATAAGCGAATATTTTGTTTCATTTTATCGACAAGGTCGGGAGGTGTAGGTGTGAATCTTACAGGAGCAGATACCGTTATATTTTATGACAGTGATTGGAATCCTACAATGGATGCCCAAGCACAAGACAGATGTCACAGAATAGGACAAACACGAGATGTACATATTTACAGGTAAATATAAAAAATACAGTATACAAGCTTGTGTAACTTCAAGTATACATGTTTTCTCTCATTATAGATTAGTAAGTGAAAAGACTGTAGAAGAAAACATTCTGAAAAAGGCCAATCAAAAGAGACTTCTTGGAGATTTAGCTATTGAGGGTGGAAACTTTACAACTGCTTACTTCAAGAGCGTGAGTATTACATGTGCAAAATAAACGAACTTGTTCGTTGTAACATGTCTTATAAAACTGATTATTATTTTTACAGTCTACAATACAAGATCTCTTTAATATCGATCAAACGGAAAATGATGCAACGGCACGAATGGCCGAAGTGTTGGAACAAAATAAAGACCGAGAAAAATTCTTGCAAAAGGACAATCAAGGTCAGCCAGTGGACGATAAAGTAGCTATGGGTGCGCTCGAAAGCGCCCTTGCTGCTGCTGAAGAAGACCTTGATGTTCAGGCTGCAAAAACAGCAAAAGCTGAAGCTGTTGCAGATTTAGCAGAATTTGACGAGAACATACCTTTAGAGGATGCTGATAAAGATGACATGCAAGTCAGCAAAGCTGAACTTGAAGTACAAAATTTAGTATCTCAGGTAAAACTTTTTTTCTCTTTGCGTGAACGAATAATTTTTGAAATATTATTTTTTACAAAACGATGATTTAAAAATTTTCTTTCCATACTCAGCTGACACCCATAGAACGTTACGCGATGAAATTCGTTGAGGAATCAGAGGGGGCATTTTCTGCAGCACAGCTTGCTGCAGCGGAACGTGAACTAGAACAACAAAAGAAAGAGTGGGAATTAGATCGGTTACGAGCGTTACGCGAGGAGGAAGAAAGACGAATGCGGTTGGCTGACGACGATGAGAAGCCCTTAACATTTGGACGCGAGGATGCGCAAAATCAGGTTAATAGTGCTAGTAATTCTAAGAAATTAGTCAATAAGAGACCGAATAGGAGGAGAAATTCGCGTAAAAATAATAAGAGTACTCAAGAATCGGAAAGCGAGACCGAGACTACTACGGAATCGGAATCAGAGTCGCAGGAGGACGTGGTAGAGGATAGCCTTGACGAAGAATCGAGTCACACGGAGAGTCAGAGTCAAGGCGACGAGGACGAGGAGGAGGAGGCAAATGATCAGAATGATTCCGAGAAAGGCGGGTATCCAAAACGTAAAAATCGTTCTAACAAATCGTTTAGCCAAAATCATTTTGATTTGAATAGTCCGCGAACAAGATCCAGAGGGAACGTTAAAATTAACCTGTGGACTTTGGATGTCAGTCCTATTTTGCCAGGTATAAAACCGAAGGCCCGAGGTCGGGCTAGTAATCTGCGAAAACAGCGCGAACTTGAAACGAGAATGAAAGCCGAAGAAAGTTTTGTTTTACCTTTACCACCTGTTTCGAGTCCTAAAAAGTTCAATAATTCAAATGTTTCAAATAAGTTCGATGAAGAACACGATACCGATTTAAATTACATTAATACTGAAAGAAACAAAACTTCGCCTGTTAAAGAAACAAGTGAAAGTGTTGCTAATTGTAAAACAGTTACGAATCATTGTACCATTTCAACAGCTTCGTCAACGCTAAAATTAAATACAGTCACGGAAGAATCTAGTTCTGTTACGCGTTTAGATTCTTTAGAAGCAGAAACGTGTTTCCACTCGTATAATTCATCCGACATGTCGGAATCTGATATCAGAGACGACAGTGAAGTGGCACAAGATTTAACAGACACCAGTGAGTCTTCGGTACACATTGCACGATCTTCGTACAGGTCTACGGCACAGCGCAGTAATTCGGAAAGCAATGCAAATTTTAACGAGGATTCTGAAAATTCGGAGGCTAATGCGGATTCTAATTCGTCTACAGTAGAATCAGGCACTTTAAAAACTATTTCTGATTCAAAGTCTTTAAGCAATTCAATCACTTTAGATATAAACGAGGAGATCAATATATCAGAAAATTCATTGACTGCACCCGTAAAAAATAAAATGATTATTCAAGATACGAAGGAAGCTAGTAAAGAATGTATAACAGAAAACTTAAGTAAGAGTTCAGACGATGAAACAAACGACCAATTAAACCAGGAACCTGTTTCCACTCTACAGCCGCAGACGTTAGAAAGTAAAAATGTAAAGTTCCAAAATGAAAGTAGTGCAAAAGATACGAAGAGATCGCATAGTCCTATCGAGACGAAGGAGAACATAGACGTAGAAACGAATAAGGAACAATTGGACAAAAGCGATTCGAATTTAGATGTAAAAAACGAGTCCGTTAATGATAATATATTTAATTCTGTGATAGAAACAAACTCTAGTCAAGAGTTTAGTAACAAAGAGGAAAAACGTACTAAAGATGAATCTACGAATAATGAAGATGAAGAAGAAACTCAGTCTTCGTCCGAGAACAATGACAATAATTCTACTTCGGATATATTCAAATCAGACAGCTTATCAGAGTCTGAGTCAAGCACCGAGAGCAAACTTAAGTTTCGTAAACCGGACACGATATCCTACGCCATAACAACAAGAAGCGCAAAATTAAATCAGAACGTAGAAAGTTTGGAGAACAAAAATTCGGAGACTCAACTGATTCTGCCAAGTATTTCCAACGAGTCCAAACAAAACGAAGTATCCAGTGCAAATTTAAACGTTCAGCGGAAGGAAGCGAATAAGGTATTGCAAATTCGCAGGCCTGACACACCACGGCCCATGATAGAACAAAGTAGAGTGACAAGGTCGAGCGCGGGTCGTTCTTTAACGCCTCCACCGAGGAACAGTCAGAGTCCCACGAAATCGATTCAAAGAAGACAACCGGACACGCCGTTGCCGGAATGTTTCAAATCTTCTCCGCGACCAGCAACGAGATCTATGACAAACGCGAATTCACCCGTGAGAAACGAAGAACAGAACACGTCTTATGAAAAACCAACGACTCGTAGTTCAAAAATTTTGGACAATGGTTTCTTGAATCCAGCTCTATTCCGAAGAAGTAGGTCGATACCACCTATGAAATCAACATCTGAATCGAAAGATTCCAGTCCTGTTTTAACCAGATCAAAGAAGACCAGTGATTCTACGTGTGTAAATACGAGTACTGTAAAACGACGACCAGACACACCGGTTCCTACGTTTGAACAGGTGTCCAGAGTCACTCGATCTGGCTTAAATTTCACACCTAATTCAGGAAAATCAAGTTTTAATCATTCGTCGGCAGTTAGAGGCAATAAACATACAAGGAAGTCAGAAACTTCAGACTCAAAGGCAGAAGAAGATTCTGTTACTTCACCATCGTCCAACAAAATAGAGACATCAAACACGGATTCAAATGGAAACGATGTGGTCTCCGAGAGTTTCGCGAAACAGGAGGATTCGCCGTTGCCTCCTTTCACAGAAATCAACGAAAAACCACAAAGAACGGCCAAGGTAGTTGCGATTCTCACTCTGGACACGAGGAACAGTCACGTCACCAAAGCGTCAAGTTCTGTTCATTCGAAAACGTCGAATTGCAATTTCACAGACACGAAGAGTGTTAAAAAAAACGCCGATTCTAATTCCAATTCGACGTCCGACTCGCCGGGAAAGAATTGCGTCTTTAGGATCTCGGACGTGGCCTCCAACTGCAAATTGGACGGATGGCACGGTTCTGGATTAGACGGTACACGAGATCGTATCTCCTCCAGTGTACTTTCCAACGTAGCAAGTACTTACGGTAATAATAAAACGGGGAAAGCGTCAACCGTGAACAAAGTTACGTCGCCTTTGAATTCTAAACTTAAAACGGACAAAATTCCGATGCCTGTACAGTCGGCGGCAGTGATAGCTGTGGTAGATTTGGATAATGATTCCAATTACGACTCATCCGATGGGTCGAAAAGATTGCGAAGAAAGATCAAACGAACTCGAGTAACGTCGTACGCCAAGGTTATAACCGGCAAGAATGAGTCGCAAATGGATGACGCGTTAGACGATAAAGAGGAACAGATACCTCCTATAAAGAAGTCTGTTCGTTCGCAACTCACTCCTCCTCCTTCTTCGCAAACCACTCAGTTGGAGAAGATCAGTAGTAGTACTATATCTTGAGTCTCGCTAAAACTTTATCGCTGTAACATTTAGCAGCGTACTTGTATAAATGTTTCAGACACGCATAAACATTTTGGACTGTTGCTTGGAGTGGCGTGCGCATAATCCAAGTTCTGATTATTATTATCATATGTTTTTTCATCTTTTTTTTTTTTTCTTAATTTTTCACACGATTCTTGTACATAATTCACGAAACGTAAGGAAGTAAGCGAGACATTTCTTTAGTTGTACTGGGTACACACGTGTAATATTTTTTAGCATTGTAAATTGTGCTCTCCTGTAAAGGTTTCTCGAGAATGTCTTTGAGCGACATTGTAATTTATACTTGGTGATATAAAGGAAAAATGTGAACGAAAGATTTAAGAGATCCGACTGTGTATCATAATAGGAATAGAAACGAGAAAATGATTCGTTATAGATTAGTTGATTTAGCACGACTGCAAATAATTGGTTTGCGGCGTGATCGTATAAACGAGATACAATAGACAGTCGATTCAGAAGTATAAAATTGATAAAACGAAAAACGTAATATTCTTCTGTGAACGCGCCGTACTTTGCTCTCATGTAACGCCTTGTATTATATAACTTGCAAGGTAACGACCTGATTACATGCTAGATTTTAAGAAGTTTATTCGTTTAATGGTATGTCCCACTGTAATATTTAAGTTGCGTGCCTGTATTTTGTATGATCGAGTGAATCCGAGAAAGGAAATAAACAAAATATTCCTTGCTACGAAGCCGATGTGTTTTCTTATTTCTTGGTGCGTTTCCAAGTCTGTTCGATCAAAGGTTCAGTTCCGTTTTGGTGTCAAATTTTGCTCAGTGTGCTTGGTTATATATACATTGAGGATCATTAAAAGCGACGATCTCGCGTTCTCGTGATGTTTTGGTGTGGCAAGGCTATCATGACCGCACATTAAAAGAAAAAAAGAAACTTGTGTAAATTAGTCAGAAAAATAATCGCATGTAGTAGAAAGCTCCAATAGTTATTTTAAAAAATGGCACCAAAACACTGCCTTTGCCATTCCAAACTTGGAGTCAGCCAAGGTATAAGCAGGCACATTAATGAGCGTCTTGTACGGTAATTCATGTTAACACGGAATCGAAGTAACATGAAGTTTTTGTTAGGAAAATGAGCCTTTGAACGAGCACAGTGTATGTAACGCTTCCTATTCATTTCCTTGATATTCCGAGATGATCCGTTTTTTATTCGAGAAAAGTGTCATTTTCATTAACGTTATTTGCTTGCAACAAAATGTGTCTAAAATCCGAAGGCATACGGGTCAAGAATAAATCGTGAATTTATTTGTTTGGTTATATGTTTAAATTTGGGTGCGGTGTACACGACGCTCGTTTTTCGCAAACTTTCCCTATAAGTCTTCTGGAAGAAGATCATTATTTGTAATCTGAACAGATCTGATAGTCGTACTTTAATGTCTTACAGATATGGTTGTCGGACGACAATATGGAACAGATGCCGGTTCGTATATGAATATTACTTTTCTTTCTTCAAAATCTTGAGGAAGCGGATAGACAATTTCTTTTCTATTTGTCAGATGTGGTGTCCTCCAACGCCTCCCACAACGGATAACGATGTTTACATCGACTATTCTTTGGGATTTCTTTATGAAAATACTCCTATGTCAGAGGCTCAATTGCCTCCGATATACATTAAGAAAGAACAAAAGAGAAGTAGAATCGAAGCTGGACTTAGTGATCGCGATGGTAAGTGAACATGTGATTTGCATTATAGCGATTCACATTAGTATGACAATCCAAATTACTTGTTAATTGTTTGTTATATAAAGAAATGGTCGGAGCAAGTGGTTCTTAATCAGAATGGGTAAAATTTGATCTTGAAAAAATTATTAAGAAATTCTTCATGTAACAAATAGGTCCCAAGTAATTTTGATAGTACCGTGAAAAATTATGTATAATAATATTTTATCAAATCGTGTATTTGTTGCATAGGACGACGAGCAGTTAAAATGCGACACAAGGAGGAATCGGTATACGCACCGAGATCTTTGTTCGATCGGCCTTCACCAGCATTAACGAAAATGCGTCGTGACATGAAATTACATAAATATCGCATAGTTCGACCGCCGATTCCATTGCCGGGTGTAAAACCGCATATGTCGAAGTCTTCAACGGACCAAGAACTTGTTTTAGACTGGATGATACACGAAGATTGGGCACTTCTTCAAGCAATTCAGATTTATCAAGGACTGCCATTGAATTTAATGATCTTATCCCCTGGTCATACTCCAAATTGGGATTTAGTTGCCGACATAGTGAACAATACTTCTCGAATATATAGGTCCCCTAAGCAATGTAGAAGCAGATACGAATCGGTGATAGTACCGAGAGAGGAAGGAAAATTACTTTATGATACCACGCCGAAAAAACAAAAGAAACAGAAAGGCGTTTACAAGATGCCTCAAGTTTCAGAGGTATATTGTGATATTTTTATTGTACATTTGAGGAAGGATCTTGACACAAATTATCGTTGTTTAATCGTCTTCTTTTAGCAACAAAGTAAAACAAACAGGCCAATGAAAACGTCTCAGTTATATAATCAGGATAAAAATCACTCATTCACATTAATGTGCTGTCAAAGATTTGACACCATAAAATCTGTTTCCAATAAGAGAACACCTACCGTTAAACCGTTGCTCGTTAATCCGTTAATGAAGAACCCCACTAATGCTGCCGTTTTAGCCGAATGTGGCATTCAATATGACAGTCCCTTAGCACCCATAGAAGTTGCAACCCGACGAGCTGATAGGATCGCAAAGGAGAAACTTAAACATGCTGTTAGTATAATAAGATTCAACATCTCGTCCATTTGAATGAAATGTATAGAAAGTATTATATATTTTTTATTCAGGTTTTAACTGCTGAGCAACAACAGCAAGTAGCTGCCCGTTTGCTGCAGCAACAACAGCAGCAACAACAACAGCAACAAGCTCAACAACAGCAGCAGCAGCAACAGCAACAACAGCAGCAGCAAATAAAATTGCAACAACAGCAACAGCAACAGGCGCAGCAAAACATTTCGAGTACCACGAGTCCTCAAGTACATCAATTGACCCAAGTTGTAACAACAGTTACGACTGGCCTGACAACGATGAAAACTGTCACAACAATGACGAACGTTACCACGTGTGGAACGGCAGTTGCTACATCCGCGGCCAAGACCCGACCAGGAGGAACGTTGACTATGCAAGACACGCGTACTGCGCCAACCGTTGTTAGCGTTGGTAATCTTCAAGCTGCTCAAAGAATCGCAACAGCGAGTTTGGTATCCGCTGCGCAGAGTTCTCCCTCAGCCACGCAAAAGGGTATCGTTGGGGTGACTGTAGCAACAGCTTCCGGCAGCAAAACGCTAACCGCTGCACAATTGCAGTATTATAGACAGCAACAAGTTTTGTTGCGACAACAGCAACTGAAAGTACTACAAGCCCAGGCTGCGAGTGGTCAAAAAGTCTCAGTAGCTGTCTCAGCTGCTGCTGCGCAGCAAAGAGCTACTCTGATGAAGCAAGGTATAACCGCTGGCACTGTTGCACAAACAACCGTTGGAAAGCAGACGGTAGCACGTACAGTGTCAGAAACTGAAATGGCCGCTCTGTTAAAAAGACAGGCCTTACAGCAGCAAGCAAAGGCAGTGGCTCAGGTTCAAGTACCTTCGCAAGCCGGGCTTACTCCGGCTCAAATATTCGCGCAAGCAGGTTTGCAAGTGCAACAAGCTGGAACATCTGCCGGTGGCACACCAGTCGCTACTTTGGTGAAAGCAGCAAATGTAGCCAGTGTACGAACAGCAACGCCTCAACAGATTCGTCAGCTTGCTCTTCATCCTCAAATCATTACTCAAAGGAAATTACCGGCGCAGAAGGTTGCACAGTTAACGCAGGTTGCTGGTAAAACTGGGGTTCAAACGCAATTGATCGTGCAACAAAAGTCTCTGCCCGCAACGATGACTGTGCAGCAGATTCAACAAGTTATGAAACACGTCCAACCGTCTGCGATGCAGCAATTCACTCACGTACGTTTATATATTTATTATTATTGAGTTCATGATTAGGATGCAGGACTTGGTTTATAACGATGAGTAGATCACAAAATTAACAAGAGGTGTCCATGAAAATGAAAAATTTTCAAGAGTTAAGAAATTTAAAAATTTAGTAATATTAACTTTAGAAGTATTTTCCCACATACATTTTATCGAACCTTTCCCAGGTTCTTTATTTTTAACAGTAATATATGCGATTTCAGGTCTCTACGGGACAAGCAGTTTCTTCCCAGCCCGGTCAAGTAGTTTTAACGAAATCTCCCTTACAAACGCGAGTAATTCCAGTTGTATCTGCCGCTTTGAAACAAACAATACAAGTTGTTACGGCAAGTAGTGCTCAATTGCGACAAGCTGCGCCTGCTCAAGGGAAACCCGTTGTTACGACTGCAAGAGGTAGTCCTGGACCTAGTCAAGTCAGATTGCAAACCATTTCGCATCCTGTTCATCCTCAGCAAGTGCAACAGCAACCGCAACAGCAACAACAGACTCAACCAGATGCTCAACCAAAGTAAATATTGTATATTTCGGAGGACGCACTCGAATCGACTTAGCATTAGGAATTTTTATTTCGAATTCAGGTGGTTGGAATAAAGGAAAACGAATATCAGGATTCAATTGGGGTTCTCTTAAAATAGTGACAACATTCCAAAAGGTATTGCGAGTAATATAATTGCAATTGATTCGATGTTGTAATCCTATTTCGGATCAACCAGTACACAGTTGTAAAGATTAATACCACTTCACCTTTACGCGATAAAGGTATTTTTTTTATACTTCGATTTTATCTACGAGAAAGTGACACTGCAAATGGCGAATGTTATTAATCAGTATTGAAGTATTTCGGTTTTTAATCGTAGTATATCGTCTTTCAAAATTTGCTGGCCGAATTTGTACATAAATCATACTGGCAAAACTTTTGTTACGCGTTATTGATTTTGAAGAATTCTGGAATAGTATTATAAATTTATTATGACATAGCTTGTTTTAAACGCTTATTCGACGAAGAGCCCATTCGAGACGAATACTTCGCATTTTAGTATCTAATCGAAGATTTTAACTAAATAGATTTTTTGTCAAGTGCAGTACGGTTTTCTTTATGTGATATGTATATCACTTTCAATTCCTAATATATTATTTCACGTAAAACAAATGTTTTGCGTAAGTAAACAAACTGTTGCGCATCGAGACCGTATCTTTCTCGGTTTTCCAAGAACAAAACAAATTTAGCCTCGAGAAATACGCTTAACTTGTCGATACATGTGAGTAGAAAGAATAAATATGAATTTACGACTGTATATGTATCTATAGTTACCTGTAGGATTTAAAATTTCGTTCGATAATATGATGTTTATACTAGGCTCTTTATCGAATTGTGTAAGATTGTACTAAATATATATAAATATATATATATATAAATATGTATAATTCGTGTATTATAGACGCTAAAATAAACAAACTCGGAAGGAATGTATGCATTTCGTACGCGGTCTATGTATATTCTTTATAATTGTCTTACTAAAGACGCTAACAAGCACATAATTCTATAAGTATCCTTATATTCTCATAATATAAACTCGAAATACATATTTTAGTGTTAAGAACCATTCTTTCCGATTCTGATTAATAGAATTATTTTTACTTCAATTTGTTTGTACTCTGTTATTCTTTGATATATTCATCAACGTCACTGATAAATCCCTGGTAGTTTTTTGCGTTGTACATAGTTGCTAAGTCATGTCATTGCGTTGATAATTATGATAAGTAGTATATATGCGTTGTTTTGTAATGAATGTCGTTTGCTCTTAAAAATTTCATATCATATTATGATACAATGACTTGTGGAAAATACTAGTTTAATTATAAAGATTGAGTAACAGAGATATCTAGAACTTAAAGAGATCAATCTTGTACATTTCTTTTCGTAAATGATAGTTGATAATCATTCTTATATAATTGTACATGTCTACCCTAATCTAAAGCAGCGTTGTATGCGAAGTGGTAGCATTCAGTTGCAAACAATGGCAATGTTAAGTTCTGTTCTTCTGAACTTCGGTTTTATAGTCGTTGCGCTCTTAACTATTTTAGTGCTTTACGTGAAATATAAACGGAGTTACTGGCAAAGACGCGGAGTGTCAACTATACCAGGGCACTGGTTGTTTGGTAACGTAAAAGACGCTGCACTACAGAAAAAGTCTTTTGCTCAAGTGTTCGGCGAGTTGTATGAGCAAGCTGCGGATACGGATGATGTTTTGGGAATTTATGTTCTCCATAAACCCTTCTTGTTAATAAGAAATCCGGAATTAATTAAACAAATTCTAATCAAAGACTTTAATGTATTCCCAAATCGCTATTTCTCTGTTCGCTCGTTTCACGATGACATCGGTCATACAAATCTTTTCTCCATTCAGAACCCACCATGGAAATATCTTAGGTGCGTTTCGAATCATTGCTGCAATTACTTTTTGTAAAATGTTTATATATATTTTATTAGCTGAGAATTCGAAAATTTAAAACTACCTATTTACGTATCTTATTAATGATAACGATACTTTTATTTCAGAACCAAACTTTCGCCTATATTCACCGGTGTAAAACTAAAGAAACTTTTCCATCTGATAGTTCAAAATGCTGAATCAATGAGCAAATATATGGAAAGTCAGTTTTTAAACGGTACAAAAACAAAAAATATGAGGGTAAGAGATATTGCCTTGAAGTACACAACCGATATTATATCTAATATTGCTTTTGGAATCGAAGTCAATTCTTTCGATCCGGATAAAATAGAATTCTTCAACAAAGGTATCTTCATAAAGAAATTTACAGGTTTTTCACACTTTGTTGAGATAATTTCACGCTTCCGGTTTTTTTTTCATTTGAACAGTACAAGAAGGACTTAGTTTTTCCTTCAAACGGGGCCTACAATTTTCTACGATGTTCTTTTTCCCATCGTTTGCAAAATACATAGGTACTCAAATGTTAGGTTCGTCTACGGATTACTTTCGTAAGGTATTTTGGGATTCAATGGATATTAGAGAGTCGAAGAAACTTAAACGAGAAGACTTAATCGATTTGTTATTAGAGTTGAAGAACGAGAAGCAGGATAACACTGAATTCAGTTAGTGATAATTAATTAATTCTGTCTCGTAATATTTCATAAAATTTTGTTTTGCTATTGCATGCTCTTCGGTTGAAACATATTTATAGAATTTGCGGGCGACACACTGTTGAGCCAATCAGCCATTTTCTTCGTTGCTGGCCGCGAATCTAGCGTAGCAACTATATGCTTCACTCTTGCTGAACTTGCTAAACAGCCAGAGATTCAGAAACGAACGAGAGCAGAAATTTTAGAGAAGTTAGAACAATATGGAATGACATACGAGGCTGTTCAAAATATGAAGTATCTTCATCAAGTGATTTCAGAGACTCTGAGACTGTATCCACCAGCTCCGATTCTTGATCGAGTGCCTGTTCAGGATTATAAGGTAATACGGTTGATGACATGCGAAGGAAAACATAGAAATCGATTGATACTTTTTAGATACCCGGTACTGATATAGTATTAGAGAAAGGAACGCCTGTGTATATAAGTTTGACTGGTCTTCACCGCGATCCGAAATATTATCGTGATCCTCTATCTTACAATCCTGATAGATATACCGATGAGAATAAAAATGATATTCCGCCATCCACATATATACCATTTGGTGAAGGTCCACGAGTTTGTATTGGTAAGAAGAGTAGTTTATTCAAAAATTATATCTTTAAAAGCACATTGCCAGTTCGTATTATCAAATATAAATATGTTTTGTAGGTACACGACTCGGCCAGTTACAAAGTGCAATAGGTATACTCACAATACTTAAAGATTATGAAGTTTCATACGATTCTACTTGTAAATGTGACATTGACGTTCGTAACGTGTTCTTGTCACCCGTGGAAGATTTTAGATTAAATGTAACGAAAATCTAAAGTGTACTTAATTGTAAATATTATATCTGTTTTACAATTAAAATAATTCATTTGTTTATGGAAATACACAACTCTAATATATTATAAATATGACGATAGAATGATAAATGTATTTCTTTATATATACAAATATAAATTTTTAATACTATCATACATAATCTCTTAAATAATGTTACTAGTTACTATCTTATTTTGGCAATAGTGTCAAATATTTTTTAAATTCTGGAATGACACATTCTCGTGGATTTAATGGTGTTTGCGAAGTAAGATAATCGCTCAAATATTGTGGCATAAAGCAAAGAATACCTTTGCTAGCTAACATCGCCCAATCAATTGGCTGACTAACTTGTCTGACATTTACAAAACAATGAGTAATTTTTTTACCTGTAGGACTAGTATCGTATGGCGGTCTGAAAGAAAAATAATATATTGATTATTCTAATAATAACAATAACAATCTGAAATGTTTACCTTGCTTGAACAACTTTGCCACCTCCAGCTTCAATTAATCTTTGAAACTGCTCGTATTTGTCACCAGAAACTAGTAGCAAAGCTACCATGTTACAAAACGGTCCATTTGGTTCTTTAATCAACTTCAATCTCCATCTATATGCAGCTGCTGCGATTGTCTCTTCAATTTCACCATTTGGTTCTGGTATGACGTCTTTACTTTTCGGATTACCCCATTCATATTCTTCTTCCTGTTAAGAAGTGAATGCAATTAAGAGATGAGCAGAGAGATCAATTATAGATTAGTGACGGGCAAGTCGAGAGTTCATTAAAGAGCTTACACGCATTGGTGTGCATGTCTAGGAAGGAAATTTGCCCATCGCTGTTGCGGATAATAATAACTGATTATACTAACATTTAAAAATTTTCCTTCCTGTTCACAATCCCGTAAGTACATACAATGAAGAACCCACTTTCCAGATGCTATACTACCTAGCATCTTTTCGTTTCTTGACGGTCTGATACAAAGTAAATGTGTCGCAGTGATATCAAAACTAGGATCCGAAGATACATCACCTCCAAGATCTTTTATTACTTTTTCGTATGCTGTTCTATCCTGTTGAAGTGAATATGTTAATAAAATACTAATATTATTTATTATAACAATTAACATACCTTTATGCCTGAAAGCATAAATTTAAGTCTTTTTGGAGGCTCGATTTCCTCTACCGATTCTTCTTCAGCATCATCTCCGTCATGCTCATTTTGATCGATACCTTCATTTTGTTCATGTTGTATTGTCAACTAGTTATATAAAAGTAATTCAAGTCAAAATTGATCATAATTTCAGATAAAATCGATTTATATATTTAACTTACTTGTTTTGCATGACTCGGATCTTCCCATACAATGGCATCGATGGGTTGAGAATCTTTTGCAATGACTATGAGAAAAATTATATATTAAATAGATGATTGAATATTACTAAAATGATAACTGATACTTACATTTTTGTATCGGATCAGAAGGTTCTGTATTATATGTGCTTGCCTTTTCTCCAGAAAGAGAATATCTATTTTCAGGGGTACTAGATGTTCGTTGTAGCATTTGATCCAACTGTGCAATTTGCCTACCATGTACAATTATACGTAAAATTCATGTAACTATCTTGATTTTTGAATACCTTCATCTATAAACTTACATATTAATTTCAATATTTTGTAGCGGACTATTTTCGTCGGTGAATTCCAATTTTCTTTTAATAGGTGTTGTATCAGTTACTTTACAACTATTATCTTTTGCTTCCGCTGTTTCTGCTAAATCTGCTACTTCTGCCGTCTCTGCAATTTCTGGTTCTGCCGATGATTGATTATTAACAGTAAGTGATGTCTCGCCTGCACTGTCCTATTGCAATTAAAGATTCAAAAAATACGCTGTAATTGTTATGAGCGTATACGAATAATCAAACATATTACCTCCAAATTATGACCTTGATTTTTTAGTTTTTGCCATAACTGTTTTTTCAGATCTGAAAGAGGCTGTAAATTTCATTGTATTAATACATATACGTACATGAAGAATGTAAACATGATTGAAATTCATAAGATACAAACAGTGCTGAGAGCTCTTTTCTTTAAAGGTGGCTCTTCTACTCTTAAATCCGGAAAATTGTCAACCCATTTGACCCAACCTTTTCTCGTGTCTGGAGAGGGATCGGGTTTAAACACTTGACCATACGGTGTTTCTGGCGTAGACACATGAAACGGTGATTGTGGAGTTTTATTCATAAGTAAACTGAGTCTCTTATTTATTAGTGGGGTTTCACCGGAACCACTCTCTTGACTCTGTAATATATTTCTTTAAACAATAACTGGTAATACAAAATGATTTCCAATTAACATTCCTTTGATTACCTGTAAATGAGCTAAATGACGTTTCGGAGTAACAATGTTTTTATTTATTGGTTCGATTGGAGGTCTCATTTGACTTGAATTGGTTTTAGATAAACTTGTATCTCCATCATCCGATGAACTCGATCTTTCAGGAGCTTAATAATAAATGATATTTAAGTAACTCAAACATGTAACGTAACTCTAAAAGTTTTACATACCTATAGTCTCCCCCACAAGGAACGGTGTTTCATTAACGCGTTTCGATTGAGCTGCACAAGACTTCAACCAGTCAGCAGTTACAGCTGGCAATTTCCATTTTACTGCTGCATTATACTTATTACCTTCAGGTGTCGGACAAACTAAATGTGTACTTCCATATGTATTTTTTTCAAGATTAGTCTTCCGAACGAATATATCTTGGACCCTAAAACCAATAACGATTTAATATCTATTTGATTAGAGTTATTTATTAGCAACAAAAAAGATTACATGGCACCCAATTCCGTAGCTAATGTTGCAAGATACGTTCGTTCTACGCCAGTATACATGCTCATCGTAATAACGCAGCCTGACAATGGATTCAAATACTTTTTTATGGACAGGGGTCTATGATAGTACATAATTTCGACTATTTGTTCTTGATTTACACAATCTTCCTACAAACAATTTTAATAATAGAATATACTAAAACAACAAGATTAAACGAGAGAGATATTGATACCTACAATAAATAAGTCAGTGACAATTTCATTTACTGTATGTTTTAACAATGCACCACATTTTGGTACAACACCGTAATCTGGGATACCAGAGAACGTACTCGAAACTACTTGTCCACCCATTGCTATTATAGTTTCGGCTACGTAACTATCTTCATCGTTAAAGCCGATTACAACAAATGTAAGACCTACATAATTTGTATGTATCATTATAAAATTTGAATTTAGTATTGTAATTTGTTACATATCTACTTTAAATTACCTTCAAACAGTTTATCATTTAAAGTGGACATTTGACTAATTGGTACCGCACTATCGTCTGCTAAGCATTTGCTTTTTACGGATACAGACGTTGATGGTGTTTTTATACGTTTGTCTTCTTTTTTATTATCATCAACTAAAGTATTATCGTTAGTATCTTCTGTGGTAGGTGTTTGTGGCTTTGCAAACTCCTGCAATGTTTTCTCGTTTACTGTAACTAGATGAAAAATTATACATACATTATATATTCAAATTCATATTTCCAGAATATGTGCTACTAATTATTGGAAACCATTACCAATAGTATCCTGAAGATATTGTTCGAGAATATCAGATTGGTTTTTCTCTTTTTCTTTTTCCAGCATCGATAGCTTCCTATCTATATCGAATGATGGTATAGGAACTTTCCTTGGTTTTTGCAACATTTGTAAGTTCTATAAAAACATATCGATTAAATTAATTATACGTTGTACTATACCTCGTGATACTTACCTTTTTACTTAATGGAGATGGAGGTTCTGGCGGTTTCTGCATTGCACTATTTATTTCTTCAAATAAAAAATTTTCTTCCGGTGCCGGGCGTTTCAATTTAATACTTTGCTCAAGCCATCCCAAAGTTAGTATAAAAGGACTACATAAAATAATGACATTGCTAAAGAAAGTATAACAGAAAATAGTAGTGTAGACATTAATTTTATATCGTACCATAATCCTTTTGACTTCATTAATTTTAGCTCACTAATTGCTTTATGTTCGTCTCCCACAATAACGTGTGTTAAAACATCTGATATATCATCCAGTCGTGTCGCACTACCGACATTCAATATTTTATTAATTTTATCCCTTTGATTAGGAGCAAATCCAGCTAGATAAATCTGAAAAGTAGAAAGACGTAGATCGAAGAAGTTGTATATCATAATATTAAAAACTACTACACATTTAATCCACATACATTGCATCCATCTAAAAACGGACCAGCCGATTTTGCTTCGCTTAGAGTTAATCTATCCAAAACTGTAATAATAAAAAATAAAAAATTGAATGTATTTAAAATTAAATATATTATCAACTTATTTATGTTACTATTTACCATTGGAAACACCATTCGTTAAATGTTCTACAGTGGAAGTACTGCTCACTGTTGTAGTTAAAGTCTCATCAACACAACTGCCCTGTTGCATATCACATGGTATGGAACTTATAGCAGAACAATTAAGACTTTCATATACTGGTAGAAATTTAAAAAGTAATAACATTAGTCATCAAGTTATAGTTTTAATATTGTAATGTTACTAAAGCATTGTTTACCATTTGATTTTTCTGGAGTAGAAGATACTTTTAACGACGTGATCAAATAATTTTTAAAAGGCAGAGCATAGCCCACTTTTATACTCTCATATACCCAATCTGGTGTTAAACAAGCTATGTTTGCTTGTTTTGCGTATTTAAGTTTATCGCTTATTGGACTATTTACAGGTGCAAGTACAACTTTAACTTTTGCACCATCTAAAGGACCCATAAATGTCTAGAAGAAAAACAATGATGCATGCAGTGGAATAAAAAAAATTGGAGATGAAATTATTAAAAAAAAATATATATTTTACCCCTCCATTATCATTAATTAAATGTTTGATTTCTTCTTTTTGACGTTTTGGAAGGTTTGTCGACGTGACTACTAAATTGAGAAAAACAGGTGCTTTGTATTTATCAAACATGCTATCAGTTGCTTTAACAAAATCCTTTAAATTTGCTTCCCAAATTGTTTCAACCCATTCCTTTGTGACTATTGGTATTTTCATGTCTATTGCAGTCTGTTAAACAAATATCAAATATTACAACAGTACTGATTTAAATAATAAAATAAATTCGCTTGCCTCATATTTTGCAGACATGACAGATCCTGTTACAAGGTGGGTCACCCGACTACGCAACTGCTTTGTAAAAATACCTCCCATATATTCTACTAATTTTGTTATATGTTCCTGCAACCATTAGACTTTGAAATATCTGTAATTCTATGATTTAATTAAAAACTTTTAATATTTTAAATATACTTTTTCTTCTGGTGGTAAACCAGAAGCGCAGATGCAAAGACCTCTCATAGCAGTAGTATATACTGGATTATTTCCTTCTGGAATTGGTTCCCCATTAATGAAACAAATTAGTAAACATCGAGGTCCAATTATACTGCAAGAGTAAAACCATGTATGATTGTCATAAAATAAAATTAATTATAGAACATTTTCTTATCAAATGATTCTACTTACGGACACTTAAATGTTTTTAATTGTTCAAATATGTCACCTTCAAATTCCTCCATTACAAAAACATCATTTTTAGCGGGTTTCAGTTTACTACATTTTTTTTCAGTGATCCATCTTGGCTCCAAATCATGCTCACAACATTTCTGAAAGAATAATTCATGAATTTTCGTTTCATTCCTAAACAATCCTTTCTTTCAGTCAATATTTGTTTACTAACATCAAATGCATGCCACATTTCTTCAATACAATCATTTTCAGATTTATATTTGTTTGGCACAATAAAATAAAGATTTACATCTGTGTCAGGCTGACTTTCTTGAATCATGCTTTAATTAACAGTTTTCTTCCAAAAATCAAACGATCATAAACAACTTACATTTATGATTTGTTAGAAACACATTCTGTCAAAAAACGAAATGTACATAAATTTTATCAATATATGCTAGCATGTTATAAAATATTATTAAAAGCTAGTTAATCAATTATAAATGGAGAATTTTGTATAGATTTACAAACCCTGCTATATAAACTGTATATAGTACGTAATTTGTAATCTTTCTAAAACAATATTGCATTCACTTTTGTGACACTATGACAGGTTAGACCACGCTTACAGACTAATTTCGAACAGATCATTAATTACGAAAAAATGTATCTATCTTTTACAAAACAGTGTTCAACACGTTCTGACAGTTTTCAGTATAATATTGCAGATAGTAATAAATTTCGCAGTTAAAACCCACTCTTACAATATCTACTCTACGCGACAGAACTGTTCGCGCCCAAAATGACTATGGTAGAAATTGATCGGCTTTGCAATCAAATAGAAAGAATAAAATTCCTTTTTAGCATTAATATGTACATTCTGACTAAATATGTTAATGTAATGTAATTATTTGAATAAGTTCCAAATACCGTGCAAGCTTTATTTTTACATTTTATAATTTTACATGAATCGCGTTTTGAAAATAATATTGCTAGCGCCATCTGCTGAAATTAACAAAGCGTCGTTAGATTACGGGAATACGTTTTTGAATAAACGTACAATTGTTCTTGTTTTATTGTTCTTTCTATAATGAATAATTTTGAATTACTTTAAATTTATATTCTTGTTTAATGATTCGAACGCACTCGCTTATTCGCAATTTCCGAGAATTACTTTTTCTCGATAAGATATGAGCTTTATAATTACAGAATTGAATGCCAGTTTTCTTTTACTTACTTTTTCCATTTGCCGAGAAATAAGAAAATAGAGTAAATACATTCATACTTACCTGGAGAAGGAAATTTAGTTATTAAAGGAAGGAAAATTTCAACGAGACTCGTCATAATATTAAAATAATTTAATCATATAATTCGACAGACATAAGTATAGTTGACACAAATGATATAATGCCACATCGAAGTTGTCGCATTTATATCAGGCGTCACTTGACAAAACCTAATAACACTGTTCTTAATACCGTTGCAGCAACATTAGTTGCACGTCGTTTATTGACAATCGATAACAGATACGTAAACCGAGTAAACGGCTTGTCAGATCTTAGGTAGATAGTTCTCAAACGTTAATTCACATTTTTACATGTCTCGATAGCGTATAAATATAATTTCTCTCGCATATAGCCGATTTATAAACACGTTTGTAACGTTGAAATAAATGGAACAATTTTGTTGCCAGTCAACTATTTAATAATACAAAGATTCAAATTTTGTAGGTGGTCCTAATTTAAAAGACAATTTAGTTGGTAAGCAATCAGGCAACTGGCGAGTTTCAGTTTAATTAACCTGCAATAATAAGTACCATACGTGAAGTCATACTTTCCTTTCATACAGAACACAACAGAAAAACTCATTTTCACCAAGATACCAAATATAGTACAAAATCTTACTCGCATTATTCTCAATATTTGTCAGATCTGTTATAACAAAGCGCACAGAAATCGCGGATACCAGGGAAAAGGGAAATTACATTACATATAGCTCCCCCCTGCATATTTATGCAGTTTTTTACTTTGTACCTCCGTAACCTGTATTTTTATCACTGGCCATTCGAGTGAAACTGTAAAGAAGCTGTTCCGACATAGTATGTATCCGATGATTCTCATCCGTAATAAAATTTTTACACCTTACCTATCATTCACACGATCAGTTTAATAAAAAAGTAAACTGTGGATAAGTAATCCATGTATTATAAATGCTTTTGTAATTATAATACACTGAATTTTATCTTTTGTCTTATCACTTTTGGGTTATAAGTGAATCGTCGATAATTAAGAGTTCCATAATTTAGCATTAAAATAGTCGCGAATAAATTTTCGGTCGATAAGGTGTCAAGAAGAAGGCAATAAAACAGCAGCGATCTCTTCATTGGCGTAAATAGGATTTTCGTTGTGCTAGATCTTCTAATAATGGCGATAATGCCACACTTACACAATCAAGTGACTTTCGGGAACTTGTAAATTTGAGAATTCGAAGATTTGAGGCATCCTACCTACGACACGAAGTATCCTACGTCCTACCAAATGGTTCATGAAGAGGTCCATATAATTTTTTTGAGAGGGAGGGTCAGGCCCACTGATAATTCTAGTTACGCCAATAAATTTCTTATTCTCTCTTCCGCGTACACGAATCCGAAACTTCATCCGAACCAACGAAGCTAAGTCGCGCAACGTAATCGTGAACGATTAGGTACACAAACTATTATAGATTAAAATATACAGAGAGAACAACCATTTTCGCGATCGCATCGGTTGCCTCGCGCAGCAGCCAACAACGCCTGTTGATCGACATTCAAGGCTCGATCGGCGCTCAATCTTAAACTAGACGCGTCCTTGTTGTTCGCCAGATAACGGTTGGCCGTTCTCGAGTCCCTTCGGGAAAAGGTCGAGCGCGACTCCTCGAGCGCGAGAAGGATCTTCGAGTGAAAAATGCTCCCTCGTCGCTCGTCCGTGCAGCTGGTTATTTGTTAGAAACTGGCTGTTCCAGGTCCGTCGTTAGATGTCACAGATATTGTACAGGTTTAAAGTTCGCGTATCTATGGGAACATGTATCCGAGGTCACGCGTTTGGGGTGTTGGTAGCCTCGTCCTCTTTGTTCAGCTCTATCAGCTTCTCCAGAGAGAACTGACGTGCCCTGGCTGCCCAAACTTCTCCATTCGCCAGTACTCTGTAAAGGAAACCACACGACAATTGATTACACTCAACTTTATATACTAAATACGCAATATACTAAATACGTTCAACCGATAATGGCACGGTCGAAGAATCTTTAGCGAATTGTGACGAAAGTTTTGGGAATTCATTAATAGGATGAAATAGCAGGTATAAATAAGATTCGTGTAGACGTTCTCCAAAATGTTGGGCTACCAGAAATTCATTAAGCAAACGTTTCCCGAACGAAACTATATAGGTTGATCGAGGATTAAACGTTACCCGCTTACTGGGTTACATACCGTCTCGTGTTTTCGCTAACCAGCCTGTCCGGCGCTCCGTACACCGGCGGATTAGCATAAGGATCATAGCCGAGCACAGAAAGCATCGGCGCGATGTCAGGCATCTCTCTAACCACGTCGTCCGGAATGTGGCCCACCCACTTGGTCAATGCCTCCAGGTTAACCGGCTTTATGATCTGGTCCGACGACCTCTCGACCCTGCATTCCGAAAAATACAATGGAATTTAGTTTCCGATCACCTTGTATATACTGAAACTGTTGGCTATCTGTCGCTGCAGTTCGTTTATTAGCTAGGCTGCATACCAAATGGTGCATTACGTTAACAATTACATTTTGTTCCCGTGTCTCCTTTAATTACCCATTATTCTAAATTTATGATAGCCGCAATTTCTCTTTTGTTAGAATAGAAGAGGAGATACGGTCGGGGTAACTTTTTTGTTCCAGCAACTGTTCTAGGACAGGTCCGCGTTAACGAGAAACAGTTTGCCAAAGTTTTTCAATTTTTCATCGATAACTACTCTCTTACTTGCTCAACGGAACACCGCCTGGTTTATTAATGAATTCCTCGTGATGCATCACGGATTCGTTCCAAGGAACATCGAGGAAGTTGAGAATCTTCTTCATCCATTGACGCGGATGTAGCACCAGTTGCTCGTACGGAACCATCAGACACTTGTCCGTTCCTATTTCCTTGCATTGTCCGTACATGATAGAAATCGCGTGATTCCATTTGATCAGCGATTGCCGATAGGACGATAAATCGAATCCCGTTATGGTCACCTGAAAGATATCGTAATTACATATCGTTGGCGTTATTGCGAATCGATTATTTGAAATTTCAATAAAACAATATCCGACTAACGTTGCGCCATAGATTAAAAAAACGATATTCTTCGATTTACATAATTCTATGATCCAACGTTCCACTTTTATCCTCTCTTTTGCATTAGAGGAATACGCAAATTCACGCTGGTCTTTTTTCTGTGCCCACCTCTTCTCTATGCAAAGAGTACGTCGCGTTTTCATATTCGCGGATGAAGTGGGATAAATTTGCATGCATCAACCGGAATGCCCGTTAAAGCCACGTTGGCGGTTGGTCGATGGTTCTTCGATCGGATCGGGCCATACCTTTCTAGAGATAATGGAATGCACGGTGGCACGGCCGTCGCGGATCATGAAGATAAACTTGGCATTTGGGAAGAGATCGAGAATGTAAGAGCCCATCTTCAGAGTGAGGGGATCCTTGTTGCACAATCTCGGCGCCGGCTCCGCGTGTCGCGCTATTATCTCCAGGCAGAAAGCTGCTATCGCGCTGTCCATCACCTGGGCAAATCGTTCGTTTCCAGATTAATATCGAAACGGCTCTAGAATTCATCGATGTTCCGAGTCTTATATCATTCGCTGCGAGATTAAATTCTTCGGATAGAGATTCGAACATTTCAACCAAATATTGCAATCATGCAAATTGATTCCTGGAATCAGTAGTAGGAATTGCAAGGTTTCTCGAAGATCCTACCAAAAGTGTTACAATGACTCATCGCGTTGTTAATACTTTGATAACACGATTCGAAACTCACCTCTTTCGAAATACCCGCTTCCGAAAGTCTAAGGTTCTCCCTCTCGGACTTGAGCCAGTGCATCCTCATCTGAAGGATCCGCGGTATCACCCTGGTTTCTTGGCCGCACCTAAACGAAAAATGATTCAATGGTAACATTCTGAGTCATTGATGGATCTTCGAAATCAGAGGAAACTGAATGGAACTCACCTGACATCAGGATGCGCATCAAGCATGGCTCGTACCAAAGTTGTGCCCGATCTAGGTACCCCGCCGATGAAGATCAGTGGCATGTAACGATCGTAGGTGTACCTCTTGTGATCGAAAGGACCAACCACGTATTTCTGCAAAATAGAAACGACTGTATCAAATATCTTACTTTTACATTAACTTAGCATTTAACATTAGCGACTGAATGAACGAGTTTCACTAAAATTATTATTCTTCTAAAGGGAAAAAGTCTTGTTCGGTTATAGTGTATCCGTTCCAGAATTAATTTAACGATTTCGAACAAAAATGGTAATTCTCTGGATAAAACGACGGGGAAACGATAATTTCATGGTTAGTTCGGTGTTCTTTAACGATGATGATCAGCGTTGGCGGGATATCGGATGGTGGATCGAAAGTTTCCTTTAGCATCGTTCAAGAGTGCAGTTTATCGAACGTTTCTTATAAAATTATACAAGGTTGATTAAACTTCATTTACCAACAACTTATCGTTTGTTTTACAATATCGTCTCTGGTATCAGGAACAAGAAGCTTGTCAGGATCGATAGACTTGAAATTTTCTTTATAGGAATCGCTATTAGCTCCTAAAACGTTCACGATTCGATTCAGGGAAAGTTTAAACGATTTTCCTGGCATCCTGCTTCCGTGTTTTCTCTCGATCGATGCCGCTGTCGTTTAAAAAATGTTCGCTACGCGTGTCAACGATCGAGAAATATTTGTTTGTCACGGTTGTTATTATCGTAACGGAATAAAAATGGGGAAAACAAATGTTCGAAGGCTAAGAGAAACGTTCGTAAGAATTGTACCGTGAGAAATGAGGGAAATCTTTTTCCGGCGTTCTGTCAAAGAAATCCATAAATATGTCCTGAAAGCGGTGCACGAGTCGAGGACACGTTTCGATGCGAACAGGCAGAAATTTTGATTCGCAGCTAGGTTTTTTGGTCTTTAATGAAGCGATTACGGTAAAACCTTTCGGTTGTGCACGAAAATTAATGGGTTCTCCGAGTGGTTTAATGAGCCGTAATCAAAGCGAAGTAGGATAACATTTCAGCTGGCATGGAACTCGATTGTGCAAACATTATATCAAGGACCTTATCATTCGATCAAATCGTCGATGTGTTCTGCATGATTATTAATAAACGTTGACCACTAATGTTCATCAACGTGGTACACAAATTGAAATTGAATTATCTCGTACAATTTGAATTATGACGTTGTGTATACTACTGGTATTCTATGATTGCTTCATCTAAATGAACTAATTACGAGGAAGAAATATTTCGTTTTCTTCACCTCTTATTGTATTAGCATTCCTTTTAGGATTTCTCTGGCTCTATCTTTTTAAACCAACGAAATATCCAGCGACGTTTTACAGAAGATGAGACCGCAAATCCGAATAAATCTGATTAAATCTTGAAATCTAATTAAAATGCTTTCAATGTTCAAAAAACAGTGGTGGCGCAGAATACGTTCTGTAATTAGCATTTTTTCCACGTGAAATCACATGCTATCGCGCATCCAGCAATTTTTTCACTACTCTACGTTCATATTTCGTAAGAAACGAATAAACTAGCGGTTGAAATTCTGTCTTCGTGATTTATGCAAACAGCTGTACAAAAAAAAACCCGGTAATTAACGTTTCAATTGGCAGGTCATACTGCTTTAATTATTACACCGATCGCGTTCTCCTTTGACAAAATTAATTAACCGCGATTTAATTGGAAGCGCGGCGTATCCTTAGGGGATGCGTTTCAATCACAATTTCGAGCTTAAACGAAAACCCCCGGTACTTCGTTCGTCGGAGAAATAAAAAATGAAGGTGCAAAATTTTTATAACAGGCGTCGCTCGTACTATGAGTACCCAGGAAAATTTAACGACGAGCGGGTCAATTAGCGGCGAGATTAAAATTACAATGACATGCAAACGAAGGATAGAGCTCATGATACGCGTTATTGTGCATCGCGACGAAAGTCGAGACGGTGTAGCGATATAATAAACGTCGACGCGAGACGAAAATTACTCGCGTACTTTTGTACAATAATTTTAATCGTTTACCTTAATTCAGCGGGGAAATAAATTGTCGCTACTGAGTATTTGAGTAGCTTGTTTCGCATTAACGAATGTCAATGAGAAAAAGATGAATCTCCCTCGTAAAAAAGAGAGCTCTTCTAAACACTGGAATCAAACGTCTGGCGGATAAACTGAACTGCCAGTTAAATCGGAGGTTTTATCGCTGAGAAAAAATCCCAGCCCCATAAAGGAAACTGTCATTTTGAAGAATAAAGGCGCGTTGGCGGGTGAACGTGGTGGTGCGACGCGTTTTATGATTTTTCAGCGGGTAGGCATCGCGCTGGAAGAAAATAGGAGAAAAAAAGAAGAACGCAGCATATTTCGCAATTAGCATTCCTCTTGTAAGGGGCGCGAGAGGTGTAGGCATCGTCCTGCCGACCCTCCATTCTCTTTCGCTTCTCGCCAAAAGCGAACGGAGAAAACTACGCGTGAAACTCAACCGACGCGATTTATGTTGCACGGAGGGTGAGCTCGACAGACACTCGTTTCTCTTCCGTTCGCTCCAGTTGTCGGCTGTAACCTGCGAAGCTTCGAGCGTACACGTATTCACGCGTGTTGCTTCTTCTTGTCCCTCGTTTTTTTTTCTTCTGTTCTCGCTTGGCGACACGACCGGAAAAGTCGCAAAATATGGGACCGAGATCCAGGGTGTTGTGCAGGCTTTCGAGCGGCTGCGATTTCATCCCTTTATAGCAGTGTTTCCCAACCAGTTTAGAATCGCGACCTCCTTTTATAATGGCCAACTACTGGCAGAACGGTTTAAACCGTTCAAGATAATTGCCTTCTTTTTTTTCGAACAATCGATTGTTTCTGCAACGAATACTCTTGTACGGACCTGTCGGTTTATTGTCAATTGCATCGCATGGAACAATATTTTTACGAAGAAAGACTCGTTTTCTCGACGGCCAGGTATTTTCTCAACGAAGAGTGCTTTTTCCGGTCATCGAATAGACCTCATCGATCACGAAGGGAGAGGTAAAGCTACTGGGATTTTGATAGATTAGGATCGATCAATCGATTCGAAGATAATTCAAAGTCGTGTCCTTAGGATCACAACGGTCCAATTAGTCAGCTAAGACCACGTTCGAGATTAGATCGCAATTTTCCTCCTGGTTCGTTCCTATCCGACGCTTCTCTGCTACGAAGGTGACGCTGACGTATCCCCATCGCGACTAATCTCCAGGAACAAAAATCCAATTTCAAAGTTTCCGCCGCATAAACGAAGTTCCAAGGAAATTTCTGGCCTCTTGTAAGCCACGATATGAGTTCATAGCGAGTGCCGAGACTTCCCTCATAAGCTATGCATAGAGACGCGTGCAAGCTTGTCAAAGAAATTTCCCGTGTCTCGTGAACAATTAAAATATTCGCTGCGAAAGTCAATCCCGTTTCGCTCGAGTCTTTACGTAACACGCGATGCCGTTTGTCGCCGCGATCGATTTTACTTCCTGTCTCATCAACGCGTCCCCTCTACATAGTAATTAATTGTTTTCATAAAGGGGACAACGTAGGGAAATTCGATTAAGAACTTCCTTCGTCTTATCGGACGTCGCCGAAACGAGGTAAAACGGTGCTTAAGTGGAAAATACATGGCATCGAGAAAAACAATCATCAAGTGCATACTCTTGCAGAATACAAAAGTTAACCTGCTGATTTTAATCGTGCACGCCTTGGAAGCACTGGACTGTTTTAACACTATAATGGAGGTGTCACTGGCAGTCGAGAAGCTAATTTTGTCGAGCAAATAGAAAACGAAAAAAGAATCCAATTTCTCGCCTTATATTTTATAACGAGTGACCGTAAAAATTTATGGATTTTTTAATACCCTCGTCACACTTCTAACGTGGTACGTTAACTGCCCATTGAAGAACTCTCGATTCCGAATTCTTCTTTCGATTTTGAATACGGACATTTGGTAATCTCAAAATTTAGAAAGTACCCATCGATTCGGTTACTTAAGCTCGAGCTTCACTCGCAAACACAGCTAGCTCTTGTATTACGCTCTAAGAATAATCGAACAGAGTGTTTTCCTTTCGACGGGATTAGAGACATTCGTCTTCCGTTTGGTGGAAAAATAGAGAAGCGATAAGACGGAAAGAAAGCGTATCCGATGATCGGAGGAGCAATTTTTCCGCGAGAGATGTTTGTTCTTCGGATCGAGTTTCCATCGAGTTACCTTTGAAGTTTCAACTGTCGACACATCATTTAGAGAAGTTACAATCACGTTTTAATGGCAACATGGATTTTAATGCCACGACGCAACCTTTGACAGTAATCTCTTTGTTCCTTGTTCCAGCGATGCTCGTTAAGAGCGTTTCCGACGAGCAAAGTTGCCTCTTTGGTATCGCTGTTATCTTTCCTCTACGATAACAAGATAATTCGAGTTTGACCGATTTGCATTTTCTCTGCCGGTCACGCGACCGCGTCTACACCGTGCACCGCGAACTACCGCGAATAGCCAAAGTTTAGAATTTCTTGACTTATCTTGGCTGAACTTGTAATCGACGAAATTTCGATTCGATCTGCTTCGATACTTGGAAAATTGTCCAACTTCGAAATGCAAAAAATTCATAAGCTAGAAAAAATATAGAAAGGTACATAAGCACATAAGACAAACGATTAAACGAAGCAATTAGATAAGTCGCTCAGAGTTAATTAATCCGAAAAGAATTTCACAGTGTCAAAACGGTACAAAGAACTTAACACGAGGATCCCATCTTCGATAAATTAAAGAGGAATTTCCGGGGAATAAAGGTAAGGGAGAAAAAAGTCGGGAAAATTTAATGGTCGTCACCTTTCGTCGTCGGAAACGTGGCCGACAGAAGAAAACGAACGAGTGGAACGAAGTTAATTCGCGCGATAAAGTCCGGGTGGCGTTACTTTAATTACGTCTCGCCCAATTCCGGTAGATCTCCATTGAAATTTTACCCGAGATTCGTGGAAATGACGTGAGACGACGACCACTTCATGCTTCGACGATCCAGCTAATAATAATCGAACTAATGCTCGTACCTTCGGGCTATCCAATAAGAAACGACCACGGCCCGACGTCTCTCTTGCCTTGTCTGACTAGTTCGCCACTCTACTACTTGTATCTCCTCGAAATTCCTTTCGGTTACTCTCAGCTATTCAATTTCATTTCTTTGTCGATTTCTCCGTATCTTTATCTCCATCGAAATGATAATCGCGAACATTACTTTCGAGAGTTCGACGCTTGTGACCTGGGTCGCTTTCGAAAATCATCATTTCTGTGGATCGAAATCCGCACTTTGGCAATCTTCAATTTCACGGATTTTCTTATGGATGGATACCACTGTATTAAAAATCGTTATTACAATGAACTGTTAGCTTCGACCAATGTCCATTAGTAGTTCGCGAATAAAATTTTCAACTGTTCGGTGTTTTGCATCAGGATTTTTAATCGAATTCTTGAATTTAGAAACTAATCGGGTGGTCGGAGCATTAATAACACATTCCCCTGGAGTAGAAAACTCATCGGAACTAGTTACAGTTTGCTCGTACGCGGAACGCGTTAACTTTCTGGTTAGCAACAAGCATCGAAAAGCGGAACCTACAAATCCTCGCTAATTTTCCTTCTTTTTTCCACGTCTAAAATTATTCACAATTTGGGAATATAGGAATTTAAAATATACGAGTATTCGGTAATTTCCGCTCTTTCGAAGCCACGAACTCGTCAGGTCCCTGACAAAATGTTACCAAACAGTCTTCGGGTTATAGTTGTTCACGATCGTTTGTTTCGTCGCATTGTTCGTCGAACCGCGTTATTTCATCCGTGGAAACATGAATGCGGCAAAGTTGGCGAAACTCGTTTGTCCAAACGTTCGTTTGGGAATCGCGGATTGTTCGAAAGCCCGATTGCGCCGGTTACGAATTATTTGCAGGACAGTTTCGCGAAAACTGGGATAAAACTAATTCGTAATCGCTCGGCTACAGAGTTTTCGAGCTGCGCTCGTAAATCGTCGACACCGTAATAGCGCAATGCATGCTGTGTGTGCAACTTCGTGAAAGCTTAAATGCACTTGCACCTAAGTGATTTCTCCCTTAAGAATAATTGCAACGTGGTTTTTAAATGGAGGATAAAGAGGCGTGGAAACCATCGGACTTTAAATCCTCTGAATAGTAAGTATCCATGAATTTATTACTTCAAATAGCAGTGATCTCCAGCTTTACTTAGAACCTACACTTTTATATCGACGATGAACTAATTCGGATCTAACCCGAACGTTGATGGTTCGATTGAAATGTTGAAACAATCACTTAACGCGTTGACCGCCACGGTGAAAACTGACGGTGGTCATACATGCTATAATACAGATGGGTACTTGAAATCTTTCAATTTCTTATTTTGATCTGCTAACTTATTGTCTCAATATTAAGAGCTCTCAAAAGTTCCTTTAGTTCTCCTGTAAATAATTTGACTGAATTTGCAGCGCAAATCACGACCACTCTGACGGTCAACGCGTTAATCTTTCGCTTCACCCTTTGACTGCACTTCCACACGGAATCATTAATATAATCGGTGGGATATTCGCATGTCAATCGCTGCGACTAGCTGCCGCAGATCGTTATGGTCATTTGCGATTGTCAAATATCGATTTACTTGCGTATATTCAGTTGCTACGTTACAAACAACGTATTCTATGAAAGATCAGTTTGCCTTTTGCACATATTAACCCCTTAACATACAATTTTCTAGACAGCCATGCATAAATTATTGCTACAATGAGAAGATGAATAAAGAAAGTGAAAAAGTTAAGTACGTTTTTCCAGCGATCCTTGATTGCGAATATAATTAGAAGTGAAAAATTCAATTGCAATGAAAACACGAGACTGGTGTATCAAGTATGAAATGTAGTGTGCGTTACTATGTTGTAGGGCAAAGGGTCAATAGGTGTATCGATTCGAGGGTGTAGACACGCTTGTCGCAAAGGGTTAATCTGTAAAAGAGAATAAATATTTGCTGAAAAGAACTCACCTCTTTCGCAACCATCATCGCAGTAGGCGCATACTTCATCGATCCACAAATGATTCCCAGCTGATAGAGGGCGAAGATCAAGAGGAGACCGGCGAAGCAGATGATGGGCCCTTTTCGGCCGCCTCGACTCAGCAGGAACGACATGTCGTCGTCGAGAACGACGAGCACGTCACTCGCTCGCGCGGATTTAGACGTGTTTTGGAGAACGCGCGCGCGCGAGCGAGCGTGCACCGATGCGAGCGGTAGAATCGGTGCGATCACGACTCTTACGAATACTCGAGGCCAAGGTTTCAGGGCCTCGCGGTGTCGGTTACGCCATTAGCTCATTGCACCTGTTTAACGAGAAGGAAAATTTCATTAGGCAATGGTACAGTTGATTACCGCGTTTGACAGTGTTGCGCTACGCTGAAAATGATCATTGTATAGCCCGGCTTATTATAGTAATAGTTATGAACGCGGTGACTGGTGCAGCGGAAACGACTGTGTTTAGCACAGCACGTTATAATCGCTGTTATTCGACATTATCAGTTTAATTATTCCCTCAGAATCTCTACTGCTACTTTTTTTTTAATTTCAAATTCCGGTCGAATTTTATTCGCTACTTCGGTTATATTAACCGAATAAAAGTTTAACACGGATGTAGAGGTTTTATCGACAATTATTCTCTTTCGTGTCGTAACTTGTTTATGGATATAATAAAATAAGGAGCGCCAAGAGATGACGTTTCTGAGATATTTTAGTATTAAAAAACTTCATTTGATTCGGGAAATAACGTCGGTTCGAGTATTTTAATAATTAAACGTGATTGTACGAGATGCATTGTACAAATGGTATAAAAAAGGTCAGATTAGTAATTTATAAATGAACGATAAAACATGTGTCTCGTATAGAAGAACGATGAAGAATGTTACATTATTCACATATCAGAGAGGAGTTTGAAACATTTCCAAATTTGTATTATTCATCGGGTGATTCGATAAAACATTGGCAGCTATTTCAACGTTTCCAGGATAAGTTCGTGATCGATCTGTTCTGTTTATGTCGTCGTTCGTTTCGACGCCGAGGAAAAAGGGGAACGTATAATCTGCAGGGAAAAATCGTTACTACCGGTACCCCTGCTAATATTTATCTCCGATCAGTCGGAAATTCACGCGAGCCATCATAATTCTCGTTTCGATGGCTCGATGCCATCGAGTTCCTTAAGCGTACTTTGATTTAGCTGCTCTTCCGTTTTGTGGCTCTGTTTCATGGAATTTATGGATCGCTTGTATTTATACCTAAGGATCATCGAATTGCGTTAGCGCAATAAATTATTATCGATCCGACCGTTAGCTGATATACAGAAAAGATGAACAGGCCCACAGTATTGCAGTATTTTATAAAATCAATTTCGTAATTTATTGTTAGAATTGGCGTAACTAAATGGAGAACAAAGTTCCTAATATTGAATACTGACATCGTAAATTTCTACGTTTTCGTATATTTTAATTTTCAATTTTAAACCTCAAGAGTTACGTGTACAGAGAAATTAGAAATAAAGTAGGAGCAGAAAGAATTCTGGTTATACCAGTGGTGTTATAGCGTCAATAATTTCTCCGAAATCGATAGAAAAATCCAAAGGCAGAATAAAGTAAGAATTTTCTTAAAGGAATATTTCGTTGTACCGCGCTACGCCAGCAACGTTGTTAATAACATCGTATTGTGTGCTTAAAGAATTTCCGATACTTCCCGAAGATAAGCTTGTAAATTTTGTTGGGAAAGTTCGTTGGCCACGTTCATTCGATATTAGTCCAGCTAAAGTGCAGTTAATGAAATTGGAACGAACCGAGAAAACTTGCGGACGTTCTTCGAGGAGAATTATCGACTAGGTTTATTCGCAACTCAACTTCGGACGAGTCGAGGATCGATGTTGAAGTGAGAAAGAAAAAAAGATAGACCCGAGAGGTCGTCCTGGTAATTAGATCGAAAAAAATTCCCTTTTTTCGCAGTTTTCGAAAAACTTTGCTCGATCACGGGAACGGATGCGGGCTCCATACCGAAACGAGCGGTTGATGAAAAGTAGCGATCGGATATAAAGAGAGGAGAGAATGAAAACGAAAGAGGAAATCCGTGCAACTGGCACGTATATGAGCGGGCTGTATCTATTTTTCCGGCGACAGCTTCCGAGAAAGGCTTTCCATTTCGCGCCTTGCCTTTGACCTCTCTTTCCACTGGAGCTCACCTTTCCTCGAGCGATGAAAGATGAGGACAATCGCCACATATTGCTAGCTCCGAGCTACAGCTCCAATCTTACCATCCTATTCTATCTTAAATTCTGCCCTCGAAATAAACCGTTACTTCGTTTCCTTATACCAACACGATTGTTTTCCGGATTTCCAGCTGCTTTCGCGATGGTTCCGCGATCGAACCGAAATTGGCAATGAACCTTTGAAGGAAACGCTTGTTATAAAGCATACGGTAACAGCCAATTATTGCAACAAGCAATTTCCAAACTGTACTCGACACCCCTTTCAATCGGGATGCTTTATTGTCGACAACTCTTTCGAACCATTACTTTCTCGTGTAAACGTTCTTTTGTTTAAGATGTTAGTTTCATAGAACGTTCAATTAGCGAGAACACGCTAAAAGTATAATATAAGCCGGCTCGCCTAAGGGCTCGTTTCGTTACGTAGTTATCGTTCGTTCCCACGGACCTCTCACATTTTCCCTCGGAAACGCAATTGAGGCTGGCCCTCGTTTCTTACTTTAATATTTATGCCGCTTTTAATATCCATGCAGGGCAACGGTTTATTGCAACGTGCAGTGCATTCGTGCGGTTCCGCCGAGTAAATTCGGACGAAATAACAGTGCTGAAACGAGGCCGACTGCTAATCCTCCCGTCCGAACTCTTTTTTTCTTCAACTTTTTTTTTTCTTCTGTTTTTCATTTTTTTCGACAATATTGTTACGAGCGTATTACTCGTATTTAACATTTTCGTTGCTGGTAATGGGGAGAAATGTTTGACAACAAAATAGTACAGCGAGACATTGGGATAGTTAACACAGTTGCACGGTGGAATTAGAACAATATTACTATAGTGTAGCATAGTAATAACACTGTACGACCATTCCACGCGAAATTGTACACTTTTTTAATCACCGTACATTTTGCTAGAATTTAGATATACTTCAGCAATGTAAACGTACTGCAAGGATTTGAAAAAAACTTGTCAAGGTATTGTTTCTATTGCTCTATGGTCTTTATTTTTTGCCCTAAATAAAAATCGTCGAAAGATTAACATCTACGAATTTATACGTAGACGTGAACAGACAATATACACGTGACACAGAAATATCGTTTACCACCGTGCAATATTAAACTTGAAAATAAGTATGCATTAGCTAACAGGAATGTTGAAATTCATTTCCAGTAATTTCTCATATTATTCCGCGAGAAGGTCTTGTCAACTATAGCAGTATCGAAGTTCTTTCATTAAACTCGAGAGAACTAGTGTCCCCACGGAACAAAGTGTCGAAGGATGACCTCGACGATCGATAATGTTGCCAGTGTCGGGACAAAGAGCTCTCTGTGGTGTTCAGAGAACTTTCGACCCCACCGGTCAGGCCTCGATTTCTCACGAAATCGCATGCAATGCCGAGCTGTTCGTGGCACGCGAATTTTTGTTCCTATCCTCCGCTCGTTTCGGGTTATTCAATTTTTTTTTTTCGCGGATACGTTATTTCCAGACATATCGGTTTACCAGGCTGGATTTACGGTCCAGACTTATAGCCAGCTGTTCGCATTTCACGCGAGAATGTTTGCCGAATTTCTAGCATTTTTCGATTTATGACGGTCGAGGAGGAAAATGAATTTTTAGTATAAACTGCAAGTTTGTCATTTTCGATGATTCGAGAACGTGAAAGTACGTCGAAATAGCGCTCATGGTTTAGCAATTTGTAGCTGGAAATAGAACGAAATCAATTTACGTAAAGGGATTCTCGGACGATCAATATTATTAATATTTCAGTATTATCAATGCTATGGAATGTACGAGAGAACAGATTGATGTCCACTGTTCGTAACATCGATAGGGTAGTGTGGTGGAAACCAAAATATTAATGCAGTCAACGATAAATACAATAATTGCTGTATAAGCTTTCTTTTGATCATACTTCGTTCAACATTAATTCGAAACAATAAATACTGGACGTATGACGCAAATGCTGCTTCAACAAATTCGGTATTATCCACTCTCGCGGAAACATCTGCTACAATTTAATACTAAAAAAACATGACACAATTAAAACGAAGGGTGGGTGTACTCCTTCCATTTCTGCTTTCGTTGCGTGAGTTCGCATCGCGCTGCTCTACGATAACCGCAATTTCTGCAAAAATTGCAATTCCGCAAACGTCAGCTTGAAAATATTGCATGTCGTTCCGTAATCTTGCAATTACTGCATTATCAGTAGTTAGAAATTCTTTCAAACTACGACTCGTTACCTTGGAAAATGTGCTGATTTACGAAGAAAAGCGTGGAATATTTCTTCGCGTGTCGCTTTTGAAATGTTGAGCTTCGATTGGCACGATTTTTATGGATTAGATCATGTGTTAAATCGTCATACGTTATAATGCAAGGTACTCTACTCGCGTTCAGTTTCAAATACTCAACATCTGAATTTTCAATGTCCAAATTTTCAAGTCAGTCTCCAATTTCTCAAGTTTCTAAGTTTTTGAATCTCCAAGTTTTCACATTTCCAAATTCTCAACTTTTCAAACCTCTAAATTTCTAAATTTCTAAATTCACACACTTCAAGTTCACAAGTTTCCAAGGTGCCAAATCCTGAAATTTCCAAATTTCCAAATACTCAAACCCCTACGTTCTCAAGTTGGCAAATCTCTAATCTCTCGAATTTCCAAATTTCTAAATTTCTAAATTTTCAAATTCCCAAACCCCAAATTCTCAAGTTCCCAAATCCCCATATTTTTAAGCCCTTAAGTTCCCCAGTTGCTAAATCCCAAAATCGCCAAGCTCTCGAGCTTCCAAATTTCCAAATCTCAAAATTCCCAAATTCCCAAATTACCAAATTCCCAAATTCCCAAATACTTAAATTCCCAAATTCCCAAATTTCCAAATTCCCAAATTTCCAAATTCCCAAATTTCCAAATACTCAAATTCCCAAATACCTAAATACCCAAATCCCCAAATCCCCAAATCTCCAAATTCTCAAATTCCCAAATTTCTAAATACCCAAATCTCCACACTCCCTGATTCCCAAATCCCCAAATTCCCAAATACCGAAATCCCCAAATCCTCAAATTCCCATACCCCCTAATCCCCATACTCCCTAATTCCCAAATCCCCAAATACCAAAATCCTCAAATCCTCAAATTCCCATACCCCCTAATCCCCATACTCCCTAATTCCCAAATCCCCAAATTCCCAAATACCCAAATTCCCAAATACCGAAATCCCCAAATCATCAAATTCCCATACCCCCTAATCCCCATACTCCCTAATTCCCAAATCCCCAAATTCCCAAATACCCAAATTCCCAAATACTCAAATCCCCAAATTCTCAAATCCGTACGTTCCCAAATTAGCAAATCCCCAAATTTCTAAATTTCGCATACCTCTGGTGCCACCTCGCATGCAGCGTTAAAACGATCAGTAAATTTGGCCAGGTCCAAAAATCGCACTAACGCCAAAAGTCGAAAGAATTATCGCGGTGTTTCTGGTTGTCTTACGAGGCGACTAAAAGGGTCCGGGCTAGCAGCCAACAATTTTACCCGGCAGAAGGTTCGATCTAAGTTATAACACTTTGCGAACGGTACAATTGATGTTGGATAAAAGGGTAGCAAATTTCTCCGGCAAACGTTTACCGAGCAAGGTGCGTTCGTAGCGTAACATTATAACCGAGCTCCATCGGCGTTACGGGTCATCTGGGCGTGTTAAAATGTTGAGGTTAAAAGGGAGGGAATATAGGATGGTTAGAATGTAACGTGGGAGAATCGAGGCATCGTATTGTTGCTGTCCGTCATTGTAAAGTCTTCTTCTTGGTCGGCGAACGAACGAGAGGAAGCGATTTCTCGTAAGTTTAATGAAAGAAGTTTGGCACGGTAAACTTTAAGCCGATATTCCAATCGACGACGGTCGTTTAACCGGTGCTAACGAGAACGAATCGATTTTGTCGAGGAGCAGGTCGAGTTTCCAACGAACTTGCGAGCATCGATCTCCTTATTTGAAACCTTCAACGTGATACGTGGTTACCTTTTCACGCTCAGATACCTTTCTCAATCGATTCTGTTAACTACCTTTAAAAGTATACAGTTGCTCGGTCAGTGATTATTTTCAGTACCATTAACAACTTTTTTTTTTTATAAAAATTCAAATAACCAAATAAATATTCAGTTCGATATAAAAATGTTATCGGATGACAGAATCCAAAGTAACGTAGCAAATATAAGAATGTGCCGACGTGATATCTCAGAAGTCATTAAAATTTATTTTCTCGTAAAAATACGAATGATCTCGTTCAACTTAAACAGGATTTTTCAAGTACCTGATAAAAGTAAAATATATTTTCTTATTTCTCGACGCGTTTTCTATAATATGTTGTAAAATATGGCATTTTCCCGCGAAACTTGCTATAATTTGTCACACTGTACTATGTCGGGCATCACGCATGCGTTTTGATTAATGCTGATTACACGCCACACTGTTTTATTAAAGTGTTGAGCCAGGAATAATTGTAGGTTTCTCTTATCAATATTGCATCGAGTCTCTAATTAATTGCGTCAGAATACTCGCAGCGTGTCGAGAATTACAACAATGTTTTCCTCTCCAAGGGCTTGAACCGACAACGTAATCATCTCATTCAATGTCGAGCATTACACGCGATGACGACAGTTTCTATTTCAAGTAGAAATCTTTTTTACCTCATCGAGTGATTCATCGTCACCTTAATTGCTATACCTTTTTCCACGTACCGTTCAACCGTGAAATAACTCGAGAGATTAATTGTATTTCGCTTGGACCAACATCGGTGAATAATCGAGGATAATGCCACGATAATGTTCCTCTTTAAGTCAGCACATTACACTGCTTCTACACCGAGGTATTTCTGTCACTTCAGTTCTTACTGCGCAACGGGGTAAAATTTACATCGACGAGAGAATATTCACTCTCTGATAGTATCAATACCGATCGATTGTTTGATATTGGTGGAGTGGAACACCCTTGTCCAAGGGTTGGACTTCGAGGAAATCCGATAATTAATGTAGATAAACGAATTTTATGCTCCAAAAAGATCGTTTTATTTTACACTTTATGCTTTAAACCCTGCACGATGACCACAAAAGGAATGGTTTGATGAAAATTACAAAAATCGAATAACGGTTTTAAAACTACCGAGGTGTGTTCAGGTGCTGAGGCCCATTTTCGAAAACACTGCATTGTATTTTAACTCGTTACACTCGACTGACTCATCTGAGGGAACATTTAAAGCTTTGATCTGTTCAAGCATTTCAAAGTACGACCGTTTTAGTATTTAAAAATTTGCACTCTGATATTTCACGCAACGATATTCCAAAAACCACTCAAATTACTCTGTTCATGTTAAAGCGTCTTTCTCACGAAATTGAGATTACAGCATCGATGAAGAGGATCACGGGCAAAGCGAAACAGAATAGAGATGCAATTCGAAATGCGCGAGAGACAGCTTCGCAACGAGAAACAGTTTCCGGAAGACAAGCGTTGAAACGCAATACTAATAGATACCGCAATACGGAAACAAAGGAAGATGGATCTTGAGACAGTAACTGTAGTTTCGGTTATCTTATAGTTGGGTATGCATTGCAGTTACGCATAGTTATATTATCTTTCAATTAGGCAGGTAGTATAATTATTATTGCAAGATATCGATATACGCGAAGTGATAGCAGAAATAGGTCCTGGGATCTTTTTGTAAGACGGATCATTGCAACTTGACGTCATGACGTTCCAAGATTTCTTTTATCATTTATGAGAACACTGGAATTATTTTAGCATTGTATAAAAATAGTATCAACAGTCTAAAGTTGTATTTTAATCCCCTTTATTCGCTAACTGCTGAGAGTTCCCAACTACGGTCCAAATTTTATCTTCTTCTCGGTATCAAAAGTTCTGTTTCCTGAATTCTAGCAGCATTCCCAAAATAGAACAAAGAACAGTCTTTAACCATCAACCTGCTAAAGTTCTCAAAATAAAAGGTCATCAGTCTAAAAACACCGACTATTCTTCAATTGACCTAAATTTCTTTTGCCAAACCAAGAGGCGGAAGCATCTCCAACGTAGAAAATCTCCCGACAAACATTTGAAGTCAAAAACAGAGAAACGCGCGCAAAAACGAGCGTAATAATTGCGAAACAATTACCAACGAATTTGTCCAAGGTAACGTGGCAATCAATTACGTTTCACAAAGATCTCGTATACCTTTGTACTCGACCTAACAAATCAAAGGCCGACAAAAATTTTCACAAAAGTCACGTATAAAGAACAGAACAGGAAAAACGGTACCAAGTGGTCCACCTACAGGCAGCAAGGTTCAATATAGAAATTAACGAAGGAGGAGAGAGCGCGGGACAGATAGGCAATTAAATTGTTGCCAGAGCAAACCGATGGAGAGTCGTATACGAACACGAGATGGGAAAGGGGTAAGAGACGGACGCAGAAATTGAAGTTCTAACGCCTAGGGTTCACAAACACACTGCTTCATACACAAGAGCACAGAACCGTCGCTAAATTTTGTACAGCCCACGGCAACAGTCAAAACCTCGGCTATGGAAATTTGCGCGGGGAGAAGATGCGGAATGTCGCATTTAATTGCACTATAGATACTGTATTACTGCGCGTAGTAATACGGCGCGTGGAAATATGACAAGCGAAAATGCGACGAAAGGAGATGCAACGCATTCAAATACGCCGTGCGATGGTATGGCGTGTGAATACGACACGTGGAAATACGGCGCGTGGAGATCCAACGCGTGGAAATACGGCGCGTGGAGATCCAGCGCGTGCAAATACGGCGCGTAGAGATGTAGTATGCGACAATATAACGCGTGGAAATACAGTGCGTGGAGATACGGCGCGCGAAGATCTAATATGTAGAAATTCGACGCGTGGAAATACGACGCGTCGAGGCACAGTGCATAAAAATACGGCGCGTGGAGATCTAACGCGTGGAGATACGGCGCGTGGAAATACGACGCGTCGAGGTACAGCGCATAGAAATACGACGCATGGAGATACGGCGCGTGAGGATAGAGCGCGTGGAGACATAACACGTGGAAATACAGTGCGTGGAGATACGACGCGTGAAGATCTAATGCATCGAAATCCGGCGCGTGGAAATACGAGGCGTAGAGATACGGTGCGTGGAGATAGAACGCGTGAAAATACGACGCGTGGTGATCCAACGCGTGATAATATTCCATGTAGAGATTTAACACATGGCGATACGGTACATAGAGATTCGGCGGTCAGCGATGCAACGCGTGGGGATATGGCGCGTGAAAATACGACATTATAGAGATACGGTGCCGTAACGCATGACAATCTGACGTGTGACGATGGATCAGCGTCCAAATTTCCGTGACATATCATCGTTGCATTGCGCGTGTTGATGGATTAATATTTCTATATCTGCATAATAAATCATGTAACCTATGTTCACAACCTATGGATTAATGTTTACCTCGCTGATTTTGTTATAGCATAAACGTGTGAAATTGTGATTATCATAAACCAAGAGTAATATGAATTAACCTGCATAGCTTGTAGAGAATATGCGAGTACGTGGCCCGTCAGTAAAGATCCGTGTTACGAGGCACAGTTTAGGGGAGAACGATTAGAAACGTGGAAGAGACGAAATGCTGAACGACTGATCCGCGGTCCCACGTGCAGCATGTGGATGCAACGTGTTAGTAGCAATCCAATTAATCGACAGACTCCACACGTGCGCTCATACGTATAATGCAGCGGCCATGCAAACATCGGCGAGCTTTCAGGTAGAAACGAGGCCGATGCACGTATATTACCGTTGCAATATGCATCCCAGGCCGTTCATCTGGCGACGGATTCACCCCTGTTCCGCCAATGTGGCTCGTCTTTGATACGCGTACGCCGGGAAAAACTGCGCCCTGGGAACGAGGACGCGGATAAACACGCGAACGCATTTGTAATGATTACGGCAAATGGACCTCGTGTATAACGGATAATCAGGAAATGCCGTTTCCCTGTAGCGCCTCGATATCATTTAATTAGTGTTTTTCGATTCGACGATACCCCGCCTGGTCCGCTGATCGACGACGAGATTATTTTGTCACGGAACTGATATACCGGTCGACTATTAAAAGAATATTTTTTTTGGATCTGATTTTCGTGTTATCTTCCGGGTACATCAAAGGAGATCAGACAGCTCGTTTGCGAATGCGAATAAAATACAAGTATACCGAGTGTAGTACATGCTTTTGCTTTGTACCTTCATTTACAATTAGCATTGCTTTCGCGTGCAAAGCGAAATTTACAAAAGGAGGAGATTATCTTCGTACAAGGATAATCAGGTAATACTGTTCCTCTGTACACGGTGTTATCATTTAATTAGTGCCTTTTTCTCCGACCGTTCCAACTCTCATTTGGAAGGCGACTGTTTTGTTACGCAGCTGAAATGTATGGAGTACAAAAGGATTTATTTATTATACATAGATCATTCATTCTCTGCCATCGAGAACCTACGTTTTCGAAAATTCACGAAATATACGAGTGTAATAAAATACTAGAAAGATGAGTGAGCCGGGTATTCATTTTTAGAAACGGATGAAATATTGAATCGCTTTTATTGTTTATAAAAGTACTTCAGTATATACACGGAAGATTAAAACTATAAATCACAGAGGGTCATCGTTTCCTTTGTCTGCAAAGAGGGTGTAAAGTCAAGCAAAGCCGTTCACTGGGTGCAAAGTGTTCTTGAAAAGTTTACGGAATATCAGGATATTGTATATCGATTTTTAGTGACTTTGAACTGAACGGAATTCTCCTGTCAACAGCAATGTCGTTTCAAGATCGAAATACTTCCGATAACAAAATCGTGTGCTTAACAAAAGCGTATCGTACAAACGAACGCGACTAGGAAATAATTTTCAGGAACAAATCGAATACCCAATACATTAGCACTTCGTGGATTATACGTATTATCGGTACGTTTCCTCCGCTAATTTCGACGGACGCCGCTTACCAAACTTTAAATTAATTCGATTGTCCCGTTGTTCAACAGTTTCTAGTGAACTCTGCCGGTATAACCCGGACATTTATTATTCAAACAGAGACGTTTACACATTTGTTCCGCAAATTGAAGTGTACCAATTTCATTAATGCAATAATACGTGCAGCGAACGTCACAGGGTGACGGTCAACGTACGTATCCCGTGTCTGACTAAACCTGGACATTTCTACTGCGAAAGCGAATCGCTCTATCTTTTATCATCCGAGCCGTATATCAATCATCGTACGGTAATCTGATATACGAGTAATCTAGTACAAAAATCCTCGGCAAGATAAGAGATTAAAATTGATAGTCTCCCAGTTATTTCCCATAAATGATACCGTTGGAAAAAGCGAACGGTGGAAAAACAAGTACGCAGAAATTGAATGAAATATAGAGTCTAGTTTGTTGGTGTAGCATAGTCCAACGAGCAGTAAATGGTGTCGTGGAGCACCCAAATCACGCAGGAGTCTACTAATTGAAACAAATGGTTGGAACAGCCACCAAACCAGCACCCTTTTGTTTCGCCTGTGAGAGGCGAAAGCCGCATCGAATCGGAAGTTAAACAAATTTCCAATCTAATTTCACGCTGCACCATTCCGAACGAACTTCTGTACCAGCGATGGTCAAACATTGCCACCACACCTACCACGCGTTCCTCTCTTAAAAATATTTCATTCTCGTGACAGTGATCAGGTGTTATGGCCCTATGGTGATCTCAAATGTTTATGTATTTAAATTCGGAAATTTCAAAGTTTCAGGTTTTGTGGCTTTGGAACATTGGCGATTGGGGTTTCAGGGATTTAGGCGCTGAGGACCTGTGGACTTGGGAATTTGGGGATTTGGCGAAGATTCAGGGATTTAGAGATATGAAGATATAGCAATTTAGGGATTCTGCAACTTCAGGATTTGAGGATCCGGGGTTTTGGGACCTGCTTTATTACATAGTGTCACTTTCACAATATTCGCATTCCTATTCTAAGTTTAACGCTAATATTTTAATTCGTCATTCACTTCCACGTTCGTGTCGTTTAATCCGCGGAGTGCAATATCAGGAGTAAGTGGACGTTTATGAAAGAAAGCTGTAATAAGTTATAAGAGCATGGGTGTAGGAAAACCGCAGAGGTTTGGTCACCGTGAATTCTGCTGGGATTTTAGAGAAAAGGGGTAGCGCGATGAAAGAGGTCATCTGCCCTTTATACCCATAGCTTGCAATTTTATGACAGGTTTACATTCATGTTTCGCGCTCGTTCGCTATTCTGTTACGTGGCATTTGTATTTTTATATCCTTCTATTTTCTCTCTCCCAAAACAGACAGTTCTGATCCACGCAAAGCCGTATATTAAACACGAAACAGTTTTGAAATATTCGCACGATAAATAATAGCGCGGATGAATGCACAATTTTTGTTATGAATATACTCAATTTTTTTCACCGGATACCAGTCTGATCGCAACTTTATTTTAAAAATATGCTGTCCGATTGATATTTTGACGATTAACTGAACGTTGGAACGTCGAATTACGTCACTATTTGCTTCTGTATCGCGACTGGTTCGACATGTTCCATTTTTACCTCCATTTCATGAATGTATACGTGCATTTTAGAAATATTTCACCGGAAACTCGTCGAACTGGCGAGTAATAAAAACTTACCAAAGAAACATTATTTCATATAAAATTTGTTCGCTGTAAAATTTCTGAATTTCGTGTGGTAATAGATCGTTAAAAATATCGTTATTAATTTAACTTTTATGCCACGTTCATTTCAACTCTAATTATTGGTTGTTCAGATAAATACTTCTCGATATTACATCTATTTAAGACAATTTTGTTGACGATAGTTTTTAATGTTTCACCGTAGATAATCACCGTAATAACAACCTCATCTCTGTTCATTATATTTATTAAATCATAAAGGGTGTATACGATTGGCGCACTTTGTATAATTCAAAGCGTTGGTTCGAGTTGTCATTACGGTGTACAGAGGCTTTAATGAGTAGCGAGTAATAAAAGTCGGTAAAAATTCTCCGTTTACGTAAAATTCCCGAGTTTTCCTTAAACACAACAAGTACAGCAAGGCTCCCGAGCGTTACCGTATACGGGTTCATCATTCTCAAAGAGTTAAGAGTGCTTCTCGCGAACGTATCGCTAACGAGAATCGTCTTTTCTTCGAGTCGAGCTGCTCTCCTCTTCTCCGTCTCTTGCTCTTTCTTTGCCGGTGACTATCCCGTAAGTAGCAGCCCTCGAATTTCCTCGGAGATTCGCGTAATCAAGCCTTCATTCAACGCGAACGCATCCGTCGCGAGAAGCTCTTTCATTTTGCCTGATGCGTCGTGCAAAATGGCGCAGCCTATTCCCGGAAATAGATAAAAGACAGCGAGAGAGTCTGAAATAGAAGCGAGCCGAGAACAAGACCGACAATTCACGCGTTACCGTGCAAATGCGTGTCACTGGCTCAGCCGGAAATCGTGTCAAACTTTATCTCCGCCATTTTTCATCCTACTTCCTAACCCTTTGCTCCAAACTTTATCCTCTTCTTCCTTCCGCGATACAAATGCTTTAATCTTTGCACTCCCTCTGCGAACGAACAGATACTTTCGCGAGTTGCACTGTTATACTGCAATTTCAAGAATAAATACGGTGGATGTAGTTACGGGAAGATTTAATCCTTTTCTTGTATATTTGATACGATGTTTCGTATCGGAGTAAAATCCTTGAGAAATATTTGACAAAGTCGGTGGTCTAGAATTTTGATATTATAGCGTTTGGTGTCGTAGGAGTTTCAGTATCGTCAAATGTAGTATCCTTAGAGTTTTGATATCATCCAGTGTTGATTGGATTGGTGCTATGTTGTGGTACCATTCTGTGTTGACAGTGCAAAGTTTCGATATCAAGCAGTGTAGGATCCATAGAGTTTTGGTACCATCCAGTGTCAGTAATATTTTTGGCAGCGTTCACTTCAGCACCGACCAGTGTCATTTTCACAAAGTATACCTATATTACAGATTACATATCAAATTGCATCCATATCATTCATAATGCACAGTGTCCCTAGAATTGCAGCATCAATATCGTCCAGTTATAGAAACATAAAAAGTATATCCGAAAGCAATAATTTGGTAAACGAGATTGACCGTAGGTTCCGAATGGGAACGGGGAGGGTTAAAGACAGTGGAGCCGATTGCGATATCCATTGTCGGTTGATTCAAATGACAATTCACCGTGACGGGAAAGTGACACGCAAGAGAAGAGAAGAGAAGTCGAAATGAGCGGCATTGTTCCTGTTCTTTTTGTCGTCGTTGCAAGCGGGTCATTTGCATCAGTTACAGCACTCTCGTTCGCTCGACTTCTGCTTCTGGCGTGGACGACGTTGAAACGTGGCTGGGTTGTTCTGTTTCTCCTTTTTCGCGGGAATCATTAGTCTTCCATCCGTGAGCTTCGTAAATAATTTCAAGCACCGTGCGATTCTTTAACGGATCCTGATAAAACACGCCGGGAAATTCTTTCGTTTCTTTTGCTTCCCGAGTTACGCTTTCGTCGGTTCCGATAGTTGTTCTGTTATTCCTAACTCGTTGTAAATCGTTGTTTCTGGCCCGTAGCTTCGAAAAAAAAATTCTGTCCTTGTTGTTTTCTGCTTTCGCTACGAGATACGAGGCACGTTACCACTCCCTTTGGAATACATTTCTCTGGTCGCCGCGAAATAAAAGTGCAGACTTTTTATCGAATAAAATACGTTTCCGTTCGCGCTTGTACGGAATTCGATTAGCGGCCACGGATTATTTAGGAGATTCGTTGTCGAACGCGTTCCGAACACAGTATCTGGCGTAGTAATCTGCTTCGGTTAATAATTCGCCGGCACGAAACGTTCAACAATTGCAATTATGCATGGTAATACGTAAGCGAGGTACGGGCTTACACAATACAGTGATTAACGTTAAATTACAAGTAACCTGCTTCACCAACTTTCAAACATTCTAGGCTCGTGCGCGGTATACGTTCATTAGATGTTCGCCTTGTTATCCGCGTGTTATGTACAATTATCAAACCGTGTTATTATTTCGAATTACCTACAAACTAGGCAACGAAATACACGCGTGTGTTATACCAAAACCTATCATTTTAATCTACAGATCCCTTAACCCCTCAAAATCCTTTTGTAATTGATTAACTATAATTTCAGAAAGATTCGATCTTTTGATCACAAAGCGGTGTTGGATTCGTTTGCACGATTAGGGAGCGGAGTTGCAATTACGTTCAGGATAAAATATCGGTAGAATTATTTAAACTGTGACGCGTTTCTACGGTTATCACCGAAACAGGGCATTTTTGACATAAATCACCCGTGCGGCAGGATCGAAAAACGTGGAACAGAAAACATCGATTCGACTACGTGAGTTAAATAAAACGATGGATGCTCGAATATTTACAATTTTAATAACGTTGCCGTAGTTGCAAACCGCAGCCGCGGATAAATTCGTATAATCCGAATACAAACATATTTTCGTTCTCGTCTCGATACCGATAAATATTTAATTTGCTTTCTCTGCGGTTCCTTTCTATCTTCGATCGATCGGAACTAGTTTTTCGTTGACTTTCCATTCGTTCGTATTTTCGTAACATTTCATCGAGGGCTCGCCACTCTGTTTGATCGGGATAAAAATGTATGGGCGTCGGAATCGAATAGTTTCGTGAAAAGCGGGTTGTTTCATCCCTGGTGAAGATTTCAATCCTGCTCGCAAGACCAAAGCTCGAATGCTTTACCACTGAATTACGCGGAAATAAGGATGTTCTCCAAAGGGGTTGTATCTTTCGTTGTTAGAAAGGAACGTTTGAAACGTTTCCTTTCTTCGGGCTTTCTATTCGTATTTCTCGGATTTGAATACGTATGTATTTTCCCGAGTGGTACATTTCATCGGAGAAAGACAGCTACGGGTATGCAACTTCAATCGATATCTTTATAGAGGTTGGAACCAATTGACACAGTATTCTGCACTGATATTCGGATCCTTCGAAAAGCAAATATAACAATGAATCTGGGTTGCGTCTCATCATCTCCGACCCAATTTTCGGTCAACCGGCGATCAACAATTTTCAGCGAGCAGCATCGATAAAACGCTTGCGTAGTCATCTTCGTCGCACTCGAAGCTCGAAATTGATGTCATAAGTGTTATTTTTGGGTCGTCGGATCAAATTAAGCGCACCGATGGGAGATTTACATAGTCGTGTCGAATAAAATTTTCTGCGACGAAACCGTGTCGGGGTATTTATATTCGAAAATACGGCATTTATCACGCGACGACCTAATAATATCGAGTTTACGGTATCGCGACGATCGAATAGACGGTTATTCTCGATTTTCCCCTGTCGGCGAGGTTCTATACGAGCAAACGGAGCCGTGCATTCAATTTCGAAACTGGAAACGAGCAAAAGAATGTTTTTCGCCGTCTTCCGTCGTTCCATTTGCCCGTTCGAGCTCCTTCGACCGTTAAATCTCCCTTTTTTCCCCCATCCTTGTCCACTCGAGGCTGCAGAAGCTCGGTCTGGCTATCGAGCATCCATGCCCATTTCCGGTTCTTGTCACCGTGCCCCTGCGGTCTGCAATCCACGCACGTTTCTAATATCCTGAAGTAACCCGCGAAGAACGTATCTCTTCTCGTCGAGATTCTATTATCCGTTATCTAACGCTACACCAGCCACTGTGCCATTCTATATGTTCGATGATTCCGTTCGGAGATCGCCGATCACGTTTTCGCGATCCTTTCTTTCTATCCTTCGTCGAGTACCGTGAATCGTTGGACACCGTTGGGAATCGAAATCCATTCTCGATTTCGAACGTGGTTCTTTGTCTTCCGTTTTAGTTGCCATTTCGTGACGAGAAAATTTATTGCTCGCTATGAATCGAATTAAATCTACGCACCATATAAAATCCTCGCTCGACATTCGCGCTGTTCGAGGTACTAACTCTTTGCTGTACAATTTATTTTGTCAGCTGCGTCAGACACCATTGTACCAGTACTAGACGCCAGTATTAAAACAAATAAAGTAAGTTCCAATATTATGTCTACTCTGTATTCAGCAATCTTTGACCGCACGAATTATTATAAATACGAGTAAGATTTATCACGTTTGCACTGTGAGTGCGTCACGAGTCAGACTCGTTAAAGTACGGCAAAGGGTTAACATAAATTCATTAAACGTAACCGCGTGTCGAAATATTTTTGCGACAAATTTATTACACGTTCTTAATACATCGATAGCGTATCAAGATACATAAACAGTCCCCTTACGAGGTAAACACTCGGTTCTGAGGGGACGCGAATCGACGAGCGTGTCGAAGTTCATTAGCCCAGAATAATTTGCAACGAGGGCTCGAATTTTCGCGATCTCCTGTATCCGTCGAGCAACGGGTCAAAAGTAACGTTATTAACGAATCGTAATTCGATCAGCGACGAGAAATCCCCTGGAAGCCTGATATTAAAATTGTACGATAACTCGGAAACGAAATAAAGTTACGTTGCTTCCGTTAATGAAATCACGTCGCGATCGCAAATCCGACGACCTGATTAAATATCCAGTTGTTCGCAGCCCGCCGCCGCAACGCCTGTTTTCGTGTTTAGTATCGCGAAGAAGAATCGACTTCGTTTGCCATAATTTATCGCGGGAATATACATGCGGCCACCTCGTTAAACAAGTGGAAAGTCGCGCGATTTATGAACTGTTCCCTTTAACCGTGGGCAAAGGCTACCATTTTATACGACGATATTGTATAAAATTGGTATTCAGCACATTCTAATAGCGCGTTAAAGCTCACCGCTGGAAAATCGATTGCCTCTCCCAACCGACTATTTGAAATTATGCAAATTCTACGGCTAACGATCGTTCGCCACGATTAGCATACACGTTCGAGCTGACGATCGCAACTGTACTCTTCTTCCGCCAGCAGTTTCATTTATATTAATCCGCACGGTCAGAAACGATTTTTTGATAATGGAAAGCCGGCTTTGACGACTGGTATCGTGGGATTTTGATAACGAAAAGAGTAACTAGTGGAAATTGCATGATCTATAGAACACGGTCACCAATTCGTTTTTTGTCATTAATCCATGACTCTATCTCGCGATTTTTTATTTTATCGTACTCTACGTTACTTTTATATTCACAACTTAATCTCTTAATCGTAATTTGGAAAATCGATAACTTTAGATGGAAGTTTATTAATGTTCTTTATACAGAAGCGAAGATCAATTAAACGAGATTGCGTTTCAATCAACCTGCACGGAGGAGATCAAGGATGATTTAACGCATGAAATACTGTCTGGAACAAACGTTAGACGTTTCTGCTGTACGATTTTTGTTTCCAAAGGCAGAGAGCCGTCAATCATCTCGTGCGTCATGCTGAAACTGGATCTACCATTCCGCATGAATTATGAATTTCATGAGAAAGTGAATCATATGTAGTTTGAATTATAAAGCTCGTCATTATCTGCGATCAGCGTCAGCTTGTCTTAACTATTGTGTTACCGAATAAACAGCGAATTTGTATTACCGAGCACTGAACTGGTTAGCATATTCGCGCTATGAAATGAAGTATCATTCCGACACAACCTCTGTACAAGGAATTTATATATTTCCCACCGAGTTCTAAATAAAATAAACACTGTTAAGAATATCAAACAGAATACACGGGTAGTAAACGCAACTTGTGTTTTCCAGAAAACAAAAAGCTTGATTCGCGCGCATCGTGAAAGCCACGGAAAGATGAATAAATAGCGGGAACGAGGAAATTCACAAAAAAAAAGTTCCGAAATCGAACAATGTGGTTATGCGTTTGTTTTCGCGATCGACGTTTCACGGTGTTTGCGTTCGAATCGTACACGAGAAAACATTTAAACGAGAAAATATAATTAACTTGTTTCAGTAAATAAACGTTCGCGTGCATGATGGTGGCAGAAAATATTATTATTTAAACTCCAAATTACAATTGTTACGATAAACTTCTCCACGTTGCGCCACAAAGAGTTATACTCTCAAATTAAATTAAGATCAGCTTTTCGCAACACGTTTTCCTCGTTGCTTTCTTTTATTGTTATCGTTTCTGGGAGAGGAAAAACGTATTTTTTCAGCAGATGTTAATTAGAACGTATGGTTTTTATCGCACATATTCGCGAGAAATAAAAAAAAATGTTCCGGTATCGAAGAATAACGAAGGACAAAGAAAACCAGAAAGGATGGACCGACGGAAATTTTTCAAATATCGGACTGCCGATTTTCCGTCTGTTCAATATCGGTTCTCTTTCGTCGTATCGCAGCTCGATGTATGTAGATGGTCGCTTTGTGCATCCACTCGATTCGATTCTTTGGAATAAAATAAAAAAGAGCGTCGCACAAAGCGACAAGTAATTAGAATATCCGTCAGTCGTCCGTGATATACCAACGTCATTTTCATGGAATCGAAATCAAAGGGTACACAGGAACGCAATGTTTTTTGCGAACATTTTTCGACGAAACGTTCGATGCACCCCGTGTCTTTATTTATTATTGCGCTTATCGATCTGTATTTTCTTTGTTCGACAAATTCATGCGCACAGAAAGCAGTCTCCTTTCTGCAGTCATTGTTTTCTTGCTTCCGAACGCACGAAAGAACTATTAAAACGTGTTTGAAAGTACATGCTCGAATTAGCCTGATCATTCGTATTAATATTATTTTTACACGGTTTGTTTATCTAGAGTCCCAGGAATTTCGCGAACGCACTAGATTTCGCGCGAAAACACCGAAGTAACCGAAGGAGCACAATGCCATTGTAATTTAGAGCATCGAATCGTCGTTGAGAACGCGCGTTCCGTTTCGAATGGTTGAGCCTTTCGAAACGACGAACGCCAGCCATAATTGGATGTTCGAGAGGAAGGATCGACATTTCTCGAGCAGCTCGTCAAAAAGAAATTCCGTTGTTCCAGTTCCATTAAACGTCAAGCGAGAAATAGTTGAACTAATTTTCGAGCCTCGCGTTCGCGTGGGAACCATCGGGATGTAACCCAACTAATTGCGGTAGAATCGTCGAAACTATTTCACTGATTTTCCAACTTCGACGGCAGGTCGAAAAAGCGACGCAATAACGAGTTATTTACAATTTACCGACATTTTAGTTATCGAAATATTTTTCTCTCACGGCTTTTCAGTTGTCGGAATATAGCCTGGTAATGTAGGTCATCCAAGTACCTGACGAAACAGTCAAATTTTTACCGATTTATAATATGCGTGTTAAACTTGGATTATTCGTAAAGAGGTAATTAGTGTATCGATAAAGTGGGTTAAACAGTTAGGGAAACTCGATGAAAAGCGAAGAAATCGTGTCGAAAATTCATGATGAAAATCGAAAGCGCAGTAGGAATGTTCAACGAGCATCGATTAATCGTTAGTTAAACATTTAGAGCTTATGAAGGCCCATCAGGCTGTCGGTTTAATTGAGGACGATTCATTTCCTGTCGAATCGGGAAACGGAAAGGCAACGCGTATATGCAGGCAATATATCAGACTGGTAGAAACATGGCTGTGAAGCAGACGCCAGAGCAAACACAGTGGAACAAGCCGATATTGGGTCAGCCAGCTTTTCGGACCGAATTAGGTTTACAGTATCGTTTCGCTTATGAACTATTACGAAATCAAATATTTCTACTTATAATAATTCATCTATCGCGTGACTCTGTCACTTTCAACGAGCCTAATCGGTTAAAATCCTCGTTCAATTATCCAGCGAAGATTTCTCTTCGCGAGACAAATGCTTCCCGCTAATTTGAAAGGCGGAGAAGGCGCGGCCCGAAAAAGAGCATATCTGTGACAGAAGACGGAATACGCGAAATTCGTTTCGCGGGAAGACTGAAACGAATGCTTAGCTCTGAAAACCTTTCGGTGTAAACCCTGCCACGGATCGGATAAGCGACGAGCTTAATCCGCGACGTCACCGAAGATTTACTAGGTTTTCCAATGCGTGATCGAGTCGAGGGTCTCGTTCATCGGCGGCCTTTTACCACGCGTTCTACTACTTATTGTTGGCCCGACTGTCGCTACAGAGATTTACTCGCAACGCGCAGATGGAAAAGTTTTCCCGGTAAACAGCCAGCAACGCGAACTGTTACGGATACTGGTACACATAAATTTCCTACGTAGCGCCGCTCTTCTTCCTTCCGCCGCGTCCTTCGCCTCCTCGCTTATTTCCGTTTTGCTACCGGTCAACTCTCAACACCTATGAATCTCTGCGTTTCGAAACAACTTTTCTGCCTGACGGAGATTGATGCTGTTTTTTTTTTGCTCCTTTCGCTGGATCTAGAATAATTATGCCGGATGCTGTTCGGGTATCTTTTCTTTTCTTTACGAGTAATAGGAGTTAGTTGATATGTGATGTTTTGGTACATTGATAAGTTACAATTAAATTCGTGGATACGTCTCTGACCTATAAACACTGTGCCTTTTTAAGAGGATATATAGAATTCCATTGGGCCACTTTACGCTCTTTGCGCGTGCTTGGTTTACCTTGTATTAAAGAAATATCGTTTCCTGCAACTTTACAAGTAAAGCAGAAATTCCGATATAACATCCGTTAAACCGGTATTGAGTTGTTGGCAAGTTGGTTTTGTTCCCTGGTGAGCTGCGCTCGAATCCCCTTCAGCATTTCTGTGTATTTCAATTCAAACCATGCTTACATCTCCAGGATATTAGCGTAATTGAGGGAAAATGCCTACGTAATACAATAGTTCCGGATGCATAGAAGATTCAGAGCACGAAATTTGCCGGTGATTATGCAACAGGAATATTCGATCGAAGGAGACTGCGATATGGTAAATGAAAAATATAAACACGTTGTACACCGAAGAGACTCGTATTTCGATTTTCGCTCGACGTACACGGGAATTTATAATATGCTGTTACGAAACGAGATATTCGAGTTTACCCTCGTTTTGTGCAAATAAGAGAGGCTCCGGGTCGTAATAAAGAAGATGACGTCGAGGGAAGTATAAAATCTGTCAAGTAAAGAGAGATTGAAAGGCATCGTTCCAAGTCTCGTTATTAAGACGGGTCTTTATTCGACCGAATAAACAACGATCTATCGTTTCGGGGAACCAGCCACGCTATTGATTTTGCGTCTATCGAGGATTTCAATGTTTTATGGGGGACCAACGACACCTACAGAGGATATCCGGTGCACGTATGTCGAAATAGTTGCCATAAATAGGGATTTTGCCCAGTTGATCCAGCTGCACCGCTATGCACTTCCGGCTTCCTTACGTTTCCTCCTACGATACTAACTTTCTGCGTACGAATATCGACCGGTGGGATCAGTCCACAATCGATGCTGCAATATTTCGTTGCTCGTTCCTCAGACTTTTTGTTCGAAACTTCCAACGCGTTTCCTACAAAATTCTTATTCAAATCTGTTCGAAAGACCGTAGCCGTACGCTCGCAGCTGATACATCGTTTTCGAGCTCGTGTTATGCTGCCAATTATATCGACGGATACCGAGCGATGATATATGAAATTCGTATTATACAACATTTCGCGTCAGGCGGTTTCGTTTCCATACGAATAAACAATGAATTATGAACAATTGTGTCGAATCGTCGGCCGCGAACGACGTTTCGCCGATGTTTCGGAAATTGCACGCGTTAATATCCACGTGTTCTCGTCCGTGCGCGTGAAAGCGATGAAAGAGACGTCCGTTTTGCGATTATAATTAATTGGTTTTCCCACGATTTCGCAGTTGCGGCCAACGTTGAGTCGCCAAATTGCTTTTTCACCGCGGCACCGATGCCAAATGAAAAATTGATGGCCTCAAGTCAGTTGCTGCGTTCAACACCGCCCTTTAATGTTACTCGAACGAAAATTATCTCCGCAACATTTCGTACATTATCCGAATTTACATCGTTTTCAAATACTCCGCGTAAACGTTGGAATTCGTAAAACAAACTATTTACAATTTCAACGTGCAACATTTTCGCAGGTATTTCTCTGTGCTAGAGTTCAACGATTCTGTTTTTAACATTTTACGTGCGAATTAATTTGCTGAAAAGTTGGGGCAATAGTACAACAGTCTCCGAAGACATCTAATTATTTCGCTGAAACTTCTCCAATTTGCATACATCTCTCTGTATAAATAATTTCTGAACTCATGTTTATTAAACATTTTCAATTTATTTTGATGAATACGTTCGAGGAAAGTTTGACACCTTCCCGGACAAAAATCAGGCGATCGTCGGCTCTCATCGCGGAAAGCTTTAATTCGCGGGCTCGTGACTGCCTTTCCTCGAGACTTTTCGTTTTCCCGGCTGGAGGATAGCTGAATTTAATTAAGAACTCGACGATGCCGCGAGCAAAAAGAAGCGTGGCTTCCCGCGTCGAGCAACCGCCCCTTCCGCCTCGTAATATTACCCCGTTTTTATCCACTTCCGCTTTTTTCCCTTCGAGCTTCGACTTTTATCTTCGCTTTCGCGCGTTCGGAGCTTAACACCCTATCGACGAAGGAACGAGCAATTCCGTGGTTCAAAGCCGTTCGCTTGCCCTTTACCGTTTAATCGAATGCCTTCCAAATCATTCGATAAATTTCATTTCTACGATCCTTCCTTTGTTTCTTAAAATATTCGATACATTTCATTACGAAACTATAAAATTCGAACTTCATAATTGAATAGCTACGAACAAAAGTCAGAAGTAATATTAATATTGTACTGGTAAAAGATATCAATTAGATAGTTCAAATTACTCGAATTACGAAATATGAGGATACTGCTGGGACTTTTACATTGTTACTAATTAAGGCAATTTATCGCGTTCGGTATCATATTTTAAAATTATACGACTACAAAGCGAAGTTAATAACCTCGAATCTCAACTTCTTCCATAAATTAATCAGTTCGTTCAATGAAATTAATGAATTTCATCGAACAATACGATTAAGGTAATTAAGCCGCACAAAGTGAACCTAACAAGGACTGTTAACAACACCAAAGATTATTTCTCTATAATAATGAATTCGACGAATATATTCGGTTTTACAGTATGAACATTATGCACAGGAAAATTATTAACAGCTAAACGAATATGTTCATCCGTTGCGTATATAGGTTCAACAATTTCCTGGAAATTCTCGAGTTTCCCCAATACAATATTAATTGAAAGCGCTTTTAAAGAGCTATTGAATAGGAGGTGATTGTTCATCTCTTTGAATACATTTTCGAAGCATCGATAAAATAACACGAATACATAAGAACAATTTACACACCGGCATTTTCGATGAAACGGTAATCGATAGTCATAAAAGACAGGGGGAGAAAATGCATAAAACCGATTTGTCACTCGATACCGTGACACGAAAATATCGTACTGAGGAGGAATTTATAGACTTTTAACAACCTGTGCATACTCGAGCGCATCGTATCCGACGAAATTGTCTCGAATCCGCAATTCATAATAAAAACGATGCTCGAGTCGGGAGGATGAAAATCGAACAGTCTCCGAGTACCGATTTTTCATCGCGACCACTGACGTTTCTGTTATGTCGTTTAAAACGTTCCGGAAAATTAACGGGAACGAGACAGGCGCGTGTAATCTTCCTTGGATGGCAACGATACGAACTTCTGGAAACAGGTGTCATGAACGCCCGGAATGATAAATTACTTTCATTCGATAACCGACCGAATTAATCAATTTCAGTGTTGCGGATAATTAATTATAGACACTGAAATCATTGCGAGACATTTTCGAGATGCAAAATAAAATTTTCTAAATTTTAGTTTATTTCTATAGGTATGTCGATATTTCAAACACCTGGTATGGTATTTAAATTTAATTTCACCCTCTACGGTAGTTTTACGAATGTACATGCTCAATTTGAACCCTGGAACGGTTCGAAATTTGCAAGTTCCGAATATTCGATGGAATAATGTAAAATTAAGAAATGAAAGCAAACGTTTGTAATTAAATTGAAACAGTTATCTCGCCACCCAGGGAGCTAATGGAAGAGTTATTGCACACGCTTCGTAAAACCGGGGTTACGATCGAGAACATTTCGCAAGAAGATAGCACCTCTTTCCATCTCCAAACATCTTCAAGTACTTAGAATAAGACTGCGGGCTCCAGGTTCGAAGTTGTTACTAATCAAGCAGTCAAACACGAGCAACGCTCTATCATTGCCAAATTAACATCCGCGACCTAGTTCGAGCTGCGAGAAGAGCACGCTCGAATCCGTTCTCACGATATCGATCGTCGGTGAGAGGAGTCTTCTATTAGTCAGAGAATCCGTCGAAATAAGGGTACACTTTAAGGAGCATGCTGTCTGTAAGGAGGCGGGCACCGTCAGTCGTTAATGAATAATTCAGACGATGATTTGCATGAGCCGGTGCAAACGTCAGACTTCGTTTCGGTTTAGGGACGACTCTACTAATGGTCTGGTTTTTGCTCTTCGTCGACGGTGTGTCGTATGTCGTCAGTCTTGAAAATCGACTACCGAGGTTTATTATGTTGCCACAGTAAATACGCCAGTATTTACGGCACACCTGGACTCTCGGAGTCCGGACTTTATTTCTTTGTGGACACATTGACGAGGTGCGAACTTACGATATTTTTCGCTTGCTACTACGGTACGTAGAGATATCAAGGATCTATCTGGGAAGTCGGCTACATACTCAGCTTCCATAGTTTAGAATTTTTAGTTTTTCTACTCTTTGACCATACTGATGAAGCGGGAACTTTGAATATTTTTCATTTGCACCTCACAACTTGACTCGAAATTTTGATCTGGATCTTGTGTAAAACGCATTGAATGTAATAGTAAAAATGGACATGTGTTGGCTATGTAACAGGAACATATATAGTAATTATGTAATAATATAGATTTAGTAGTCATGTAATAAATGAGTGTATTTATATTTGTGCTGGATATTTGGACATCGTTTTCCACAGCGATCTTCATTTATTCTTCCCTGCCTTACGAGGCACACCTGTTGAGCTTATTAACAAAGTGGCCGTTTATCGGGTACTCGCCCTTTAGATTTGGAGCTTAAAATCTCTGTTTCTCGGATTGATCCTTGTTTCCAACGTCCATTTGACGGGAACGACGTGGAATTCTTATCAGCGGAGCTTTCATACGACGGTCGATCAACGTAGGAGATAGATTTACTTAATAAGGAAATATTTGAGCTTCGCCTTCCGGGGATTTGTGTGCATTTAATTTAACAGAGTCAACAGTCTAAGAACACGAGCAATTAGATTTCCTTTCTGAAACAGGATCCCCTCTTTTCAAAACAATCTCGTTTCGAGTGCAGACCGAGGATTTAAAAGGTGTAACGTTTAAGGATTATACTTTTCGACGATCTTAAGTCGCTTTTATTTTATAGATGACTCGTTGTATCGCCACGCGTTAAATTGTCATGCGGCATACAGCGTGTAACATTAAGTAAACGAATCGGTAATCGAATCGAATCATGTTAGAATATTAAACACGATTTTCGACAGTTAATATTAACTATACGATTCCGACTTGGACCAAGATCGCTGAACGTACGTCATTATTATCGCAGTTAAGTTTAATTAGCGTTAATTGAACGAGAAGGGAGGCCTATCGAGGCGAACCGAACGGTCGCTTAACGGCCAATTAAATCTCATCTCAAGAATCGCATCGTCGATTTCTGTCGCTCGATTTTCCAACGTGAATTTTCCGGGAAGTATTGTACCATGCTGACACTTTTTCCTATTTTAACGGTACCAGGAAATTCTCGGTAATTAATTCCTTTGTAGTCTCTGATGCCTGCAGACGCTTAAAAAATTTAACTATAAATGGTCGAAAACGTGAACGAAACGAATTTTAAACCTGTCTGATCTTTTTAGACGTTGACTAATTACAGCATCATAATTACACAAAAAATTTCGGGAAATATTACTTGCAGCAGTTATTGATCCTTACAGAGAAATACAGTCGGAATATTAAAATCTCTTATTTAGCAGAGTATCATACCACGTATTGTCTCTCTCTAATTTTCCATCGAATTCGGTATTTTCGCGAATATGAAAGTTCCAATTGCCGCTATCCGAGCGTAGAACGCAGATGGCACCGAAAGAAAACTTCTCCGCTCTGAACTTGCCGTTATTCCGCCTCGTTTGTCGCGTCTAACGCAATTCCGTTACGGTCTGACAGCAGCAGAAACGAAAGTTAAATTTCGTGGTTCCTTTGAGAATCCGGTGACTCTTTTACGGGTATAAACACGAGTGCAGGACAAAGAGACGCTTATCGTCGTCACAGCGACGGGAACTTAGATTGCGGATCGCTACGAGAAACAGGGAAACCGAGTTAACGCGTCAACTATACCCGCCAGCATTTCCATCAAAGAGATCCACCTACGATCTCTCTAATTAAATCCCTGCGTAGAGTTGCTTTAGGTGTTGCTGGGAATGATCGTCGACACAAAAGCCCTGCAAATTCGCGGTTGTTCCTTCCATCTTGTCCCGATTCGCTTTATCCTCGTTTCCGTCTCTAATTCTAATGAACAATAAACCTACTCGTGTCTTACACAAAACAGAACATGTTATAACGTCATGGATTTGATAATAAAGACATAATACTCATAAAGACATTATGCTCGCTATTGTGCTTCAGTATTGGTAAAACGCGTGTCGAATTTACGCGTGGTAATACGGCGCGTGGCAAATTAATGTGTGGAGTTACGGCGAATTAAGATATACTGCGTGGAAATTTGGCGCGTTGTAGTACAGCGTGTGGAGTTTTGGATTGTGGAGATATTGCGCGTAGTAATTATGGCGCGTGAAGTTTCGACGCGTGACAATACGGCGCGTGGAAATATAGCGGGTGACGATACTACGCGTGGAGCTACAGCGCGTGACAATACGGAGCGTGGAGTTCCGACGCGTGGAAATATAGCGCGTGAGGATATCACGTGTGGAGATACAACGCGTGACAATACGGCGCGTGGAAATATAGCGGGTGACGATACTACACGTGGAGATACAGCGCGTGACAATACGGAGCGTGGAGTTCCGACGCGTGGAAATATAGCGCGTGAGGATATCACGTGTGGAGATACAACGCGTGACAATACAGCGCGTGGAATTTCGACGTGTGGAAATATAGAGCGTAACGATACCACGTGTAGAAATACAACGCGTGGAGTTTCGATTTGTGGAAATATAGTGCATGACATTAGCACGCGTGGTGTTTCGGCGCCTAGAGTTCCGATGCGTAAAGATATAGCGTATGACAATACCACGCATGAAATTTCGACACATGAATTACGGCCCGTGGAGTTTCGGCACATGAAGATACGGCGCGTGTAGATTCAGTGCGTGAAGAAATGGCGCGTAAAAATACGGCGCGTGGTGATTAAATGCGTGGTAACACGGTGCATCACGATTGATCGCGCAATGACACAGAGATTTGCTGCGTGGCGTTCTAACGCATAGCGATAGGAGGCATTCAGCGCGTGGAAATTTAACACGTGACGATTCAACGCATGGAAATCTAACACGTAGCGATTCAGTGCATGGTAATCTAACTAGTAGCGATACGGTGAGTAGTAGTTTAACGCGTGAAAATATACGCTAACGCTTGGTAATCTAATGCCAGACCGTCGTTTCAACTAAGCTTATAATCTAGATTTGGAATAAAACGAAGATATTTATGAATCAGGTAGATTAGTATTAATTTTTATGTTGAATAAAAACTTATTCGAATAATTTAAGTAATGAACGATTTAGATTAAATTAAAGTCAAAATCTTACATCAAATATAAATGATTTTAAATTAAAAATTATTCGAAAATTTAATACCATTAAAAATTTCAAAGTTTCAAAGACAAATGTCATAAGACACATACTAGTGTGGTTCATTTAAAGAAAAAAGTTATTCCCAATTTTTAAATGTCTTTATTTTATTTGGAACTTGTCTTTAAATAATGCCGAAATCTGTCTAATAACGATCAAACGTTACCTGACAACTCGTGACGAGAATATAACGAAACTGTAATATATTTTATATAACCTTCATCCACCCAAGATGAATCTACCGGGCCATCACACTCAGTTACCTATAATCCTACACATAATGCAACGCATGAACAACGGTGATAAAAAGGCTGGTTACGTAACAAAGGTTTATAATGATGAGAGGCACAGGACGCAGAGGGTCCTATACGATGGCCTGGAGGGAAATTCAACGCATTCGCTTAATGTTTTAATCAACCAATGAATAACAGCCGTGCAAACGCAGCAAATATCATTTTGCCGCAGCGTTTACCGTGGCGTATTATTGTTCAAAGTAAACAATGTTTTAACGCAGTATGTTTGAAAACCGGTACGCGAGATCGATCGAATGCTAACTAATTAACGAACTCGGCTCGTGCTTGCCACGATTTTGAACAATGCGAAAGCAATTAGGATAGGCTTGTGTTCGCGAACAATATCCTGTTGTCGGTTACCTCGAGACAAATTGGAGATATCGTTTTCAGCTCCATCTTCTCGCTGTACCTCGTCTGTCCTGATTACCAGAAACTATCATACAATTATTGAATCGATTATAACGTAATCGGAGACGTTGGATTAAATTGCTGTGCACAAGAGAAAAGACTATGTGGATTCAAGGAACTTCTATGAAATCACCCAGCTCAGTAACGACAAAGGCTTTTTTACAGGAGTGGTCAAAGCTAGAACCTATTTAACTTTCCTCTAGTTCGAGGAAAAGCCTCATATGATTTACCTCGAACAAAGTGGAAAATATAACTCTGTCGAAGTAACTCAACCGAACAAATATAATATTCTCCACATTTTGAGGTACTTCAAATTTATTTTCACTGCTGAAATATTAACGATATCGTACCGATATGTCCCATATGAGTGGATGGGAAATTTGGAAACAGGAGGCGAACATTTATTAATTAATAAAATTGTATGTGCATCGTATATTCATCGAGAGTCTGGAAATATCGGGAGCACGGATTAATCGTGCGAGATCTCTATAACACTTGTTCCCCGTGTCTTCTATCGACGACTCGAGCGAATTTCACTTCTTTATCGTGATCTATGGATCACGCTCGGATGCTCGTTTCGCGATGATGAAACACGGTAGCCGAGTAGGAGATCAGTTTTCCATTTTTCCTAGCGGGAATCGCGAGTATCGCGAAGACGAACGGCCTGGGGTAACGATTTAACCCGTGAAAAATATCGCGAATCATCTCGTGCCGGAGCGCAGGAAATCCTGCTCCTTTCACGGATTCCCTAGCTCCGTTGTGTCTCGAATTCCTCTCGATGGCGCGCGTGTTCGAGCGGATCGAATGCATGTACTAGATTCGTATCAGATTCGTGGCTGCATAAATACGGGGGATACGCGCGATTCCTCCTGCGCCTGCTTTATTCCGCTCGTACTCGCTTTCGGAGCTGAACGTGCCATTTATGTTCCTTTGAAATCCGCGATGCATAACGCGCCTCTGAAAACAACTACGAAACCGACCATTCAAACACGATTTCCCATTTAAGCTCGCTTCCTCTGCTATTTTTCAGATATTCAATTGTATACTGCCCGCGCTGTTAATTAACGCGCTCTATTTTTTCATATTATTTGTCATAAAATAAGGGGCCATTGTTACCAGCGAATAACAATCTTTTGTTCTCGCGGTCGATTAAATACATAACGTTGCACTATTGCAACATTTCAATCTTATGGCTCTATTTAAAGTCACTAAAATAAGTAGTGAAGTTGCAGAAGTGCAACATAGTTATTTTTAGTACATTTGTGAAATATTTTTCTGAATTAACTAATAAAATATGTAGTGAAATCAGGTCTCATTATTTTGCCCCCATTACAAAATTTAAGGGTTAATATGCATTTATAAAACATGATTTCAGCAATGACTAATTTATAAACGATGATCAATGTAACTTTAAAGTATTGCAGAAAAGTTTGACATGGAGGACCACGTGCGAGCAACATTTTGAAGTTGCGCTGTCACAAATGATCGAACTCGTATCCTCGACACGAAACGAGAATCCTGACAAATATTTCCTTCTGATCCAACAAATTTCTTTCCCCAAGATTTCTTGTTCTATCGCGGCGACAAGACATTTTTCGAATATGCTTTTCGGGACACACTGTACGTTCCTTCGCCCACCCTCGAACCTTTCGCACGTAAATATCGTACCGCTCGAATCAAACTTCCCCGAAAGATTTAAGAAGTTTTATTTCCGCGAAAAAGAAAGTGTGCCCGCGTCACGGTTAATACGCTTCGCGGGGAAATTTATGAGGGAGAAATGGAAATCTCGAATGTGCGATGAACTCCCCATGTACGTGAATCTCGAAGATAGAGAATATACGGGAACGAGGACTATGTGCGCTTACAGCACGTATGCGTGCCTCTTTATATTCTCCCATATTCCAGCCGTTATCGATACGCCACTGGAATTGTTCCGAAATTGCTCTCGTGTAACGCGTATTTCCAGATCGGAACGCGTCAAAGGGCATGCAAGATAAATTGCTACACGTTGCATTGCTACATTTTCGATGGCCGTGTTTCGTTATGCGATACGTTATGAAGATCACTGTGCGTTAGATCGGCATCTGTTACATCGCTACATGTCTTCGTGATCTCGCGTTATATCGTTACGCGTTCCTATTGCTACACGTAGTACTGCATTCCTATTGCCGCGCGTTGTATCACCACCAATCCCAATTTCAATGTGTTATATCAGCACGTGTAATACCAGTATGTGTTGACACTCATATTGCAACGTGTTTCAAATGCAACACGTTATATCGCCATGCATTGTATCACTACGCATAGTATTACCACGCGTCCATATTGCCATGCGTAGTACACCCACATTTTGGACCACCACGCATAGTGTCGCTACGTGTCCCAATTGCAACGCGTTATACCGCCATGTGTTGTATCAGAACGCGTAGTACCACCACGTGTTGTATCACCACGCATAGTATTGCCACGCGTCCCAATTGCAACGCGTTGTATCACTACGCGTAGTATCGTCACGCGTGGTACCACCACGTGTTGTATCACCACGCATAGTATCGCCACGCGTGCCAACTGCAATGCGTTATACCGCCATGTGTTGTATCACTACGCGTAATATTGCCACTCGTCCCAATTGCAACGCGTTGTATCACTACGCGTTATATTGTCACGCGTAGTACCACCGCGTGTTGTATCGCCACGCATAGTATTGCCACGCGTCCCAATTGCAACGCGTTGTGTCACTACGCGTAGTATTGTCACGCGTGGTATCACCACGCGTTGTATCGCCACGCATGGCATCGCCACGCGTCCCAATTCCAACGCATTATATCGCCATGTGTTGTATCACTACGCGTAGTATTGCCACGCGTTATATCGCCATACGTTGTACCACCACGTGTATTTCTACCACCTATCCCTACCTCAACACGTAATGCCACCTATACGTGGCGATACTATTATCGCAACGTATTAAGTTGCCAGAAGTCGTATCGCGACACCCGGTAATATAACGAGATTGCTCTGTACTCGAAAAACAGCGTCGGTACAAAATTAAACGTTCCAGCAAATTGTCAAGAACAGAATCGTTTGCGTTCAATTTTAGAGGTTCTACAAACGTTCAGTTGCCTTTAATGTTTTGTTTTTCGAAGTCAGGTATTCTTGAAACGGGAAAACGATGGTTTCCCAGTTTTTTCCGCAACTTTTCTTTCACAGTCGATGCATTCATCGATCGAGAATGAAATGTGACCCAGCAGAATGTTCTGTCGTTGATTAATTGTTTCTCGAAGGGAGAAAAAGGCTTAGATAACAGAAAGCTTGGCGAACATGTAAAAAGTGATTGAAACTATTCATTTTATCCACAGTTATTATCACTCCTTAACGAACGTCGAAAAAGTACCGGGTGTGCGAAAGGACACTAACCCGGCGAAACTTTTCTTTTTTCTTTCTTTACCACGATGGTGGAAGAAAAATTAGAACCAAGCTCGCCGCCGGCGACCCTCGAGGATCACCCGCTGCAACACTTGAAATTTTTACTGCTCCCAATCCGGATACTGAATTTCCCGCGCGAGGAATTACAAATGGAGACGTTATTGAACGTGCTCTCGCAGAACTGCCGAGAAATTTACGGCCGGTTGACAGAATTTTACGAGTCTAACTTGGAATGCTTGGAAGATTGGAATCAGTTACAGTAGACTTTCGTTATATTGCCAACGGCGCGACAGTAAGAGTGGAATACTTCGGAGAGTCGTCGTTACTGACATTAAGGATTCAGTTCACGCCGTGTATCCGTTCAGAATTCCTCTCGAACTATCGAACAATACCATCAAATTTTGAAAAGACCAAATTTTTCAAAGTACTAAATCTTCTAATCTTTGAACAAACATCAAAACATACAGGAAGAGTATAACAACACTCGGGGAATAATATGTTTCGTCGGTCAAAAAGTTTTCCCCTTTGACATCACAACGATTACCATGCAAATGATGGCGAAGCGTCATTAGTGCGCTTAAAAGTGCTATCATTTTCCGAATATATCACACGTAAGGCGATGGTCGGCAGTGAAAATCGAAAACCATTTTTCACGTAACGTCGATGGAAAGTACGAGGCGAGATATGCTGGTGGTTAGGACGCTTTAACGCGAGTCTTGTCGTGGCATACGAGCGAAACGGCAAAAACAATAGACCGTCCCGAGCACGCGGCACGATTTATGCCAGGCTTCCGTTGAAAATTTCAACCCCCTTTCGCCAGATATTAACACTTGTCATGTGCACTCTGCAACGCTGCCAAGGAAACATAGCCAACCTGGCCGCTTTCGACTTTGATGAAGCTTGCCCGATCTGTTCCACGCTTCTGCTGGACAACCTTCCTTCCACGGTGATCAGTTTGTTGCTCATTTTTTCGGTTATATGCCTCCTTCGTGTTAGCGGCAATAAATCAAATTCGAAATTATTTTGGAAATTCGGTGCTCCTTCTTCCCATTCACTCTTGTACACATTAATTCTATTACACATTCATTCGTACGATTAAAAATGAATAAGCTCACTGAGGACTTGTAATTTTTTTACTGATTCAAGAAATAATTCTGGTTATCACATTGCTCTTTTACGTCGGTCAAAAAATTTTGTCATTTCTCAAGGGGACATAAAAAATAAAATCAATTGTTGTTTCAATGTACGAAGATTGGTCGAGATCTTCATTTAATCGTCTCTTATAAAACCTAACAATTCAATAAATATTTGAAATAATGTAATTTAACAAATATTTTATAAATCGCAATAATTCAACGTTCCAAATCTTCTTCAGATCATATTACTCTTAAAGAATGAAATAAATGACATGCAAGAAGTAAAGTGTTCGTGCTTCCGCATGTCTTCGTGAAGTTCATTATCTCCGCCGTGCAATAAATCAAGCGAATTTGAAGTGTATAAACAACGTTCCAACCATTCATTCAATAATCGATTTCCAAAAGCAAAGAACCACGAGGAAGCAAGCACGCGCGACCAATAAATTCAACCTGCCAGCACGAAGTTCGGCACTGCAGTTTTGCAACTGCGTGACGTAAAGCAATGGATGCAATTTTACTCAGCGTCCATTTAGTTCGTCGAATCATAAAAATTGCCAGCCACCGGAACGAGTGGCATTCGCTAAAATTTCAAATGCTGATAAAAGTATAACCAACTGTTTCTCGTTTCGGTTTCGATAAAACTGGGTTACGATACGAAACCCCTTTTAGCAATCAAAGCATTATATCTAAAGGGTGAAAGCAGCTCTTACAGTTGGTACTCGGAAACTTTTGCTTTCCAACTCGTTCAATTCTTGATGTAACGGTGTAAAAACGATATTAAGATTATACCGTTTTCGGAAAGTTCCGCACATTCGATCCGCTTTTCTCCAAACTCCGGAAAGTGTGATTTAACATAGTTTGCCCGTTGGGTTATATAGCAGAGTTTTCAAAGGAAAAGGGTAACTTATAAATCTCGAAATAATTGAAAACTATCGACTAAACTCGCCAGTTGGTTACTTTCGAATCGTGTATGCATCTAATCCTGGACTTCGGCAGTCGAGGGTTAAAGTGACCTACCCTGGAGCGTAATCCAGAAGATACGAAACGTTATCGACGAGAAGTTCAACTGAAATTCTCCCCGCCAAAACCCGGGACCCAACCTTCCTTCATTCAACGTATCTCAGCACCCTAATCTCAGAGCCAATGGGTGACCCAGGCGAGCAGCCAAGAGTTTGTTTCGCGAGCGGTTTCGTTCGATAACGTACGTGTTTCCAAGTTTCTAGTTCGTAAAACGCTCAATTTAGAGGGTTTGGAAGCTGCAAAGCTCGTGTCGACGATTCGACGATACACATTAACAAAAAAAAAGAGGACGAAGGAAGAGTGGAAAAAGTCGGTGTAAAAAAGCAAAGCACTCGTTGCCAAAAAATTTACAGCTCGCCGACAGAATAGCCGAGCCGTAAATATTTTTCCTGGTCGACGACCCACGAGAATTATTTCCTCTCTCTTTATATTTCCCACTCTAGTATGCAAGCCACCGTGCAAGCCCTGTATCCCCTAGCCTTTTGCGGCTTGCAACGACTTCTTCCATCGACCTACAACCCCTCGCTCTCTCTCTAGCCCAGATTTCATTCAATCTCCTACCTAACCAACCCGAGAAATGAAATTCTTTTTTTATGCCCGGCCCGTGCGGTTGCATCGGTTTTTACATTGTGACCTCGGGCTTCACGGTGCTCGATTCTTCGGCTCGGGACATCGAGTTCACGGGTCAAATCGAAATATACGCGGGCACCTTTGAACTCGTCCAATGGACACGAATCACCGATTCTTCGATTAATCGATGGTAAAAGCATTTTGGGGCCAATCGTCGATGACGCTCTTCGACGAAACTATACAATCACGCTGTCGGCGTTACTCCAATTTTGCACGCGTTTATTCCGCTTAATTCCAGGTCTTGAAATCACAAATATTTTTACTTATTCTGTACTCGAGACCCGAACTAATTCGAGTCCGTTTTTACCCTGTCTTTCGTTTAATCAATTTTTATACATGAGACGTCCTCGTGTTTCTACATTTTTTAAGAAGTATGAAAAATGAAGTTGGGTTAGACTGGCAGGGACTTACACTTTGAGAATTTATAATTTTGCAACCCGCATCACAGGAAAAATATGAAATATAAGAGCCTTTGATGCAATAAAATATGAAGTCAGAGTTAAGTTATTCGCGTACCAACTTCTAGAGTACTCTACCGTCCACGCTCGTCGTGCTCGTGTTTTCCGGTTTAATTAAGTCTAACGGCGATAACGAAGTGGCATATACGCTAACACCTAACTGTAGTTGGACTATGATAATTCGCTTGATTCTCCGCGTGTCAGACGGAAGAACCAGCTCCGGGGACTACTATTTTGTCACTTAATCCTTTAACGTAACACGTGACGGTGGCCGTGTCCTCGAGGTGATAACAACGAATAGCTTTCGGACAATTTTCGGCGCAGCTTTCGAGGAAACCGATTATGGAACCTGGCTAGAAAGCTATTTCATGCGATATGGCTTTATTGGAAAATATATCTGCAGATTATGATACATCGAAAATTTACGGCTCCAATGGGGTCGTTGAGAAATGCGTCCAAAGTTTATGACAGAAACTTCACCCCTTTAGTATTCTACAGTTAACATTTATTTCATGGCTACATTGCGTATCGCTAATAACAGTTACTATTATACTGCGAATTTATATTTATCTGCCCCATATGGGGGACACGTGTATGCGCATGTTATACCAAGATATAAACTTTTCGATCTCTACGACCCTGGGTATATCTAGATCAATACAGGTATCTATAGAGAATTCTTCGAGTCGACAAAGAAAAATTTGAATGTTCTTTCTTTTATAATCAAGTTGACCAACCAAGTATAAATTTCTGTAAGAAACATCGAAACATGTTCTCTATTCTCCGTCTCCATGGATTATCGATTTTCTAACGAACGACAGAGCCAATCTTCGTCTGAAAAACGTCCTTCCTGACACGCGATCATCCAAGAAGAGGATGTATTAAATTGCACGAACGTGAAAGACGATTTCTTATCATTTACCTTGCCATCTCTTAGCGTGGATCCTTTTAGTGCATCATCTATCCATCCAGTGAATTACCTACGAGAATAGTTTCTCATCGGAAGAAGATAAAGGCGTGAACGTGGGTGAGATAAAAATACAAGGGAATAGGGTGATCCATCTTAAACTGTGGCGTACAGCTGGGCGTTCCTCTTGCGTTCTCTTTGAACTTTCTTCAACTATTCCATTCTGAAATACCCGTACAGGAAATAAGTTTCCATCCTTTGGTGTTTGTTTCATGCATTCGCTGTCCACTCGCGAATGTTCCATCAAACGCGTTTCGGACATCGTTTTTCCGAAACCTCTATTACTTTCATATCCAATCTCTGTTGTTCGTCACTTCAAATATTTATCGAAATATTGCTGGGTGTTTACGGAAATAAATTTTGTAACGTTTGAAATTGTACATTTCAATAACGAACGAATGTTGGAATTAATTGACATGTAGATTCTAAACGTGCGAATCAGTTCGACAATTCGCTCGATTGATATTAAAACGTATAATCTATATTTCATACTGCGATTTATTTTCCGGTTACAAAAGTTATAATACCTGGCAATATTTTGATAAAATATACACATCGAGGATTATTGAAAACGTTAATAATAAAGTTATTGCGTATTAAATTTTAATCGGTAGAGAGTTTCTTTCATTGCTACAGGGAACTGTGAAAATGAATCGGTGATAAAATTTGTTTTTCGCCGAAAAAATGACGGGTCAAATGGCAGTTATATAAATGCGGATAACTGCTAGTTTTTGAAACCACTCGAAATACTAACGGACTTCAAAACCGTCGATTCACAAACAAGAATTTCGAGCAATAAAAATGAAAAATTCCTCGGTGTTGAATTTTCTTCTTCCTGGAATAGTGGTTCTCTGGTAACGACGAAACTGTGTTTTTCTACCCTCTGGAAATTCATTAACGCTTGAGAGTACCATTTTCTGCGGATCGAAGCTCTTGTTATTACTAGCCGCATAATAATGAATTTTTCAAAAGTAAAAAATTTTAATTCCGCTAGCAATCTGTGGTATAATATTGAATGTAATTGAACATATCTTGTTTCCAACATTTTACAAACGAATTTTACTTGCGACTTCCTTTATGTCAAATCTGAAAGGATCTTTAAGATAGAATCGATCCGCGAAAAACAAATATGCCGTTCCGCTCGAGAAAACAGGATAATATTTTCCATACGTTGTCTCGAAACGGTGTAACTCGAAACTAACTTTGATCGATTGAAGCACTCACAATATTTGTATCCGAGACTAAAATCGAAGACAGTTAAAAATTTGAAACGAGTCGAAATTCCGTAAAGTTGTCGAGTTTTTTTCGGAGCTAGACAGTAAGAAGCTGGATAAAGTTTGAAGAAAGGAAGAGAAGATTTGGAATCGTTTTGACAGGCAAGCGGGTATCGTATCGGTTGGATGGTCCTTCAGGAAAGGCAGCTCGAAAGGTGACCTGGAAGCCCCGCAAAACCGGAAACTAGGCCGAAGGCGCAGCCGTTTAACCCCTTTTCGCGCAGCCACCCTCGCGAAATCTCGGTTCGCGTGCAACGATTGGCCATTCGCACGGAATAAATGACGAACGATGAATATTAAATTCGCCGGCTAGTCGATCCATCGTCGGAATATTCGCCGGCGAAATAGGACAACGGAAACGGAAGAAGTGTCGCGAGTATCGGGGTAATTTCGTCGATGAAATAACACTGGACTCTCGACATTCGCGAATTTTCGTCGAGTTTTAACTCCGCGCACGAGTTTCGGTTTACATTGTTTAAATAACGGGGTGGGCAGATAAAAATATTGCAGACCGTTCGAGCGTGTATTCCCGGTATTAATTTGAAGTGCGTTTCGTAACTTGATATCCGTTCGGTCGAATTTAATTAAAACCGAAAACGAGAAAGAGAGGGATAACGAACGATGTAATGAAAATTGCAATTTGTTCGGGAAAATGCAAACGAAGCGTGTCGTGTACCGCTGCAGTCGAAAATGATCCCGTTAAACTTTAGTTTAGAGTACAAGCGAATGCTAATCGTGTAGCCGGAGTTCAACAACTGTTGAAAGGTTCCCTATCGAAAGGATGAGCGGAAATAATTTCGCTTATCTTCGTGATCGAAACTGTTCAATGTTGTCGAGTTTTTTCGCTTTGAAAGAACTATCTTCGCGAAGTTCAACGCGTTAATCCGATTTTTGTCCGAGAATCGTAAGATAAGAAAACTTTGTTCAATTCATAGAGTTCCCTAGATTACTCTCAGGGAAGAAAGTTGTAAAAAAGCCGGGGTTCATGTAACTTTAATTCGGGCAAAATATTTTTTAATCGGATCAAGATGAATGGGAAGTAAGTAAGTTCACGAGGAGAACCCGAGCTCGGCCAGGTTAGACACGTAAAGCGAGGATTTATGATTCGGCCAGAAGAAGTGTTTTACCATTTTTATAGCCGCTCGCGTAGCACCTGCGCGCCTTAACCAATGGCCAGGTAAGATTGAATAACAAATTAGAATGTTTTCGCAACCGGTGGTACGAGAAGACAAGAAGTTGTTAATGGTCGATGTACCTCGTGATCTGTAACAGAAAATGGTATTTTCGTGTTATTCGCGCGGTCTGAGGACAGCACAGGCTTGGGGAACTAAGGGTCGACAACGATAACCCGATTTATCACGGGCGAACTTTACAGCGAACGAGTAATTTAATCCCAGTTTAATCTTACAACGCTCTCTCGTAATACGTGTTATGAATGCTACACTTCTTGGCCCGTATTTCTTCCTTGAAACTGTTGAAATTATTTCTGACGAAAAACTCCTCGCGCGGAAACCTCGTACGATATCCAGCAAAGCAACGTGACACTTACACGGTCAATTTTTTAATCGGTAAACCGTCTTTTGTTATATTGCGGCTATAATTGTTCTCGACGTTGAACGCGTACTAAAATCGAAAAATATGTAAGCGCGAGCTATTTCCTTTCCATTAAATATTTCTTTACGCGTCGCTCGTCGAAGGTTCCATTTTAGCTCGCTATTCACCAACCTTATGCATTGAAATTGACAGTAAAAGAAGTAAATTAAGCGCTAAAAGCTCACGTTTCGACGAGAGTATTTCGTCGCTTTGTGTACGTACAAAGAGCGCAACATTTTCGCGGAATTTCAAAGAGAAATTCGCGTGTCGAAATCGGCGTTTTCCCAAATTGTTATCTATAGCCAGGGAAAAAGCGTACAAACCGAGCAAACCTATCAACGAATTGTTGTTTCAACAAAATTGTTCGAGCAAATTGAAAAAGATTTATTTCCTGTCCGCCACGTATTTTAAACCCAACGCGAGAGCATCCCGAAGGGACGAGGCGTACAGATTTTGCAGCCTTGTTTCAACCCTTTCCGCGTGCACTCGAAATCCCGTAGAGGTTGTCTTTTCTCGTTACTCGAGAATCTGTCAGTGTCCGGATCGGATAATTGCTCTCTGCTTCTTTGCTACACCTACAGAATTATAACACTAATCGACTAACTGGAAAGATTAAACTTTGATGCATCCGACGCTACACGGACGAAAGCTAATTTTTTCCCGTTTAAACTCAAATACTTCGTTTTGCAAAGCTCCGCGGAAGAGGAAGGAAAAGAAGATTTAGGGGGAATCAAGAGACGCGACTTTATACGATATTAAACTGTAGGAAACACTTTACGGATCATTTTATGGATCTTTCGTTTTAAAATATTTAAATTTCAATGAAAACTGGTAAAATTAATTTTCTTCTCAGATAAAATATTATGCATCGTGATTGTTTTGTAAGACGTGTGAAAGACTCAGGCCTGCTAAACACTGAAGCTAAGAACAGAAAACTATGATGTGCTACGGTGGTCATCCTTTGTTGAACGACTTGAATATTCCAGTTTCGTTATTAATTACAATGAGCGCAGTCATTGATAGACAAGATAGACAATGCGAGCGCAGTATCTTCGAAGACGAACACCGAAACGTTTCGAAAGTTTGCAGATAAAAATTTGGTCGGAGAGCAACGTTTACCAGTGTACAAATAGCCCGGACACGTAACGAAGCAAGAAACCTAACGACGAAAGTTGGGAAAGTTCGACAAAGAGTTTCGAGTAGCTTTCTGCTTGAATCGTAATCGCTTCGTTTGATGGTTTAATTTGTTCTTCTAAGAAATGCCCTAGTCGGAAGTGGGATTTAGTGTCGTCCCGTGGAGAGTGCGCTTCTTGCGATTCACGACGAGTCGCTAGGTGGATTTGTATTTTTCCTCGGAGAAAAATCTTGTGTCTCGTGGCTTAAGCTAGCATTGTACGATTTGCTGGATGCCTCGCGTTTTCGTCGCAGCTTCAACCGAGCGTTCACTGTCCTCGCGGGAAATTACATCAGACACCGGCTGTAAACCTTAAACGGGACACTTAATTTTTCCGGCAAGAACTCGCTGGCGATTTTTTTCATTACGCGACTTCGTTACAATTCGTACGAGCAGCTAACAAACTGTAAGCTTAAATTTGAATGTTATCCGTACGCTTCGTGAGTTGAATTTCGCTACGTCTGACCATACGTGTTTCGCTCTACTGCGGCGGTCGACGCACGAATCGACGATCAACGTGCCGAAAAATAGATAAGGATTGAAATATCGCGTTACGGTTTGTTTAAAATTTTTGATCAATGTTTTGCATCAATAACGAGCAATAAAAATGATAAATTATTCGATTAAATTGCATTTTTAATCGGGAGAAAGGGGACACGCTCGGCCGGCAAAATGATAGCGCAATTAATTTGCGCCGTTTCTGTCAATAGTTACCGGGAGATGCAAATGAAAATCGAGCGTTGCGTTAAATTTATACAACTTTTGATACACCATCGAGCATTAATTACATCGATATCTCGCGTTCGGCAAACATTATACGACGCAAACATCGAAACATTGACTCGAGGCAATCTGTACACTTCGAGCAAGATGGATGGCCAACAATCCTGAAACAGCGATCGCGTGAATTAATAGGGTATCGTTCGAGCATTGTCATACTTCGATTATCAATATACGAAACGACGGAATCTATTACACACGTTCGGACGATTAACGAAACGGCGCTGCCGATAAAGAAAGCGTCCGAACGTTTTATCCATGATTTTCGCGGCAATTTTTTACAGTTTAACAGGCTTTATCGAGTTTGTTCTCGATAAAGATGCAAATTCGAGCGTCGTTCTACCGACCGCGTCGTCGATAAATGAAAACGGATACGTTGAATACAGAAACTCGTTTACGATGCTCTTTTCCCGTTTCTATCATCGGCTTCTCGCTCGATACATCTTTGTCCTACATTCCCTCCTTCTTGATCGATGAAACGCTTTCAGACTCGATCTATTCGATTTTAATGCTTCTTCTCTGCCTCGCAAACATGCTCGCAAATCCGTCTAACGTACGAGAATCTCGCATACTGTAAAACAGTGATGGATGACTGTGCGTGGAAATGAGTCTTCGTCTGATTCTACTTGGAATCTCTTCAAACATCACTTTGCGTCTTCCCAGATTCTATTCAGAACTCCTTCGGGACCTTAGAATTTCGAAATGTTGTCACTGTGAAATTTCTATTCAACAGCAGAATCAAATATTTTTCCGAGTATCCGATATCTTAATAGAATCTGGTATCTCCCGAAAGTCCCATTTAAGGCCTCTCTAGGATCTCCCTAGCTCTCGCAAACATTGGACTCTTTAAAAACATCCACAGGTAGAAATGCAAGGTATAAACGGCCTATAAAAGCGGACAATTCGAGCTAAAAGTTTATCCCAAGTTAACGAGACACGCGTTAATCCGCGTTGTTTGTGCTTCTCTACTGGTCTTCCACGCTTCAGCGAAAGTAATTGTCAGTCGTTAGCACCTACTTCCGTCGTAATGGAGCGGATCCAGCCGTTAGTTTCGGTTTACTCGCCTCGACAGCTTGCGCAAACAGGATAAAGTGTGGATGAAATGTTCGGAGACAATGAAGGAGAGACCACAGCCTCTCTTCCGCTCGAATCATAGGGATGCTGAACACGATTTCCCTAGGGAATCGGTCGTGACAATAAGATTGACGAGATACGCGCGTCGAATTTTCGCGACGGTCAAATTACTTTAGTCGAATATCGAAAACGTTCAATATCTATTCTTCACTTTCTTTAACTAATATTTTACCGTTTAAACATGGAGCAACGAAAAATATTCGTCGAAATAAACAATGTATATTTCTCAACCGTTTATCTTCCTAATTTTATAATTCTGAAGTAAGTACTAGTTCAACTTCCAGCGTTAACTCTTTGCACTGTTTTGACGAGTCTGACTCGTGACGCACTCGCACTTCAATTGTGACAAATCTTACTCGAATTTTAAATACACTTCAATCTGGTGTCCAAGTCCAGTTATAATTTGCATAGTCAAGAATTGCTGAATACAGGACTGACATAACATTTCAACTTTCTTTGACTGTTTCAATATTGTACCTGCGATTGGTTAGTTCTGACTGACGCACCTTACAAATAAATCATAGTGCAAGGGGTTAATTAAAGCGGCTAACGTTCTTCCTTTAATGAAAAAGTCTGAATTTCTTTGATCAAAGCTCATTGTTATTGACCTCATTCGAAACAAGTATCACGTTCAAGACGCGACATCTTCGGGAGATGTAAGCATTTCAACGGGACGACATTAATAATGAGAATAACGTCGAAGTCTGAGTAGGGCTGCAGGTAGCCGTCCATATTAACTAACAACGAATTTCCCTGCGGAGACGTGAATCCGAGCTGACCAGTTCGACAGACTCCAGGGAAATATAGAATTGAATTGTTAATGCTGAGCAACGCCTGTGGTCGCTGTTATTGGAAAGCGATAAGGTCGTTCCTTGAGATTCAACCTGCTAGGTCTACTTTTTGACTTCGAGACTCTTCGGACGTAACGATGAGAAACCTTGTCCAGAAAGTACCCTTGTCGGTGCTCTCGGGACCCTGATATTACATTAATAACGATTAACGTTACGATGCAGTAATCCTAAACTGTGGTTACGACGAATTAATCGAAATATTAGCGAAACGTATTTCGATCGACGTTGGTGGAACTTTATAGCCAGAACATTTTAACTAAATGGACTAAATATTGTGATACCGATCTTCGTATTAATGGATGGAAGAACGGTGATGCACGGGTAAATAGGTGAAGATTAAATTCGTACAGCAGATTTGGCAGTAGAGCAATAGCAAATTTGGGAAACAAACCATGTCACGTTTCAGTGATAAATCCATTCGACGCCGTGGAATTCGGGCGCGGAAAATTCGACGAATTATAATTGAAGACCGAGCCGAGATCAAGATTGGATGTTAGTGTGTTTGCAACTCTTATTAGGAGGCGCACCGAGTCGACGACGTGCATTTCAATTAACGCAAGTTCACTGTCTAGAGGTTCTGCGACGGGCTACAAGAAAGAGAAACATCCACGTTGCCTTCGGTCACGGGACTGCGACAGATGGATTTCCAAGGATACGTTTGCGTGGATGTACATGCAACAGTTAATTAACTTGGTGGCTCGACGTTTTCCTCCGGGGAAAACGACGGATCCGCGACACCGTTCCCTCTACGAAGTAACAACCTCGAATCGCAAAGTAACAGTTTCGCTCGAACGAAACGACGATGCGCTCGATTTTTACCAAACAGTCTTCTCCAACTTGCTAATTACTCCAGTTAATGACACGCTGCTCAAACATCGCTGTACCTATACGCGATTCTAACTATATATTAATTATCCCAGATATCATATCTTCAATGAACCTTTTCAACCTTCCGTAATTAGCGTGTCACCAATTCAATATTACGGATATCCTACTAATGAGAACCCTGAGCCATCCATGGCTCGGTTTATTGCCGTTAATGCTCCATTTGGGGCTTCAGTTATACTCACAAGGGTTTTCAACATTTCAAACTGGATTCATCGAGTTTAACGGATTGGTTGCTTTAACTATATTCGAAATACTCAGTTCTTAATTTGGAAATGTAACTCCATTCGATTAACTTGCACTATTTTGAGTAGTCTCGTGACGCATTCATACTTCGTGATCAATTTTATTCGAATTTTTAGTACGCTTCAATTTGGAGTTCAAGTCCACATTGATATCAAATTGACATAACATTTCAACCTTGTTTGTTTTAATATTGCTGTGATTCTGACGTACCTGACAAATCATAGCGCAAAGGGTTAATAAACATCGACTAATTATCGAACAAACGACTCTATCATGATTAATATATTAACCAGAGTAACGTACATATCATAACTGTAAGCTTCTATCGAACACCGTTCCTCTAAGCCTCAAAGAGCATCGATTAATTGGAAATGGCCATCGTCGAATTTCGTTCTTTCATAATCCATGAGTGTATCGTGTTTTCTATGCTATCGTGTATTCGGTCATCCAGTTCTCGAGCACCCTTATCGCTTTCAATGAAATCGTTCGACTCGTTTGTTAATTTAAAACGAATTTTTCACTGCGAGAACTGTTGTCGTTGTGTTTCATCCATTTAGATTCACAGCTGAAAATATCGAATTTTGTGTCGGTATTTATGGCTTCATGTGATCGTTTCATTTCGCACCTTTTACATTTGCTTCGTCAAATTACGTTAAAGTTTTATCGGTAATGTTTCCACGGATTGATCGAACAGATTAATCGAACGGAACGTAATTAGGATCGACTGTCCCATATTCTCGTTGATTTCAATATATTAATTCACCAGCATCAAATTCCTATTTCTGTACAGGTACTTATGAAACTTGAACAATTTTCAACAATAGCAGACAGTAATCTGATCGACACCCTTCTACAATATGATTCACTTTTCAGTTATTATATGACAGAGTTCAGGTAGTATCGAAGGAAGATGTAATGTCGTGAATTTATTTGTTAATCCAATATTCAGCAGGCTACGTGTAGTTCTTTTCTTCGACTAATCGAACGAGAGGTTAACGTACGATTTCTGATTTATACACGAACGTGTTTCGAAGAACAACTAATAACGAATTTCGATGGGAATTTCTTCGCAGTTAGATCGAGGAAGAGTATGTTGCGAATCTCGGCTTACAAGATGTTAACAGTCCTGTCGAACGAGATTGTTCCGAGTGAATCGAACGGAATCGATAATGTCGCCGGTAATAGCAATCGAACGCGACGTTTACAGGCCGAAGCGAAGGTTAACGCGTGTAACGTCGTTCGAGGAGCGCCATTTACGAAAGTAGCTAGTGTTTTGCCAAGTTCCCTGGACGAGCAGGAATCCCAATTTTTCGTGCAGTTTCTCGAAGAAATTGCCTCGCAGTTACGCCGTGTTTCATTGCATCGTTACGAGCCCCGATATATTGGAAAACAATTATATCCTAATTACGGGCAGAAATTGCTTTGCACGAGCTCGAACACACGAACCAAGCTCCCTTTTTTTTTGTTGAACAAAGATTTCCCTTGCGTCGTGTTCGCGGGGATAATACGATTACGAGATGGTTTCGTTCTGGCTAATTGAAACAAATTCCCGTTGAAGCTGCGAATCGAGAGAAGATTGCAAATTTGCATTTATATACCGACCGCTGTGAGACATTAATTATTTCTTGCTCGGTTAAGCATTGAATACACCACGTACAATACGGAATTGTTTATGCCAAGAAGAGGATAATACGCCGAATAAAGAGTATAAACCGTAGGGGATCTTTGAAAAAACTGATATTACGAGTTCTAGGTTAGGAGGTAGGTACGAGCTGATGGTACTGATGTCAATAGACGTATTGTAGATGCAAGCTGATGTTACTGACATTAATAGGAGTACTGTAAATACATGTTGATGTTATTGATGTTAATAGAAGTACTGTAAATACAAACTGATGTTATTGATGTTAATAGAAGTATTGTAGATACAAGCTGATCCTGATGTTCATAGACGTATTGTACATACAAGCTGATGTTACTCATGTTAATATAAGTATTGTAGATACAAGCTGATACTGATGTTCATAGACGTGTCGTACATACAAGCTGATATTACTGATGTTAATAGAAGTATTGTAGATACAAGCTGATTCTGATGTTCATAGACGTATCGTACATACAAGCTGATATTACTGATGTTAATAGAAGTATTATAGATACAAGCTGATACTGATGTTAATAGACGCATTGTACATACAAGCTGATGTTACTCATGTCAATATAAGTATTGTAGATACAAGTTGATGTTACTGATGTTAATACAAATACAGTAGACAATGTATTACGATAATGTAGATAACGTTAATACAAGTACAGTAGTATAGACGCGCATCAAACTTAAACCGAATTGAATCGTCTTGACTCGAAACCCGAAATTCCATCCTACCGAACAGTAACGCTACAAACTAGAACCGCGTCGGCCATAAAACACGTCGAATTGACTCGAGTTAACCGAAACACGTGAAATTGCATGGTGTGGAATTAAAACGTATCGAATTCGCAAGCCATTGCGTCGATTCGCGAATTGAATCAGCTCGTGAACTCTTACGATCTTTCATTCGAATAGCATGTCATCTCCTTGTAGAGATTTGCATCGGAGACAAATCTGGATGTCAGGAAAAAGCCAGACAAGATTCTATGGATACGGAAGAAAGAAACGAAAGGAGAGGTACGGTGAAATGAGTGGAAATCGACCGGATTCCACACGGATTTCAGCCTTCTCCTAATCCAGCCTGGAATCTCTAATTTCGTCGGATGGTTCTGGCAAATGGCCGGCCAGGATAACCGGTCCTGAATTCTCAAACGATTTTTGCGCGGCTTCTTTCCGCTCCGTTCCGATGCTTTCGCTCCTCACCATCTAAAGGATCGTGTTCGCCGCTGAAATAATCAGGATTATTTTTGGTTGAAAACATTCGCGAATATGTTTGTCCAGTTTTCCTCGGCAAATAAGCTCTACAGCCGCTGCAATATAAATGTTAACGAAGAAGGATTTATTTTTTCTTTTGCCGACGTCAAAGATTATTAGTTCTTTTTCTGCTTGTCAAAACATTGGCGCGATTACGCAGCTTTACCGAAGCGAACGTGGGAAACTCATTTTATAAATATCGCTGTACGGTGTATTAAATGCCGATCTGAAAATAAACATTTCATCCTAGTGCCGATTAAGTATTCATAAAATGTAGCTTTCGGTATCGAATCAAACGTTGGGCAAATTTTATACGCGTTTATGAAATTATTTTTAAACACTGCATCGGAAGCGAAAGATACAGCGCGGAGAGGAACATTCATTTTCTGTTGCGTTTCACTGTTCATTGAAAGTTGAAAGTAGAATCGAATTGAACGTATCCATAAATTGATTTCAACTTCATAGCGGGATGACAGAGCCGAGCGAACGTTTTGATTTCTGACGCTAACTCGGTCATCGAGTCGTTTCCATAGCGAGGAAAAAATCGATAGACCACGAAGACCATCTTTCTTCTGTGTCTGACACGCGTCAGCCTCGCACATCGATCGTCACTGTCGGAGAAACGGATGTCAATAATTCTTTGTTCGTCAAGAAGCGCAAAAATATTCGTGACGATTCAACTCTGACGTTTAATTCCATAAATCACTATCGACGAACGTATACACGTGGGATTTGTTAGGGAAATTTATCAGGGGGAATCGAAAATCGCATAAATATGAACAGCAAGCAAATTGCGGTGCGAAGAAATTAACTTGTGCAGTAAATGACTAAGAACTCACGATGCGTTAACAAGTATACTGTAAACAAATAATTGTAAACAATTGTACTCGTAATTATTTTACCGAGATATTGCCTGTACTTTCATTTAATGTATTTGAACACAATGTCTTAAAAAAATAAAAATTACGAATGAATCTGTGTTAAGAAAGAGTAGCGTAAAAAATTAGAAAGCGAATAAGATTAAATTAAAAAAAGCACTCGAGTTTCGGAAGCGTACGTAGGTACCTCTGACACTTTTGCTTGAAAGAATGTTGCCCTCTCGACCCCTTATTGGAACAATCTTTTCGCAAGAGGTAGATACAATCTTTCTCAAATAAAAGCAAAAAAATAGAAGAAGAGAAACCATCCAACAGAAACGTAGTCCTTACACATTCATTCGAAAGAGACTCACCGTCTGCCCTAGTTTCTACTTTTCAAAGAACGAGCGACGAATTCAGAACAGAACTGGTTCCAGCGAACCGTACGTACGCATAGTAACTTTTCCCTAAATCCCTCTCTTATACTTTGCAGGATAATACCTTTATATACGGTAAGAGATGATGAATTATGGTCCGCCTCGTTATTTCGTGGTGAATAAAGAAGTCGGTTTTCGCGACGGTTCAACCCGGAGAAAAAAAAGCGAGACAACGATCTACGTGCATTGTCTGAAGGACAGAAAAGAGCTAATATTCTCAGTCTGCAGAATTTCTGCACCGATGAGGTATTATCAGGACTTACAAGACGATAGCCAATAATTTTACTTCAGACTTTATCTTGTAGGTCCTTTCGGCGACTTTTCGACTATATCGTGTTGGGTCGAACTATGATTTAATTGGAAGACAACTGAACTGCACTGATGCGAAAATTAAATTATGGTAAATTAAATTATGATTAAATAGTGTAGAATTATATCACGTTGAATTGAAACATCGAATTGAGTAATACCGAATAGAGATGCAACGAATTGAACTGTACCGAATCGAATCTATGTCGAATTAAATCGAACAAACTTGAATTATATCGAAATGATTCATTGTGAATGAAATTGTGTCGGATTGAATCGTTCCGAATTAAATTGCACGGAATTGAATTGTGTCGAATTAAAACGCGTCGAATTGAATAAAACCGAATCGAGTCGCAACGAATTGAATTACGAAGACTCGAACTGTGTTGAATTGAACTACATCGAATCGTAGTGTGCCAAATCAGATCCCGTCGAATTAAATGGAGCCAAATGAAATTATATCGAATTGAATTGCACGGAATTGAATTGCGTCGAATTAAATCGCGTAGGATCGAAAAGTGTCGAATTTAATAAAACCGAATCGAATCGCAACGAATTGAATATCAAAGAATCGAACTGTGCCGAATGAAACTACATCGAATCGTAGCGTACCAAATCAGATTACGTCGAATTAAATCGAGCCAAATTAAACGATGTCAAATTGAATCATTCCGAATGAAATTTCGTCGAACCGAATCGTTTCGAATCACGTTTCGCGGAATTGAATGGCGGCAAATTAAATCTCGTTGAATCGAAACGCATCGAATCGCGTAGAATCAAATCATACCGAATTTCGAAATTCCTGATAAATCGATAGCATCTCTAATCCTTTAGTTTCACAAAAAAAAAAAAAATGTCCATTGTCCTGGTGTACCTCCAACAAGGCCGGGTTGCACCTGCAATATCGGTCGGTTCGATTTTTGAATCGACTTTACAGTGCCTGTTCGCCGGCCGATAATACGCTCTGGAAACAAAGTCCGCGGAACAACGATATCGTCTCGCTTTTCACTCCATTCGGTGAAGGCGGATAGAATATGCAAACGGGTGGAAAATGGACGAGGGAGAAAGGCAGAGAGAGATAGAAATAGCTTCGAGATCCGACGCGAACAATGGAATTTTTCTGGGTCTGATGGAACAGTCTGAACGGATTCCCGGATTTTAAGATCTTAAGATCGTCGCGGGGGACAGTCGAGTCGGCCCCGACAGCAGCTTTTTGTTCCCCGTGTTACGCTGGCCCTTTTATTTTCTTCCTTCGTGTCGCGGGAGAAAGAAAAATTTGCGGATAGGATTTTAATTCATCTCTTTCGATTGGGGTCAACAGGTTCTATCGACTCGAGTTTCATTGATACCGTCACTGAATGGAGGTGCTTTTGAATTTTAAGGAGATGTTTTCAGAACAAAGGACGGTTCACATTTATACCTTGTGAATTGTTCGAGGAGATTTCTATATTTCACCGCGCACCATCAATTTATTGAAATCACGGAGAAACACGTGTATTGCCAAGAGAAATTCATCCGTAGGTAAAATAACTTGTATGCTACGTTCAGATATTTTAAATAATTATTTGTCTGTAAGGAAGAAATTTACCTGTATTAAGAGCACAGACTAGAAGAGGAGAGATTTTGAATCATAAGAGTATAACGCATTCGAGATACAAATAGAATCATTCATAAGGTTATTCATGTGTATGTATAATAAAAGAGGTAGTTGCACAAGGATATAACGTATTCGTTCATTTTTGGTAAATGGTGAACACAAGTAGACATTTCATTCGAGATGCAAATAGATCAACATCATTCATAATGTTGTTTACGTATATGTACAATGAAAAAGATAGTTGCACAAGAATGTATAAGACAGCAGCAAACACAAGAGGCTGACTACAATTTCTACGAAGCGTTGAAAAAATAACGAAATATAAAAGGAAACAAATTGAAGCAATGATTGCTCTTTCGTATAAACGTAGAAGCAAAGAAAATTCACGTAGAATCGAAGCATTCCTCAGGGCGCTCGAACAAAGGACCAAGCTTTACGGAAAGTAGAATTTAACGTTGCCATCCATAAGGATATCCAGGACAGAGGGAAAACGGCTTGACGGTGATAGAATAATAGTGTTCGATTCGTACGGAATCGTCGTGGTTCTATTGGATCGTTTGTTTCGACCACGAAGAAAATGAGAAATAACAGGCCGTAGGAATTGCGAAAACCTGTACGTGAACCGTGTTATATTGACTTTCAATTTGCATATTTCACTCGGGTACAAAACAGGTACTTTACAGTTGTGCGTTGTTGTTGCAGACAAGACAGCCGTTTTCTCGACGTACAATTGAATCAAGAAGGAACAGTTGGTGCAAAACAATAAGTCACGAACCGTGAAACAGTAACCAGCTAAATAAAATCAATCTTCTCACCGTCGAACTTGCACTCTTCCATGCAATTTTATTCGCTTCTACACTTTCCATGGTTGTATAGCACGGTACAATTTATTCCTGAAAGCATTTCGAAATTCTATTCACTTTTCGTCGTTATGTTAAACAATCTTACATGGGAATTTCACACAAGCAGGAAAACTGGAATGTTCAAAAGATGACAGCACAAATTCAAGTACAAAGAGTAGGTTCAAAAGAAACACCCCGGGCAACACCTTTAATGCTCCGGTGACCTCATCAACAGAATTTAATTTTAATTTCAACTTTTAAGCGTATCCTAGCTACGCTATAAATAAAATATAAATGGGATCCTTTTAAAAGTAGTTTCTTCGTCGAAGTGCTCGCTCGAAGCATGTGTTATCGGAGAGCTGTTCATATTTGACCGCGGATCAGCACGAAGGGCATTCGCGTATGAATAAATTCGAGCGGGCAAAGCAGTACCCTGTAAGTCAGCCCCGAGGGTTTATCATTCGACCGCTATGGCTTATCATCTTTTATTCAGGGTAGACAGAAGCTCGAGGAAGAGTAGGTGTCTCGATTCGTGGAGCTTCAAAACCGTAAATCGAACGTGCTCGTCACGCGCGTATCACCGGAAACCAGAGGACGTCCTTAAGAGGTGTGTTCGAACAGGTCGTTGCCTCGAAAATGAGTTTAACCGCCCTTGTTCCCAGGAACTTTGGTTTTCCGCTAGACCTGTCTCATTTTCCGCGGAAACACCTCTTATACTCTACGTAAATTTCACCAAGCTATATAGAATAACGCACGATATTGATTCGTTGAGACTTTGACCGTGGATGTGGGTCACTGTCGAGTGCCACCATAAAAATTTAATTTAAATCGAATAATCGAAGAAATTAAAAGGAAAATAAGAATAGAATTCTTTTTAAGGTTACTGAAACTACTCAAACATGAAAACATGTTTTGCATTTTATCGGAGTCGAAAAGGTAAATGTGCATTTATTTAGAAATTTAAAAGAGGCTCGCATCCTGAAGGGCGAAGGTGAGATTTTTATTAGAAATGCAGAGGAGGTATGAAAGTTTCATGGTAGAAGCTCAAAGCTCGACCAACCGTTTGCCTAACATCGTACTGTTTCTCCCTTGCTCGTGGCTGACCATGTATCGATCTATACCACTGATTTCTTTAAAAACTCCATTTTCAACATTGTCCATGTTACAAACGCTTTGTAAACCCTTACAAAACGGACATTTAAACCGAGAAAATAAGCCCTATGTATTAAATTATTTGTATGCAAATGTATTTGTGAAAAAATTCCGTTTTACAGCGAACGACGTTACAGACGCGTCTGATCATGCATCGATCTATATCACTGATATAGAAACTCCACTTTCATCATCGTTCTTGCTGCAAGATCTTCACAGACCTTTATAAAACAAATATTTTAACCAAAGTTTTCGAAAATACAATCCGTGTATTAAATTCTTTAGATAAATGTTGAACGACGTTAAAGACGCGTCTTTGAGCGCTCAATTTTCCGATTCCATGAGATTTTCCGATGAACTCCAGCCATTTTGAGGAAGGAAAGAGACAAAACATATGACAAGCGTTTTCGATCGGAAAGTTTACTACAGTTTGTAGCTAATAAACCGTCGACATCCTGCTGAGCGCAAGAACTCCAGGATCTGGAGCGTAGAAACTAAAATGGACCTTCGAAATAACGATGACAGTGACTCGGCGAGTTGTTCGCAACAAAATAGCTAACAAAGGATGCGCTTTCGTTCCCCTTCATGGGATATTAACTGGATCAAGGGGAAATGTATAGTAGAGAACATTCATACGACATTCATACTGGAAGTTCCTGGCTTCTTTTCTTCGGTCAGTTCAGGTAACAAAAAAGATTTACATAAAAAATTGCCGGTATAAATTTGTAAGCTACATCTTGAACATTGTTCGAGCGGAAAGTCTATCGATCGTGTTTGATTAATATTTCACGAGCACGTACTTTATCGCGGAAGACATTAATATTTTATTTAAAAGTTTGCATACAATATCTCCTCGAGACGAGGACGTGCTATTTTTCACGAGCAGAAAAACACGAAGAAATGCTGGAAAGAATGGAAGACCAGCGGGACAAAAATCGTGAAACAAAGGGTCAGATTCTCATTCGTGCTCGCATTTAACACGTAACAAAGAGGCCTCGAAATTACAAATTGTAATCAACGTCAATTTACACCTGCAACTTGACCGACTTCGCTGGAAAGCACAAGGACTATCGATCGGTCTATTTATAAACATTTCTCATAATTCGGGTCAAGTCCACGTTACTTCGAATGTCTTCGCAAAATGCTCGTGTCTCGGAGCAAACCGAGGATACAAATTTAACCGAACAATCGAAATCGCCGTGGGGGAAAATTAGCGAATTAATCTTGATCGCGCTGACTGCTCGGTTTACTCTGGATTATTAATGCTCGGTAGTTTCGTTACTGAATTATTTGGCAGAATGAAATTTGTAGCGTCGGTCGACGGTGATCGACGTGGCGGAACGCGTTAAACTCGAACGGTCATGATCTCGTTTCGAGACAACACACGCGTCGAAAATGGCTCGTCGAGCTTCTCGACGATTCGAAGTTGAACGCGAGTCACGTCTCGTATTCGTGTTTTATTCCTCGGCGAAAAGGAAAGAAGCGCAAAGGATCGCGAAGCGTAGCTCGTAAACCGCGGAAAGATCTTTTCACGTTCTCTAGAGCAGCGTGAACGTTAAATCGCTTTACGGTGTGCACCAGTGATACGGGTTAGAGGAAGGCGGCCCTAATTCGATCCATAATTCATAACGATTACAGTGGAGCACTATTATTGTCCATAAATTAGCATCGCACTTGGTGCGGCTGACGTTAAGATAGCTAACGGTCGAGCAAAGATCTCCGGAAACGAACCGACTGAAGATTCGATGAAAGCTCTTGAACGCGTTTCCACGAGGTTACTCGTAAAATAGAGGCTTAAGGGTGACGCGACGAAACGACCGAACGGATAGTCCGGATCAAACTCGTCGTTGCCACCGGCTGAAATTGGTCACGTCTTTGATTATCTTCCTTTATCGTTTGCAGTACCTTTACTAGCCGATTTCTTGACAAACTCGATCGATAAGAACCCTTATCGACATGGAAAGATGGAGTATATAGGAACGTTACAATTCCCTTTTTTCGTTAAAGCAGATATACTGTTTTCGCAGCGTATACTAACAACTCCTTCTAAATTTCTGAATTTCTGGAAACATTCAAACTTCGTAAATTTGAACGTTTAATTAACATAATGCCGTGTAGTATAACGTTGGTGTACAGTTGGTCTTAATTAATTTTCCTTCAAAATCCACATTCTAGAAAATTAAGCTTATCCGTAATGACGAAATGGGATTAAAAAGAAGAAGAGAAAAATCCTTTAATCCCGTTTTCGAGTTAGCGATCACTCTCGGCGAACGACAAACGAGAAAGCTCGTGGAACGAAGCGGAACCAGATAAATCAACAAACAGACAATTTAAAAGGCGAGCAAACATACTTGGAGGTTTGTAAATAGCCAGCTTCTGTACACAATACAGTGTCTACGAAATAGTCCGGTCATCGTGGTACGGAAACGTGAGTTCAAACGCGCCAATAAAAACGTGCAAATACCGATAGAATTTCCGCAATTTTCTACACCGCTGACCCGCACGTACCCCGGCGTGGAAATCCTGCAGGATGAAGACTCCGTCGGCCATAATCATTTCCGAGAAATTGGACGTAAACGAAAATCTCAATGGCGCGATTTCATCGTGCTACCAAACTTCGTTTAATCCTTTCGACGAATAAACGAAAATCGATAACGACTTGCTAATTATTACCGTCATATTTGCGCGGCAATAACTAGAACTTGTATTTCATTCGCCAACTAGGTCATGTATTAATTATTGACTATGTAGTATTTAGTGTAGATATTGATTAATGCCGAGGCGGTTTGTTCAATGAGAATTTTATAATCGAAAGTAAATTGCTAATTAGTGCACTGCGAATGTTTATGATCTCTCGCAAAGTGAAACGCTATGTTTCAATGATTTAAAGTATCTCATTAAGCAGATTAAATATACATGTTCCTGTATAGATATAACCGTGTGCGCTGTTCGCAATTACGTTAGAATTATACGACAGAATTTCTATTCGCTTGAGAATGTATAAAATAGTTATGCGATTATTTATACAGAGTGTTAGATTCCTTAATATCATTATTTTTTCTTGCACAGAAAATTCTGTCGAAATTCGTCTCGATCTATTACGACATTAAATTGTACAAACTGTATGAAAATACGTGGAAGGGACGTTGGAAAAATGGGAGAGTCATTGTTTGTCGATTCAAGTAATAACAAAGATATTAAGGAATAACAAGTAACAGAGATATTAAGGAATTTGCGGTAAACGAAACACCTCGTATTACTTTTACGCTAAAACACAGAAGGAGGTTGAAGGTACTCATGTTTCTGCCGATCGTCGTCAGTTAATGCACCGTCAGAAGTTCCCGTACACGAAACCTCTCGAAAACGGCAAATTACGCGAATGGAATTTCTCTGGGAACTCGAGGAATTCCCTTGTAGGATCTTCCACGCCTGACTTCTCCCGGTCCAGCCTCGCGGGACGAAACTTGCCTTCTTCGAATGGCTTCGGCAGACTTTTTCCTCTCCAATTCACATGCAGCGTTATAACGACTATGTTTTAATAAGCCATTTTACGTCGTTCTTTATTTCAATTTTGTAAGAAAATTGATTTTCTTATCGAAAGTTTCATTTATACGGATTAAGATCGATCCGAGGTACGAGAACTCTTCCATAGAAATTTAGTTCCATATTCAGTTAGCCCCTTAATCTACAATTTTCTAGACAGTTGCGTCATTTACAGCTCACTAATTATTCAACGTGAAGACAAATAAAGAAAATTGAAAAGTTAGGCACGAACGATGCCTGTGAAGATTATAATTCAAATTGAATCCAAAATTTAACTGCGATGAAAGTACGAGTTGTGTTTGTCACATATGTAGTCACGAGTGTGACAGGATATTGTAGAGCATGGGGTTAAATAACTTCTGTAATGAAACAAAGTGTAACATAAGAGGAGAAGAAGGAGTCCGCGTAACTGGAAGAGATGGAGTAATAGAAGTTCCGGTGATTCATGCACCGATTCGAGAAGCAACCCCCGCAAGGGGTGGGTTATGCGTACGCTTGTCTACGTTACGAGACGAGTAACGGCCGCTTTCTCTTGGGGTAGGTCGTGTTGAAAGGGGTCGTTGAAATTTCCGGTTCTATAGTTGGCCAAGCTCGTGCACCAAAAGCCACCTCTAGGTATATTTCCCTGCACTGTGTCCAGTTCTAGTATGCTCTCTGCATAATGAGAGATATATACGACAGGAACAGACCCGAGGGGTGGATCACGGAGAAGAGAATTGAAATCCCGTACACCGTGGCCTGGAAGCAGCTTCCTCTAATCAATGAGGAACGCTTAATAGGTTGCCCTAAGCTTTACTCCAAGGAAGTTTGTTCGCTAGCGAACTACCTGCTTCTTGCCGCACAAAGCGGACCTTTGCTTTATCACTGAATGCGATAAATAGGATTCGTCGTGGACTTCCTTTGGACAAGGACACGTACGAGAATTTGACTACTTTTAACTTTCGCAATTTTTACACTTGTATCAAATCTTTTAGTTTTCAATTTTTTCAATTACCATACTACGTAAAATTGACGTAATATTTAAGTAAAAAATACTTGTTGCAAGTTGTTAAACGGAATGTCACTTTTTGAGTGCAAAGGGTTTTCGTAAGAAGAAATAATGCTCGAAATTTTGCAAGACGGTTCGAGCTATAATAGACAGTTTCGAGCGGCGTTAGGCGCAAAAGCGATGAACGATTAAGCTGCTCCCATATAAATAGCCTTGTCAAATGTCGAGGTCGATCGACCCAGAAATGCCAGAAAGGTAATTGAGAGGTTCTGGCTGTGTGCTACGAGGGAATAATAGATCGAGTTGCGTGGTCTGATCCTTTGCGGTTGGATACGCGGATCGAACATTGTTTGATCTTTTGCGTACCTCCGACAAACGTGACATTTGCATTTCCATTACAACCCCGGTGTATAATTTCCGTTGCGACGAATCGCTCGATCTGGTTGTCCTGGCCAACTTTGTGTTGCTCTCTGTTTCGAGAATACGTTTATTCGAAATAATGCTGGCCTAGAAAGACCCTAAGGAAAAGGAATAGGCAATAGTACTTTTGTGATAAAAAGCAAGCTGAAGCAGAGTGCTCGGAAATTCCCTTTCGAGAGTAAAAGACTTGCCGGATGGATATTTGTGTCGCTGCAAGAACCCGTACGATTTGTTACGATAAAATGTCGTGAAAATTTCAATAAAGCGATATTCTTTCTTAAGTTGCTAGCGTACGAAAGCACAATACTTTGAAATTTTTATATCGAGAGCAAAAAATTGCCGAGTCGGTCCTTTGTCTCGTTACAAGAATCCACACGATTTCACGCGATAAAAAATTGTGAACATTTTCGATAAAATGATTTACGTCGAGGTTTTCGTGGTTCACCGCGTCTAAAAGCATCCTTGAGTGAATCTTCCTATCACTCGCGATGAAAAGTCATGAAAATTTTCAATAAAATGATTTATGTAGTATTACCGCTCCGTAGAAGCAGTGCACAGAAACTTTCCGTTTCGAAGTAAAAGACTTGCCGAGTGGATGTTCGTGTTACAGGAAGACTCCATATGGCTTCTGAAGAATAAAAAAAAGATACGCGGTATTCTTCAGGTTGACAATACGAAAGGGTAGAATCGAATGTTCGTCGAGTAGATCACGCCTGGTTGGCTGTATCAGAGAAGTTTCGATTGAGACTATTTATCCAACCTTTTCAGAGTCAACGGCCTGGAACGAAGAAAGGAAAGAACTTATCGGAAGCATGGGAAAGATAGAAAAAAATTCAGTTTCCGTGGAGTATACCGCGAGCTGGATCACCGTAGAAGTCGCAATTCTTTTCTTGATGGAAGCAATAAAAGTTCATGTTGCATCGAGCACATGCTTCTGCCCGCTCGCAAGGAAAATATGGGAGTTCCAATAGAAATATTTTAGCCACCCTTTACAGAGGCTACGGTATAAAGGTGCGGTATCGTGCAGATGAAATATCCACTTTTTGAAAAATGTTCACCGAGCAACACTTCTCCCTAAAGAATCATTCCGTTATCGGTAAAAATCTTTTACATACACTATATCGATACCTGTCGTTTCAGAAAATTCATTCGACGACGCGAAGGATTCGGCATTATTTCGCATTATCTAATCCACCTGTCGAATCGAGGATATTCATAAAGGAGGAATAAGTCATTTACTCGAATAAATATTTGTTTCGAAAGCTATTTACAAATAAATTTTCAATACAAGTAAATACTATTCTTGATTCTTGAATGTCTGTGTTTTATTCGAAATTTGTGTTCCAAGATTATCCGCAATAATTTCAAAGTGCACGTGAAGGTAAGTATCGGAAAATAAAGCTTAATACCGATCTGATATTTGAAGCTCGATAAAAGCGACCGTGTAAATATTTGATCGATCTTTTCAATGGAAAATGACTGGTTGCGAGTTGGAGCAACGGTCAGTTCATTCTCGTAGCAAACTCGTATCGTCCTTTATTAGATAACGCATCGAAAACGGTTGAAATTGGAAAGGTATCCAGGGAGCGAAGAAGTTGAAGTTTCAAAGTTAACTTATCTTTCAGCCACTTACGCTCGAAACTCGTTACTTCGGATCAACGATGAACGGTTTCTTGCGGAGAGAAATGGGTCGAGGGTGAACAGAAACGTTAATAGAATCCGGAGCATTTTGCCTGTTAAGCGGAATTACGATAATCTGATTCGCTGATCCCATCCCGAAATTGATTAAGGTCAATACTAGCTCGGAAACCGGTAGTTTCAAATTTCCAGACGGACCCCTGTTGACCTACATGAAACTACAATGAGGCGTATCGAGGAGCCACGCGGACCAGGCCGATAACATCTCGCGAAATTACAGAGAAATTACGACCTGGCGCATTCCAACTACCTTGAAACTCCGTCGAACTTTCGAAACATGCGTGGGAGGCAGAGTACATGTTCGAAAGTTCCCGCGTTTCTTAAGCCTTCGGAAAGTTTTTGTATATGCTCGTAAACGAGCTTTGTCATTGCCTGTTGCCGTGTATCTGCCTACCAGGGGAATATTAAAAATTTACAAATTCTTTGTAAGGTACGCAACTTCTGTAACCTCTTGCTCTACTCGTGACGCACACTGCGGTTCGAGTACGATGATCAGACTTTGTGCCTAACGTTTTAACTTCTTTTAACTGTCTTAACATTGGCAATAATTAATCAGCGAGCAACTGCCCAGAAAATTGTAGGTTAAAATTTCAAGATCTTGCAAAGTTTCGATTTCACCCGAAAATGGAGGAGAACGAAAAAGTGACTTTTTGATTTTTCCATGTGAAAGTTTGAGACGAGGGCAGAACCGAAAATATCCAGCGCGGTTTTACGTTCCCGCGGATCAGAAAAGGTTCACGCGGAGGAAGTAAACGTTGAATTGAAGGAGCGAGCAAAGGGTGGCAAGGGGAGGTTTTTCCATAAAGGGCGAGGGATGTCTGAGTGCGCACCTACTTAATCGCCATTGTAAGATTCCTCGAGCACGCTCCACCACGAGGATCCCTTTCTATCTAAGGGTGGAAGATACCCTCGTCGGCTTCTGGACATTTTGCAACCCTTTGTGATACGGTCACCTCTCTTCTAGGGCCGTGGAAAACAATGCACGGAACGTTAAAGGTACAAAGAAAAAAAGGAAATGCTAAATCCGACCACGGAATATTTACATTCTCCGCTAAGACAATTTCGCGAAATAATGGTCCTGAAAATGGTTCTCTGCCTCGACAAAGGTGCGCAACATTTTTCAAATGAAAAATTAAGAGTTACTCTTAAAATTGAAATTTATTTTTACATTCAAACAGCGACGAACCAGTCGATCCGTCCGCGAATCGAAACTTTTTAGATTTTAAAAGTTTCATTAGTTTTTACGAATACGAATTCTGCTATTAATTACAATTTTCACGAAACCTCTGTATCGGATACACGGTCCGTTCGATCAAGAATTTTCCCGAGGGCAGCAGTTTAATTACGAGAAAAACGCGACCGGTTTCAAAGTAGAACCTAAAAGATGGTTCAATCGCAAATTGCTTAACCACTTTACGAAATAAGAAAGTTTCCCTTGGTTCCGTTTCTTTTCAACGAGTCAGCCTGTCTACGCTCAAGAATGTTTCCAAAGTGGACAGTACGAATAAAGAACTTTGGACCTCTTTGACCGAACTCTGAAACATCCAGAAAAATATTCGGTTTAATCTTCTTTAATGAGAAAGCTGATTCTCGAGAAAGCAAGTTGGACAAACGCGTGTTCTCGACGAAGCTTTTCACCCTCCGCGAGACTGACTTCAATTTTCTTATATAAATTCATGTTTCATAGTGAATGTCCGTTAAGTAATAGCTCGCAATTTATCTCTACGTAGAGATACTTATCCAAAGAAGCTCGTCTAAAGAAATTACACATTTCGTCGACTGAATCGGCGCAATTCAGACAGGAGATTAATAAAGTAACGACGAACGGAAAACTAATTCTTAGACGTCTCGGAGAAATATACTCTACGACAAAAGAGAGGTTTATGAACATTTTTTTTTCCGAGCGAAAGCTCTTATCCGTCTCTTACGGTTCGAAATCAGTTAATTACGTTTGCCTCGCGAGTTTCGTCGTAATTCCGATCGTAATAGGAATCGCAAACGAACGATACATCCGATATGCGGAGAGCGGCGGCGAGGGTGCATTACACCCTCTAGGGAAATCAGCACGGCACCCAGAATCGCGAATACTTTCCAACTTTTCCCTTTTTTTACATCGTCTATCTCTCTCCGTTAGAAAACTTTTTATTCCGCTCGGAGAAGAAGAAGCATGTAAAATTCCCGGTGCCTTTCCATCCGGGGTATTTCTCTTTTGTCTTGCGTTATCCCCCTTACGTTGCCGCTTTTCTTCCTTTATGACCGCGGAAAATGAAAAAGTAAAGGATTATTTCCGGGAACTCGTGGCAATCTCCCTGGCGCGCCATTTGTTCGCCTATTATTTCGTTGCGCTCGTAAATCTACCGGTTCGGATAAAAGTCGATTGGCTTTGTGAATTTTGCAAGAGTTACGCCGTTACGAACGAATCTACCGGCGGGAATAAGATGAAGATTTAAAAGCAATCGCGTCTGTTGCTTCCAGTGAAACGTACACGACTCGAAATTCTCTTCGGAACGTTTCCTTACCATTATCTCGAGCTAAGCGCGATATCGCCGCGCGTTAAATCGGTCACGAGTAAATCAACCGCATGACGGAGCGATATAACGCGCAACAAAGATCGATTTACATCTTCTCCCTCGCTCAGGAAAGAAAATAAGCCGTCGAATTCGCTCGGTTTAAAAAAAATGAACTTTTCGTACGTTTTCATTTCCGGCCCTCAAAGTTTAGTGCCTCGAGGTTCACTCAAAAGTTCGTACGTTCGTTAAAACGAGCTCAAATAAAATTTTCGTCGTCTCGGAACGAACTGACAGCCGAGGGTCGTTGATTTCCGGGCAGAATCTTTTCTGGTAGAAAGCTCGATACAATTAGAGAGCGCTCATTATTTGTCGAACGACTTAAAGGCTCCAATTACCGCTAACAAACTCGATCAGCAATTCCGTGAAACGTCGCTCGGCTGGAATTACTTTCTCGAGCGGAGAAGAGTAGAAGTAGCGACTGGTCGATGATTCGACGGCGGAATTCTTGAAAACGAACAACCTAATGGTCCTACGAAACGAACCGAGAGGGAGAGAGACCATAAACAATGGATGCGGGCAAAGAACCACCCTATTATTTCCAGGTGATCGATCTTCCTTCACGGAGTTCCTAACCGTAAGGGCCTCTTGCGAGGTATCGCATTTTTAAGCATTCGACTCGACCGCCCGAAGGTGTCACCTTTCTGGAACATCCTCGTTTCTTCCGAGAAACGTATCTTTTTCTTGTTACGCTCGTTACACCTGCTCGGCACGTACTCCAATCGTTTTACAGCAAATTTGAATGCTCCGCTCGCTTATAAGTTGGATATTCCATGTTGTTACCATACGTTTTTGAATGGGATCGAGAAAAGGAAAATTGCGTTATCCGGTACACTAGAGATCTGGTTAAAATTCGAAATAAAATGCAGTTAAATTATACAGTGTTGCTCCTTCTACTGGCAATTATACTTAGGGCCTAAGAGGTATGTTGACAATTTTATTAGTTAACTTTGACTGAGGGGTTTTCCTTTTTGGAAATCAGTTCCGCGTTCGTAACATGTCTCGTACAGTATAAATATATTTAATTCTGACAGCTATAAACTTGGTCTTTATTTAGAAATTCTACAGTACAAAGTGATGGACACGGTTCTCGTTTATTATTAGAGAAATAAAGTATAACAAAGCACGGCGACTAATATAGGAGCGAAACGAGACACGCCGAGGACACAATCAGCAACCTACATACCCTAAAGGGAGCCATGGGTGGACAGTGAACCGTTTGGGCGTACCTTTTGTGTCCTCTTAATCATCGTCCGTGTTTCTTTGACTCCTTCTAGCTGCGGGGCTTTCCGTTTTGCTTCCGTTAAGTTCTAGCCACGGAACAATAGACCGTGTCGTCGAAAGTTATCTCGGCTCGTGTTCGTCCGCTTCAGCGCGAGCTTTCGAGCTGGCTCGCGGCGATAATAACGCGCGACAATACGACCAACGGTGTTTAACGCGACGAGAAAAACGCGACTCGTCGACGCGAATCAACGCAGTTTCCATAATCGAGTTCACGGAAATTCCAATTTATCGCGAAAAGTGTCCTCCTTAAAGAACGTAAACGTCGTACGGTCATAGCGGATATATGATTTTCGTACGAACGAACGAAAATAAAATGCATTGATAAACAAGAAAATGTGGGATGCATCGACTTCCCCGCTTTATACGCGGTATCGGAACCGCGATAGAGGCTGTCGTTTTTTTTCCCGGATGAAATAAAAATGGGGGAAAAATGAATCGTCGAAGGATGAGCGCGAAGATAGGACGCGAGGGAGTTGCTCGGAACGGTAGAGACTTCCGATCCGCTCGGGGGCGCGCAAATGATTATTCAAGCAGGTACGAACTCGGCCAGCATAGACGGTGAAAGAAAGAGCGGAGTCAAACGCCAGAGAAAACGGCAAGGGGTAAAAGCGAGTCGGCAGATATTAAAAGCTGTTGGTCGCGAATAAATTCCTCGTAATTAAACGGTCGCCGCGCCGTTCGTTCGGAAGAGCCAGACCAAAGGAAGAAAAAATGCTTTAATTAATCATGATAGCGAGCAGCTTGGCGAAGGGGGGCGAAAACCGAGTAGAATGGAGGCAGATTCATTCGATTCCGTCGACGAGTATCGCTAAAGACAATAAAAGAAGGGAACCGAGTGAAATGGGAACGCTACAAGTGCCTTTCATCGAGACTACCTCTGTACCGGAGGATTAGGGGACTCGAAGAAAGAATAAGAATCGAGAAAGAAAGAAAGAAAGAAAGAAAAGGGATGAAAAAAGAAAAGGAATGCCTTTCAGTGTTCTGCTCGAGGACGGGGATGAAAGAGAAGGTACAAGAACGAGAGAGGTTCCGTGTGTCGTTGACTATTTTCCATCTTCTCGTCGTGCGCTGGCTTTGCGAAACTGCTGTCTTTCGAGAACAGAAACTCGCCGATTGCAATATCGATAGCGTAACGTTCGAGTATAAGGCGCAGATGGTCAAGAAATTGGAAACGAACGAGGTATTTCTTTTCTGGTAACCCTCCTCCAGAAATCATATCTGAATTATGGCCATTTTAATATAACCGAGTTTTGCTTGCGTTATCGGAAATCCAACTTTCAATGGAGAGCGACATCGGTTGTAATCCGACCGGCAAAAAGTTGGATTAGCATACATCGAATGCGGACTTGGGTATGATTTCAAATAATTTTCGGACGCGAGTTTCGAGTGGAACAAAAAATATCAGGATATTTATGGGTAAGGAATAAATTATTTATTCGAATAATTAAGATAAACGAATGATACTGAAATATCTGTTATTTTCAAATATATGGGCTCAACGTTTTTTTCCAATTTTCTTGTTACACAAATATTTTTATCTCTTTTGTACAAAATTTGTGGCAGAAAATTACGCGAAATAATATTCAATTCGGAACGAATGTAGCGGGCTAATTTCCCTTCGAGCGAAAGATATATTTCAAACAAATCGATGAAATCGTATTCGATCGTAAATCCACTCTAACAGTTCCGTCAGATTTATCGAAAATTTTTGAATAAAGGATAAATCTAGACCCAATTTGAATCCGACACATCGACACAGTGTGTAATAAATATCACCAATTGAATTGCGTAACGCGTGTATCTTGACTCTATCGAAAAAAGCAGAAAAATCAGTCAAAACAAGTGCATTGACGTGGATTCGTCGAGTGGTGGGCAGAATTTAAATAATATATTTCCAACACGGCCGTAACTATAATTTTACGGTCGGTCGGTTCATCGTGGATTTATCGTATTTTCAGCCGGAGAATTGAATAGAAAATGGTAGTGGTCGACCACGAATGCATCGCGAGAGAATAAAGTTCGGTCGAAAATTTGCCGGCAAACTAGCAACCTCGTTGCTATAAGTCACCTGGATTTTTCGATGCAAATTTTTAAACGGGATAATAAATATCCCCAAGGCAACTACGTGACTGGTCTACCGAACGAACTGCCGTTCGTCGTTTGACCGATCTTGTCGTTCGCCTTTCTTTTTTCTTTCGGTCACTTCATCGAGCGTTTTATTTCTTCTTCCTTTATACTCGGCTAGAATGCAGACGTAAGGGAATAGAATGTTATTGCCAACATTTACCGTGTGTTTTACTATTTTCTTTTTCGGTGAACTCGCAATTTATTTTACGCCATAGGATTTTATTCTTGTTCCATCGACAAAGAATGGGTTGAAGTAAAAATTGCAAGTTAAGTTAAAAAGTGGTATCCTCGGTGTTAAAAAAGAACGTAAGGGCAACGGCGTGGGTGGTTTTTCTTTGCCGCAGCTTTAGCGCCAGTATTTTTCTTCCATCAAGCTGAAAATTATTCCGCTACTCCTCCGTTGAACTTTAATCCGTTCCAAGTTGCCTCTAACTCGCATCCTATAGTAATTATTTTCCACAACTTTTCTCCGAACGATACAATTGATCGAAATGTTTATCGTACAGATTTCATTGCTTTTTTCCACCATCTCCCGCAGTTCCAAGAGGCAACAACGGATTTCGTAGTTCCCGAAGAGAAGGTGAATTAAATTAACTACCTCCTTCGAACTCGGTCCCGCGACCTAACCGCTTCTGAAACTTTTACACCGTACTTTTTCTCCCCCATCCTTCCATGGTTTTGTCCCATCCTTTTGTCGTCCCGCCGACTTGCCCGGAATAACGAACAGAATGTTAATCCAAAAATTGTCGATCTCGACACCTTTTCTTTACCTTTACCGCGACGTGACCTCTCCTCTCCCGTCAGCTTTATTCCTCGCTGAAAAATCTTCCATGATTTTCTTTTCCACGAACGATTGGACCCCGGATTCTTATCACTTCTTTACCTGCTGAATATTCGATTGGAATTCCCGTAACTCGTAATACTTCTTTCGTTTTGTTGCGGTTTTTTACGATCGCGTTCGTTGCCATTCGATTGATTAACGCTTTTTGCTTTATTTTCAGATCTTTTGTTTCTAAATCCCGCTAACACTCTTTCCTTCTTATTCTTTCACGAAGAATTTTACGAGCCTTATGAATTTTACGAGATATCGAAGTTTTTGCTGAAATAGTTTCAAGGATGTTTATGCATTCATATCGACGTCCGCAAAATAAATATAAATCGTGTGATTTAGAGGATTACATAGATTCTACCTTGCAAACTTCGAGATATCGTAAGTGCATAAACATCTGCGGTGTAATAACCATTCCGTCATCCGACTTGGCTATATTTATGACGAGAACATCGTTTCCGCACGGAAGAGCAAGAATTATTATTCATCCACTTTTTCCTTCTACCTCAACCTCTATTTTCATTCTTTCCTCCGAGTGTTTGCTTCTTAAATATTATCGTGCTTCACGGCCAGCGTTATTCTCTTTACAACTACCTAACAAAAACTTTAATCGCTTTCTTCTTGACGTTTTGCTTTCCTTCCCGTTTCGAGCTATTCGCACGTATTTCCGTTTCGAAATTTCATCACCGTAAAACCATACAGCGAACGAGATATTTGGAACGCGTCGAAATATACGTCCCGGTGTTCCGTTACTTTTCTATTATCTTACTTCAACGCGAAATCGGGCTTCGCTAAGGAACGTTTTTCTTATCTCGCCTCTGCTGCGTCGCTGCATTTCCACCTAATCTCGACCTCTTATCTTTTAATTGCGCGAATCGTGCAATGAATCTTAATTGCCTTGGTCGGCAATTTAATCGTTAGATTTTCTCCGATTTCCGCGGGAATATCCCCTTATCTCGCGAATCAGAAACGATCGCGAAACGAGTTCAAGAGAATCGATCATCGAACGATTAGGTAAATCGGTCCCGAGTAAATTAGCCAGCAGTTTCGTGATATTTCGCCGCGTAAACTGATAACGAGGCGCGATAAGGGCAAGTATGGAAACGTATCGAGGGTTTAGATCCGTGAATTCCGTTTCATCCGGTTAATGCACTTCGCCAGAGTTCGGCCAACGAAGTTATAAGGGCGACGAGATCGAAGTGCTTGTATCGTAGCTACGAACACAGCGTATTCGTCTACTAATACCGAACAAACTTATGAAACTTTATGCATCATCTACATCTTATACGTGCACGTATGCTGAATTTTCCGTCGCAAAAATGGCTCGATAAAGAATTACCTCTCTGGACTTCATCTTCGCCGTTGCCAACTTTTTGACGTAAACGCAAACTAAGTATTATACGCAACTTCTGTAATTTTCAGATAACAGAGATACCGAACTTGCTCTTATAAACCCGTTATATTCATAACTTCTGTTTTCTTACCTTCCCCGTTGCGCACCCTCCTGGCTCGTGTACAGGATGTCGCTGAATTAGGGGTAGATAGCGCGCACCTCGCTGCAATTCACTGGAACAAGGAAAAAATATCTTACTTAGTACTTCGAGTGCTGTGAAAATTGCTACACGTTGCATTATCAACTGTTAAATAGAAAATTTAGGGAAGAACTCTGAAAATTAGAAATTTGGAACATTGGGAATTTGTGAAGTTAAAAATGTTGAAATCTCGAAAGAAGGGAAATTGTGAAGTTAAGAAGTCAGAAACCTAAAAAATTGGGAATTTGAAAATTAAAAAATGTACGTATCTAGAAAAGCGAAATAACATCACAGAAATCACTGACCTACATCACGTATTTTCTCTCGCAAATAAAAGAAGAGACGAAGGAAACTCAAATAGAATACCGAGTTCCAATATAGCAATTAATAAAAAAAATAAAAAGTCTCGATAACGTACCAGCGTCCCAGCATGTAAACATGCACAGTAAATATAAATGCGGCGTAAGTGAAATTTCCGAGCGTAAGATCAGGAAATTCAGCGTGCGGAGAAGGCAAGCAAGCAAGAGGGAAGACTTCTTTTATTCGGTCCAAGGGGGGCAGGAAAATTTAATTGGCCCACGGAGAGAGCGTTTCACGAGAAGGCAGCTCGTGTCGACGTTTAAAAGTTTCAACGACGCGCGGCCAAGAACGTCGACGCTTTAATTCCTCGAAAATCGTCCACAAAAAGGAACAAAGAAAGGTGAGAAAACCAGCGTGTTCAAGCAACGAACTGACGACCGAGCTATTTCTTTCGGACACCCTAATACAAATTGCTAAAACAAAATCAAGGTTCTCGAAAAACAAATTACGAACCTGATCTCCTGAATTTTTAACGATTACTCTGCAGACTTTTAGATCAATTCGTCGATTCTTTGCGATTAATTTCTTACTTGTTTTGACCAATTATGTAATTCGTTAGGACAGCGTTTTTCAAGGGACGAACATCGTTTTATCAAACTATCGAAGCAAGTTTAGTTTCTCCTGAGAACAATCGATCGACTAAAGACAAATGACAGGTCCTCGGACACCGGACACTCGGAATATCTCGTGTTTGTCCAGGAGGCAATGGTTAGGTTTACATTAGGACCACTTCCGCCCAATTGATTAGTCTCAATCGGTTTAGGTGGCTCCTGGCCGCTCCCACAAACCGCTTTTATCGATCTCCGTTCTTGTCCTCTTAAATGCTCTCCCATTCGATCGCGGAAGTCAAGCTAGCAAGCTATTCGGATCAATAATTCGTTGCACACGATAACTCGTATTAATTAAAACATAATAAAGAACGGTGCCGATCGTTGAAATTTGTCGAACGTCGAACTTGTCGAACGTGCAAGAAGATTCTGTTCGAACAGTCAGGGATATTAACGACGTATATCGACGGAGCACTATTTGTGCACGAAAGTTCGAAGCTTGATCTGGGGATGCGCGTGAAGCTCGCGATAGCAGCTACGAAAATTAATTACTCCGTTCGATGTTCCTATCCCTCGCAGTCTGCTGCAGTGCATGTTAATTACAATAACACCGCTTATGAATTAACGCTCGCCATCGATCTTGTCGCTTTCCACGGACATTGCCTCCGTCACTTATCAGCTTACGTTTTCTACTCGCTACGTAACCAGATCGTTTCAAAAAATACCAAACTTGCACAATTTATTTAATCCTTCTTAATCCTCTGCACTCCTATGTCGAGACATTGGACGTTATAAATAATCAGATTTTTTGGAAAAATATTTGTCATATACTCTGCACAACCAGAGTTGATAGGTAATAGAAATTAAGGAGTGCACGGGGTTAAACTTCGAATTTCAGATATCTAAATTAAAAAATTTGAGTATCAGAAGTTTTTGAGAGCACTTAACCTGCCTATCGCTACGTTACTTTTATCGTTTCGCAAATTTAAAAACTACCCTACACTCGAGTGAGCCATCAAAGTATCGTGTCAGAAGTTGTCGGAGCTACAGTAGATTCGTAACGAGTTCAGTCAGATCCTGTGATCGTTCGGCGCGATTGCTTCGGCTCGTGTCACACGTGTTTCGCAGTCAAACGAAAAGATCCCCGTAATTTCGTTTCGGCGCGGCGAATTCCTCCCTCTGGCCCCGACGTTTATTTCGCGAAAGAATATTTTTAGCCGGCAGGGACGCCAGCTATGACGGGCAGCCGCTAGTCCGCTCGACATTCTGCCGGTTAATAACCCCTTCTTCAACGTTTCCCCTCTCTCGTGCGTTCTTCTCTTTTTCTCTGTGTACTCTCGTCGTGGCTGCCTCTGTTCTCTGGTCGCATTTTCCGTCCACGAAGGCACACGTAAAAACGCGGAATACGTAAGCCCGTCCCGACGTGGATGCCTCGTGGATCGGCCCTTTTACGGCCACACCAGCTGCGGATCATCGCGAGAGCCGAGATGCCCGATGAATCGCGAAACTCCTGTGTCAGCGATACGCCTTCCTGCGAATGCGTCGATCAATCGTTTCCCGAAATTCCTACAATTTTATCGGCACTCGACCGAATCGATCAAATTCGGGAGATATGGATTCCGGTATGAAGCAGTAATCGTAAAGGCCTTTTGCTCGTCTCTATCTCTAGTTCAGGTAATCCTAATAATTCGAAATTTCGATTATTCGAGTACACGGTTATTTACAGTTTTATATGGGGACCCTTTGATTATCGTGAGCCCCCGTAAAATTCAATTTCTTCTTTCGTTAAAGTTATGGAAGCAGGCAAAAGAAAATTGGCACAAGTGACCGAGTCAGGAAACGAAAAAACGAAGTTGGCAATGTAAAGGAGACTCTTTGATTTCCATTGGTCTTCGCAGGCAACCTTATTCTCCAACTTTATTCCAGTACCAGTGACTCGAAGGTCCTTTCAGAATTTGCTACGCATTTTTGCTAAAATTATGTAAGTTGGCGAAAAACAACTTTGCTAAGGAACGAAGTTCAGAAGGCGGTTAATTGTTGCTGATATTCTACGTTGAACTTTATTCTTGCAGATATTATATAGTTACTCGCTTTATTAAAGATGAAGCGAGATACTTAAGCGAAATATTTCGATCAGTTAGGTATAAATGAGGGAATGCAAGAGAGTATGCATGAACGTATGTGCGAGAGAGAGTACGAACGAGCGTGGATGACTGTGTGTGTGCGTGCGAAGACAAAAGACAATAGACAAAAAGAAATTAGATCACAGTCAAAAAGCGATCGACGCGTTCTTGCGATATTTCATTATTGTTCCAAATTATTCATTATTATATTATATTACATATTTTTGAAACGACGTGTGACGAGCCTTTATTTTCGACGACTCCCTCAGACCCAATCCTACATACATATCTCATCCTAGTTCACTGCTTTCTTGAATAAAAAAGAAAATTATTCGACTTCGTTTGAAATTATTGCGAACATCGATGGAGAACGGAATTTCAAATGCGATAAACTAACAATGGAACAGTAAGTTCGAGCCCTGATCGTTCAGTTAACTCCATAATTTGGATGTTCCGTTGAAACGTGTCTTGAACGTTTCCAGATGGGGCTTTTTAGGTCTTTAAAGCTTTCAGCGAAAACTTTCGAAATTCGCGGTGAAACGAATCGAAAAGCTACAGAGAGAAAGAGAGCTCTTCCGAGCGAGATAAAGCGAGTATTAGGGGTTAAAAGCAAAGGACGGCGATCCTTTTCCACGGCCCATCTAATCACGTTAATGGAATCTTAATGTCGCGACTCTTACTCTTTCGAAGTGTGTAAAAAAGTTCCATAAAAGGAGCCAAACAAAAGGTCCCTCTGTCGCTATGGAAAATTAAGGGACAATGGCGTTGAAGGGTGAGGAACAGGGTAGAAGAAGAGATAATAAAATCCAAACGAACTAGAAGAGTTTTTTGTTCTTTTTTCCATCCACTCTCTCCTATCTTTCAACCAGTATCGATCCAGATTTAACCCATTTCCATCGGCTGGTTGATTTACGTCCGGTCTTTATTCGAGATCGAAATTCAAATTACCTTCTATCGACTGAAATTACCTGCTCCCTGTAAAACGTTAAACATGTCGAACTTCTGATTAACAAGAAATTTCAGAAACGGTTTCGAAGCATCGGATGCTCGAGCGTTGCCACGAGTTGTATATTTTATCTACGGCCTCGCAACATTATGTGTCGATAGAAGCGTAATAAAATTCGACGTCCATAAAAAAACGAAGGTTTACAGATTACCGTGGAAATGGGAACGAAAATCGCCTAACCGGGCAAGTTTCCGATAACAAAGCATTTTCATCGTTCCCTCTCGATCTTAGCACCCCTGTTTTGTCGCGGAACAATGGGACCACGAGCAACCCTGTTTCTCTCATGCATAATGTATTCATTCGACGGGCGTCACCGGTCGCGATAAAGCCGTATCATTGTTTACGAATCATTGAATCGGCTGAATGAAATTACACCGATACCAGTGACTGTCGCTGAAACTTTCGATCAGTGTGTGTCGCGACAACCACTTCTCTATCGCTCCATCCGGGGCACTAGAGCTATTTGATGTGCCATATAGTGGCACTTTAGGGAATTCTTCTAAACAGACACGGTCCGTTAGAAAAAATACAGAACCACTATTTTTTACGACTCTGTCAAACAGTGTGAAATACTTCCCCTTTAAGTTTATACACATTTTCAAACGATCATTTAGCCAAAATAACATTAAAGGAGCTTTTATAAATGTTTTCGATGCAGTTCTGAACGAGACCGCGTTGCATATTGCTGCTAATTTCTTCGTACTTAACTACTGCAAGGATTTCAGCAAGTACTTTGCAAGCGGTGATAAGTAAATGCTAAATCGAAATTAATGAAGCACGATTTATGTGACTGGCAGGATTTGGCAGACCTTCCCTGTTTGGTATTCTTTGAAGAAGCGAGTGTCTAGGGAAAAGGCAACTTTTAAAGTAGTCTGGTCTGGTTCCGAGCGTTCCAAGAAACCAAGTGCTGGAAAGTTTTCGATTCAAAGATCCAAGGAATCTGTGCGTGGCTCTGATCGTTCCAGATTTAGTCCTTGATGCATAGAATTAGAGATTGCTTCCGTGCTGTAGCTGTTTGGAATACTGAATTTAAAAAAGTGACAAGCTGTTATTTACTAAAAGTTTCAAATATGTTTAGCGATTTATATCGTGGTACCACCGTGCTAGGTAATGAATTTAGTTTCTACCGCGACAATCAGGTTAAAACGTCTTCTTCTTCTTCTTCGACATTAATAATATCTGTTAAGCCGATGCTCTCGTTCATCATTCTTTTTATTATACTCGAGGTTTCTGTTCAGAAGAAGAGAACGAAGTAAATTTGATGCGTTCGAGAAAAGAGAAAAACATCCATGAAGTTTCTTTTCAATTCCAAGCCAGAGAAAGATTGGTCACGAAATCCGAGATCATTCGTTTCTTAGAGAGCTCCGTTTCAAAGTTTCGGTGTTCTTTGCCATTCTCTTAACCTTTCGCAGCACGGGAGATCTTCTCTCCTGCTTCTTGCGCAATTGTGACCTCTGCGAGCGTGCATTTAAGAGTCGTAAAATGTTAATCATTCATCTTTGCAATCAACGACTGTACTTTCGTGTACTCGTTCGCTATTTACTAATTCAACATAATTCGTAAGTACGTTGACAAAAATATGATCACATAAATTTCTTTACGTCGCACAGTGGTAACTAAAAATTTGTTAAAAACGTAGCAGCGAGTAGGAAAGTGCTTCGTTTCAAATTTGCACTCGGTATTATACAGTTGCATTTGTAAAACAGCACGGTTGACCGTGTAAAAGCATGAAAATCACGGCGAAGAATCCACTTTCATTTGCAAAATTAACGCCTCCGTGATGTACGGGCCACTCAACGGCCGGAACTAACTTTGAATTAATTGTAATTGCACGGGTCGCAGTCGTCCAGTGATTTACCTCGTGAGGAACCGGCAGAAACATTTCGCGAATTTCGTGAATTCAGCAAAGCGATTAATTTAAGACACATGAAATTCAAAGTGACCCCTTTTGTTTGCTGTTCACGCACAGTATTTCACGCTCGAAAGCGACCAATTTACGTTATTGTTACGTTTGTTGAACCCCGGAGAATTTGCGTTTAATAACGTCACCGTGACGTAACGTGACACACATACGGTCACGTTAACGTTGAAACGAGGATACGTCTTTTACCGGAAAAATGGCTGTCGCGCGAAAGGATTTCGCGAATGTCAAAGTTAGGGTGGTTAGCTTTATACAATACGAGGAGAGATATTGATTTAGTGGATCCTTCGAAGATACGAAGTTGGTAAAGTACTTCGAATGGCAAAGTTCGCGCTGGACGTGACCAGATCACGATGAGAAATTACTCCAACGATTACGAGGGTGCTCGTTACTCATCTAACACCGCAGCAAACCAGTGCGACGAATTTGGACCAGGTGAATGCTGATTAGTTCCGACTTCTCGACATCGAAATTGCAAACAAGCGGTAACGACCAAAGCTTTAATTGTATACCATGAATTTTTATACAATGCATAGTGATCGCCGGGATCCTCGATTCGGTAAAAAAAAATGTTCCCGACACTGCACCAGATTCTTTCGTACGAACAAAACGATAAATCACCGAGGTTTTCTTGTGGACCACCGTTGCCGTGATTTCTTTCGATTAATCAAAGACGTACCCGACACAAGGATTACCATTAATTTCTCTCGCTTCGGCGAAACGTACCATTGCATTTGTTGAATTAATCTTTGTTTCAAGGAGAAGAACTCCTGCAATTACTATTCCGAGCAGTCGTGCTTTCGCGAAAACAATCGAATTGTAAAATAATTCCTTTTGAAATCTTAAAGAGGAAGCTGACGTACCGAGATAGTTTTGATGGAAACGATTACTTAAGATCTTTTGTAAGTATTTCTTGGTGTCTACAATCTACGAATGTACACACGAGGTTGTGTTGGCTTCTACATTCGTCACCGGAAGGATTACCTCGAAAATCCTTGCTTGATCATCTATTCATACATGTAGGTTCTCTGACGTAGCCGTAATTGTCCACCTGTGTCCGAAGCAAGGGTCTGCTCCCGTTGCTATTGCTCCTCTTTCCACTTCCTCGGTAACGCAGCTTTTTAATATGTTCACTCGTATGTTTCACCGTTTGAAATTTCTGTAAAGGTCCATCAAACGTGTCAAGTACTAAATTTCCAAATTATTACATTATCGAGTTTGTTTTAAAATTTGGCTCTTTCATTTATCTTCGGGTATTTCTTGCGAATAATGAAAAGGCATCGTACAAATTAGTGAACAAAATAATTCGCGGATGAAAATGTGCAAACCCTTAACTAAATTAATCCAGCCGCTTCAAAGCCTTTTAAAGGAGATCAAATTTTTCTTTGATCTAGCTACTTGTTAAGCGAGACTTAAACCGTGTCCAAGAGGATAAGTATGATAAGTCAGACAGTTTCACAAGGGGTTAAGAGACAGTCTGATACTGCATGCAGCTGACTCGTTGCCGAAGGTGCATATCCACCTGGACATGGCTTATGCTCGAAAGCCCCTACAAAGTCTAATCTCTGCTCCCATAAGTGGATTAAAGCATTTTCAGGTTCTTTTCTGTAAATTACTCTTACCAGTTTGTATACTAATTACTGTTGCGAACTTCTGTTTCCTGTTCATACGCGTCAAATCCCTCGAAAGTCCTGACCATCCATCGATTCAGAGCACGACGCAAACTTGGGCGACTCGAAATTGATTAGTTTAATTTAGTGAACCTTGACTGTAGACGGTCGAAAGCTTCTAGTATTCCCTGGACAAACGACTTTCGTTCTCTTTGCTTCTTTCATACTCTTTCTTGGGCACCAAGAGCTTTTACACCGAGCTACATGACGCGATACATCGTTTCGCCCGGCAAAGGCGCAACGTGACAGAAAGAAGTCTCGCGGGGATGCCGGAAACTGCTACTTTGCGGGTCAAAGAAACGTTTGTTCGCGACTCGTGCGGTGGACGTCGAACCGTTCCGTCCGCCATACTGCTCTCTGTGGACTCTGTTTTACCGAGAAGAACGTGGTTTTACAGCCCTCTAAGAATCGGGCGCGCCGAGTGTGCATCAAGAAGATGTGCGGGCTAACGCGAACCACTGAAAACACCGCGTCACGTATCGCGAGTGAAAAATTTACTTACAAGAACGCAGGCGGGTACCATAACAATAAGTGTTTGTTAAGAATTTACGATACCGAAGAGGAATACTTGAATTTTCCAGGTCTCAACATTTCTAAACTTTCAAAATCAACCTAAAATTAATGAGTAGATCCTGTTCCTTTAAATAATTATTTTTTTCAGAAAAGCTGGAACATGAAACCTACGAGCATAGAACCTTAAGAACTTCGGAGAACCTATAGGAACATCTAAAGCGTATTTACCTTAACCTAGGAATTACTAGGATGTCATCTGAATCTAGGAAGATCACTGAAGGAATCCAGAGCTATCTTCCCCTTTAATATGACTCGCAGCTGAATAGAATCTCACATAACAATACGAAAAACAACGGTATCTTACAGTTCCGTAAACAAATAAACATGTACTCGTTCTTGCAGAGTAATCGAGAAGTTTACCTTCAAATGATATCTACATTACAGGTTGTAATAAAACGACATCGCCGTAGAAACTCGAGCAGGTTGATGAAGTTCGCCAGCCTTTAATCAGACCTGAATTTGTCGGTAAAGTTCACGAGTCGAAGGAAGTAACAACACACGTTACGGTGTTCCCCAGAATTGCGGGAGAAAACGCAAACGCGTATAATTGTACACACGAAACAATGGTCGGGCCAACTATCTCGACGTTGGCTGGGTGAAAAGAGAAGCTCAAAACGGCGGGCGAATTTCTCGAGCAGACAGAGAGAAAACACTGTTCGGCAACTGAAAACTTTCCGGCCGACAGAAGCTGCTTTTGGTATCGAAGAATCGAAAACGATCGCGGCTAACTTTCTCCTGAGCGTGGCGGAAACTCCGACAACACGTTGATTTTGAACCTAACTTCCAGCCAACGACTTCCTCTCGGCTCCACGTTTCGCGAATTTATGAGAGACACCATGGTCGCGTGTCTGTTACACTACAAACCGAATTTTCGGAACGGAAACAGGAAACCGTAGTCAAGATTGTTCTTTTCTGGATCTGAATTACGTTGCCACGGATACCGGTGCAATGCGATTGCCGCTTTCACTACTCGTGGTTTTGTCATCTGCTTCGATTCTCGTGTTACTTGTACACATGATATTAAGCGGCGGTCGTAGAAAATGTAGCTACTTCGATTGATAGGAAATGTAGATACGTTTATGTAAATGTTAATAGATATTAACGATCACGGTCTCAATGAGGACCAACTGTTTCGTTATATTCAAAATGACAGGAAAGGCTATAGAATTTGTAATACTTAGGAGGGGGGCTCCTCAAGTTACGCTCGCTCATTTATAAAAATTTGTCATCCTACAGAGAACTTCTAATGAATATTCATATATCCAATTTAAAGGATGGACGAACTAATTGTTTAAAAAATATTAACAATTCCAGATAGTTACACTTTAAATTCTAAAGTATAAGACATAATCAGATACAAGCCGTTAGGTGTGCCATTAAACGTTTGCCTGGAGATCTGGAGGTCTACCGTTCAATACCTGGTTACCAAATTTTTTTTTTTTTTTTTTCATTTAAATTATTGATATATCATTATTGAGGTTACAGGGAATTATACTACAACTGCCGTTCCTATTAATAATTTGGTAATTATGTTACATTTATTTTAATAGGAAACCATCTCTATTGTCCATTATGTATGTTAATACGGATAGATATAATTGAATTCCAAATGAACAAAAATCGTGATAAACAGAATGCATAGAGTAAATACGCATAATTATGCAATGTTATAATACACGATATTAATGCGAATAATGTATAATGGAGATAATTTGAAATTATAATAAATGCAACACAACTGATAAATTACTAATAGTAACAGCAGTTCTAGCATAATTCTTCGCAACTTTGATAATGATATCTTAATATAACATTTACAATAATACATTTATAGAAAACTAGGTAACTATTCGAATCGTAGACCTTTCGATCTATAGTCAAACGTTTAGCTGAGCAACTAATAGCTTGTGGATCAAATTGGTACACATTTTTGTAAATATCTTCAGGTATAGAGGTGTTTTATTAACATTATATGGTATTTTCAACGTAGACTAGATTATACATGGTAGCATATTACTCAATAATAATAACAACGATAATCAGTATGTTGTATTTCAGAATTTAAAGAGTAACTATCTTCATTTATTAATAATTTGTAAACAATGAGACCTATGACCTAAAATAATGTGAACATTCCCTATAAGACGGCAAAGTTTTATACTTGGTAAGTTCTCGTTAGTAGGATCTCCGTTGTAAGGGCACATCTCTTTACTATTTTTGAACATCGAGGGTGATTTCATCGCCACGTGTGCGCACAGCTCATTTGCTCCACCATGCACCGGACTACCCCGTTATTCAGGTATCGAGCTTTTCTGGTAGGGCACAGAGCTATTTCTGTACTTCCATGGTTCAAATATGGAGCTCCATTTTGTCGTATCGATTCCCACAAAGCTGTACACGTAACTTTTGATAAAAGTACCTTGCTCGAATTCACGTTCGGTATCGTCCAGAGGAGCTCACGTCGGCGCACTATTTTAGAAAAGAGAACGAGTTGCAAGATGATAAATTGCGAAACACGTAGACACGATGACGAACTAACTGTTCGTGCAAGAAGGAAGCAGGAATGAATTTCGCGAAGAAATTTTCAGCGGGATCCCTTTTTCTTCATTTGCGGGTATCGTGAAATGTGACGGGCGCTACGCGGCTGCAGTCCGGCTGGAAAGTGAAAATTACGAGCCGCGGCTCGTGAGCAACGCCCTTTTGTCTCTTAATGATGAAAATCGGCGTAATGAGAGCATAATCGCGTGGCCTGCGCTGCCCGCTGGTCTCGCGTTTGTCCGCCAGCTTTGAAATACGAACAGTGCGGTTAACCAGCCACATATTGGGAAACTGATGAAACCCGTGGAAGCTACGGTGCTCGTACATCGGTTGATTTAATCGTATTCTATCGAATCGACAACAACGATTTTTGGTTAATGGAACCGACCGTTTGGTGATCAAACGCGGCCCATAAACGGTTTACGGACCGGTCTGTCAATGGATCTTGTAACGTTATCCGTTCAGAAGAGTTTGTGGACGTTCGAATTAGGATGATTACGTTCGCGGTAATGTCCAAAGAAACGGACGTGCTTTCAGTTGGCATAATAGTAAATCTAATCTTGTAAAACACACGTTACTTAATCCTGGTCGCAAACAGTATTATCTAACCGTTATCTAACTGCACTGTTATCTAATACGGCACTTTATACGCTCGCAGTCCAGGTCACGTTAATTTTTGAAACAGAAGCGTACAGAAAAATAAAACCATAGTAGGTTAATATTCTGCGTTGAACTTCTCTCAAGATCAAGAGTAACTTCGATTCAACGTGAAAGGATCGATACGTAAAAATAAAATGAAATCAAATAAATTGTCGAGATAAAATTTTGTTAGCCAGAGGACGTCCTTTTTCAGCGCTCTCGTTGAAAGATGAAAAGTGTGTGCAGTTCGAAAGTGTGTACTGCTCGACTCGATGCGACTTCACAGTTACGAACATCATCGATCATCGAATAGAGAGGATCGTAGAGAAGCGTCGAGACGCGTCTACGATTACAACGCATCCAGGAAATAGGTGAAACGAGGAATACGCGTCGATGCATAAAATCCGGCTATCCTACACCACGTCCCGTGATGGATCCTCCGTCAAACGTTGTCGTTCGATGAGCACGGCACCGAGTGGAAATATCGACAGACTCTTGTGTCGATCTATTGCCATACTACGTACAGGGTGTACCATAATACGTGAACATAACTTTCACTGTATATACAAATCATCACAAAAATTTATGCAAACATTCGAATGTTTGGAAAAATTTATGCAGGTTCACATAAATAACAATTTAAGTCTATGAATTTCCTAGGGTGTTCTTAAGTACCTCAAGTTTTCCAAGTTATGAAAGTATCAAATTCCCCAACTCTTCAAATCTGCAATTCCCTGAATTTATAATTTATTAAGCTAGATCCTCAAATTCCTAAACTTCCAAATTCTTATATCTTCAAATTCCTAAATCGTTAAGTGCTCAGATCCCCAAATTTCTTTGTCCCCAAGTTCCTGCATTACCAAATTCTCAAGTCTGCAAATTACTGAATCCCCAAATTCCTAAATCCCCAAATTTTTACGTCTCCAAATTCCTACATTACCAAATTCTCAACTCCCCAAATTTCTACGTCCCCAAGTTCCTACATTACCAAATTCTCAACTTCCCACTTCCTAAATCCTTAAATTCCTAGATCCCCAAATTTCTACGTCACCAAATTCCTACATTACCAAATTCTCAACTCCCCAAATTACTAAATCCCCAAATTTCTACGTCCCCAAGTTCTCAACTCTCCAAATTACTAAATCCCCAAATTTCAACGTCCCCAAGTTCCTACATTACCAAATTCTCAACTCCCCAAGTTACTAAATCCCCAAATTTCTACGTCCCCAAGTTCCAACATTACCAAATTCCCAACTCCCCAAATTCCTAAATTACCAAATTACTAAACCCCCAAATTTGTACATCCCCAAATTACTAAACCCTCAATTCCCAAATCTCCAAATTCAGCAATTTGCTAAGATCCCAATTCCTCGGATTCCCAAGTGCTGAAATTCCCAAACCTCAAATTGTACTCGTAACTGTAACTACGAAGTTTATGATACTTGCTAGTGTACTGTGATACACCCTGTAGATATCAGTAGTTAACCACAAGAGGTGGTCGGATGCATCGTGTCCAAAATGCGTTGTCGAGGTCGACGAGTGAACACGAAATGTCGGAGATCCATTCTGTCCAATTGCTCGGATATGTGTGCCGAAGAATCGATTTTCCCTTTAATAGATTTGTACAGGTTTCATCAAGCTTTATAAAGACCGCTGTCCTTTGAGCCGCGATTCTTTTCTAATAAATTCAACGTGAAATATTCATTCAATTTCGCATCGATTCTCCGCGGGCTACGGAATGACCTTCTGTATCTCGATGAAATTTTAACGTGGACATCTGTTTGCACAAGTTACTCTAATGAATAGTAAATCGCGATGTCGAAAGAATTTATTGCCTCTCTATGCTTGATGGGTTAAAGAATGAATGTCTCGATCGGTGATAAAAAAATATTCCGAACATCGGGTATGCTAGGTAACGTGAATTAGTAAGTGCGATAAATTCAAACGTAAATAGCATGGAAATATAAAAATAGCGTCAGGGAAAACGTTAACCTGTTTCGAGCATCGACAAGGACATCGTTGCAACGTCGCCAGCAGAAACGTTTATCGAAGTTTCGTGTACCGATGAACTTTTAATCATTAGACTGTAATGCAGTCACGCTAGTAACTCAATATATAGGTGTACACGCTCCTTTCAGGAGCGGATCGATATCGTGTATATTCGATAAGCTTGTCGATAAACGTAGCAACTTGGTTACACAATGTACACATTACGCGAATTAACATCGACCGGAAACTAAACACGAAAACTATGCTACGTTCGACGGGTATACAAAGATTGATCAAAGTCGTCGGATAACGAGCGGACAGATAAGCATTAACCTACTTTTCGGTGATGAGATTCAAATTTCATCGAGGATGTTAGGTAATCTTCTTTCGTCGAGTTAATTTCGAGAGAACAAGTCGATTCGTGCGAAGAGGATCATCGAGGAACGATAATCCCACGGCCAATTACGAACAGTTTGCTGCATTTTTGCTCCGCGAACTGTGCCCTAGCAAAGATCTCGATGCCGGAATTTTCATGGAGCATCGTTTAATCCGGCTCTGCGTGGACCGGCTAATCGAGAATGCGAAATCCAATCAGCGTTGCAAAGCGGCTGAAAATTAGTTTGGGCTGAATATCGAAGAGCCAGTCCTTTGCCGCGCTGCCCTGTACACGATGAACCGTACAGGAGCCTTTGTTACTCGGCCTCGAAAAGACCCCACGGTTCTCGCATCGTTAAATTTACAAAATATGCTGGATCCAAAGTGCTTCGTCACGACGAAACCACGCGAATAATCCTGACGGAAGACATCAACAATGTAGCTTTTTTCCAACGTGGATCCTGCCACATTCACGGACTCATTGTGAACCCGCGCACGTCGATGGATCCGTACCGAATAATCATGTGACAATGCACAAATTGAAAAAACTTTGGTTCAGTCGGTGCAACCTTTCTCAAAGCCAGAAAATCGTTATCAATTTTGCTACCGTGCGAATTGTTAAATTATCTTAATTGACATCCGTCATTTTCAGCGAACGCTCTCCATTAATTTGCGGTGAAACACAATTAAAAGTTATTTTATCATTTTCGAAAACAAGGGTAGTTCTATTGTTCTGTGCAAAAGGTCGAATGGTTCCATTGTGTCCGTAAACGAACTTCGCGTACTCTTCACATGACAGTACAGAATATGTACTTTAAAGTCGTTAAAGGCATTATTTTAGAAATTTGAAAATGGTCTAACCCCTCGGGTTTCCACAACAAAAGGTTAAAAATCAGCATTTGCACGCGTCCTTTCACGATTTAGATGGTCGCCCGAGGCATTGACCTTCCGGCAAGCTTAGTTCGTATCGAGTAACTTGAACGATAACCCAGATTATGGTTAACACTGTTGATTAGCCGGTTTATTGGTTGACCAAAGGATGCACTCGAGTTTACACGCGTTCCGGCAACGTGATCGCTTAAGGGCTAGACTGTGAGCCGGCCCTTCTCAGAGCGTAACATTTCCAACGTCTCGACGGTTTAATCGTTCGGAATAATTGGAAGATGCGATAGGGAGCTAGCGGGCCGAAGAAGCCATAATTTTCCCGGATAAAAAGTAAACGTCGCGACTAGGACCGCGACGTTCATCTTCCGCGTGATTTATGATAGCAGTTTGAACTATGGCCCGGTCACAAAGAGATTTTCCGAGGAAAAGGAGCATTTTTCGCGACGATGCTCTGGAAAGTAGCTATCAATCGTCCTTCGACGGCTGCGCTTGATAATGATCAATTAACGTTCGTAATGGATCGTTGCAACGTGTAGCTTCGTAAATGGACGGACGAGAATTAAATGTAGTGCTGGATGTATTAACTGAGAGAGTATGATCGAGGGTGATCGACCTTTGTCGATGTCTCGTACACTCTGAATAGTAATTTCATTCGGTGCTAAGTTCCACATCGAATTATCGATTTTCTAATATAGAAGGTCCGACACGACTTGATAAGGTAAAAGTATATCTGTATCTCAATTTCTACATTTTACGGATTACCACAGCAATATCCTACAAATCCAAGATAAAGCGAGGCAGAATGGATCTATTCCTTTGATTAATATCTTTCCTTCTTTTTATTTCGCCAACGAGAATTCATTCCATAATGGACGTTCTTTTATCCTCTCCGAGAGCCATCAACTAATAATAAGTCGAAGGTATCGAGAGTCCTTCAGCGTCCAGCCTCTCTTACAACCGATCGAAATTATATAAAATAATCCCGGAAAGGATTCTACAGTTCACTCGTTTTACTCGACAATCAACAGCGAGCATTTCAATCAATCCGATCGATAAGAACCATGACGGACTTTCGAACGTACGTGAACGCGTTGCCGTAAACTTATTAACCTGGTGAACTAATAAAGATTTTACATCATACACGAGTACGTACATCCCGAGACGACGTCTTTATCCCAACTATACTTGTACCTAGTTCGCAGACACGTGAGACTGTCCCGACCGGAAGCTCATTATGTCTGCGCAAGTTCTTGAACGCCCGAGATATTTACGCTGATCTGGGAGATTAGGCTTCACCGACTGTTCCTCGAGCTCGTCGGCTTTCATTTTCGTCGACGAGGCGAATTTTGCGCTCTTCAAACCTGCCGGGAGTTCGTGTCTATGAAGTGTTTAATTCCGCGGCCTGTTCGATGCTCGTTTGGGATCTTAATACTTGGTCATTTTCGATTGATCCTCGCATCTCCATCTTCCCAGAATATCCCCATGTAGTATCCACGTTTCTACGTTCTTAAATTTAAGGCTATCTAAAGCTCTATATTCCGAGGTTCCTATATCGTTAGATTTCTATGTCTCCAAATCCCCGTATGTTCAGATTTGGTATCCAAATCTCCATATCCCCAAATCCCTATATCGCTAAATCTCCATATCTTCGGATTCCTACGTGTCCAGATATGGAGATATCCAAATCTCTATATTCACAGATTTTATACTCTTAAATCTCTATATCTCCATATCTAAATCTTCATATCTCCGGATATCCTCAACATTCTTATATTCCTAAATCTGCGAATTTATCCCTTATATTTCAAACGCATTCCTGAATCTAGTGGTCCAGGATTTTACCTTCCTATTCCTATCTCTGTGGTATTCGATAAAGGTCATAAAAGCGCAAAGTAAATGCTTTTGAGGCATAGTGTACGTCAATCGTGAACAAATGTAGCCCACGATACGGTCGGCGATCGTGAACCCTTTCAGTTTCAGCTCGTCGAGGCGATTCATCGATTCACGAGCAACGAGAGCTCGCTATCGACGAGAGGTAGGTAGAATCGAGAGAGCATAGAACGCGGAGCAGGAAGAATGAGGAGCACGAAGAAAAGTGTAATCAGAGAATGGCGCGGGGGCAACGCGTACAAGTGCATAAATCATTCCACGTCGGAGGATGCATTCTCGCGCGTGTCACTCGGTTCTCGACTTCCCGGTTGGTTTATTGTAAGACTGGTGGAATGCGGATCATCCGTTACGCGGCTGTAAACGCGCTTTCCGAGCACCGGGTACTGTACTATCGTGCACGGTAATTTTGCTGCTCGATTAATCTGCAATCGTCCTGCGGCGTCGCGCATACGAATCACTCGTTTCAGCCGGGAAGAAGATGAAACTGCGATCCGGTGAACGTGGCCAGGTTACGGATATTCTGGCGAAAATCGTATCGCCCGATTTAAGTTATGACGTCGGCGACTGCACGTATTGCCTCGTCGTGAAAAACTCACCGGATGATGACCCTATCGAACTCAGATTTATACGGAGGGAATTCGTAAAAATGTGGCTGTGCACAAGTTTCGTTTGAATTTTTAATATAATCGTAGACTATGTTATGCGCTACGATGTTATGTGACTGCTTGTATTTCTACCTTCGTGATCTTGTTATTCAATCTGAAGGTCTTGGTCCTGTACTACTGAGTGCACAACGAGTTTGTGTTTTAAACTTTGTCTCTAATATACCGAGTATAACTGACCAACCATTTAACCCTATCAGACCTGACTTTTTTCCATTTCAGATTGAACAACACATCAAACTCTTCGAACAAATTAATAATTTTGGGTTTGACAAGTTAATACAGTGTACCGATATCACTTGTTGATTCTATAATTACACCAAAACCTGATGTTGCAAAAATATTGTGCACAAAGCTTGAAAAGGTAAAAGACGACAAATATTTTCACGGATGAACACATCTAAACATTCCTTGTTCATCGCCAAGTAGAGCTTATAAAAAAGACTATCAATCCGGCAATTGCCGAAGTGTGTCAGAAATATAATAACATCAATGACGAAGGAGGCGTGTTAAAAGAAAGTTGATCGTCGGTTTTCTAATTCTGGAAGCCACGGAAAGAAGAGAGATACCGACGTGTACGCATTATCATGCAAGAAACATTCTCGCGTGCATCGTCTCGTTTCACGCCTGTGCGTCTCTCGTCGGAATTCGGGTCACCCGTTAGACACTCTCGTTCGAGGCGACTCGCGTCAACCTGCAGCGTTTCCCAACCGCGCGTTTTCCCACGAAAAACTATGCTAATAACACGGTACAGTTTCCCGACAACGGACGACATCGTGAAAATCTCGTGCGAGTGTTCGATACTCGCTTTCCGTCGTTCGGCTCGATTGAACGTAGCACAAGTAGCCGCACAGGTGGCTGGATAATTGTTCGCGTTAATTGAGCTCGTTCACCTTCGTTCACTTCCAAGTGATTGGAACCTTCGAAAATCAACGGCGATCGCTGTTCTTCGGTTCGAACTCGAACTCGTCGTAAACATTCCGTTGCGTAACGCATACCGCAGCGAAAGAGTTCATGCACGACCAGCTATTACATGAATTTCGAATTAGATTTTAATGTAAGAATGTAGAACGTTTACTGGACTGTGACGTAGAATGGAACTTCGCACTCCGTTTCTCTCGACATAACAGTTTGTTATTTAAATACGAAATTGAAAGAAATACGCAGGAAAGAAACAGCTATACGATGGTTTGTAAATATCTAACGGAGACAAAGTTGAGTCGTAAAAAATTTTACGACATAGGGGACTGTCGACCGTAGGGGACGAGTTTTATGACATGGAGGAAATCCTAACTACTCTTTCATTTCCAGCTAGTCGATTTTCAGATTGAGAACATTGAAATTTAGAGAGACGAAACTTGGACGTGCACAGATTTGGAAATTTGTGAACTTTCGAACTTACATTTTGCTCTTGCAATCTCTCAAATTCCCAAATGTTCAGACTCCCATATTCCTATATTTTCAAAGACCTATATTTCTAGAAACATCAGTTTGTATTCATCTTCTCCCTTGGTTCCCATATTTTTTCTAAGAAAGCCAAAATTTCTAATAAATAAGAAAAATTCACGAAATTTTAACGTTTACCGACTTGTACGAAATAAGCATTAAAAAATTCCTCGCTACGATTCGTCGAGTGAAAACGGTCCACGCCTGACAGAGCTCGGAAATTTCACCTTGAACGCAACTTTTCCGAATCAGTTATCTGCGAAATATTTTCCGCACGGTTGAAAAAGAAGGTTAGGAAAAAACGAGCGAGCGAGGCAGTGACGAATGCGTGGAACGATACTTGAGAACATCGGTCACTTGGTTAGTATCAATTGCAGGGCGTGATCGGGATTAACGACAACAGTGATAACGAGTGTAAGTAGATTATATCGAACGGAAATCTCTTATCAGGAACAATTCGAGCGATTACGAAAGCGACCCGATTGCATCGCGCTCGGCCACTCGTTTCCTCGAAAAAGGGGGTAAAAATTGCCCGATGAAACGCGAATCAAGCTCGTTTTTCGATCCATTGGAAAGAAGGATGAAGCACGATATTGAAATTTGCAGGATGAAATTTTTCAATTTGTGCAGCCATCAATACAAACTGCATGGCCACCAAATTTCCACGGTTTACGATATCAATATTGTTTGTACAATTTTCATTTGTAATCGTATTTCGAGAACAAACAGCGCTTTCGTTAACGCAATTTCACGGTTCATTGTGAACGACGAGATCGAAAATCATCGAACGAAACGGTCCTCGAGAACGGAAAATAATTTCGGCGAAAAGGAAAATGACATCTGGATGATCACAGTTTTATAATTTGTTTTTTACGATAACGATGTTGCAATTAAAGCACGTTAATTGAATACCAGGCTGACCGTCGAATATTTCGAATCTAACCGTGTTATTTTATCGCTGCGTGTAATTGCGTTTCATAACGAAGCGTTTTTCCCCGACCTGCGCGTCCAAAAACACAAACACTCGTTGCATTTTAAATTCCTTTAATTTCTGCATCCACGAGTTTGTTTTTCCTTCATTACAAACCACAATTACTGTCGGTTTTGTTACATTCTCTTTTCTTGATTCAGCGTATAATTAATAAAATATTACCGTGCACGATAAATTGTTCGCGTAGTTAGCAAAAAGCACCCTTTGGTCTTGCGTCGCGTTAAATTGTAACCGTGGTCCTCGACCATAGGTGGCAATATAACAGGAATCTACTGTATCAGACGTTTGCGTCAGAGAGAGAGAGTACGGAAAAACTAATCCTTTGCATGGTTCTTACGTGATGTTCAGTGTTCCGAACGTTGTCAGCTCACGAACCGAAGGGCACGAATAGCTCGTGCAGTGGTAGTAAAACAAGCTTCTTTCAAACGAGGCAACTTGATTCCGTGAAACGCAGTCGACACGCTTCCTCGATTAAAAAGGATCGAGCGCCTTAAACGGCGTGTACCAGATTTAATTAAGTGTACTGCGAATGTTTTTCGAGGAGAAGTTAACAAGCATGAAAGCGCACGAGCGAGAGTTCGATATATTAACGCTGAAACCGGAGGAAACTTTTTCACCTAACCACGTTACTTCCACCGAATTTAGTATCATCGATTAATTTAACGATGTTCTCTTGGTTGGACAAAGTTTTAACTTGGGGTTGACGGTCCGGCGATTCCATACCGGATAACATACTCAGGCTACGAACAAACGCTTGTTCACGACTGTATCCGGTGCATTACGAACAATTTGGCCAGCGTATTACTGATCATATTTATATGCACGTACGTACGTGGGCAGCCTATCACTGACACGATACAGACGCGTCAACTATTTAGTCGACATTCTGTTTGTCTCCGGATCCGGATGCACCTGCCGCAAACTGCATACTCCTGCATGGCCGTACACGTAACACGCTGTTACACAATGGTAATCGCTAAACGATATACGATGTTTGCATGGCGGTTTGTAAAGATTACCGTTGAAAATCCTACTGAAATCGCTGATACCTGCTGTGTATTTATACGTCTTTGCTTTCGATAACTTTGATGCTTAATTGGCGTTTCGTTTGCACACGGAAAAAGAAAGTTTCGCAGTCCCGTTTCAAATTGCAACTAATTAATGTTAAATATAACATATTTGTTTTTCGACTTTGATTACTTCAACTGGACGAAATATTTTTTCTACAGAGCAAACTAGACGGTTTTAAAATCATTAATATTTGCTTCTCGAAGTAAACATGTATAACCACGTGAAATAGATATCGATATTTAACCCTTTGTACTGCTTAATTTCTTTTACCTACCTTTAATTTATCAAATAGAAAGGGGTTCTCAATGAAATGTACTGCAACAAGGCGGAGTATGTGACAAATATATTTTTCATTTATTACAAGTAGTAAATAAATGATAATATACGTATTCAACCAATTTATTTATAAGATACAAGACAAATGTGATGTCGAGCCACACTCGGCATAGAAGTGCAAAGGGTTAAAGATTCGATCGCACAGTTTTGTCAGTTATCGCTCACGCCATGTACCATGATCAGATCTTTATATCGAACGTGTGAGAATTAAATCGAAATTTCATAAACCCCAATCGTACAATTGTCATTTTGTAACGCCACGGTCGAAACCCGATTAGAAAATCCAATTTCCCGAACAAATCACATTCCCATCGTTATCAAAACTAATTCCAGAGCTATTCACCACTCGACCAATTCCACAAATTAGACCTGCAGCCCGGCTCAAAGTCCGATAACTCGAGCAGAATATTCTTTAACCTTTTGAGCCGTGCGTAGGTCATTAGGGCGGTCAAATCCGTCGACGAAATATCAAATCCCTGGGCGGCAAGATCTCGTCAAACAATCTGTCGAGCAGGATGAGAGATTCACGAAACGTCCTCGTCGGCTAAACAGCCGTCGTACTTCTCTCCGTGCATTATTCGAAGCACTTTGCGAGCCATTAAGCGTTGGCCACGCTCCGATTCGCGCCTTCGTCGTCGCCTCGGCCCGAAAATTTAGTTAAATCGTCGCGTCGGACAGTTTCTGGACAATCGCCGGCTGTTCATTCGAATGCGAGCACACGAGAGTTCCTCGTCCGAGGATGCGTCCCGATGAAAAGACCCGGTTGCTTCGCGTACACGTCCCGTGAAATCTCGTTACCCACGGGTTAAAGGGACTCCTTTTCGCGACCGGGTCAAAAGCAATTTCGCCTAAACCTGCCTCGTCTCCCTTTTACATCCGTGCTCGTTATCCTTTCTCCATCCTCGCCGATGTCCAACCGTCGAACTTCGTCCTCTCGGTGCCGAGATAACCTGCTCCTTTTCGGGCACACAGCGCAACGATAAGGAGATTGAATTCTACGCTCGTGTAATGATCGCAATAACGCGAAACAACCGGGTCAGATAAGCGTGCCGTGGCGAACGATCAAGGAAATCGAGGCTGAATCCTCCCCGGATCCGAGTTACGTCGGATCGTAAAGGAGGAGGGAAAATTGAAGTGCCGTAGCTGTTTGTTTCGATGTAAATTGAATTTTCTAACTCGCGAACATGACTCAAATATCTGTATCGCGAGAGTGGCATTGTGAGATCGTAACGCGAATTATACGCGTGGCAGAGGGTCAAAGACGTGGGTACAAGTTTGTAATTAAGCTTCTGATTAACTTTCTCCGTGATCTAGATTCAGACATGATTTGTTGCAACGCGAGTAGCTAGAATAATTTCGTGCAAACAGATCCGCTGGTGATTTGTAATTTATGTTAACACTTTCGGTAATAAACGCGTTTCCGTTCAAATATTATTGGGTCCGTTATATCCGATTCGTTGCGATACACGTAACGATGGGTCGAGTCAAACAATTTTATGCAAATTTCCGACGAGTAATAATTTATGTTAACATCCCTGGCAACAAACGAGTTTACATTAAATTATTATGTTTAGCGTTTGTTAATGTAAATTTGTACGATGCGTTGTACCGAATAATATCGCGTAAACAAATTGACAGCGATTAATAATTGGTATTAACATTTTCGACGTAAACGCGTCAGCGTGAAAATATTATTGTGTTTGTTGCACTCGGTTTGTTGCGGTAAATCACCGTGATGTATCGTGGCAAATAATTGTACACAATCGATCATCACCGTTTCATAGCGTTAAATATTCTTGCCGGTAATAAGCATTTTCGTATTGAAACACGATCGTGATTATTACGCTTAAAGTCTGTTAAAAGAATGGTGCAGTACATTAACACGGCGTCGGCCATTCAAGAAGCTTTCTCTCATTTCATAATACATCACTGAATAACTAATCGAAGAGATATTTTTTCTCGAGTTACCGCGACATCGATCATAATACACGGTTAAACATGAAAAATGATAAATGTGGTTTTCTAAACGTCGTAAAAAGTTCAAATTAGTCATGATTACTGGTAGAAAGAGTGAAAAAAGCAGTCTCACGAGTGATGCAACGTACGCCACTAATAAAATGTTCCAATCGATAGCTGAAAGGATTGAAATTGCAACGACTGACGACAAATAATTGCAAATATCCGGAGAAACGAATTCGATTATATGTTATCAAAGCTTTTAAAAGCAGTTTAATGGAAAGTACACCATTAAATTGCGGCAACTAAAGAAGTTTATAATGGACGTATGAAAGATGTTCTTTTCGATAATGATTACACCGATAATTCGAACGTGGATCGGCGTATTTACATTATTTTCATCGGAGTCAATTTGGTCTCTTTGCTCGTTCATGGACCATTGCGACATACGTTCGTGATGTAAATTTCCTGTTAACTCTCGCAACGGGGACATTCTACTGTATGCTAATATTTATTCGTTCCTTGTACATTTTCTCTCGACGTCTGACAGACGAAATATACGCGGTGAATCGTGATTTTGGGTTATATCTCGAATCTAGTTAGAAAAAGAGAAATTCGCTCCTCGGATCTGACGCGTTGATTTAACTCGAGGCGATTTAACGCCTGTTACAGGTAAAATAATAAAGTCGAGGCATTTGCTAAATATAAATATGGCTAATTGCGATGGATTTAATCGCTGGAAAATTCAGATAGAGCATAAATCGTGGCAGCTAAGTGAAAGCAAACGCAATTAATTAAGGTAAACGCGGTTGTACGGCAAATTAACGCGATTCATCGCGGGTAAATCGTTAAGAAAAACAGGGCGAAATATAGCTATTAACGCGAATTAACTGAACACCGAGTTGGCAGTCGAGGGCATCGATCCTCGTAACTGCAACGAATCTAAAATTCGTCGATGCGTGGAAAATCCGCGGGACTGCAGCGAACGCTCTTTAACGATACCTCTCTATTCGCTCGATACGATTAATGACCGTTAAACACTCGCTATTAATCCAAAGTGTGTTCAAAACGACCGTTTCGGTATCGCGAAATTGTGTTATATTATGTATCAACGGACATGAATAGTTTCGCTCGTTAGAGCATCAATTACTCGTTAATTACCGAACAAAACGAATCGTTCACTTTGTCCCACGATTATACCTATTGACGAGCTGTTCAGGAGGAAATGCTGTGAAGCCCGTGGTAAACGATATTTAATTTATATCGAAACATACGAATTTTCTCGGTTCTTTCCAAATCAAAATAAAAATGTAAAATTGTTGGTTTCAAATTAAAAAAAAAAAAGTAGTAGTAATTGTGACCGCCGCTACAAAAACCAATTGAGCTTCGAACAAAAATCTTCATTTGAGAGTATCGTGTTATAACGAGAAAGTGAACGAGCCTCGAACGAATTAAAACGCGATCTCACAGTGTTAAACTCGTCCGGAAGTGGAAGTCATTCAATCAACGTTCGCGTTAAACAGTTTTTCTCCCCCAGTTCGAGGTAACACCGTTTCAAAAGGTTTAAGAAGCAATTAGCCGTTGATAACGCGTAATTAACCCCTAAGCCACGTGCACGTATGAATACCGAGCATTAATTAAAATGTATACCAGACCGTTGCTAATGGAACGATAAAGGTTGCCTCCCTTAACGATCATCTCTGTTAACGCGTGGTTACCACCGTCAAATGAATCAGAGAACAGTTCAACTTACATTCTGCTTTACTCTCCAAATTTATTTCCTAGTTCAGCTACTCCGTTTAACCGCGCTTCCTCCTTGCTTTTGTGCAACAAAACTTTGCAAGTAATAATTTAAAACGAGAACGCTGCGGGTAACTCGAGAGAGACTATGCTTGACACGAATAAAACGAACAGCATGAAAAGTCTTTCAGATCCTTTTAGAGCTAAAAGTGTCTCTAGATTAATTTCATCGTATGTCGTGCATCAAGTTTCGACTGGGAAGCCATAACAATTTTTTCACTCTTAGCAGCACCTGATTAACTTTAACATGTTCTCTGATTACGAGTATTTTACAAATAATACTACATCATCGTTGCTCGCATACTATGACAAAGAATGCGAATATGATCGATGTCGATCTGTTCAGACGAGGCGCTGTTAGGTGAACAATAACCTTAAAATTTGAATGTCTAAGAAATCTTGGGAGCAGCATATTCGGGAGTCTTTGCTAATGTAAATGCGCTTTTAAACGAGAAACGCAAAGGAGCGAGAAATGAATCGTCATAGCAGCTGTAGGAAAATCGTCGATCACGAACTGTCGATCGACGAGAGTCATCCGTTGAGTTCGACGGCCAACGAGCTCTCGTCGAGGGCTGGAACGTTTTCGTTGATCGACAGCCGCTTCAATTTCACGCGACGCGACGCGGTAAAATTCGCGTTAGCTCCGCTTATCAGTCACGCCTCGCTTTGTCGGGTACCGTTGACATCAAACGGCCCCTGGTTTGGTCGTTTCTCCTCGCCTTTTACCCCATTCACCGCACGTGATGATTCGTCTTTGACGAATCACCCTTCACCAACTCGTGACGCTCCTTCTGTGTTCCACATACTATAGCCACCACTTCTACCTACGCGGCGTTAAGAAAGTACGGCCATGACGTTCCGAGATAATTAGTAGGATTCCTACAGTTAAAACTAGGTAATTCGTAATTGGAGAGGATGTGTTGCAACTGAATAGTGCGATTATACCTTGAGAAATTACACAGAGACCACGGTTTTTGGTAAATTTGTATGTTTCTCAAATTAGGGCGTCTACATCCTTGAAGTCCTATATTACCAAATTCCTTAATTCTCGAGTCCTGACATTCCCAAATTTCCAAATCATCAGATTTTCAAATTTTGGCGTAACCAACATGTGGTGGTATAACAAATGACAGTATAGCGCGTACTCTGACAAGTAGTAATGTAACACGTAGTAATCCAACGCGTAGTAATGCAACATGTAGGAATATAACAGGTAGTAATCCAGCGCCCAGCGGTCTAACACGTGACAGTGCTACACGAAGTAATCTAAAGCACAGTAACCCAACGCGTAGTAATGTAGCTCGTAGTAATCTAACGCGGCGCAATCCAACGTGTATAAATCTAGCGCGTAGTAGTCTAGCACACACGGTAGAACACGTAGCAATCTAACGAAGGATTAAACAAGCTGACCCTTACTTTGCTAACACCCAGTACACATATCCCTCGACAATACTTCCAAGAAAGGATGAATTCAACCTCAAAAGAGGTGCTTCAGTGGTGCTTTTCTGTAGCAATTCCTACGATTCCTTTCGAGCTCCACCTGTGTCTCCAACCACCATTTTCTCACTCCCTTGTTCGTCCAGCTTTCTACCGCTCCTCTATATTGTTCCTGCTTTTCAACCAGCCCTATCTTCCGTTTCCGTCTCGACTTTGCTCCGTCTCTTTAGTTTCAACAATTTTTTAGGTAAAGTCTCTTTGTCCGAAACCCAAGAAACTTCTCCACCGCTGGATCTTTTTGTTCCACACTTTCTCGGTATTTTTAATCTCGTTTGTACCCTTTTCATTTGCCACTTTCCCGTTTGCTAGTTCGATTTCTAGAGACCAGTAACGAGATGAAACACGAGTCGAGTTTCGTGCCAAGGTACGGTTGCGTAGCAGAGGGCCAGGTTCATGGCTAGGTCGGATGACCGAGCACCGAGAATGTTTGTAATTCAAGAGAACGCATTTCCGGGAACATTACCCTAGCGTACAACTACTGCAGAGAGAATCGAGTTCTTGACTTCACTTCGAGTAATACAATCGGGTCACGAAGGATTGCATAGAGAACTTGGTAGCTGAAAAATTCTAGTTAGGTAAGGTGAAATTGGGTCAGATTAAAGAGCAGTTTGATCCAGTAATTAACTCCCGAATCTAATCCTTTGCATGGTAATTTTTCTAAATCGTTCTCTGTTAAATCCGATTTAAACAACAGCGATTGAAAAACGTTCAATCATTTCCTTTTTCGTGTAAAGCAAAGCTAAACTCATCTGCATTTTTATAGAAACGAACATTTTTACCAACTTGCATTTTAAGATCCATATGTACACGCGTATACTGGCTTCCGTGTTGGTTTTTGGTACGCGTTAAAACTACCCCTTTTTACTCGTCGATCTTGCTGGAGAAGCGCAGGCAGCCACGGTTGAATTTGTTCCTTTTCCTCCTCTCCAGTATTTTTATTTCTCGTGCAGTCTTTCGCATGGAAATGTTGATTTGCAGAGAATGATAAAAAATGCTAACCACCCGAGGGTTGCACAAAGTCGGTTGTAATTTTAACGAACACTTTTCGGCAAAAAAGGTGTTTCGTGTTAAAACATCGCTGTCGGATGTGCATTCGCTTAAAAATTCAAAACGAATAAATAAATTTCGGGCAAATTAGACACTTCGTATGTTAAGTTTATCGACAGGGAGTTAAAGATTTCCTGCACCGGAGAAATATTGCCTTAAACTAAAAGCTTGCTCTAAAGTACACGAAATTTTTCCCGTTTTATCACGAACTTTCGTTCGGACGTGACGCTAAATGAATTCGTAAAGCGACTTAAGGGTTGCTTACCCGAGAGTCTCTTAACGCTGAAACTACCCTAAAAAGGTGAAGATCGTAAAAACATGCAAGATTCCGGGCTTTCGTCGAAAATAGCAGAGGGTATAAATTTTCGTGTACGATGAAAAATGTATAACTCACGTTTCGCCGATGCTCACCTATAAGCTTCCCCTTTTCTTCGAGGTACCCTGTAACAAACAATAAAGAAATCGTTAACACGCGATCATCGATTTCCCAGCGAAAGATGTTCGACCGATAAAAGGAGCCCGTTTTATTTTCGTGGATCACGAGAAGCAGAATTGACGGTGGTCGCAATAACGAGAAAAATCGTAGAAAATCGTCGACTTTGTTCGCGAACGAGCGTCGAACTTCCGGATTATTATTCGATCTGTCGGCTGATGGGTCTCTGGCGATATAGCCCGGGCACCGGCAACATTTTGCTCCGATCGTGTAACGATGGCAATCGAGAGAATCGTCGCTCGAAATGAGTCAGCAGTCCCGTATCTGAGAGACGGAACAATTAATCGATAACGTCTTTCGATCGATGCCCATTGTTCGTAACGAGACGCGAACGCTCGCTTCTATGATATTTCGCCGACGGAGAAAGAACGAAAGTTTGGGATCGTTGATACTTGACTCGGATTCATGTGCAGTTATTGCATCGCGGTGCTTACGAACTAACGTTACGGTTACAGTGAGCAATAAACATTACCGTTAAAAGAAAACTGTTGCGATTTCATTTTCTGAAAATTTGACAATTTGCGCTGCTGGACGAAATTAGAACTTCCCTTTATTTTAACTAGCGTACTGTTACGGGTGATACTACTTTTTCTAGTTGTAATTCGGACAAGTTCACTTCGTATTATTTTTCTAGTATTCCATACTGCAGAGAAGATAAAAATTCGTAAGGGAATACTAGCTAAAAATGAAGCGAGCGTAATTTCGATCAGCAGTTTGTGACGATTAGCTGTAACGCTTCCGCGCTCAAAGCGACCATACAAGTTTCGTTTCGATAAACAGCAAATTCGTACTAACAGTATCGCACTTAGAGATGCTCGTGGAAGCGTTGCAAATTATCTAGCACGAATGTACCGTGTTTACCAGAGATCCTTGCGAGAAGTTCGTACAAGAAATTCCTGCAAGAAGTCCTTGCAAGAAGCTCACGACGATGCTAGTTAAATATTTTGTAACGTAAATTATGTAACAGGGATTTGCAAGCCATCTTCGAGAACCTGCACTGTTTCGGACGGAACTTTACGACGATATAATGTCATTTAAGACATTAACAACCACACGTAATAACCTACAGTACGGGGACCTTAAAGGGGACGAAATCAGCTGGTAATACAAGCGCTACAAGATGCACAAATTATTGTAAAAATGAAATAAATTTTGTTTCTTCTTATTTTCGAAACGCCTTTCTCACTCGCTTCTCATAACTCTATCGAACTTGACATCGCGCTGCAAATTTATTACATCGCTAATGCAGTTCCTACTAACGTTGTATAAACCGTAGCTGAAAGAGAGCAAACACAAAACGACGAAATGTAAAATTCGCCGGTTAATGCACGAGCATTTAAACTCGAAGATTAATTAATCGCGAAGCCCTGTATAATTCGTTGAATAAGTTAACGTGGCCATAGCGAAGTTCGTTTCAACGTGCTTGCCGAGATAACGTTACTGAAAAGTGTTGTTTGTGGCCCATAACTCAGCCGCCGCGTTGACACGACCTCTTAACCTCCGTTTCTACCGGGCGTATTTTAATGCGCCGCTAATTTAATTTGCATCGTTGGGCATCGTTGCGCGTCGTTGATTTTCAAATAAAAGATTCGAGTCGACGGGAAATCGATGGAAAACACGTCGGTCGGGCGAAATAATTGATACGTACAAGAGAAATCCATTTCACCGGCAGTTTGGAAATTAAACATCTATCGCTCGAATCGGCGAATCTGGGCCGTCTCATTCAAATGAACCCCCGAAGGAAACCTTCCACTCTGCTCTCGACGTATCTTGATCGTTCGAAAGTTTCGTACGGCAACGTTTACCCCGACGGAAGAGCCTCTTCCTCTTGGTTGGCTCTTTATCTATCTTCGATGAGACTCCATTCGCCTCGACCAAGGAAATTTAGATATTCCAAAGTTCGGTAAATATCGAAGATCCGTTCGAAAAGCGACAAGAAACGGGCTACCGTTGCTTCTTCGTTCTACCGTTTGCATGATTAACGCGAAGGAGGGCTGCGATGCTCTCGACAAGAATTCGCTCTAATTTCGAGACAACGCGAGATTAATTGGAAATCGATTATTTAAATCCGCGACAAAGGCGAACCGCCCTCTAATCAAGAGAACATACAAACTCCCGTTGGCAAGGCTGCGCTCTAACGTTAACGAGTTTATCGAGGAAACTAATATGGAGGGGACTAATTAATTAGGGGAGAACAATTTTCCAGAGGATACAAGGAGCGGGCCAAGGAGCACAATGTGTACGCGTACCACGTCACCGAGTCTCCGAGTGAACAGCATTACGTGTACACGCGTGCCTGTCACAGGTCGATAAATTATTCAGCAGAAGGACGAACCGGCGACAGGCATCCTGAGCTAATTAACCTCGTTATCACGTGTGCGAGGCTCAAATGATCGGACATGTCCTGCAGCCTGATCCTGCCTTTCAAAACCTTCGCCATTACGACTTAAGTCGGACCACTCCAACAGCTGTTACTGTCGAACTTCGCGATTTCCAAATTCTCACATCTCGAAATTTCCAAACTTTTCAACTTTCAGATCTTCGTATTTTCACGTTCTTAAATATCCAGATTCCTGCATTTCGAAATTCTGAAATTTCTACGTCTCTAAATCCCGAAATTCCCAAATACATGGACAATCCGTGAAGCAGAGAACGTTTCGACGATAAGTGAACTAATCGTCGTGGGTTCGAGGGATGTGGAATGTCCGTAGCAACGGAAATAGGATTCGTACAGGTGACGCACGTCGATAGAAGGATTTCGAGCAGACCGTTCCCTCGCACCCGCCTACTAATTAACCTCGTTATTTCGGCGACGCCGACAGAACATATTTGTCGCTGCTGGCGATGTAATACTCGCTGCACTCGATTCTAACGGAAGACACCGTTTACAAGCTCGAATCGAAGTCGACGTTCATCGAGTTCGATGACTCGGAGGATCGACACGGATTAATGATGCCACGTGTTCACGTACGAGTTGAATTAGTTTACTAATTTAATATCATCGACGTGTATCGATTCTGCAGGAATATGTAATCCGCCATCAAAACTTGTTATTAAGATCACGTCGTTCGTCGTATTTAGGTCTTAACATTTGCACCGTCATAATAAAAATTAAGGATAATTTTCCGCGTAAGAACATTGTCAAACTTCGTTCGTAACTGTCTGCGTTTGATATCGATTAAACCGTTGAAATTCACCGAGAGTACACCTGGAACTAAAAGGCAGTCAATTTACACTGCACTTTAGTTCCTTGAGAACACATTACATCACCCTAAGTGACGTCTTTAAATTGATCTAAGAAGGCAGTTAGGCACCCGGCACTGCGGTAAAAGATAATATTATCCCTGAGGGGAAGCTCGTTCGTTCAGGTGCAACCGGGTTAAACTAATATCATCGTACCGGTTGACTTCTCCCGGTAAAAACATTTTCACAATACGACGATTTTCATCGAATGCTCGGCGAAGATAAACAGAACGGATACGGGGCGAAAAACGTGGATACGTTTCGAATCAACATGGAAAACCATCGAACACGAGAGAGCAACAACCAATATACTGGCGAGCTTGACGTCTAAATAGAAGTTACGTCGAGTATTCTCTCAGAGAGAGGATTTTCAAACTAGCATTCCAGTTCTTTGAAGAGCATTCGATGCTATGGACCGAAAGCACGCGATCTTCTAGCTTTCCTACCAACGAAATAATCTAACCAACGTCGCGGTGATCAGTTTTCATGAAAGCTCTTGCGGACTGTTTCTACGTGCTCTTTCGGCTCCCTGAATAAACGACAAAAACGATGTTCGATCCAACATGGATCACCGATGGACGTAACCTCATCTGATTACATCAGACCAATTGCAAATTCCAATCATTCGCTGAATAAAAGCTTCTCTGATAGAAATCCTTTGGAGAGTCACGAGTTTCTTTAATAGACATTTTAATTTCCAGTTTGTTCTCGTAGAATTTTTTCAGCAACTTCCGCAGAAAATTCTCCTTTAACTGTTCGTGATCACATTTCCGTTTTCACTTTTAAACGCAACATCGAACGGCTTACAGTGAAAAATTTCGGTCCGTGATGCAATCGAGAAATCCTGTTCGTCCGAACATTACAGCTCCAAGAGAAAGATTTCGACTGTCTGCCAATTTTTCTAAAACTTTTTCAATTTTCTCCCGACGAGTTTCACCGTCGTGTCAGCATTTTTATCGTGCCGTCACAGTTACGCCGCCGAGGGTCCATTTATTATTGCGTCTGTTTCGCGTGGTTCAAAGAAACTTCAGCTCCAGACATTCTACGCATTCTGTCGATAACCAGCTATGCAAGAGAAATTCCTTTCACGTAGTCAAAGGACACGGCTAAACATACACGGGCGCACGTGCGCGTATACCAACGCACAGGTACAAACAGGCTTAAGGGCTTCCTCACGCGTGTTAACTGAAGCTACTTGTGATACTAGGTTATCGCAAGGGATGCTACGGTGTAACGGGATTCGCTGATGGTGCTAGATTCGCATTGCTCGCATTCTGGATCCGTAGCCTAATGACCAGGAACGGAACGGTACATAAAACACAAATTAGCATGCCACGATAATGGATCGCGAGTTCCGAATTGTCTATAGCTCTTCCTCGCGCTTATCGACCATTTGCTCCACCGTAATTCTGCACCGAGCATCCCTGAAACCTATGTAGATGACAATTGGACCCAAATTTATCGTCGAACCACGAACGTATATGCATTTACGATGTATCAAAGTCTGGAAAGTAAATCATTCAATCCGTAGGCTGGTCTCATAGATTACACGATTTATTCGCAGATCTCGATATATCATAAACATCCGCAATCCATTTGCGAAATGAACACCGAGGAATTAAATTTGAATTTTTGAATATTAAGAACGTGAGATATTAGGACCTTGAGACCATGGAATCTTGGAACCTCCGGACCTTGAAACGCTGGAACTTTGGAGTTTCGGTGTCCTGGGAACTTTGGAACTCTGAGACTTTAGAATAGAATGCGAACGCGTTAAGAAAAATTGTCGGTTTCGAAAGTAGATTTCACAACAAAAGGGAAAATGTAGAGTTAAAAAATCAGTGGAAGATGTTTGCGTGTTCGATAGAAAGGATAGAGTATTTCTATTAGAAACGAAGAGAAAGGTGAGCGACCTTGAGAACATGATTTTCACCTGGCATTGTTACCCTCGCGTTTTAACGAGATCCTCGATGGGGTGAATATGGGTCAAGCGTAGGGGCAAACGGGGACGGCATTAACCCCGAGCAAGGTGCAGAAAAAAGCTCTGCTTACACAGGGTAGCTCCGACTGTCGTTCCTGCGAACGTTTCGCGTCGTTCGTTACGACTTATCGATCCCATCCGGTTGAAATTGAATTAAGTTTCTCTGACAGGAAAACGAGGGAGCGATAGAAAAGGAAGAAAGGGGAAAGGAAACAGAAGAACGTAGCGAAGAGCAATAAAAGACTAAGCAAGCACGATGAGAAAAGGAACGGGAACCAGAGAAGCTGGGAGACGCAGCTTGCTCGCGCGGAATTCGCCGCGTTAGCGAGCAGATCCTCTAATACCATCGACACCGGGATTCCAATTAGCCACTTTAACTGATTTCCTAACCGTAATCGAATCGAATAGTTTCCGCTTCTTTCGCGAAGGGAGAGAATCTGCTAAAGAAAGGACCATCTTCGATGCAATCGACGTCTTCGAAAGGAAATGCTTTTATCCGATATTGTAATTTCAACCCTTGCAGCGATAGAAGTTGAAAACTGTTACGTGACATCGAGTCTGATCCTTTCGAGCAACCTTCTCATGGTTGCACAGTATGCAACCGTGGATGTTATGTAAATGGCAAAATGCTAGAACAGTCGACACGCGCGAGTCTTATACAGGGTCTCGTTGGAGTAAACGTTGTTTGTAACGGTTACGATCGACACCTGTGTACGATATTAATCGAATATGGTTTTCGGAACTGTTCGAATTTCGGTTGGACGGTTTCGTTTGTAGCCGGTATTTAAATCGAATTTGGAATCGGTACGCGGTCTCGTCAATTTTCCACGCGTCCAGATTAAGTTGGTCGGAACATAGATTACGGTGACGCGGACGTTGCTGCAGCTTCCGTATCCCGGTGTTCGGAGCCGACGAACCGTAACGTAATCCTATCTCGTAGCTCATGCCTCGATTCGTCGCCGACACGGCTCGCCATCCCGTTTCTGTCGACGTGCATAAAACACGACGCTCTTGACGCGATTACACCCGTCGAGTCGTCCACCAGAGTTTCGTCCTCGATACGAGCTCGCATTATGCATGGCTTCTATCACGCGAATTGCTGCCGTCAAACACCGCTGCCTAATCAATAATATTCCCCCATTTTAATCAGCGTTCAAACGATCGCGCTTATCCAAAATTTACTCGAACCAACGCGTCTAATTGTTATCGGAACACTTGAAAATGTTCATCCTTTTTCGAATTTTATCTCACAATACCTCTAGTCTTTATTGCGTTTTAAAACATGTTCTAGGGATGATCTTTGCTTAACACTTGTTGAACTTTCGTACATTTTAATGCCAAAGTACTTGATTCCAAGTAAAACAAAGGGTATACGTACAAGGGTTTGGTACGGTTAAAGTTAAGATTCATTTCACGAAGTGAATCGCTGAAATAATCGATTCTCGGAAAATAGAGAGTTAACTCGCGGCGCCGTTAATTGAAATTTAAAGATCCGAAAGTTGAGGAGAAACAGCGTAGGAGGAAGTATCGAGACGTTCGTCGGAAACGAATTCTTCAGTTCGACAGAGCGAAACGAAACCGGCAGGTAACGAGACCGAAAGTCAGAGAAGGTTAGCTACTTGGTGGATCCTTTTGATTCGGTGAAAGGCATCTCGCAGCATCTTCAAAGAGTTCCCCTTACCGAGGAACCAGCCACCGGACCGTAAAAACAGAAGAGGGAACTGCTCGCTTTTAATTTCGCTCGGCGAAAAGCCCGTCATCCAAGTGAACTTGGCGCTAAGTCGATGAGCTGCGTGCGGACCTCTCTGCACACTTTGCGGTTTCAGACTTTAAAGCATCGAGATTCTGCCTGCTTATTTCTTCGAATCGTTTCTCGCTCGGCTGCCGCTTTAACATCGAATTAAACGCCTTCGATGCAACGAACCGTGCTGCCTCCTAATTGTCTTCAAGCAGCTTTTTAACTATTTGCTCGACGTTTACTATATACCTTTCAAAGAGATGATATATGCCTCTACACAATTTATTTTACATATTTATTGCAATTCTGTGCTAATTTTATCATATTATCTGATTTATCCACACATTTCTAATTTCACAGATATTTTACCAACATTAACACGTTATTGACCTGCCACGAGTTACCTCGTGTTTGCACTTGCATTAGTTATATTAATTTTTAAAACTCCGAGTAATGTAGGATAGGGAAAAAGCTTTCGCATTATTATTTAAAATTACTTTTCCTGGTATTTGGATTTTCGTAACGGTTCTAGTACTGCAAACATTTCGTGACGTTACATCGCGAGAAGAAACATCGAAGTTATGTATGCACTTTGGAGGTGAAATGTGGTCTGAACCGTTAACCCATATTTGTACCTATAAAGCAGACGATTCGCCAAAGGTTAATTAAATAGAGCACGGATATCTGTTACGCCGACGGTCGTAACGACTCTCTTTATCGCAGCCACACCTCCGAATCAGTCATCCCTTTGCAAAAACTGGCTCTTTATCACCGTCTAACTCCTCCTTCGTCTTGGTTAATGACTATTCAATGGCAGAGCGGGCAGGTGTTTCCCGTCGACTCGGTGAACTTTGCAAGCGCCGTCGCTAATAATAGAGGCAGGCGGATCCTCCGGTGCAGTCTCGTTTGTAGATGTCTCTCGTTCGGAACTTACAATCACCGCTCCGCAAATTGGCTCGCGAACGCGTTCCTCTTTAACGGGACGCCTCCTGTAATCTCTGTGGTTCGGGGGCGGTCTCGGTTACTCGATGACAGCTACTGGAAAAGATGAGAGGAGTTGCGGGAGCACAAAGCACGGCTAGAAAGCGAGTTCACGAGAGATTGCTGGTATCGCCGCCACACGACACGCTGGAAATACACCGTCCAAAGCGGAAAGATACGCCAACGAAAACGAGAAGCTGTCGTTTGACGAAGAGTAAAGTTTTGAACCCCTTACAGCACCAGTGTACACCGTTGGAACTTCTGTGTTTTAGCCACCGGTCGATGCTTCGCCCGTTATCGTTCGGCCGTGTTTGTACGACTCTTTTCTTTCACTTTACTCCCTGCAGCTGGGTGTTGGCTATCTTCCCCCGAGGTTCCTCTTATTGAGGAAATCATCGTTGCATCAGTCTGTATTACTATAGGAATTCTGCCGAGTACAGGTCTTTTAGTAGAAGAACTCGGGATACTTTCGTTCGTTATCGGTTGTGCGAATATCGTGATCATAGGAGAATATCCGCTATCACATTGGCAATTTATTATCGTTCTTATCTACAATTCGGTTATCGTCCACTTTTGCATTTTAGATATCCTCTATCGTTATCTGCAGCGTAGACATCCCCGATTGTCCCTACCTATGATTTGGATATCACTTATCGTCCCTATCTACGGTTTGGAAACCCTTTGTCATCTCTATCCACAATCTAGATATCCCCCATTGTCCATATTCACATTATGGATATCCCCTATTGACCCTACCCAGAATTTGGATATTCCCAGTCGTCATACATTATGTAGATCATATGGTTGCTGTAGCAGCGATTTTGAAAATGAGTAACTGTGTTTGTTAAGTTAGTCGGCGTGAACAGATTTGCGTGCACAATGTACGGCATAGGTTTATTTATCGTTGTGTTGGGTGTGGCACAGTGCAGCGATGCATTTTCTGCGTAATTCTTGCAGGGTGTTGCTGCGCCGCGGTCACCAGAGACGGAATTAGCGATGATTTGTTTGCATAAGAGGGTAATTGTACGGGGAAACGGGGTTGGCCGTTGAGCTTTTCATTGCTGGATCCGTGGATTAAACGAGTCTTTTTAATAGCATAGTTTTGGTTGCAATATCGTTCGTATTACGAGCAAAGGAGTACGATTGTTACGACATTAACAATTTAATGTTTAAGTTCGTCGTTAGAACCTTGAATAAATATTATGAAAGAAAAATGATGAATTTTATGTTGATACTACATGTTTTGCACCTCGTTGTGTTACCAAAAGCAGCAGAAATTATTTTACATTACCCAAAGTGGCACATTCAACCTCGGTACATGTACGACCTTTTCAGTAAGAGGGTTACATTATCTCGATAGCCAACCTTTTTCCCCTCTTATAAACTACGCTGTAGACTAATTTGAGTCCTTTTTGCTCGCTTAAAAAGGAACACCTCACCGAGTAAGGGTCGAATAACTTATTAAACAAAAGCGCCTCGACGAACTCTGAAACATGGAACCAAGTTTTCGCCCCGTTTCCTTTGGACTACCAAACGAGAAATTTCGTGGTGCCCAGAAAATGTTGGTCCACGTTTATTCGTGTGAGAGCAACGTTCGTGAAAATAGCAAACGTGCCCTTAGCAAAGTTGCCCGAGGAGAAGTGGCATTTTGCTGCACGAAATTGCACGTGACACGAGAAGAAAGTTCAAGAGAGTCGGTTTAGAGAAATTGCTGGTAACATAAGGAACCAAACGCTTACATGGATACTGTCCACGTGTATTCGACGTTATTGGTCTCGGAAGAATTACTTGAAGTTACACTTACCTGTTACATCAATTATTTTGAGCATAACTATTCAAATATAGTCGGGATGTTATCTTTCCCTAAATAGAGGATTTTAAGTCAAATAACTCTGACCGGGATTTGTGTAAACTTTTGGTACCTATGAAGGTCTCGGTAATTTATTTATAAAAATTAAATACTCGTAAAAAATAGCGCAGGTGTCGTTGGAACGTTCGCACGAGTGCATGGTGGATTAATAATGTGGACATCTTGTCGAGTCAACGTGTCCCGAAGAGGAAATCAAGTTTGTATCTAGCGACTGGTCAGCAGGTGGTGGAATATCGTCCCGTGGACGATCGAGTTCTCGATCGAACAACCCGAAGGATCTCTTGCATGCACAGAAACTAAATTCGGTCTGTCTATCGTTCGGCAAAGCCGTCGGCCCTCTAGATACCCGAAGTGAATCCTGGGAACGATCTGGCAAAGCTCCAACCGCTTCCGTTTTCCAGCTCGACTAGCCAGGATCCGCTTTCGACCATCGTCATTATCATTTCGAACTGCCAACGCGCCAGGATATCCTGAGATCTGGTTGCCATCGATCACCTTGTTCCTCTTTTTATACGTCCAAGGAAATTGGACAATGAAATCGTGGTCACGGTTCTTCGAGATCGCTAAATTCGAACGATCCATCAACCGAGGTCATAAAGTGTTAACTTTTCGACGGATCATTGATAATTCAGCGACACGAGTTTCACCGATAAATAATAGAAAACGAACGTTGCATCGATAATTCGAAGTAGCAAATCGGATAATTCGGTAATCTGTATTACTGTTCCACTATCGCGGGATTAACATTGTGGACGATTATTCGGCCTCGTTTACCATCGAAAGAGAATTTAACTTTCATAATCGAGCAGGATAATTTGGTGGATCACAGGCCATGACGCGATGCGATTACGGAATCTCTTTGGAATTTATTTCCTGTCGGAGAGTCGCGTCTGAAAGTTAATTCCATGGGCTTTCTATATAGCTCACGCGGCTAAGTAAAAGCGGGGATAGAAGTCAAAGGGCATGGATGAAGAGCGCCAGAACCGATCTCGTCGAACTTTAAACTTTGAACAGAACCGTGCTCGTAGCGCGATCGTGTCTGCACCTCTCTGTTTAAAATTCTCCATGCTGCATAAACATAATTCTCGCTTATTAACGAAAATCCTGCAAACTTAATTGCTGTATCGATTGCTTCGTCGGGGTGCATCGAACGTTATAAATGTTTCAGACCGTTAAGCGCAGAGATTAACCAATTGCTTTTCGTCCGACACGCGTAACGTCGAAACGCGAAACTTTTTGCTCACGCATCGATCAGTAAACGCGAGGCACTCGATGGCAGGTCGTGGTTCTTGCGGAGGGTTGGTTTTGCCGCGTGTTACGCGGTTTCTGCGGCCATCCGCAAACCAACACCGACAAGCGGACGAACGACCGCTAACGATGGTTAACGACCTCCAATGAAACAATGAACAACGCAATGGTTACTGCAAATTTGTCCTCTCGTTTCGCACGCCTACCGAACACGGATCAACGAACTACCCCATGTTCGAACTCTGTTCATCGATATCTTTCGTCCGGTACGAAATTGCAGTTCATTAGGACGTCTTTGATACATGATACAGTAACTTTGACTCAGCTTTACCGTAGACAGAAGATGAGACCTGACTACTTTTTGTACTTGAAAGTATATTTGCTGGTGGAAGTTAGCAACTTTACAGCTGAATTTGTTTAAAGTACTTACTTCTCAATTTTTAATTGCTAGTATATCATATAGATTCAGTCAAAGAGTATTGATTTCAAATTATATTAAACTGAGCGAGTATGAATCACCTGTCTTCGAGGCAAAGTTATGTGGACCGAGTTAAAGATAAACTTACGTAGAAAGATAAATTCGTATCGGTGAAAAAGTAAGGAACACAAATGGACAGAAGCAATCTATTGGAGGTTGACAGACATTTTCAAATGCCCGCGAACAATTTCGACAGCAACGACAGCTCGACAACCCTCTCGTCGGCGAGTCATCCGCGTGACGCGTCCCATTAATTTAAATCGACGTGCCTGGAAATCCATCGTGGCCACGTTCGTTGTACCTCGAACGGACATCGACGTTTTCCCGTCGATTCGTCGGGCGTGCGTAATGTTTGGTCCACGGGGAATTAAGTGGCGACGGGACGCGTTTGGTCACAGGTGATTTTCCATCGTTGCACTTTTGCTCGGATTAAGACGAAGTTAACGGTACGCGAGTCGCAGGCGTGACCCGTAGCCTCGTCGTTTGCAATTCGATTCGCGTCGAGTAGTTTCAAACAATTCCAACAATTACGTCCTATTAAATTGGCCCAACTATTCTGGTCCAGTTAACTAAACGTATTTCGTGCAACACGTGGAATAATTCGTGGATCTATGAATTTATGGGGGCAGGTTAACGGGCGCTAGCAATTTCCCAGCTTCGTGCGCGGCATCATCGAAATCGTTAATGAACCTACTTGCCGATTCTGTGCAAGAAAGTGTTAGTCTCGGTTTGACGGCAACTCGCAATTAATTGTACGAAGTTAATCGAGTGATTTCATCAAGATTCCGTGCTTTGTCGAACGAGCCTGTGCATCGATTATCGGTTCACGAACTCGATAGATAAATTTGATAAATACAGAGTTTTATGGGAAGGTGTCGATAATTGTATAATCTATCCTGATTAATTATCGAAAATTACTAAATAGATCTATTTTATTCTATTTTGTATTTACTACTAGCTTAACTTTTTAAACGTGAAACTACGACTTAAAACAAGAGATAACAAAAGATATCCAAATTTTCAAAAAGGGAAACAATATCATGGTCTATGGGACCTTCGGTTGGTTGTTTTGAAACGGGGATAATAATCGGTGATAAATCAACGTTTCCTGTGACCGAAGACGCGACCGTTCTTCAGCATCCTTGTCCGGAAGTTCGATTCCGTTTCGGTTGGTCGGCGCGAACGAGCGTTTCGAAGATTTACGCGGCGCGAAGTCGAAATCGATCGCGGTCAAACTACCGTGCTCGACTTACAGAATTACCATCGATCCTCTCCACCACGGAAACCCGCTACTAATTGTAACCGACGCGATGGCTCGCGTGTTCCTCCGTGATTTGTACCAGGGCCACGATCACGGGTCCGATAAATAATTCCTGAGATCGAATTCAATTCGATTTTAGTCGCGATTAATTCCATCCTCGTGCACGGTTCGCTTCTTGCCGAGATACTTCGACGAAAAACCGCAGAAACTTCCTTGCTAACCCTTCAACGTTACGAATTGGATCTTCCTCGGTTTAATCTATCGTTTCGAGCATAAATTTATTTCTCCTTTGAACGTTCGGCAGATTGAAAATATCCAATAAAATATGCATAATACGCGGAATGAAAATATGAATAAATAAGCATGTACGTTTGCACGTGTCAATTACGCGATTAAATTACAATCGATAATCGAACACGCTTTAATGAAGAATCAAAATGCGCAATCGTTAACCGAATAACAATGCCATTTTTAATTCAAGCTTATAAAATTGAACCCGAAACTTAATTGCACTATAAAATCAACTCGAACTCGGAGTATCGGAATTTCGAGGTAGCATAGTCGTGCAAAGATATTTTCTAATTCGACCAAAGTTAATTTCCAAAGTAAACTCGCCCTATTTTTTGTACACTTCGCAACTTTAATTCAAACATCGCCTGTATCAGCCGGAGCGATAAATACGCGTAAATTGGCTGCGGAGAAAAGTGAAACACGGTTCGTTCGAAAGTTCACCGCAAAAAAAAATGTGTAGGAAAACGCGAGAACATAATAGGTGAAACAGCCGTGTCGTTGAGCGTCGATTAACTCTTTGTCGGCTGCAATTTTCGCGATCGAGTCGTTGAAGATGACGAGCGAGAAGATCACGTTCAAGAACAGACTTAGCCGCGTGTAAGCTTCGGTACAAAGGGAAGCTCGACGTCGTGTGACAAGCTGCTTGCACTCTTAAGCGCGTGTTTGTGCGTCTCGACGACGGGGCGCCAAAGAAGTTGCTGGCTCGTTACAAGGAACGCGCCGTGCACGGAATTCGCGACGCGTCGAGCAATTTCGAACACGACGATTCACACGACAGCTTCGAGACACGTTGTTTTCAACTCGAAACGCTTAATGACATCTCGCAAAGGAGAAACCCTTCACCGAGCGAATTCTAGGTCCTGGATCGATCTTAGTCGGAACCGATAGCATTTTTGCACGTTAACCGGGAAGGGAGAAGAGACATTGTCGTTTACTCACAGGGTTTTCTTTATTCGAGCGGTGTAAGATAGACTACTCTTGGCCAGAGTGCAATTTATATAACTGCTTCGGTACGCTGGAAGGGAGGGAAAAACGGACGGAGAGTGAGCGAAGGGGCGGTTTTCCGGAAGAGTGTCACCCGGCACTCGGCCTCCTGCGAATTACCGTACCAGTAATAAACCCAAGGATCGCTCGACTTTTTTGAATCACGCACGAAAAATTATGACTCCGACCTTGACTCAATATGCAAAGCTGAGTAAAAAGTAACTCCTTGGCTTTTTACTGGTATGGCTGCTATAATAGACCTTTACTATTCCAAGACTCGCTTAACACCAGAATAATTAACCTACGTGTGTACACTTCACTCCGGGAAAATTAACATACGAGACTACACTTCACTGCGGCATAATTAACCTGCGAGTCTACAGTAACATCCCTAGTTATCGTCGTTTTGTAGACGCCAAATAACCTACGGGGAATAATGTTTCGATAGTTTTGTAGGTGCTGTATAGCTTTCCACGGTTCTCTGGAGACGCGTGCGCCTGCAGCCACGTAAGCTGCCTAGAAATCGTCGCTTCCGAAAGGGAATGCAACAGTTGCAAATGCGAGACGGTATAGCACGAATCCATGCGAAATGGCACCGCGGGAAAGCATCCGCGTGTTGAATCGGCTGAATTCGAAGCGAAGTGCTGGCTCGAATCCATTCGCCGACGTAAATTATAGACGCGTATGCTCTTCGATAAAGTATGCTGGAAATTCGTGGCATTTCACGCGTCCTTCGTTAATACGCATGCACACTGCCATTTTCCAAAGTTTCGAAATCCCAAATTTCCGATGCAACGGGTTAGGCTGTAAAATATCGATACCTGTCTCTTCTTGGATAATACTTTACGGAGTTAAAAATAAAATAAACTCGGTTTAACCTACAATTTTCCGGACAGTTGTGTCATTCGCAGCTAGCTAATTATTTGTGAACTTGAAGAAAGTTAAAATACTAGGTATCTTATACATTCAGCGATCCTTGATAATGCAGAATTGAACCCGCAATTTAATTACAGTGAAAATACGAGTCTAGATAATCATATTCGAACTACAATGTGCGTCACGAGTGTGACACGTTATTGTAGGACAAGGGGTTAATCTCTGAAGCGAGTTTAATCCGGTGAAACGCTACCAGGCTCGCAACGATTTAGATTATAGAGCGCAAAAAACAGACCATCGACAAATAATATATTTCGTTCAATCGTTGCTTTCGAAAAAAATGAAATTAAATTTGACCGACGCAAATTTTTTCGATAAAAATTGCTCGAGACTCGAAATAATTTTTGACGACTGTAAACGAAGAAAGATAACTGTTGTCTACCCTTCCGTTTCGTTTTCAACGATAGGCCCTTATCGAGAACACGCATCGGAAAAAGAGTTAAAACAACCACGAATTTGCCGCACAAAAGAAACACAATAAACGTAAAACTGCCAACCTACTGGGGATTTTCAAACGCTTTTCACGCTCAAAGAGGCGAACTCGCTTGATCCATTAGATTAACCTTTGCAAAACGTGGTTAAACGTACGTCAAAAGGATCGATCCAACCGCCATTCGATTAGGCTCGATCACGCGAACAGACAAGGAAAACCGAATTACGCTTGCTCGAGACTTCGATCGATTCCCGCGAACTCGTTGTTCTCGTTTCGCGAGCAATCGCCTATCGCTTTCACGCTCGATACGCCGCGATCGACTCGTCGTCTTCGGAATAATCTTCGCGCACACTTTTACACACTCGTGAAAACAAACGTCACTGATCGTTCTTTCCCCCAGTGAAAATCTTTCAAACGTTTCTCTGATTTCAAAATAATTTTAATCAATTTATGAACGTACACAAAAACTAACCCTTAAGTATGTTGCAGTATTGCAACATACATTTTAGAGTTCTTCTCTGCTACAATAAGAACTTCAAAATATATCAGACTGAGTATTGATATATGCATGAAGTTGCAGAAGTGCAACATATGTGAAATACTTTTCTGAATTGAAAAGTATTGAAATCAGGACTCATTATTTTTCCCTTACTTTTACAAAAATGATGCTCCCTCCGATATTGTATAAACGAACTATTTAAATTAACTTAAAATTGAGTAACACTTCGGCTGCTTATCAGCAGCCGCGTAAATGATTATAGTCGAGTGTAACAACGAGAGAGCGAGCAGGCAATCATCATTTCGCGAGTTTATTGGCGAGTTTACGATCTCCGAACGTGTAAAGTGTGATAACTTTGAGAACACTGTCAGATAAGTTGAATTTCGGAGAACGCCACTTCCTTATAATAGTTTCACGAACCTAAATAAGAATCGACTGGACAAACTGTCTACTAAATTATTAAGATCCAGTTACTGCGATAAATGACGAAGGTTTGCGCAGTCTAACAAAACCTTAACGTCACTTGGTGTACTTTTATCGTGTCATACTTTTCTACGGTTGATACTCAACGACCTAATAATCTTTGAGCAAACTTGGGAGAGAATTCGAGCAGAAAGAACGTGCCCCGTAAAATTCTAAAGTAAAACAGCGTCTAAATGATATACTCCGAGGATGAAAGGCATCTATGTGATCACGGGCCTGTAAAACGCTTTTTTTCCGAGCAAAAATCGCTTCTTGTTTGACGCAACAATTTCTAAATATAGCTCGCCGAGTTAAGGGATTTACCTGACGTTGGCTCTGAAACGCTTTTCAGATTCTTCTCGTTCTCTCCTGAAATTTCTTTAAAAGATAGACCCGGAGAGCTAGCCCGGTAGTCGAGCAGCCTCGCCAGGTATTTTCGCGAACAATGAAAAAAGCAAAATGATCCGGCTCGATGAAGTATCTTTTTCCACGACGCGAACCGGGAAAATGTTGGCCAACGAGAATGAACAGCTCCTTAAACGGTTCATTATGGTCAGTTTGCGTTTGATAGATACCGATTCCGACATTGATAACGCGATACGCGCTGCGAATGTCTGTGCTTGACGCAACTAACCAACGGAACAGCTTCAATTTGGTAAGACAGGCGTGCAAGTAGATTTCCTTCGTGTAATTTACGTGTCGATAACACGGTGATTTATGCTTTCCTTTATTATAGACACGTAGTCGTTCGCTTAACTAGCCAAGGGTCACCTTGACCAGCAACTACCGACTAACATGTGACGCACTCGTGACACACTCGTTTAATTGTAATCAATGTTACTCGAATTTTTAATATTCTTCCACTTGGAGTACAAGTCCAATTATTTGCATAGTCAACGATTAATACCAAGTTCAACTTTGTCAACTTCGTTGGCAGGAATCATTAGACTATTGTAGGATAAAATTAAATGTAACACAAGGTAACACAAAAAAATAAGGATTTAATGATAAAAAGAATCAAAGATGAGTCCGCGAGGTCGCAGGTTACAATCACGCCGAAAAACGTCTTTCGATGACGCCGTCCGTATCGCAAGTCTCTTTTTTCCGCGGGAAGAAACAAACAAATGCCGCTCGCGGTTTGCATGACAACCCATGCAGAGCGCGCAGCCGAACGTGTCTCGACATCACTAACGGGTGGTCGTAATTTTAGGCACCACACTATGTATTCGCGATAGTGACATGAAAGTATTGTTATAATGATAATTCATTTATAAAATAAAAACTTAAATACTCCCGTGTGTTTCCACTCGTGCTCCGAACGAGTTGAGACAATGAACTCGGTAAATCTTGCGAGCGCATCCCATAAAATGTGAGATAAAAAAGGAAAGTGTGTCCCATAATCTGAATTACCTAACGCGGTAGAAAATTGAAGATGTCAGCCTAAAACCCGAAACTCTGGGCCACACTGGTCATTAACATATTTCTGCAGCAACACACGGTAAATGCTCTAGCCACGTTTTGCCTTAAACTCGTTGCCAGAAACGACACGAGCTACGCATAATGAGCATTACGCCCCATTGCTCCCAAGCGTCCTGTAAACCTCGCATTCCGTACACCATAATCCTGTGACATCTAGTTAAGAACCGTTTCCTGTTGCCGACCGACGGGCTAGCCCGTGCCCCTGGAGGATCATCGGGAACGTAATTGTGCGTCTCGAGTTTCTTGGTGGCAACGGTTGCGCCGAAGATAATACCAGCGAGTTCCATTGAAATTTCATCGATAACAATTTCGACCCATTCGAGAATTTGGTCACCAGCAGCATAAATTGTTTCGGCCGACAAATACGCGAGTTATATCCAACAGGAAATCCGTCGTAGACCGATACTCACCTCTCTGATTCTATTATTCGCGGCGACGAATGCGACTATCTTCGTGCAAATCGTCGAAGCAACGGAGGGACGAAGCGAGAAGATAAGCGAATGAATTCCATTACCGAGGGCTACAGCCTAGATTACTAAATTCTGAGATGGTACCATCTGCTCGGCAAAGAAGTTGGTCCTTCTTGAATTTAGTACTCCAATTAACTACCGGCTATAAACTCGAAATACAAAACTTATAAATTATCAGGCAACTATTGCACTTTCGAGAGCGGTACATCATAGCGATAGTTGTATCATTTTACGTTCAGACGAAACCTCTGGTAGACACCGTAAAACCTAGATCACCTTCCCCGGATTAAACATGCACTCATCGCATTTCCCAGCTACTCCTTCCGCGAACCGTCGAGCTGGTCTGCCGAAAATTCGTCGGAGTTTCTCGGTCTGTCCTGAGACACCACGGAACGAGGGCGGCCAAAGAGAAAGGGGTTTGTAATGAATATGTTAAACTGGCCGGGTCTCTGGTGTCTCGTAAAGCTTCGTGTTTCGCGCCGAGGATCCTCGCGACTTTGCTTTAAGAAGCTTTCATTGTCTCGACACGGATAGTTCTCGACGAGAGGAAAGAAAAGCGGCACGATACAACGTCGGAATGGAAAACAAAGAGGACGAGAAAGGAAAAGAAAGAGGCGAGCGGGTCTTTTCGGGGGATCATGTTGGAGGAACAGCGCGAAATGTCGCGTCGTCGTCGAGTTTCGCGACAGAGATTCTCGGCTGTAAATTATTTCTTCGTTGGCTGGCTAATAGGCGGGCAAAATTACGCAGTGTGTCGGGCACAAAGCGACCAACGACGGCCGCGTCCATTGTATCGGACAAAAGGAAAATTCGGCGAAGGGAAGGGAAAGTACCGTGAAAATTGGACGCGTTCCAGCGGTTTTTACGAATCGCTCGTTGGATACGAGACTTACGTGCGCGCGACAACCCCTCTTGCCCTCTCTTTATTCGCGTTACTATCGATATGCCGCAGACAGTTTATCGATAGCTGTCGAAACTGAACCTTTCAAATATCTCGGCCTCGATTGTACATTTCAATTTCGCCTCTTTTTTCCGAGCCTGACAGAAGCACACAATCTAAAAGCCAGGTTTGCATGCTCAGGCAATTTGTACAGATAAATCTGTTTACGAGTTCAGCTGTGTTTGTACAATTTCTCAGCTTGACAGTCGATTTTGATGACTGAGTTTCTACGAGGGATTATCTTTCAACGAAGCGACTTGTCACTGCGCCATTAATTTAAAGATTCTATCTAACTTTATTACAAACTTTTATCGCTATTAACGAATACATCTGTAGCCTTTCACTTCCATTCATTAACTTGGTTTTCCAAAGGTACTCGAAGTCGCTCACATAATAACGCGCCAGTTCCATCCTTCGTCATATTCACTCGTTAAATTCGTATTTAACCGCATTCATTTCTCTAATCGTTCATCTATATTCAGATTCATTCATAAATTTATACTCAACCATACACATTGTGCTCAATCTCGTTCATACATTTAACCATTCATCTGTATTCATCCTCACAAATATCAATTAAATTATCCGGCTGAACAGGTTTCGTGTTTACATATAACGGCCTACTTGTACAAACTGAATTGTAACAGGCAGTTTATGCAAATTTAGTGAACACGTGCGGAAGAGCCTGAGATAACTTAAAGATATTTTTCGAGCAAACACCGAACTGATCAGTCGTCCGCATTAAATGACTAACCGAACTTTCATTGAAATATCGCGATACATAATAGCCAAGTGATCAACTAATTACCCCGTTACCGCATCAATTAGGACTTTCCCTCTGGAGCTGAAGAAGCTCATCAAAGTTCCGATCAGACTACGATTAAACGTTGCCGTTAAGTGTTCTACGCTTTGTCTTACCACCGCGTCCAATTAACTGATCTCCTCTCTACTGTGGACATAATTTAAGTACTTTAATAAGGTTTATAGATCTTAACAGATCACTTGGTCTTTATTAAAGCTAACAATCTGAGTTACGAAGAAATTTGTCACTTATTCTTGCACCGCAAAGGCTTTGTTCCACACTGTACTCTATAATTAAACTATTAAAAAATGAAGAGATTATTCGATCTTTGACTATTCAAAATCGTAACGTGTCCAAAACTTAACATTCTAGACACAGCTTTTGATTGAAGATCAAATATTTTTCCATTCAAAGATATTGTACATTCGTGATATCTAGTTACATTCTTTCTGTGTCAGTTATCAGCATGCTGCTGCAGTATCGAAGTCTGCAAAGTATACATAAACCATACATATAGATCCACAATTTATAAATTACAGGATTCGTGTTTATTTTGTAGACTTCCATATGCCATAAATACGTAAACATCTGCAGTCTGGTTATGAGCAAGTAAAGTTTACCTTGGAAGATGAACTCTGGATATTAAACAAAAGTGCCCCTGTTTCAGTTGATTTACATTGCCATTCGAACAATGCATTTTGATACGCTCTAAGTCATCAACAGAAGGACGTGAGTTGACTTTAGCTTTCAGACAACCCCAATGAGATCCAATAGGTCAGATGTAAAATGTAAAAAGACATAAAATGTCAAATATTTCGATGACCTTCTGTTAGTACTTTTATACGCAGGATAATAAAAGTAATCGATTGGTTTAAGAAAACACTTGAGTTGCATTAAATAAACGACTGCACCGCATCGGTTATATGTATAAAAAATAAGGTCACAATGATGAAATGATATTTCCGTGGAATTTTTGAAAAAGAGCAGTAACCAGTGTTAATTTCCAGGATCACTCCGTATACGTTTGTCGTCTCCAAAGAGTGAAGCGATAAAACAAGTTGCGTTCGAGCCCGTAGGAAGAGGAAGGGCAGAGAGAACACGGAACGAGAAGTGCAACTCGTTGTTAAAGGAACGTAAAAGCGAAACATCGTAGTTGGAAACTGCGGACTAAGAGAAACGACGAGGAGGAGAAGAGAGAAAACCGGGTGGCAATGTAGGAACCAGTCGTCGTTCTTTCGCTAGATTTCGCGAACTGGCTGATGTTTGTATCGCGCGCGAGAGCGGTGTACGAGTTCAGAACCGTGGCGCACAGTTACCAGCCACTTTGCCGGCGTGTACTTTACGAAATTTCCAGTTTGAACGTCTCTCGAATGGCACCATATGAATAGCGGCGACGATTCGCGTGAAATTTACGAACGTTCGACGCGATTTTATCGCGGCTAAAAGGACCCCGTGACGGAAAAGCCGTGTCGAAACCCGCGGCTCTGTGAAATTCCAAATCGCATCACGGCCTCCCTGATTCTCCTCCATCCCGAGAAAACGTGTGTTTCGCGCGAAACCTTCCTCGTGCCATTTCACAAATTTCAACGCCATCGACAATGTTCTCTCGTTCGCGACATTTTTACAGAAATTCGAGAGCACACAGGGTGTGTTGACTATCATTTTTTTATCTCCAATTTACCGAAACAAGTTTTCGACTAGCATATTTCGAAATGTACACATGTTGAAAGTTTGCAAAAAGTTTTCCATACTCGAACAGCCAAGAAGCGAATGGAACGGACATCGAGATGAGGCTGCAAAAATTAACTCGTTAAAGAGGAAACTTTCGTTTGCCTGCACTCTGATATAAAGCTAGCTACTGCAGAAACTGCGGAAACAGCGAATCCTAGACTGGACGTTGCAACCAGAGAGCCATTTCCGACCTGGAAATCAGTGGCACTTCGATGCACTTGAGCAATGGTCTGCAAGGTACCGGCTCGATGAGGCGAAATGCTCATTCTATCGATCAGCGGTAAGCAAGAGTCCCGGGTAACCTCGCGTGAAATATGCCGAATGAAAATCGACGCAAAATCGTTAGAAATACAAGCAGCCGGTGCAGGAGCAAAATGGCTCGATTACAGTCGGAAGTCAAAAAATTTGTTACGGAACAGAACCGATGGTTCAATCATCTCCGTGCATCACCGACAAACTGATACGCAGTCGGTGGATTTCCGACGGTTTCCGATTTCCAAAGGAACCGACGAATCGGATCGAAAAATGACAAAGGGGTCGTGCATTGTCCAGACCGAAAAAGCTGAAAAACACACGGAACGAGGCAGAATACGCGGACAGGTCTGTCCTAGGAACAACCGGGTCTATTTTCAACGCGTACGTCAGCCGCGAAATCGCAACGCAGCTGACCGAATTCCTCGCGTTTCCGCGTTCCGATGCCACGCGTCCGTCGACCGAATAAACGCTCGAGAACGAGCCGAGTTAAAAGGGACGGCCCTTGAAAAGGGACCACGATCCAATTATCTAGTTTTCCGTCTCTCTGCTCGTTTCGAAATCCGCGTCTCTCGCGAGCAGCACGGATTATTCCGCGAACTCTAATCCGCTCGCCGGGTTCGTTGTTTAAACCATTATTCAGTTTGCCAGCGGACGCGATCCGCAAATACGCCTCGAACGACAAAGAAACTTCGCAAACACGTGTCCTTCGCGATGAACGATGACAGGGATCGCGTGGATTTCCCGTACGCAATAGCTTGCGAAAGCTTGCCAAGCGTCTCGAACCGTGTCTCGTCGTGTACGCAACGTTAAACGTTACGTCATTGATCCTTTCATTGTTACGAGATTTTGTAGATACCTCTTGGGAATCGATGGAGGTTCGTGAATCGCCGCAGGAGGATATAGGCACCTACGGAGGCCTTCGGGAGGTTATGAACGACTATGAATGCCTACGGAGATCTATGTGTGTATCTAATAAACCCTTGTGTATGCCTGTGACAGGTTACAGATGCGTACCAGTACCTATGAATACATACAGGCGCCTTAGGATGCTTATGGTTACCGATATACGTGCACGTATGGCTGTGTATGGTAAGTACACAAATGCCTATAGGCAGCCCTACATTATATTTATCTCCCTTTATGAAGCGGTGGATATTTTTAAAACGGGCGAACGACCGATGCTGCCAGGTTATTTAACAACACAGACACGCGGTAAACTGTTTTATAAAAGTTTGAGGTTATCGAGATTTCAATCTGAAAAAAACGCAATTTCAGACTCCGCTCTGTGGTCTGAAATTTGTTCCACCGATCGTGAAGCATGCCTACGGGGTTCCGTGAATGAATTCGAACCGACATGCTCTACTGACCAACCATAGAAATACTACCGCGGGAGATGTTACCAACGATACCAACAAATAGAGAGTTTAACTGCGGCTTTTAATTTTAAAACGTAAACGAAGCATATTATTAGCACTGATCACCCGATAAAACCTACCACGTTTTCTAAAATCAATCTACTCTGCATAAACGTTCACTTCGTATTGCGAACATTTTTCTCTTACTTTTATTAACAAGAATTTCGTTAACATCCTCATATATTATAATTCGCTTTATTTATTGAAAAAAAGGGGAATAATGTTTGTTCGCGTTTAAAACGAGTACATAACCATTGCGTACAACTTTACGGCGAATAACAAAGAAAAGTTTGAAAATTATTCGCCGCGATGTCCTGTACTTTGAAATTGTTTAAACAACAGGGTGCAGGGACACGGTATTTACGCTCGAAGAAATGCGTGCTAGATAATCTCTGCTATTTATACGCGAATCTTCTCGTAGATGAAAATACAACCGATGCTCTCGGTCGCGAGTAAACGTATTCTTTTTGACGGCAACTTTTAATTCGCTTTAGTGTATTTCCTTTGAAGCTCTCTACTCTGTCAAATTACCAAAGTATATTCTAGTTCGGCAATATTCTCGTCGCAAAGCATAATTGCTCAATGGTTAAGCTCGACCAGAGGAATTTTATCATACTAATAATGCACCGTTTCGCGAGCATATTATGTATCTACCCTCCACGAAATGCAATATTCTGGAACACGGTTTCAAACAGATAGCGAAGCAATCTTCTTTTGACGAAGAGCGTCGACAGAGATTAATCAAACCTAGCCAAAGAATATTTACCTACCTGTAAATACGTTCGTGGGCAGAGTGATATTATAAATTATGTATTGCCCAAAGATCAAAGCTTTCCTTTTATAGATATGTAACACCTTTCTGTTCTATAACAGCATGTAAAGCAACGAATTCCTAAATGATTAAATCCCTGGATTCCCAATTAAATAGTTAACGAGTGCTGCTGACTAAAGTTTAAATCCTCTTTTTTGAACACTCCACGTTAACGAATAATATTCCATGCATACACACCAACGAGCTTAATAATAATACTCCACCCGCGAGGGATTAATTTCCTTCCGCTGTTTTAATATTTAAACGCTAATCTTCGCAGCTTAAGATTATTAAGCAAAATCGTAAAGAATAATACGCGATTCTGCCGCACGCGCTGCTCGAATTGAAAGTTGAGACTGCAAAAGAATGAAAAGCCTATCGTACGAGGATTAATAACAGTACGAATAATTCGATCGAATTAGTTGAATTTCGTACATAGTTCGGGACAGACGAATTTTGGACGAAACGATCGAACGGGTCGAAAACCGAGTTCGATTAAGAGCTTGGGTCACAGCCGACGATATATCGCCGCTACGATCTTAATTGCCTTTTCAATCCCGAAATGTTCACTCGACTATCGAAATTTCAATTAAAATCATCGCCATCCCTATTACGCACGAATTGTTATGCGCCCATTGAAAAGCCCATTTATACGGCCCTGACGTTTCTTGGAAACAATGCCGATTCAGGCTGATTCGCTTTCGTTCCTACGCCTTTATTCGCTCACCGTTCCGTGTTTTACGCCCGTATACGATAAAAGAACGCACAGAGAGGAATGCGATCATCGAGTTCGGTAAATTGAGAGTTCAATTATCAAGTGTGTAAAGCGTCGCTCGTAATAAGTCGAAAATGTTCCATTTATTCACAAATTACTCGCATAACTTCATCGCGATCTTTATTAGCTCATACACTCCTAATTGATTCGACGAAGAATAAGAGAGAGTTGACCCGATACATGCTTTAGATTAGGATTTCCTATAGTTTGTGGACCGAGATCCACTTTCAACACTTTGCAAGTTACGAAGTTGCTTCAGTCCTATTATCTTAAAGCCTCAAAGTTAAAAATTCCAAATCTAAAACTCAAAAAATTCTAAAATTCGATAATCCTAAAGTTCCAACCATAAATTTAAGGAAGACTAAAATGAAACAATTTCGGTCGAGCGTAAAACGAATTGACCCTTATTAACCCTCGTTAATCGTCAGCTTACGCACAGTTATTAAACGGGGTCACGTTTGTATGCAAAACATACTCGTGAGAAGTTAAATTACAAAAAGCGTTGCTCTCAATTACACCGTTTTTACGGTCAATGGTATTTTTTATTTCTCATAATGCAACCATTTTATGTAATTACGCTTTTCAAAAGCGAATGCCGGTTAAAGATTATAAATGCGACACTTGATGAATTTTCACCCGCAATTTCGACGGCGAAGAAGTAAAAATAAGCAGCGAGAACCGTGCGGTATTCGATGAATGAACACACGGGGAATGCAACCTTAGCTAAAACGTATTTTTCACGTTCGCGATTCAAGTTTCGAGTGACCATGTCCGCGAAACCAGTTCGACGTTTCATACTCGATTAATCTCCGGACTGGCGAAAGTGCCGGACGAGTTTTCGATTAGAAACGCGATGAAATCAATCCAGATTCTGTCTCATTCAACGTAGATAGTAAACAAATATGACGCAACCGACCGCATTCCTCTGTTATCGAGCAATTACCGGGTAATTGATATAATTTCTGCGATATTAACCCTCTCGAGAAATGCAATCTTAACAAGATTTATATTATCATGATCTTGATATCTCTTACGACTGTTAACTTTAGTGCAAGAATATTTAGTTTTCGTTCAATAACTTGCTTCTCGAAGATTGTATCAAAAGTTACAAAGTAGACATATTTTGAGTTCACACGTGATTCTAAATCTACTGAACGTATCTTTTAGCGTGAGTGTAAAAAATGATCGATAAAATTGAACCGCGATTAGACTTCGCTGACAATCAAATCTCACCTTCTGCAACAATTGATCATATCATATTGTGTGCCATAATAGCATCAATTTCTTTTCAACGACCCACCCATCCGAGAACGTGATATCACTGCTTCTGTACCTGGTATCTTTGTTCTCTCGTATTAATGTCACGTGTAACAGAAACGTTACGATAACTCACTGGTGGTCCGTATGACCCAGGTACTTATGATTCATCGTCGCTATGAATCTTTTAATAAACCCTAACAGGAACAATGGACGTCCATTGTCTACAAAGCTACAACTACAGTAATAATTCGCAACTTTGCTGTGCCCATTTTGTCTATAAAATACAATTTTTTATTTACAAAAATTAACATTTTTTCTGCAAATCTCTAAACATTTCAATGTGTAAAAATGGATAGTGTACTGATTGGTCAGGATTTTTACGATGATAGAGTGTAATCAGGTGTGTTAGCGTGAATTTCCTGATTTACGAACAAGCTCGACCGCGATAGTATATCGCGCTCAAATATCGGAAATCGGTCCATTGTGCACAATCGGATACGCGTTGACGATTCGAAACGTACCGCGAGAGCGGTATTTGCGATACGATCGCTTCCGCGATTTCATTTAACCGACAATTAATCGAACAAAAGTTATTTTAGTTATTACTATCGCGTTAGACAGGAAATTACCGCTTGCGTTGGATAATTCTTTTTCTTTTCAATTTTAAGAAGAGAATGTTGGAGTGTACGGAATCGATTTAACGTCGCAGTTCGTATAGAACTTCGAGGAGACCTTAGATCAATATATTTAGCGTCAATATTTCAGGATTCTGGCAATCGATATGGGTGTCTCAAAACTACTTTAACCCCTTGCACTATTTTGTGTCTGACGCACTCATACTTCAACTGTGATCAATTTTACTCGAATTTTTAATATGCTTCCATTTGGAGTTCAAGTCCTATTATTTGCATAGTCGATTTACACCAAATTGACATAACATTTCGACTTTTTTTCTTTTAATATTGTAACTATAATTAGTCTTGACTGACGCACCTGACAAGTCATAGTGCAAGTTAAACCCGAAAACAGAACTTGAAATTCCTTTACCATTTTCGCTCCAAAACATCCGTGTGTTCGTAACATATTTTACTTCGCATTTGTACAATATTGAAAATGTTAGCGAAATAAAAATTGTACGCTGCTTTAATAATTTTTTAATGGGCAGTTGCGTCTGATATACACAGTAGTGTTTTAAACATGCAAAGTCACTGTATTCTGGAATTGACTGTTTAACGATCGTGTACTTTCAAACACAGCCTCGTGTACCGACTGAAATTAAAATCGGGTTGTTTGCAAAAAAATAATCGCTCGTGTCGTATCCACGAATTCACGATTATTTCTCCCCCGCCCTTGCTCGCACGGGACGAACAGTTCGCCGGTGTTTTCAACGCGAAACTTTATGGAAATTTCGGTTGCCCAAGCTCGCAGCAAGTGCTTCGTTTAAATTTCATTATCTCGAACACCGGCTAAATGACACGTTCCTCGTTCCCAACGACCCGAGTAAAACTTACCTAGTCGTGTAGCAAACGAATTAGATGATAACAATTGTCGTGTGCGTGTTCGTTATAGCTCGCAATCGAGTCCCAAAATGTAATAAAAATAGGGAGAGATAATGCAGATTCCCTTTATTGGAGTTTTAAATTTATAACTTTAGATAACCTTCTAACTCACTGTATTTTTAAATGAAATTGTTCGAGTTTATTATAATATCGCGATATTTTACCTTATTTATTTAAAACTGTTACAACGGACTATTTATAAACGTGCCATAATGCAAATCAGTGAAAAGCAAAAATGCCAAGTTACATGAGAACGTAAACAAAGTTCATTTGATCGTGAAGAGCGTGACAAACTTCAGTCGGATGCTAATTCCGCCCTTTTCTCCCTGACGCGATTATTCGTCTAAAATTGAACGTCAAGCGTAGGCGAGTATCCAGTTGCTATTTTTGCCCGTGTTATCCGGGTAAATAGTATCGACGCGAGCCGATCGTTTTAAAACGCATTTGAAAAGTTTGAATAAGTAATTTATTCGTGAACGGAGAACGGGAACGCTTGATGGATACGCGGCATAAAACTATGTGTGTCGCACGAATAAACAGTTATATCGCGTATCATGCATATTAACATTTATTAACCTAACTACTTTTTTATATCTATGCCCGATAATTATTGTTTCATTCCATTCATTTGCATATATCATAGAAGTACCAAATTGTAATTAGTAGTTGATAGAGTAGATAATGAGAAAGTAAAACAATTAATGCGTTCACTGGCACGGTGAAAACGAACTCGTGTAGTATGACATACATATAGCAGAGCCGACACTAGGGTCTGCGAGGCCCGGAGCGAGAGACAGGTCATCAGAGTGTAACTAACTGTACAGTGCTTGATCGTCGAAGCCCCATCAACAAAAAAATTTTAACTTTCTAAAGTTCTATATCCGAAATTTCTGAATGTGGAAACTTTTAAATTTTCATCTTTATGAATGTATAAATTGCGCCAGTCAGTAACAGCTTCCACGGCAATCAACGTGTTAAACGTCAAAATTACTGTAAGGTGACATTGACCGTCAAAGTGTTAAGAACGGTACACGTCTTTGTGAAACGATTTCAGGACACTATGTCAATAACTGACAATAAGTCAGTTATGAATAAACAGCTTCTCAATGAGTTTACACTTTATATTCCGCCTGCAACACACCTACTACGATGACTACGTAATCTTGCACATGCACCACGCACAATACATAAAACGAATATAAAATTGGATAATAGAAGCACGTCGTATGAAACACGAGATGAGCGCCACTGACTAGATGTACCGATGATTTAAAACACGTACCGTTAAATCACATACGTATGCACATATTAGAACTGTCTATCCGTGGGATGAGACCCGCCACTCCCGCGAATCCCACGGCTAAAAAATGCCTCTGGCATCTGTGACATAACCTATCTTGGCTTCGTTTGGACATGTACTAATCATGAAAATGAGCGCGCGTCCTTTTGTTTCGCACAAAGTGTTCCTACTATATATTTCACACCGTAGACACGTACAACGTGGTAGCAAACGATTCTCTTTAAATTGAACAGCTTGGATTCCAGAAAAAGGAAAACGATATAACATGCGACTCGTACGCGTGGTATGGTCATTGATGCATCAGGTGTCAGTCACCTCGAAAGGGTACGCGAGTCTCACGTGTGCGCCTTCCATGTACGACCGACCTCGAGAGTGATCTCGAAGCACGTGCCTCGATACAATTTCCTCATAGCTCACGTATACACGTATCGAACAACGTAAAATTAAGACTCACCAATTTTTCAGGATAGAAATGTCGTGACTGATTCTCTTTGCTCTTCCTTCGTCCGTCGTTCTCCTTGCACGTCCTCTGTACCTTTCACCGTTTCGCAACGTGTCAGCAGAGGAATTGGTCGAATAGCACGGATCCAGGACAGTCACTTGTCACGAGTGTCGAACACGAGGATCACTAGAACGAAACTCGACGACGTGGAGAAACGTCGTTCACGATCGTACCGGTACGATCACACTCCGAAACGCGCTACGAACACGACTGCTCCATGCCGTGCCATGGATCAGCTGCTACTACCGCAGCGCTGCCGCGCGTCGTGGCACGCGCCTGAACTAAGGAGTGGGGGAAGGGCGGGAACGTGACGGGCAAACACGCTATTGGTTCAGTTTCGAGGTCGAGATCTGTGCACCGACCGAGATTCAGCAACAAACTGTTTCAAAATTATAATTGTGTATTTGTTGAATAAAATATCTTTGTGAAAATACACCAAATTATTCCATTTAACCCCTTCAAACATCATTCGTTCCAAGGAGCACGTTACATTACTCGAATTACAGACGGATTAATAATAATGAATTTTGAACTGAAGACATTACTGTAGTAAACTGATGTCATTTCTTAATTCTGCAAATTCATCGATACGTATAACGTATCACAAAAATAAGTATTATTATATGTTCTAAAATCGAAAGAGAATAAATGTCATTTACATAATAATGTACAAGGGACTCGAATAAGTTAAAGTAATACTTTCTTAAAACTGGTGCATTAAAATAGATTCCCGTCATTTACATTTGTTTTCATTATAAAATAAAAAGATTTTTGTTTCATAACGAATGTTCCTTTTCCTTTTATTTATTCCCTTTTTATATTTATTTCATATGTATAATCTATTGATATAAAAATAATCTAGATGAATTATGAACATTCTGCAGGAAATTTCAAGAATATGATTTAACTGTGTCTTCAATTTGCGCCAATACCGCCTTTTTATAACTGAATTGCTCAATCGTGCGCTATTCTCTCTTGAAATTTGTATTCATGTAGAATTAAGTTCCTATAATTACTTGCTTTACATAGCAATGAAAGTATACATAAAATTATAGTACAGCAAATAATATGATAATCTAAAGGTATCATAAAAGCCTGCTTTTTATGTTATTTTCATGCGCGCGCTGGAAATTGAATCACTATTGCCACCTATCGATACGGGACCAAAAGAGTGAAACAGAAAATTGCTGTTCGTTTATGGAATGAGCAGGTTTTACATTCCGTTGACAGGAAAAGAACATTCTATAGTTTTAATGTAACTGATATAATAACATCATCATTTGATCAAGACAATAAAATCGAAAATTTAAAAAACTCTATTCTCAAGTTCGGAAATGCTATTGCCATCTCTTGAGGAATCCCAGCACTAAAATGTGATGCAGTACATACATATTTAGCTACTTTATTTTGTTAAATAAGTGCATCAGGGTGAATTAAAGCTATTGAAAGTAATTCGTGTAAAAAGATTTACATATTATTAATTTTTGAATGTTGATGTTGATGTATCAAATACTGATATCAAAAAGCAATTTTCTGTTGCGTTCGTTTCATCATTTCATACTAGATGACACTGTCCGCAATATTGTCAAAGCATTCGTTGCATAGTGCAATAATGACATAAATACTTACTTTAATATTTATGTAATACTTAACACCATGTATTAAAAAATAATACTGTATTATGCAGTGATAATTATGTACATAGATAATTGAAGTTGAATGTACCTTAAATGTACAAACATATAGTATCATAAATTGTGCAGGTGAAGTATTGCTATACAATATCGTTAGTTTTGATTTAATATAATCATTATATTATATTTTTTTATTCAACATAATGTGTTTTATTTGTAGCATTTCATACATGCATGTACAGAAACACAAAGGTATTAAATCCCACTCTCAAGTTCATTTCATCGTAAACTAGCCTCGACCTAACCTAAAATTTTAGTTCCATTTGTTACCTATTACAATTTACGATCGTAATCCTGTAGAAGTGAATTATGGCCTGTGACACAAGAATAATATGTTTTCAACATTGTTGCTCGAAGAGCATATTTTGTAAAAATGTTCCGGAAACATGTCCAATTTGTGAAATATATATTACAGAATATAAGGTTGATCCTTTCCTTGTCCCATATCCTTACAAAAATGCAACATATCAACCAACTTCTATAGTCGTGAGACCATCCCAAGGTGATTTTCTAAGTGACTATCATGTTGCTAACGATTTACATATAGGAATAACAAATTCTGATGGAATTATTTTTGAATACGACAAAGACGGAGTCATAATAAATGATTATCCAAAATGGACAGACTGTATTGCATTACAGATTGTCCCATCATCTTGGGATGATCATTGGAATGAGACATTGAAAATAATGTTAAAAAGTACTCAATGGAAGTCTGATAATTATAATGAAATTTCAATGAATTGCTTTAATTTTGTCATTGAATTTTTAAATAATTTACAATATATACACATGAAGTTCACAAATAAAGAAGATATGTGCAATAAACTGATACTACCAAAAATTCAGGAAGCGATTAAATATAATTTTTTGTTTAAGAAACTAGAGAATAATCCATATTTTATATTGTAAAAGACTTTATCTTTCTATTTGTACCTCTTAGTATTGTTTGTATAAATATAAATGTAATGCATATTAATTTATCGTAATAAACTTATTTTATTTATTATTGACATATGTAATACATGAAATATTTTATTTGTTACCCTAGGTTATTTAGCAACAAAATGAGTTATAAAAGTGTTAGATTATTTTCAAGTTACACAAAAGGATATCTTCACTTAACAAGGAATGCTTCATCTAGTAATGATCCATATAAATTTGATGTAATTGTTGTTGGTGGTGGTCATGCTGGAACAGAAGCTTGTGCTGCTGCAGCCAGGATGGGTGCAAAGACATTACTAGTTACCCATAAAAAGAGTACAGTAGGTATGAATTGTATATCTATCTTAATACAAAGCACAATTCAATACATATAACAATTCTGTTATAGGGGAAATGTCATGTAATCCATCCTTTGGTGGAATTGGTAAGGGAAATCTCATGAGAGAAGTTGATGCCTTAGATGGGATTTGTTGTCGTATATGTGATCTTTCTGGTATTCACTACAAAGTATTGAATAAAAAAAAAGGGCCAGCTGTATGGGGTTACAGAGCACAAATAGATCGCGATTTATACAAAAAACATCTTCAGACAGAACTGTTTAATACACCTGGACTACACATATGCGAATCTTCTGTTGAAGATTTAATTATACATGGAGATTCTCCAAATTGTTGTGGAATAATTCTTAGTAAGTACTGGATATCGTTATTTTTGAAACGATTAATAATGCGCAAAACTTGTGTTACAGGAGATGGAACAAAAGTATATAGTGATGCAGTTGTTATAACAACTGGTACCTTCTTAAAGGGTCAAATTAACATTGGTCTAGAAAAACGACCTGCCGGTAGACTAGGCGATGAACCTAGCATTGGACTAGCTAACACATTGGAAAGGATTGGATTTAAACTGGGACGATTAAAAACTGGTAAGTACCCTACATTATATGTTTCTGTATTATATTGTACATTTTCAAGTTTTCTTGTGTTTTTGTAGGTACTCCACCACGGATAGAAAAATCTACTATAGATTTCTCTAAATGCATCCCAAAATATCCTGACGAAATATCAACACCTTTTTCATTTATGAATGAAACGGTATGGTTACCGGTAGAAAAACAGTTAAACTGTGACATGACATTTACCAACGAGAAGGTATCAAAGATCGTAAGAGATAATATGCATTGTAATTTACACGTTACGGAAGAAGTATCGGGCCCACGATATTGCCCTAGCATAGAAAGTAAGGTTTTAAAATTCTCAGCGATTCAACATCAAATTTGGTTAGAACCTGAAGGACTCGATTCGCCTATAATATATCCAAGTGGATTATCGTGTACACTGCCAGCAGAGAAGCAAGAAGAACTTATCAAGTGTATACCAGGATTAGAAAATGCTAGGATGTGTAAGTGTTATTAATATTTAAGTACTTCTGGTGGTTTCAATATAACATGTTCGGTTTATTTATAGTGAAACCAGGTTATGGGGTCGAGTACGATTATATAGATCCAAGAGAATTGACAAATAGATTGGAAACGAAGAAGATTCCAGGATTATTTCTGGCTGGACAGATAAATGGTACAACCGGATACGAAGAAGCAGCTGCTCAAGGAATTGTAGCTGGGGCTAATGCAGCAGCCAAGGTCTATATATTTTTATGTGTATTCTGTAAATTTCTTACACTAGGTTCACGCCTTTTCTTACATCCATTTTGCAGGTGCTCAATAAAACACCGTTGATTATAAGTCGAACAGAGGGTTACATCGGCGTCCTCATCGATGACCTAACTGTCCTAGGTGTAAACGAGCCGTACAGGATGTTCACCAGTCGTGCAGAATTCCGCTTGAGCCTACGGCCAGATAACGCGGACAAAAGGCTTACCAGAAAAGGATATGAAACCGGTTGCGTGTCAGAGGAACGAATGGCGAAAACGGAGAAGATCCTGTCGAAACTGGAAGAAAATATCGAGTTGCTCAAAAGTGAAACGCGATCCATTTACAAATGGAGAACACTATTCAATCTCCCACTGACTAAAAATAATACCATGCAATCTGCGTTTGATATACTACGTATATCTGCAATGAACGTGACCACCGATATGCTGATTTCAGCGTTTCCAGATCGTTTTGGACAGCTTGCCGAGGACCCGATTATCGCACAGAGACTAAAGGTTTGAGAACGATCATTTTCTTGTTTCCATGATCCATCCTGTCTCGTTACGAATAACGTGAGCAAATCAGTACAGATCCATTGCTAGTTATTATGACCAATCAATTGATCTTGTAGATAGAAGCATTATACGCGTTAGGCATCGAGGAGCAGCAGCAAGAGGTCAATGAAATTCGCAAGAACGAGCAGATGATCATCCCACAAAACATAGACTACAGCTTGTAAGTTGAATAATACGAAATGAACGTTCTTAACATCTATCAAGAACAATTATTCTTTTCAACGATTTATTTTAGACCTCGATTAAACCTGTCTACAGAAGAAAGAGATAAACTGTCAGCATTACAACCATGCACGGTAAGTATATATAATAACAGTATTTTACACTATATTATATTTGTTACTTCTATATTGTAGATTGCAGCAGCTAGTCGAATATCAGGCATAACTCCTGGTAGCATTTTACGCCTGATATATTATTTAAAAACAACTGTACCTCAAATGAGTGGCGCATGAGCAATGATTGATCTGAATAAACAATTTACTCAATCGTATTCGTCGTATGTATTTCTATCCTTCATTCATTTCAGTTAATGCGGTAACTAAAAATAATCCCAATACGTGATCGAAACGAAAGCAAGCTACCGGCTAAAACGTTGAACCAAAGTCTAGAGCGACCCAAATTCTCCGAATGTCGCTCAACTATCGCGAGCAAATGTTCGATTTACTAGTAGAGTAAACATAAGGTCATTGCCCTCGCGTTTTACCACCGGATGCACCATACTACCACTCATCGATCTTCTCCAAATAGAAACTTGTCTGCTATTTGACAAGTATTATCGGAAGTCATTATTTGGACGGATCTCTACTACGAAATTATTCATAATATCCGTTTGACATAGTTTTAAATATACCTCGTGTATCACGTATTCGGTCAGAACGCACGAAATCCGATTGTAGACGTACTTGTAAACTCCATTCGTCTAATAAGATTGCTTACAATGCGGTCGAAGTTTCCGTTTCGCCTAACATAGCTAATGTCAGAGTCCATAACATGGAAGTTGCCTGATTGAATTAGGAAGGGTTCTGTCCACCTTCAAACTTCTCACTACCGAATTGATGAAGCATACTCGGAGTAAACGTCGTTACGAGATTACCGGAGTAATCAATTTACGTGACAGTACGCGTGTACAGTTGCTCTTTCGTCGTTTCGAATCTTGAACTGAAACAAATGGTATGCAAGTGCGGTCGCGTGCAAACTTAGTTAAGGTGTTTGTCTATGTTCTATACGTGCCAGGGCAGAAGGTTATAAAGCACCCAAATTTGTCCATTTCCATCTTACCTTTCTAAATTTTCGAATCTTCAAATTTCTAAATTTGATCTAGTAAGATTGACTGTAAAGGATGGGAGATCGTTCTCCTCTTTTAAGGATTTGTATAAAATTATCTTTGGAGGTAATTAGAGGTCAACGATGCGAAGGATGAAAATTGAGAACGGTAAACTTACTAACAGTTATCATTTATTATACCATTAGTGCGATAGTAAATACTGTTACAATACATTGTACAGGAATGGTGTGTACGATCGGCCTTAGTACAGGGTCGTTGTAATCGTAAATCCTCTACCACGATGATAATTGGCTGTTCTCTACATGGTTAATCGAGCCAAGACGAGTTCGTCGCAAACTTGTCTTTAATATGCTCGACGAGTTAATACTATTGTCTCTTTATATAGCCTCCGTGTCGCCGAAGAATTCTTCTTCTCGATATACATATAACAATTTCTACGACGGAACAGTTTCTTTTTCTCTACTTCCTCGATGCTGTCGTAAAAAATATACAAAAAGTGACAAACTATTTTGGCCAAACCGCGAAGAATACAATGTTGAAACTAGCCTCGAGCTTTTCATTTTATCAAATGTATTTTTATCGATATATTATTAATTTCTTCTTTATATTTAGCATATAATAATTTCAAATGGACGATTTTTGTTGCTGTACTCCATGTTATTACATACATGCTGTTCAACATTGAATTTTCCACGGTACGAAATTACATCGTGAAGGTACGAGGTGCTCGATGACTACGAATACATTGTCAAGCGATCAAAACGGGAAAGGATGTTAGAAATGTTCAACGAATATTCATAGATACGATCACGTTATCCTAACTCTTTCGCTCTGAAAAATATGCATGTTACGCCCTCGATAAATGAATACTGAGATATGAAGTATATCATAGTTAAAAGTATAATATTTTTCAGAATACAATAAATCCTGATAGTTTCGAAAATCAATTCTAATTACAGTACTAAATTTCATAGCATAGTGCAGAGAACGCAATTGTGTGTCGTCAGCACTCTGCGTGTCAACGTCCAGTCGTCACCAATGCATTCTGTCCACGGTGAGCATATTTTGTCACAAACGTGTCAGAGCCAAAGGGTTAAAGCAGCCTGATTCGTAAGCAATAAATGGTAATCGATTGTCTTCAGCTTCTACCATAAATAAATTGCTTTAATAACAAATTGTATCCGACACTAATATCCACATAACTAAGTAAACAGTTCTGTACAATAAAAAGTTTTATCGCTGATTGCTCGCCAATTTATTCGTAGTTTTAATCACCGTAATTTCTCTTTCACCTCTCGTACCCTTCTCGTGTTTCACCTTAATACTACTTTTATACTGGCAAGCTACCGTGTACGTTTATTATTCCTATGTTTACTTGTACGTGTGTATGTGTATATACTATACTTCTCTTATCGTTCCATACGCCAACAACGACTACTTCGAATAAATTAATTTAAGGCTACGTCTGTACCTTGCTTCATCGATTATCCTACCTATCCGACTAAACACTATTATTACGAACGCTGAATATCGAGTTCACCGTACATTACGAGTCCTTGTTGTGATCAGCTTCCATAGAAGGAAGAGAATCTTGTTTTCGAACCGCAAAGCTGGTATCAGCAAGAACGTCAATAACTTACATATTTATGCGCGTTACGGTAGCGTTATCGTTCTTAGATTAACGCGACTCAACGCTGTAATTACAAATATATAATAATATTATAACGACGAGGAGTATGTTATCTACAAGGATGCGATGGCGAGCGACGATCGATGCGAAAGGACGCGAGGACAGTCGGTTTTTATTCCAGTTTAACCCCCTTCGTTGAACATCTGTCAAACCGAATCAAATTATCGTAAATAATATTAATTTGAATGTTTCAAAGTTCGTGGAAAAATGCAGGGATTTAAATTTAAGCCCTCGGGCAGGTAGTCGAATGTTCCACCCATTACGCCAACACATAAATAAATAACGAAAATCCGACCCCGTCATTTACCAGCTAATTGATCTTTGAACGCGTGTCAGGTGGGAAATAAAAGGGAAAAATGTCGACAATTCGTGCGAGCAAAAAGGTTGCCGCCGCGTCGTTACACATCGTTCGAGCGCGATTATACACAGCGAGGGATTTATAATCGAGTTAATGCTCGTTGATACACTAATTACACGGTGCGGTTCACACACACTTCACATTGTCACGCGATCATTTGTAACGTACACACGCGATGCGAACGCAAATCTCGTCAAACAGTGTCGTAATTTTTGTCGTTCATTGGTCGCACGTTATTGCGGATCAAGGAAATTTTGACGATGTTGCGTTCCACCCCCATTCACGCACAGAAGAAAAGGAACTAATATGGTTTTCGAAACTACCCGTCTCCAAGTGGAAGATCCATTTTGCCTTTCGATTTTGAATTACAAACCGGGAGTCAGTAAACTACGTCTCTTCGGATGGAATTTTTAATGGTAACATTTTTGTATGTCCATAGAGATTTATGAAAACTTTCATTCTACAAAAATCTGCTTAGTTTGCAAATATTTAACATCCGCCCTCGTAGAGAAAGCAGTTTACTAACTCCTGTTAGAGATAAGGAATATCGTGTAATATACGTTGAAATCGGTTTGTTATCGCGTGGATCTTCGCACAGAGTCCAGATAGTTTCGACTAACATGAGAACGAAGAATAACACGTGGATCAGTCTCTTGAATGCACCTGAAAAAACAATGACAATGACAATGATTACTCTACTCGCGCGGCGATAACCGCGCGTACTTGTGCTCTACAGAATAGCAAACTCCAGTGCGAGGTACTCTAACTCTACGTAAACGCGAGACGGTTTTTATGCGGTGCTTGCTTCCTCGTTTTTCCACAAATTCCTCGACGATTCTTGCGTTAAACGGTTAAAAACGTATGTTAGAACGATTCGTCCTTGAAACGATCAAAGCAGTCGCCGTATGAAAAATCTGCATAAACAAAAAGAACGCAAGAAATTCTCCTTGAAGTTATATCGTTACGTAAAGAATTTACATGAACGCAAAAACCATTGAATTGTGCGAAGTCGACGAAAGAACAATGTCAAGATCATCGGTGATTATTTCACGGCAAAAGGTAAGCTCGATTAATTCATCGATGCACCGTGAATGAATCTGTCGAGGAATGTGATCGGAAGTTGGACCGGAAATCGCGCGAATGGTCGCACGCGATGCAAGAACCGTGGAGACTTCGCTCGGCCTCCGGTTGGTTCTCCATTGTATACAGTTCGGCACATTGAACACCACGTTTGGAAGGCATTTCAGAAGGCATTGAATTCCTAGTGTGTATTGTCACGAGTTCTCGTCGATTATGCCCTGACCTACCTACGTATTTCGTGTAAGCGTGACTCATTTCGATGAAAAAGAAACAAAAGTCCCGATCGATCATCGTGCGATTCGTCGCGAACTTGAGCGTGATCCGACGAGAATTTCATTGCTTTTGTATTGTTCGATCAGTTAACGCCTTAAGTCGGTATTCCGTTATTCGTAATTGAACTAAAACGTTTCTTCGGCATCGATGAAATAAACCACGAACGAACGAAACCCGTTTGACGCTGTCGATTCGCAACAAGTACCAACTTAAGGGGTTAAGGTGTTTGCGATATTAAAAAGTATAAAAAAGAACGTTCGATGCTTCGTTGTGCTTCCATGAAACTATGGATATAATCTGTAAATTCTTATCAAAAGTTCCTGCAGAGGTGTTGATGAACTTTCGCTTCGAAAGTTTTACCGTTTCGAGTTCATTTTGGCAGTATAGATACACTTTCTTTTAACACGAACCGCTGACAAACGGCGTGTTGATTCGCTGGTTAAATACAAGTTGTCGTTGGACGACGTTTCGCGCCCAATGGAATATCTGTAGGGTCATCTAGGCATGTTTCGTTCTTTTCGGTAGTACACAAAACGCAACAGTAATGGTGCTTTTACAATTAATAAGCTGCTAATGACTGATTGCTTGTTGCAACGTACACCCCCGAATGTTTATAAAAGTGCAAAAATCATTAGTATAACGAGAAGATGGTGCGAAGGTGTAGTTGCCCGTACGTGTGATTAAACGTAGTTAATCGCGAGAAGTCGATATCGAGACGAGGTCACATTGTAAAAACTCTTAACGATACATGCTAATGGCAGTCACTATTGTAGCCGGTTACGGTGTCGATGTAAATTTATGCCGAAGGAAATCGAACAGCGATCGCTCGCGGCTTTAGATACGCTCCACGAATAATGAAGAGAAGAAAGCTCGGAGTTCGTGGTTCGTCCTTTCCTAGTACGATGACAGTGAACGCGGGTCAAGGTCATTGCATGCTTCATCGACTTTTCCGTCCTGATTATTCAGTCTTTCGAATCGCTCATGAATATGCAGCACTTTTGGTCCCAATCGAATTATTCTTCTGTAAAATAAATACGAATCGAATTCAATTTTAAACGAACTACGACATGGATGTGCCGCGTCCTTGCATAAAAATGAAGAACTCAACGACAGACCTTGGTTATTTTACGCGTTAACCGTTCAAGTACCACACATCACATCAAAATCATCTAACATTAATGTGGTTTAAATGATTACAATTTTAATAGCTTACAATACTAAGGTATAATTATCTTAAATAAGTTAGATATCGTAGGTAATAGGTCAACTACACCAGCAATTTAATTATCCTTAACCAGAGTATTTTTTTAATTTAATTTATTAGTTAATCTTCCGCCGGAAGGGATTACTTAGAAAGAAATTCAATCACAAGCTTTCGGTTTTAAAATCGCTACGTAATAACCAACCAAGAAGATAATAACGTAATTTCAACGCAACAAATGATCGATAATAACGTCTCTCCTCGATATCGTCCTCTGTAATAACAGACACCAGATTCTCGTGTACTCAATTAAGATGACCCCACAACACGCAAAAGTCAACGCAACTCGACAGTGCGAAGTACAAATTACGATCTTAACGCGAAGCGTACTCGAGCGAGTCGAAGCCGCGACTCTCCCTCTAGGGAGCTCGAATCGGAAGGACGGGGTTCTCTACGAATATTTGTCGCTTCGCGTTGTTTTCTCCGCTCTCCATTGCGTTGTCTAGCGAGACAATGAACTATTCAAAGTGACAAGCTGTCGTTGTACCGTTTTCTACGCGCCCAAGTCCACGGGGAAGGGCGTCCTTGGTCGACCACTTCTGTCTCTAGCCAAGGTCGACGACCTCTAGAGACAAGAATTTTCGAGGCCTACTAGAATCTGCCGCGGAAACGTGTCTCGTCGAAGCGCAAAATCATCCGGAACGGGGATGATCGGTTAAACGAGACGCGATGCCATGCGCGAAGCTCACGATCTCAAGGTCGACGACCCTCTAACGCGATCAGCGAAGCATTCGACGAAGATTCATCGTGTTCGAAGATCGATCAAACGAGACGTCGCAAGAAATCCACGGAAAGGGTTCTGCTCGGCCGGCATCGATTCATCAGCCGCTTCGTATACAGTGCTCTTTCCGCTCTGTAAGCTTCCGTGTCTGGTTGTGCGTCCCTAGAAACACACGTGGCTAGCTCTGCGTCCCGTCCGTCGGATCCCGTGGATCTCTGTTTACGGGAAGTTCCTGCGCTTTGGATCTCGAAAGCGCCAGGGTTCGATGCTTCTTTAACAGATGGTTTCCAACGGAACGGTCTTCGTGCTGGGATTCTGAGTGACGCTGTCGCCCATGCTGGGCATGCCGTGACTGGTGGTGCTTAGTCCGTTTCCCTGCCTTTCGGCGTTCGTTCTCGGGTTTCGGTTGCAGATCCTCTTCACCGCGGCACGGACCTGAGGCTGGCAGCCGACCACCGCGAAGATCAGCACTCCTTGGAACGCGTTTATCATGTCCGTGAAATACCATATGTATTGCGGACCTCCAACTGCCCATGAGACCACGTCCGCTACCCAGGTGACGCCCATCACTACTACCAGCTTCATGCATACTCGACCGAGCGCGGCTCTGGAACAGAAATGTTTTGTTTTTTTCAAATACCTGCAGATAGCAGCTTCAGCGGACGACGTATTCCCGAACATGTAATTTCTATCGAAGTGCATTCTTATTTTCTTTTTCCGTTTCCTTCTGATATCCTCGTAGTATCGTTTCTAGTTCGCATAACAGTACTACGTGTAGTTGTACTTCGACAACTGGCTTCGATAGCGAGATAATCGTAGCTTTGATAAGGACTCGGCAGTAAATTGAGTTAATTAGACATCGAGCGAGATTCTATTCGTATAAACGAGCTTCTATTACGTATGTTACAATCTTTCAAATGGTGAGAGTCGAGAAGGTTTATTGGGTTTAAAAAGGAGGATCACCGATGGTCCGGATAACTTAATTGGTTCAAGCAGTCGCACGGGAAGCGAAAGATACGGGTGGACGTCGTCCGAGATAAGCTTTTTTAAAGAACATAAGAATTTCAAGAATTATCTACAGTACAGGCTCTGTACTCCCCGTTTCAAATCCCTTTAGATTTATAGTATCTTCGGGAGCGAATTTCAAAAACATAAATAGATTCCCCGGAAAGTACGACGTTTACAAATTTCCCGAATGTCGTTCATCAACGATACCGCAAACGCTGGCGACGAATTTCCGGTGACAAAAACGACCCCGATTCAATTAGCGCAGCGTTCAATTACGACGGGCATAAATCAGCCCACAAACGTATCCGTTTGTTCGGCATGACACGTTGCATCGCGCATAATGCATGCATCGCATTGTGACCGAAGTCAAAGCATTATTAATTCGTTCCGGCAGAGTATTCGCAGCCCGTTACGGTGTTGTGTCGCGAAATTATACCATTACAAAGGTTACGCAGTCCTCTTACCCTCCCGTCATTTCTCGTCACCCGTACAACCTTGCATTTACAAATGTTTCAGGCATCTCTTTTTTCACTACCATAGATGGGCGTGTCGTTTACGTCTGAATTTTATTTTCAAACAGCACAATTATTATGTGTATATGGGGATGCATTGTCATGCGTTGCATAATCACGTTGCATTGCTATGATATGTACGCGCGTCACGAGATGAGCTCCAGGGACTTAGGCAAATCTATTTTCCTTACTTGATTTGATTAGCGTGACAGCTGTAATAGTTTGTTTGTTCCGAAAATATGTGTAAAACGAGGAACATGATTTTTGCTTTAACCAATCGCAATTGCACTTTTTTCTTACTATCCTGTGAAGGCTGATTGTGTATCATGGGAACTGTACATGTAACGATCTTGCCAATCATTGCGTTAGATCAATTTTTTGCACCTACATCGATGGCAATATACCCTAGTTTTACGTGCCTTTTTTCAGAGAGATGCTAGTCATTCTTGTCTAAGGGTGACTATTTAACCTTGGCGGAATGACAGCGCAGGTTTTTTTATACCCTTAACATCTCTCGTAAAGCTTAAGATAGTTTTTGTACAATCACCGCTCTTTCCTCCGTGAATTAAAAACGAGTTCGTGGAAGATTTGAACATTTATTTCATTTACCTTCCCTCTCGGTAACGCGTGTAACGCGATCCGGCGATGTTGTGACAGCCGTATCCTTCTATTCTCGTACTTTCGCTAATTGTTACGAGCAGACATGCCGCGATTTCCAGTTGGCGGTGGTTAAAAATAGTCGGAATCTGTCCGCGACGCGAGAGAAGAGGAAACTGAAGGAAAAGCGGCGAGAAAGTTTCGTAGTTGTCGCGTGGAGCGTATAGAAACTCGAGCCGATTGAAACTACCGTCCAGATAGGCAATTTCGAACGCACCGCTTCTCTAAATACAGCCTCACTTCCGGGGTGGGGTCTGGATTATGAAAGTCAAATCAGCGGCGCGAACATTTGCGTAAAGTTTGACTATTACGCTTCTGGTTAATAGTCGACCGATTTTGAATCCAAGATGTTGCGACATAGAAACCAACGGTTTGGTAAACAGAAGAGAGGATCTGATAACTCGTCGATAATTGGATGTTAATTATTCACGCGTCGCTCGATGGGTAGAATTCGATCGAATTGCTATTTGTACTACAACGAGTTTATAGCTTTCGGGTTATACAACGGATATAAAACTCTGTCGTCAAATTATACTAGATTTTTTGGAATATGTCGTTTGACACGTAACGCAATGTTTATCTAAACTCGGACTATCTTTATGAGGATTCGTTCGTGATTCGCAGGTTAGATAATGGGTTAAGGAATGTAATTTTAAACGAACTGCCTCTGTTAGCGACACGCTTGTCAGTTCGCAGCCTTCTGGTCCTGAAGCTGTGTTAACGTCTGGACCAGAGGATTTCGTGACGGTGAATACGCTGGGCTCCGGCTCTAAAATTACTCGGGGAAGCCAACGTTTGCATTCGGAATTATGAATCACAATCACGGGTAATCTCGATTCTCCGTCGTTTAATGTAATTCAGCTTTTAACAAAATTCTCTACGTTCCGAGAGAACGCAGCCTCCGAAACGTAGAAATTCCCATGCCCCGGAAAGCTTCTAGCGATGTTCCGTGTTCGAATGACATGTCATAACAATACGGCAAGCGGGAAATTTCCAAGTTACACCGCGAGCCAGTGTTAATGGAAATATCGCCGTAATTTTCGCGTAAATGATGCAGAACTTTTATTATTGATCCACGGTTGCGAGGCAATCGTCTGTTTATTATTGGAACGAACACAGCCGGTTGAAAAATTCATCGAAGCGTCGAGGCGTTGATCATTCGAAATCCAAACAGAAAGCAGAGGTTTGTAATGATATGCGCGGAAAGCAAATTAGAAGCAAGGAGGTGAACTCGCGTGTGCTCAGGAACGCGCATATGTATGCTTCGGGCCAGGTGGGGACGAAAGGCGTGATAAGCATGAAAGTCGAAGAAAGGAATGCAAACAAACGGTCGATCACCTGTGAAACAACTGCGAACGAAAGAACCAGCATAAGCTCGGAGAAAAGAATTCGACAAAAGTCAAAGATAAGCGATTTCTGAAGTTAAAACGATGAAAAGCTTTTTGGATGCCAAACAAAAGCAAGCAAAGCGGAAGAAAGATTTTGTCTACCTTCTACAAAAGCGAGACTTATAATTTTCAACCATTTACATGTTCTTAGATATATTCATAAAGTTTAAACGTATCCATACGTAAATAGCTATCTAGCTCTATTTCCATAATTTCTATACTTCTACTTTTTTTAACGTCAAGATAATTCGTCTTTTGGCGCGTTTTCCTCGGAGTTAAATTACTCCTTTCGAACGGTTCGAAAGCATAACAAATGAGACGGAAAGATGAAAAGCGTGAAAAACGTAGAAGCGAACGAGTCGAAGGGAAATCATTCACGGAATAGACAGCCGTACGCTCGCATTTTTATTCGATGCTCCAAATTAATGCCACTCCACGAGTTTCAAAAGAAGCCAGTTTCGTGGATATACCGACAGGTTAATTGACGTAACGAGACAGAACGGTGGATATGGATTGTTAGCGACTGACTGAGACTGGAAATATGAACGGCATTAATAGCAAAAAAAAAGAGTATACGCGAAGCGACACAGGGGTCGTCGATGCACGATTCGATCGCTCGTTACCCTCGCAAGAATAACGAGACGTGTTCAACGAAGACTATTTTGTCTGCTCAGATAAAGCTGACATTCTCGACGTAATCGTTACTAATCGCTATGGAAGCAAAAAGCAACACGACAGGAAGTAAAAAGTATCGTCGACGATTTACAAAATCCTTCGTACAGCTGTGTACGGGGCGGCGAAGCTGAGAATAGAATAGAATCCAATGTTTCTCGTCGGTTTTAATGGATTAACGGAAAACAGATCAAACACAGCTTTCGCATGATCAACGGTACGATTCAATTTCCTCGAACTGTTCTTTTCCGACTCCACGGAACAGAAGGAACGGGCAAAGGAATGTTACTCGTCGTCGCGTCTCGAGGATCCTGCCAGGCAGAAAAATTGAAACGATGACAGGGGAGGAAACGAGAAACGACTGTAGACGGACAGGCACAAAGTAAATTCATTTATTATGATCCGGAAGAAGAGATTAGCAACTGTACAGCGAACAGAGACAACCGAAATAATGTGGGTCTATCCGGTAACCGAGGTTGGTGGTGGCCGTTCATTTTTCTTGCGACTTTCGTTCGCCAGAGTGCCCTCCATCCGGAATCTCACCGAGCCAGAGAAAACACAGGTCTCCACTTTGCGGCCCTTCAAATCCTCCAAAGAGAAACGACGAGGAGACACGAGAACGAGATGCAACCGTCACGACTGCGTCCATCCCTTTCGCGATGCAGCTGACGGCCATAGCTCGTGTTTTATCGCGTTTACGTTCAATCGGGTAATCTTGTCGTTTATGGCCCCGGGGCCGCTTCAAATGGACATTGCAGTTTTGATTGGAACCGCTGCGATAATTTGGACATTCCGTGTATTTGAATAACGGAATCGGCCTCGCGATTATTCGAATGCTGTTGAGATATTCAAGGTTTTATAGCCATAATCTCGACGTCGTTCGAGTTTTATTCGCGAGTCGTTTATTTTAACAACAACGCGGATTCTTTAAATCATAACTGGGGAGGCTGGCCTGTCATTCAAAGCAATTTTATGAATGAATGGCACGGAATTCTTGTTCGAACTTCTTTGAAATAGAAAATGTTTTATGGCAGAATATTTTTATACCTTTGATCGAGCCCGTTGCTTATTTTTCTGCTACCCTGTGACTTCAATTTTATGGATTAATTTAAAAATTGAAAGTTTTGCTGAATTTCTCAGTCTTCCCACGGATTTCCAGATTTTATTCTGCGTTACTTCGATCAGTATTACATCCGCAATTATTCTAAAAAAGAATCATTTAAACAAACATCACTGAAGCGGATATAACATTCTTTAAAACACGTGCTTAGCCTCTGTTTCATAATCTAGAGAACGTATATTTTAGCAACATTATTTCGATAAAATAATCAAGCTGTATTGTAAGAATAAATACATGAGAGTTCGTGGTCGAACATGAAGCGGAAACAATTGATCGACTCCAAATTTCTTTAACGCTAAATCGTTCGTCGATAAGCCGTTATTTTCCCATGGATAATAAAGTTCGTGAAACGTCGAAAGAGGCGGAGAAGTCAAATATTCGTATTATCAGGCAGATGAGAATTACGGACTGCGAAAAAATGGACAGGCAGCATGATGCTGCGAGAGAATCTCTATTCCGCTATTATAGCTCGTCCCTATCTCTCCCTATAGGCACAGACAGAGGCGTACGTCCAAAAGAGAATCGCAAATTGAGATCGTCAATATCAATTTCGTACAGGTCGAGGGAGCAAAGGTGGTTCGAAGGGACGCTGGCGTACGAATGGAAAATAACGATTCGATGCCTGATATCTGTCGGCGCGGCAGTGATAAAATAAATTCTCCTTTGAGCCGACGTTACCGTGTGAAAAGGCTGTCGGCTGACGAGCATATATATATTAAATATCCGAAAAAATGTGATTCGTCAAACGACACTCGTTGCGCATCGCCGGTTCCATACGGTTCAAACACGAGGGTGAAAGAAACATTTCTGTGGAATTTTCTTTCGAGATTCAACCATTGGGGGACCCTGTTTTATTCCCTTTTAACGTACGCTGCTGATCAAAATTATAAACTCGCGTATGAATACTTCTTTCTTTACAACGTAATACTAGGAAACTATGATTATTATATCTTAGTAAAAATACTGGAAAGTCGATATTATGAAAACAGATTTTGTAATTTTTACGTGGAGTCATTTCTCTCTTCATGGAGAATTGTAGATTGGATGAAACTGATGAAAGTAATTACCTACTAGTTAACCTGTTAAACGTTGAATGAATTTTATACCTCTATAAAATATACGAAATCGTACGGTAATGAAGTTGTCGAGAAGGTTTTTCAAAGGTAAGTTCATTGTAAATTAGTGGAAATTCGACAGAAGGTCAGCTTATTATAGTTTTTTTTTCAGCGTAATTCGTAACGAAAGGATAGAATATGCAAAAGCAGTAACCCGGTGTAGAGGGGTAAAAGTAAACGTCCCGAGGTTGAAGCCGTCTGGTGATTTCGATTATCCACGGGTAAACCACGATGGAACCAGTTATCCTTGATATTTATCGGCCCCGAGCGTTGTCTTTCGCGCCGAAATAAAGCGTCGTCCGCCAGCAGCGATAAAACGAGAACGGCAGACGGTCGGTCTTCGTTATTCGATAACCCCTTTCCACGTTTCCGTTACTCGTTCCTGTGTTAATCGTTGTGTATCGTTTCGCCGACCGGAGCCAAATAAACGAGCTTCTTTAACTTTGCTACACCGTCGGTTTAAGCTCTTCGAGGTTTACCGACTCGCCGCGTAATCGTTTCTCCTTAAGCTTTCGCGGAGTTTCGTGAAACACGCTTACACCCCACGGTAATTACCCCGCAAAGGTGCAACTTGGTATACTTCTCACTGTTTTCCACCTATTTTCGCGTGTTTCGCTACCGGATTATAAGGCAGTAATTCGAACTGGAACTTTGGGACTTTGGAATTCCTAGTTCGGGAATTTGGGATATTGAAATTTTGGAATTTTTTCAGATACAGCATCGAGAACGAGTTCCGGAAAGTTAGTATTTTTCGGAAACGTGTTCCAGTCTGTAGAAATGTCTGTACTGTAAGTTACAACAGTTTCGAAGTTCTGTCGGATAACGAAGGTCACATTTTCGACAATTTGCGTCCCACGTCGACGATTAGGCTATCTCCCATCTAAAACGACCATAAGGTTAGTGGATTTCCGAAGCTTTTAGCATCGTTCAGGCTCTTAGGAAGATCTAGATCTTCCGCGAGACTGGGATGGGCCGAGAGTAACATTCTCGAGCCAGAAATAATCTGAACACGGTATCACTCGTAACTAGGAAGCAATAGAAGTAGCATCGAAGAAAATGAAATTTTCCATGCAATGACCTCGGTGTACTTATATGATCCCGACGAATCATCGATTTTTCTCGGCTGTTCTCTAAGAACCTGTAAAAGCAAAGTGTACGCACGTTCTCCGAAAAAATCCCGTAAATATTTAGTCGAAACAAAGACTGCGCGGTGGAACGAATCTCAGGCGTGAATGCAAAATACGTTTACGAATCTGTCGATCCCCCCCAGAAAGATTTCGGGTAAATATTTCTTTTTCCCGCGCAAATACCATCGGAACGAAGTCATATCCTACGAGGATATCTGAGAGTTTTTTATTTTTATCGAATATCATTTTCGATCGAGTCGTAAAAATTTTCGAGAATTTACTCACCTTTCCGTAGTGCTCTTCACGAATTCACCCTTCCACAACCCGCACGTCAGCTCGCGGGCAGTGGCAGCGAAAAACAACAAATTCACTGCTAATAGAACGCCGATGGGTCCGAAAAAGTATGCCAGAATCTCCATATCACCTGTAACGATAATAGTAAGTGTCTCGTTAATCTTTTATCAACAATTAAATTATGAAAATTTTCATTCTGTCGTGAATTTATGAAAAAATACAACGAAAGGAAAAGAACAGATTCGAATGTTTACCTATTATATTAATAACGATCTATAAATGCTATCGTAAAAGGATACAGGATTCTCATATTACTAGTTCCCGCTAACTCGTATTAATAAAATTCTGAAGAAATCGCTTTCTCTGTTCCGCTAAGGCGTCTAAACATAAGTTGTTTACCATTAAAAATTTGTTTACAAAGACGACACATAGATCGCAAATTGTTATCCCACGCTTGCCAAGTCTCTTTGTCGAGGAGGAAAATTCTAAGCGAAGTTAGACCTGGAAACGCTCTAAATATCTGGATCTCCGCCGCTCTCGAGTTCGCTGGCGTGTTCAATAATAAACGTTTCGATCGCTTGAATGGCGAGCCAGTTTATCTTTACGACGTTTAATTCAAGCCAACGTGTTCTCGCAGCGGATCTCGATCTGTCGGATCTGGAAATCGCGAGAACCAACAGAGAGGAACCGAGGGATGCGTTCTCTCTGCTCGCCAATACCGGAAGTCACGGAGGTCACGTACACTTTACCCGGATACCATTAAACTATTACGCGAAACACCGTTAGCCGCAGGGTGAGCAACTTTGATGCCAGATTGTCGTGTTTTCCTTATTATGCTCCCAACAATTTGCTTATCCACGCAGAATCGGGAAAAATATTAAGTGGATGCAACATGTTCTCCCGCTTCGTTCATAGTTTGTTGTATCAAACATTACAAATGTAGTGTATCGATTGGATCTCAGCGAAGGTTAATTTACTCGAACGCATATTTGTATCTAAAAAAAAAGTAAAAGATTTGTCCAAGACGTCATGGTAATAAATAATGAGGAAGAAATTTCAGTTTCTGTATCAGCCATTTTTCTCCGTGGAACGGGAATATCATCTTTCTCTGATGTTCCCCGTGACATACGACGTTGTAAGCATAGTTATTACGGTACAGACGAAAGATAGCCAACAGACTCTATTAAAATGTAAAAACAGGAGAAAACGAAGCCCAGAAAAAACACGTAGGTGTCGCGTTCTTTGTAGAAGTACTCTGTCCAAGGATAAATTCTTTCGAAAATAAAAAATAAAAACGACATTCGTACGAAATTGCACGAGTAGGATAGTGATCTGCATTCCATAAAGTACATTAAAATTTTCTTGTTATTAATACGCGGTGTTTAAATATATCGTCTAAATTTATAGAATCGTTTACTAATGGCTCCCCACGGCTTTATACGAGTAATTGCAATTTACCCGAACCATAGAGCGTCGAACGAAGGGTGTTTCCGTACATCCCATCCTGAAACGTTATCCCCCGACATTAGAATGAAAAACGCGACGGGAGGACTGAAATTTGTCAACGATCGTAGAAAAAAAGGCGTGTAATCGTTCCGATAGCGGAGAAAAATCGTTTCCGGTAGGAATAGGTGCAAGGACGGATGGACCGAAATAAAGCGTAGCAAAAATTTCAGTGAATGCCGCAAATAGATCGATAATTCAGCAAGGCAGAATAAATCGTCGGACCTAAACCCGCTGACAGGAACAGTTTGTTTTCTTAGCGTCGGTAAAGCGAGCAACGAAATGACGGCAGAACGAAACGGACTTGTCATCGTTGTCATTGTTGTAGTCTCGCGCGCGCACCAGCCGGAAGCAGCGTTTCATTTCCGCGTACTTGTTACGTGAAGTTTATTTTCAATGATTACATAATCCGAGAAGACGATTAGACGCGAACAGGGAACGATAACGGTCGAAATCAATTTGTTAAGAGAAGCCAGCGGGGAGTTGTGGTCTGTTCATTTTAATTATTTCGTCCGATATTCTCGATATTCTGCCGCTCCGACGTTGTTAATTGGATCCATTTGTTTCCCTTTTCAAGATCCCATTACGAGCAGCTTGGGTTTTCGGATATTTCTCGCGGTTATGTTTCACCGTCTGTCATTACTCTCTTGCAGTTCCATTGGTCTGTTACGTTGTTCGTTCGATCGCCATTTTCGAACGAGGTGGTGCACGTAAAATGGACTCCAACCGCAGAATATAGCTTATTTATCTATTTTCTTTAGTTCTGTCCTATCAATCGCGATGGGTCATCAACGTCTGTATATATTTTACAAAACTTTATATAGAACATATTTGTAGAAATAATTAAATTTTCCGATAATTATGTTAAATTACAAAGTGCACAATGATACGGTGATTAAAACCTTTCCTTCTTTGGATTAAGGTAGTTGACTGATGATCCCTGCACTTATCAATTAATCACGATAAACCACGAAATTTATCTTCATCCTTTCATTCTCTTTGGAAGTAATGATATATAATTACCAAGTTCGTGATTTCTTGTCGAAAACCCAACAAAACAAAAACAGGGGATCACGGACGGTAGTCGGAACACGAAGTTCCCCTGCAGCACGCAAAACCCGTGCTTTCGTCAAAATTACGGAGAATCACGTGAGCTGCTATCATGGCGTAGTTGTTTCCTTCATTCTCGAAGAACGAAGGAAGTACACTAGCGAGCACTCTACGGGTAGGAAACATTACTACTGGCTGGTTTTAAGGAAATTTTCAAACGTGGAAGTTCGAGAATTTTCGAGTTCACGTATTTGGCTTCCAAAAATCGGAGGCAAGCTTTCAGTCGAACAAAGGCTACGTAACGCTCGACTGTAAAAATACGAAACTTTAATATTAAATACAATTAATCGATTTCTACGCGTAAAAACGTTGTACCCGTGAACGAAAAACTTCCTATTAGAGGAAACGGCTTGTCAGCTTCAATTTTCCCCATCGTCGAGCGTGCTTTGACCGTAGAACATTCGATTCAAAGTTAAACGCTCTTTTATTCCCGCTTCTATCTCGATGTGGTCGTGATTTTATCGAAAGCGAACAAAAACCCGTTCGCGGTTGCGGTCGATCGGCAAACCTGCATTACTGATCGAATAAAGAATACAATTTATTTTTTTCCGCTCGTGGTTAACTGCATTTTCTCTTTTCTTCTCTCCTTTTTTTTTACAAAATGGCTCTATTAACGCATCGCTGGTTCAGGAATCCGTGGTCGGTTCGTCATGGTAAAGGTAATAAAATTTTAGTCGGAACCACGAAACCCATTCCGCTTGGCGAGCACCGCGTGAATTTTATGGTAAATAAAGAACCATCCGATGCTTGGACCCGTTTATCGGACCAATCTCACTCCACTTTTTCTGCAGCCCCATAACCCAACGCGCAATCTGCCAGAAGCAGGCTTCCACGGGGGCCCCCCATAGCCACTTATCGGCGAGAGGGTCGCGCTCGTCCGCAAACAAACTCATAAATAAAATCCTTACGCCGCAACTTTCATGGATGGCAATGCACACCAGCGTGTACCGGTTGCTCGATATTGAGCTGCAGCTGACCCAGTTGCCGGTATTAATCTGGAATGCGTGAAAGGGAGCCACGAGGATTTCGAGACTGTCAACGACACGCACCCGGATAAATAAACGCTCTTCCGCATCGATCGATTTTCCCTCGGTAATCTGCTGATTTCTCTTCTCCGGCCGGATTCGTTGACGAATGGAATATTCAAAGTGAAATTTGTTGGAACAACCTCCAGTTTGCTCGGAGAAAGTTTGCGAAACGATATTTGTCGGATGTTCGGTTGAATGAGGCCAGCTGAATTGGTTCACAGCCAATCGAGTTACATTACGACGATGACGTTACGATAACTTAAACCAACCCGTAAATAACCTTGATCTAACGTGATTCTTTAAACAACTGGTATAATTTTGTTAGAAGAAAACTCGTGACAAAACTTTGGATAAAAAAAAACAGATTACACTTCGACAGCCTCTCCTCGCGAACGCATAGCGGAATATTAAACGGAAGCGAGCAGCTCGAGCGTAATGCGCTTCTTTGCAGCCTCTCGTCTATCCTTTTTACGTGCTCGCTCATCAAGCGACTCAAAATTCAACGTTCGTCCGGATCGACCAAAATTCAACAACTTTTTCCAACCACGCGGCACTCTTCCACCGGGATGGCCGGTTTCTTGGCGAAAGTTTTTCTATCAAGATTACCTGGCCTCACTCCAATGCTCGCGGGAGAAAGGGAACAGGGGATAACCGTTATCATACCGGTGGCCTGGGACTCGCAACTCCAAATGGATTTTGTTTGCTCGGCCAAAAGGAGAAATAATATTTCTCCCGTACACGCCACGACTGATAATGTCCGACTTTTTAATCAGACTTCGACTCTCGGGGGACCACATTCCTTCGGGGCATCACCGTGGATAGATTTTGTCGGTCAGAGTGATAACGGCACCGATGTAATCAAGTTTTTTAAAAGTTAGAAAAAAATGTATCGATTATATAAAAAAGGATAGACATATTTTGTCAAGGACTTTTGAATAATTTTTCACGTTATGACAGTAGAAAATGTAACACTGAAATATACTCGAGTATGCATAGTAGTAGAATATGCCAATAAAAATTTGTAAACATTTCTGAAACTAAGGATGAAAGGTTTATTTGTGAAAAGTCAGAATGATGCTTTCGACGATATATTTAAGGGTCGTCAAAATCGATGAGGTGTATCTTCATCTATGTAATTACCGAGAATCTAATTGTGCTCACTGTGCTTTCCTCCTAATTGATACGCAAGCGAAACAGTACGGAACGTGACACCGAGTGTTTAAAATAAAATACCGAAGAATAGCGAACGGGTTAGGAATACTAAAGGTAACGAGAAAGAGAGAACAAACCGGCGTCTATATTTGCAGAATTTTGGCAGGTGGCCAACAATAGCTGTTTCGGCTAGGTTATATCTCACTCCATGGCAACCCATAACAAACATAAGTGAATTATGTCGACGCGTGCCGTTCGATACTTTACGGCATCGCGGTCAAACCCGATTAGTTCGGCGTCGAAAACGCTTCGCGAGATCAATTGCGTGCACCCCGCGTCACCTTTCGTTTCTCTCTCGATGAATTTCACCCCTTCGCAGATTTATCCTTTTAATACGCGGTGGTTTTTCGATTGATTGCACGCGGAGGTACGGTAACACGGCTAAAGTAACACCTAACCCAAAGCACGAACCGTTATGGTGATACGTAAATGATACTTAACCCCTTCCAGAATACATGTGATATAACATGTGTATTATTAAAAAATTGTTCACTTTTCTGATCGAAAATTCTTGTACTAATTACATGGATTTATGGAAAACATACGCAACAAGATATTGCGAAAATATTTGGTGAAATTTATTAAAAATTGAAACACTACTGGATGCAATTTTCAATTGCTTCAATGTGTTAAACAAATGTGGATATAATTACTGCAGATCATTACATTTAAAAATCAAATCTTTTCCTAACCTTAAAAAAGTCATCACCGAGCTAACATCTAAATTGAAGTTCTAAGACTAGGGCAATATTTATTACGGAGCTTAAAAGAGAAAACCATAAGTTAAGACATAACAGTAGCTGACTTAATGGTACCCGATTCGGCTGAAAAGATCAATTACCAGAATCAATGTTGCAACCGGAGACGAAAATACCGCAAGAGAGTAAGGGAAGCTAGGAGCGAAGCTACAATTAACGTCAAGAATGCCTGGAACAAGGCTGCTTTCATTAGAGGGCTAGATTGGCTGGCAACAGTAGCGGTTCTCGCTAATGGTATCGTTCTTCTTCGAAGGTGACAAAGATTTATCGTCCGGCGTCACCGTAATCGTCGCTGTTTTTTTCCGGATGATCGAGTTTAGGAATCAAGATTTACGGCTGTCACTTTCCGCGCAACAACGAGCTTTCGTCGCTTTATCAATTACCGATGTTCGAGCACGGAAGTCGACGCGGCCGCGTAAATCAACGATACGGGGAATTTGAAAAACGCGTTAAATTCGCGAGCACAAATCGTTGTCAAATATAATTAGCCGGTGGTCCAGAGCTGTGTATCGGTTTTGCCTGGATACCGGCCACCCTCTATTTCTCTTCTTTCGCAACCCTCCCGCGCCGACCAACAACAGGCCAGATTTATCACCGGCGTCATTTTAATCGCCAACGGTTTTTCAGATAATCGAAAGTGATTGCGAGAGTTTGTATCAGCGTATCGGGCAACGGGCCCGCGAATTCGTTGCCAACAAATTTCCATGCTGGCCAACGCACAGACCCGAAAAACCCATCGTTTCAGCCAACGGTATACGCGAATCGTTCTGAAACTCGAATGTAATTCTATTTAGATTTACGAGGTTCGGTACAAACAATCCGCGCAACTAGACGCCGCTACAATTTATCCTGAGCATTGGATATCGTCAACAGCAAGGACCTTGAAAAAAGAATCGACGCAGTACCCGTTCGCAGATTTAGTTAAAATATGGCCGAAAGTAAATGTCCCCTTTTCCGTTTATCCAAAAATATAGGCAACGAAACATCGACGCAGAGTTCTGTTATCTATATTTATCTCGGGTGTCTGTCTCGTAAAACGTACGATCAACGTACCATCTTCCCGGTTCGAAAGAACAATCTGTAAACAAAAATCCAGGTGTAGCACGGACAAGAAGGGACCGGGGCCACATTTTGGTAGCAGTTGCCAGAGCAGAATATTCAACTAACGTTCGCATACATTAGAATGGTAAATCTCTGGGCTAGTCCTCCGTATCTATGCAATCTCATGCCCCTGGAAGTTCGGCATAGCCATGGAACAGCGTAGACCGAAACGATAGGATTAGAGAGATAACCTGTCCAACTCGACCGTGCGAAACGCCACCCCTATCTCTGGACTACACCAACACGAACACTCGATTCGAGCTTGTGCGTGTGTGTCGTGGAGCCAGTCGAGTGGCCCATGAACGTTCCACCCTCTCGACGATATTTATTATCGCTTCGTTAAAGCCGCAGACTCTTAGCGAACGACATCATCCTCCACTTGCTCCGACTTATCTCGTGGGATTTGCCCGTGCTAACTGCACCGCCCAAAAGGATTCCATTAACCCGAAACGGAACGGAAACTGTTTCCCACGCACAAAAAATACTTCATTCTGGTACAAGAAGGTGTGTGCGAATTAGGCCATGATACGTGTTGCTCTGCAGGTTGCATACGCTAGATACTGCGCGCTAGGTATCTGGAGGTTAGATATTCACGCGCTGGATATCCACGCGTTAGATAGCTGTGCGTTAGATACCCACGTGTGAATTTTGTGTCGCGTTGAATTCTTCAGCTTTAGATTTCTACACGTTCAGTTACCACGCGTTAAATTCCCAAATGTTGAATTACCACGTGTTGAACTTCCATACGTTGCTACGAGTTGTGTTATCACGCGCTGAACTCCCGAGTGTTAAATTTTCATGTATACGATTTCTAAGCACCGAGTTAGCAAGCGTTGTATCCTTCAACCTTGTACAGTTATGGGTTGAATCTCCACGCGTAAGATCTGCACGCGTTGCAACGTCTTAGATTGTAATTCCGAACGTAAGTAATCAGTTTAATCGTTAGCTAAGAAGCAAAGAGAAATAATTTCGCAGCGTAAATGCAGTACCACAAATTTTGTTACGCTGGTTCTTGTTTACCGGTGTTCCCGTGATTCGAAATTGATTACGGATTTCGTCGTTCCCCCGTTTGCTGAAACTCCGTAAACACAGGAGGTTGCCTGGGGCATAGATCAAAAAGTTAAGAAGCTTCCTCGTCCACGGAGTGGCGTCGTCGTTTCGTGTTAATTGGATCGCTGGAGGAGGAGCGAAACGAGATAACCAGCTCGGCCAGAGCCAACGAACGGAAAACGTTAAGCGTCGCGAAACAAGCAGCTGGAAATTAAACGAATCTACCCGGTGCAATGTAATTAATAGGCGTCACCGGTGATTACACAAATCTGCGTGGTTCGTTTGGCCGGTAATCGCGGCGCGAATAACGAGGAGGGATGAGAAAAAAGTCCTTTGTATCCGGCGCATTGACGGAAACAGGCTCGATGAAAATCCTATCGGGAGAGATTGATAACGACTCGTATTCACGGTAAACGCGTTAATAACCGGAATCGATTCGATACGATAATTTAAACGACGCGAAATTCCAGCGTGCCCATTCGGATTAAAAAGAGATATCGCGAATTATCGGCTTTTGCTAGATCGATGAATACGAGGCACGTGTTCGAGAACACGCCTCGCTACGCCTTTTAATAAGATTAGTCAAATTGAAACGCTTCGCGGACGATATCTATCGAGGCGAAATAAGAAAACTAGCAGGAGCGCGAAAAGGGCAACGGAGATCGATATCGGTTAACTCGAGCTAATCGATGCAACGATTCCGGGAACGGAAGAACGTCGGAGTTCGAGGAACGAATCGATTCGGAGAGGGAACGATTAGGACACACGAATTGGTAATGAAATGCCGAGGGTTGGGAGCTGAGAGAATTAGCGAATGCTAAAGAGCCGTGCAAGTGGTCCGAGAGAAACCCTTGTTCGATCCTCCCCGCGATTCTGCTTTATTTATCGCGCACTCTGCTTTTATTGGCCGCGCTGCCAATGAATTGGAAACAGGGGCTCCGAAAGGAATTCCCTTATTGTCTTTTTCGAGTGTCGCTAACTCGTCCCTGGTTCGCTCTTTAAAAATACCACGTGTGCGCCTTTGAAAATTCGCGATTTCTACAAAACTAATAGCTTCGACCTCTTCAGCTCATCTGATTAAAAATACTAGGTACTTGGAACTATGGCTTCATATTTTCTTATCAAGATCGTCTACACTTTTCACTCCATAACTCTCATAGATAGAAAAAACCCGCTCTATAAATCTTCTTTTCTTCGATCGTAATCATTAATCTCTAATAACAAGCATAAGCACTCTTCCGGTCTGTACATCGCCGTATCTGTAATCACCGATTCACCGTTCCTCTAAGTAGGAAGGCTCTCGAAGATGCAATTTCCAGGCTGAAAATCACGATGTTCGAGCCTTTCCAAACAACAATAACGACACCGAGCTAGCAAAGCTTTTTGTTCCGCGGATAAGTGGCGGAACGGTAGCGAATGGACGATGCAGGTGCAGCAATAACGCGGATCAAGAGAAAGGAAAGGGTCGCTCGTTTCGGAGCTACTTAGAGTACACAGTGGCCTGTGTGCGTGAGTTTACGTGAGCAGTTTAGTGGGCCGCACGGTAGTTAGTAGGCTTAGAAAAGGGGTGGCAGAGGTGGAGAACAAGAGTTCCGCCGGTTTCGCACGGCGGGGTTGGGACTGGCTGGCACCAGATTTATCTCTCGACCCCATCGTTTCGGCCTACGTTGTTATGGGGTGCGTCGGAACGCCAGAATGCCAGTGCACCAGAGGCCATAGGGGAGCCTTCGATGTCGGTCTAAGCTCCGACCATTTCGATGCGAGGGTAAAATGAGTTTTCTTAGGGAGCCTTTAGACTGAGCGGGCTATTCGCGTCGAGTCCTGTTAAGTTTCATCGGGGTGAATTAAATCGTGACAAGTCGAATTGCACCGAATTGCAATCCTTTGAACCGAAACACGTCGAATTACAATCCTCTGAACCGCAGCGCGTTGAGTTGCAACCCTTTCAATTGCAACGAATTGCAGCGCGACGAATTGCAGCGTATCGAATTGCAACGCGCTGAAGCGTAACGCGTGGAATTGTAGTGCGTTGAGTTGCAACGCATCGAATTGCAACGCGCCGAATTGCAGCGTACCAACTTGCAACGCATCGAATTGTACCCTGTTGAATTGTAATCCATCGAAGTACATCGTGTCGAATTGCAACGCGTTATCCACAGTGTATCGAACTGCAACACGTCGAATTGCAACGCAGCAAATTACACTTCACTCCATTACGTCCGTACAACAAATTCGCTTAGTATCATAAAATATTTGCAAATATAGTTGGCAAACAATACTTTGATCGTGAATGCACCTTTGCGTGTCCTTTTCGCACACCCTCCGCCACGGTATTTTCTCCCGGGAACGGCTCTCACCCTTCCCCTCTTTGAATCTTTTGCATCCATTCATTCGTTCCTCGGTATCGGCCCCGTTTACCGGAGCTTCTGTTTTTCCTTTTGTTTAGAAACTTGTATCACGATCGTACAAAGGGGTGAAAACGCTTTTCACCACCGCCCCCGTTGAGTAATTACGAATTAAACGCAGGGCTGACGGAGACACGTGCCGCGCCAAGGAAGTTGTTTCCAACCTGTTTATGCATTCAACGGATATACACGAGCGTTCCACGCGTGCACCCCAACTATTCACTTACGCCTGCTGGTATTACCTGTCGGTCCTACCTCGTCAGAAGGGGTACGAAAGAGGGGCTGAAAGGGGAACTGGCAAGTTTCAGGGTGGAGGGATTGGACTGGCTGGCGCCAGGTTTATCTCTCGACCCCATCGTCTCGGCCCACGTTGTTATGGGGTGTTCCCGAGTGGCTTAGTGGGGGTTGCGAAACCCGAGGGAAGAGAACGGAGAGAAAACGAAGACCCAGCCAACAGAAAGAATATGAAAATGAGGCGAGATGAGAAGAACAAGATGGGAAAGCGAGAAGAAAGGTGACGGAAGGGTGACGCGGAATAAAGCGAGGGATGAATACGCCAGTTCTCCGCGGTTCAAACTTTTAGCATATTTATTGTCGTTTATGCCTGTAACAGCAAATCTTGGAGGGAAGTGTAAATTGAGTCTTGTAACAGGTTGAGTGTTGGGTTAGGAAAAGGTTAGGGGAATGAATCGTTCAGTCAACAGCTAAATATTGTACACGATTATGTACCGATATTGTATTTCTGTGGTACAAATTGAAAGGTCTTTCACTCTTACTAGAATACCGATTGAAAATTGGATATTTGCTCACGAATAACATGGAAATGGAAATCGATTGTTTGTTCTGGATAAAAAGCCAATAATTTTTATTAAGAACATCGATGGAACGTTTAATTAATTCAAATTGATGTATCGCAAATGTTATTTTTCGATACATTTCCATCGAACTTTCATATTTCATATGCATCTGATTTTTTTCTCGTAATCGACAAAGTGTTGTCATCGTCGATCATATATGACCATTGCGTTAGTAAAAAATAGAGGGAGGCGACAGGCATAATAAAACTGAAAGTGCCGCAAGAAAAATGGCTTTCTATAAGAAGAACGTAAGAGGCAGAAACGAAGACAGAAGGATGAAAAGGCAAAGGTTAAAGTACAGTCGAAGGAGGCTAGGGATAACGTCCGTTCCAGAACAGACTGTCCCTCTGAACCCTTCATCCGTTCCTGTGCAAAAGCATTGTGTCAGGACGTAACAACTCGCGATAGTACGAAGCAGTATCCCATGGGGCACCATTATCCTGATTTAGCGCCACGGCTACGACTCTATTTCCTGCATGCTTCCCGGCTACACGCTTTCCTTTGTCCGGCTTAGCTTTATTTGCGCGAAAAGGGAGAAAAGCGCGGCCACGCCAACGGATTGACACGTTTGAGTGCTCTGCGCTTCACTTTTGTGCTCTCGTTACACGTTCGCTCCAATGCGATTACGTGACACGAAGATACGATACTATCGACTCTGACGTGACGGCGAACCTGCTTTCGATCTCCATTTTAATCCTTGCACGCCGAATCGCCGGAAATCTGACCGTTAATTGCAAAAAGTGGGTGGATTCGGGATTTAGTATCGATCCAAAGCAGGAACATTCGCTGCTCGCGATGGCTCGTAAATAAATTATAATTAAACATCGGCGATAGGTCAAACACGATTCGCGTCTCTGGAACGTTTATCGCGAAACCGAATTTCGACTCTAAATCACGGTAGAGTTATTAGAATCTGGCACGCAAGCAAACATTTCAATTTCACCGTCTGAAAATTCTGCAAACGCTAATGAAAATCGATCGAAGAGCAAACTGTAAGAGATTAGAGTAGCTCGAAATCTGGTCCGCGATGGCGAGGCTCCAAGAATCCCAGTCGTTTACGAGCATCGCTGTCTTACGAGCTAGACAAGGTCTTGGTGACCTCGTAAGCTTAATTTGCGCCGTACCAGAAACTCCAGCCAACGAAATCGGCGAGCTTATCGATCGACAAACCTGCACGGAAGTACCAAAAACGAAAGAGGAAGCGATCGAGATGCAGCGTACAGCGGACCCCTGCTCAGCGAAACGAAAATACACAAAACCGATTTCCCCTATGCGCGTTTATATTTGTCAAAGGATATAAAAGCTAAATATTAATCGCCAGGGGTGTGCTATTCCTGCCTGCCCCGATAAATATCGGCAAATTAATGCTCAACGCAGTCGCAACTGTTTGGAACGAATATTTACACCGCGCGAGTGTTTTACAGTCTATGGAGAGTCACAAAGTAGCGAGTTTTGAACAAACGATATTTCAAATAATTCATTTGCTTTTTGTCGATGTTTTAGGAGAACTATAATAATAAATAAACAAACAGCAATGGACTATTCGGTTTATTTGAAGCGTTCACGATTTGATTCACCGGATCATCCCTGAAGAGTAATGCGACGAAAATTGAAATGGTCAAAATGGCTGGTTAACGTTATTCAAATAAAATATTATTCTACTAGTGCCGAACAGTGGTAGCAAGGAGAGAGTGTATACAGTGGACGGATTACAGACGGCCATACAGTAGATATGGATTACAGAGGGATGCTGGTTAAATAGCCTGCAACGATGGTTAGGTTGAACCGCGAATAAAGACGGCCGACATTGGTCGACCGGGTCCTTATTATCCCCATTGAACGTACGTAGAAACCGTGAGCCGGGGTTGCATCGGTTATTATTAGGGATCTATGGGCATTATAGCGTACTTAGGGGTATCGATCTTCTTATTCGACCGCCCCGTGTCACACTTAAATACAATCTTTCGGGAGCTGTGTAATCCTCTTAGCGAAATATTCCCGTGCCTGCCACTATGTCGGTTCCTGATAACGTGTGCCATTGTTTCTTATCTGAACTGATTATGCTTGTGCATACGTAACTCTGACAGACAACAAGAGGGTGAGGGTGAAGGTAGCGGAAAATGTGGGTGCACCGTACAAGGAGACATTTTGGGAGACCTGTAATCCTCTTAACAAAATGTTCGCTATTAGCTACCGCATGCCTCTGCCGGTTCTACTTTCCTTTTTTCCCTCGTTTGTGTTGAATAATCTAAATTTCCTGCGTCGTTACCGTCGACGTCGTTTTGTGCACATTTTTTTGGAAGCTCGTTCGTGATTGCTTAAGTAATAGCTCCAAAGTATCTCGGAAAGAGAAAGACTTTAAACGTCAGATGTTATAATTACTCTCGCTGTAGTCGGATAATAGTCGATCTATGTTTATACAAAAATCATCGATAATGACTCGCAAATTAAATATTTCTTTTACCAAAGATTTTTCATCAAATCGATCGAATGAGTTTTAAATTTAAAATCAACATAATTTAAAACAGAAGTCTACCTCGTTAATTATTCGGATTTTCAAGCTATTAATCTCGAATTCCTGTGTAGGACATTCAGCGAAATCCACTTTTTCGCCGAAACAGAGACAAACACGCCGCGAACAGACCGCGATTAGCAATTAATACTCGGTCATCCCCTATCGATCCAGCGATTAACGAAACCGATTTAATCAGCGGCCGGAACACGACTGGTCAGTCCTATTAATTAGCGGAATAATCGGATCACAGGGAATGACGTGTTAACCGTCCTCCTCTTCCTGGCGTGTATTACTTTCGATAATAGGCTCCATTACCGTCTGTGGAACTGATCCGTTACTAATGTCAGCAAGTCCGGTCCGAACAACGGTACACGAGACAACCCTCGTTGTCCCGACACTGGCTAAATTAATTCACTGATAAGTCGTGTGTGACGCGATCAAATTAATTTGCACTGGACGTAGCACGGAATTAATTATTGCTCTAGCGAATCTCCTTCCGTTTCGGCTACAAATCGTTATCGCGATCGTCTCGCGTATTTCATTGTATAATACGCTTTAGGAAATGATATCTGCTATAAATTTCGCGACGCGTTTACAGTAATACTCAAAGGCCTACGTAGGCAAAATAACAATTTACAATGGGTCTAAATTTCTAAGTTTCCAAGCTTCCAAGTTTCCAAGTTTCAAAATTTCCGACTCTCTAACTAAATTCTCAAATATCCAAATATTCAAATCTAAAAATTCCTAGACTTAAAGTACATTCGCCCGGACGAGATATTCAAAATTTGTCCCAATAATTTGGAAACACAGTATACATCGTGACGGTCCTTTCAGCCCGGAGCATTGATTAAAGTCAAGTTCCAAGAGTTCTCGGCTCTTCAGTCGGAGCAAACTTTCCCCGAGGAGATTCAAAGAGAGAAGGCATTCGCGCAGCCGTTCGAGCAAAAATTTCATATGAATGGAGAAACAAGGTTGGAAAGAGAACTCACCGTAGAACCAGCACTGTTTTTCGCCGAAACGAGGTCTGAGGAACGTGTACTGAGGCTGAGGCGGAAGATGATCCAGGAGGGCGGCCAAACCGGAGACCAAAAGAGGGCCACCCCAAGCGTAACAGGCGTACACGCGAAGTCTGAGGGTCTCTTGGCTCTTCTCGATGCTGGCTGGTCTCAGATCCCTGCAAGATGAAGGAAAAAGAATGGTCAGACGCGGAAGCCACGAAACACCGAGGTCGTTCTGTGCGCACTTAAACGCTGCCTAGAACGCGAACAATAAAACACTCCAACAATCGCGGCGCTCGAGTTTCTTCTTTCATATGGAGAGTACCATTAGTAGCGGCGGAAATAAAAGGATCTATGAAAACGCTCTTTTGGAAGACCGATGACCCGACTGGTCTGCGTAATCGCGACTCTTAATGGTTTCTTCCGGTAACCTCGACCACTTTTAGCTATTTCGTAAACGTTTTGATTCGGAGGAACGAGTATCGAAATATAATTACATTATGACACTTCAAATTAAATGTCGTGGTCTTGTCTCTGTTTCATGTCTTGTAGAAGTAGGTAAAGATAAGGAAAGATTTAGAGAGGTGAAAGTAGTCGAAAGTGTATAATCACTAAATGTGTAAGATGATACTGTTTAAGGTTACGCTAAGTAAGCTTAAAAAATGGTTAAAAAGATGGAAAAGAGAAAGTCGGTTGGAAAAGTGAAACTTAGAGACTAACTATAGGTGTGTTTAGATTAGGCAAGTAGCCAGGCCTCTTTCCCGTTTCCAGGTACTTGTCTAATCTAAACACACTCTATGCCCGTAAGAATTCGTAGTATTTAAACGTAAGCACAGACTGTCACCAAACATACTTTCCCGATGTCATATACATATTCGTTGCTAGTATGTCAGTTTCCTAATTTCTGTGAAAAACGTGACCGCGTTAGATAGCAGAGACCGTAATTGCGAGCCAATTTCCACATTAGAGCCAGCAGAACAGATAGAAATCGATGGAACGAGAGAATAAAAAGCTACCGTCGACTATCGATTACTTCGATTGCAATCAGTGCATAACTAAAGCGACCGGCTATTGAAACTGACAGACTGTTTTTTAAAAGGCCTTCAAAGCGAAACGCTCGGATTTGCTGCGAAAGTTTTTCGATCATTAGCATCCCTTAGCGTCTCTCATTATACAATCTAGGAGCTCGCGTTCAACTTTGATCGCAAGCGATCTCGTTCTATTTTTACTGGTCGTGCAATAACTATTCTATCGTACGAGCGATACGTCTACCGGCGCAAACGCGAATCCTGCAGCTCCGAATTTCAGCGAAATGAAACGCAATAAGGAGGATCGCAGGTTGGCAGTGGTCCAGGGGAAAAATGAAAGTCGACGGTACGATGAGACGCGTAATGAAAAAGATGTCGACCGGTAGAAAGCCAGCGAATGACGGTCATTCGTATGTCTGCCAGTTCTCCCGTCCACGTTACAGATATGGTCAACGAATTTGCCACGAGTAACGATCTAATTAACCGTGACGTGCACCGACACGCGACATAAAAGAGGAGCTCCATTGCCGACCGGAACGGTTCACCTGCTCGTTACCATTCTGAATCTTTAACGCTTCGAATCGCGTGTGTCAACCGGTTCAACCGTTCCTCCAAAAGGTACAGGTTAATTGTTTCTCGCTTGCGCCATTATACGGCTAACAACGATGACACGTAATTTTCCTGCTCGCTTTTCAAAGGAGCTGCGAACTAATATATTCCTGGTCGCGATAAAACCAAGCGGGGAGGCGAACGGAGTTTAATACCTTGCACATCGCTTGCAGATCAAGTGGATAAGCACCTCTGCTTTATAACTTAACAAGATAAATGTTGTAACTGCAATAGAGTTAAAATATTTAGAACAGCTATTCATTATCATAGACAATCCGATGCTATCATCTCTGGTTAGATATCTTAGACACCTAATCAAAAGCTATCTTCTTAGGTGACACGATGGTTTATTTCTATGCACGTGTGTACACGAGATCAAGATTGTAGAACAAAATAATAAAAATATCACGAGATACTAGACATTGCACTTTGACTCCAACATGTTTCAATTATTTTTCCAATTATATCTGCGAGTATCAATCTTATAATTTTGTTTGAATAATAAATGACTCAGCAGCGATCAAAAGCTCATTAATTGGCTTCGACTGAATAACCGGTGGCATCAAAAAGTTTATTAACAGGATTCCGGTCGGTAAAGTGTTAATTACATCGATACGGAAGGGAGACGCATTGAAACGAGCAATAGTGGCGCACGAAGGGAGACGCGATTATTATTATTAGAGGAACCGTGAATAATAGGGTCACTCGCGAGATTGTTCCGTCGTCGAATTTATCGCGGCGAGTTATTAACGAGACTTCGAATTCATTAAATTTCGACCCCGATATCACGACCAATGATTACCGGAACGGCGAAGCTCCGTCATTGTCTGGGTAGCTTAACGTCGCTATAACAACAACGCGATGGCAGGGGTTGGTCCGACAGGTTTTAGCGCGGAGGGTCGTTACTCGTAAATCGCACCCTATCTGAAGCCGACGTTACTGCGGATATGGCAAATGTCGAACGGTAACGACACGGTTCTATTGTCAAAAAGTGAAAATTCGAATAAAACGGGAGGATGACTGTACAGTATTGTTGGCGCCAGTTGGACTGCACGGACGAGAGCTCGTTTGTTTCATATCCGGTTATCCATGTTGCGCCAATCTCTCAATTTTGGGTCTGATTGAACCTGAACACCGTTATACCGGTATATTAGATCGTCTCTACATCCTTTTGTGCTGTACAACATTTACGTGTACTATTATTCATCGAAATGTCTTCAGATAAATCCAGTTTGTCAATAAATATTGACAGTTTTGACAACACACGCATCGATTATCCGAAATTCCCACAGCACTGGCAAGAAATAACACACCTCGATTCTGAGAATGTTGTCTAACCAGACGAGCTTGCACTAGCAACTGGTGATACAAATGTAACTCCGCCCTTGACAAGGATTAATAGACCCTAATACAACTTCCAACACCTCACACGTAACCGGTGAACAAATTAGCATTATACAAGATTGAATCGATGGGACATTATCAACTTGTCCGTCCAGACAGAATCACGATCTCACGATAATTACTCGATTACTCTCTTAAGCATCGATTCGATTAATAACCACGACGCGTGACGAAGATTCAAATGGGCAAATGTTGAAACCTTCTAACAGCGAAGCGAATAAATTTGAAAATAGCTATAAGTGTTTGCGAACGTATCAGAGCCGCAAATAAGAAATTTTGTCGGTAAAGGTAGAGTGTTGGGCGGTCCCAGATGTCGCTATCCGAGTGTTAATTTCTGACGGCACGGTTCATTTCCGGCAACGCTAATTAGCCGTCACCGTGGTCGTTGCGCGCGATTAGTTACTGCTCGTCCGGTAGGACGAGAAAGTTTACCCGCAAGAGGAAGAGGGTGCGCGGCACTCGCGTCCCGTTTCGATGCCGGAATGGCGCCACGATAATTTTGCCACCCTCTCGCTGTCCCGTTGGAAACGGAGGGCCGTGGAGCCGGTGCCAGGGATCGAGGGAAAACGCATTAAATATTGCCGTCGAGAAAATTAGGGAGCTGTTACGTGCTGTAGGCAACGAGCCTCTCTTTTTCGTTCTTTCTTCCGTTCCGCCTGTGAACTCGTCTAGCAAATATTTTTATGTTTCCAGCCTGTTTATGGAGGAGGAAGATCGCGCTTGTATGCGTCCGCGCACACACCGCTTCCGATACAGAACAATTTGCGAACGACGACGTCTACTTCCGTGACAAAGAGGATTACTCGCGAGACTCTCTGTTCCGAAAGTATATAACCCATTGTCGGAGCACGGAAAGAGATAAAGGTTATTTTTATAATAATGGATTCCACGGGAAGGGTTTCCATTCGAGCTTGACGAACGACGATGGAATATACTACACCATTATCGCTACGAGCGCACACGCGAGACGAACAGAGAAGGAACTCTGCTTAATCCTGACAAAGGACTCGTTGGAATAGCTTCTTTTAATTGTATCCTGTCACCGCGCGTATTTATCGTTCGTATTTGCGAACGGAAAGAAAAAGGGGAAGATTCGTAAAAGGTCGGGTAGCCATTAAGGTCTTTGTACCCGGCAACGTTTTATTTTGCCGTCACCGTATCTCGGATGTCACTGTTTAAATTGTGGTCGCTATTGGTACCGGTAGATTCGATATCTCAGACGAACATGATTGATCCGATGATCGTTAATGTCCCGATTCCCATCGCAGATATTAAACCTATCGTTCCTGCACTTTTATGGATCGACACTTATCTTGGAAATTGATCATTTTTTACGACCCACTCGACCGTAATCAGAGGTAGAGACGAGGTGGCACACAGTTGTGCATACTAACGTGATTCGTGCGAACCATGTGGTGAATTGTAATACTAATCCGCAATTAAAACATATATAGTTAGACTCCGTACCAAAAATGTAAAAGAAGTTCAATGCTTTTAATGAAACGAACCTGCACACACATTGACTAAATGTAAAAAGAAGTGTAGAAAGGAAGAAGGATGTCAACTAAGATATTTCTGAACAACCACAAAATTTCTTACATTGTATACTTCTAACGTAATTCGAAAGTCCTACGAAGTATTTTAAACGTAAATCACTTGTAGTGATTACAGTACACAAGAAAACTGATGAATAAACAGAATTGCTCGTACTAAGTACATCGTCATACATAAATCCTGTTTCTTCAGCACCGCGGTGCGTAATGAATAATGAGCAGTCAAGTTCCCTCTGCGTAAAGAAAAAAAGGAGATTCGCAAATTGTTACACGCCCCTTTTCAGTCTGTCGTGTTCTTGTATCTTAGAACCGCACGCCCGACAAGAGAAGGACTTTAAACGTAATGGACGTAAACGTCGCTGGCTGTCGGGTGGGCAGAAGGTAAGAGCCCTATATTTATCTGGCCGATATGGTAATTATACGGACGGCAATTAGCGGCGGTGCCGGTTAGGGGCACACTCGAGCCGACGCGAGGCGACGCGACGCCACGGTATCGCGCCACCCGCTCGAGGAGAATACGGAACAGGAAGGAGAAAGGTCATTACGAGAGGCCATGGAGGCAGATTATTTATCTCGTTGTGGCTTTTGCGTGACCGCGGAAAAATTGCATCCCTTGGTAAAATGCTAAAAATTAGGCGGTTCGGTACGAAGACAGATAGGTCTTTTAAACCTATCGGTTCACTTGAAATTGAAATTAAAATAAAGAAATAACTGAACAAACGATACTTCATCTCGATGACAATCAACGAGAACAGTATCTTAAAAGAAATGTTACAAATTTAAAATGAGAAGGTACTGAGCATGTCAAGTTCTTCGGTAATTTTAGTGTTAACCTAAGTTGTGGAAGATTACGAGATGAGAGGATCTATTTTGGTGTGGCTAATTTTATTCGTCGCGGTTTTGAACGCGCGGGAGAATGAATGCCCGGAAGGAAACTTTCCGGAAAGAATATCAAGAATGATAATCCTCGAGCGTTCGGTAGGGGTGTGTCACGCGGAGAATCCGGCAAATGTTGCGTAGGAGCGATAGTGCCCGAAAACTTTGCACCCTAGGAACGTATGGAAAGCGAGTTACGCTTTATTGAAAAGTTTTAGGAGACGCGGTTAAGTGCGAGAGAAGTTCTCGTCGACCCGCGAGAATTTCTCACTTCCGAACTACGGCCGACCCTTTCCTCTTTCTTCCCTGTCAATTTATCTATCCACCGGTGAATTTCTACTATTCTATTTGCCCATTTATCCCGCTCGCCAGCCAACGGCTCTCGATCGATTCTCCTGTGGTTCACCCATCGATCCTGTACAACTGTCCATTTATCCGCGTCTCTCGGTTTACCGCCGCCACGCAGACTTAAAAAATCGTCAACGATTACGAGCAAATAATAGCCTCATTGTTGGCAATTAACGAAGGATGAATGCATTGGCTCTGGCTTCTTAACTGTGCGCTTCAAGACCATTCTCATTGCCGCATTAAACCTTTCATTGTTACTGGCGCCTTGGTCGATTCGTTCTTTGCTGCAGCCTTCAACATACGGTCACACGAGAGTTTAAAACGACGTATGTACCTCGTGTCTCTTTCAATTTTGAGACAATCTGGGAAGAACTTTCAGACTATTGAAATTAGTGGTGGCTTTTTTGGTAGTTCATTTTTTATGAGATCGTGCCGAAACTTTGCGGATAAAGTTAGCAGAAAATTAGAACATTGACGTGTACGAATCAATATCAATTATTAAGAGTTTATTAAAGAGATTTTCCTAGTCAGTTAAGGAGACTTTGCCGAATCTACGTGTTATATATACGATTTACTGGGAAATACAACTGCTCTTGTCTCGCTGCTGAAGATTTCGCCAAAAATAACTGTCTGAGATGTTCTTGGTCCTTCAATTCGCAAGAGACAAGCTTCTCGAGGAAGAAGTAGACCGACAGAAGTACGACGTGAAATCGAGAGAAGAGGCAGACAGCGGTCCGAGAAAAGAGCAGTTAACGAACGAGCGTTAATTAGCCGCAATAACCGACGATCGCGACAATTACAGGGTGATCTTGTACGTTCTCGCAAGGAAACCACGACGGGAATGATAAATTCCGTATTATCCGGTGGTCCGTCGTGGAATTACAGGGGTGTCAAGTGGTTTGCTCCTCGGCGGAGAAGCAGCGAGCATCGGACGTCGATCCGTTTCCGTATAATCAATATTGTACTTCCGGAATTAGACGTCGATTACGACTGGCAAGGCGGGAAGATAATGACTGGGAAGTGGGGGGAGTTCGGCATTGTCGCCTTGGAAATACGACTCACCCCCTCTCTTTGTCGGCTGTCCCTTTCTCAACCCTTTGACTGCCGTTTTCACCCCTTTCGGAACCGGTTTAACATACCCTGGCGGAGTAATTCAAGAGTTTCCGCACGGCGAGGGCAATGACGCCTGGCTCGCGTAGAATTTTCAATATTCCGGCGTTACGTCGCCGAAGCGATTACGGCAATTAGGGAGTGGAAGGGTTGTTCGTCTGCGGAGGAAAAGGCCTGCGGAAATAATTCATGCGACACACGTGGTCCTCTCGCACGGCATTCTTGAGAAGCTTCCGAGCAGACAGTAGGAAACGCAGAGTTTCTTTTCTTAGACTCCCGTTTTTATGCTAATATTTATGCTACGATACTGCTTCAAGACGCTTTTCCCTTCATGTATTTTTAAGTACCGCACCGGGACATTTCTTGTCACTAAAGCGGCTATCGAGAAACAGAGTTCGAGAATACTATACTTGGATACATTACTCACGGTTACTCATCGAAGAGCTCATATTTGATTTAGAACCTGTTCGTATTTGATTTTTTCCTACGTTTTTCCAGAAAGCTAATTACAGCACACGTAAAGCGTATAAACGGGCAAAAGGTGCTCGATGCAATAATTAATTTATTCGATCAATTAAATCGTTTTCTGACACGATAAGTTTGAACCAGTTTTCTCCGTGACCGGTTACGAAGCGCATTGTGCAGGGTCCGGTCAACCAGCAGGTTAGCTCTAGCGTTTTGACGCGGTGGAAATTGAAAGTGTCAGAATCTTTTCGTTCTCGCGATAGTGTCAAGTTCTGGAAAGACTGTACGGCGATGCTTGGAAGTTCACGTGTCGTTATCGAGTCTCGCGTGCCGCACGAACAGGCGGCTCCTTTTCTACGAGAAACCTTACCTTCGTCCTTTATTCCGATCTTCTCGCGGGTAACACCGCGAACCAGCGACAAGAAGTAGGCGTGCCGGAACTCGTCCACTGCGAGAACTTTCATTAGCCAGAACGTATCACGACTACGAAATTCGTCCGGCACAAAGAAACTTTGCATGTACTTCACTTTTCTCTAACTCGATCTACACAAATGTACTTCGACCGTCTTAAATTGCAAATTGGTTTATATCGCGAGATTTAGATATTTAAGGATGTAGAAATATCGGCATCTATAAATATAAAGGATCTAAGAATGGTACGATCTCGGAATACAAGTATGTAGAAATACATGTGGAGATCTAAGGATCTAGGAATCTAGGAAATGAAAAATTTTATTATGCTTTGTTATTGTAGTCTTTTACTTGTTTTCAATGCGAAGACAGGAATACGTTTAGCGTTAATGGTGCTGGTACTAAGATGGAAATTATCCTGGAAGGTGTATTGCCAGAAGTGGCACACCTTTGTTCGCGAGTATCGGAATCGAAAGAACGGACTGGATCGTGCGTGTACATGCTGAAGAGTATTCTAGCTGGAAACGCTCGAGAGGAATGCACGCCCTTGACGTAACTGGTTGGAGGAATGCCATTGCATAATCAACGAGAAACCGCACCACTAAAGGTGGATAGGAAAGGTGTTGCGAGAAGTATCTGGCGGGCTCGAGAAGTTGTTACTCGAGAATTTGAAAAAGGAGGAAGCAAAGATGAATCGGATCGAGATCTCTTCCTACTTGGAAACGATAAGCATTCGAATTTCAATTTAATGGAGTTTAACGTCCATCGTAATGAACAGCATTTTATACGCTCGTGTGACCGTTGCCTTACTCCCTGCGAGTTTTGCGTAATATGCTATTACCAGCAAAATTGCCATACTTTTAGCTATACCACGGGTGTAGATAACGACCCTTTTAAAATATAATGAACGAAAATTGGCATATGCACTTATATTTCCATGCGTATTATGTTCTAATCGATCTCGAAAAGAAAGTCTCCCCCTCACAATTATCGAAGGCTATTACGCTTTCCTGCGAGGGGCTATGATGTTTATTATAAATATTACAAATAACGTCTACCGTTATAGCTTTTTACCACCTTCGTATCTTCCATCGAGTTCAGCTCTGAAGCCTGTAATTGTATCGAGGCCTTTACTTTACCGTGATTGTACGTAACAGGGACCGTGCAGAAGACGCGACGACACGATGGAACAGCGTGAAAAGCGGGGAAAAAGCCAGAAAGACGAGTACGAGCTCGGACAAGTCGTTTCAGGGATAGTCGTGAGAAGCTGTCAGGTGTTTGTTGACGCGAATAACCGAACGACAATAAAGGAGACAGGGAGAAGACACTAGGAGCGGAACATACACGTACATACATAGATAACGTGCAAGAAGGGTGGCGAAGTCGCTAATGGAGGAAAAACAGAAGGGACCAGGAGGAAAACAAACACGAGGGTTAGCAAGAGGACATGCTATCGAGGCAACGCTCGTCTCTTCAAGATCTGGCCCCTCGAGCGGTAACGAAGAACGACTTCTTTCGACACGCTCCATCGTCCATGACAGAGCGTCGTCGCGGCTCAAACCGTGGCGAGGGTTGATATTCAAAACATACAATGGGTGACAACATCGATCCACTTGGTGGTTTGGCGACAACACCGTGCCGTACACTGTTTGCTCGAAAATATTTGTCCATTTATAACTTTCCGTATTTGAGAGAAATAGGCAATACGGCCCGTGGGAATGTTTCGATTCCTCTGTGGAAAAATGGGAAATTGATGAACGTCCTACGTGCAACGGCAGAAAAACGCGATATACCCTGCCACGAATTGGAGTATCGGAAAAATTTTTGGCCACGATTCGTTTTCTATTCCGCGTCGTTAATACAAGTTATTATACTTTTTTCCGATAATGAAAATGGAACAGGTATCCGATAATTGCTAGATTATCTCTGAACATGGCCGAGGTACTTCAATTAATTCATTAACAGACATTTCGCTACGCATACAAACGAACCGCGGATTTAATTAATCCCAGGAACGCGTTCCCGATATTTATTGTGTCGCTGCAGTTTTCGATAAAGCGACGTCATTACAGATCAATTTTCCCGGCGCATCTCTATTATCCCCCATGTACAACAATCGAGCCAGGAACACAGTAATACCCGCACGGACTTAATATTTCGAAATTCCACGAGCTTTAATAACAAATACATGATTCCGAGGCCGGGACGAGATCCTTAGCATTAATTAATTCCTGTTCCTTTTCGTTCCGGCGCATCCACTCGTCGAACAGAATCGAACAAAAGGGAGAAATCAGCCTTCGTCCCCCGTTACGCGGACGTAAAAGGGCAACGTTTGTCGTCGTTGGTAGTCTGGCGCGACTCTCGCGCACATCCGAGATATAATTCAAGAAAAAGAGGGAGGAACGCGACCTTCGCACCCTTTTCGACCCCAGACACCCTTCTTTCGAGGTTCTCGAGACGGTTCGAGGCGTCCACCCTCCTCCACTCGCCGCTTTTCCCTTTCGCCACGAATCCTTTCCAGGTGTTAGCTGTTTAAACGTTGTCGCGCGTAAAAGGAACTAGCTGAAGGGTGGCAAGGAAGGAAGGAAGGAAATGAATGGTAGGATGCACTAGAGGGTCCTGCTGATTGTTTGGTGGTTCCAGGAGTGGTTATCTGCAAATGAAGGGCCACAAATGCGGAACAGTAGAGAAGTGTGCGCGTGGGGTGGCCAGGAGAAATTGCGGGGATGTCGGAGTTTATGCTGGAAGAAAGGGGATGGGTTGGTGGCAGGGGGTTGGACAGGGTCAACGGAAAGGGTGGTACGAGAGAAACGACAGTCGCCCTGCTGGCTGCCAGCAGTTTGTTCGCGTATAATTCGATCACCGACGGGGAATTATTGTCCTAACGAACTTCTTTCGCGAGATTGGCCGTCTGCTCTCTGTTATCTCGACAAAAAGCTTCGCTAGATTCTTATCCGGGGAACAGGAAGCGAATGTTTTCTCGTTTTGATGGATTTCCATTCTTCCCGATCTCCCCAACGGTGAAATGCATTAGCTTCATAATCCCAGAGTTAACATCGAGTGCAACAAGAACAAAGATCGATAACCGAAGATATTCTTCTTCTCGTTCTGTTTTTCACTCGCTTTAACGACCGAGATGTAGCAATGAATTATTAATATATTCATTATAGAACTTATTATGTTAATAACACATTTCCCTGGATTTCAGAGTTGGATCTTACTTTTTAACAATTGTGTGATAGCTCATTTCAATGAATTTCCTGCGAAAGTGTACACGCACATAGTCAATACTTGATCTGTCAATTTCTTAGAGTGGCTTGCAATTCTATTTTCGTATTTAATCCTGTGTATGATTATATTGTTTCTCATGTTCCAGATTTGCACGGATCGTTAGTATTATTATTTACGATGTTTTTAATTTTCTTGTGTATCTTGAAATATGATTTCGATTAACCTCTTTTCTCTGCTTATTCTGGCAGGCATAATTGAAAATACTCTATTGAATTATTGACTCGAACTGCTAGAATCTACTGTGCTTCCAAAGTAAGTATTTTACGTTGGTACTTGTTCGGGTTTGCCGTAATTCTCCCGTTATCGGACTGTATTTCCGACAGAGCAATTCTTCCGACGATAAAAATTGACGGGAATTCCTCTTCCGTTTTATGACACTCGGTACGATCGGATTCATATTCAGAAATTCTATTCTACCCCGTTCAAAGCCGATAAGGAAGATCGAGAACCCGTTAAAACGCACGAAAGATCCAATTTTTAAAGATCCGCATTCGATTTGTCCGACGTCTGTATCGAACTCGAAGAAATTTCCGGCTCGAGGAAGATTTCGCTCGGAGATTGAACGACGCGGTTGATTCGTTACACTCTCGAAACTTCGAATCCCTAGATATCTAGATACGGGACTGTCAGATAGATATCCACGAAACTGCGGACATTTTTCACGATCGTTTATCCCGCGTATCTCGCATTCGTTCGGCACGCTACATTTCTCACGACGTTTCCGAGGGAAGAACGGTTTGTCTCGCGATCTTTCTAGCGAAAAGCTTAGCCTGCACGCCAAAGATCCATATGTCATATCTGTCAGCCGGCGATCGGAATCCGCTGCGTCTCGCGAATCCCAAGGACGATTCGTTATCTTAATAACTTCATGAATTTATCAGGGATATCTTCGGCGAAGGTTTTCTTCGACCGATTTGTACAGCGGCGAGCGTCGCAGGCTTCTTCGGGGAAAGAGGATTCACCACTCGCCGCAGATAAATCGAGACAAGTAACCACAGGAGTCATGGATTATTAATTTCCGTTAAACCGCCTTTCTCGCATGATATATAGAGTTTAGTCGAGCGTACAGCAATTAAATTGGCAGACACGGTTGTACGAAACGCTTCCGTACCGAATAGTCAAACTTTAAGAAGTTCATCTCGGTCCGTAAATAAGAATTTATGGACTTCGGAAGAGTGAAATCGGCCGAGCAAACCGAAGTATTTTATCGAAGTTCCAGAGCTAGTTCTCGTCGAGCTAGAACTATGCCAAAGGATCGATACTTGGCGAACCGTCGATCGAATGTTGGCCAAGCGACGACGTACGAAAACCGCAAATCCACAAGATCGACGTAGTCCAAATCGAGCGGCGACGAAGGAAGCTCTTTGACGTTGAACTGTGTACGGAAGCGGCATTCAACGTCCAACCTACACCTCGACACCATTTACCGAGGCGATAGTGTCGATAAATGGCCATTAGTCGGCCATGTTCGGCCGCAAAACCGAAGTGCACGCGTGCCATTGATAGACCGGAAGCCGATTTTCGCCGGTAGTTAAGCCCGAACACGAAGTTTTCGGTGTGGAAAATCGTCACCGTTCAATTGACGTTCGCTTTGACCGAGAACAACTTAATCGCCGCTATAACCGCCTGTACGCGCATAATTTTATGCAATTTGCACGTTCGGTTTATACCGATACGAGCGGAAATAAATAATCGCGTTTGACCCGGCAAGTATGCGTCCAGGAGATAAAATTACGATTCGTACGAAAAGTTCTATGGGCTAATTATCGCTTAATCATCGAGTTTAGCCTAGCGAAAAAAGGCATTAGAACGAAACCAGCCTCCTCGAGATTCCAAAGATAATTTACTGCACTAATAAACGCATTCCAAAGGTTGCTCGATTTAAAACATGGCAGCGCGTGCCAGTGTCCCGCTTCTTATGAAACGCACAAAAAATAGAGAGACTGGAGTTGCTTCAAGAGGCAATTTCTTCAGTCTCACGAGATCCTTTTCTAATTAATACGTACAGCTCGTCTCGTATGATACGCGATCTCAACGAGACGCGTTTTTATTCCTGGCGTCGTCGCTACTCGAACGAAGAAAGACGTTTCTGTATGTTCGATGCATGGAAAAGATTCGAGGTCCCCTTCAGCCATTATTCCCGAACAACTTAACGAGAGTGTATCGTGTAAAAGCTTGAATAATTTTTCGACACGAACCCCGAGATTAAAAGCCGAGTTCTTATCGACCATTCGAAGCAAGTGTAACAAGTTTGCCCATAAGTTTCGCCATTAATACCGAAATGGCCGTTGCCTACAAGAGCGTTTCCCGTGGCGCTATTTACGGCATCGCTTTTACAGCCTTGGTCCCTTTTATTGCACACTTCCGTACACTCCTGACATAGCCGCATTCAAAGACGACCGTCCTGCCCTCTTTTCTCTCGTTACTCCTTTCTCGTCCCGGTTGCCTTCCGTCCATTTCGCCCGACAGCCTGAAAGACTGATGTCAACGTCGGTTCTTCTGGTATTAGCCGGCTTCACGAGCACCGACATCGTTCGCGAGGACTACGAACCGAGGATGATCCCGAAGAGTTACGAGCGCGAACTAGAAGGCTATCGAGGGCTTTATAGAAACGACGACCACGAGAACTTCGGCTTTATGAGCGATAAAAGCAGCACGGGAGGTCGGTCGACTCGTGCAGTTCGCGGCTTTTTAACTTCTTTTTTGCGGTTCTCGTTGCTGGCGCCTTCAACCGAAGGAGCACCGGATTTGTCTTCTCTCCGTGCCTCCCATCTTCTTACAGCAAACGACTACGGAATAATAAAGCACCGACGAAAGGTAGACGCGTTTCTCCGACTTTGTAACGTCGCAGGGAAACGTTTTTAGAAGCCTCTTCCCTTCCCTTCTTAATCGTTGTTTAACGTCGCAGCAACTGCTCGGTTATTAGCGACGAGGATAATGAAACTGTTCTTTCACGATAATGGTGCTAGTGTTATCTTCCCCATAATAATTTATGTAACAGCGTCTTTGCGAAGTAACTTGGGAACCTTCGATGCTCGATACCGTGTTTAAGATTTCCTACTAAAATCTTTGGCTGAAATTCGTTATCAAGTTAAGTACGTCTGCTAGTAATTACGAAAAGAGCTGCTACCAAATGCAAATTCGAGCCGTATGTATTCAGTATGCACGTACGTAAGCTCTACAATCGCGGATGTGTAAGGAAAGGACTATCACGGTAGACAAATATCGATAGCGATACCCTCGTAGCAATTGTTTAATAATATTCAAGAATTGTAAGAATTACAAGAATTGTAACAGCGGCGCAATTTAAATTTTGAAAGGAACTTTTTCGCTCATTTCGCATCGAAAGCGGACGATGGTACCAGCATTGTTCACGATCGACGTGTTAATTTTCTTCAAAGGAGTGCTCTTTCTGTTCAGCGTCATCGTCTGCTCGTATATCATTCGATGCACTGAAAGAGCACTCGAAGGGATGCAACGTCAAACATTTCTTGGCGAACGAGAAACAGCGTCCCGTCACGAAGAACGGAAAGTAATACGCGTGAAAAATGGTCGGATTAATTCATTGCGGAGCCAGACGCGAGGAGCACAGCGCGAACCATTGAACAGAGATTATAAACAGCCTTTCTGATCTTCGACTGGCTGAGAAGCAGCAGGCGTCCCGAGGCACAAAGGCTACGATGCACTCGTTAATCGCGAGAAGATCGAATCCGCAAGAAACGCATTAACCCCGGTTGCTTACCGATAAAGGAAACATCACGCGATACCGTGGTACACAGCAGGGCTCGTCGCGACGCGTTTCGTTCGCTTTTACACCCCGTCTTCTGACACATGACGAGACGCACGACCCGCCAGCGTATCGTTCGTGGCTCGACGAATGTCCCGTAATGGGGCGTGTGGTAAAAACTTGCGTGCAATGTGGCTTTTCCTCGCGTGATCTACCCCCGATCACCGACTCCCCTGTCTAATACGACGCCTTGACTTTGTTCCCTTTTAAATAGTATCAGACGCGTCTGGCACGGGAGTCTAAAAATAAGCAGCAGGGTCGTGCGGCGAAGCGAACAGATTAATGTCTATTGTTTTAAATTCAGTTTGTCTATATTTGGAAATACACGTCGGGTCGAGCACGCTCGACCTTTGTCGATTGGATTCGATAGTTCGCGTATCCGACACGCTCGATCGCATTCGCGTCCCTAGTTTCACCCGACATAATCTAACCTATCAACAGAAAGCGATCGTTCATCGGGTTCGTACCGTTCCATCCATCATGACTGGACGCTTTTAAAGTCTCGTTAAGCTCGGATCGTTTTCTTAGAAAATACATTAGAGACGTTCCGTCGAGAGGCTGAAATTCAGCTCGAACAACGCGGATCTCTCGTTAGAAATAATTCTGTCTGGTCCATCTGCTCGTCCGTCCAAAGTACCTGGACGAATTCACCCTTTCTGCTCCGATAGAAGGAAAAAAGGACGAATGTAAATTGATCCGGGATCGCTTAAGCCTCGCTTTCGCAGCGGCAGGATTTGAAGGAAGGACGATCGTATCGTCGCGAAGATTGCCGTCGCGAGCACGGTGGTCCCCCGGTTGAAAAGGACCAGAAAAGACCCGCTTCTTCTCTCTAATCGCGATGTCCCCGACACGGAGGAACGAGATTAACGTCCAGCTGCGTTTCGCAGATGCGAGTCTTGCAGTTTGGCTGCCATTAGCGAAACGTCTGGCTGGATGAAAGCTTCAAGCTGGCCTCTCGTTCGTTTGGTCTCTCGGAATGGAATAACTGCTCGGCCCATTAGGCCTGAATCCGGCTTAAGCGACGAGGACTCCTTCTCGAGCCAAGTTCCGTCGCCTGCAGAGGCGGAACGTCACGGAAAAGCCGCCACCCCGAACGGAGAATTATTTATCGACGGAATTATTCCGCGCGAGATCGAAGGAGCCGCGAACCCGCTCGTTACGCATTCATGCGGCTTCTATTATGATCCGACGTAGCGACCCGTCTGAAAGAGGCCGAAGGGTAAAGAAGGGAAGTCTCTCTTTTTTTTTCCGCTGCCAGGAAGTTCGGTCACCCACAAGCCCCAACAAAGGATCCATTCTTACCGATGCGATGGTCCGCACCCTTTTTCCGTTCGGCTCTCCGACCGCGTCGCGCGAAACTTGCGTCGTTATATTCGACTGTGAGAAAAAATTCAATCTCTGAACGCCGATCTCTTTCGAGCTCAATCGCAGCGCGAAAATAGAAAGCGCGAACTTTGTTCTCGAGGAAACTGGGTTTGTACACAATGGGCTGCGACCCAGTGGACTGGACAGAGAATCTTGAAATTTGACGAGGAAATAATTCCGAAATTTTGAAACGTTGCAAGTCCAACGTGTTAGGTAGAACGGCACTACTAGTACGGTCGATTGATGCAGCAGTCTGGTTGAAATATCCGGCCGTCTGTTTCTTCGAGATCAGTAGTCTGCTCGATTCGAATGCACGTTCGTTCCATCAAATCCCGCGGAATCTGTTTTGGTGGCGAGCAGAGGAACACAGGATTCGGTAAGACGTCCGTGAAACGAGAAACCGAGGCAGATGAAACAAGAAGAGAACGGAAACGAGGTCTCGAGCTTTGGCAGAAAAATCTTCCTTCCGCGGGCCACCCTGTTCTTCCTTCTGTTCGATCAGCCGGTTGGCTCGTTCGCCTTCGGTTTCTCTCCGTTTATATTTAATCGAACGATTGGAACTCACCCTCTATTTCCGTTCCGCGCAGATAACGAAATTCTCCGAAAGAAATGGACTTTTTAACGGGGCTCTTTCCTCGAAGAATCGTACGAAACAGAACGCGAAAGTTCGCGCGAAAGCGTGCGAGACCGGTTCAACGATTAATTAGATTGCAAGGGGGACACGTAAAATTGACCGAGCAAATTTCTCCGCTCCGTATTGCCTGTTTGAGCGTGCACGAGCCCACTCGGAGTGGAAAATGTATTACACGGAGTCGGTGGTCGTGCCATAATTAGGGTCGAGCACCTTCTTCAGAGGCAACGTCGATAAGCTCGGGATTATACGCATAGAAATGTACCGTGCATTTCGAGGGCTTAACCTTGGCCCTACTAAGGAGCACTGGGAAACTCGAACAAGTTAGAAATTCCTTCTCGAGAATTTACTTCGAGCGTACGGCTTCGAAGGCTATGTATCTGTACCGACGGTACTTACTCGACTACCCTTATCCACGATATCCAGCAAATTATTAAATTATTCTGCTTGCTTTATGTAATTTATTTACACAAGCTGGCAGAAATTATTGACTAGGATGCTGGGATAATTTTGGTAATTTAATCTGCATCGTGAAACGAAAACATGCGTGTATCAGTCGACTGATCGTGCGTGTGGGTACCTGTATAATAATTATAAAATTGAGAATTACGTTTTTGCGATAAAATCTATCAAATTACGGAAATCAATTGTGGCGCGCGTAACCGATAAGGAAATTGTCGAGCGAAGATTTAATCGCACACGAAAAGGGCGTGTCTGAAAACTTGGTGGACATTGTTCGAACGTGGTCATTCAACTCCGACCAGAAATTCTCTCGTACATCACACTTTCCGGAGAAACATCTTTCCTTCTCTTCTCCGCCGGTCCTTTCCCGTTTCCCGTCTCTTTTTAGCCGACAAAGTTCGTCGCTTTTAATTGTTCGAAGCTTTCCCAAACTTCTCCTAGCTCGGACTCGATCTTTTCGTACATTGTGCGCCATTTCTCGATGTTTACCCGTCACAAAAGAAACTTTGATCGTTCGACGATTTCCTCCGCTCGAAGTCCTCTTCTTTCTCGTTCGTCGGCCGCGCGGAACGGTCGGTGTAAAATATTTTCGAGACGAACAGCGAGCAAACAATAATCGAACAAGCATTGCATCGGAAAGCTCGCCTACGCGATAGATTCATCATCTCGGCTTGTTCGTTTTCAGCTCACGTGTCGGCCACATGTTCGTTCTCCTATTTCTTCCTTCCTGCTTCCTTTCCTTTTGCGCCACGACCAACGCCAGACTGATGGGAGCTCGTTCTCTTCCCCGATAAATGATCGCACGCTTCTTCAGCGATTTTCATCCGGTCCAACGAACAGGACGCCCCCGTTCGTTCCCTCGTCGAAAGAATCCTTGATAAATGATCGCGGCTAGCCGACGTGCACCTTCCGCGGCCCGATTCGATCTGTCTCGGCCAGCACCGGTTTTATCACCCTTTGCAAGTAAATTAGTGCTCCTCGTTGCTGTTTATCGATCGTTCCCTTTCTATGCGCGCTCTGCCGGTTCGTACAGGTGTCGAAACGATTAATTTCCTCGCATTCGTTTGATTAATCGCACTCGGCTGCCTCTGCGGAGATTGCCATTTCGCGCAGTTAAAAACACGGGATTTGGTTGATTCGATGTCATTGAATTATGTTGGCTTTCCTGTATTTCCAAATGGAACATTTGATACGAGATAATGTAACGTTCAAGCGTTTCGTTTACGCGACATCGCGCTGGGAAATGTTTCAATTAAATCTTCTCAAGTATTTGTCCTTATTTATATGCTCGCCACTGTACGGACATTAAAACGGAATTTTGATGAGAGTCATAAATTGTTCGGCCGAAGCGTTTGAAAACTTATTCGTTGAATTATGTGCAAGATTAAATGAATAAAACATTAGATTTACCTTGATCGGATAAGGGTTAACACGGAACATATAAATTGTTTCGTTTCGTTCCGCGAATTCACAGCCGATTAGTCTTGCGTCTCGGACTCGTACCTGTTATTCTCCCCTCGCGTTTCCTTTCTCGCTCCTCTCGAGAACGAACGAGCTCGTTCAGACGTAATTAAGTCCTCTATGAATATTCCGGTCTTCTTGCGAGAAGAAGCCGCCAACCAGCCACTCGTATAATTCTTTTCACCGCGGATCGTAAACTTGGAGAAAAGCGAGACGCGTTCTCCGGACTATAATTCGAGCGAGCTTTTGCGCTTCTGGCTTCATCGAACCCCGATTGATTCCTCGAAACGATGCAACGACCCCTTGGAATTCTGTCAATCGTCCTCCACCGTTCTTTCTCCCCTTCGCGGCACCGAGACAAGTGTACTCGCTCTAAGTTCTTTTACGGCTATATAAAGACTCGGTCGCTTTCAAATTTCTTCTCTGATCGAGACTTGGAAAGTTTCTTTGATACGAGAGGCGGGAACTTTATTCGTCGCATAAACGAAAATACTTTTTGCATTTCGATCGTAACTCGCGCCCCAAGATTCTATTTCGGAAAATGGATCCGCATCTAGATCCCAAAGTCGGGGTGTGTTAACGACTTTTAAACTTTAGGTAAGATCAAATCAGAGGTGCGAAAACCTTTCCGTCGGACATCGACGCGAAATAGGACGCTTCCACTTTCCCGTCTAATATAACCCAGAAATTCTCGAAAACGGATTTCGTGTCCGCGACGCTGCTCCTTTCCCTCCAAATCAGTATCCTGTCTCTCGTCCAATATCCGCACGCGGAGAGCTTTCCAATTTCGCGAATGACGAATAACTCGTTTGGCTCCATCAGAGCCGATCAACCAGATCGTCGCTCGATTTTGACGGCTATCCGGACAGAAAAAGGGACAACGCCTATCCCTTTAGGACGTAGGACGGAAAGAGAGCTGGGTCCATAGGCACACCACGATATTTCGATTTTCATTTAGACGCGACACGTAGCGACACTTCGAGCGAAACAGCGATTTTAATTAAAGCCGCGGTTGTCCTGGTGGCTCCCTTCCGATATTCAAATCAAGTAACCCGCGTTTCTCTGCGTCACGCTCGTTCCTCTGTTCTCCGGCTCTGGCGGCAGATGGTCAGAGACCTCCTCCTCCGAGAAAAAGGTGTCTGCATGCTCCTCATCCTCCTCTTGGTCGCCAGACGCTGCCCGTGTGTTTCTACCGCGATCCTGACGCTTCTCGCTGCGTTAAGCTTCATTCACATATGCCACGTAATCCGCGGTAATCTAACGCGCATTAATATTAACGATCTAATCTGTGCTAATCTAACGCATGACCATATTAACGCGTGCTGATTTAATAGCACTCGGACACATGACAATATTAACTTATCGCGCAACAGTACTTGCATGTGGCGTTTTAACGCGCATCGATTTTTCGCCTGGCTATCTAACACGCAGCGATCTAACGCGCAACAGTCTAATAGGTGGTGATTTAACGCGAAGTAATCTGACACGTAGCAATCTAACGTGTAGCAACCTGACGCGTGGCTATTTAACGGATGGCGATCTACAGCGTCGTAATATCAAACACGGTGATCCAGCGTTCAGGGCGATACCACTTGTGGCTATATAACGTACAGCAACCTTCGAGATACCACTCGCATTAAAACTAAATTACTACACCGAACACTGGCACCTTCCTACATCGCCATTTCCTCCTCCGAAGATGCTTCCGACAGTATACAGATGGACCCGTAATCGTTAAACGATTATTTGGTTACGGAAAAAGTTTCCCGACACAACATGCAGCTCGCTCGCTGCTCTCAAGTTTGGCAAACTTGTCCGGTAATAAACAACGTCTCGCGCTCCTTGCATCCCGAGAGGAACGAATTTCAAGTTGAATAAAAGTGGATTCACGAGGCTGGTAGAAGTAGAGATATTCATGTTTCACGGTGACAGCAGTTTTGTATAATATTAGATGATGGTTATTTTAGCCCCTCGTCGGAATGACAGATTAAATGCACGTGGAACGAAGTCTGTCCGTGTTTGTGACGTGCATGCTGCGGAAGTTGAGGTATCTGGCAGAATGATAAAAATGAAAGCACCAGGTTTCTGGTGCAATTTGTAACCAGAGAAATATTTTGCTCGCCCCGGAATTGAATAGTACGGGAATCTTTCATTTCTTGATGGAGGGTTTCATTTTTCGCGTGGTCCATGCGTTTTTCATGCACAGTATGCTTAACGTCGTACTCGCATCCAAAGGGTATATTCGATAACGTTATAGGCAATCTATATCGGCGATAATACAAGCGATATTTCCTGCAAATACGCATGATCGCCTATCATACATATTGCCTGGAGGGTTAAAAATCGAACACGATTTATGAAACTAAATCCGGACCGAAACTGAATTACTAAAAGGATGAACCGCGTTAATTCTACATTCGTCGTAAAAATCTCAAAGGATATTAAATTCGCGAAGGAAACAAACGCAACAGGAAATAACGCCCACGTTTGATCACGGTCGATCGTAAACATTTCGAGCAGCCATGTAGGCAAGATACAAAGTTCTCCGACTACGATCACCGTGATCATCATGGTCATTGGGGTCGTCATTCTCCGTCCGAAGCATTATTCTCGGAGACGATGGAGTCTGCGGCATCTCGAAAGAAGTACGACCCACGCGAAGCCCGTAATCAACCGAGGCTGTCCTACGGGCTTCTCTGTGCAACTTGCCAATTGCGACTGTTGCAGTCGGTGCAATGTTTTCTGCCAGCGTGTCGACGACCCCATGTGCATCGTTCCGCGACAAGAAATACGACCGGCGATGATTCCTTTGCCGAATGCGCTAACCGTCACGCGATTATTCCAGCTATTTACCCTCCGCACTGGAAGAAACTTGCTCCCTTTGCACGACACTTTGCTTTCTCATCATCCCGCTCTGAAGAATCACCGATCGGAACGTTTGATATCACCTGGGGTGGAAGTTCAAGGTTTCGTGCGCGACACCGAAACATTTTCTCAGTTGCCAAGGAAATTACTCGTATCGTCAACTAATGTGCATCCGTATTTCATGCAAGATAGTTCCGGTAGGAAACTAAAAAATACGACTACACTATACGTATTCCTCGCTTTGAAAGGACAATTAGTTACCGATCACGTACATCACTCAGATCGAAGAATAAGAATAGGTAAATTTACCTGTTTCAAAACTTAGAGCTCATCTTATCGTGAACAGAGGTAGCTATATTTTCTCATGTTTTCCAGGAAAAAAATTTCAAAATTAAGCTGCTGTTCATTTTGTACCTAGATCGTATAATTTTGGATGGGATAAATGGATCCCTGATGTATCAGTATACAGACGAGATTTATGCGAGCAGATAGTTAAGACTTAGAAGCGCAACGAAGAATTGTTATTGACCGTAAGTTGGCAATTGTAAGCGTGTGCGAGTGAAAATCACGGAAATCGATCGTTACCCGCCGTATCGCGTCGTGAATCGATCCGTGAGGTTCGCTAGTTTTATCGGCGATCGCAAAATGCGCCCGTAAATATTCGCGAGGTAAATGCTCCCTCGGAGCGCCTCTACCGTCTCTCGCCGGCTAGTTTTCTTATCTAATCACGCACCGTGTAACCATACCGTGAATCACGATCCTTCGATCGAGCAAAAAAGCGTTCTCCACGCCGACTGGTCCTGCCTAGCTCGACGACTTTCGCCATAAGCGGACTCACACCTTTACCATGCACGATTCCCGCATTCCCGTACCGATGTCGTTGAACGTCGTCCGCGGATAATCAAATCGAATAAAGAGCCATTACGCTCCTTTCGAGATTCGAATTAGCACTTATCCGGATAGTCGATTTACGCGGGACTTTCTGAAAACTTATTCGTCGAATTATAGCTGGTGCCACGTAAATCCGCTGGGCTCGTTTTGTTAAGCAACTTTATTCTCGGACGCGAGAGCAAGTTTCCAGAAAGAAATTCACGACGGTGACAAGATTCGTTTCATCGACAGCGTTCGCGGACATCTTTAGAACAGTGCTCCCCGGATTCCTCCGTCTCGGTTTAGAGGTCATAAAATGGCGAAAATGCGAAGAATTCTTCGAAATGGTCAGACAGTAGGGAGTCTACGATATTTTGTCGAGGTGTAGGCTTATTTTAAGCAGGCCAGTGTCCCAGGAATCGCGCGTTCTTCGCGTATTCTTGGAATACTTTTGTCTTTTTATAGGACGTTTTGCCTGGATTCTAGTGCTACGAAACAAAGGTTGCATCGACGCGTGAGCCAACGGAAGTTCGATCGCGGAACTACTTGGATGCCGGCGTATAATTACGGAGCGAAACGATCAAAGGGAAACCGAAGCACAGAGTGTACGGCGTTAGGCTCGATGACGATTGACGCTCGTACGTGTTGCGGGTCGATTAGCAAACCCGGCCGGATCAATCGATCGCCTATTTTACCATTTCCTGCGATAGTCGCGCTGTCAACGGCAATTTGCCATAATCTGAACGGCGCGTCGAGCAATCGACGGGGCCAATCAATCGGCCGCTAATGGATTTATGATTTCGCCCGATGTTCTCTCCGCTTTCGTTCGCGTGCTCGAGTGTATCCATTCTTCTCTCGGTCCGTGTTCCGATTCGTGGTGCCGGGTCGGAAATTCGTCGAACCATAATGCGATCGAGTGTCTATTACCGTCACGGAGGCGCGGCAAAAATCTGATAATCCGCTCCCGATTCCGGATTTCGCAGCGCAGACTCCATAGTTTATCTTTCCACCGGTTCGATCGCGACTTTTTCACGCTTCGATGGTGACTGGTTATTAAGAGATAACCGGAGGGAAAAGTCGGTGGTTCGGTGGGATTGCGTGGTGGATAGGTTACTCGGTTCTGTTGGCACGTGCCGTAACTTCCTGTCGCGGGCAGCTCGAGGAAAACGAGCCAATAGCTTGCCTCTGACAGATCGAAAGGAGTAGAAACCGGAGCAATTGGCCGACATCGGAAATCGGGGATTTCTCGTGTGGCAGTCTACCGTTGAAAAGACTCGATAACGCGTCGACTCGACACAAAAGGGGCAAGGGTCAGTTGCGAAATCAGAAAGAGGGAGACTATACTGACAAACCTGTCCGGCTGGCATTTCTCTCCTGGAAAAACTCTCGGAACGCGCGAATGCTGTGTAATAGCCAGTCTCGCGATCTTGCGAACACGTTATTTCCTTTTACTTGCACATCACGCTGCGGTTAAAAAGTATTTACATCGAACCGATCGTTGCGTATCATGGTCGATTAAGAACCTGTGATTCACACGATTTAATGGCACAAGACTCGTATACCGCATGGATTTGTAGCTTAAAGTTTAATGAATATTATCACATAAATCTCTTGTTATATTACTGCTGATTGTTCCCTATCTAAAATATCAGGATACTAAAACCCTGTGCGCGATAAAACAGAGAGACAGCACGCAACGTAATAGTACATTTCAAAAATTGTGGGAGACAGAATGGAGAAATTAAAACGGAACGTCGAAACAATTAAAACGACACGTACAGTGAACGGCTGATTCGTTTCGCGCGTCTATTCCTCTCTATTTCTCTAGGCAGAATTTGAAATTTACCTCTGTATTGTTTGTCAGTTTACACTGGCAGCATCGGCTACACAATATGCCGTAGCGATCGCGCAAAGCGTGCGTCACATAAACTTTGGCCTGGTACCCACAGCACCGTTCGCATTTTTATTCGAAACTCGTAGACCAAAGATATATGGCTGGCCACAATCGGTTGGCGATCGATACGGTGCGAACCGGTCGAATCGCGTCATCGATTCAACGCCGCGGAAAAATAATTAGGAAAGGAAAACGAAATGAAATCGTTTTCGTTATTTTCTCGTTGCATTTTACTCGGTTATTGCTTAACACCCGTACATTGAATTGTGGCTTTCTTAATGATCAACTCGCGGTTCTTTGGACCGTAACGCGATACGTTTACGAAACGCTGAGCTGTAACATCCGGTTAAACGTATCGTCGTATACGCGTGATATCATATGTTACAAAATGAAGATCACCTTCTGTAAATATTGGTTCACGTTGCAGAAAATGATTATCGTTTCTGAATCATCTTCGGAATTATTTAATAACTACATCGGAGATTTGGAAATTTGTGAACCAGATCTTCCAAAATCAAAGAGAAGCGTACATAGACATAAATCGCGAGGTATAAACACGATATAATGCATGGGTACCAGGTTGCCCGACATCTGTATTGCCATTAGACATATTGTGCGTCGAATTAAGGACACGTCTCGCTTATTTCCTGTCAGACAACGAGGATAACGATGTTAACGATTTGATCGACTAGTTAATCCCTCATCAACTATGAATGCTTGATAGACTGAAAGTTTTAACATCGCTGGACATCCCTTCCGTGACAACCAGGCAAGTTGGAAACGTGAAAGCTTTCGAAAGCTATCGAACTTTTCTTCCATGGAGAACAGCGTTGACTGGTCCTCCATCTTCGAAACGTCACACCTATACCCACGACAGGTGACCCTTGTTCCATGTCGAATCGAATAATTCATGGTACAGTGATTTTCTCTGCTTGATAGCGTAGTTCAAATACCGTTGTCCGTGGTGTCCGATACAAGTACCATCTTAACGGTATGAAATTTTGCTCGTTCTCGTAACATTCGATATGAATTTCACGGATTTAAACGATTAAAGATCGTAGATGGAAAATTCTATATACTACCAACAACATGTTAATATTTTAAATAATACGTATTAAGGATGTTACACTAGTTATAAATATGTCTGCTGTAGTAGATAGTGTAACATTTGAAAAGGGCTTAAGATTCTACAGATTTCTACATAATTCAATGTCCATAATACACATGTAATGGCCACTGTAATTCTATCGAAAGACAAATGTGTGAGCACACAGAGAAATTTCCGTGATTTACTGGCCAGTGGTTTCCTCATGCTTCCCTTTTTTGTCTTCCGAGCAAAAAAGGAAGAAACGACAGGGGCGTGTACGCAAAGTACAGTCGCCGGTCGGCGAATTAGCGTAGGTGCTCGCGGTAAATGCATTAAACGACGGCATCCTGATTACGCGACACATCATGGGTGCAATTAAGCAATTGGCCGCGGTTTCCATTTCGTCGACACCCGGAAGCGCGCGTGCACGATGCGACGCTACGAATTCCGTTCGTCGAGACGCCTCGTTTCGTCGCGACGACCGATCTATCAGTCTGAAACTTCCTGTCCGCCCTACTAATTTTCCTCGTTCATCTTCGGCTCACTTACGCGATTACCATTTCCGATCATGATTTACGCGCACGCTATTAGATTGACCGGTCTGGCGATCGGAGCCGGTTCTCGTCTCGTTACGTCGACGAAAATAAGGCCTTTGAAGCTGCGGAACGGTGCTCGAGAAAATTTCAGGCTCGAAAGGCAAAGATCGCGGAACTTTTGAACATTTTTTGCGGCATCGGTAGCAAACGAGAATTGCAGGTCTCCGAAATATTCGGGAGCAGCGGCACAAAGCGAGGGCGCATTATAATTATGGCTTAATAAGTCCCGTGACACGTAATGAGTCTTTTGACGAGACGGTAATTAGAGTTATCCGCGCGAACATCAAAGGAGAGAACGGAGTCGAGCCGTGGCGAGCGAGCAGCGAGCCGTCGGCTTTTCGGGTTAATGTCCATCTCGCGCGGACACTTGCTGCAATTTGACGCCAACTGTCCTGCCGGAAGTGGATTCGGAAACCGCGTCCACGAGGAACAGTTAGTCCAGCACCGTTAGCGGACAACGCGTAACACACAGTTCGCGGAACTTTCGGAGCGAAATTTCGAGGGAGGAACAGCGAACGCGCGCTCCTCGCACTGTTGGACACGCTCGAAGTATCGAAGTAGCGTTTAATCGATCTGTCCCGCGCCGAGATAACGGTCGAACAGCGCTTCAGAACGGAAAAATCACGTTTAATCGATCTGTCCCGGACATCTAAAACGCTCCAGCGATTCCTCCAAGCTCTATCGATCTATGTCCTGCAGATTTATCGTCTACAACGGCGAATAGGTTCCCGGTTTGCTCGATAACGATCGATCGCCACTTTCGCTCCGACGATCTTTTTCACCCGCTGGAAAATTAATCGTTCGTTGCGTTTCTTTGTTCTTTCTCGTCCCTCTGTCGCTGAACTTCGTCCGAATCCTTTTTTCATCGTTTAATCGCCGCTTATCGCGGATTTATGGGATCTTGTGCAAAGCTCGGAGGATTTATCGTGGATCGTTTAACGTGTAGTACCGATATTTTTAAAAGTTAATATATACAGAATGTTTCAAAATTATACGTCGCGATCGCCGAACCGTTCATTCTCCTCCCTTACGAACACTGAACCACGATTGACCCAGGCTACGCTGTACGAGGATTAAACTGGCCAAGTTGTGGGCGGTGGCCACTTGGAATATCAAGTCGAAAGGCAGAAGGAATTCGTCGACAGCCTGAATAGCTCAATTAGAGAACTGTCTGTAGACGAATTCAAGTCCAAACTCCATTCTACAGGACTTACGATACTCGAATATTAAATCCTTACAACTAGCGTAAGCTCGGCCCTATTATTCCTGCGAGAGAATACAGCTCCTAGTTTCTTAGAGCTCCACTTTTGCAGACATTTTAAAGCCGCCATCCGTCATTATTATCAACCTTAACCTTGAGGAGATAAATCCACGTGAGCATCCGTGTACTCTTGTATGTAAAATACATACAATTACGAGAATGTATAGAAGTTGATTGGACACTCTGGAGTTGAATAGATCTTTCTTCCCATTTGCATAATCAGGATTTTTGTTCGAGGGAGTTCATCACGTGCTGTACCACCAGGTCTCTGCATCCGGGTCCACTCAGACCCCCAGCTGGTTACGCCAATACCGACTCCTTTTTCAGCGAAAGATCGCTTCCGCGATCGGTTAAGACTCATCGAAGGATAACGTTTCATCGAGCGAGAAAAATGTACGGTCGAGTCACGAGTTTTTCACGGTACATCGAGAGGAAAGGCAGACGGATGAAAGTTGCGATAAAGAGCCGGAAGACGAAGGAGAGAAAGAGCGGAAGAGAAGAGGCTCGGATAATTACCTGACGGGCAGAGGGGTTCAGAATGGGCGGCTTCTCATTGAAGACGTCGCTACGGCCCGCTTATTCGTCGTTGGAAAGGGCTCGTTGACTTTAATCCAGCCGCGAAACGAGCAAAAGGTAATTTTCGATCGGTCGAACGAGCTACGGATCATATATTATATACGTTCACGTCGCTACCAACCGATTGGTCGCATGCTTCGTGTGCACCGCTTTAATTAATTCACTGTATTTCCTCGATCGATCCCCGTTCCGGCTCCGGCTAATTGCGATCCCGGATAATTTTTAATTAATGGCGCGAAACCGACGACCCGACGCCTTTTCGGCGAGCTCGGTTATTTTGGCCTTGCTCGAAGATAATTAATTTCTGACGGGCATTCATTTCCGCGCGTCGACTCGTTCGAAGCTCGTTGATTATCGCGGTCCCCGCGTGAAACTGACGAGATCATTGTCCACGATGCTCGCGAGAAGTCTTCTTACCGGTTTTTACCTTCCTTCGCATTCGCAGGTGTAGTACTTGACCCATTTAATAATTAGACTGCGGATGTTCATGCATTTATGATATATCGAGATCTGCGAAACACAAATAAACCATGTAATCTATGAGATTTATGAAGTCTCGCATGATCGATGATCATTTCGTAGACTTCCATACATCATACACGCATAAACATCCGCATACAAATCTTTTTTCTCTGTATTCAAATAATCTCACGATCAGCGTGCGTAAAAATAAAACGAGTCTTGCAAGTTTAGCACGTCATAATCCCAAAGTAATGCGCAAAGGTGTAATCACGAAACGGATCTAGCATAGTCTATCTTCCCTATCAAACAGTTCTCAACGAAGAAGCCACTTAACCCTTCGACCTTTCATCGAGCCTCTCTTCTCGTACCTGCACCATTCCGTTCAGTGGATCAGATATTAACACAACGAGTCTTATTCATCCTTCGATACCAGTCAATGTACCTTAGCCGTTCGCTTAAGGGTTAACGACACGAGTCCCTAGCTAGTGAATAGCTTGTGCAGCGAGGTTATAACATTGTACGCTGATGCAGGAGAGAGCAATAAGCACCTGGTGCCACCGCCTGGTAGACCCGCGGAATTCGATTAATACCATGGTACACGGCATCGATCGGTTCTCTGGCTGTTCGCGACCCGTTCGCATAACATTTAATTAATCCGTACGTGGCTGGCTTAAAAGGAAGGAAGGCAGCTCCGTCTCTGTCTATTAGCGACCCAGCCAATATGTTGCGGCGATCAAGCGTTGCCCGGTGTTTGGTTATCCCACATCAAAAGGGCTGTCGTCGTTTAATCGTCGCTTTCTGCTCCGCAAACTCACTATTCCGTTTTATAACGTCGTGTTTGCTAGCCTTTCTTAGGAGAAACGGCGATATAGAGGAAGGGGATTGTCTCGGAGCAAGTACTCGAATATTGCTCGAAAATGACTAGTCGATCGTGGCTAATTTCCTTGAGATTTCAATAGGAACGAAGTTGCCCCGAAACCGCAGGCGAACCACAGCTTCTGCGTTAATTTTAATCCGAGAAAGCCTACGTTGTACTAGAGTGCATACGATGACATCGTCTTCGAGACATCTCTCTTAGGATATGACTCTGGCGCGGTTAAATGCACCGCACGGGGATCGTTGGTGGCATACTGTTTGGAACATCGTCGCGAAGTTCTAAATTCGTAAATCATCGAACCGATCCTCCGCGACTCTTGAAACTGGGTCGGAAGTCTGCCGTACTACATATTTCAACAGGATGGTTAGAAATAAAGTCTGGGACGACCGAAATCTCGTCTCATTGTGAATTCGCCGATGGTGGAAAAGTTAGTGTCATCGTTTATTTATGACGTACGTCGTAGAGATTTATGAGGTTATTTAAAACGTTCGCACTTTTATGTCGGTTCCTTGTTATTTGGAAACTGATCATTTTACGTTTCAAATATGGTTCCAAGACGCTCCGACACGTTAACCTGAAATTGTTCTATCTTTGAAAATGTCAAGCGATATTTGATTATACATTTGCACGTTCTACTTGCAAATGTATTTTTACCAATTTTCTGGCATAAAATTGACAGACTATTATATCTCTGCGGAGAGAAGTCTTGCGGTAAGAACGAAATCTGAAACGTCAGCAAGGATTATAGCCTGGAAGAAAGGAACCGATGGACGAGCGGATAACCCCGATTCAGGGCCTAATTGCAGGACCCTCGAAACCTAAAACGTATGATTTATGGACCCTTAGAGATCCAGCGGGATTTTAAGCGGTTCTTAAGCGAGCAAGGGAAACGGTTGTTGGCTAAATCGGACCTTGAACGCACTCTCGATGCGAGATTCGATCTGGAACGCTTTCAGGGAGCCAGATCTCTCCACAGGATAACGTCGACGATTCGTCACAGGAGGGAAAAGCGTGTGTACACAGGACGGGAAAAGTCGCGCGTGACTACAAAATCGATCGACCGTCGCACTCCGCCTCACCGTGTAAATATAATTTTAATCTTGACGGAAATTTCGAGCAGGAAAGGTACACGAGCCGGTGAGAACCAAGATTGAAAGCGAGTTCTCCATTTTGGTCGGGTGATTTCCGCGAGTTTGCACGGCTGACGGGTTCCAGTTCGAATTTCCGGCTTAGAATTCAAAGCTAATATTTAATATCAACGACGGCTTCGAGAGAAATACGGACAACCACGTACACTTTCGACACACACTTTCACGCGATACACGAATTTATTAGAATTGTTACTTTATCAAGATTTTAAGATCTAATAAATACTGGGAATTATACCAGGGAGTCGGTGGTGTACGGTCTTTAAATTCGCGAACGACTACGATCGTCAAACCGACGATAAGGGAAGTTCCTTTGATAGCGATTTGGAGTCGGTACTAATTTTCCCATAGACGTTAGGAAATTCTCTGGAGATGCAGTGATATCACCTAGACGACTGTAATGTATCAAATCGACAAATCGAGGGCGCAGAAATTCCTTTGATACTCTATTAATACTGTGAATCCTTCCAAGGAGTCGGCGACGTACGGTACTTAAGCTCGCAAACGATTGCGATGCTTCCTAATATACAGGGTGTTCCACTTAAGTCGAAAATCACTTTTACATGAATCGATCGTTTTGAAATGATATTTACAATGTTCTTACAACAAATTTCTTCATCGTTTCTAAATTCTAAAATCATACAAGCTCTTATTAACTTTTATCTACCTTTAACAACAATGAAAACAATTAAAATATTTGATTTAGAAGTGGAAGGAGTAATTAAAAAATCGTACCAAATTTCCCTATAAATTCCCATCCTAATCCCACTTCCTGATTTCTATGTGGCCGTACTTGCAAGTACCAGTCCGCAAAGTCGACGACGTATCGAATGACTACTTTCATCCGTTTTGTATGACGATAATACATTTAATCGCAGAGCAATATAACAGTTTGAAGGGGAATTTTCGTTATCATGCTGGGACATGTCTTTACGAAATGGATTAGATGGTGATCGATCATGCGAGCCTGACGCGTACACCTTCCCCTCTAAACTTCCGACACCAGCTCGTTGATACTCCGTGATGGAAGACGATCATCAATGGTTCTTGTACCATTATATTTCCTTCGAATCGATGTCTCTTTCTACAGCCATTTTTCCGGCGATTTGCCACGAAAGTCAATGTTCATAAAACATCCACTAACGATCGCAAATATGTCGAAAGGCAAACGAGGCTAACGATAAATCTTCCATTAATAGGATGGCATGTAGTCGAAGCGTGAACGCGGATTAAAGTGGATTTTGTCGAAAAAAAAATTCATGGGTATTATTTGCAAAACGTTTTAACAAGAGACAACCGGATGTCGGTTTCGACTTATTCTGTTGAACGCACGAGTGACCACAATAGTCACCGGATTAATTACGTGTCTTTCCATTATGGGATTAATACGCGCGTGCATACACGCTGAAAGTCTGTATTTGCGGAACGATGTTTGCCCCGTTGTGCAATCGATCGATCGCAATATAGAGATGGCACGCTATTACGGCTTTACATCAATATTTACGCGAGACGCGAGATTTCATGAGATTTCGGTCGCTGCAATCTAGCTTGAGAAAGGTCGCTGCTCCTGCAAGCGATTCCTTTGCTGACAGATCACCGAACGCAATATCTACCGAGTTTTCAAAACCCAATACCGTACGATTCTACTTCTTCCGAAATAAAAATTATTGACACTGGGTAGACTTTATGCGTTTCTATCCGTCTACCAAAAAAACAGACACTTGGAAGATATATTAAATTTTAAAATGCCGAATAATCAAACCTGTGTGCATCCCCCGTAACTTCAACATTTCATAAATCATTCGTGTCATAAATTTATAGCTTTCGCTTCCACCCTTCATAGGTACTTTGCATCGTCATGATTTATGTGTATATATTAAAGCCGAGAAAGTTGCAAGACAATTAACCCTCCATGCACCCTTGTAGCTTCGTTACATACTAAATTTCTATCATAAACTTATACAGTTTCTTTGCGTCCTTTTGCACGTCTCAAATCTCGCAAACTTGCCAAGTAATTAACCCTTCGTGCATGCTCGAACTTTATACGTTCCAAATTTTAATTTACATTTATCACCTTCCAATCGAAGTCAACGCGTCCAGAGATTCGCAACCAAACTATATGTTGCTATATCACTTTCGATTTTCAACCCTCGCGTAAAACGAGACTTCGTTTACAATTACTCGCGTGATTGGACACTACTTTTGGACCAGGGTGTTGCTAGCTAGCTGCCAGGCCGACTCGGCAACTCTGCCTATGCAATTACACGTCGCAGACGAGTTCGTTAGGGAAGTTTTCATAAGTTTCTCCGCATCGCGTGAGACCGAGCCATCGACACGTTCTCTCTGTCTGCCGGTTTCCCGACCACCAATCCTGCACGCACAATTTTATTTCAGAGGTGTCGACTGGCACGGCTACGCAAAGTCGAATAAAATTAAAATGTGCGTGCGCACGTGCGAACGTATCCCTTTTCCGGATGAGTCACGCCGCGTTTCCAAGGGCGGAAACGCGAAGGGTGAACGTAGACTACCGGTTACATACGAAGAGTACTCGAGCAGGGGAAGCCCTACCGTATATTAATCATCGATTTCATTACAATGAAACGAGTTTAATCGCGCTACCAGCCAGTTTCTTCCACCCACGGCCGAATCTTGGCCCAGCGAAACCCCAGCTGCGTTCAACTTAGAACCAGTTAGATTTGCATTTAGACCCCCGTGTCTGGCAAATCCAGTTTCTCGGAGATTTAGAACCGCTGAACTCTGATCCTGAGGAACCTTCACTTTATCAAGGTTGAACTTCGGTCAATACCGGAAAGCCTATCCGATTCGATAGATTGAAATTATTGACCAGATTGATTGTGAATTTTTTCGACCCCTAACCCTAATGCAATGTTGGTTATACGAAGTTCTTAAATGAGAGCAAATAAGAAGTTTGATCAAGTTCCAATTTTCTTTATCCTTCTGACATATAATAACGTGTCACACTCGTGATGCACAGTGCAGTTCAGATACAAGTCTGAACTAATATTCAGATACAATATTAGTCCTAACATTGCAACAATAATTAGACTGATGTAACTGCCGAAAAAATCATAAGTTAAGGGGTTAACATGTGTTTTAAAGATTTTTCAATTACAGTCCGTCTCCGCACGAATCACGCGAAAGTGCATTATGCATGGGTGACCCAAATTTTCCGCGGTCTCACGAGGGTTGATTAATCGGTCGGCTAAGCGGAACGCGCGACCAAGGTGGCGATGAAGAATGCGAATTCGAAGGCACGCGAGGAATCCGCATTGTAGAAACGTCGAGGGGAATTGCTCGCGTGTCAGCAACGGGAGAAAAAGTTTCGCGGCTCGTCGAAATCGGTTTAGATGGCGAAAAATAAACGGGTCGTCGACGACGTAGCCGCGAACGAACACGTACAAAGAGCCCCTGGCACGGTTTTCTGGGCCGTCTACGTAAAACAATACGCGTCGAGAAAGCGTCTGCCTGCTTCTGAATCATATTATTCGAAGGAAAAGCTGCGACGAAAAGTGTCACGTCGACTTCGCGATCTCGGAGAAGCACACCGTGCCGTGCTGGAAGCATCTTCATTTTAAAGTCAGATTCCTCTCGACCCGGAAACGGCAAGCCTGTCATTTGTCCTGTGCGCTGGAGCAACTTCTTTCCGTGTAACTGACACGTTTTTAGAAATTACTAACATTTTCTGGACCTGCAAAACACGCTACGATTAGCAGCCCAAAAATTGGGTCTGTTAAGCGAACAGGACACTTATTTTTATGAGCTGCATGTTGAGAATGTATCTCTTTCACAATGGTTCCGATTAACCTTTCGATAAGGATGATAACTTAAAAATTTGTTAACTTCTAAACTTTCGTGTCTTTGTACTTTCTAAATTTCCTAAAAATAAAAGTATTGATGAATTGTCATTGTAGCACTGGTTACGGGAATAATATGATTTTATTAGCGGTAAACACATTTTGATGAAAGAGATATCTCTTGGCTCGGATTCCAGAGACTAACGAATGCATGGAACGACTCCGCGCTTCACGTCCACGCGATGATAACCGAGACGTTTCTGCCGTCTCGTCAAACGTTAACGAGTAGGACAGGAAGATTAAAAGTCGATGGGTGGTCGGCGCTAACGAGAAAGCGAAAGAAACGAGAAGAAAAGCAACGCTCGAAAAACAAAGAAACGAAAAAAGTGGAGAGAAGCGACGGACGAAGGTGGCGCAAAAATGAGACACACCGGGCGTGCGGTAAAAATTAAAAGTCCACGGGATAGACGAAACCGAACGAGACGGTGGTCCGTGAAAGGAAGAAAGAAACGAAAAGAAGAGTGGCGTAAAAAGGGACGAGAAAGAAAGGCGAACGGAGGAGAAAGAGGAAAAGGGCGAAGCGAAGAAGAGGAGAGAAAAAGATGGAGGGATGGTTGTGCCTGGCAGTACGTCGAAAAAGAGGGTCGGGATAAATGAGTTAAGTTAGAGCGACAGAAAGGGGCCAACCTCTGCCAGGCGCCGTGTCCGTTCAGATTACTGGCGTCGGACGGAAGAGGAAGAGAGCTGAACGAATCACGGAACAATAATGCTTAGAGAGAAGCACGGCCTCGGTTCTACGATTAAAGTATTTCCTTTTTACACCGGGATAAGTAAGGTGCGCCTTTTTCTCCTCGGCTTGTCGGTAATTCAATTTCGAAAATGAAAAGACTCGACACCGGAGCGAAGTCTCTGCCACGCGAAACGATATTTCATTGGTACCTTTCTTCGATATCTTAAGGCGAAATCTTGTTTGCGAATTGTATCCTTGTTCGGCCTTTCCTCTGTGCCCTTGCAACCTCTAGTTTTCTCCTCTCGCGAGTCTACGAACGGGGAGATGAAATAATTCCCCTCCGGATCAAAGAACGCGTTTAACAGAACCGGAGCCTCGGTAATGCTCGAGCAGAGTCGATCTTAAGACTACGAAACGTTTTAAGGTAACTTTGTTACAACGATACTGCGACGAGACTGCTGTGTTACGGTTTTTTAACAAAGAATGGAAACTCTTGAAAAATTGTCTCTTCTTATATTTTCAGTTCGTCAAGAATATTTTTCCCAGCAGGTAAAAATGAAAAGATTGAATATTATTACGACACCGTTCAATTTGAATCGCTTTTACGCACCGTAAATTAATTATGCATTACAAAAACTGTCCAACCCCTCACGCAGGATACAAAAACCTTATTTCCACGAAGGTTGCGTGCAATCGATGCTACGTTTACCTTCAAATTTGTACGCCAAACAACTTAATACGTATATAAAGAGTCATAAAAAAGAGGAAGCGAAGAAGGGAAAAGAAAATCACTGGTCTACCTCGGTGTTCACCGCCTCTTTCTCCGACTTTCTATCGTCCCTCTCGCTCTGCCTTTCGTCCCACGACGACGGGGTCGACCTTCAATTTCCGCCGAATGAGTCTAGCTGCACGATACACAACCAGGGAAGCACGAGTTGCCTAAACGTTGCTTCGGTTGCCAACGGTTCACAAAACGCCGGTTAATTGCACGCGAATCAAGAGTCTACGACGCCGATGCCCGACAGCGACTAAATTAATTTTCAACTTAATTGCTACCGGTCCGATTGCATCTGCCTTATTGGATACCTCACCATTTTATAATTGATTACGTCCAATATTTTCTTTTAATCGAGTGTCCGTACATATTTAGAATTCGTGTTATAAATCATTACTGTGCACGTGATGATATGCGGATCTAGATGCGTGTGGATGTATAGGATATGTGTAGATATGTACATACACATGTGGGTATTCGTAGATCAAAGATTAAGGTATCTAGAGATCTAGCGATCTAGGAGACTAGATATCTAAGACTGTACAGATTTAGGTATCTATGAATCTGGAGATTCAGGAATCTACATCTTGGGGGATTTATGGATCTAAACATCTAAATCCTTAGAAATCCAGGATTCTTGCGAATTTAGAAATATGTTGATATCTTCCTTTTAATAATACAGATAAACATTTCCGGAATTACTACAAACAAAACTAGCCATTTCCCAGTAATTACTGAACAGGCCATCCGCATACAAATCAAACACGAAGATCAAAACCGGCACGTTGCAAACATGGAGACCATCACGCAGCAAATCAATGGTTCGAAGATCGAAGACAACCCCGCTTAGTCGTGACGTTTGCTCGTTTCCATGGGCAGTGGTCCTCCGATTTCGGCGTCGGAGCGGACAAAAAGCGCGGTAAATCATCGTGCGACGAAACACGAGGAGGTGGCGAGTGGGTCTAGGAAGGGCGCAGTGCCGAAAAGAACAACAGAGCTTTCAAGGGAATTGGAAATGTCTACCGATAGGTAGGTAGGTCGGTGTCGCGAAAAACGAGAAGTCACCGAGAAACAGAGCCGCCCAATCCATTAAAGAGGGACAGAAGCGAGCCGGGCTCTCTCCTCGCCTTGCAAATATTTGCTACATAAATCTGGCTGGCAAAACGCTCGGATCGACCCCCGTGGCGCACGACATTCCTCTTCGCTCCTCGTAGCTACCTACAAGCTTAAGGTGCATATTCACCGAACGCCACTCGCAAACAATCCTGGTAAGAAGTTTGCAAACATCTTGTAACGTTGGCTGATTCTTTCGCGAACAATGCCAATGACAAATTCGCCAATAATTCACAAACATTGAAGATGTGGCAGCGATCCCGAATCAAATTTATACACTCGGATATTTGCAAATTAGGCAATTCAGAAATATAGAAACGTAATCGAATAATTAGAGGGAGAGAAATGAGATACGAGTCGAATAGCGGTATTATACTAATAAAGTAGTCGGTGAATAAGCAATCCCAAGAGAGGTCAGCATTGGAGATGCACCTTAACGCGTGCTGACGTCCCGCTGGGCGACTACTTCCAAAAGCGGCGACCAGCTGAATGGAAACGAGAGTATCGAGAACCAGATACGCGGAAGCGAGCAATTTGCATACCAGTTGCTAGCACCGAGAGACATTGGTTCCTTGTGGAAATAAAAAAAACTAGAAACTACTCTGATAGTCTGAGTGGATAACGCGCTTGAAATTCCGGCGGCGAACCGCGGACTGTTTACTGTTATCGATTATTGGTCGTTCACTGGGTCAATTACGAATTCCAACGGGGTAATTTGCTCGAGAGAGGGCGCGTGGAGTGAGATTTGTAAGAGCAAACAGTAACGAATTTGCTCGGTCGTTCGTATCGGAGCTACTTGCAACTACGGCCCTTTCGATCTACCTGAAGTAATCAGGCTACTAGCGAAGCTCATTTTTCAGTTTCCGTGAACGCTCGTTCAAAGTTACTTCGGACTATGAGGCAGTTGTTCGAGGATTTGGTGTTTCGGGTACTTCACAGTTGTTTCGCAGTTCAAGTGCCTGCTTGATTGCTTTGCTATGTAGGCTAGCAAGTTAGTTTCCAACCGAATCGGTGAAAAATGCTTCGTGATATGAAAATAAGTCAGTTGCACATTTTTCATAATTTTTTTATATTAAACCCATAACGTGGAACGATGTTTATGATCCGTTATTTAGGTACATTTCCTTTCCTTAATATTTCCTGACCACATTTCATTTTATTGGTACGTTAAAAGATTAATAGAATAACCAGCGTTGGACGTGTAACTAGCTTCTCCTTTTTGCTCTCGTCAGCGAATACCAATTAGGAGATACAAGATATCTCAAGATATTGTACGAGATACCGATCTTCCGCGATCGAATATTTGTCAGATGTTTCGTATCGCCTGCCGCGATGATCGAAAAGCACGGTGAAAGAAAATAGAACAGAGCGGATCGTTAGCATCGCGTCGAGAAGGATGCCGGGTTATTTTTATTTCTCTGGTCACATTTTTATTCGCGTACGGGAAGCTTTGGTCCCGGAATAGCTCCTCCGGTTCTCGATACCACGAGAAGAATATCTCTTTCCCGATCTCTCGAGGCTGTCTTGTCTGTTCGCCGCGCGTCTCTCGCGAATCGAATCAGTCTCCCCGGTTGCACGCACGAAGGAAGAGGATCCGCTTTGGCGTCGTTGCCGCGGAACTTTCAGCGTATCTTCAGTTTCGACGAGGCGTGACCGAGATGCACCCTCGCGTTCGCATATGAAATTCTCGCGTGGTCGTACCTATACCGGCGAAAAGAAACTCGAGTGCCGATGGAATGCGACGTAGGAATGCGCAGCTCACGCGGCATCTCGCTTCTTTCGACGTCCACCTTTCTAAACATTTCTTCTTCGTATTTTTCGCCGAGAAGTATTCGTTATGAAACTGACAGCGAGTGATAGGTATAGATTTCTGAAGGAATTTTCAACGAAGAGATACGAACACAAAACCAGGTCGAGAGAGAAGGGGTTCCGTTTATTTTGAGTTAGGGCTTGTCCCCGCGAGGTCCTTCGGTTATGAATGAGGCTCAAAGGCGTTGTTCGAGGAGCTCGCGAGGGGCTGTGCCCTTTTGGGCTCGACGAGCAAACATACGGGATTATTAAACCGTCTACGCGCTCCGGAGACGTTTCATCTTTGATTGGCCCCGACGTAATGGGAATTCCCGGTCGATCCCGAAGTTTACGAAGGGTGTTACTCGCCTCGACTTCCGTCCTGTACACACACACCGGCTGATCTTTCTCTTAGCTGCGCCGCTCTATTCGATACCGATGCCGGCTTTGATCGAGCAATTTGTATGGCCGCGAGGGTGTCTCTCTGTGGAACAACGATGAAAAATGGAGGGAGGTATGTCAATGGAGCCTTCTAATTAAATGAAACGTGATTTCGAGGGTCTGGATGGTGATTAAATTTGTACGATAGTAATGTTAGACGGGATCGGAGTTCATAGATCCAGGTTTCAAAATTTTACGCCATTAATAATGGGAAGCTATCACGAAGGTTACTCCATTAATAATTACACGAATTACACGGAGTATCATGTATGCATTATGTATAATTCTCAATTTTAATTTAGCAAATTATCATTGTTACTATTATCCTTTCCGTCAACATTTTACCCGGGTTGGTAATTCTCCGTATAAAAATCAAGGCTGATAGGTAGGCAGCTTATAAATTTCCTTCCGTCGCGAATTTATCCGATTCTCCTGCTGCGAATACGAAGAAAAGAGGATGAAGAGTTTGACGGGTTAAAGGAGACGAATTCCTTTGTATGAAAGTTGACGCGGCGGAAGGAAACGCGACGAAGGAAGGAAGGAGACGTTGAATAGCGTTAAAAGAGGAACCGTAAGAAAGATACAAGCGTGACGGGACCCGACCGAAAGGATGTCAGAAGCTGCAAGAACGGCGTGTTCCGTAGGCAGACGCCGAAGAAACGTCCTCGTCGACGACGAGGCTCGTTGAAGCGCGGCGACGAGACGGGTGGCGGGAAATGAAGGGCGAAACAAACCGTGAAAACGAGACGAAACCCGCTGGAAATGCAATAAACCGGCCTGACGGACGCCGACGTGATTCCTGAAGCGAGCAACGCGCTTGCAAAGCGAGAACTGACAGGGCGTTAAGCGAAGAAAATCTGATTTGAGTGCTGGCCCAAGTGACACATCCTCCGGGAGGACCACCCTCTTTGATAAGTACCACGGATTTCGTGATACCAACTGCTGTTACACGATCGTTCGCGACGATTCCGGTGTCACGTAGCGAAGTCAGTCTGCAAATTAATACGCGATATAACGAGGAACATCGTGACGATTCAAATTTTATCCTCGCGTAACCTGCAATCGCGTCTGCTTAACGAAGGGCTCCGGTGCTCGCATTTCTAATTGGCAGCTCCATGTTCTATCTCTTTCGTGATCCGTATCCAATCGAGCGCACATTGTCAGGAGCTTCTGTTCTGGAAGATTAGACCCGTATTTTACGATTGCGATTAAGGCAGTTACGTTTAATACTTGTTTAATATTTCCGTCGGAAGATTAATCTCTTCGATGATATTGGCGCACGTGTGGAGTTATTTACAAGTTTAATAATAAATGGCTAGGTGGATACCCTGTTTTACTTGTATAATGTTCATTCTTCTGATTGCAGTCGGTGTAAAATAAATAAAATATAATCGTATAAAAGAGTCGGACCAAATTGTCGTTAAAGTCAAAGATTTATTAACAGGTTTATAAATATAGGAGTTACTGGTCAAGAAATTTAAAACACTTTAAATTTGCAAATTTCCATAAACAATAGTTAAGCATCGTGTCGTGTTAAGATAAAAGACCGCAGAAAGAAAAGTGATCTCTGTAATCCAGAAATGTCAGACACTAAAAACATGGAAATGACACGTTCACGAGGTCTGCGAAAGAATCGAGGAAAGCAATAGCCAAATTGTCGCCACCATCTGCAGGGTATAAAGTGTCCTTTTAAACGAGTTTCCACGTATCGGGTGTCCTTTTAACGCGAAAACCTGTCCCGTTCGTTTACGGGCAGGAAGAAGGGTTTCGGTATCAAGCGGACGCGAAAAGTGACACCGAAACAGCCGGTTATACGACGAGGAACCCCAGCACGTGGCCACGAGCGAAGCTTGACACTCCGCAAACTGGCGCACGACGCGACTGCTTGAATTATTCAATTATTTCGCTGGAGGGTTGCGCGCCGGCAAGTATCATTCGCGAACAGACGCGACGACGCGGCTTACTCCGAAACCGTGTTCCACCTTGCTTTACCCGAAACCATCGTTTCATCGCGTGAAAAAGGGACTCCAAAATCAAGGCTCACCTCTCCCAGGAAACACGAAATCTAATTCTTTTTACTCGTATTTCGGCTAATGAAATTAAATAAATGCTAAAGTTGCAAGGGATAAGCAAACGTTTAACCATGAAATTTTTCCAGGTTCAAATTCTTTTTTTAACCCCTTCGCCTATGATTAATTTGTCAGGTGCGTCAGTCAGAACTTACTAATACAGCCCTAATATAAAAACAGAAAAAGAAAGTTGAAATGTTATGTCAATTTGGTATTATGCAATCGTTGACTATGTAAATTATAATTGGACTTGAACTTCAAACTGAAGCGTATTGAAAATTCGAGTAAAATTGATCGCAACTGAAGTTCGAGTGCATCACGAGTCAGACTCGTGGAAATAGTGCAAAGGGTTAAGATCGATGTAAACAATGCACGAGGATTCAACGCTCATATAATGGTTTCGAAGAAATTCTAATTCGCAACGCCTCGTTCCTTGTCGTTATCCCCGTTCAATAATAGAAATTGCTTTTCCGCCTCGATCGCTCACAGTTCCCTATTCCTCGATATCGATAGCCGTGTTTCCTAGCAAGAAGTAACGGTAACACGAATCCCCGAGTCGTGCAACCTGCGCCTAAACGGCGTAGATTTTATCGTGCAGCAAAATCGTGCGCTGTCGGAGCATGCTTGGACCGTAGGTGGTTTTCATTGTTCGCGGAGGATGCTATACACGGTCGAATAAACGAATCGCTCGCGGTAAAAAGAGCGAGTGAATTTCTCCGGGTCGTTCTACCGTTAAGCCACGTGCTCTCGAAAGTTTAATAAAGCACCGGTAACTCGAGCATTGTCTCCGTGGCCGGGAACGTTCCTCCTCGAACAAGAAGAACGTGGAAAAACCGGCTGTGTACGTTGGCTGAAAGTCGATGGCGAAAAGAGTAAAATCCGGTCGCGAATCAAACGTACTAACGATAAAAGCGGCTGCAATTTATTTATAGAGCTCTCTCGCCCGGAAGGAAGTACAGTTTATTTACCGAAGACGAGTCCGGCGGCAAACGGAATTTACTTGGCAAACTTAAAATCTGCTGGCAAGGTAAATTGAAAAATAGCGGAGGTAGGAGGCTCTTATGAATACGGGACTGAAGGATTTGAGGAGGCCTTTGCATTCAAAGTAGCTGTACCACTTTCGATATGTGGATGCTTTATTTCTGTTATTCTTCAATGTACTCGTACAATTTGCTTCGCCTTAACCCCTTGTCATACATGTGACTTCATACTTCGTGATTTTACTCGAATTTTTGGAGTTCGAGTCCAATTTGCATGGTCATAATACTAAATTGACATAACATTTTAACTGTTTTGTCTGTTTTAATATTGCAGCTGTGTTCTGACTGACAAATTATAGAGCAAGGGGTTAAAATATTAAATATTTATAAGTATTAACTATTGCATCTTGTTATACGTGATCAGACTTAGAAGCTTCCTCCTTCAATAATTTCCTTCTGCTCGTCCTACATGTTACGAAGAATGTACTTTGAAAAGAAAGCTCTCTTTTAAACGCGTTCATAAATATTTTAATTCGCGTCAATATGCAGCAGCATTCTTTGTACCTTGACAGTGAACAGGTTCTCGAAAGTTGGAAAGGAAAGAGCGTATAGAGGCGCGAGTGTTGCGAGAGGCGTAAAGTGGTTTCGCGCGAAACTATAAGTACTGGAGGAATTACAGTGCCTAATTGTTCGTCTAACGGCAAGAGAGAGCGGGGTCATTGCGATCTCACGTTAGAGGGAAACCCATTTCCTCGCGGAAATGAGAAAGGGTGACGAGCGTTTTCCACCTACCGATCCTCTCTCGATTTGTTTACGCGCCCCGTTAATTAACCTCGATAATTGGCTACGTGCCAGGCATGCGTTACCCACTTCAGCGCTTTCAGTTTTTCTTCCGACCCGGGGAAACAGGTAAAGAGCTCCCGCTCGTTTGCATTCTTGCGCGTCGAAGGGTAGAGAATCGCCGTGATAGCTTTTCTAATTGCGAGTTAAAGAGAATTTGATTTTTAAACGAGGATCCTCTCGGCGTTTCCAGTTAATTACTTATTGCTTGTACGCTTTCAATCTTTATCGATCGTTTCGATGCCGGTATCTAGTATAAAGATCTAAAATAAGCAGGAGATTATATTTGAAGAATTACTGGTTTCATGGAAGTTGAACTCGAGATCGATTGCATATATGAATATTAGTAGCGTGTACACGGCACGAAGAAATAAAGTTGCAGCTTTGCATAGGAGAAAAGGAGAAAGGCAACGAAATGGAAAACTCGTAACGATTAATGAAACCGAAGCATATCCGCAAAGGGTTGTAACGGACTTCTTTCGGGTCATCAAAGCGTTCCTAGGCTTCTCATTTCCGGCCAAGAAGTTTCAACGAGGATGGCTCGACGCATTCCGTCCACGTAGATGCAAGCGGTCGTATGCAAGTTTCGTGCCACGGTTGGCCAGCCTCTTTATTTCGAAAATTCCACATTCCTCGGCCCGGAATAATGGCCGACTCGTTCCGACGATTCATTCGCGAGTAATCTCGCGTTCGTTGGGCCGCGATAGAAAGTTCCGAGTCGGTGAAACGACGCGAAGAATGCTCCTCTACCTCCAAGTACGGCCAACGTTTTAATAAACTCGCTCTCCCCGGTTACTGACGAACGTCCTTTGACCTCTCGACGGTGGAAGCCGCAGAAGGGACGACGAAGCTTCTTTTTCAGGAAGCTTCCAGCTCCAAAGCTCCGTGAGAATCGATCAAAGGACAAGATTGAACGTTAATTGACGCTACGAGACTCGGACAAGATAATTGCTGTAATCGTTGATCCATTGCCGACCTCTATGAAATTGCACGACGTGATATCTTTTGAACGGTGATTCTCGAAATAGTGTGGCCGGAAACTTGAGAAATTACAACAAATATTTTACGAGATCTTTTTTTAAGAATTGTTACATGATGGATCTCCTAATAGATCACTGTACTTGAACTGTATTTAAATTGCATCATCTCATCACTCGTTGCATATCGCGTTAGATCGTTACATCTGTATCTACACACGATTTTGTCAGAAGACTGATTTTAGATTAAAGCACGATTGTTCAGATACAAACAATTTATCTGCGAAGATTAGAGATTAATCTGTGTACATTTCCACGGCAAGACAATCGATTAATCGTAGATTTGGAACGGGTTCCTCTGTAGATCCGCTCCTCCAATTTATCCAACTATTCGGAACCGTCGACGCTCTGTAGAGTGTTCCAAATGGCTACCGTCTGTGGTATTAATCATTGACGAGAGTTCTACAGGATTCGCTGGTCAATTTGAGTCGCTATTAGTCACTATTAATTACGGACCCTTTTCAATCCTTTCCGCTTCGAGCTTACAGAGGGATGCGACCGTTCCTATCTCTTTATATAATCCAGAAAGGTGTCCAATTATACTCCCCAATATGCAAATGTGACTCTTGCCTTTATGCGAATTAAAATTCTTTCAACCGCACACTTCGTCACGTAACTAAATGGTCTAAAAATTTGCAGTAAATCCTATTCGCGATCTGCTAAATTCTGAATGTTCATCTGCGAATAATTTTGTTATATACGGGGTGCTACGAAAGAAACATTTATTTTCTCTCTTCGAATTAATTGGTATGGATTTGAAGATTTGTGTTTTCTTCTTGTGTGGTTTTTCTAAATTTCGGAATTTTCAATTCTTAGAAACTTCGAATTCCACAATTTCTAGCTGTTAAATTTCTAAATATCTAAATTTTCAAATTCCTAACTTCTCAAGTTCCTAACTTTCTAATTTCCTAACTTCCCAAATTCTCTACGTCCCTATTTCCACATTTCCCCACTTCCCAAATTCCTAAATTCCGAAATCCCTAAATTCTCTCATATCCAAATTCTCTACCTCCCCACTTCCCAAATTCCCAAATACCTAAATTCCGAAATCCTTAAATCCCCAAATTCTCTCATATCCAAAATCTCTACGTCCCCACTTCCCAAATTCCCAAATTCCCAAATTCTGAAATCCCTAAATCCCCAAATTCTCACATTCTCAAATTCCTTACGTCCCTACTTCCCAAATTCCCGAATTCCTAAATTCCCAAATTTAAAAATTCTGAAATCCCTAAATCTCCAATTTCTGTACGTCCCCACCTCCACGCTTCCCACTTCCTAAATTCCCAAATTCCTAAATTTCCAAATCCCTAAATCCCCAAATTGCCACATGTTTACTCCCGCAAATCATCGCATCCTAAAATTTGCAATTCCCCGGAAGTTGGTAAACGTGGAAATATCTGTGCATAGCGAAGAGAGGAATTTCCGCTTGGAGCATACGCGGCGAGCACGAGGCGTCAGAAGACACGCGATGCGAAGAGGAAACGCGGAGTAAATCCGCGAATTCCGCGCGGCATTTTCTCTTGTTCCGTGGCGTTCGCGCGCGTCCTTCGAGCCTCCGTGCACGCCACTTGGAATTCTTCTTTCTCCGCGCGGCAGAGAGCAGATGGTCGAGCAACTTTTTCACGGCTAAGGATCAAGTTCACCGCACGACGATCGTCGCTGCAACGACGAGCGGAGCCTGGACCCCGCAGGTGATGCAGGTGCAGCCTACGGCCGGGGTCATCGACATCGTTCCTCGTTCTGCCTCTCGCTCTTTCATCCCACTTTCAGCTTCCTCGTCGAGCCACGTTACCGTGTTACCGACTTTGCGACCGGCAAACAAACGAGTCTGGAAAAAAGTACGAAAAGAACCGACGCTTGACCTCGTTCGAGAGACCGACTTCTTTCGCCGATAAATTTCCTCATTTTTATTTACACTCCTATCAATTTGAATGTACCAAAAAGGGATTTCTAAGATTAGTCAAATTTCAGACTAGTAACTATTTTAATCGAAATTGTTTACTGGTTTATGGGTGATAAATGATTCTTCGAATAACGTGAATTCAGTTAACCTCATTTCTTCAGAAATTTAGAGAAGAGCCGGAGGTTTCTCGAGTGTCGCTGCTAACGGTAATCGCGTAGCTTCCAGTATCATTTTCCAGAAAACTCGTTCCTAGTTCAACTCGTTTGCATCAGGAACGAGTCTAATACTCGTTCGTTCGAATAGAATACGAATAGAAATAATGAAATAGGAAAAATATTAGAACGGTAGCGATCTTGTGTTACAGCATTCATACGCTTGATTAGTATCATTATAAATGATCAAAACGAAGAGGAACGAAGAAATTCGATAAGACTGTTCAATGACTCGAATAAAGAAAGAGCATTTATTTGATGGTAAAGTTAATGTTACGACCAGTTTTAATCGAATCCTTGAAAAATTGTTAGAAATGTAATTAAATTGCCATTGTATCTCCGAGTGTATCAGAAGTTAAATTTACTCGAGACTAATCGACTGAGTCGCGATCACGAAGCACGGTTACGGAAGATGAACGTGTACCGTGCAACACGATCCGTGACAATGTCACGCTCTGGAAGTTCACTGTCACAGAAGCATGAAGCCCGTAATTTCTACCATCTCCCCGAGACCGCATCGTCTAACTCTTCTCGCCGCTTAATTTCCTCCTCAATCTCTTCCCTCCATCATCGAAACTTTACCCTTTCCCTGTCTTATCGAGTCTGGATTCGTTCCACGCGCACCCCTCTAACGAACTCCGACAATGAAACAATGATTAGCTTCGATCGTTTCCTGCTTTCACCGAAACTTAAATTCGATCTGATCCGGCTTTAAATTCCGTGTTCGACTAGTTCTTACCTCCTAGTTACCTTTTAACTTGTTCAACATCTATATCTTGGCTGAGTTTGAGTTGCGGCCAAGTTAGATCCACCGAAATCGCGAATGACCTTCATTCGGTTTATTATTCACTTCGGCTTTGACTTTCACTCCAGTTTATCTTAGGCTTGGGTTTGTCTTAATTGTTGATTCTTTCAGCTAACCCTTCGTCGATGTGACAATATTTCTGTTATACTTATCGAAATGAACAAATTTTAATCATCGAATATCCAACTGCGATGAATTATCCAACCCCCGCAAGGTACAACAGTTAAAAAGAATTATAAAGTAAAGGGTTGACGAAGCGTACGATTAAGAATACATCGTGTGCCGTAGAACCCTTCGAGACGAAGCCTCGAGAAGCGGAAAAACGAGACGAAGTCTGAAGCAAGGATGCGTAACTTGGCACCAGCCTTTCCTGCGCGTGTTCGTGTGTGCAAATCATGCGTGTAACGAGAGCCATGCACGAATAGGGCTATCCCCAGCCATGTCCCCGGGATAACGACGTGAACGGCGCGAAAGAGATAACGAGGAGAAATTTAGGACGGTTGTTCAGCTAGGTTCAATTTCGAAATGGCGAAACTCTGTAACCGTGACAAGTTAATTATCCGCGAGTCAACGTATGCAAACGGGACGAGACAAAAATTGAATGCTAATGCCAGACGATAACGGTTACCGCTTTCAAGAAATTGAAAAACATGGAAACTCGAGTATGTAGAAATTTCGTGCTTTCAGATCAAGAATCGGTGTCAGCGAGTTCAAGTCACTTGCACCTTCCCGCGCATCGCTGCTTTACGTAATTGTTTCTGAATTATCTATTCGTGCAACAAAATGGTGTAACAGGAAAGCTGACTAATTGGATATCAACTGGAAGCATGTTAACACGAACTTAATCCCTCGGTTACACGGGGTGACACACATATAACTTTTGTTCTCGGATTACCGCGTTAAAGCGTCATACGTACAAAGTTTATAAGGCTTCGAGGAAGCTATTGCGCGACGGAAATCGCTTAATAAGCGGATCTACGAGCGGCAAGATTTCAGCGGGATATAATAGATATAGTCGGTGCAACGTCTAGTTCCCGGAAAGCAGGCATTTATTCCCGGGGGATGAGCAACACGTCCAAAGAGTCGTAAACGAGCTGCTTTTACGCGTCTTGCGACAAATATACACCATCGCTCTTCTATTTCTTTCTTTCGTCGATATCCTCATTGCACAATGTTACTCCAGGAAAAATTGGAAGAAATCTATACCTCCTTTACAATTTATATCTTCGATTTAACGAGTTGTTTTAAAAATTGTGTCTAGAGATATAGCACGATTCGACTCAGCAGTTAAGAGATAAGAAAGTTCAACTTCGTTTAGGGCAGTACGAAAAAACTTTGAAGTAACGCAGCCTTAAATTTAAAGTGCTTCTATTTAGGACCATGTCTTCAAATGCACCTACACAAGGGGAATAAACTACGGCTGGAAGTTAACGCACGTATACCTCCCTGAATCAGTCCCCGTTGCGAGCGTAGCCAATAAAAACGGCGAGCGCCGTATCCCGTAAGAAATCTTGGCGACCGAAAATACGGAGTACAGAACGAAACGTTGCATTATGTAGTCCTCGAACGAGGACAAAGACGTATCGCGAACATTGGCACCGGTGGAGAGACAGAAGCCTATGGGGGATGCAGGAAGTTGGGCACAACTCCTTGGCACCGCTCCCTAAGAAGTCCGTGCCCTCCTCCCGAGGGAACCATGCTCCAAATCCTAACGACCGTTCATGATTTACTCTCTGCCAGCGTTAACAGCGGAGACATTCGCGATACACCCTTGTCTGCTTCTCCGAGCAATTTCTTTGGTCGCCTGGTATAATGCCCCTTATCTATGAACGATGCCTTCGGTCAAGCGGAGAGGGTCGAGCAAAGTGTCTGTTCGACAAACGACTTTGGCTTTGGGACGTCGGTGGACACGGTTTTTCAGGATGTCGCGGACACGGAGAAATTAAGAGGTTCCCACGAGATACATTTATCTAATACGATGCTGTATTAATCAGCGTTCTTGTACCGCGCCGCGGGAAACAGAAGCTTTGGTAAATTATGCCATTTGACTTCTGTGTTATCGTGTCTGCGCAACTGCTCTTTGAAACTTCTTTTTATACGGCAAATTTATGAGTTATCTGAAATCGTCGTGTCGCGAAACTCGGTGTATCGGGTAGAAATAATGCCTCGCAGTAACGAAAAGAACAAATGGGAGTATTAACTGTGTGTAATTTACGCATTACGCTCTATAAAATTTGTTTCGTGTTCGACGCGTTAACGGCACAAAGGGAGGTGTTCCATTAAAAAGTGTGGTATTACGCATAACAAACTTCCGGAGGCTCAATATTGTAAGAGGAAAACGGCGCAAGAGAATCGTAATAATAGAACGCTAAGTTCGCCACAACAACATGTTCGATAATATCAGTGTCCAGTAGAATGAGCATTTATGGTCAGGCAACCTTGCCGAGCAGCCATTTCAGGGCGCATATGTACGCCTCCTCGTAGTTAAATGGCTAATCTGAACTGATTTAGACGTGTAACTCGAGGGAATGAAGGGACACGCGTAATCTCGGCGATACCTTCATTCTTACCGATCGTACGCACACCTATAATCATGAAAGAAGAAGACGTTTTCGAAACGAACGCGAGTATCAATAAAATCCGTAATGAAGCGTCGACGAAGGGAGATTTTGTTGCACGCGTAAGAGACCGGTTTGATCGTGGCTTAATAGATCTTGGCTGTCCTCATTTGCGTTCCAAGACGACGACGCTAACGTCGTCCAGCGCGTTCGCGACTCGTTTCCGAATGAAGCGATTCGCCGTCACGCATCGTCATTACCTGGCTGCGACTGTTCGTGTGATCGGAATTACTCGAGTGAATCACGCACCACGGTGTCCGGCCGTCAGGGAAACCGGCTTCCTCTTTTCAGCTCGCGAACACCTCGCCCCGTTCGATCATTCTATCGATAGAATTTCAATTTCTGCCGCGTTAATACGCCGCGATGCAATCTTTGCTCCTTCGGGTTATTTACATTTTATCCGATCCGAAGACGGATCGATTCCGACGGTGCTCCATTACCGTGGGCGTTGATCGAACCGCGGACACCGTCAGAGATTATCTCCACTGAAATGCTTTTCATCGGGATTGAATGGAAGTTTAATCGGAAGACGAAAATAACGCTTGTTCTTAAATTTATTTCGAACGACAAACGACCTTCCGACGAATTTCTTCAGTCTGGACACATCCTGTATCTTCGGGATCCAAAAACGACTAAAAGTTAACACCGCCGACGAACCGTTTCAAGCTCGAACGGTAACGAGAAGATCTCTGATTGGTCTCAATTTAAATATACTCCACCGGTTATCGGGTGATTGCATTATCGCAAATTATTCGCTGCCGAGTTAATTTGACGTCTGAACAGCGAGCGAATCGAGATCCATGAAAAATCGTTCGGGAACGGTGGTCCTTCGACCCGTTTCTGGATCACCGACGAGGTTAACGACTTGGCCCGTTCCTTCTTCTTCGTTCATGGGACTTCTTGTTACGCGTTAGATAATGCATGCAAATTGCATTAACTCAACGTGACTACCGGTTCTCCGGGGCACGAGAAAACGTCGTCGTCCAAGTCTTTGCTAGTCAACGACCTGTCCATGTAAAGATAGACGGAATCGTCACCACGTTTACCGTTGCAGTTTCCAAGCGAATCTTACACGACTGTCGGCTCACGCGAGTGTGTATTATGAATGTCCACAGGGCTGGCAGTGAATCACGAGCGACGTTTCGAAACTTCGAAGACGAAGCTAACTCCTTTGAGACGGTAGGCCGTGTCCGGTCGGTTGGCTCCGCTAGCGATTTCGACGAATCGTGTCTTTACTGTTTTCTTTATTAGCCTTTTCCCTTCTGGTCCTTCCACGGCTCTACCATGGTCCACGGACTTAATTACCGCGGGGCCAGAGATCCGGTATCGGTGACTCCTCGCGGCGCGGCAGTTCTCGTTTTAATCTACGGCAATTAAGAATGTCTGGAGCGCGAGGCAAATAAATGGCCGTGTATTAACGGATGAAAGGCCGCGTTTAGTTATTGCTACCTAATAATCGTGATTCCTCATAACTGACATTTGTCTATGGTTGAGTTATGATCGCATCCTTCGACCGTACACGTGTTTCCGGAGAATCCAGTTGGATTTTTACGGTACACTCGGGTCAACCTCGGTTAAAGACGCGTGAACTTGATTTTTCATTTTTCGAATTTGATGTCTAACTTTCTGATTCTTTTTATTCGCAAATCTTCAAGTCCTCACATTTTGTAAATTACCAAATCTCCAACTATTCAATCCATACATTTTCAATTTTTCCAATTTAAATCTCTTAAAAAATAAAGCACATGAAAGGAATACTTAAGCAATTTGTCACTTTATGCTATTTCAAATTTTTTCTACTTAAAAATGCTACCTTGTACAATTCGACGTGGATTCGAGTAAACAGGAAATCTTTTGCCCGGAGCAAATATTCCACGGGATCGCAGTTCCCACGGACTTTGACTTTCGGCCGACAAATCGATCGCCGTTCCCAACTTTTCCGCGTTCCGTGATAAACGTTTCGCGGTAAACGATCTCGTTCGCTGACCGTCTGCCGGGTCGGCCAGTTTCGTAAATCGTTCGAGTTTTATTTATGATCTTCGACGAACCGGTGGTCTTTCGGCGGTATCCACCGCGCTCGAATATACGTCCACATAGGCGTGTATTTACCGGGTCTCGTAATACCGATCCGCTTTATCCCGTGGCGCGTGCCAAGAAATTTTTCCACAGGAAGCGCGGCTTCTCTTGTGGGTTCGCCATGGCGTCACCGATCGAAAATAGTCGCGACCCCGCTCGTTGATGGATTATAAACACTTTCACCGTGATTCCTCGTTAATCCCTGGGCTTACGGTTCACCTACTTTTAATTTTACTCGAAGGTTCATCTGGCCGAGAACGAAAACGTTGCGACATGGAGCGTGCGATAAAATTGTGCCTCATAGAGAAATTGTTTTCGACGTAAACCTCGTGTGCCGGATCATTATAGAATAACGAGAATACGCCGATTAAAGTACACGATGCAATTCAGGATGCTGGCAATTGAGTCGTAATATTTCTCGAATAGCTTTCACAATTTTCCTGCAATTAATGAACTTTTTATAGTGCCATAATAATTTAATAGTCTAGGAAATTCTCTCGAATCGTTCGTTAAAACACCCAGCCTATTATCCTAGCGTTTATAGTCTCCCTTAAAATCACTTGATTACAGATATCCTGTAATTTTGCACACTCGAACTTATCTACTCTAATAAACGATAAAGTTAATTCAAATTATAGCGATATTTTATTATCGCAAACGATTGTTTATTCGTTCAGAAAGGTAGAGAGTCAAAAGGTAGAAAGTATCGACGGAGTCTCGAAGTCAAACAGATAACTTGGTACGGTACATAGAGAACGGATTTGACCGTAACGTTTCGATTCTTACACCGGATATCGCGTTCCAAAGCAATCTATGGGAAGGACACCTCTCTTTCCGATGCATACGAGCGTCTCGAACGCAGCTCGGCCGGTCTGAAGCAATATTTGGACTCGGTCGAGTCGGCAAGTGTCAACAGACCTTAGAAAGAGGACCGGTCCACCATGGCTGTCCAACGACGGGTGTACATGGAACTCGCTTCGAGAACTCGATTCTCCTGTCGACTTTACGTCGCTTCGGACCAGTCTCTCACTCGTAGGCAGATGCAGAAGCCACGGCTAAAACCGACAGCAATGACCGCAAACGTGACGGTCAGCGAGATATCCTGTTGCTACCGCGTCCACAGTCTCGAGGATCCCTCCAAGAAGTTTGCTGGATCGAAACCGGGACTACTACTCGTCGGGTTAAACTAATTTACCCGAGAATTCTCCCCTTGAAAACCCATCGAACTAGAAGTCTCTTCAAGATCCCTGTAGCCGATGGTGTTCGTCGGTGTTACGCCATAAAGGAGAACGAAAGAAGAGAAAGAGAGCTCTCTGTGCTTGGTCGGCTCGCGAACACTGGCTGAATTTAATTAATTAGTCCGAGGGTCCGAATGAATTACTTAAACGACCCACTGGAACGAACAGGGACACTTTTCAGAGCCTTATACATTCGGCGTTTCTACGCTTTGAGAATGACATTAAAAACACATGCAGATGAGTCGTGGACCCTTTACGTACGAAACAAGTTTCTGAAGCATCGAATTTATTTTTGTTATTCGTCAAATTTGTGCTTTTGTCACTATTATTAGTTTTTTATTACTTTATTAAGATTGTATTTGAAGGTACAAATTGCTTAAATGTTTTATAAATCACGAACATTTCCTGGCAACTAATAGTTTGAGAAACGTAAATGGGAGTCCAGCCCCAATGTCATTAACCTTGATACCGTCAAGATCATCGTCTCGAATAAATCTGAAGTTTCATAGTCATAATCATACTCATATTTTCCTTATCTTTCTAATCAATGAAAATTTGTGCGGCACGAAAATGCTATTACGAAATTCTATGAGAACCTGCGGCCAATTTCTGGACGATGTGGGTCACGCTCCGTTTGGCATCGACTCGTACAAGACGACGAATCGTCGATGAATGAGAATTACTCTATTTATAATGTCGGTCTCCCAACAGAATTTGTACTAGTTTCTCGGTGTTGACAAATTCCGTGGTGAGCCAGCGACTTTTTTCGAGAGGGTAATCGATTGGAAGCAGTCGACTGGTCAAGAGATCCGGTGACTGCGGAAAATTAGATAACGGAATTAATGAGCTGCTGTGTTCGAGAGCAGAAGGGAGCTTAATCAAGTCTTGTTGGGATGCAAGCCACGACAGACCGGCCGGTGTTCTTGATCACGTCCTCCGCGTCTCTGAACCTCTCTTTTCTCTTCTTTTCGGCTTTCTTGCCAACTCCGCGTGTATCGCGTGTGTTCGACGTAAGACTACATTACAGTCGACGCCACGAATCTCTCTCACTGCGAATCTTGGCAGCGACCTTGCTGATTAGCGATTCCACTTGTTTTTATCGACTCACGATCGAGTTACGTTTCACTCGAGTTCTGCTATCGTCTCCGATTCGATTTTCATTTTGTCCGTTTTGGAAACGGTACATCCGAGAGAGACGTCATCCAAGCTTCTTCCCGCAAAACCTAAATGCATGTTTGGAAGCTTCGAGGTGCTTACGAACTCGAGATCAACACCCAAACGACGTTTTCGTCCACGCAATTAATCCACAAAAGCGGGGGACAGTCCGATCTGACGCAGCCAAAGAACCAGAGTCCCGATGCATCTATCGGGGACGAGATAAACGAAGTTAATGAGCCACTCTTCGAGAACAGTGGAGACCCTAACGACAGGACACGTACGAGTGTACACACGTACACGTAATACACTTGACCACGATTCTCAGACGACACACGTCGCCTTTGTTCTCCAGCGGGTCCCGCTGGTTGACTATTGTTTTGCAAGCCAGCGTCGAGATTAGCGTTTCTTTGCCGTTGACAATGATCGATTGTCCTAAGGGCGAACCTGTGCCCACCCATTTCCTTCGAATCATCCGGTCTGAGCTCTCTATAAACCCGCGAATCGACGTACAACATCTGTTCGCTCATTTCCGACAAATCTCCTGGGATCCTCAAGAATCCTTCGAGCAAAAACTCCTTACATTCAACTACACGCGACACAAACTTTTAACTGCACAAATGGAGGCGCTTATGGTGAACCCATGGCGACGACACTCGCGCGAATTACCGTTATAGAAAAAGATGATTGCAGCAGCGATCGACTCGGCAACTCATCACCCGTATCGTTCGCGATCACGTAACGAAACGTTACGTAGACTGCTGCCTCGAAGATAAGGTTTCTCCGTGAAAATCCGGTCCAGGATTCGCTTTTCAGCGTGCAAGAAGCTCGCGAACGCGCATAAAAGGACACACTCTGAAGCATCGTCTTGTCGAGGGTAAGATGTTCCGACGAGGCTTGCCACGACCGAGCCAGTCAGCTTCTAGAATGCAAATTCGTTTAGCGAAGAAACTCGCTGAGTGCATCGCCGCAGTCTCGAGTGCACATCAGCAGCCGGCAGCAGGAACTGCAAGCGACGAGGTCACGATATTCCCTGTGTGCGTGCGTTACGGCTACAGTGACCGTGGGAAGCTGCTGCATGGTTAGGTAATTGAAGAATTTCTCAGAAAATGGGCACACGCGTGTCGAGGCGGAGGTGAGCGGCCAAACGCGGTACGAGAAGAGTCGCAATTTCGGACGATTAAGAGCGGACACGTAGCTCGCGCCACGAGATAAGCTCTGCTAGAATACTAAAAAGCAGCCGCGATTGTTCCGAGCGAAAAAACTCGACGGCTTTACAGCTTTAAGTACGTCTGACACATATGTGCCTAACCAATTACCGGCTAGTCAACGTGTTCAACAGGTAATTTGCAAAAATCGACAATCTGTTTATGTACATCCGCAGACGAATCGATATTCTTTTTACAATGAATGACAAATCAAAGTCCTGATATCTAATTCGTGACATCGTCAACGTTACACTTCGGAACACTAGGTTTCAGGTACATCATATTCAATGTCAAAACGTATTCCTTGCTTTTGACGTATTTTGAACAAGATCGAATAGTTGGTACAACTGTCTTTGACATCAATCAAGTTAAAAAATAAGGAACATCCTCTTTGAATTCCAAGAATTACAGTAAACATTCAATAACTTTAATATCTAATATCTTACTGCAGGGAATCAGAAACCGTATCGAGCAGCTGCGACGATGCAGTCTGCGATGAAAGTTTGGGTCGAATCACGAAACGCCGGAATGTATCAGAAGGTAATCTCCAGGTAGCAGATACAATCACCGATTGGCACAGCAGTAAAGAATCGAAAAGCAACAGCTCGTTGAGCAATCGTTTTCCAACCACTTAGCGTCACTACTTCATCTCTGCGTTGCACAACGCGTTATTAACACGTCCGTAACACGCCGCTAATTAAGTTCGATAAGTTATTGACCATTGCCACATCGATCTCTCTCGTCAGAAGGTACTTTCGATTCGCAACTAACGGAAACCAAGTTGCACGCTGAAAAGAAGGAACGAGGAAGCGACGAAGCTCTGGCAAACGTTCTGGCACAGCCGCAAATGACACCGGGGCTAATTTTCCGGCTGGAAAATCACGGAACAGAGCAGCTACCGTGAACGAAACGTGTCGGTGACACCTCAACAAGTGGATACAACGCGTGCGCACATGTCGCTGACGTTTCGAAAATTCGCGGATAAAAGCTTACACACGCCGGTGGTTAGGGTTCGTCGAACCGTAGCTGCTCGCGGAAAGTCAGGGTCATCGATGCGGATGCACCGGATCGAAGCGATTATTTTTGGAAATCGCTTCGCGGCGCAAACGCGTCGTGACGTTCGATGGCTGGTCATTTCGCGAATTACCCGATCGAAGCGTCAAAGACAGTACTTCAAGACGTTGACAGACGTTGACTTCGCGTCGTGTTTTATCGACGAAATCGAACAATCGTTTCGAATTCGAACAATTTGACCAAGCATCAATGCGCGTATTTCGATCAGAGATAAACAGCGTTCGTGCTTTCATGATATATTCGAATGTGCATACGTAACAGGTTTACTCCATGAAATGCAGATTTATGTATTTACGTTTATTTTTCAGATCGTGGTATCATGAATGCATAAACATACGCAGTCGATTAATTACCTAATGCAACGTACAGCATAATCGAGCGAGGTAATCGCAAGGGTGCATAATCGTCCGTATCCAGACGAGACACGAAGGACATTTAATTCGACACGATTCGTTCCAAGTGGCATAAAATAGATTCTCGATACGTTTATAGTTCGAAAGACCGTGATCTCCGGGGGAAGAAACGGCAGCAAAAAGAAACGGTTAAAATAGAGAAACAAACGACGAAGAAGGAGTAAGACGTTGAAGACGAACGAACGGGCTAAAGAAGCTGAAAGCGGTCGGTTAAAAAAGAGGTGAGAAATGAGCCATGGTCGAAGGATCAGACGAAAGAAGTTTGAAAAGGAGACGAAGAAAAAGAAGCAAAAGAAGGGGAGGCCCGTTATGGCGACCGTGTTGCATCGCATTAACCAGTCGACCGAGTGATCTTGATCCCATCTCTCACCGAGCTGCCCTGCTTTTTTACTTAAGGTCCTACGCTCGTAATCCACTCGCTAACGATCGCAATCGGGCGAGTTTCCATTGATAGATCTACAACCTTCATCTACTATTTTTGCAAGAACAACTCGTTACTTCATTTATACTATTTATCATTATTCACGATTCGTAAGTCAGTTAAGAACTTTACAAGTTAGGGTCTCTAGTAAAGATTGCTGAAATATTTGCAGATATTTGAATATTCAATTACTGGTAGAATTCAGATGTGAAATTGGAATATTTCAATTGTTGGTTATTGAATCATTCGTCGAATCAAATTGTCTACAGTCAAATTACGACTTGGATTAGATCAGAATACATTCAGTTGGATTGGGAAAAAAATGCAATTGGAAGAATGAAATTGCATTTAGGTGCAGCACATAGAATTGCAATGCGACGAATTATAACGCAGAGAATTGCAACGCAAGATACTACAACGTGCCAGACTGTAAGTGCATGGAATTGCAACGTGCTGAGTTGCAACGCATAGAACTGCAATGTGTCGAATTGAAACGCGTAGAATTGCAACGCACAGAAGTGCAACACGTCAACTTGCAACGCATTGAATTGCAACGCGCCGAATCACAACGCATAGAATTGCAACGCGTCGATTTACAACGTGTGTAATTGCAATGTGCCGAATTGCAACGTATAGAATTGCAATGCACCAAATTGCAGCGCATAGAACTGCAACGCACCGAGTTGCAATGCGCCAAATCGTAGCATGTAGTCTTGAAATGCACCGAATTGTAACGCATAGAATTACAACGCGTCTAATTGCAACGCAGACAGTTTCAAATTACACCGAATTAAAAATCGTAAGAATAAAAAATATTTAATACCAATACCCACAGCTCAAGTACCGTGCATCGGCAACTCTCCGTAAAGATCTTCCGTGTTTATAAAGAAGCATAGTTTGCTACCTGAGTTCAGATATAACATCCCGTTCCGTAGGATTCTGATTCATCGCCGGCTCGCGATAATTGCGAGCAACTATTTCCCGCGATTATGCTCTCTAACGTATTCGCGGTGAAAAAAAGTAACGGCTTCAGAAACTGTTTTTCCCTAACATCGTAAACGTACGGTTTCGCAATCGGCCGACCGTTATCGTTATCTTTGCACGCGATTTACCCGCGGCCGCGATGAATTAATTGCCAACGAGCTTACGCTGTTACTCGCGTAATTACGCGCCGATTGCGTAATTGCGAGGTAACGAGCAGTGGCCTTCTGATCGAAGACGACGCATCGGTTACGCGAAACTCGGCCAGGTCGATAACCCGGGACCCAGGCGTTAATTAACGATGTACACAAACCACGGGGTTACGCTTCTCGCATCGGGACAGGTCTTCCACGTTACCGTTACGAGCTCCACTTCCCGTTTGTCCTCGAAAATTCCATCACAATTACATCATAAAATGTCATCCATCTTGCCTCAGCCCCATTCGTTTGTCGTTTGTCAATTTTCAGCAATAATTAATACGTTGATTGACGCGTCGCGAGACGAAATGGCAAGAAACGAGAAAAAATTTTTCAGCGCGGTGTTAAACGAATACTTGACCCTTCGTATTTGAACCAATTGACTAAGACGTAAGACGATTTCGAGCTGTTAACGACAGTGTCAACAGTGGAACAAACCCGTCAAAATGACGAATTCCAAATTTCGTGTGTCTCGGTTGTAAAATTGAGTTCCCGTTGAAAACGACTATTGCCGAGACGAAATAAAGCTTTCATTACCTTTAAATTGAAAATGATGATAATATTTAGCTTCAGGTGGAAGTTCGAATACGCATGCAACCTTCGAGGGCGAGAGGTTAATTGCACCGCGCCGATGGATCGTCACGAGCGTGCCTCTTCGACTGATAGCCGTATCAGTTAATAAGATAGTAAATTTAATGACCAATAAGTTGGTAGTACCTGTACAACAACGTTTGCGTGTGAAAGGTTAATTGCATCGCGAGGGCAGCTCACTAGAGGCTGTTTCCTATGCTTGCGAATCAATCGATAAAACGTGATTGAATGATTTGTTTGTCATTTATTTAAATGTTCTGAAAATATGCACTGTTCCGATGGTAACTTTGTATTCATTCAATTCTCAGTTAATGACCACATTATACATGCTTTCCGTAATTTCCAATTCGTTCCCGACGATATACGTCGCATTTGTAAAAAAAGAACAATTCCTTTGAGTCAAGACGTAATTCAATTAAATTTATTATCGAAGTCACGATATTTTTCTATTATTGTTACTGCTATTGTAACTTTACAGTCGCCGCGTTAAAGCGTTCAAGAAAACGACGACCAGAGTACCGTAAGTATTTCAGAAAAAGAGTTAGGATCAAATAAATCTCAGGTGGACACAATCGTCCGTAAATTCGATTCGAAACCGGTCACTCGGAAGAGTACACACGTGGCGAAATCCTTCGCCGCAGATCCATTCTCTCTAAGTTCAGTTGATCAGACAAAAGAACACCAAGACTCACCTGAACGTCCACCAGATGTTGAAGCACATCGTGTTCAGCCAGAAGAACGCAGCTAGGAAGAAGAAGTGCGCCATGATTGCTGAAACAGAACGAGAAAAATGGTCAGTTCGTTACAAACTTCTTTGCTGGTGCGGTTGTAACGTTTGCGGGTAATGATTTTCTTCTTCCAGAACAGATCATTTTTATCCGGTTAATGGTTTTCTTGTTTCGAGACAGAATACTACTTTAGAATTTCGAAGCTTTCCAAAATAATAGATTTAATCCTTCTAGGGGTAAAACTATGGCATTATCTGTACAAGAGTTACATTTTGATTGTAACTAGATAATATAATGAATAGTCGTATATATAATAGATCTCTTGTAACTGACAATTGCTTTCGAACGACGTATATACACGTTGTCCCTAGAAAATAAAACAAAAGATCGGTTCGATGCGAATGTAACAATACTATCCAGACTGCAAAGGGGTAAGTCTATATATCTGTAGATACCGGCAATTTCCAAGTTCAGATCGAATCCCGAAGACGCACAAAAGATTCGATCAATCTTTTGAACGCGTCCTCGCAGCTGACAGAACCGCTGAAACCGTCGAAACAAAAGGACACAGAATGTCAGTTCCCAGGTTTGCGATGAACGCTTAAAGATTCATGAACCGTAGGGGTGGATGTTCAGGCTGTGGCCTGTCGAGGGCCAGACGAAACTCCGGGGAGCGACAGCTTTTGTAAAGATCTATTTGAAAAGATGGCTGTATGACGAGAGAGGGTAACCGGGTGGGTCTCGATAAATTTTTCACTCGGTTCCCGGTATTCGTGGCGAACAAGAACATCGTACGCAGGGGCTCCGACCGCGACCATTAATTTCTGAGAACTGAATGGTCCGAGATGCGCGTGGACACCTCGTGGACACAAGGAAAAAAGCTCGTTTCGATCGAGTACCACTCGTACAAAAGACTTTCGTTCAAAAGGAAACTCAGGTGGCTAGCAAAATGGACCCGAGACGGTTTGTTCGTTGCGAGGGGTTGCGAAGTTACCTCGTGAAAGGGAGCTGAATTGTTCAACATTGAACGCACTCCATTTTACGAAGCGTACCTGCGAGCTAATTGAAGTATAAATAGGTAAAAACTCGATCGACTTGTTTACATAATGACAACGTACGCGAGAAGCTGCTTTGTATCGGCGGTATTATTTGGGGGACGTTGACCGTACACGATAAACATAGGAAAATGGACTGGTTTCGACATCTAAATTGATAGAGTTGCATTGTTGCAGCTGCATATTTAATTGTACATAACATTATCGCGTGCAGAGTATCAATTGTTTTCCTTTATGAATATAATCAATAATGGCCGCGCCGTATTTTCCATTATGCGAAGGGGCGCGATCGCGTACGTGACCACGGAGGATGTACGCAAAACAATTGGTTTATATATTATGAATGCTCAATATTGCGTATTCTCGTAGTGTATCAGGAACAAAGGTAATTATTTCTAAATTGAGACTCCTATTCGGACCCCTTTAATTCCTTGATATCGAAATTTTGTGTCATTATTATTACCTTAAAACTATCCACGCGTCAATAGTGCATCCCATAACGCTGAATCTTACAATTAGATGTCGTGCGATTGTACAGCGAGATAGGAGCGGACGAAGCGTAAAAATGCGCGCGTTCAAGGAACTCTGGTGACGCACGTGGAACTTTTGTAACCGAGCGAGTAGTCATGATTTGCATTCACTTCGTTATGCACCGTCAGTCACGAGCCAGCACGGCGGTACGCCACAGGCAAATGTTTACAATCGTCCAGCTTTTTCTTCCATATAAAATTATGGACGTCCTGCGGACTGCAGTCGTACACCGTGCAATTAACGATCGTTCCATTAAATGTAAAACTGTGAGAAAGCGCGTGGACGAAGTACGAGCACCTTGAGGCATTGCGGCCTTGTACACTCGACAAAAAGCATCGACTAATGCAACGTGGAACTAACTTGACATTAATTCGCAATTATATTATGGTAATTGGTCCATGTTCGTTTTGCTTTCGTATCATCGCTGACGGGGTGAAACGAAAAGAACAGTGCAAAGGATGCATTTATTCAGACGAGTCTTCAACCGTAGCTTGTGTGTTTAATACATTATGATCGATTTCTGAAGGAATTACCGCTTCTGTCTGTGAGGATACGAAGAATGCAGGGATTTAGCGATTTCGATTCTAAGAATTTACGCTGGGTACAAGTTTTCCGAGAAGAAAGGAAAATCTGAACAGGTGTCACGGTCGCAGAGAAACTTCATTACCATGGCAAAGAGACCGCGCGATATCCGGAGGAGCTCTCAAACCCTCTTCGCGTCACTTTCCTTACTCTCGCTTTCGTTGCACCCTCCAGCATCTCGCTCGAGTTCTAATTCGTCCGAGCTGGTAGAGATAGAAAATGCAAACTAGAGTAAACAGCGAAACGGAGAAGAACGAGCGGTTCGAACGCGACCCGACGCGAAACATCGTAAATTTGAAAAGAAGGGTGAGAAGGGTGACGGCGGGGCATGGAAAACGATTTCGTCAACCCCACGGTGTTAAGCCGGCCACGGACGACGACAGGAGGGACCATGTTCACGGATGAATGTCGCCGGAGTTATAATTGCAACGAGGTGTAATTAGTTTTGGAAATTTAATTATTTCCGGGCGAAACGGCCGCGCGATAAATGCCGCCGGCAGCCGTTTCGCGCGCGCAAACCTTTCGACGAAGAATTATCGGAGGACTTTCCCACGTAGCAGCCGTTAATCCCGCTTCGAGCAACCTCGAGCCAATGGAAAATCGCGCAGTTTCGAAACGCCCGCGCCTGTCGCCGGCTTTTCCATCGTGTCCGCGGTAATCCGCCGACAAGCGTCCTCCTTGTTGCTTCGTTAATCAACCTCGCAACGCCTAAGGACACTACTAATTTGCGGCTGCTCTACACGTGTTTTCTGCTGACAGCAATTTTTGCTGGTTGATTTTTAAAACAACTTTTGACGGGGAGAAAAGTCTAGTTGCGCGAAGTTACGCTTTCAGACACTGAACAATCTATCGATAACAATTCTTTCAGCAGTTCGATTTCAACATTTTCACTTCCTTTCTCCTAAGTACGATTCACCCGTTCGTCAAGGTGAACAAACCGTTTTATGACACGATTAGAGAATCGAATTTTACGAGTAGGTCTAGACATAGATTGTAATTTGTCGTAAAAATGTTTATACGAAAGCATCGAAGAACGAGAGTGCGAGGTGTTTGAATTGGACTGTTTACGACAGGGTCTGTCGAAATCTATCGATGGTTTCTTTAGCAGTGACCTTAGTTCACGAGGTGCCTTCTCAAGGATACAGACAGAAGATGCAAATACAGCCTAATATCCATTAAAGCACGCAGTTGTTGTCTGTGTAAATTTCGTTACTTTTTACCGCGGTGTTTTTTAACTGACCCACGGTAGAAATAATGAAATTTCGCGCGAACGGTTTCGGGTGTACAGTAAACGAGTACGATAAAACTTGGGAATCGTTGGCAATCGAGCGCAGCTAGTCACGTCTGTTCCAATGTTTTTCATTATCGGGCTGCAACTAATTTCGTCCCGCTCGTTGAAATTGACCCCGGGAGAGAGGAGAGGTCCTGGGAACACAGAGAATAACGAGTACCGCAGGAGAAAAGAGGAGCGGAAAACGGTCGATGCGACGGGGTTAATTTAAGTCACGAAGACTCGAAGGAAGATAGCCCCGGTTGTGTTACGACGCCACGAGGGCGAGTGTCAAGGGTTGAAACGTCAGCTAGTTAAGGGTCCCGATTTGCATGGGGTCGGAATTAGATTGCGCCGCCTTGACCCGTCGTTTATCCTTTTCTCCGTTAGCGCGCGCGTCTAATTGCCAGGGGTGCGATACACACCCCTACGAATCGCGGGTAAATACGCGGCATCAGCCTCTTAATGTTCAAAAGAGAAATGTTCTCGTTTCGAGATAGGGTACAGCGCAGACTTGGATAACATCTAGGTATTCGTGTAAAACGAAATAATTTTCGATGGAAGAATAATCGGATTTAAATTCACTCCTCGTCTCTCCTGTTATGATTCGATCGAAGCGTAAAACTATTAACCCATTAACCAATAACTGCACTGTTTTTACTTTTACAAAAAAAGAACGTTGAAAAGTATTTTTACAAAACGAACTACGATCGAATGGATTAAGGAGCAACGTAAATGCATGAACGCTATAAGTCTCTTTACTCGCTCGTTTCATTAACAGACTAACCAGCCGACGAGTTAAGCCGTAACATTTCAGTTCGCTAAACTGTTCAACTTTTTCAAAGGGGTGGGGAGGATGAGATTAGCATTGTCGGCGTTCTGGGAGCGAAGTTGGCCAGTTGAATCGGGATCCCGGGCGTGTCGTTCTTTTCCAGCTTAATATTTCAACTGACCGATCGAGCGTCCCTAGGGCCTGTCGCTAACTTCCATAATTCATCTTTGCGCGACAACCCTTCCTAGAGCTCGCTTAGAGCGACGAAGCGTGCGCTCGTTCAATTCGAACTCTAATCCCGTCTAAATCGGTGCGGTGTAATAAATCTGGCGTGATTTAATTATGAGTCGTCGCGGTGCCATTCCGAGGTATTTAACTTAATAACCGATGTTAATACGGCGGCATTAATCTCTGAAGTTGCCGTCCGCTCAACCGTGCTGGTATTCTAACGAGTTTCTTCCGTTCGAGCGAAGACACTGCCTCTCTGATAGGTTTCGCCGCTAAATTGCCCGAGAATTAAATTAACCGATCGAACAGCACGCGTTTCTTACGGTAGCCGCGTCTTCTAACGCGCGTTGATTAATTCCTTCTTTGCGCCGATGAAACATACAACCACGGACTCCGTCGATTATGGAGAATCATGGCAACTATCAATAAACGCACAATGATTTACCATGACGAGCTACCGATGCACTCGCGTACGAGAAAGATTTCCAAGAAATTTAATCGTACGATAACTTAATAACAAATGTTCATAACTCGGTCAAACGGAACGAAAATAACTTACGGACTCCGCCGACCGTGAGCGCCTGTCAAAACATCGTTAAAAACATATTATAAAGATCGAAAATATCGAGAGAAGAGTAAGGCGATATTAACAGTATGCGTCGATGCGAGATCAAAAACGCGTTGCCTTCGGGAACCGAGTCAGCTGTTCGAGCAACCGAAGGAGCAAAAATCGAATCGGACGCGGAACAAAAATACACGGCGTCTTCGCGAAAATTACAAGCGTAAGCAAACGGATAAATTCGCGGGGATTAATAAAAGTCGCGCGCTTTTCCCAGGAAATTACGATCGGCGTTTTTACGAGTTATCGGCCGTGCCGTTGCCAGTGCAACCGTGTCCGCAATTTTACGGCCACGATCCGCGTTATTTCGAGAACCACGGGCTCCACGCTCGCCGGTGTACACCTTTACATCCATAATTCTGGCCTGGAATTAATTGGTGCCACGTAGCGAGCGTCGAAAATCATTTCTGCGACGAGGAGGTACGACGCCGACGCTTCGCGTAAACGATTAACGCGTGGGGGCCGAGTGAAAAAAAGAAAAGAAACGGACGACGAGGTAGAAAATTTATGGAACGAAGCGAGGAGGATTAATGAATTTAGGAAACGCAGTGACTGAAAAAAAAAGTTCGCCAACGGAAGTAGGAGAGCGTCGAGCAAGAACGAAAAGGTAGACTCGTTATCCACGGAAACTCGACACCGTCGACGATATCCGCTACAATATTAATATGATCGTCAACGAGTCGCGTGAAAACCCCGTTCGAAACGTCGCGCCGGTTTTCATTCGTGCTTGCTCGCGTTTACAAACGGGGTCAGCGCGCACGTTGGACAAACAACGCGTTCTGTAAACCAATTTAATCAAGCCCACGATAAAACTCATGCGACGAATATTAGATTCCAAAATGAATTGCCAGTATAAATCCCGTGTGAAATACGAAAGCATGAAAACTTATGGACTACAAAATACGGGGAAAAAAGCGAGAGTGCCGCGAGGATAATAGCCCGATCGAAACTGCATGGGACATTTACAGTCGCGTTCCAACGACACGGTGGTTTGCGCAAAAACACCATGCTTGTATCGCTCGATTGGACAATATTCTACGTCCCTGTTTCCGCATAACTCGAGTCTCCGGTATACTGTAATCGCTAACTTACGATCTGCTACGAGTCATCGCGACTCGCAGTCGCGAGTAAAAATATGCCGTAAAGTATGTACCCCGTCCGTCGTACTTAACCGTGCTAGTTAAGAGTTAATCTTGTAACTCCTTTGAAGATGCAGTCGTTAGTCTCGATTAGAAACGGTCTTTCCGTGCACGGATAAATTATGTTCGTGCGAAGTGCGAATTTCAACATCTTCGACATGGTTTTATTTCTCGAAGCGAACGACTTTGAGATCATTTTTGTCGACGCGAGTGCCACGTTTCGTTTATATTTGGATGACATTTATTTTGTGTATCGCGAATAAAGAACTGGGTAAATTGTAGTCAGTTTGGACCATTCGTGTCGCGAATTCGCATTGGGCGGTCCCGTTCCGTGAAAACCACGCGAAGGGTTAGTCCACGTATATTTATACACCCGGTACGCTGATTCATAACGCGCGTTTCATTAGAGCGCTGCAAGCTCCGTAGTAAAAAATCTGTTCAAGTGGTTCCCAATGTGGACCACTTCGCGCTCCTTCGTCCAATCGATCATTTTTATGAACCACGAAGAAGCTTCCGACATTCGTAGATATTGTATCGCTCTTTCCATAGGAAGAGGATAAACTTCTACGACACTGCAGAGGTAAATGATCATTCAGATTTCTGGTCCAGTCGTAATTCCGACGAATGCCAGTCACAAACGATAAATTTCGACTTTCCCATTGTCCCAGCGACATAAACGAACAAACGATATGCAAACGAGCCAGCCGAAATCTTCGCGGAGGTCCCAAACTCGAGTCTCAACTGCGTCCCAATTGCGGCTCGTCTCAATTGCTTCCGATTAGCCCCGAAACTCGCGGCAACTTTTCCCCGAACGGATTCGTCTGCCTCTAATCGACGCGAAGTCCTCGAGAAGCAATCAGCGAACCGAACGAGCCGAAATTCTGTTATATTTAGACGTAACGAGCATGGGCCAATCGAACCCGCGGAGGGGTCGGCTACGGCAGGGAACGGAGTACAAATCGACCGAACGATGGAGAGACACAAACGTGTACCACTCGAGAATCACCACTTATGGTGGCTGGGCGAGGAGCATCCGCGACGCCAACGCCGTGCAACGCGGCCCACGTTGTGTCTGCGTCTCGAGTGTTGCTGAAATTGTTGCCGGATGACGTCGTCAAAGGAGTTCTTGGAGAACTTCGACAACCACTACCCCGAAATCAAGACCCTTAACCTCTGTTTAACCCTTTCGCTGCCATGGCTACTAAACGCTCGCGTGTGCCCGATCGTGTAATTACGAATAAAAAATGTTTAAGAAAGCCCCTTGCACATACGAGTGTTTGTCATTTTTATAATAGTCTGATAACTTTTATTCCGGAGTAACCCCTCGTTGCCACGAGGATCGCTACGATTCGATTAAATATTTGTAAAACGTTTCAGGTTTGTATTAATAAATATTTCGAGGAACTGTAGTAAATAAATTATAAAACTCAGAAAGCTGTGGTAAATAACGAAAAGTGTATGAAGCATTAAACGTGGTACGTGTGCAGATATAAATATCACGAAAACATACAATTAAATTTACTTTCGTGCAACTGGTTTCATCGCCTGTTCCGGTCTGTTAAATAAAACATACTTCCCCTCTTTTGTGCTTGGCTTTCTTGCTTTTCCAGTCTCGCAAGATACACGTATTATGAAAAATTCATTACTTTTGTAAAATGCAATTCAGTATTGTAAAAATATGGTGATTTCTCGTATCGTTTACGTTTCAAATTTTCCGTCGTCCGCCACTGTAGCAACTCGTGTACTCCGCAACCACAGGTTGTGCTCGGACTATAAATATGAGACGACACGTGTAGTACTAGCGTCGTTGCAAATTAGTCCTGTAATGTTCGCTACTATAAACAGTGGTACCATAAGTTCAAACTAAGCGAAACTGGCGGCAGACCACTCTACATTCGTCCTTAGCCGAAGATAGCGTTGTATGCGCCTGTACTTTACATTTATCCCGGCTTAGCAGAGGTAAGTCTTTTCCGACTTGCCTGCAGAGGATACACGTAACCAGAACTAGCGACATCGGTGCAAGCGATGGGGTTAAACGTCCAGATAACGGATTACCCGAAGAATCAGCGACTTCCCGGAACGAAGATGCGGTATTCCGCCCCTGCCGGTTAATTAATTTTCCGCTCGTCGTCGCCGGCAACTTCGAAGCTTCCTCTTTTTTCTGCTGCCGAAACTACAACGTCGACCCCCTTTTTGCGTCGGGATAATTAACGAACGAAGCCGGGCCTGGTTTTCGCTCTCGTTGTTGGCAAAGAGAAACAACGTCGCCTCTCGTGGGACGTCAATTAGCGGGTTCTTCGCCGGTTTTTCGTCTTTCCCTTTTTTTCTATCTTTCTTCTTTTCGTCCAAGGGAATTTATACGAAGGGCCCGCGTGTCTACAGGATCGCTCCGGCGCCGTGCACCACGTTGAATAATGGACGAGGATATCTCGGTACCAAAAATACGAGAAACCAGCGACGAGTGGAAAGCGTTACGACTGAAAGGAACCCGAGTGGTAGAAACAGCGTGTATCGTTGTTTTCGCCGCGAGAAAACATCGTTTCCGGTTGCCTCTGCTTCGAAGAAGCTTTTCTCCGCCGTCGAAGCTCCGGTTCCACGCTCCTCGACCCTTCTATTTCGAACAAAGAACATCTCGACGAAACGTCTGCCACGAATCGTCAGAACGATCGTATCCCGATACCCTCGGAAATAATTGGATCGTAAAACTCCAAAAATTTTCGCGAATCTGCCAACAGGCGCGTTTTATTTCCGACATAAAGGGTACGTCGACCTCGGATGTAAATTAAGAACAGCGATCGTTGTAGAACGAGAATAAACGAAGAAATCGTGGATGGATGGGACCAAATATGAACGTCGTTATCCGAATCGACGACTGCGATCGCGGATCTAAGCCCAGCTACGCGTTGCGTGTATCGGCGCGTTTTAAGTCGACGACCTCGCATAACCAATACTGATCAAGAATCCATGGCAGCGGCATTGCACGCTGCAACAAGTGATCGAGAGGGTAACGCGAATCGAAGAGACGAAATCCTCGAGTTGCAGCTCGAAATGAAAACTGCGAAAGAGGGCAGGGGATAAAGGAACGGTAGAAAAAGCGGAGAGACAAAAGGCTGTCAGGGAAAATATGTATCGTGGAGCACGCACGATTGCACAACGGCTTACCATTGCGCGAGGCCGGCTTCGAAGATCGTAGTTCTGGCAGCGGGCCAGAAAACGGGCCAAAGTTCGAATTTTCGTTGGGTCGCGATATAATAACGGCCATTCTACCTTAGGCATTCTCGGCAGGCTCTCGAAGCTTTAGCAGAAAAGTCGAGAGAGCGGAAGAGAGACAGATGGATACGAGTGGCTTAGGGATAGTCCGTAGGCGCGTTTACGAAGCCATATTCCGATCCGCGAGGCTGTGTGAGCGGCGAGCGCACACGCGCGAATCGTAGCCGGTCGATCGCAGCGAGTCGAGGGTCCTCGAGGGTTAAGCCGCTTTCCAATGTTGCTCGAGCACGTGGTACACAGCGGGGCTATTAAACCGACGGACCTCGTGAAAAATTCGCCCCCTCCGCCGGTGTCCTCTGCCTCTGACTCGACTCGTTAAAATCGCCGAACGGAACGGGAAAAGGGAAACAGAAATGTCTTTTCGCGTTTATTTATGAATCCCTGTTTTTCTTGCCACGCTTTCTATCAACTATTGTTGTTATTGTTAACGATTTGACGAACGGCCGTCACGTATTCACCATTTTTATACCTTTTGCGCGGGACCGGTGCAATTTTTCCCGTCGATATTACTTTATAGAAAGACGGAATGTTTCATTTGATATTTTCAATTTTCACATGAATGGCGCGAATCGATCAACTTTGATCAACGTTGCGGCTCTTTGTGCCCTAACAGTAGATGTATACCCGTCACGAAATGACCTCTATGCATTCTACTTTTCTCGTTTTTCGATTCGATCCCCCGCGTTGAAAATTCGCGAGATATTCTTTATGGTTTAAAAAATCCCCCTATTCTATCAGGATACCGTTGCCATATCTGCGTCGGTTCGCCTTTACCTATTTATAAATCGGAAGAAATCAGCCAGGAAAACATAGTTGACCGTGATATATAAAAAGAAATATCCACTGTACGTTTTCGAAATAAAAATCCGCAAGATACTCGGTTCATACTTCGATTTGCATTTGCGTCAGTGATTCCGCAGCGAACGCAGATCGCTTCGGAACGAAGTCATTAGGAAAACATGAGGTCAGCTTTTGAATTCTAAAGCGCGAACAGGTTTTCGTGTTCTGGTTTCGGTGTCTGCTTAAAATCGGAAGGACAATTTGGAAGTACAAGTACTACTCGAACGAGGGTGAGCCTGCAGCGATTGGACATCGAGGAATTCGCAGAGTCGACAACCGAAAGCGACCGATGTAGTGTCAGCGAAGTCCTAAGCAAACAGCGTCACTTTTCAGCGGCTCGTTGGCAGAAAAGTTGGCTCGGCGATCTCTAATAATCGCGGCGATTCGGCCACGAAGACGTCGTTTCACGACGTTTCGATTCGACGCTGGCAAAGTTGCCTTCGATGCGAATTCGAGTCGCGTTTGGCCGGTGGACGCGCTTCGAATGCAAACCGAATTCAACGTGCTCTCCGTCTCTGGCTGTGTCAGGTAGGAAGAGGGACGAGGGGACAGAACTGGACACTCCCGATGGAGCTTTTCGTCGAAGCCCGTGTATATTTGTCCGCAGAACCGTCCCGTCGGACTCTCCCTCGGGAACTCGCGCGATTACGCAATTTCCGCTTTGGTTTGATTCAATTTCGGAAATCGTTCGATTTCCTACCAGATGTTCCAGACCCCTGTCGCCGAATTTTCGCCGACTGGTTTTTTTTTCTATCGAGTAATTAGGAAACACGGTCCTCGGGGAATTGAATTCTCCTGACGGAGCAAGGAAACGACATATGTCGAGATCGTAGATCGTGTTTCCGCAGTTGGAAGATTAGAACTTGTCTCGACAAGAGTCGTTTCCAAAATATCAAATATCTTTTCTGATAATAAAGATTAACTTCCAATCATTTTAAATCTGTTCCTGAGATGTTCTCAAACCAGTATAGCTATTTTTAGCGGTATTTGTCTATAACTACATGAAACGTGATTTCTGGCAAACGATGAAAATTGTGGCGTTCGTAAATGCTAGGAATTTGGGATCAGAAGTCGAAGGGCGTAGCTAATGACAGGAATCATCGATGCTCGTTCGAGTATCGATTATCTGTCGTTCGAACGTGTCGCGTGTGTAGCTGGTGTGCATCGGCGGTGCGTGCATTTACGCGTGCCAAAGGATGCGACCGACATGCGGATGCGCCTTGACACACGCGACGCCCGAAACTCCGTTACATCGTGGCGCGAGCCAATTGTGTTCCGCCAACAGCCTGTTCGTTTCACGTTCTGATGGACGCGAGGGCATCCGAAATCGTCCCGTGTTCCGTCTATTATCCCTTGTTAACGCCCAAAATCTGTCTCTTCGCGGATTCAAAAATAATTATTTTAATAAATTATCTTAATTAACGGACAACGCGTCGACGCACAAATTTTCCTGCACCGCGCTCTTTCGTTCGTTTAATTATCTCCGAGCTAAATACGCGAGGTTTAAATATTTGAACGCGATCTATCGATAGGTAGGTCATTATATATTTAAGAAACTTTTAATTAATCGAACAGTTGGGTCGACGTATATTAATCCTTGGATACGAAATTGCTGATTCACCGATAATAATCGAAGTTCAATTTTAGACTCCATTTCATTTTAATGTCCGAAATTTTACACCGTGCCTTCAGTCTAAAGAGATTGGGCCGGCTACGCCATTTGAATAGCAGATTAATCCATTACCTATTTTGAGTTTCATCGACTGAAAAATGTAAACGTCAGGGAAATTCGAGGGTTACGGATCAACCTTAGAGTACGCGACAAGCCCGGAAACAACGCTCGCTGTTCCTGATGGACGCGAGAGCTGCATGAAACCACGGCTAATTGGTTGCTATAATTAACAGGACTGACGTTGAATGGCGCGGCATCGATCGTGCGACACGCGATCCTCGCTGATTCGTTTTATTCCGCGTACACGTGCGACGAGACGGAGCTGACAACGCGGTCATAAACGCTCGAATTTCCTGAAAACCCTGTCATTCGTCAAAATTCGAACTAACTTCAACTTGACGTTCGACATCAGCCATTGCAAAAAAAATCTAACCAAAAACACGATTTGTCAATATTCTGTTTCCTCTCCGGTAGGAATAAAATTCCTAAAACTCCTAGTAATGTAGTAAATAAGCTAACACAGTGATAAGCTAACGTAGTAATAATTAACGCGTTAACCGATCGCTGAAAAACTTTTTCCCGTTCGTGCGAACCGAGAAAAATCAATAGGAAAATCCGCAAGTAAGAACCCCCGTACAATAATAAGAAAAAACTGGCTCGCTTTCACAGGGGCTGCGGAAAAAAGCTCGTCTCATTCCTGCGCACAGAGCGCAACGAAAATTCGAGTATATTTTTATTCCAGCCCGATCGATTTCGCATCTCGTTTTTTGTACAACCGTTTCGGTATGTGGCGTTCCGTTTTTTGCACGGTTTACAGCCAGGTATGGGCCGTATATGGCACACGTCACAGAGAATATGGGCTCTTTTGGCGAACTTTTTTCCCGGCCGACACAGGGTGCTCGATAAACGACGGCTTTTCTGTCGGTAATGGATTTCGCCTTCAAAAACCTTGCGACCACGAGCACTCTTTCGCAGGAGCATCGAAGACTATCAATTTTTGTGAAATTTACGAGATTCACACGCTTTGAGTCTTAACACTTTCGTCGCGAACGATGCAGATACGCGACAGTTGCCATTGTAGCAGCGTGCAGATAAACGCGAGTTTGCGTTATCAATATTAACAGTCTTATCGAGGGGAGATACTTTTCGAGCACCGTGTGTGTGCACAGAGCAGAGACACGCATTCGGATACAAGCACCGTTTCTTTGACATTGTTCGGTTTTGGCAACGGTTGAAAAGCCGCTCTCGTGCTACGCACAATGCACGCGCAGGCATTGGAAACGTCCTGTGCACGCGTTTGGTCCATGTGTTTACATTGCTTGTACGGAAAATCGAAAACACGTTTCCGTGCGTGCCACCCCCTCGAAATCGATCCCCGCGCCGTATTATCGCGACCAAATTGTCAGTCACGCTCCCCCGTTCTCGTATTACGGACCAAATATCCCGTGAAGACGTTCGTTTCCTCCCTTTTCTCTTTCCGTTCGCGAGTCGATCGAGACGGCGGATAGAAGCTTCGACTAATCCACCACGAAATTGCATCGTAACGATTATCTTTTACGGTGGCCACTGTCGCAGCTTGTTCCAGTTGCGCGGAGACAGCGCGAGGAAATTTTAATTTTCTCCTCTTCATCGGCGGGAATTAATTTACCGGCGGGAATTGAGCCATTTTCTCGAGCGTGTTCCGAGATCGAGCCGTCTGTAGCGGCGCTTCTCGCCGAGGATTTTTCTCGAGTAACGAGCAAAGAGAGAGTTAAAGAGGGAAACGAGAGTACGCGCGAACCGAAGAAAATAAGCGATCGTATTACCGTGAAAAGAGACGTCGAGCGAAGAGGACTGTTCAGGGAACTCTTTCTCTTCGTTTCGCGCGGCATCGGAATCGTGAAACCGTTTCTTTCGAGGCTTTACCGCGAAAAGCAATCCTCGGGTTTCAAACTCTTTTACGAGTTAGCGGAGGAGGGAAATTCGCGCGAGTACAGACCTCTTTGTCGCCTCTGACCAAGCATTTTCACCGGCCAATAATACCCCGACTGGTCGATGCGAATCCCGTCTGGAATTAATCGAAATTTTCTGCCGTCCCTGTTATTCGAAATATTTTCTGAAGCTTTGCGAGAGCCAGCCTGTCGGACGCTTTTGTGAATCGGTTATTAATCCCGCCGTAAAATTACAGCCTCGCAACCGCTGCCCTCGCACGTGTGCGTGCACGTACTACCGAGTATTTAATTATGACAGCGATCGAAATTAGCGTCGCGTGCAAGGAGACTGGATCATTAATTACGCCACGATGATCGTTCGTCACTTTGTCGTTCCACTAGACACCCCGTCGTCCACCACCGATATTAATTCGGAACTTTGCTCATTAACTGGCGCGCCGATCGAGAGGCGGGTAAAAGCTTGCCCGTATCGAGCATGATTTTCCATATATTCCCCTTGTACGCGCTTACAGAAGAATAACGTGTCGGTTAAACTAAATAGTGCCCCCACTCTTGTCGCGAAAGAAATACAACTTTCAAAAAAATGTTCAAACCTCGAAGGACTTGAAAATCGTTCAATTTGCAAATTATTTTACACGGGACACTTGGCCGCGATCGTTAAAAAGGGATAACGCAAAATCGTTTTTTAGGCGAGAAACGATAACGTTAACAAAACGGGCGCACGATCGCAAAACGATTTCGACCGCAAGCTACAAATAGGCAGGGCAGATCTTTATCGGTCCGATCGGTGCAGCAAGAGGTAGATTGAATTTTGAGGGGCTCGCGGCGCGCTGGGGTTATTCCGGGGCACACGTATAGCCTTCCAATTATTCGAGCAAACATGCGGGTATGCATACCTGCTGCCCTGAACCCCAGGTGAGTAATCAAGGTGAGAGCCGCACCATGTACACAGGAGAGGATCGTGGTCGAATTCGTGCGACCGTGGATGCGCCAAGCCTCCCTGGAATTGCTGCGTTTCTCAATCGACCAGCCTATTATTTCGAGCACGATAATCCGTTAAAAATGCGTCCAACCCTCCGATGATTCTGGGTTAGAACGGGATTCTTGTCGTCGGACAGTTTCGCGCAATCTATATTTACGTCGCACGATATTATCGCGTAACTTATCTTGATCCTTCGCGATGTTTCACGGAACACGCGATGCGCACCGCGTTTTTAATCTTCCTCCAATGAAAAGTACATCTCTGGATACCGGCGGTAAGAAGAAGAAAAACAGTAACCGCGGTGCACCTTCGTTTATGAAATATGAATCTTGCGAGTTACTGAATGCACTTTTCCGACATTCCTATTCAACCGAATCACCGTACAAGCGTATTCATCCTGTGAAAGTATCGATGTACCCGTAGAAACGGATGGTGCATTACCGACCAGCTTTAATCTTCGTTACAACTTCCTCGAAAGTTGCAGCGTACGTAATCATACAGGAATCGTTGAAGTTTCGAACCCGACAAAAAACGCGTTCTAACCCGATAAACCGTATCCTGTGTAACGAGAGGGTTATTTCACGCGAAGAAAGTTGTAAAAGCGTGTAATCGTTTCGCGTGAGCGCCCCCGGGATACATTCGCGGAAATCAACCGTATAATTTTCTTCCCTTGCGAGCCTATCCATTTCCCTGCCCATTCCCTAACGTCCGTCAGCTTCCCAGACGTCCGCAACCTTTCAGATATCCGAAGGAAAGACAGGCGAACAACCCCGTTGAAAACGAAACGATATTCGTTCGCTTTCTCCCGGGTCGATAATAATATACCTTTCGAACGGATTTTCCTGTTTACCGTTAATACGGTAAATTAGTTAACTCGAGGGTGAAACGATTCGCTCAAGAAGCAATTATTAAATCGTCCGGTGCAAGCCCGAACGCAGGATACACACCTGTGCACACAGAAAAGTAGCGGGAAAGAAGCGAAATAATTTTATTTCTGGTGGGAAGAGGGCGAGCAACGGGCAGGGAGATCGGGCGGTGAGCATCCAATTGGAAGGCGTGGAAGGAGGGGTAAATAAACCCCTGTAGGCGCGCGAAGGGTTCGCTCGCGGAGCGTACGGCCGATGAAAATTGCATTTCATCTCGATACACACGAGAAGTCGCCATTATCGAGTGGCGGGGATTTAATAAAAAATTCGAGTCAGGGCCACCGAGGCTTCTGGGAGGACGAGCGAGAAAGACAGCCCGAGGAGAGGATAAAGCGGGCACAGAAAGGTAAAGGGGTGAAGCGAGAGTAGATTCGAGAGGAAGCGAGGGAGGACAGGTTTCCTTCGCGAGCGGAATATCGAATAAACTCCTTGGTGCTCGCGCCGAGTCCTCCTGCGATGATAAACGCACCCTTCGAGAACCGCGAAATCCTCCCCCGGGGTGCAACTACTTTCCCTGCGCGATTTTCAGCCTCCGGATATACGCGATCCAGTGCGCTCGTTTCGCTGGAATTCGAGTAGTTTCGAACGAGTTGACGTGCACCGTTCTAGCATATTTGGTATTCGCGCGAGCTTTTCATCGTTTCTATAACGAAGCGATACGAACGCAAAATTAATTATCTCGGAGATCGATGCAAATTGTTGTCGAAGTTAATTTTTCGTTTAATATCGTAACAAGTTGATGAATTGTATCCTCTCGTGTATCCTCTTTCCATCTACTTGACGCAGACACGATTATCAGATTTCGCAATGTACACGGTGAATTTAGCGATCAAATTAACTTATTCGTTCGGTTAAATCAGTTCGAAACTTTCATGTACCTGACATGTAACCAGCACCGGTTTATCATTTTCATTTTTACGTTATCCGTTAAAGTCGTCCGCGTGTAATAATAGATTTAACTTTGACAGAGTGAATTCCATGCTTGATACTCAGAGATTGAATTACCAAATCGTGAGTACGAAACGCCAAGTCTAACTAGAGGTATTAAACTGTAATTTACCCCGCGAATACACGGGCAAAGTTGTCTGTTGGATTTTAAATAATCAGTCGGAGAACAGGCATCAACTACCGTTCGCAAACAAACCCGGAAATTAAATATCGTTAGAAAGGCAGGATCCTTCGAAACCAGATTGTATAACCGAGGTTCCAATTATCCAAAGTCCTCGAAAGTTCCCTTGTAAGTCCTTGTAAATTCGCCTCCCAGATTGTATACCGATTAGTTTGCTCGTGGACCGAAGCAACGCGTAATTGCAGCCCCGGAGCGAGGGCGGAGAGGAAAATTAACGTGGCAGCTGGACGAGTGCCGAACGTGTTCGACAGCTGCCAAATCAGTGCCCGGGTCTACGCTCGCGATTCTCCGCTTCCAATCTTGCGGCCCTTTTTGTTCCAGTCAAAAGTCTGTGGACCATCTGCTTCTCGAAGGTGTTCAACATGTGTTGGACCACCGGCACCACGTTTTTCGCCGCGTAACACGCCCTTGACCCTCAATCTCGTCCCCTTGCTCTCTTCACTTTTTCGCCGGAAACGCACCGCGATTATGAAACTCGACACGGGTATTAATATTGAATATCCAGCTGGATTCGAAGGCAAAATTCTTACTCGATACGATACATCTGAATGCGAAGTATGCATTATGTTTCTATTTTATTTTATTGTTATAGACAATATAGGTGTTACCAGAATCTGTAAGGTATGTCAATAAAATATGACTGTACTTGGTTAAAGAGAGAAACGTATCGCTTGTTTTGTAATGCAGATATCGCTCAGAAAAGATAAAACCGATGTTTTGACGGGCGTAAAGTGTTCAGAACTCGAGTGTCTCGAGCAGGTATCCCACAAATTTTCAAAGCAACTGTTTAACCATTTTCTCTCTAAAGATTCTAAAATTGCAATGTCGCCTGTCGAGCAACGCTGGAAGCCCCCTGGCAGTTTCCTCGAAGCGCCACAAAAGCCGAAATCTCAAAGTCCGTCCGGGAAATATAAAAGGTTTCGAGGTAAGATCCGTGGCGGCCGGTTGCGACGAGGTCGAGAGGAAGAAGGTCGACGAGTTCAGGTAGTTGGGTTTCGTGAGAGGAGTAAAGAAGAAATTTGAGCGGAGGACGAGGGATTGTGTTGGTTCATTGGGACGAGCGGTGGTTGGCAAGCAAGCTAGGCTCGCGAAAACGTCGCGGTGGCTCGTTGAGCTCGTTAAAAGAACGGGAAGAAAAACAATGGCGAGGAAAGCGACGCGGTCGACAGGCAGACCACCAACACCGCCGCGGATCCTCTTAAACGGAGACACTTGAACTTCCGCCTCCTGTGGTCGCTTCACTTCGCGCCGTAATCACTTTAATGCGACTGCTTATTATTTTAATGCGGCTGAGGCCATCGCGTTGCCCGTCACACGCTCGAGTTCCAGGAAATACGGAGAATCAACTTTAAAATCATAAGACTGTGCCCAATTTTATCAATACGAGAGTACGTCAAACATTTTGCTACAAAATCTGTTATACAAGCCCTCTGTGTGTTTCTAATTACTCTACTAAACCAATAGAATGAAACGTAATTCGATATAAGAATTTCTCGTGTCAGCCGAATTATCGGTGTCGAATGACGAGGTGCAACGGATCTCGGTCGAAGAACGATATTAATTTTTCAGAACAGCGAACCGGTATGAATATCAACGAGGATGTCTGATATAAAAAGCCTCGTTGCAGCAAATGGGTCGCAAGAAACGCGATAGGATGCAATTATTCCGTGATTCTTGATAGCCTAGGCTCGGACGTGTTTTGAAACACACAGTGACGCGTTCAATTTCCTCCGGGTACGAGGAGGAGGAGGAGTGCCGAAGAAGCACGTTCATCCGGCGTTTTATTTGGCAGGTTCGAGCGGAAATTTCGTGGATGATGGGAATCAATTAGAAGTCGGATGAAGCACCTTTCGAGATTCTTTTGGAATGGAGCACCCTCGATCGGCGAGCGACTCGATATTAATTTTCGAGAGCGCCGGCAAATGCCAATGAACCGAGGCTATGGCGAAAAAACTGGGATGACCTTTATGATCCGATTCTTGCTTCTGAATGAACTAATCCTACGCTATATATGTAGACCGGCTTCCTCTCGATGAATCATTGACGCTAAACTCATAATGAACTTTTTATTTCTTTTCTGTGCTGACAGATTTATTCATGACGTAAAAATTGTTATTAATATCGGAAATAAAAAGAGTACTCCGCACGAAAGAAGCGGTACACGTGTAGATAAGTAGAAAAACTATTAACAACAGAAATGATATAACCAGCAAAAAACCTGTTGGTGATTGCTGTCTTATCATTCCGACTGGTATCGCGTATTCGTGCTGGGACTCGTAAGCTTTACAAGTCATCGTTATGCGTTCTGTGTCACGTACCGACCGTAACTCGAAAATTGTTATTTTTGCAGCTTATATTTAACTAGGCGAAAGAATCTATCTTTTACGGTTTTATCTCGTGGATAACTAGTGTCACGTGCGATAGTTAACAGTGCTTCGTCCGTGGAGGTAAATGCTGAAAAGGATATAAGAGAGCATCAAACTGTAGCGATAAAAGGTTCTCCGCTTGCAGTGTATAAAGCAACACGGATCCAGTTCGCGCGACCAGTCAGGACGAAAACGAGTCGCCGTGAAAGAAGAGCAGGTTGTTTTTCAGCGGATTGCCAAAGTATCGATACGGTATACTCCGAAGAGCGTGTACCGCCTCGATGCCCGCTACTCGATACCCAATGCGCGGGATTAATCCAACAAACCACCGGGTTAGTGGACTAAAACGATGCGCGCGAGCAGCGTGGCAACGAACGAGCCGATGTCAAAGCGAATATTCAGTCCCCGTCCATTTGATTTTTCGCCGGTTTTAATCCTCGCTCGAGCGTGTAACCATCCGTAGGTTTTATTCATGCGAGCGTCGTATTAAAAAAAGCCGTACGTACGTTCTCGTATGACGTTAAATCGCGTCAAAGGACGCTACGTAGCTCGCATTATCGATTCCGCGGCTTTTAATCCGCGGCGCCATCGCGCGCGGATCCCCGTGTCCGACTGCTGGATGCCGATGTTCACGCTCCAATTTCGAGCTTTAATAACCGATAACTGGCACGAAACGACCACCGCTGATGCGCATCGAGATGCAACCGTGACGGTGACGCAATCGCCTCTATTTTCTTTGATTTATTCGACGTAGGAGAGCGTGTCGTGACCCTGTTAGCAAGTGATGACCCACTCGTCGCCTTCGAACGATCGTTTCGACCATATTCCAGCGGGGACAAATTTTCTACGAATCGATTTTATCGAAACTACGCTCGCTTCCTGCTTCTCTAGTATACCTACATTGCTGTATGTCGAGATTTAGATTTACGTATCCACATATTTCTATATAGATTTTTCATTTGACACCGTAATAAAAACATTACGTTATCTTGCGATACCGTATCGAACTAAGGATCGTGAAATATCGGGCGGCTAAAATACTGAAATAAAGTGTAGGTTAAGTGGCTGGCTAACAGACGACGCTTTCCGAGTTCAGGGAACTTTAAATCCTGGTGTTAACGTAAGATTTTCAAGGTTTTTCTTTAAGCTTGGGCAGGAGCTTTAGAGCTTCTTCTTTCATTACAACTTCGTAGTTTTATCCTGAGCAACGACGCCCTGAATCTTTGAAAGAACACAAAGTGCTCAGCGAGAAGGTGAAAGAATCGTCTCGATAACATTTCTGTACACGTTCCATTCATGATACGAGAAAAACAGTTATTGCGAAAGTGCGAGTCGTATATTATCTCATGAATATTTACGCATTTCGCATTATTTACGAGCCGACAAATTTCTACGTCTGTTCCAAATCATTTATTACCGGTGAAAGTGTGGAGCATAACAACTGTAACCTTCTCGTTAAAACGTTCACCGGTCTTTAACCCACATACGAGCATCGGCACATATCGCGCACAAAAATTCTCACAGTTTGCTCGAGACTTTCAACGATCGAAAGGCATCCGATAGATGGTCGAGCATCGAAGAAACCGATCGCTCCGAGCATTCTCCGATTCCTAAAAGTCCCGCTCGCCGTCAGCTGGTCCACTTTCAGCGCGGAACAATGGAGCCATAAATTCCTCGCGAAGAATCTGGCCGAATCGATCTTCGGACGGAAACGGAGCAGGAACGAAGGAGCCACGTTGATTCGTCGAGCGCGAGGCTCGATTTCGTTCTGTGCCGATGGAGAACAATAAAGCGGCTGTGCGGTTCGTTTTCCGGCGGAAGCGAGTCGACGGGTAAACAAGCGCGATCCTGCACAAACTACGATCCTGTTTTTCGCGTGTGCACGGTTCGTTCCGAGGCAAGCAACGTTTCATTTTCTCCGGCTGTGCCAGCCGCTTACTTACTTATGCTTCATGCTCTACTTATCGAGAACCGGAGTTCCCTCTTGGCCGGCGAGCGAGCGCGGCTTTGTTGCTCGTTCCAGTTCGCGCTATTAGTCCGGTGATCGTGTAACGCGATCGTTCCGAGGTTGCTGAATAACGGCTGCTTCAACCGCCATTACCTTACTCCACTAGTTTCTCTAAACTCTATACTGCCGACCACGAACAGTGGAACTTGCTTCGAACAGCTGCAATGTCAACGCGGTTACGCTTTCTTCCTGCTACAGTAGACGCTCGTTATATCACCACCAATGAGACTGTAGCGAGATTGTAGGATTGGAACTTCTCTTTTTATTGTCGACAGTTCGTTGAACTTTGATCGAGTTAACGTTCCAAAGTTAGAACACGATCATTTTCGACCTTACTAACTCGTTGGTACTTTTTAACGACTGTTAACAGACTTGCAGATTCGTTGGTACTTCTTAACGGTCGCTGCCATTCGTTCTTTTGCTTTCTAGCAATTTGCAGCAGCACGAAGTGGAAAGCGATAATTTTCTGCGTTTGGGACAGAGTTACGCTAGTTACCTCGACTCGCGGTAGCGTTTTATTTCCTCGGAAGATAAATACAATATGCGAGAGTCGATAAAGCAACCAAGGCGGAGGAGTCGTCGGTCGTTGCCAAGACGTTTAATTGGAACACGGTTATTAAAATATCTCCTTACGGTTCGATCGGAGCCAGGTACGTCAGGAATCCGTGCAATCCTAGCACCCGTCGACCTCGCTCTGTCGCGGAATTATGCACAGGAATTCGAGGAGGACCAACGATTTTATCCTCCCGTGGAATTTATTTAAAATAAAAATCTGTCCCTTAACGCACCCTCGTCGGGGCAAGATTTAATCCGTTTCGTTATCATGAATCTCGGCGCAAAAAAAGGAGGAATTCCTTTTAGACCTTTGTTTGCGATGTACGTCTGTTGGGTGTTTCGCGTCGGTACGCTCGCGCGTTTTTGCGATTTATTCGGCAAAGACCGTGCCTTTTTTACTTCTTTGTGTCGCTATTCTACTCGACAGGGAGGAAATCCAAGCGCACCGTAGATTTTTCTCTTATTAGCCGGCTTTTCGTAGCCGGGCCATTGTTCGAAAGAACCGACGACGGTGGCAACAGAAGGCAGCCATGGAAAAGGGCGGAAGAATCAACGGGTCGTCGATCGAAAAAAATACGCGACTATCCAACCAGAACTCTTCTGATCTCTCTTTTTGCGCGATGAAACCGTGTTCCGGCATTATCGCCCACCGAAAATAGCGTGCAAACGCAATTTTGTTCGTTTTATGTGGCGATACGCCGAACTCGTGGCCCGAAAGTGCTTCAGAAACGACACCAATTTATCGGCTAACCGTAACGCAGTCGAGGGGCTGATTCTGCATGCTTCATCATTTCGTACTTTATTTTTATCCTTTTTTTTTTCGTTGTGGGAGGGAGCAAAACGCCGCGCCGTCGAAAAGACTCGAGTATGATACGTTTGAAGAGCTCTTTAACGTGTTCGTTCTTGGAACAACGAACCGATCGTTTCCAATCGCCCGCGCCAACGATTTCCAACGAATTTATGCTGAACGCACTTCAATTTACTGCTTCACTTTTACACGGCTTTCCGCCGTTCAGGATTATCGATCCTTCGCGAAAAATTGTGCCACGAATACGAACAAACGAACGTCAAAACTGTCCCGATAGAATTTCTTCTTTCCACATTCTCAACTTTCCGAAGTTCTATATTTCCAAAGCCGCGAATCTTCACGTTCATAAGTTTCTGATACTTATCTCCTAACCTTTTAATCCGATGAATTTTTATGCATGCATCTGTCAGTTGGGTATCGACATGTTGGATATCGGAGCGTCAGTTATGGACGCATAGAATATCGATGCGTTGAATGTCAGCGCATAAGACATCGATGCGTTGGATATCGACGCGTAAGATATTGACGCATTGGATATCGGCCTACAAATGCTCACTTAAGCGTCCACAGTTGGGCCCGAATATGGACGCTTAAACGGGGAGATGGTTTCTGCGAACTCGAAGGAAGTAAAGAGGATACGTACGAGTGGGATACAGACATCCGACACGCGCGATTCGAAACTTGCTCCGAAGCTTCATTTCCAGGAACTGGTGGGCATAGCAGCGGACACTTAAGAGAATAAACGGAGAACGCGCAAATGTACACTTTTGCATTTCATGTCGTTGTCCTCCCTATAAACTGCGTCCTGAAAAGTTCAGCACGAGAGCTGACTGACAGAGATAGTGCTTTTTCACTCGCGCACCACAGAAATAACAAAAGCAGATTCATCGGTTTATTAGGAGAAAAAGTGACCGAGAATTGTTTTCTCCCTTGTTTCGAATTCAATGTCCCTCACATATCGCGCAGTCTACCAACACGTGTCTACGATCCTCGCATGTCGCGTAGTAACGTGTTGTGCGACACGATATATGTCCCTATGCAGAAAGCCTAACTACGCCAATGTAGTCGACCTTCCACGCGCGGGAGGATAATCGTCGTGGCGAAAGTACACGCCCGCGTATTCCTCGATGCACTTATCGGCGATGTAGAACCACCTTCAGAGGACGCGATGTACGTTCGCTTCCACTCACCACTTACAAGATTTGACCGACATACAAAGAAGCGTGCATAGGTTCTCAACCTGTGCTCGAACAATCGCAGGAATGTTCATGAGTTACCTGTGCGTGACTACAGGACGGTAACTTTGTCGTTGTCACGTTGCATTGTTGCGTGCACAGAACTCTCGTGAGGACAACCGAACCCATTATGCACCTCCTGTCGCTATGAAAACAGTGCTTGTCGTGTTCAAAGGCGTGTTCTCGCCTCTATGAATAATCCTTTGAGATTTTAATTCGACTTCTTCTTCCTTTTCACGTATTTTTCTGGGCCGCGAATCTTTGTGGACTGTTCGGCGGAACGGGATAATTAGATCGTTCACGGTATAGGTTCAAGTACTTTGATGTTTTTTACTCGTATCGGGGAAAATTTGTATCGATAGTCGATAATGTGGCAAAACTGTTAATCTCTCTTTTTACTAGCCATGGAAAACATATCTTACATACGATAAAAATATTCAGTCCACCGTTAATGAAGTACCCCTGAATGTAATCTGCGATTAAAAACTTTTAATCCTTGACGTACGCGTGACATATTTTTCGTTAAAGCAAAATTAAATAACACTCATGGTATTGGTATAGCTAGAAGTTCTGCCTGAAACGCTCCAAATCTAAATTTGCTGCAAGCTTACGCGACATGCAAGATGTAATAATCCTCCAGCCACATGAACAAGATGTTCCAAGGTTTTAAATCTCGTTCCCCCGAAAAACAAGATACTCTTGACGGCTGAAAGAGCGTATCGAACGATGGTTCAGTGAAGCATAGTAATTAAAATTGATGTCAAAAAGGGTGAAGAGGGGTAGGCGTGAAATATGGGAAACGATGGAACGCGAACACGCGCCGCGAAATTTCGAGTCAGGACACGGGGGCAAAGGTGGAAATCGCGTCGCCTGTGCGAGGAAATTGAAAGCCATAAAACATAATGGTGAGCGACATTCGGAAAGATTTACGGGCATCGCCATTTCCCATGACCACCTCATTATTTCTCAGTCGTGTCATTTCGCATTCGCTGGACTAGCTACGTGCCTGGAATGCCTTGGACACGTCGGCACCACGCTACGACACACGAGTAGCATCCTCTGCCACGACTGTAATCAGAAACCAGAAGGACTCGTGCCAGGTGTTGTTGGCCACCATAGAATCGTGGCTGTGCCTATAGTGCCATATGGTCGTGTAACTCAGTGCCGTACGTTCGCCGGAGAAACCCGTGTTCCTATGAATTGTTAAACGCTCTACTTGGAATTCTTCAAACGAGAACGCGTTTCTAAAATGTTTTTGCTTTTAACGAACCAACTTTCGGCACACGTGCAGGCATTTTAATAAAACGAAGACTTTCTATGAAAATATTCTCTTTCTCGTTTCGCTCGCGAAGAGACGAGATGTTAGCCGCGAGCGATAGAAATGTTCTTCAGCGCGTGAAATTTCAAATTTTATTCAATTCGGGTGAATTTATAAACTCTTTGGGGATTGAATTATGACAAACGCCTTCAGCATCGAATTTACATATAAATGTTTGTTGAACGACGAAAAGGTATGTCGTGGCGGTCAAGTCATTTCTGGCACTCTGCAGAAAAGTAGCCACAAGCGAATTCCTCGCTCATTTGCATCCGGTGTCACCGGACGAGTCCTGGTACGCCATTGTTTCCTCGATCGATCGATCAAGTGGATGCACTCCAAGGCGGTCGTTCCGCTTACGTTCAAAAGGAACGCGACCCAACAAGTATTTACGACCTAGCGATCATTGTAATGCCGCGTTCACACTGGCGGCCCGTGACAAAGCAACCGGTGAATACGTGGTACTTCATCATTGGCGTAACCAGATAGAAACCGAGATGAGCATCTTCAAAAGTACGATTTAACCTTCGCTACAAAGCGTGTAGCCTGTGGAGCAGAGCGTAAAATGTGAACTATATCGCATAACGCGTGGAACGTAGGAAGCAAGATGTAGCACGGGTAGGGTGTAGCATTATCAACTGGTTTATTGAAGAAGAAACCGATCTAGACACCACCGAAAGCTCCTGAATCTCGCGTAAAGCAGCTGCAGCCCATAAATCGAGCAGTGATTCGAGCCTGTACAAGCCCGCTCGTAAAATAAAGAATATTCTACTAGCACGACACACTTTGGTCCTTTTCTTCGAATTCAGCCGAAAGCTAGCTTGTCTCAAAGCAACCACTCTCGGTGAATAGAAGAACCCGTGAAATCCAAAGGTTGCCACAGCCAACCGTCGTCTCTCTCCCTTACCAACCGAGCATCAGGACCTCTCGTTCCTCTCTGCCAAAGGAGAAGAAAAATCCGCCACGATTCCATTACTTTCCAACGCTGGTCTAGACACACCCACGGAATCCGGCAAGAGAGCAATGATTCTCGTTGCAAACTGCCGCAGAACTTCCACGCTAAGTCGGGGGACACTTGTACTCGGCCGAAAACACGTAAATAAAACGAGCAGAAACGGTTTGGGAATGGGGCTAAAAGAAATTCATGGCGCAGGGAAAAGGAAGAAAACCACCGCCGAAATTTAAATCCTACTTTGGCCCGGCCAATTGTAAACGAAATTACAGAGATCGAAACTGACTTTTTATTAGCCTGCGCAGATATTAAAATCTAATTAATCCTGATTCTTCGACTACTTTAACCAAGATTTACAGATGCAGGTTTTGAAACGTGTAATATTACTCTGTGGAGTTTGAAAGTGTTCGATTTAAACAAGATGAGAATCTTGAAAATCCTAATTTTAGCCACTGTAGAAAATTTCTGATTCACATAATACATTGTCACAGTAGCATATACTATGATATGTATTAATAGGGGTATTTAAAAATAATCTTCTTAATATCTGTACTTGCCTTGGTCAGGTTTCGAAATCCGACAGCGATAATAAGCTGTTAGCGATAGAGACGAAAGTGAGATTGCAGGGGATCAAACCAGAAATTGTGTTTCGATTCGGAAAGTTATCCGAGCGGCAGACACCATGAAAAGGAAAACTCCAGTGATTCTGTGCCAAGAAAAATCTCGACGCGCTTTTCAGCGGCAGCTACCGTTTCGGTCGGTACTCGCGCGATTTCCACGCGTCGAATAAACGCGGCTTTTTACGAGCCACCCGACCGTCTGCTGGAGGCGCCAGTCACGAGAAAAGCGCCGCGGCGCACGCTCGCTTTTCTCCTTCCGAACGTTTCTTTTTTTCGGGGAACTTTCCCCGGCTCTTTTTACCTCTCCACTCCGTTGCTACAATGAGATCTGCCGTTGAAAGGAATCGCTCGCGAGTAGCGCGTAACGAGATACGAGTTTTCGGTGATGAAACGCGCGCGAAGAATGCTTTTGAGGATACGCGCAATTTTCTGTCGCTTTCCATTCAGTCTGTACACGTATGTCCAATTGCGTCGATGAGTCTCGACGATGAAACGCGACGTGCTCAATTTTCGGATTTAGACAGCCGGAGATTATTATTATCCTCGCTGTCACGGTGAATTTGTCGAAACTTTCTACTAATCACGTTGACTGTCATCTTGAGCAATTCTGACATGTGTTATGAAGCATTGTCACGCTATAATAATATTATATGGAGACACGATTGGGTACGGAGAAAAATATAGGTAACGTTCCGATCTACCAACCACGTTGATTGGCAAGCTGAATTTATCGAAACCTTCCAGTCTGATACTGACATAAGGTTATTGTTTCGAAAGGGTATCGAATCGTCGAGGCCGTTGCTTTGAAATCAATAATTAAGCTTCAATCACGGCATATTATTACTGTCTATTTTGTACTACATAGTAAGGAAAAGATTTCGACGGTCTGCCCGCAAGCTATTACTTACCCGCTCACCGTATAAAAGATCGTCAAACCATAAAGAGCATCTCTCGGTTATTCAATTCCTTCCCGCGTCGGTTACTAGGTTACCCGGAGAAAAGTATTTCCAAGCTGTCTTTGATATCGACTCTCGAGCAATTCTTCCGTTTTCCAGGGAATCCCGTATCCACGACAGCACACGGAAGTATATATTTTATCTCGGCGAGGCAAAACTGGCGTCCCATCGATCCCACGAAATTCCACGTAAAATCTATCCGTCTCGTTTCATTGGATATTCCACGATTGCAACGGGGGCAAAAGGAAGACGCGGGAAGGCAAACCCATGGAAATCTTGGAGATCTGCTCGGGCCAGTTCTCGCCGTGACTGAATATGTATCGAAACGAGAATGGAATACAGTCGGATCACGAACAACGCTATTTCGCGTAGGGTAATGTCGCGGAAGCATCGGCTATCCATGACCGGTAGCCGACTCTCTGTTAACTTCGGCCGGTCGCGGTGAATAAATTTCCAAAGGTCCTGGACGTGGTCGGTGCGTTCCTTTTATTTCGAATTTCCCGCCCACTCGAGGGGAACACCGAGAGGCTGGATCGGTACTCGGCCACCGCAACACGCTGAATTCCGTCGAACTCGAATTTCATCGTGCCACACGGCTAACCCTGATAATTGAAGGGGATTCTACCGGTAGCCGAGCCGGATACTTTGTTTCTCTTCTTTTGCCATCCTCGAATGCTTGATTTTTCAACGGGCGAACCCAGTCTCCGTCCGCGCGTTTATTAGATTCGTTACGCCAACTTCGATTAAGGTGCTTTTAAATTTGTTCTAAAAAAGGGTTTGAAACGATGGCGAGTAGATGCAATTTAATTAAGGGGTCAAAATTTTGAGATAGGGACAGAAGGTTAGGGTAATTTCATTTAACGTGTTCGACCCTGGAGTCTCACGACACGAGCTTCAGCAAATAGAACTGTCTCTACAGTTGTTTTAAGACGAAACCATTCTATTAATATTGACTTATTGTCACTGCGAACAAGATGTATAATATTTATAATTTGTCTCACCGAGTATTTGCGAACCTAACGAACGTCACACAAAATGAATTAATGCCGGTGAAACGACGTAATTGAATCACGCGATAAAAAAGCGTATCGATCGATCGGCAAGTGTATCGAACGAAGGGGGCTTAAAAATGCGGTTTCGATCAGTAACCCCTGGAGACCAGCGGGAGCCACCAAGATGGATTTATCGGAGCATCGAGGAAACTTAATCGCGTAGGAGAGAGAGGAAGAGCGGCGGTGAAATACGAAACTCTGCGATTCGCCTTAATTTCACGGGATGAGAGGCTCGTCGCATCGAGAAGGGAGGATAAGAGGATACACGGAGAAAGAGCACCCCAACGAAAAGAGGGAGGACGAGCAGCCAGCACACGTCACGATGATAAATCGAGCGCGAGAACTACGAGCTCGGGGCACGGAGCATGGTCACCCTAGCGAGACACAATCTTTTCCTATTAGCCGCGCATGGAACCTTAAAAACGTTGCCAAAAAGGGGGGAACGGAAAAACGAGGAAAAGGATCCGGCCACACCAGACCCCGTGAATTATTGCGCGACGCGGTGTGTGGCGTGGTCGTACGAATTTAATCGGACGTGCCCGACCGCTGAAAAATATTTCATCGAGCTCGGACCCGGCGAAAAAGGGCGTCGCGACCACCTCGTTCCGCTAATTTTAATAATATCAACGCATCTTTGTTACGCTGCTTTTGAAACAAGGCGCTTGCTGTACAGTGTAGCGGCGATATTTTCAATTTCACCGTTGGAACTTTCAATTGCTTCCAATATTTGGATAATTTGGTCTTTCGGTAAATAGTCTTGTCGGCAGATTGGTTCAGTAATTTAAAAAGATTTCACATATTGCAGTCTAAATGAATTCTAGAGGGAATTGTAAAAATTTGTTAATAAAATGATAATAGAATAGCGAATATTACTGTGAAGTTTGTTAATTCACTTAAGGGAGGCAGAGAGCAATACCAGCAACGTAATCGACGACGGAGCAGTTATATTCTCTCTAATAATAATAAGCGATCGGTCCTCTGAGCGGTTGTCCAATTTATTATAGTCATAATCATGAATATGGTCGACGCTGTCGCAGCCAACGACAATTTATTACTACTATCATTATTATCGCGACTCCAGAGATGTATGTATATGCACCGGTGTTGGCCGTATTCCCATAATCATCGTTATACTCGTCCTCGACCAATTATGATCGCGACAAGAATAGAACGCTATTAAAACCTTAACAAACTTTGCAATTATGGATCCTAGTTTCAAGCGGCGCTCAATGTTTCTGTAATTTATCTTCATAAACGACAAACTATTATCTCAAAAATTTCGCAACTATCACATTTCTGAATTTTTCGTACTCAACTTTTGAATTTTGGGACTTTGCAGTTTTGACACATAGAATTTTTAAACTTTACAGAGTTGACAGTTTAGGCAGATTCCAAGCATTTTATAGTTTCAAAATAAAAAATTCCAACATTTCAAAAGTAGAGAGTTCCGAAGTTCCAAAGTTTGAAAGGTTCAAAGTTTCAGGACGGCTTAAATACGGAACGCGGGCGATCCGGCAAGAAAGAAAATCACAAAAACAGAAATGTACGCGGCAGGAGCGAGATGTCGGAGCTCGTTTCAGAAAAGGACATTAAAAAATTGACAAGACACGCGGAAATCTCGACGCGAAACGAGCTACATCCGGCTTTCCGCTACTCGTCGGGCTTTCACGTCCGTCAAAAAACGGAGAGATTCGGGATTCGAAGCAGTGGGTCGGCTCCGCGGCGGGCAGACAAAGAAGATGCGCCGCGAGCAACGAGCGGATGAATGTAGGCCCGGGGAAGAGAAAATGGAAGAAGCGCGCGAACAAAGCGTTCCGATGTTGCTGCCATGGGTATTGTCTGATCCGAGAACACTATACTTTCCTGTATTTCTACTGTTTTGATGTATCGTTCGCTTTTACGAATGTATTCCTCCAAAGAAAACGAGCTGTTACTTCATTTTTTCGAGTCTTCATAATTCGAAACGTTGTGATTCGTCTTGTCGAAAGAAACTGAAAAATTCTTTACACGCGAGTCAGACTACACCATCGAAACAGAACTCCGTTCTATCTTTAGTACGAATTGTTTGTTTTTATTCCAACTATACTTTTAACTGCAACTTTTGTATATTGTTAGAAATGTTAAGAAACATCGTTCAAGTACATTTCAAAAGGTCAGTAAGTTTTTTTACAGTCGACGAAAATTACAAAGAGTACAATTCTCCAATTTACTTACTGAATTATAGAATACGATTAAGTAGTCAGAAGTAAATGAAATGAAAATCATTCACGACTTTGGCAAGATTTCATTTTTGAATCTATGGTCAATAAAAGTATTTTTCTTTTTAAATGCGGTGGATAAACGAGGACATTTTTCTAGCAGGAAAAAGTGGCTGTAAGATGGTAAGAACAATCGGTGTAGAGGAATAAAAACGCTGTGAGCGTAAATTGAAAGCAAAGGAACGAGACGAGAAGCGAAAACGAGAATGGATGTCCTCACGATTGCCGTGGCTCGTTTCCTAGAGCGACGCTGTACCACGACGGTTGGAGTCGCGACGCTTCGATTCGTTGTTTTACCATCGCCTTTTCTGGAATGGCCAGTGGCGAGACGGTTCCCTTCCGGAAAATGGACGCGTTCCAACCGGTCAAACTGCTCGTTTGCCCGCGACGCGACGGTCCGCTCATACGCGCTCATGATTCTTCCACGCGAAAAATATCCTGGATCGAAGCGTGTTCGTGAGTTTGGAAAGTCGGCAAAAACACGGTCAAAGATCACGATTTTCCGGTTGGCTTCGTGAAAATAAGAAAATTGCGTTCTCTCGAATGTTGCTTCCCCTTTTTGTAATTTCAATTGTACAATTCCAAAATGAATTGGCAGCACTTTGATTCGTGATACGTCATGTCGGATTAAACGTACAGTGATCGAGCAAAAATATCGCGGACCAGTTTCAGGACTTAAGCTGAAAAATAATGACAGTTCAAAAAGCAGCTACCCTCTTTATCGCGTTCGAACACGTTTCCCGCAAATGAAATTACTCTTCGGAAGAAAAAGCATCCTAGTAATTTGTCTGTGCCCCCGCGGTCGGGCGTGGGCAAATAAAATAATTGTCATCGAGCGGGAACGCGCGTGTCGCGGCACGTAGACGCGCGAGGGAACGGGTCTAGGGATAAACCGTGTGGAATAGGGCGTGTAACTGCATTTTCTCATCCCTACGGTGCGACGTTCGCGCGAATATGGCATACAGTCCGAGCGCAGGGAGCAAAAATAAAAGAAAAACCGCTCTCGATCGTGTGTATCGTGGTCGCGGCTTTGCCGAGACGCTCAGGAATCGTCGCGACGCACGGGAGCTTCCTTTTCATCTCTGTAACGAGGTTAGAAACCGGCAGAAATAATTTTTTCCCGTCGTGGAACACTGGGGTTGCTCTCGCGTCACTCGCACCACCCTCGCGTTCCACCCTCCTAAGCTTTGAGCGCTGTTTGCCTTTTTCCAACAGGATTCCTCTCTGGGACTGGAAAAGCCTAAGGACCAAACTGATTGCCTCGACTTTCCTCCAAATCACGGCGTTATTTATTTTTATTCCTGGATAATGTACCGGAAACTGCTGTTGCAACCGCGATGCACGGCAAACAGCAAAATTGAACCAATAACACTGTTTTTTCGGGAGATTGTTACTCATTTATTCATACATCGTGAAAGTGGTACCGTGTTAAATTGTCACTGTGCGTGAATAAATTGTACGAAAACAGAGAATGGTTTTCTTTTAATCTGACTATGATCCAGTGGAATTTTGTACCCACAATGTCGTACACGTCTCTTATGTGAACCATTGCTTTCATGTATCATAAACTCTTAGAATTTATTTACATAATTGTTATAGAGATATAAACATAAAAGATTGAATCGTTTCTTTTCCTAACCTCAAAAAATCATGTATGAAGAGATCGATAATTTAAAAACAATACATGTTTTATATTTTGTGCAGCTTTTGAATTTAAATAACAATTATTCTTTAAGAACTTTGTATCTAAAGTGTATTGCAAAGTAACGAAGTGGTTCCAGTCATCGACTGTAAGGACACATTTCAGGGTTCGAAGTGAATTCCGGGAAATTTAAAAGAGACATCCCGGCGATAAAGTGGTAGCACTAAAGAAGGTAGTTTGAGGGTAGCCACGACCATTCGATCCTAGTAGCCACCTTCTGGGGCCAAGGAGGACGAGAATCTTGGGATCTCTTATGGGTTTGTCCATGTGTGGGACGAACGATGTAATCAGGGAACGATTTCTTTATCCCGTGACAGTCTCTGCTTCTTCCAGGACGGGAATAACACCTCCTCGATCGAGGAAAGAAGGTCGTTAGATCCTGTACCTTCTACGGAAGTACTGTACATTGCCAGGACTATTGCTACACATTTCAGAGTGCTGCTGGAAACTGTTTCTTCTCGTATACGGTATTCGAACAAAAGGTCGATGATCGATGAATGAGCTTATACACGATGAATCGGGCAAAAGATGACTGCGTCGACGAGTCAACCCTTTAAAGGGTTATCTTATCGTATTCTCATTTTTATGTTTACAACCTCCGTTCTACTCTATCGTGCGTAACCCGTACATCTCTTTCCTTATTTGTCAAAAGTCCAAGTGTACTTTTTCTCGATTACTCGTTACTTTAAACCGATTCAACACACCTTCGGGCGTTCTTTGCTCGGCTGAAAAAGTATATACCTGCTACCTCGACGGTGTATACCTGCTCATAAATCTTGGACCTTTGTATTCCAGCACGCACTATTCTCGCATACTTATTGCGTATTACTCTTAGGTGTCTGTTCAAGAAACGTTTTCCTCTCGAGTCCAGCTGAAAGAATCTCTACGAGCCAATTGTCTTCGAGAATCTCAAAGCCTCTTTTTCCAGCGGGATCCGAGTCGTCTCCGCGGACTTGTAGGTAAAAAGTAAATTGTCCTACGCGCGAGCTATATCGTTCCCATAGAAGAACGGTTTATTTATCGCGTATTTCGCACGACTCCTGCCTCCCTCGGTCGCTTTTATGCGCGCGGAACAAAGCTGCAAAGCGAGACGGGCGAAAGCTGGCGGGACACGGCACGAAAGAGAGAAGGAACCAGGAACGAGGGGACAAGGGGCTCGCGTATTTTGTTCTTTCGACGTGGACGCTTCGAAAGCACTAGCGGTGCATTCGACTGGCGCTCGCAGTGAGAGAAAGAGAGAAAAAAAAAGGAATTTCTACGTCTCTCCACGCTGTTTACCCAGATTTATGGCCGCAGACTCTGTCACGGATGAAATTTCCGACTGCCGATGCAAAGCCAATTTTTCATATCGAGATCGGCCCCCGTGCGACCCACCGTAACAGATTTCTCACTCCTTACGAGCAAATGAACGAGCTTCATTCATCATATTTACAACGTGCCCTCGAATGCTGCAGATCCGACTGAAAACCGTTTCCACGCCATTTCGAAGCTACATCTGTTCAATTAATTCGACCGTGTGCTTTATGCGCCAGCAATTTCCAATCGGACGGTTTTTCTCCGCTTCTTCCGACTTATTTATCTTGTCAGTCCTTTGAGGACAGACGCACACGTGAGCAAATAAAACAAACATCTTTTTGTCGAGTTTTTTCCAGGGGCTGAAAAGAGGATACACCCTGTGTATGTAACAGCTCCTAAGCGTGAATTGAGTTTACCGTGTCCACCACTAATAATGACAGAGAAAATCTCGGGATAGTTTTTGTAGAAAACAATTAATTACTGCTAAACCCAGCTATAGGAATTGAATCGAGTACAACAACAAATTACACGCTGTGGATGAAGAGCAATACGTAGAAGCAAGTGTTTTGTTCCTGAAAGGCGAGAAGAAGATAAATCAAGATTAGCGAAGAATAAATTGCGAAGAATGAAATTACATCGGTGTACAGATCGATCACGCTAACCGCAGCCGTCTGGAACGGCGGAATCGAAATTCGAGATAAAAAGAAAAGCTTCGTCTTCGGCCGGTCGTTCCGCGCACGAACAATACAACATCTAACGAGAATCCTATAATCATCAGGGAAAAAAGAAATGCAGCCAGGCGCAGACTGCGTGTGTCTGGTGGCAAAACGAGGCTTCGATCGGTAGCTCTCGTTCAATCAACTCGCCAGCACCGACTTTCAATTCAATCTCGAGGCAGAGGCGCGATTCAAATGTCTCCGGTTCGCACCCCTTTCACGAAACGCATCGATCATATTTACAGTGCGACAGGAACGTAATCTGGTTGTCGACAAGGATCGGACCGAGTCGAATCGGAAAAAAAGAAAGGGGATAGAAGAGGGTACGCGAAAGGGAGGTCGTGGCGCCATGGGACCACCAGACCTCTTCTCTCCCTCGTCTTTTTCCCGTTTCGTCGTTCTCTGTCCCGGCCACGACGAGACACGTCCCAGTCACGTAACCTTAAATTGGTCAATTATTTCCCAATCGTTCTACCAGCCGCCGACGTTTGCAGTCCCGAAGAGTCCCGGTACCGACCGATTGACTATCCGTGCCAGACAATCGCGGTATCTTGCTCGACAAAGCCCCGCCGCGATTTCGTGTCCCGAAATATTCAGCCTTACCAGTCAACGCCATCACCAGAATATCTTAAGACAATAATCCGAATAAATGCAATTACAACGGACGAGGTGACACAACGCGAGACATAATTTCACGACACAAAATTGTCGCAATAACAACATAAAATGGCTGGTTGTCGGTTAGCGAAAGCAATTTTCCGTTAGCGAAATGCTCGAATTTTTGGGAAAGTCCTTTTTCCAGGAGTTGAACGTTTCATAGCGACATCAAGGTTTTACGAGCGACAACGTAGCCGTGAACTGGATGTTTTTCGGCCACTCTTCCTACCGTGTCTCCAGTTTACAGCTCCCGTTTTAAAAGGGAACCGTTAATCGCACAATATGGATTCACGAGGAGAGATAAAAGAGAAATGTAGACAACGTCTGGAACGGTAGTTCTTTGTTTATGGACGACGGGTTCAATCTTGAAAATCGCGACACGAAACTTTCTCACGGTAGAAATAAGTTTGCCAGACTATTCAGAGTTTTTTGCTTCTAATCTGGATGCAGTCACCGTGATTCTTTAAGAGTAGGATAGCGGGAAATGACAAAATTTACGCTTCAAGCTTTTCAACGTTTCTTTACCGTTTACTTTGAATGATCACGCTATCTAATACACAGTTATGTAATTATGATTTTAACATTTGTAAAATCATCTTCTATTAACCTCTTCAAAGATACTCGGATATATGGACGTATAGTTTGTTCTTAAACTAAAGCTGATATGGATATTATTCTTGTTTTTGTAAAACATATATTCTTTTAAGATTATGTTGAGCAAAATATAATGACGTTGAGAAATGAAATCAGTTCGTTTTCTAACCTCAAAAAATGATCCGTGATGTTTATGATTTTAAATGTTGCAGAATTGTCTGCTAATAAAGTGTCTCATGGATTTCCTTTTAACACGGCGAACACCGCTCGAATCGACAAATTAAACTGTTTGGCGAAATGTCCGCAATAACATGCAGTTATTACCCGGCGAAGCTGTATTCCGAGTCCGAGTAAATATTACGAAATTTCCAGCGGGTTTTTAACGCGAGTAATCCTCCCCCCTTGTCATACAAATCCCCGACGAGTTCTCTATTTTTCTACTCTCCACAGATTCCCGTCCTGTCCGCAGTTCCGGTTTCGCGCGACAGTAGCCAGCGATGCGTGCACCGTGTGCCCAACAGACAATAAAACCGCGAAACCGTGACAATTCTGCTCTCGGACTCGTAAAAAACCGTATTAAACCGGCGAATCGAGAAGTTCGCGCTTTTACCGGGGATCGCAAACTTTCCCCGTAGCAAACGGAGAAACCCAGCTGAGTTGGCAACTTCTTAAAGACAATGTCATTTCCGGCGTCCGGATGAATAGGCTGTTCTCCTCGACGATCGGATCCGATGCAATTTAAAAATTAAACTCCTACTTTTCCATTATCCGGAGAAACTATGCAGTTCGCGATAAGACAGACGATTCAATGTTCCTCGATTTCCATTCGATTTCCTCGTTCGCATAAAATCGATGAACAACTTTTATCTTTCAATGTTCCATTTTTTGGCGAAACGTTGAATTCGTCAGGAGTCGTATCGCGATGCGTTGTATCATGTAGCCACACATCATTTCTACGACTCTTTTATTTCACAGCCGTTCTTTGGAGGGTAATTAACGTTCCAGTGTGGTTAACACAGAAACATTCCTTTTTCCCTTTGATACGGAACCGAGAGACAAAAGATAAGCGAGCCCCACGGAATAAGTGTCCCGTAACCAGGTACGACTCGCTATGAATGGAGGAGAAAAGAACTTTCGTTGTCACGGAAGCCCATCGCGTCTACCCTTGCCACTATTTTAGGCTAATTAACGAACTTGACATCGAAAGAGAGTGACCTACGATAACGGGTTTCGTGTCGCCGCATTCCTGCAGCTGTATCTTATCTTTTAATTAAGTAAAACGGTTCGATCATGGGACAAGAATAAACGTCACGGTATCTTCGAGCGTGTTTTACATCGACACCAAGAATTTCGTCACCTGTTAAAATATGTAGATTCCGATAGCGACTGTTAGATACGTGTCGCGTTATTTCCCAACGACAGAACCAACCTTTCTTACATGGCGTTCAAGATGTTCTTCGTTTTCAAGGATTTTCGACGCTAGAAAATTTGATGAGCTAAAAAGTTGGTGTTGAAATTTGGGAATTTTCGTATTTGAGGATCTGAGGGTTTGTCTACGGATATGGAAATTTAGAGATTTGAGGATCTTAGAATTTGGGATCTTAAAAGGGGACGAGTTCAGAATTTGTTGGCATAGGAATTTATGGATGTAGGAATTTGAGCGCTTAGGAATTTGGGGGCGTAAGAGTTTAGGGACATAGGTATTTGTGGACTTTGGGGTTTTGAGAGTCTGGAGATACGGGAATATAGAGACTTGGGATTTAGGAATACAGCAACTATGAATTTTGGCACTTTGAGTTTTTGAAAATCTAGAAATACGAAAATCTAAAAATTTGGGATATAAAAATTTAGTAACTTAAGAATTTGAAGATCTTGGGATCTTGCAGAGTGATACGGAAATCTAGGAATTGTGGTCTAGAAATTTAGAAATCTAAGACTTTAGGGATGCGGTAATTAAGAAATTTGAAAAATATGATACATTAGGAATATGGAGATATGTAAAGTTGAAAATTACAAAAATGTACATATCCTTATCAAAAGAGAGCTCGCGTTAATCTCGAACGTAAAACGCGCTATAATATATCACAGAAGAGTTAAACACGGCAAAATTCTCGGAACAGAAAGGAAAACAATGGCGTCAGACGACAGAGACGTCATCTGGTACGTATAAATACGGGTGAAAAATCAAAAAACCGAGAACGAATATGGGTGGCTGGTGTACGTAGAAAAATTCGTGACTTTTCGTCGGGGGAACTCGAAACGTTTTTGTCGTCATTAGTTCCGGGGATATCGTCGACGTCACCGAGAGGGTGAGCTTCTTTTCTCGTACGGCGAACAGAGATTATGGATCCACGTCTTCGCGACGAAGCAACGGAGAGAAAAAAGACAGCAGCTAACTCAACGTTTTTTCGAAGCTCGGTGAACCATCGTAGACCCAGGAAAGTATGGGGCTTTATCGCAGACGAGCGTGCCTCGTATTAGAAATCAGATTACGGTTAATCTCGCTTATACGAGACGCGGACTGAGCCGCACAATCTTACGAAGAATAAAATATAGTAGTCTCCCGTTATATTGCCATTATTGTCGGGTGAACGAATTCTTTGCATGAACTTTCATATGCATTAAATATCGGTAATATATTCCATAATCGCACTTTTGACTTTTTTAAGAATGTTGAGGTTTATTTTCTATATAAACAGATGTTAATAATTTTGGATCAATAGCAATAAGAAAATTACGAAATTTATGATGTAAACAAAAAATAATTATAATTCTTAATTCAAGAACTAAATGTACGCGTGTCAGTGTTCCCGAAGAGGTTACCGATATCTTTATTTTATTTTTAACAAGTGTATCTTGAAAAGATAAGCGTCATAATCTTGCAAAATTTATTTTCGACTACCGTGGTAATCGCACTGAGCCAATAATCATATTCTGGCAAAGTGTCTCGAAAATGGTGTATACCCCAGTGCCATAAAGTTAGGGTAGAAGATCCCATAGCCCAATTGACCAAAAAATTATTCCATCTCATCTATCATTCATCCAGTAATCTACATTGCAATCTTTGGACCCTCGAGAAGCGGTAAAAGTTGCGAAACTAATCACGGAACTGCGACGGGGACCCTTGGTCTAGTTTCCCTACGTCTCTCGAACGCCAGTTTCCCCCATAAAAGGGTGGCACAGAAGTCAAAGTCATGGCGAAATAGCCTCGAAAATCAGTAGTGTTTTCGATGGAAATATAGTCGAAAGGGTGTGATTCGATAGTTTCGCAAGTGGAACTATTCTCGAGAAAACGACGATTACGTGGTTCTGTGCAATTTTCTTGGGCGTTGCACGCACACACGCAACGCGCAATTATATTTCAGGGATATATCGCGGCTGGATCGATTAGAAAGGAGTTGCAGCGGAGAGCAGAATTGTTGGAGAAGGTCAAGTCACGCCTCGACGCCACGCGCCGGAAGAACAGTTTCCATGAAGTCATCCGGCAACCAGACACGACAGAGATATTCGCAAGGTCGAAAGTAATTAAAAGTGAATCGTGTTACAAGATGAAGGAAAGCGTCGAGGGACGAGAACGTTGGTACCCACGGCTGAACGCAATTAAACCGTTACGGGATCAAGACGTTCTTTTATCCAAGGCTTCAACCGAACGAAGTCTTCCCCGAGGATCTTTGGATAAAATTCTCGAACAAGAGGATTCTTTCACGCGGACAAACAGTCGAATACCAGATGACTTCAGACATTTTTAAATAAATCAAGCTGGGTATTCCGAGCGTGAACGAATAAAATGAAATAATTAAAAGAAGACGATCCGAAGAAGCGCGTCGCCGCGAAAAGAAGGTGGCTGTAAATGTCAGCATCGATTAAAGATTTAACTGTGCAGTCGCGCACGAGCGAAAAAGCTTCTCACGACATCTGAAACGGGCACAACGATCAATTTACTTCGATCGGTTCGTCTCGAGGGATCGCGAAGGTGACGTTAACGCGTAACACACTAGCGTCAGAACCTTAGACGTTGCGACACGAGCGTCGTAAATCGCGTCGCGATCGCCGCTGAAAAACGGCATAATTCCCTTGCGGAGGTAATCGGCTTGACCGCATACCGTAGGCATCATGCTACCGTCGTCTGAAACGCTGAAAAAAAGTCCCGTAATTGCGGCATCGAGCATTTAACCCGTTATTCAATGGCGCGTAGTTGCAAGGCCATTGATACGCGAGCACGATTCCGCGAACAATAAGCGTGCGTTAGCTCTCCCGAAGAAAAAGAAGAGTCGCCTTACCGTTAGCGTCGCGACGAACCGTCTTCGTCGCCAAGACTCGAATTCCGTCTGGTACGCGACTTTCTTATGGTAACTGAATACTCGACGACGTATCTAGTCGAGTGCGTCTCCAGTAACAGGCAAAAATCATTAGCCTTTTTTGTTTCGTCGTCCTCGAAGGTTGATACGGAATCCGGTTCGCGTGTTACGTAAAATTGCAACCAGGAATCCGCGAACCGCAAACGATCGATGGAACTTCAACGAGTAAACAGGTAGCGCGAGTTGCCAACTTCCGGCAACTTGAGTCCACGGAAAAATAAATTTAAACTTTTGATGGAATCAAATGGACGATACAGATCGCCAGGGGGCTTGAAAAGTTTACGGTAGACCCTCGGTGTGTTCTTATTCTTCATACTGTGCGAATGGCCACAAGGTAGATCATACGTCTACATGCTGCATCATCACGCGATACCATGCTTTCATTTAACACGCGTTAAAGCAATACGTGTGGAATTTCGCTTTGGATCGCCAAGCGTGGAATCACTACAAGTAGAATTAACACGCGTTGGGATCGCTACTTGTAGAATTATCACACATGGAATTACTAAGCGTTAAATCCATCAACGGTGGTAGATCATGTGTGGAATCATCACGAGTAGAATTACCATGCGTTGAATCACCATGCGCTGGGATCACTACGCGCTTGGATTATCACGTACTTAGATTACCAAGCGTTGAATTACTTTGCGTAGAAGTACCACGCGTAGAATCACCATGCGTACAGTTATCATGCGTTGGATCACTATGCGCCTAGAGTATCACACTTTGGATCACCATGCGTAGAATTACCGTGCATTGAATCACCATGAGCAGAATTACCATGCGTTGAATTACCACGCGCTGGAATTACCCCGCATAGAATTGACACGTGTAGAACTACCACGTATAGAATTGACACGCGTAGAACTACCACGCGTAGAATTACCATGCGTTGAATCACCACGCGTTAGGATTGCCACGAGCTTAAATTATCACGCGTAGAACTACTACGCGTAGAATCACTACGCGCAGAACTACCACGCGTAGAATCACCACGTATAGTATTACTACGTGTTAAATCATCACGAGTTGAATTACTACGCGCTTAGATTACCAGTCACTGTGATTACCACGTCTTGACTCAATCTGCGTACAGTTACCACACGTATTTCTGTCACACGTTAAATTATCACGCGTTAGAACACTATGCGTAGAAGTACTATGCATAGACTCATCACTCGCTGACTTACCACAGGTTAAACTACTACGACTTAAAATAGTCGCATGTAATTTTATCACGCATACAATCAGCATAAATTACTCGCTCAATCGTCTAATCACTATACTTTGCACCTAATTGAGACCATCCTGGTCCAAATAACAGGATTTCCAGTTACAGCCTATATGTAGGGAGTTCTTGTTATATCGCAAATTGCAAGAACTTTCCGCTTTTACTTTTGAATGAATTCGTTAATGAAGAATGATCATCAAAGCAGGAGACTCGAGTAAATTTCCGGCCAGAAATTATTCCACTCGCGTTCGATCGAAGAAGAAGAAGAAAGAGGACAAGTTAACATCGTGGGAACTAGATTTCACCGGCGAACATAATCGAGTTGAATTTTTAACCAGCAGTGTTGTCGGTTCTTGAAAGACGACCAAAGTAATCGAATTAAAAACGTTCATGAATTTTAATACTTCCTTCTCCGCTGAAACGAGTAGAAGTTTGCGGCGGACTCGCTTTACGAACGATTCGTATCCCCGGATGGTCACGGAACAATTGTCCAAACCTTGAATTTGTTCGGTTGCCGATTTCCTTCGGTAAAAGTTTCACGTTTCTATTTCAACTGTTCACGGTTGTTCGCGAAGCGTGTGCGAATGAAAAACACTAAACGAGAGTGCTCCAGTTTTTGTAACAGCCGCTTCTGCTTGAGCATGCATCGCCTACTGTTTGCTTTTTTTATCGTTTCACGTATGCCTTAAATAATGACATAATCGTACGAAAACGAAACAAACATTCTCTAACAAGTAAGCTACAAGGTGTTTCTACCGCGTACTTTTTTTTCATCGGGACTTGTAATTACCAATATAAAAGATGAACCTTGACAGAGTACTAGAAGAGGTGCAGCTGCGATTGATGAAATCGAGAAGCAGATTTCATGCTTCAGAATTTCCAGAAGGAGCAGTTGGTTACATCAGTCATTCGCGGCAATCAGATCAAGAAACAAGGAAAACAGATTTACCTCTGTCGAGCTCGTGTTGTGGTGCACAGAGACGTTCTCGATTGTTACGTAAACCGATATATCGGAATTGGAAGAGCAATTAGGATCGCGTACGAGACAGTGAGAAACAGGAACGTGGCATTTAACGCGTTGAAGAAATAAACAAATCCATCAGCGAAGTGTGTCAATGCAACAAAGGAGTTGGCTCGTAAAAGCTTCTCATTGTCAGATGGGAGTCGTCGATAGGGTGCGGGTAGAGAAAACTTCTCGCCTGTTTTTCCGAGAAGAAGGAACGAAGAATAAACAAGGAGTACCCGAACGAGAGGACGATTGTGGGTCACTCGTCGCCTCGTCCCACTTTCTCTCGTCCCGCAGCACGTTTCTTGGTCGGTTCGGGTCCGCGACCCTTCGGCTCCTTCTTCGCCGGAAGCTATAAACCTTCTTACTCCGCCGATGCAGCGGAGATCGTATCGGGCTTATGAAACGAAACGACGGAAAACTGCAATCGTTGCTTTCTGTCAAAAGCAGCCCGGGGAAAAAAAGGAAACACGGAAACCGAGAGGGATTCTCGTGGAAATTTAGTGGCCTCCGAGGAACGGAAATAGCCGCAGGGTTCGAGGAGTCATCGCGCAAAGGGATCGCGACCAGGCAAGAAATACGTTCCATGCAAATTCCCTGAGTGCAACATAATTACCCCACGGAATGGACCGTGCTAAATCTGGTGGAGAAAAAAGGAGGTACGCGGAAAAAATGGCGAAACGATAATACCGGAAACGAGGCGAGATACAAACGAGAATCGTCGCACAGCTAGCAGGTGTACGCGCGGCGATAATCGATTCCAGCGATCGAAAACGAACAGGGAGAAAGCAACGTCGGGGGATTAGCACGATTATCTGAATAATTAGCCCGGTGGTCGGGGGCGGACGGGCAAATAAAGCTTAACTCGGCCCGCAGAACCATTTGAATTCCATCGGTGTATTTAGTCGCATAGCTCTTCTATGATGAATGCGTTGTCGCGACTCGGATGTAAAAAATTGATGCGTTTGGATTCTAGGGTCGAGAGCGTTAACGATGTGGTTTCCGATGTAATTTTGACTTTTGGACCAATGTTCTATTTATAGAGAACTTGGACATCAATTCTGTCTCGTTCGAATAAAGTCGAACTCGTTAACTTAAAATTTAAATTCTATCTCGCAGAGTCAGATCAACGGAAGTTTTCAATTTTTCAGAAAAGCACGCGATCGTAGGAGCTCAAGAGACGGCGAAATTACCGGAACCAGAGGGGACGAGGTTTCAGCAAAATAAAATCGAGCGGAAAACAAGGACGCGTTTTCTAATCAAGAATCTCGTCTCGCGAAGATTCTAAGGCACCTTTATGCCATGGTTTGTTTCGATTTAATCCCCCAGGTCCCGCGGGAGAGCAGCGTGGCTTGTAGACGGATCAAGGGTGTCGCGGAAAGAAGAGAACGATAAAGCAGAATGACTCACCAACCGCCTTGCAGCTTCCGCCATGCAGGTGATTTACGGCGAGCTGAATGATGGCCATGAGAATATCACCAAGCATCAGGCAAGCGACGTGATGAGTCTGGCATCGCCAATGCAGAACGTGATGAGAGGCAGGGAGCAGCCAACCAGCGGCCAACGTGGCTGCCAGGAAAACTGCACTAATGATAAAGCCCACCGGGTACAAGGTGAACCTGATGTCCGCGGCTTTCATTATCGGCCTGAAAATTTTGCAGGGAAATGGTTCATTCCATTTTCTTATACCAGCGAATTAAAGTAATCTTTCGTTTGATACGCTACGCAGACTGCTCCCATATTACGAAGTACCAGGGATTTAGTGTCCGCGTCTCATTAAACTGTCGCGAACATCCAACAGGATTTGACGCTTTATGGTCAAGAGGATTACCGAAAGAAGATTTAGTTTTATGTACCTTTTTATTTAATTTACGAATTGAACTTTACCCAGCGACCATTGGTGTAACTAGCTACGAACTAGGATAATCCTGCCTTTTTAAAATCCTTGAAATGCCACAAAAATTTTAAACGTACGAATGCACTTTTTTAGGGTCTATCTGCGGAGATTGGAACAGTCTTCGTAGATTGTTATTTTAATTTCCTTTATATCTAGCTTAATACTATAGTTACATCTGTACAGTCAAGCACAACCTGGCTTCTTTAGAAAGCTTAAAAAATTTCAACTTGAAAATTAGGAATTTGCAATAGTTCTCCATTCACAGATACTTAAACAAATCCTGAACCTTTCTAATCCGAAAGACCCAAAATTCTTAACCTGCCTCCAATTCGCAAGTCCCCGAAATCCTTAAAAATAAACAAATGATAGGTCTCTGACCTCTCGGTTACCGTACTGCTCCTACCGGTAGCCAGATTTTCTTTCGACTGTACACACCTTCGAGTGACGCTAACCTGAGAATATTAATACGCGCGGTGTCACTCAGATTATACCTGCTGGTCAAAGGATTTTGGTTTCTCTCGGACATTTCTATTCAAATTTTGCCGCAGATTCTTAACCGCTTTCCTCGAAATTGAAGTTCAAACGCAGTGAAAGTTTGTAGGAGAGAAATCGTTTCTCCGATTTCGAGCTGGCCACGGCTTAGTCACGTCCCGTGGACAACGAACGCAACGCACGCGAGTGCCAGAGAAAAGAAAAGAAAAACTTTTCTTAGCTAATACATACTAGCACGTATTATCAACGGTTCGTGCCACTTTCTACGCGAAGGTATTCGTTTTTCTATTCCACGTATCGCATCGACTGCAGGGTTTTTCCACCGGTTGTTCGAATAACGTCAAACATCTTGAATTTTGAATAAAACATGGCTCACTGGTCGAGTTTCCGTTTGCAAAAGCTTGTAAAAGCCTGCCCTTCACCGTGCACGGGCCACATGTAAACGATCGCGTTAATTGAGTTTCGAGCATTGCTTTGCGAATAGCGAGCGAAATTCAGTCGTACAACTCGCGGCTACATTTTCTGTATGTAATTTCAGGGACTCTTGTACCGTGCACGCTGCAACCAGCCATCGTTCAGGAATGCCAAGTCCGGAAACGCGTCCAAAGAGAATCGGTAACGTCGAACGCTCGTACGAGCACCGGAGTTATTCAAGAAATTCCGTTTTAGAACACGTCACGAATTTCTGTGGCCCGTAATTAATTCCTACATCTCGCGACTTTCGTCCAACTACGTTTTGCGGTCATCGATTCACGCTCCTTTTCCACGTTTCTCTTTCCGTCATTCGATCCAAAGATTTTTCGATAAACTCTCGTCGTAGTACGAGAGGCTCTCTCTATGATCGTCGATTTCAGAGATCGTTACTGTAGTTCAACCGTGGCGATATAACGAGACGGTATGTTATTTTTCGACCTCGATTCCGCAGGATAATTCTAGCTCGTAGCAACGAAACACGCGGCATAGTTTTCCTTTCGTCATCGATACGAAAGGGAAGGAGTCCGTTTCAAGTGGCACGGATCATCTCGAACGGAAACGCGTTCACGGATGACGCGGCGCATCGCGAGCCACAGACATGACCTAGAAATTCTTCGTGAAGAGGAGTGAAAGTGAGGAGGGAACCGACTTTTTCTGAACGCTTCTCAAGGAATCGAGACGAGGAGACGCTTACAACGGGGCTACCGGGCATGCAATTAAGCCGTACGATAAATCCTGATCGAGACGGTCGATACTGGCAAAAAACCGATTCGTGTCTCGAGTTCCGAATTGGGCTGATTCGAACCGGATCGTTCGTTGATCGGAAATGAATAACGGGGGAACGAACGATTAACCTCGATTTCCTATATCGAATCGCGGAAACGTATTCAACGTAAACATTCCTGATTATTATTTCGTGCGATCGGTTTGTGTTCGTTGCGAGTCGTGGGTGTTTTCCATCAATTTTCTTCGAAAGTGTATGCTCGCGGCGCGTTCATTACTTTAATTTCGTTCGACGAAAAAACGTGCTCCGTTAAGTAGAACGCTCGTTGCGCTCGTTTAAGTCGTGAGGAACGCGACGCGTTAACGAGCGGAAATCGGTCTGCAACCTCGAGGAATGGGTTAAGAAACTGGTAAAATCTACGGTTGCGCGAGTATATACGTGTAACGTTATTAACGGTAATAATTATGTCGATTATATATCAATGATCCGATTAATCGTAATTACCGCGCTATAGGTGGTGCAAGGAAATATCCTCTGACCATCGTGTGTAACTATACATGTTTATTATAGACATGGAAAATATTAGATCAGACAAATGTACGAACCTCTGCGATGTGTGCTCGGAGCAGGCAAAGACCTTGGACACATGATTCAGTTCCTTGATCCTCTCGACGCAGAACTGGCTGCTAGGTAAGGTGTGTCCGCTTATTTCCAGACCACCATCCGGTAACAGCACAGCATCCTTAGCGTCACCCACGATCGTGAAATTATCGTAACGATTGCAAGTTGGAAAACCAGATCCTATTTCGACGGCGGACGACGCGTTCGGCAGCAACGGCGTCGAATCGGTGGCTTCCTTCAGTTGGGCGCACGTGCCTCTGCGAAATTAACAAGTTCCGGTTACACCTCATCCTTACCGCGAAACGTACTCTATTGCACAACTTGGTAAATTATCACCCGCGGGCCAAATTTCATCTACTTCGTGTTCGAAATAACTATTGCAAATTTATAGAATCGAGAAATATATCCTAACATATCTGACGACTTAAGGTATCATTTAAACGTTCGATAGTTGAAAGTCCTAGTACTGCAAGCCGCATGGATCATTAAGAACCTCGGAAAAAAAATTTAGACAGTAAATATCTTTGCACATTGCAAATGCGTGAGTCAGATGTTGGAGAAAGGTGAGTCAGGAATTCGTTAATTCGTGTTACTTTTAACGCGAGGTACACAAAAGGAGCTTGGATAATACGGGTCTTCAAATCAACCGTTTCAAAGTAAACAGCGTCTTCTGTTGACGGATGATTAACACTCGCTCGACCATCAGTGGGTCTTTTAGAACCTGAGAATCAGATTTCTTTCAGTCATTTCCTTCCTTCGTTCTAGACTAAGATTTCCACGGTTCTTTATACGCCGCAACCAATGACGTTTCATCGATGTTTGCAAAACAAGAATCTCGAATAAAACTGATTCATCCAGGTTTACGAGTTGCAAAGTTAAACTTTCGATGTTCCAAGATCTCAATGTCTCAAGGTTTTAAGAAGTCCGTACGTATCAGGAAACGTTGCATCACGAAAAAAACGGTGTTTATTAAAACGGCGATACTTGAAATGTATGAAACAAGCATCCTGACGTGATTTTCCCGGTTACTGAAACCGTAGAGAACGTAACTGGCAACCGAATGGCACGGAAAAAGGAGCTACCCGTATCGCATGAATTTATCTAGGAAACGTTCGTTGGCTACACACAGAATGCCAACAAAGTCCAACGAAACGCCCAAGCACGAGCGATTGGAAACGCGATTAAAACGGAACCCAACATTTTTTTTGTTTGCTCGAGCGTCACGCTTGCATCGCAAACATCGATTCCAAGGGAAAGCTCGATTGCTGCAACTTTCGATCATTTATTTCCGAGCCGGGCGTCAAACGGCAACGAGCCTGTCAATAAAAATACACCGTGCCAAGCGAACCGACGAATTTCCCTCGACCCTACAAACGAATATTTTTTTATTTTATTTCCTAAATACCTCGTGTTTCGTGTTTTGGAATCCGTAACGCTCCGAGGAATTCAGACGCGTGTATCTTCAAAGCGAATGTCGTTTCCACGTGTTTCGCCCGAAAGAAAATGTAACAAATTATCTTACATCTAGACAAAGTTACTACATTAAATCGGTAACTTTTCTTTTTAACTTTCACATTCGTTACATCATATGTGTGACTATTAATTCTTTGATTTACGTTTTAACGTTTCTCGTCACAACTTAACTCTGCACCGAGTTGGTCCCTCAGAGGGAATATTTGAAACGCCAAAACAAAATCTCCGAGTCTAAAGGGTTATACGTGAAGTGATTCACTAGAGACAAAACCGCAACAAGAGATTTCAAATTAGACAAAAAACTCACATTTTGTCGTGATAAACTGCGTCTTCGCCACAGCACTTTTTAACCCGTGGTCTCATGGTGGCAGCCAAGTGGTTTCCGTCCATTCTTCTTTGCACGCACACGAGTAGCGCATTCGAGTCAACGCAGTACTCGTGCGGTTCGAATTTGTCCCCGGAATCGATTTCGAGTAGGACGTTACCGTTCTCCATAAGTACAAACGGATTGGAGTTTCTGTAGGGCACGTAGGTCAGATCCGAATTGTCGCCGCATTGTGGCTTCCTTCCCTGAACGATGTTCCATTCATCCGGCGGAGTGAACAGGAAAGTTTTATGGGACGACGAGTAAATGACGGGTTTCCACTCGTTCTTGGAGGCTTCGCATCGAGTTATCATCTCTTTGTCGCTGACTTTCACCAGTTCCTCTTTGTGGCGGCAACACTTAAAAATCGTCAATTTCGGCGAGGATTCCGGCTCGGAGGAAACGAGCACCAGCAACGTCGAAACGATGGTTACCAAACGAAACGCCTTCATGGTGAACGCGGTTTCGCTAAATGCAATGAAACTGAACGCAAACGGAACTGTCTACGATTTTACACTGGGAACATCACACGACAAATTCTCGAGAGTTCACGATACTTCACGAACCACAAAAATCTGACAGAGTCGCACGGGATCGCGCGTCTGCTCCCGTATGTTTATAAACACGACTGGCACGATCGAACGTTTCACTGTATCGAACGGTTTGAACGAATACAATTTTTCATCGTTCGATAGAGAGAACAGTTAGGACGCGAGAATATCGAAAGAAACGCGACGGTGTTAAATTGACGAGGAGAAAAAACGGTTTTGGCGCGTGTCGGCGTTCGCGACCAGGATCGAAATCGGACGTGACTCACCCGCTCGAAGGTTTCGGAGTTACTGAAGCGGGCCGACCACGCGGCCGACTCTAAACCCACCGGCAGCAGCGTGGCTGCTGGCTGCGCGCGCATTCTCCCGCCGTTCCCGCCCTTATTCAACCACCTAGCTTTCTTCTTTCCAAACGACGACCTTCGTCGCGACGCCGTTTCCCCTCGACGGGGACGGGAGGCTGGGTGTGCGCCACCACGTGCTCGCTCCCACTACCGGCTTCTTTCCTCCCGGAAGTGCAACGGTACCTTGCGTGAAACTCTTTGCTCTTCCGTGGGAATCCCCCTCTTCATGTTCTCCTTTCGAACGAATGCTCGTCTCTTCGAGGATTTCGTGGGCGAACAAGATCTTCGTGTAATTTTGTAAGCCGCGGTATTTAACAAATAGTCGCGTCCGAGTATTTCAGAATCTGTTCGCAATTTCTGTAGCTGCTAAAATAATGTTTTCAAATTTTTAGTTTTTTTTTTTCTTAATTATAGAAACATTTCAAACCGCACGTATGATAAAGAAATTAATAATGTTGAATTTCAAATTGAAGAACATATTTTAGTACAACAGCATTTTTACTCCTAGAAGCACACTTACGCTTCAAGTCCCAAAAATAAATTCAATGTTCTTCAATTCAAAACACGATAAATGGTACGTGCGTTATAATGTACACAGAGTAAATTAAGAATGACGACGTGTTATTTACATTTCGAGGATACTGGAAGATCGCGAAATTAAAGCGAGTACCGAGAAGAAAATTCTGAAGGTCCTGAAATCGTTGGTTCAGGGAATCGACAGAGAATAAAATTGCGCAGGCAGATGTAAAAGTACCAGAACGCACCGGGTAATTTCCGGGAAAATACAATGCTCGAGCGAAAATAAACGATAATGCCCTTGCGTTCATTATTATTGACAAAATAAATACAGCAGAAACTGTGAACGATCTTCTACCTCGAAATCAGTATCGCGTAGGTACTTCTTGACCTCGACTAGCTTAGGACTCCTCTGTTCGCGTGCGGTTCGACGATGATAATGACCGAGAATCAAGGTAACAGTACGCAAGATCAAGTCCATAAACCATCCTCAAGCTGACTACGAAGGTGCTTACTGCTGGAGAACACTTTCCGCGTAGCGCGAACCGCTCGTTCGGATAATTTATAGACGCGTTATGTTCGCGAGATTAACAGTGTGGCGGGCGGTCCCGTTCAACCGAACCAGATCCACCGGCAAACGGTGTTCTGTAAACCGTCGTTGGATCTCGTTATCCCCGTATTACCCAGAATTCGTCGCTTCCGCTAATTTCCCATCCGGTTTCTCCTGTTTTGACCGATCGGTGAAAAACAACCGGTTTAAAAACAGCTCGAACTGCGTTGTTCGTACTTTAGGATACGCGTTCAAGTACGCGAGCGCGAACAAATAGCTCCAGTACTTTACGTTCATGGTCATTTATTCTAAACCCTCGGAAGAGCATTACAGTGGTAAGAGAAACTTTTTCGCGAAATTACTTATGGCGAACATAGTACCGAACCATCCTGAAGAACACCACTTCGAGGAGTTTCCCTTCAATCGAAAATTGATTTAAATGACGGCGTTTCTCGAACAGAAGAGTTCGTTCCCTTGATAAAAACCCCTTCGCTGGCTCGTTTTTACCCTCTCTCGCCAGCGAAGGGACGAACAAGACGGTGTTCCGGTCCGACAAGCGGAAACGCTTTAAAAGTTTCGGACGGCGCCAATTAAACTTCTTCGCCATTTCGCGGCGGCGAAAATTGGGAATTTATGTCGGAACCGCGGAGGCGGCGTCGCGTCTGCGAAATTTTGTCAATTAAAGTGTCCTTAGCGTTTCGGGGCGAGGGCGACCACGAACAAAAAAATTTTATCGGAAGCAAACTTCTCTATTCCTTGTGAATAAAGATTTAGAGATTTGATAATGCGGCAACGCGAATGTTAGCGCGACGATCGTAACGCTCTCGATTCATAAAAGTTCCGCTCGGAAAAGGTACAGTTGGTCGCGAGAGAGCGACGGTACGGTTTTTCAGCCTTAATGCGAAGCTTATGAGGAAATTAGAGAGGCGAGATGTATGCGGCAATTACGCGGCTGTCCCCCGCCGACTGAAATATCGCGGCCAGCGTCGAACCGGCTCGTGCAATCGAGTTTCATCCGCCTGCCGATAAAATCGTTTTTCAAATTTCGTACGAACAGGAGCCGCGTGCGATCCTGCGATGCAGCCGGTTAATAGGAAGCTTTGGAATTCGGAGCAGCATCGGCACGCGTAAATCACGAGACTCCAGAACCAACCGACTCTCTCCGTCTCTCTCTCGATGTTGTGCGTCGCGATGCAACGCGTGCACGTTAATAGGTTTGCACCGGGTCCGTTGTACTCGTGTACGTACAGTCCCTAAACGCGATACAGATTTTATCTACCCCCGCTATTGTCTACGTACGGAGGGTACCGGCCAGACGGTTTGATCCAACGTTGCTCGGACGATTTCGAAATCCGGCCAAATCATTGCTCGATCAACCGTTACTCATTAAGGGAATCGCTACTGTACCGACGATCCTATCTCGAAAATAATGTGCTTCGGGGGCTGCGCGATAATGTACACTCCTCCACCCCCTCGCAGTCCATCCCTACCCTTATCTGCGTTATGAATTGCAAAGGTAATCGACCGTGGATTTTGTTTCACCGATTAATCGATCCAATGAATTCGGAAAAGTAAACGATCGAAGATTTTTACGAGCTGAATCGGTTATAACCACGATCGTTGCTCCACTTTATATGTAGACAGCTGCGAAGAATACTATCGTCGATTTAACCGAAAAGAAACGCAGAACACGTATATCTTGAAAAACGGAGTAAAAGCAAAGTAATAAAGTTATTCGTGCGGCAGGGTCGGCGATAAAGCCGTTCGATCACATTGCGTTGTCGTAAAAGTCTCTTCCTTGTCGTTCGTGCAAAGGTTAACGCCAGGGTCTAGTCGAGCTAATCTCGAACTCCATAAATACTAGGACCCATGGGACGAACGTCGTCGATCATAGCGATCTCGAAACACAGCGCAGGGAGCCTGCCAAGGAAAATTAACACGCTTCTCGTCGACGTTTCATGATAATCGGCAATCTCGTAACACAGCTTCGTGGATCGTATTCGTTATCGAGATTCACCGATATTATATATTCTGTCGCGTGCTCGACTATGCGCACCTGTTCACTTCTCGACAAGGAATTTTTCTACCGGCAATTTACCTTATCTTTATCGTCCTAACGATACATTCCTCGATATTGCTACGTACAACGACCCGTTCGATCGCGTCGCGTTATACACGGGAGATGCGCGATTGAAAACTAAACGGTGTTAACGAACCGGCGAAAGTGATTATCCTCGCGGCCGCATCGGCAAGTTCAAGGATGAACAGAAGTTTTTTCAACCAACGCGATTATTATAAAGCGAAGAGGCTCGTAGCTGATCGAGGATGATTAAAATTGGCTTCGTTAATTAAAGATCTTTTGAACGGGATAACAGTCGCGTTTGCGATTACTGCAAATTCGCTTAATTCGTCGCTGATGATCCTGTTAGCCAGAGATCTTCATTAGAGGAACCGGCGGAAGTGGAAATTACGCGAAACGCAATTAAAAGTGGAAACACGTACTGCTCGAAAGAAGCCAACCGCGATTAACGAGCGATTCCGCCGATATCTGGCCAGAGCCACGCATCGATTATTCAAAGATTTCTTCGAGTCTCCACAACGCGAGAGCTGGGGGTGGAAACGCTCTAAGAGGATGGGATATGATTTCGAAGCGAAAATTCAATCGTAATGGCCTATAAACGACCACCATAAAGATCATAACGGTACATTAAACCGAGTGTCGTTGATCGCGGGTGTTACGTGAAATTTTTGCAAACTCTAATCGTCTGGCAACCAGAGACTCGTCCTACCGACACTTTGTAGCTCGAATTGGTTTTTCTGATCCTCGGGGAAGAAGAAAGCAATTAACTATTCTTTGAAACTCTTCTTCTTTTCTTTCCTTCTTTCCTTTTAGACCTCTCTTTAATCCTTCGAATTGTTCAAAAGTTCCAAGAACCTCTTAAACAGCGACGCGATCTACGCAAAGATGATTCTGCTTCCACGCAAAGATTTGAACGGTTCGAAAATGTTTAAAAAAGAGCAGTAAATGTCTGCTTCTGGTCTAAGGGAAATTCAGGGTTGCGTTTTAGAGCCGAGCGTTGAATACGTATCGGAAGCATGCAAAAGCTACTTGCCATCAGGGCCAGTATCACCGGCAATTTATGGGCTGATGCATTGGTCGGCGCATACACGTCCCTCCAAGATACGAGCCGCACGCTTCCTGCTTCGCTCGCTTCCTCCGCTTTGCATATTTTTCACAGTTTTTCCTGGTCACGGGGACTAACCCTTTATCGCGGGTAATTTCGCGTCGCCCAGGATCGTTCGATACGAAAATTATAGACTGAAACCGTGCCACGCTTAAGATTAACTGCCCCGTACAAGATTATTCACGGAGTAATTTGCAGTAACTCGAAGAGGTTGGAAGCACGCGAGTTTTATGAAATAGTGGCAATAATGTTGTTGACCAAGTTTAAGGAAAGAGTCGGCTCGGGTAAGGCGTTCGTGGGAAGTCATTTTTTTAAAGATAATCAAAGATTTCCGAAGAAAAATCAAGCACCTGACGGTAATTTATAAATTTTACGAGCTTGGCACGATCGCTTGCGCCGAGTTCCGCATTGTAGAATTTCTAAACGGGTAATAATGCTGAAGAGAAAAAAACACGGGTACGTGGAACGACTTGAATAGGCTATTGAACCTGATCTTAAGAAGGTGTATACGGGTAATGGTTACCCAAGGAAACTGCAATCGTAAAGTTCGATACCTGTAACTTTTATGGAGTTCCTGTAGAAGCAAGTGTATACCTGTTGCAATCCTTCTGTCGCTTTTGTAAATGAATGTCAAGTTATCAGGTTACTTATGATATAGTCACAGAAAGTTGCGGTTAACTATTCGTACCGACTTCGTTAGTACAGTACCAATTAAAAAGTTTTAGGTCATTTGTATTGATTATTTAAAGAGCGTACTCAAAATCTGTAGGTTCTTTTAACCGTAGGAATTTTCGGTCAGGTTCAATTGGTGCATCAAAGGGCAGAAATGTGAAGGAACAACGTTTCACGGTTCCCGTGACATCACGGTCGGTGTATCGTGCGAGTGACGTTCGTGGAGATGGTAAAAGCCTTCTTCCGCGAAGGGATCTTTGTAAACTCAATTTTCTGACTGGCGCGAGATAAGGGCTGGTCTCTTCCGGCCGCCACCATAGCCGGCAACAGCAACGCCGCTGCCACCCTCGTCACTTTGATATCGATGAGGGTAATTTACGCGAACATTGTTGGCGAAGAAGATTGATGCGTCGAGTGCGTGCAGGGGTACCGAGAGACCCTCGGGCCGTTTCTCTTTCTCGCTCTTCTTCGCTCTTTTCTCTCTCTTCCCTCTTCACCCACCCCTACTCGTTTCTTTCTCCTCGGCACGCTCCTCTGCCTCTTCACCTTTCCCTTCCTCCTTTCACGACTATTCTTCAGGGGCGCGCAACATGATGAATTGCGTTTCGACACCCGACCGCCTCCTACGATTGTCCTGCGAGACTGCCCCGTCATTCCGCGTATTATCACTCGCGTGAAACTGGCGCCTCTTCGTTTTTCGCTTCATCCTGGACGATACACGCCCTTTTGTCTCTTCGGTGTCACCCTTCGCTCGACCAGTCGCCGACAGAAATTAAAAATTTCGACTTCACTCGCCAACCAATCCAAACACCACTCCTACACTACAGACTTTAGAATCTATTCCCTGTTGTGAGATATTTGAATTTACTCGTAACTTCATTGCAGTACATTATGATCGATGTTCAATTCCTGTAAATGCAAAACACTTGCATGTAATCTTGACTGCGATCTTGAACATGACACATAGTCGGAACAAACATGCACAATAATAAAGTCTAGCAAAGTGTAATCATTTTACTGCACATAATTATAAGTTTTATGTTCAGGGCAATTTCAGAAATATCGTGATTTAGATATGTCTGTCTTATAAATTATAGCGTAAAGATTAGCGAATAGCAATGATCATCTGGATGAATACTTCATGAGTATCCTCATAGTATGACAGTAACGAATTTCACTCTCCTTTGCTTTATGGTATGAAAAATTCCATAGAACAGGTTTTGTATCGGTCAATCAAAAGCATTTTACGGAACTGCGCGCGAAAAAAGGGTAATTTTTCGAGGATCAGTAAGGTTTTCCGAATCGAGAAGTTAAAATGGACGTTTCATTGGGTTTTATTTGCGCGGTCGGCCTGCATCCGCGTGAAAACGAGGGAAAGATTGGACGACGACGCTTTCATCAAAACACCATTTGCTTCGCGAAATTTTGTTACTCTTTTATAGTGTTAACAGTCGACGAATTATTGATATCTGCAGGTGTTTATTAACGATAAATCAAAGTCTGCAAAGTGCAAACCGTGTAACCTAGATAGAGAAAGTTAGACTATGTAAAACTTGCGAAGTGAGAAGATATTTTTAAGCACCTTTAAGAAAGGAAAATTTACATAAAAATTTATTCGTAATCCGATGATAGTGAATAAAATCAGATACGTAACATCAATTGGCAAATTACAGTGTTTCGTAGTTAATAACATTACTCAGTCGCCAGTTTACACAACATCCTAATGATCTCGAACGTCGGTAAATTTTTCAATGAAACATTTTCAGAGCAGCACATTAGATGTATTTGTATATACGTCCATAATGGGTCATCCAGTACTCTGCACCCAAGATTACCGGCGCAAATATTATCGTCGGAGAACCAGACGCTGCTCGATGATGCTTTATCTAACGTTCAACGTGCTAAGAAAGTTTCCTGCGCAAGATAAATCAGATATTGCGATGAATCACATCGGCCAGTCTCTCGCATCGTTAGTTCGTAAAGGTTGTTGATTGTCTACCGCTAAAACCTTCGTGTTTGTATAACGAACGAAGGAAAACGAATGACGTAGCTCCCCGCGGTGGGACCTGGCTCTTATCTATGATCGTGATTACGTTCAATGAGCTGCGTAGGGACGTGCATTTAATAGTCTCTTGCATGCTGAAGTACAATGCGCCCTTAATCTCGTGCGATCGCTGGATAACGTCCAAATTATGGGGTACACATGCAAGGAACACTGTTTTAAATTTTTACAAATTTATACATTTGAATTGAATTTTTTTTTAAATTATACTCCATTTTATGTAGGGTGGTTCGTGCAATTTGTAAGCTTCTGAAGCACGAGAGGCTTGAAATTTTGACATTAGCATAGTTGGAGACACGTCAAGGAGACATTATGTATAGTAAATATATTTTCTTATAGATAATGGCGTACTCGTTTCAAGATCAGAACGCATAAGAAATTATTCAAAACAAGTTCAGTACATTAATCTCTGTACACTTATATTTTATTCTCAGATTCGCTTATGTCTTGGATTTAATTATGTGGAACGTCATTTTTAACTAAAATGAATGAACATCCCTATATTCTGGATTCTCTAGGTTAGAATCTCAGCTTCAAAAATTATTAAAATTTGACTACAGAATTTTTTCTCTTTCTTAAAATGTTACTACTGCTTCATAAATTTGTCCAAACCGTCGGCAACGTGCGAAACGCTCGTAAACTAAATTCTGAACCATAATTCACGAAAATTGAATTCGATAATAGTATCTGTTTTATCAGCAATCTCTGGAACAGCTTTACATTGAACAATATCTTTGGAGTAGGAAAAAATGAAGTACATCGATCAAATTTCTCATTTCGACTGAAGGGGGTTGGAAAGAAACGTCTCGCGTGGTTGACGAGGAAGGCTCCTATTTCAGAACGTTCCGGATGCGTAGACACCCCAATTCGATTGAACCAACGCGATCCAACGTTATCCACCAGAGTATCGTCCTTGTTCCTTCGTCCTTCCCCTGCCTTTGTTCCGCGTCTTCGATGTAACCCTCATCTTCAACATCCACCAGCACCGCTGTTACCGGTGGGGATCGGACACGTGTCCTTACTCAGTGTTTGAACTCTCAAATTTTTTAATTTGAAGATTTAGGAACTTTCAAATTTTTAAGTTTCATAGGTTCCACATATCTAAATTTCTATATTTTCACATGAGGTTCTACTCTGAAATTTCCCATATTAGAAAATCTTCACGTGCTCAAATTTCTCAAATCCTTGAGTAGCTTCAAGTTTTTAAATTTCTAAATTCCCAAATCTTCAAATTACTAAACTCCCAAGTTGTCAACTTCTCAAATCCACAAATCTCCAAATCCTCATAGTCCTATATTCCTAAATTCCCCCAAGTCCTCAAACTCCCAGATCCCCGAATCTACAAATACCTAAATCTAAAAATCTCCAAACCTTCAAATTCTTAAGCCTTGGAATTCTCTGAATCCTTCAAACCCTCAAATTGCCAAAGTCTGAAATATTGAAAAGTGTAAGTTTTGGGGCCGGGGCTCGAGAAGGCCTAAGGCCGGCGATGAGATCCACCCTTGTAGGCCAGGTCGAATTCACCAGCAGCTTGCTCAGCCAGCGAAACGGGCTCGTCACGGTAGAGCGAAGATCAGCAGCTGCGTAGCATGCTCGCGGTGCACCATGCTGGTCTTGATGGATGCTTTCACGCGTCTACTCCTCGTAACACGTGTCTATGTGGGGTGCTCGATTCCCACATCCCTGTGCCCCGTTGTCCCTGCGAGTCGGATCGTTCCCCGTCTCGATCGTCTTCCTCGAGGAAGTCGAAACTCCCTTCTCCGTCTGGCAACCCCTGACCGACCACGACAACGAGCCCTTCTTCCACTTGTTTTTGATAAAGAGTCACACGCTTCGATCGCGACGAAGGGAAACGAGTCCCATAGGCGGACGGATGGGTCTTCTTCATATTTTTTCCCTTTCATCTCGATGACATCGTTCGAGGGATCCAATCGAGACGGCCGCCCCCATTACAGAGCTTCGGGGGTAATGACGACCCACGATGGGACCGAATAATACGTCAAATATGGAGTCGCCTTTGTCGCTTTGATTCGGAGACGGATCGATTGTCGGAACGCGTATCCGAAAGATAGCCGTGATATAGATGCGCGGGAAATTTAACATGAATTATTCATGAAGGCTATGCATTGGTAGCAGAAATAATATTGTTGCGACGGTGTAAGACGCCTTTTATCGTAAAGCTGAACGTAAATCGCGGATTTAAAGATTGTACGAGGAACTATAAACATAAGGAAAATCCAGGAAAATAAGAGTGCTTCGCTATTTAAATTCGTGCACGATTCGTGTAGGAGCTTGTGACCAAAATAAAACACCTCAATAAATAACACTATATATTACACTATACTAAGTGTGTAATACTACGCTATTATCTTACGAATAACTTTCACTTCTTTAATATTTCTAAGGTCGTACGAAATGATTCGTGTTTCGAAATTGATTCGATTCAGTTTTGCATGAAGCAGGCTGGCTCATTAAAATTCATGACAAGAAAATGTCAAAATCCAGCAAGCGGCACCGGCATCGTAGATTACAGTTTTATAAAAGTTCCCCAGAGTTGATTTGCATGCTTCGATCTGATCGTACAGAAATCCATCCTTACGAATTCCGCGTTCCGACGAACGCATTCGGTAGGAAGGGCGACGAGCCGTTTAATTATTTTTATGTAAATGCCAAACGACGCCGGTCGGGGATTACTGTTGCAATTCCGTGGGATGAACGGACGGGGCCAATCGGTGGGGAACGTTGGCTCGCGTAATGTTGCGAACGCGTCCCCGATCGCCACGGGGGTTACGGGGAAAAACCTCATGGGGCTGTTTACCCCTCGGTTGGGCGCGCTCTGATCGTCGACACGCCGAGAAACAGATGGCAACGTGCTTGCATTCTCGATCAGAAATTCTCTGCGTTCTGTTCTCTGTCATCGATGCTGTGAACATTTTCAAAGGAAAAATGTCGATCCGGAGGGATTACGGTTGAACCGTGGAAACGGCAAAAAAATTTCAACTTCAAATTTCACAAAAGATCCAAACTATTTACACGTATCTGTATTTGCTCGGTGACACGATTTTCAACAGATACTATTGATCATAAATATCATATTTTGTTTTTATATTAACACGTTGACCGCCACTGTGAAAATTGACGTTTGTAGTCAGACACATCGTTATACAGGTTACTGATAACAAGGTTACTTAATCTTTCAATTTCATCTTTTAATCTGTAAGTGTGTATTATTGTCTTAACAAGTTTCTCTCAGAAAACTCATGTAACAAAGCAGATAGTTGATACGTTAAGCGACAGCCGATACATTACAAACATGTGTAATGGACTATAAAAAAAATAAAACCAATAAGTTGAATCTACAACAACCTTATTTGGTAAATTCTACGAAAGGCAACAACAGTATCAGACAGTTAATCACGAAGTGCGGTTCCAGAAAGTGCATAAACAAAATAACCCTTGTTTAACGAAGGATTATACACTCTCGCAGTCGCGAGGTAGGCGAACTATGGGAAATTCGATATCAGAGGGAGACTTCGAGGCACTTGACTAGGGCCGGAGAAAACAGCAGGGTGCGTTTCGTTTATTACGAGCTTCGGTGGCCACGAAATCCGCAACCCGCAGCTTTCCTTCGATGACTAACGCCTCCAGCTTTTTGTTTGCCTACGCGATACCAGTTTATTTGTCGTGCAACGATAAACGCAGCCACTTCTACCGTGTTGCACCATCAACCGTTGCGCGGCGTTAGACAAACAAGGCATCTTCCTCCTCTAATCTTCCGATCGTTTCGAACGTACGTGAAGCGCGTTTGAAAATCATTTTTATGCGTCGTCCATAATTCTCTTTTACAACCGGTTCAGGTACGGTGTTCGTCGTCCAACGAGGTCGTTGTCCAACGCGTTCGTAATCGTTCGTCTCCAAATATAGATAATAGCGGTGAATTCCGTGAAAAATAGGAAGAACGAAAATCTCTGGGAATACTAATTGACACGTGGGAGAGAGGAAATGGCTGCTGTGGGCGTCGGACGCGATACGGGCCCTCACGCCAACGCTCGGGCCCAAACTATCTGAAGATACGCTATATTTTCCTCTCCCTGCTAGTACTCTGCCTATTTGATTCTCTATTTTCAAATATATTCGTATTGTCATTTTTTATGATGCTATGAACCCCTATTTTTTAAGAACAGTAATAGCTGAACTTCGAGCTTCAAATTCGTGTGATATAAGTGCTATTTTGCGACACTTTTCTGTCATGAAATCGCGTTTTGAAATTAATCATTGTGTAATAAATGTACCTAAGACAAGTTAATACCAAGTGATTTTTTTAACATCTTCAACTTAAGCATCTCCGAGTGACCATGTCCGTTTCAAGCTTCCCTATCGTCAGTTGACAGAAGATAAACGCGGTAGGCTGCAGTTACATTCGGTGTCGTCGGTCAGTCGCCTACGGCAGACACGTCGCCCCTGCTTTTATTATCTATTTACACCACGTGCATCGTATACGATACCGTGCGTATCACGGACGGATCAACAAAGATTTCTCCGAAATTCGGCAAACTCGATGACACAACCCCATAAAGATATTAACGCCTGTTCGTTCCTTTTGTGTACCAAGGTTAATAATTTCGACGAACAAATCGATGCGAACTTAGTCATCGAGCCTTATTGTCGAGAGTAGAATACATTAAAGTGGGTCATTTGTTATTCATCGACAGATAATATCGGAAAATCATGACACCATAAATACGGCAATTATCTGGAACATGGGATGTAATCGCGAAACACATTATTTACCAAAGGACCCTGTCCTCGTTTCATAATTTATGCGAACGCGAATCGAACGGGCGTGACAAAATGTTTGAACGATGCGCGCGGACGCAAATCGAGCAAACAGGTACTTCGTTGTCCGACAAGATTTCTCGCTTCACACGATCGCCTCCAATTTCAATCAGGCTACGCTAACTCGAACCACGAATCACCGTTAATCCGCCTCTTTGCCATTCTCGAGCGTGTAACACATTACACGCGGCGGACGAATCGATGAACGCGTCAGTTTGAATCCTGTCGCGCCTACAACGATCCGTTTCATGCTGAAAATCTCGTGCGCCGCGTATTACCTGCTAATTAAATCCAGGAAGGTTCGAACGACGTCGAATGAGCGTGTTTTCCGCCGGACAATGGCGACGATTGTTCGCCAACCGTCCGTCATTATGCCTCCGCGGTTCGCGAGTTTATTTTAAACTCTGACGAGAGCGCTCGAGAACCGGACGATAACTGTTTATTAACGCACGATGTTGTTCCTCGATGATTAAAAATGATGTACCGATATTTCGGTCGAGACGAAACACGAGTTTCCCGAACGTCGCTGCCTTCCAGTCCCGAAGAGTGAAGTTGCCAAGGTGTGCACGAGGTACGGTTACGAGGTTACGAAGAAAGGATTACAGGCTGCAGCTGCAGGCCGCTGTTTACGCGGCTGCTGAGTGCAGCGATCGCAGAAACGAACCTTCATCCAGCACGTTCTCGAAACGTAAACCGAACGTTAACCGTCTCCGGCGAACGCTGAATAAAGCGTTTCGGCAAAACTTCGCGATTCCTCTGACCTAGATTTTCTCGGAAGACAGCCTTCGATTAAAAGATCGACGGCTACGAATCGGGCAAACGCCCAACGAAACTCTGACTTTGGGTTTCGTGTAAGCCGATTGAAATAGTTCGGTAAAGTGTGGGGTTCACCCAATAAAATATTTCAAGGTTTATTTTATTCTCTCTCGACAAAAGCTGATACAAGAATGTCTTCGAACACGCAAACTCGTCCCGAGGATCCCCTGTTAGCATGGTCGTTTAAAGCACTTGGGCCCGAAGAAACTTCCCTTAGGAGGGGGAAGTGCGCTGACGAGGGGCACATGGCCTGCTTCGACTGTTGGTCAATTTCTGTTTTCCTAACACACGTAAGCGTCCACAGTTGGTACTTTGCCTGTATCGGGTCTGTCGTTGGATAGAGAGACATCTAACATAGCACCGGTGCAATTCGAAAACTTGCAAGAACGTCTCGGCGCTTGAGCCTTGATACCTCTTAGGCTGCAGCCGAGTCAATTTCTAAATAGAGGAAGAAGATTATCGCGAATGGAAGGCAGGAAGCAGCAACACGCGATCTTAATTAACAACATAGTCTCAATTTGCTGGTTAGAAAGGCGGCGCGTCGAACGGTCCCCGGCGGGTGGCATAAATTTATGGGGCCGTCTGGTCGCAACTTCAAAAGCTAGCTGCTCGATATAAATCAGCCGAAGGGAGGCGAAAGGAACGAAGATGTACGGCCGTCATTGTTTCGCCGTTTCGTAGCGCACGGCTGAATAGATCTCGGGCCCTGAACGAAGGTTAATCCGCATTCATAATCGTTCACGAGACGCTCTCGCACGCACACGCACGACCCCGAAGGGAGCCTCGACTATTCACTCGTTAATTCACTCTTTCTTCTGCCTTTCTGATACCTGAATGCGACCGGAAGCCCTTTCACGCGTCCTGATTTCGTCGTTTGAACGAGATCCACGGCTCCCACCTTTCTCGATCTTCGCCCCTGCTTTCCCATCCACGCGACGATACCAGATGGAAAAAAACGCGAGGCATTTCGATCTTTCTATGGATCCTGACCGAGGGATCGACGGGCAAACGAGGATCGAGGGATTTCGAGGCTGTCGAGGATTATTCCGAGGGGTTGACGTTAATTCGATGTTCCTGACCCGCTTGCACGATTTCGGCATAGAACAGCCGCCATTATCCGAACTATTACACAGACGTACAGTTGTTCGAACATTCTGTATGCTGTTTCTTTGATCGTATTGTACTCGGTGTACTTCGAAACGTAAAACTTCCACGTGCCACGAATTTGTTAACACGAACGGGTATAAGGTCGTTCTGTCGGATTGCTTCCCCAAACGAAATCGAATCGAAGGTTCTCTCGGTGTTTGCGCCGCTCTAGACACAATAGAAGCTCTCTTATTCGTGGCTCTTTCGACTCAATACCTCGTTGTCCGAGTACTTTGCTTGATTCGTGTGATCGTTTCGTCTTCGACATTGTAGTGCCGTTTCTAGAAATAGAAATATTCCAACCTACATTTCGATGTTCCAGTAAACGGGCGCAATTAAGCGGGTTGCGTAACTGGTCAGAGGTTCGTATCGCGTCATCTGGAAATCTTACGAGCTTCGCGATTATTTGGAATACGTATAGGAACTTTTTTGTGTATTCTAAGAAACTATGCATCGGGCTTATTCACGGAAAGTGACGACATAGAAATTTAGGAGCTCGAGGTCTTTAAAACTGGAGCTGTTGAAATTTATGAATCTGATTTCCCAAAATCGAAGATACATGAAAACTTTTTCTTCTTGCAGTTATCCTTGTTCGAGGAAAGCTCGAGTTTATTTAGGCAGTCGGCGAAACTTTCTCAAAATTCAAGTAGTTCCACTTACTTCTGCGCAAGTAACAGAAAGTGGGTCGTGTACGAAAACGTGGAAGAGGAACACGAGTATGTACGCGGGAACATGTTGCTTTCATGGATCTCGTAATTTTTTATGGGTTGTACGAACGAGTTAACCGGCCACTGGATGGATGCCTGTTGACAGTTTTGAAGTACACTCGGAACGTGTGCTCTCGAGACGAAGAGCAGAGGTGACAGCTCGTATCGTTCAGCTGGTGCTGGCTATTTCCACGTGGACGCGTGAAATGAGAAAAAAGAAGAGAGACAGAGGAGGAAGGAGAAAGATAGGCGTGCAAATTCGCGTCGAGCTTCTGCCGTGCCGATAATATTTCACCAAGGGGTCTCACCAAGACGAAGGAAAGATTGATGATCGCCATTGGCCAACTTCGAGTAACACGCGTCGTCTTATCCTCGCCAACTTGGACCGAGTTATTAACGCGAAATCACATTACGGCTGACAGAACCCGATAATCACGATTCTTCTCGTTAATATCGATACAGTTCAGTGACGTCAATGGAATATTCATTATAGGGACATGTATATTTAGGAACTCCGAAGATTTAAAATCACATAGTTCAAGAATTCTGAACTTGTGAAATTCTGAAGCTTCAAGGTCTCTAGACAAATCTAAATATTGAAATATTTCAAAGTCTCAGAAGTTTAAAATTCCCAACTCCTAAAGTTAGATTAATAAATTCCAAAGTCATGATGCTTCAAATACTCACAATTCGACGTCGAGGGCCCCTAAGTTCTAAAGTTACAGACTCAGAAAATTCTTGAATCTTAAACTTTTGAAATCTATAAATTCCCAAATTCTCACAATTCCGCAGTCCCCGAAATTCCAAATTCTTAAACTTAAAATACCAAAATTACAAAGTAGCAAGATCCTAAGATTGCACAAAGTCTGAAAGCCCCGAAACGTCAGCGGGCTGAGATTTCCGCGTGTCTAACTTCGAATGGCCATCTTGAATCGTTAATAGAGTTGCGAACGAGTATCGGTTGATCAGCAAGAGAGCTTCCGCTTGTTTACCGGGGGAAATTTAGTTTGTAAGTTTTCCGGCGAGAGCAGATAGGAAGGAAAACAACGGTGGAGGGGAAGAGAGAGCGAGAGGAAACGTGATCAACGAACGATGACGCCCGTGGTAGCTTTGATCATGATAGTCTTTGATCCTAGCCATTCCGCGGATCAGTTTCTTGTCGTTTGTGTCGACTTTGTCGTCGTCGAATGAGAGGCAGAAATCGGGATAAGAAAATAATTATCGTCGTTACAGCGGCGAGGATAATGATACGCAGCTTCTGGCTTCAAGGATATCGAGTTACCGTCGCGATACATTGATTTTCGTGTACTCGGCCAGTAACGTTAATTGAAGGTTCGTACAAGTACGATCTCAATAGAGGCCGAGCCCTTTTTCCTATTCAGAGATAATCATCGTTCGAGGAATATCGCGGTGGTAGTTACGTTTGGAATCTGTTAAGAGGCACCGAATAAGGAGAAAATAATGTTAGAATCTATGGAATAAATAAAACCTGAACTTTTTTATGACTGTGTAATAAGGAAAGATTAATAAGGTAGTCTTCGTCGTTTTATTGAAGCAGATGCATGGAAATTGAACGAGGAAGATTGAAGGTTCTTGAACAAGAAAAAGATTGATTTTGCTATTCGGAAGTATGTTTGTATGGGAGAACATTATTGTGTGGTGATTAATCGAGGAAGAAACATTGCACAAATCTTGTTATAAGTTTACCAGAGTTATACGAGGGCGCGCTTTTGAAACGGTATTGCTGGTGCTATCTAGTAGCTAGAGTTGGAAATGAAATGGAGTTTTCTTTCTAACATGAATTTCCATGAAGACTCATTAACATTAGTAGATAATTTTACGATACTATGCTTCGCATAGTTATTTATTATAAAAATTTGATATAGTTATACTGGAATAATGATGTTATAAATCACTGGAAGTATAAATGACCACATCTGAAAATTGCCTGGTACAAAAACGCTATAGTCATCTAGCGGTAAATTATTAATTCTACTGAAAGCAATGCTTTTTCTTGTAATAAAATTACTTTCTTTCTACTTGACATGTCCCAGACGAGTAATACTACTAAAGAATAATAAATATCAATATTAATCGGTTTAAAACAAGTTGCAGAAGTTCAGTACCATTAGTTCCAGGTGGTTACCGTTAGGTGGTTATAGTGTTTCGATACCCATTATGTGCAATTTTTTGTAATTATTGAACTTAACGATCTAAGTTCATTGTGACATGATAATTTGAGATAAATATTGATTACAATACTGTTGGTAAAGCACAAAAACCTATTCTTTAAAACACAATTACCTTTTGCGTTAATTATTTTGTTCACCACTAGATGGCACTGATTGTGCTCTTTCAAAAATGAGCGTACATATGAAATTAAAAAATACGAACAGGGTTTGCCCAACATCTTTAATGTGTTACATTAGTTAATTTATGATAAAATACTTACTATATTGTATATAATGAATTAAGTAATAAAAGTAGTTCGTTAAGATCAATTTTAACATATACTATAAAAAAAAGTACCTCAAAAACGAAACAGCGGTAATTTTTTGTAATTTTACATGTTCATTGATGGTTTGAAAATTAATCGACATAATCGGATGAGATACAAGAATGCGTTGCATAAATGGTCTAAGTCAGTCCTATAGCAGCTAGCATAACTTGTGTGTGGTTTTACGAGGCGACAACTGACGAAAAACACTCGCCCATCCATTTCCTCCTCGTGCATTCCTCACGAATTATCGTTCCAAGATAAACAGGATTCGACAGTTATTATTCCCGTACGTTGATGCAACGGAAACGATTTGCCCGAAGGTTAAGAAACGAATCGCCCCATATAAGATAAATTAGCATAAATTAATATACCCGGAATATTTATCCGGGGTGAACTTGACCTCTCCAAATTACAGACCCTCCCATACAATACAGGGAACATAATATTTAATAATAACATTTTATTAGAATAATAAATTAGAATAATAAATTTGGAAAATAAGGGTGGAGTAAATTTAATTCCAGGTACTTGTGTTAAAAGGATTATTAATGTTTCATTCGACTAAATCGAAAAGTTATAGCCAGCGCATCATCGAGAAAGTTTTAAACGTTCCACTAGAGCAAATTGGTTCCGGTGATTTTTTATCATCTCCTGAAGCGCTTTCCGCTTAGTTGCGATGTTTAATCTCGATTAGGTAGCGCATTAAAATTTATTCGATCGCGTTAACGCGTGGCGGAAAGGCAGCCGAGAATCTCTTACCACCTACGTTTCTCCGTAACGTCGTGCAAAAGATCGAGAACGAAGGCACTTCTTTCTCCCTTTTGCCCTTTTACTCGACATCCTGCGAGGATGTGGTTGCCGCTGAGAATCAATTATCGCGACTTCAAAACACCCGCTTGGCATTCATGTATTCCCGCCGACGTTCGAGATACAACAAATGGAAATGAATCGGGCTACGATTGCGTATTTACGTCCTCGTTTCCACTGACTCGACGGAAAAAGAACGAGAACGAAGATCGTCGGGAGATCGTTAACTAATTATTGTCGTTTTTCTGGAAATGTTGTTGCGCTCTGGGATACTTCTTTCAAGTCGCGCAGCTTGAAATTACTTACAAAGGAATAGTCCCGTATATTTTTCTAAAGACTGCGAAGGACATTCTCGACGATTAAAATAGAATTTCAATTTTCTCTCGCAACCGAAGATATTGACAATAACGAAGGCATTTCGACCTTTATGCAACGTTTAAAAAATGCAATGAATAAACGCGTTGTAACTTGCCGAACGCTTTCGACGTTCCATTATTCAGGCACCGTTAAGCATCCGTTGTAGTATAGTAAAAAGTTTTCTAATTCGAAATCCAATAAATCGGACAAAGGTTATGTCAACGGGGAAATGTCAGGTAATATTTACCACTTGTGTTTATTATTATCAAAAATGTTTACGCTAGAACCATCATTTGTCTTCCGTTTTAATTGAGGAAGAGCCTAGGGAGGTCCTACAAAATGTTTAGAAAGAGCCTAGAGAGTTTAGGAATCCATCTGACATCTTTATCTTGGTTAGTTTGGTTGTGCTACCGTTGAAGAACGGAAACACGACGCCCACCAATCGTAAGGAAAAAAAAACACCCATTCAGTCTGCGTATACCATCAAATCAACATCAGCAAGTTTAATAACGCCTGCCAAAAATAGCGTTTCCCCCAAAGGCAACCCGGTATCGCGTATTTTTATATCCCAAGTAATTTAGGTTGTTCGGTGGAAGGGTGCAATTAAAAGTTGTTTTAACTCTCCTGTGTTCTACGATACCGACTGAACCTTTTTTTTATCCGACGAGAGATCATTAAAATATCACCGACTCAATTTCCGAGGCAACTTCGAAGTTCCTTTGTTTGTTTTGCACGGAATAGTAGCACAATAGCGGAATAGAACCTCGGTAAAATGCACTAGGTCTTATTATAGGCACGCCTACTTGCACGATCATTTGTTTATGGGTGAATCAGCTGTCGGACACTCGTGAATCACGTACGCGGGAATAAAGAATTAAACATCTTGTTCCGAGCTGTGGCAAATTTTGATGTATTTGTGGAAGCGAGAGATATTTCGAAAGCTTACGTTTTCCTAATAGCAGATTTCTGATCGAACAGTAGGCTAGTCTTTGACACGGTGTAATATTGACACTACGATTACCAATTCAGTTGATCAGTTAACAATTCATGGGGACTTCTACTCAGGGTGACAACTCTAACGTCATAGACAGATTGGAATTGCGTCACCGTAAAATTCAATTGTCCTTTTTTTCCTCTAAGAGAATTTGCAAGAGAGCACTCGGTGAATATCTGATATACTTCCAAGAAATAGAATATCACGAATTCCCTTTCGGTCACCGGATTAAAAACCAGAAAGTGACAGCTTGTACGCGAAAATCAGCAACGAACCCTTAAAAATTGCAGAACTAGGATACGGTCGAAGAGAAAACGAGCGTACAAATTGAACGTGCTCGTGGAACGATCATAACCCGACCGTTTCGCAGGATCCAGGCGTGCTGGAATACCTGTCGTTACGACTAGTCGTTGTTTGAACCCCGTCCTAACGAAGAAATAAAAAGAAAGGTTCTCCGTATATATCCGGGCTTCGGAAAGTCTTTGACGATCGAATAAAGGACTCGTCGGGCGGCTTCATCGGATCCCGGCAATAAGAGCCAGGATATTCGATCAGCTTCCATCATCCACCGCAGGATCACGACGATTACGCGATTATATTTCCGCGTGTCCCTTACGAACCGACCAATCCTCGAGCGACACGTAAAAGCGCGAATTCTGTGCCAAGAATATAGACTTGTCTTAATGGGAACAATCCTGTCGTGGATTCGCTTCACGTACGAACCTCTTTTCAATCGTGCGAGCAACCGAGTCGTTTAGCGGGCAAATCGCCACGTTTTCGTTTATGCACGATTCGAAAAACGATTCGAGATCATTGGCCGAGCTATGTACGGAAGAGAGGATAGTTTCTTCCGTGACCTTAATAGGAAATCAGGTTGACCGGCAAAGATTGTATCCGGCACAACGAGTCGGAAACTTTTGCCCCCTCCGTCTTCTGTTTGCTCCGTTTTTTATCAAATCTTCTTTGGCTTCCTTGCAACGCGTGCTCTGACCCAGTTGCTATTCCCGTGGAAATTCAAGATTGTGGACAGATACCAAAGATCCCCGAGTTTTGGCTTTTCTTCCCCTTACGGCGGGCTACTTTGCGACCAACCGTAAGTTTTTTATACTTTTCTAGCGTTGCCCGTGTTTTGTCGTAACGTCGCCTGTTACGTTGAAATTACCCGAGGGTTGAAATAACGGACGTCGATTCGACGGTTGTTACATAACCGTAGTCACGAACGCCCGAATCTCGAACTTACTGCATTTTCAGCAGCCCCGAAGATTTTTAATGAATATTTTATGTCCATTCCTTCGCCGCTGTATTCGTCTTGCAATAGCAGGTATTCACGCTCTGTTTGTTCATTTTACAAATTGTTCCGGTCCAAAATAAACGTAACGCGCATCACCGAATGAGTAATTGTTTTCGAGTTCTTTCCGAGTAATTGCGATTGTCGCGGTACGAGCGTTATTCCCTTCGGTAACCAGCCCGTTAAAAAGCTCGCTAATTCATGAATCCCGCGCAAAATAATAAACCGAATTTATATTGCTTCTGGACAATATCGATCGCATCCATCGAGGAATTTTCCCGGGGAAGAGTATTCGGCGAATTCCGCGAATCACGTAACGGAAAGGATCGTCTAATTTTGGCAAAGCCAGTTATCGTCGAGCTGAATCCACGCAGCTTGTTTGAGAGGCTGTGGCGGACGTCTATCTACGTGGGTGTGTTGCTCCGTCGTGTTATTCGTTTATTATGCTAGCTGGTTTGCCTGGCTTATATTGTGCCGGGTGGCGTTGTAAATGCATGGCTGGCACTGTTCTCCAAGCTACGATACATCCTCCTCCGATCGTTCGCCACTTTCATTTTCAAACCTCTCAGCTACGAGTTCGAGCTGTCTGATCCTCTCGATCGAATCGAAGTGGTCGCGAGATGTGGCGATCGTTTACCGCGCATTGCACGACGAACGATACCGCGAAACGCTGTTACGCATTTGCGAATTACCGTCCAAGTTACCATAAATTACCGTAAAACTTTCGCAGTGTCGCCGAGTTAAAAACTTGAAATACACCAGTGACATTTTCGAGGATTTTCATCGAGGTTCCAGGGTGATTATGTACCTAAGTGGACGAACGTGACGATAGAAGACAAAAGGGTCGGTGCTTTTACAACTCCAAAGATCACGGACGATTTCTCTTTCGTCGATTCTCGGTGTTTGCCTCTCCTTCTTTCTAATTAAACCAAACAGCCCTACCGTAAATACGCGACATTTAATTTAACGCGCAGCATGACCGTAAATTCTGTCCAGGAATTCCCTGTGTCCGTGGAGGTTCGCGGACGGCTATAAAAGTTTTCCCAGAGGACACGTTGCGAGTGAACGAAACGGAGGGTGCAGGCATCGGCCGTACGCGGTAAAATGCGTTCCACGAGAAGCTGCGTAGTTACCCGAGATTCTCCTCGTTTCCCAACGACCGGTGTCGCAGTTTGAATCGAGGAACGTCCTGGATATTCAATCACGACAGTATCGATGATCTATGTCCGCGGGAGAAGAAAGGATACCGACGACGAATGGTAGAGGGACGTTTCAAAGGATTATTTAAATCTGTCGGGAAAAGGTGATTTATGTCATTGCCAGGGCCATGCCTCTCAGATCGGAAGCTTCCTCTTCGAGGGACACCCTCAACACTATCACCACTACGGTTAGTTCGAAATCGCTGCGAGAAATCGATATCGGTTCCGATCTTTATCGCTGACGCGGTATCTTCAGCCTCCGTGTCCATTTACGACACGCTCGACCGTCTTCCAAAATACTGATGACGCGAACAAGTTTTATTTCAGACTTTGTTCGAATTTTGTCAATTTTATGACAAATTTATTTATAGTAAATTATTTTAAAAACACGCAATGATACACGATTGGTATGATGTTACATGATTTGAAATAACAAATCATTTAATTAACTTACTTCTATAAAAACGTGAAGTCACGAAAGTTAAGTTCGTATGACTGGAAGATATTGAATCGAAAAGGTACATCCTGTATGTATGAAATTTCCGCGTTACCAATGTCTAAAGTTCGAAATTGGAGTTACGAAATGTTTTTCGAAAAATAAATTGGTCACAGTAAAACATTGATGGTTGTAAAATTGAAATGGCGGAGGAAAGTTTGGATCGCAGCATAGAGTTTTTTTCGTGGCTCGAAATTTAGTGCCGTTTCGATACGACTTCCGTTCCGGTTGTTCGAGTCCCATCTCGATCTTTCGAACTTCTCCCAAAGGATCTGAAGTTTAGATTCTAAACTCTGTTGCAACCTCGAAGACGGATGTGCAAGGAGTCTTTGCATCGGTCACGATCTTGGTCTTTCAAAATTACCCTCGTTCCGAGCTTAGTCCTTGTCCCGGAGAAGTACAAAGAGAGCCGTGCATGAATAGAAGAGGAAAAAATGTATAACGTCCTTATACGACGCATTAACCGCGCGGCGGTCGTTAAATCGGGGAAATGGCGTCGTACGAACGCGGCCACGAAGATGAGGTCGGTGGAACGTGATTTTCTGTCGCGGAAACGTTACACGCGCACCCGTATGTCGCGCCATATACAACGCCTTTTGTAAAAATAGAAACGCTAGGAAATCCGTGTCGTTTAATTTTAATCCCTCTGTTTTTGCGCGATTTAATGGAAAACCGTCGCCATTTTTTACTCAATTTAACCCGCAACGAGTTATTTTCCACCTTCACGGTCGTACCGGTTTATCAGATATCCTTCAAACGTCAACTTTTTTCAACTCTTTCAGCAGTTCCTGTCAACAAAATATTTTAATTTCAAAGGAACATGTTAGCTCGATATGCCTCAAAATTTTGTAAGTCCTTACGAATGAATTTAATTTTATTCCAGTTCTGAAAAATGACTAATTGGTATTTAAAATATTTTTTAAGCTTATATGATATGTGAAGAGTGGTACACCTGTTGCGAACACAGAAAATTCATTACGGAGAGATAATTCGCCATGGTTGTTTACGTATTTGTAACATATACGCCGGGTTTAGTTCGCGCTTAAACGCGAAATACATTACGAAATAGGCCGTTTCTATGTTCGCGATTATCTACATCCGGTGGTAGGTCAATTTGAATATGATAATAGCAGGGAAAACGTTGCTACTCACGGTATCACACGATGATTCCTAACGCAACCAAATGATACGTATACAGGTCGCAACAATTGCATGGCATGCAAAACAGGTTGAATGCCGTGGGGGGTCACCACCGACCGACGTCATAAATGAAATATATTTGAATAATTGAGAAAAACATTACAGGAGTATTATTTCACAAAGCGTTACATTCCGCAAAAGTGAAGCATGCGGTTATTTTACCGTGATGCACGTTCGTAAATTTTTTGATACAGAGATCTCTGCGTTTCTAGAATTTTAGATTTCTGGATTTCTAGATTTCTAGATTTCTAGATTTCTAGATTCCTACATTCATAGATTCCTAGATTACTCGATTCAAGTTTCTTAGATTTCTACATTTCTGTACTTATAGATTCCTAGATTCCTAGATTCCTCGATTCAAGTTTCTTAGATTTCTACATTTCTAAACTCCTGAACTTCTAGATTTCCAGTTCTCCATATCTCTAGATCCCGAGTTGCCTATATTCCGATATTCCTGCGCCCCCAAATCGCTAGTCCCCTACACAGCTATATGTGTCGTCTTCCACATCCCCAGTTCCATACATCGCTGTATCTCTACATTCCTACACTACGAGTAAATTGAAAGCTGAAGGTTTAATATTTTGTACGGAACACGTCCAGTTTCCCCGCGATAACGTTAAATTGCACGGGTGTTGGACGAATGGAAATAGGGCTGTCGCTTGAGCCGCGATCGCTATCCAAAATTTAATACCATCCGATCTGACCAACGTGCTTTTCTCTCCGCGTACCTTTTATTTCGTTCGTGCAATCGCGTCGAAACGATTGATGCGACCAGAAAGAAACCACTCGTCATCCGAGTAAATAAATTCTTTGTTCCCTTCTGGTATTCCCGATGTTCTTTGTATAACTTTCACGCGTTGAATCTTTGGTTCTTTTTTATTGCGTTTTCTCGGAATCGCTATTTTTGCTACCACGTGGTAGTATTAACACTCTGTTCGTTACAGAGGAAATGACCGTGTCTATGACCCGATGCGATAAATATCTCCTGCCATTTCGATATTTCGAACTTTTCGGAAACGTAAATCAATGCGGTCCAAAGGACGATTCGAGATTTCATACCCAAAGTTGTTAAGGGAGAAATTGTTCCGCGAATCTACTCAGGGGTTAATTGCGTTTACATTTGGAAGCTTGGCACGATATTCGAAAGCAAATAGAACGTGACACGGTACACGCAAACTGGACATAACAGGATGGCAGTGTAGAAGGCATGAATCAAAGACGCGATAAAGGTCAACACGCTGTCGCACCATTATCGTGAAAATTAACAAACTATTTTCTATAAAAAAAGGAGTCACGAGAATTCTCCAGTCTAATAGACCTGATGGTGCCACGGTGCAGACCACTGTTAGATTCAGTTTTGTTAATCCAACATAATCTACAACCTTGTGAACCGGTCATTTTGAACGTTTTGGTAGTACAAGAAATGGTTATGACAAGTTATAGTTACAAGAAATGGTTACAGAATTATCGATGAAACGTAGACATTAAATATGTCAAATCGAGAAGTCCATCGAAGTTTGAATTGGTCAGGTGTACGAAAGTTTCAGAAACAGATTTTCGAATTAATGGTAGAGTCGCACTTGTTTATGCGGCCATCTTGTTAACATTAGCGTCTGTCTCAAACACCTTCCAAACTTTGACTATCTCAATAGCTGTCCGAAAATATCTGACTACCCTGTGGTGAAAGGTAAAGGTGGCCGTGAAAAAACAATGTACACCGTAAACCGGGATTTTGTAAAAACACGAAAGGGCGGTTCGAAATGGGCGAAACAATAACTGGACATTTGTCATTTGTTGACAGGACGAAGGACGTCGCACCGGAAGATACATCGCCGGTGGAGCCGTTCTAGCAATCATGTTGCTCAGCCTGCACCATGCACTTTTGCGGGACGCGTCAACCCTGGCCGGTGTCTGCATACCCGCCATAATAATGGTGTGCTACATTGTCTGGATCCTGTATTCCGCCCACCGGGATAGACGAAAGGTAACGAGTTCCAAATCGCGGCCGTGCAAACGCGTTTCGAACGAAACGACGCTGTTTCGCGAAACTGGAAATTTGCCAGGGGGCTTCGTTAAATGTTTACACAACTTTTTCGCTACAACGACGGGTTGAAATTTGTTGCGATAGTTATTTTTCCCCCCCGGCAGCAAAGGGAGCAATTTTGCGACGCAACTACGGTGTTTTTAAAGCGGACAAGTTTGGAAAAGCATCGAACACTTTTTTAGTCGGGCGAAACGGTTATCGCCATTTTCAGATACATCAGTTTTCTCCGTTGTAAAAATGTGCTGCGATCGACGTTCGAACTTCAAAAACGAAGTTTTGTACGATCAAAATTGATCTTATCTCTAGGACAAGATTGGTTTCGTTTTCTCGAAAAGTTTCGTCGAACTTCGGTAATAACAACTCGACAATGATATATGTTCGCTTTATTGGCCATTGTTCATATCGGAAGTTGTAAAACACGGTCGAATTGCCCGAAATATATTTCTCGAAAAGGAAAACTTTGTATGTAACTGCTGTTGCAGTTCTGAACGTTAACTATCGCAGTTAAAAAAATTGATTTGTTCTTCCCTTTGAAATTTTCTATCGAACCGACGATTTGCTAATGAAAACGACTTTATTAAATGAACACAATCGTTGAACCCGATAAACGGATAAAGTTCGCGTAGCGTGCAATCTTCGCTAAAGGCTCCAGATTAATTCTCGAAACTTTTAATCCCGGCTAGTTTAAAGTTCGCAAATATATCGGTGTCGGTGGTTAGCTCACGTCGTAATTATCGCGCGGCAAAACAAAAAGAAAATCATCTCTTAAATTCACCCTCGAAGTTAAGCTCGTGTCGGACGAATTAAGTAAAATAAGGTACTTAAATTTTTATACTTGGCGTCGAGGAGGGAAAAAGAAGAGAAAGAACAGTCTTTCGAACGTCAGCGAGAGCAAAAAGGCGTACGAGCTTCTCCGCAGCCGTTTGTCTCTCGAGATGAAAGTTGGCCGCTTTTTCATAAAGAGACACGACCACCGGCGAAGTCGAGTGAATTTCTGAAGTGTTTCTTTTTCGCGAAAGCTTAAACTCCTCCGAACTCCTATCGAACCAGAAACTTTTATTACGGCTCGTTCCTTAAAAATCACCCTTTCTTTGTTCCACTTTTATCTTCGTGACCTAAACCCATCAACATTATCGACGGAATTAAATACTCGTCGGCGTTCTTATTCTAACCAGTTTCGAGACTTCGACATTTACAAATGTTTATATCGCTGTTTCAAGCATTTTTATTTTTGCAACTATTCAACTAAATTTCTGATTTTCCATTTTTCATATTGCGAATAATTCCTTTTCCAAGCTCCCATATTCTCAAATCCTTAAATTCTCAAATTCACGAGTCCCCAAATTCCCAAATTACCAAGGCCCCCAATTCTCAAATTTCCAAATAGTCAAGTCCCCGAATTCTCACGTCTCCAAATTCTCAAGTCCCCAAATTCTCACGTCCCCAATTTCTCACGTCTCCAATTACTCACGTCTCCCAATTCTCAAGTCCCCAAATTCTCACGTCCCAATTTCTCAAATCCCCAATTTCTCACGTCTCCAAATTCTTAAGTCCCCAATTTCTCAGGTCTCCAAATTTTCAAGTACCCAAATTCTCACGTCCCCAAATTTTCAAGTTCCCAGATTCTGAAGCCCCCAATTTCCAAAGTCCCCCAGTTCCCAAGTTCCAAAACTTTTAAACTCCCAAATTTCCGAATACCCAATTTCTCAAAAATTCAAACTCCCAAATATTCAATTTCCCAACTACCAAAATTTCGAAATTTCCAAAAAATCAAACGAACGCCTTTCGTAGAGGAACACAAATGAAACGTCTAATTTAAGCGAGTAGTAATTTGGGAATAAATGTCGAGTGGCGGTGAGACAGAAAAAGCAACGACTCGAGCTTGCTCGAGGTATGGCGAATTAGAGAGTTGATTCGCGCCAGCGACGAGTTTGAATTGGACAACTTTTTTGCCTTTGGGATAGTTTTAATCTCATAATAAGTCATCGTGATTGGACGCGATGCATCCGATGGCGTGGAAACTAATTAAATTGGCTATAGCTTGAATTTGCAACAAATTGCGCTCGTGGTGCGCAGGTGTTATTGGAAGCGATGCTTAATCGTGAGCGTTTAGTCAGCGCTTTTCAATTGCACTCGGTCGTGGATATAATTGGCTCATGTAAAATTAATCCACTTCTTGTTCCACCGATTTTCGATCATTCTTCTGTTTTTCGTTTATAACATTTATGTCTGTACAAACTTTTACCATTGATTCTCTGATGAAACCAATTTCTGTTACACAAATAAATGTCGGATAGATCATTTTTTTTTAATAGCATCGTTATTCAATATCTAGAATTAAATTTCATTTATTAAAAAAAAGGGAATTTGAAGCTATCAGCTTAAATAGAAATATTTCGCTATTTTTCCACGAAGCTATCGTTCGTAGGAAATGAAAGGTCATTCGAAAAATCAATGGTTCTCATCCGGCCAAACAGTATTTACGATTTTCCGCCTCTTCTTCCTGTGCGTTTAACGCGCGGACAAACAATGAAATTCAAATGGGATAAAGCGTCGCTACAACGGTGACTATGACCACTTTTCACGCTCGATGAATTCCCATCCATTGCGAAAATTTAAATGCACGTAACGATCGGTGCGTAAAAAAACAAGCGGTAACTGCGTGTTTACTATGGATATTTGCGATCGCGACAAATTTTGTTGGAAATTAGTCGATAGTCATATTTCCGTACCTTCGAATTTATAAATTTACAAACCCTCAATTTTTTATCTTTCTCTAAATCGTGCAGTTTGCAAATTTAATTTAGCAAACAGAAGTTACTCTGTCTGTTTCTACAGAAATCTCTTATGTACTGTACTTGCTCTCCGTATTTCAAAGTTAAAGATTATAAATGACCTTTATCTGGTACGAGGAAGTTTATGATACGTCACGTAACGAGGTAAACGGAAGTAGGCGAATAATCGAAACGATAAAAATAAGCAACAAACGTTGAAGGTGGTCGGCGCGCTAGAAGTCTAAACTGGAACAAGGTTAGTTGATAACATAAAACGGGGTTATCTCTTTCCAGGTAGGATTCGTGATTTATGAGGATTAAAAGCGGGGTTCCTTGGATGTTCTCGCCGTTTAACGCGTCTCGAATGAACCGCGGAAAACGTAACTTCCAATGGACTTCCTCCTCTTCTTTGTATCGTTGTTATCGCGAGTAGAACAGATACATGTCCTAGTAGATCACTAGGACAACCTCCTATTTAAAGGGCTCTTTTCGCAAGATTGAACATAACTATCTAAACTTTCCTATAAAATGATTAAAAATGAGATACTTCTGCTAGTACACACCTTCTTCTCTCCTTATAAACTTACCCGTTTAATCTTTCATGGGATACGAAGGTATTATCCTTCTTTACTTCCTTCTTGTTTATTTTACAGCGAACGCGTGTGAGCTTAAAAACAGCGGTACCCAGCCAAGTCGATCGAGTCTTGGTGATATTTGAGTAACTTGAAAAGGACTCAAATTTGTGGACCTGTAATGAGGTCTTTTTGTCACTTTTAGTAACAGTAACTGTAGTTTTTTGTAGTAACATTTTTTGTAATTAATTGTGTAAGGAAAATTATTACTGAGCAATACTTTCATTTAATCATTACCCTTGCTCTTGTAGACACTTGCGTTTAATACGATCTTACTGTATATTACACTTTCCGAGGTTGAAAAACGTTCTCATCTTCATGAAACTGATGTGACACATTGCCAACATCAGTCAACGAATCTTCCATTCTTCACGATTTAATGAAAAACTTTATTATACTCGACGCGTGAATTGAATAAACGACATCTACTCATAAGGTGTAACTTTCTGACCAACTGTGTACAAAGAGAGAACTGTCCAATAATTCAGCTAAAAATGAGCTTATAATTTTGAAGATCGATGTAGCTGAACTTACGACAACACACGTTCCCGAAGGAAATCGCGACAAGTTTCATTTTCCAAGAACTCGGTCCGAGTTGACAACTCGATATTCTGCTTTCAGGCGTCGAGACTCGCGACGGCGATGCAGCTAACGGAAGTGATCAGCGTCCCATCCGGATCCGACGAGACGATCTGTAAAAACGGGAAGAGCAAGAAGGAAAGGCGAAAGTCCGAGTGTCCGAAATTAGCCTACGGCGCGCGGCAGTCCCGCGAGAATCCTGCGTTCTCCTCCAAAGACGAGTCGTCGTGAAAGAGGAACTGCTCGCCGTGGAATTCCAATGTTCAACTCTACCGACTGCTTTATTTTCCTATTTTTTCGTGGCAGACGCGAGGGAGTCTCTCCGGAGGAATCATCCTCTTCCGCCATCTTCTCGTTCTTTTTCTACGCATCACGTTGCGGATAATAAATACGGGCTCGTTCACGGTTATATTAATATTCGCACGTTCGAGGTTCCTACACGCGGCCGGATTTACGGGATGAAATTATTTGTTTATTCGACATCGAGGATTATTTGTTTGTTCCGCGTGACGCAACGTTCGCGGCCGCAATTTTCGTACGTGCGTTCCGCGCCTGCCCACGTATTTCGCAAATAAATCTGTTCGACGGCAAGATAAATCGCACGGCTGGTTCGAATTTATTTTGCGGGGACAAATCGGCCCGACCGAGGGTCAATTCGATCGTGGACCAATTTCGAGGGTTACCCTTTCGTTCGAACGTGCCCGTTTTCGACAAAATTCACGGATTCGAACTGCGTATCTCTTTTGTCTCTCGCGTATCGCGGTGAGTCACCACGAGAACAGCCCTGGTTTCTCGTGAGTCTTCGTCATCTTTTATTTCGCACCTCGGCGGCTCGTAAATTGTGGTTATAAAGACTTATGCGGAATATTACTTGTAAAATGCGGAGCCTGTTTAACGCGATTCAACGAAGGTCTCGCTTACTGCCACCCCATTCTTCAGGGTAATCCAGAAAATTCGAGGATGAAGGACAGGGGGTGGAAGAGAAATGCTTTTAATAAAATTGCATTTTAGTCGGACGTATGTGTTCGAAGAAAATTTACGCTTTTTATGACAAATAAAGATACCGTTACGTACAGAGTATGAGACTCGTTTCGTATCGTGTTTATGATCACTGTTTCATTTCCTATAGTAAACGACTTTATGGACGATTCACCTACTCTCGATTCATTCGTGCACTGTATCGCGTACATGTTTTCTAACGCGCTTAATTAACCGTTAATCGGATACATTCTCCTCTAACTGCCTGTAAAGTTTCTTCTTTATCGCCACAATTTTTCAACGCCAGCTGAATAACAATCCTCCGTTTCCGCGAAAGAAAACCCAAGGGTGTAACCTCGGCCAGAGGAGCGGAGCGATTCAGCGTGGCCGCTTTTTAATAGACGGCGTTCATTAATTAGGAAAAAATATAAAGCGACGGCGAGATTTATTAGCAGAACCTTCGCTCGCAATTCATTTTCGTCGCAGATCGTTGCCACGTTTTCTCGACTTCCTTCTTATCTCTCAATTATTCCTTGACTGGTGAATTAAACGATTCGAGAGACAGGAACCGGAGGGAAAGGAGGCAGACAAAGAAAAAAGAATTCTCGACGTCGGAAGTACAACGGTCGATCTCGACGAAGAGAAACAACGCGGGAGAGAACACCGGATGTTTCTGGCACGGCTGAACCACCAATTCGATTGAATCGTGTTCGATTCGTGCGGATTACGCAACCAGTAATTCAAGCAGATTCTATTTCGTCGGAGTAATTAGATTCGATCGGGTCACGCGATTGCGGCATCCATCTTTCGATTACAACGCGGAAGGAGCACATCCATTTGGACGTATGTCCGTTTAGATCTGTACATTGTCGATGATTTTTAGAGACTCAAGTTGACGCGTTGACTATGGTGATCAATCGGTGCTGTGAATTCGGTCAAATTAATTTACTTACAGGGAAAACAAAAATAAAGTTTGAGGGCTCTTTGCACTGGTTACTATTTTTTACCTACTAACCCCTTAAATTTTCACAATAGATCAAGAAAGGGGTACAACAGTGCGGAGTATGTGACAAATACATTTGTCATTCATTATAAATAGTAAATAAATGAAAATATATATGTCTAACCTAATCTATTGATCTGGACTATTTTTAAGATCCAAGAGAAATGTGATGTCGAGACATACTCGATGTGCAGAGGGTTAATGCTAGAAACTTATACATTTAGGTATTCGAAAATTTAAGACAGATCCTGTGATCAGTACTCGTCAATTAAGGTGAATAAAACTTCTGTCCTTCAGTGGTTGATATTTGCGCCGAACGACGAGAGCCCTTTACGAGACACCTTTGATCTGGATGTAATTACAAGAAGAATTCTGGAGTGTTTACTGTCCAAGATCCATCCGAAGTTTGGTGGCGTCAATGCGGTTAAGTTGGCTTGTTTCGAGCCGAAGAGGAAGTTTCGTATTGTTGTGGTAATCAGATTGGCGAGGATGGGAAGGGATGTTCTTTAAACGAGCTGACCTCTGAGCAGTTACGGAAGTTCGGGTTAGTTCGAAGGAGTCGCGGATATAGCGACTATTCAACCCTGGACACCGTTCCCGTGCTTCGGGTTAACGAGTGGAGATAATTTATGGGATAGATAGGATTTTCCCGGAAGGAAATCCGTTGACACGGTATCTCGAACCGAGATCTCGTATCTCGTTCCACGGGCAAGATCTCGTTCAAAACAAACTCAACAATATTTTGTCCTCTCCCGAGAATTTATCCCCTGTTTTCGCCTTTTTAACGACTACGTAAACGATCCGGGGTTTCGCGTTTCCTTTACAGCTCACCGTTTAATATTTCCTTTTTTTGCTCCTTTGCTTCGTAACCTCGAAACGTGACGCTCCTCGTGACAGGCAAACTTGGAAAATTGCGAGTTCCCCGTTCGAAACTCGTTTAATCTTGGATAAGTTGGAAAAGTGCTCGATCGTACGGTTCGTCGTTGAAAAATCAAACGTCCTCCCGGTGTTGAACGACGCGAGTTTTCTCGAGAAGAAACGAAATTTGAAATAACCTTCCTACGGAATGGCTGGTTGCGCCATTTGCTCGGAACGTTCGTTCAACATTCTGAAAATCCAGAAACTCCGCGTGTTGATTCATCGGACTCGGGTTATTAACAGACTGTATGGTATCGTCTCTTAATTCGATAATGAATATCACTCGATATTACGAGCACTTTCCTGTGTTTTATCTTGGGATAATTAACTTGATTGAACATCCCGAGCAAACACAGCGTGAATTAAGTACAATTCACCCGGTGTAGAAAACCTTTACCAAAACCGCTTCAAAGCTCGAATCAAATTTCGGAATATTGTTTGACCAAATATTATTTTGTTTGGTTCGGCCGAAAATATACCGCCATAATTTTAGCAAAGATGCAATACTTTAAACCCGATGATTCGATGTGCAATTTTCAGCGTGTTAATTTTACCAAAACTTGTTGTTTCACATCGCCACATGCCTCCGCCTGTTTAAACACAATAATTTTTACACGAGAGCGAAACAGTCACGAACGAAAAATTCGTCGGTTGTTTGTTTTGATACTCGGTTGTAGAAGAAACGGTATTTTCATCGTAGAAAGAGCGTCGAAAGCGATTATTTATCGTGTATATATGACCTTACCCATAATGGACAAAGTGTGTGCCCACACTGACCATCACGGTCGAGACCTTTCGCGCTGCGCCATCGTTTCGCCTTTCCTTTCATTACGCTCGACCTGAAACGCATTAGCGCCGTTGAAATGCGTTGGTCTAGAAAAAGTGCTCGATCCTCTCCGTTACTACACTCTTTATTGCAGCAACAAAATTAATTGAAAAACAGTCGACGAAGGACTCTGTGTTCACCTTTCAAAGTTTTGCATCTGAGTGAAAATTTAGACTTTGGAGAATTAAGAATTTGGGAATTTAGAAATTTTGGGATTAGGGATTTGGGGAATTGGGGACTTGGAAATTGCGAATTTAGGTAGTTAGAGATATGGAAATTTGGAATTTGGGAATGTAGGAATTTTGGAAATTAGGAATTCGGGAAATTAGGAATTTGGGAAATTAGGAATTTGGAGAATTAGGAATTTGGGAAATTAGGAATTTGGGAAATTAGGAATTTGGGAAATTATAAATTTGGGAAATTAAGAATTTGGGAAAATATGAATTTGGGGAATTAGGAATTTGGGAAATTAGGAATTTGGGAAATTAGAAATTTGGGAAACTAGGAATTTGGGGAACTAGGAATTTGGGAATATAGGAATTTGGAAAATTAGGAATTTGGGGAATTAGGAATTTGGGCATATAGGAATTTGGAAAATTAGGAATTTGTGAATTTTGAATCTTGGGAATTTAGGTACTTGTGGATTTGGGTATTTGGAAATTTATAAATCTATAAATTTAAGATAAGAAATTTGATAACTTGCAAATTTGGAAATTTGTAAACGCGCAAAAGAATGTTTCTACAGAGTTTCGATGCAACCACGTATTTTTTCTTGGAACATTAAGGTAAGTGTGTAGCCTGGAGCACAATGGAAACGTCTCTGGAACGGATGTAAGCGTCGATCCCCTGTCGCGAAGCAAGAAACGAGAAAGAATAGCTCCTGAAAGCTTTTTTCAATGTTCCACCGCCTGGGATGAATCAGGTAGGATGCTATAGCATCGATTTCGTCGAATAACACTCGACGATACCATCAGAAAAGCATCCGACTTGCAAACTGATTTTTCCGTCGCGAAATTGAAACTTTATTGCTAAAATAAGAATATCAAATTCGACTGTAATCTCGTCAGAACATCGGTTAATCGGAATTATGTCGAATCAACGGTCAACACAATGCGCAATTAATCGTCACAACGGGGATATATCAACAACGCTGAACGTGAAATTTCGCGAGCCATCTGGCTGGAAGCGGCTACAATCAGCGAGATTCAATCGGCGAGATTTATTGCGCGACAGCATGAAAGCCAATGCTATAATTTCGTCCTTCACCGGCGAAAATGAAGCGGACAACTAGAGGACGTTTAATGTGCTTTGACAAATCTGTTGCAACGTGCTTTCAGTCTTCTGGAGCTCCAACTGCAACTTCTCCATCCATTTTCTGTTCATTTCACTATAACTGTACGATGGTTAACTTGTAAGGTTATCAAACTGATTTTTAATTACGAACAGGTAGTTTACATGTAAGAAGTAGGTATAACAGAAGATACTCTGGTGAAGACATAGAGACTACTTTCAGAGAAAGGTAGAATACAATCGATTGAAATGTCCATGCGGAAATCGAGAGGTGAGATGCAGTACGACACTCCGAGAAGCATGAATTTATGGCACATTTTTCAGAGAGTTTTCTGTCCCATGTCATTTTAACACCGTGACTTGTCCCAGTTGAGACATTCTATGTTTATAACCGTTATAAATAAATGTATATTATATACATATATACAGATACACGCATAAACATACGTATGAATATAGATACTCCGAAAATCGATATTAGTAACATACAAAATTTATGACACAAATAAATAGCGAATTATTAGAGAGTAACATGAAATTAAATTCAATTAATTCAACCCATTTAATGGAACACGCCACAGATGAACATCGAAGGTGCTACCCAAAGTGTCACTTCTTGTTATATCTACTTTTTCTCACTTTTGTATCTACTTTGGTCGTCATGAGTGATAGTCACCTTCTGCTAACTTTTAGTTTTCCAAACAAATCAGACTGTCAGAACATCAAAATAATCGAATGATACTTTCAGTTCTGACTGTGTCACAGAAAAAAGAATATTCTACAAATTGCCGGGCCAGAATTCCTCTCAGGATTCCCGGGGGAATATTCTCCCCCAGCTCTTAAGAGTCGAATATCTGTCACCTATACCGCGTATTACTGCAATTTATTATTTCCTCCTTAAGAAGTTTCTGAAACGAACGCAGCTCACGTATCGCGGTGGAAAAAGATTGCAGAACAATTCTATTCCGATTGTAAGTTCGAACGCTATTCTGTAACGAGGATCCGAGGAGCGTGAACGGTTTCTCGCAGCCGACGGTCGTTTCGATATCAATTTAACCGAAACTCCAACATGTTATCGCGTCGTCGTTAACGCGAGTCCGCGCGTGCACGCGCACGGAAGTGACAGGTATGCGCGGCTATATACGTAGATACATCGCATTAACGGACTGACGTGTACCCTGGCTTCTATTAATTCAGCGAAGCGGCATGCACGTGCGTCACTTTGCCAGTTTACTGGACGTACACTAATGGTTCGTCGTTTTGACGGTGCGCGAGCTACAGACGTATTTATTCGTAATGCGGTTACGGATACGACTTGCCCGACGCGATAATTATTAATTAACGAATACGGACGCTTGTCGGCGAATTTAAAATACGATTGAAACGATTTTCGAATGTAATAAAACTGACGCGATTTCGTGACTGCGCGTACGATTTGGAGATTGAAGTTTAAAGAAAATCACCGCGCGAAAGTTTCATGGAGATTGCAATACAATAGAATACAATACTCGTACTGTATATTATAATGCTATGGGACATACGTTTACAAAACATGACTTAATGCATAGATTTCGATCGAATGCAATGATAATACTACGTAGGCGAATAAGTTTGAAAATTTGCTGAAAAGACCCAAGTTCTCTCTGACTCGTTCCACTCGGTGCAGACCCTCTTCGAAAGTTATTAACACGATAAGAGAAAATTGAGAAAGTTTGCTATGAAACGGTGTCCGGTAAATTCAATGAATCACCGGAAGGCCGATGCGAGATTATAAACAGCAGCGGTAACGCAATACGGCGGAATAAAAATAGTGAGGAAACTGGAAGAAAGACCGAACAACTTCACTGAGATATGCGTTTCTCCGATCGAGAAACAAGGTCGACTGGAAAGCACGGGAGAAGCACCGAGGTGCAAGCGTTCCATCTACATTCCGCTCGTGATTCACCTTGCTTTCTTTAATTTCCACCTATACGATCCGGTCACTTTTCTTCCTTTCTCGCCACGATATTGTAACTCCATTTTTCTTGAAATTCCTTCGCCGAGTTCCGTGTTTTTAAAAAGGCAACTCCGACTTCACTGCGTAACTTGAAAAACTCAACTTCAAAATGTATATTATTCTCATTTGCATTCTCATTATCAATTCTTATGTTCTTTCTTGTTTTAAAGCAAACTTCCAAACAGCTTACGGCTGCACCTAGCATTTGCATTCAATTTTCTTTGTACAGACCACTCTAATTATGCAGCGGAGCCGTTGCATCGTAATGGTGCAATTTAATTAGTAATCTGTTAGAAAGAGTAGTTTTTGCTACTCTGCTAGAGGTTTGCAAATGTTTGGAAGTTGCCTTTAAAGAAATGTAATGGTAATTGCACTTTCAAAGTGTAGCATACATATTTATTGCCGGGGTGAACGTTGACCATGCACATTTACTGTCACAGTGAACATTCACCATACATATTTAATCCTACAGTGAACAATGTTCAAACATTATTTATCATCACAGTGAACATTGACCATACACGTTTATTCCTACAATGAACATTGATCACACATACTCATCGTGACAGTGAACAATGATCAAACATATTTATTATCACAGTGAACATTGACGTACATACTTATAGCCACAGTGAATATTGTACATGACCATAACATAAGAATACAGTGAGTAATTATTTGAATAAATCAGGAGAAAAATTACAAAGAGAAGTTACAAAGGGAAAGAAATTACAGGTAATAAAAAGTAGCGAAGAATTGTTTAAAGCTAACGAACAGAACTGTTCTTAACAAAATGAAGATGCACAAACAACAACAATATCGCAAGTGGAAAGTTGACGAAGTTCTGGGCTGGAGGTTCGAGACATGTGCAGGGATGCTTGAACGATTTCGCAAGCAGTTCTCGGATCAAAAGGTTGAAAGTGCAGGAAACCGAGTTTCTCGAGGGCCACGTGAACGAGCACGCCTCTAACTGTCGTATCTCGAAAGTTTCTTGGCCCGTACGGAACACGGTTATTGTTAACTCTAGTTCCTCCTTCGCGCAAGAACAGTCCACCGTCCGCGTCTCCATTTTTCCGTACTCAGCTTCTCCGCTCGAGATCCGCGACGCCACGTTGTTCCACGGGGAAGATTAATTCGAGCACAATGATCTAAGAAAACGGTCCCGTTGTAAATCGCGCTATCCGATCCCGGGCCAATTTATTCTCGCAATAACGATATATCTCGTGTGTCTCGATTTTCACCCGGCAAAGGGGAAGAGAAATCCATTACCGTGGCCGATGAACTCGCAATAAAAGAGATTTTCTGCGATATGGAGCAAAGGATGGGGGACGAAAAAACGTTGTAGCTCGAGCAGCAGAATCGCCCTTAACATTTTCAGAACGATACGGACGTCGACGGCAGCGACCGTATTTTCGTCGATTTTCACGAAAGCGTCGTGTTTTATTACGCGAATAAAGATCTTGAACGGAAATATGTACCGTAATTTCGAACCGATTGCCCCGGTAATTGATTATTGCGCAACGTAGAGGTCGTTAACTCGAAACCCCGATGTTTCTCGCTTACGAAGCCGGGCATCATGGTAAACAGATTGTTTACCGCATTTCGCTTCGAAAGTCAAGTGTTAGCCGGTGTGGCGGACCAATTAAATTTAATTCCTCGACGGAGAGATTGCTCTCGTGACGGAAGTGTATTTGCCCGATTGCTCCGGGCCACGCGTAAAATCCCAGCTCGAAATTTTCATGGCTTTAGCAGAGCGATGCTCGGAGAGATTCAAGGGAAGCAGGATTACGCCTAGATTTACGGAGACAATCACGGATTTGCGGCGCCTGCTCGGGATTCCCTGGTGGTCTCGCGGCAAATTATCCCTGAGTGGTTCGATGCACCATTGTTCCTGCCCGTTATCCGGAAATATTGATAAACAAACGTTGTCCGATAAGGTAGCCGCTAATTAATTGCGCATCGAATCATGGCAATCGGTTAACCTCCGAATCTATTGTCCTCGGGAAAATTAAAATGGCCGATCAACATTTCCACTCGATCCATTCTTTACTTATATCAAAGTGAATTTTAGAAAATTTAACCTCACACCGACGAAACAAATTTAAATTTCTCCATTCCTATTTTCAGAATTCCGAGCTAACTTCGTTATGTTTCGAATATATTACATGAAGTCTTCCGAAACACGAGAATCTGAAGGAACAATATTGGCTTTTACGTTGCTAGTTTACACAGTAAAATAACAGAGAAATCCTTTGTACGAATTGCTGCTGTTTGCACGGCAGTACGATTACGTTTCGGGAGTTTTCACTTAATGTTCAGTTAACGAAGTTCTTTTTGCGATCGTTTGCATGGATATAACCTGTTTAAAAAATTGTAAAAGTTACTTTCATCAGAAGCACTTAGCAATTTTTGTAAGCATCTGTGTACGTTACACACATCTTATTCTAAATCGATAGTCTCGAACTTAGTCGTGCGATTATGTCATTTAATGTTGTAGAGTCGCTCTTGTCCGTTTACGGCCATCTTGTTTGTTTACCGCCATCTTGTTTTCATTAGCATCTGTCTCAAACACCCTCCAAAACTCCTTTATTAAACATGCCTTATTATTGTTCAAAAATATTTGACTACGTGAAGGGTAGACAAACAAAATGGTCGTACAAGTACGACTCTACGCTGTTAAGCATCAAACTCGAAACAAAATGCACAAGGTTGATACTGTGGGGCCAGAATGTCCACGTACCACGAAATAACCGGTCCGTTTCTTTCATAAATTGACAACACATGTCCCTAGTAATCACGCAGATAGCGTTCTCTTGCACGTTGTATCACCTTGTTAAGAATTCATAGTCTTTGCTATTCTGTTATATACATACCAGCAACACCGTTGCAAACATCTGCATAAATATATCCATATGCATGCGAATGTGTCCATTCGTTCCGAAATATCCATGATTTATGTGCAGCCGAAAATTTATTTGTAAACATAGGTATATCTATTCGTCGAATATATCGATTTTCCACTCCGTGTCTTCGATAAAAATATGCTGTTTTTGCTGGTCGTGTTATTTAATCAACAGTCACTCGCAGCTCATACACGCAAACTGTTTATTTTCGACGAGTTGTCTCGAAGTAACAACTTCGTTCTCTCTTGTTCAAAACATACTGGCCTACTTTCAACTTTATCCGAACCGTGCTTGGTCATTGAAACTGTGTCTGATCCTCGTGTTTACGCGGTTGTCGTTGACTTCCCAGAATTTCATTCAATTTGTTAATTAAGAGTCCATGTCCTCGATTAACCTTTGAAGCAGTTTTAATATGGGACACGATCTTTGGGACATCTGATCCAAATCCCTTGAATGCTTCGGGTTATTTTTGTTCCAACTCGTATGTTACATTGTTGCCCTTTTCGTTATGTATTCTCTTTCAAATTGTTACGAATTTGCAAAAGAATTTGCGAGCATAGTTCGACCAGCATCGATTCAGAATATTAGTTTTGCGAGAGGTGTAAAAAATTTGACGTCAGAGTTGAAACCACGGCACGGAAATTAATGCATTCAAATTCAATACAAGAAGTTGTCAAAGTCGTCGAAATGTTCCCGAGCGAGTTCGACGATTAAGTCACGTATTGGATCTTAACCACGGGATCCGTATTTGTGATGCAAAGTTCAGAATATCGAAGCAAATGTCGAACATTCATGGTTGTTTTAGAACGAATTTTCAAAACCTTCACGCTCCAGTTCTTCTCCCGCGTGAGTAATCATAAAATAAATACGCGTCTGAACATTTGTTTCGGAAAAAATGTACAAACCTTCCGCCATAAATTTTGCTTTGCTTTAGAAAGCTTTTAGGAATTTTTCTCGCATCGGTCAATGTGTGTAGTCTTCTTTGAAACGTTTCACGGAAACAAACGCATGGAAAATGTGGGACAACCTTCTTAGAGAAGATTAGATTTTTATCTCTAAAATAAGCTTGCAAAGTGTAAAATAAGTTGAACCGTGTTCGAGATATTTTGAGGAAAACGCATTTACCGGCTCGAGTAGATTCTCCCAAGTGCACTTCAAATCCTTACACGTTCGTCAATTCTGCTCGATTCAGCAAACTTTCAGGAAATATTTCAAGATGTATTCTAAGAAAATTTGAAAGTTAAAAGGTATAAAATTGAAATTTCTTCGCTGGTAGACGGCGTGTCCGTTCACGCCGCGTTTGTTCTCGCTCGAGCGTTAATTTCGAGGATTTCCCGCAACTCTCTAGACGGACGTATTACCTTGACTCGCTTCTCCTGGCTGCAACGATTTCCCGAAACTTTGCAGGGTACACGAAGAATTTCCAGCGAGATGCCAAGTATCCTGGCTGAATTTTCGCGAAACGCTTCGTCACGCCTCATTTACTCGTACGAACTAGACTTAATATTCGACTTAACGACGACCCGTTTTCGCGGTTGAGCATCGTGAAGCTCGCCACACAACTTCGCCAAGTGTCAATTAGGTTCTTCGCGGTGTTACGTGAACCAGTTACCAAAGAGCGATTCGTGCTCGCGCATTTCGGACACGTGCACGATGTCGTCGTACCACGAGTGAGCGACGAAAAAATAAACCACAGTATCATCCTCGAAATGGACAGTTTCGATTTAATCTCCGAACTTTGTTTCGTTCTTATTGCCACATAAAATGTTAGACAAGACAAAATGTTCGAAAAGCTTGGAGAGTATTATTTGAATCGAGGTTGTGGGTCTGGGTCACGATTGATCCGCTCTCGTTACACAAGGGTTAAATTCTGCATAATAAGCGACTTGTCTGGTTGTTCAATTAAGCCAACTACAACCTGTTCGGTGGCTTCGAAAAGGAAACGACGCGTTCCGTTTACCGGTGAAGCTTTAATTACGCGGAAATTCTCGTGCTTTATTTCCAGTAGTTTATAATTCTGCGTACACCGTTCCCGCGGTTCCTAAATATTCCTCGGTGGCTTCTATTACCGGATACCAGAGCCAAGGATACACTCTACGCGTTATATTCTGGCGTTTCACTGTAATTACAACCCCGTCGCTTCGAGCGTTATTTAACGTCGGGCGATATGCACGGACAAACTGGAAAACCTCTCGCGGTTGTTATAACGTATTGTGACGGTGTCAGTCCGGGTAATCCCATGGTAAAAGAAACGGGGAACATCTTCTTTCGCGTGGAAAAATTTATACAATTTTCCGCGCCGCACCGCGGTTACAAAGGCTGGAGGAAATTTTGTAAACTCGATTATATCTCTTGAAGTGTAAATGACAAACGCGAATAGAATGTCAGCGATGCAAGTATGTACTTGGAAAATTTTGACGTTATGTCTCCTCTATGTTTGCCTAACTTAGAAATTTTAATTTTACAATTTTTGAATCTGTAAATCCATTCGGTTATCTTTCAAGTACCTGTTCAGAAACATTTTCTTATGTTCTCTGAAATCTTTTCTTATTTCCTCCGAAATTTCATGACCTAGACTTTATGATGGCGTTAAAATGAGAAGTATTCTGATGGCATTCAATGAGAAGTGTTTGTATCTCGCAAATGAAAGAGCAGTATTGTGATTAAAATGAAAATGAATAAAATTCGAATCGCAATTATATATTGAATACATTCGATAAAAGCTCATCTTCGCCGTCGCTTTTGCGCTTTCGATAATCGCGTTATCGTGCATGTATCGCGCTTTAACTGGCGAATGATCCTTTTTATTCGACGATAAAGCACCCAGACCATTGGCAAATGGAAAATTATTTACCTGCAGGTGAAACGACGCTATTATCTCCGGGTATTTCGACCGATTAAAATGTTGCTGATTACGAGGAACGAGCGACGGTAATTCTAAATTCTGGCGCGCTAATCCAATTGAAGTTGGCCCAGGATACGTTCATTAATATTCTTGTTACGTTACAAAATTACGCTGAACCTCGGTGCGCTGAATTTCTCGGGTCATTTTTGGCAGTGGTTTTCCTTGCGTCTCGCAACGAAATTCTCGCTCGTGTTTCTCACGAAATCTCGTTAATTTTCGTGCTCGTTCCGTTGGAAAAAGTTTCACGCGTGCTCTCGTAAAAGACGCGCTAATGACCCGTAAGAACGCTTTCTTTCAGTTACGCCAACAATTCTACGCGTAAATCTTTGTTAGATATCATTCATTTCAATTCTGCCTATCATTCATTTTTAGAAGAATTTCGTTTGCAAAATACTGGAAGTACACCTTTGTTGTACATAATACAGACGATCATTTTATAATTGAAGAATATCATTTTAAAACTTCAATGTCTAATTTTGTAGCTAATTGTTCGTTATCGGACATGGGAAATATAATTTCAACATGTATATTTTTACATAAGATTGATCGTTCAATGTCAGACCTTAAAAATTTTCAATTTTTAAGCACGATACTGAATATTTACCAAAAGATAAAAATTGAACATGCAGAAACTAAAAGCCTAATCGTGTCAATATAAAAAAGAAATTAAAAGATCATGAAAAGAGTTGAAAGATTATAAAAGGAGTAAAAATAAAGATTGGGGATTCGTTAAAGGTATAAGTTTGCGTAATCTTGATATTCGATAGGATTTCGTGATTCGGACAGTTTGGATTAACCTAAGTCCCTGTATTTCGCGAATTGTGCCGCGAACACGCAAGTCGACAATTGCGAACGCAAGTTTCCGACTAGAATAACGATGGCGGAACAGCAAACTAGTTCGTAGTCGTTCGTTACCGTTCGTGGTATTTAGTTCTCCGCAACTATTCGGCAAAGTGCCGCTCCAAACAGGCGGAGCAATGTATTTGCCCGGAATAAAGTAACTGTTTCGGTTGAAACATAAACGAGAGCTCGTTATAGAATATTTCGCACTTTGGCCGAGGCTTCACTCGCCGTTCCTGTGTTTTTAACGAATTACTCTACGCAATTAGAGATACGCGTTCTTGAAAGGATCCATTAAATACTAACAATGCGAAACCGAAAACGAAAATTGTATTGCACGGCTCTTTATACAAGCCACGAGGACGTAGTGCGGTTTATATGGGTAGGATGTTAAAGCACAGATTAACCCTGGATTTACGAACGTTTGAGCGCTTATACTTAAATAGAAACAAAACTTAAAAATAATGAAACATTGGATACCTAACCCCTTGATCTATCATTTATTTGTAAGGTGCGTCAGTCAGAACTGACTATTCACACCTACAAAACAAAGAGTGTTGAAAAATTATGTCAATTTGGTATTATGCAATCGTTGACTATGCAGATTATAATTGGACTTGAAGACAAAATTGAAGCGTATTAAAAATTCGAGTAAAATTTGGCACAGTTGAAGAGCGAGTGCGTCACAAGTCAGACTTGTCAAAATAGTGCAAGGGGTGAAACCAGCTTATACAATAATTCTTTATCACAATGATGGTTAACATTTTGACAAAAGCTTCTTAAGAATGTAATTGAAAAATCTAAGATGAGTTTTATTTCGTAAATCTAGTATTAACAGTGTTAATGTCATATGAAATTCATGAAAGTTTAGTAAAAAGACTAAGAAAGAAATAAGTTCGCACAACACTTGGCAGCGACAAACGGTATGGTAACGTCCTATTGGTATGTTGAAGAGGATGAAAGAGAAAAAATGAGGTGTCATTAGGTTCGCGAAATTGTCGGTGAAAAGCGGGTCGAATCGCGAAAACTTCTCGCGACGTTTCTTCGATGCGGAGAACTTTTCAACCGTGCTTTTGTGTTTCACGAGCGACCTTAATAAGCGAGCACCGCACCCCGGGAAGAATAGCTGTTTCCGTCTTGGCTGTACCCGGAAGTTGGTCAATAGCATTCCCATTTCGTACTCGCGTCGCATTTGCTGCCCCGCAACTCGCAGCCGGAGCAGATACGTACTTGTTTTTCTTTTCTGAAATTCCCTTCTTTTGCGAAAGAAATATATTAGCAACGTGTCAATATTATGATACACGATGGCGAACACGCGTTCTAACAATTTCAAATTTAAATATTCTCAAATTGCTACATTGTGTAATTCGAAAATTTAGAAATTTGTAAGTTGGTAAATTCGAGGGTTTTCAAGGTGCAAGCTCCTACAATTACTGGATTTATAAATGTTTATAGTCCTGAATTCCCAAATTCCCCGGTTAATCGAGTTTCCCAATTCTTCAATTCCCAAATTTCCAGATTTTTTAATTCTCAAATTTCCCAACTCCCAAATTTCCCAATTCCCAAATTTCCCAATTCCTAAATTTCCCACTTCCCAAATTTCCCAATTCCCAAATTTCTGAATTTCCCAAGTTCCCAATTCCCAAATTTCCCAATTCCCAAATTTCCGAATTTCCCAAGTTCCCAATTCCCAAATTTCCCAATTCCCAAATTTCCGAATTTCCCAAGTTCCCAATTCCCAAATTTCCCAATTCCCAAATTTCCCAATTCCCAAATTTCCCAATTCCCAAGTTTCCCAATTCCCAAATTTCCCAATTCCCAAATTTCCCAATTCCCAAATTTCCCAATTCCCAAATTTCCCACTTCCCAAATTTCCCAATTCCCAAATTTCCCACTTCCCAAATTTCCCAATTCCCAAATTTCCCAATTCCCAAATTTCCCAATTCCCAAATTTCCCAATTCCCAAATTTCCCAATTCCCAAATTTCCCACTTCCCAAATTTCCCAATTCCCAAATTTCCCAACTCCCAAATTCCCAAATTTCCCAATTTCCCAGATTCCCGAAATCGATATTATGATACACGTACCAATTTCGAAAAGTAACTGATCCGAAGCTGCGAGCTTACAACGATCGATCTGCAGCGAAAATTTGTAAGATCGGGATATCGAGAGAAGAAGGAATTCGCGAGTGGAAGCTCAACGGAGAAGAAAATTGTGAATCAAGGGATTACTAAGGGCGATGCCGAGGAAAACGATAAAGCCGGGAAATAAATCTGTCGGTGTAGGACACAAAGAATCGAGTGTCGGTCGGTCGGCGAAACCGAGAAAAAGGAAGAAACGTAAACGGATTGAACGCGAGGACGACATTAGGTCGTTTCAGGGTGTTGCAACAGGTTTCACTGTTCGCTGCAACGATCGACACAGAGGCTGGCTGTGGCCCGAAGCTTCTATTGTGCAGTTAGTTAAGCGGCATACACAAGCGTAATTACGTTCCACGATACCGACGATGAACGCGGCCTGATTCGAAAAAGCGTGTCCCAAGCGGCACTCGTCCGCTTTATGCAAACTACCACTGGCGAATCTGTAACCGAGTGGAACGGTAAAAGGATCCACTCCCCCTTGTCTTTTTTTATCATTTCTCGTTGAACAATCACCTGAACGGAAATTGCTTTTCGCGGCCTGGAAAAGAGGCGACGTTTCGTCAAATAGCTTTAGACACCTCGAAATTGTAACGGCTTTAAGAAACGTTCGGTGGTGTTGCGAATGTTTTGTTTCGGAAATTTTGCAACGTTCGGTGAAACGAAATTGAATCGAAACACCCGGACCGCGAGCTCGTCAAACATTTAAAGCTCGAACAGCTTTATTCGAGGCAGAGGGGGGTTTTCAATGATCGATCTGAGCCGAGAAACAGGGGATGAAATGTGAAAAATGAGTTTGATACATCGATAAGACCACCGGTAAATTACGGATCTGACACACTGTACGCGTTCTCCGGCGATGAGCTCTCGAGAAAATTCATTTGCGGATTGAACCAGGCTCGTAGCCATCGCTGACACTGAAATTTCACCTGATGCTCGTTTAGAAGGGGGAAAATAGCTTTGTTCCATTATCCTTATTGATTTGACATCTGTAAGCTCTAAATTGTCGGATCCTTTATTTTCTAGATATTTTACTTTCAAAACCCTTGGATTTTCAAAGCTTTAAATTGCGAAATTTTTAAGTTTTCAAGGTTTTATATTCTATTTGTAGATTACGTTCTGCAATTTTCAAATTCTCAAGATTTACAATTCTGAAATTTCTTAGTTTCTACATTCTCGACTTTCAAAGTTTCTGAAGTTCCAAATTTATAAATTCCCAAGTTCCCGTATTCCTAAGTCCGCAAGATTCCAAATTCCTATATCTTCAAATTTACAAAATCCTCAATTCCTAATTGCCAAGTTTCTAAGTTCTCAAATTCCCAAATTTTCATATCGTTAAATTCCCCCATTTCCGTAATTCCCCAATTCCCCAATTCCCCAATACCCCATTTCTGCAATTTCCCAATTCCCCAATTCCCTAATACCCCATTCCTCCAATTTCCCAATTTCCCAATTTCCAAATTTCCGAATTTCCCAATTTCCCAATTTCCCAATTCCTCAATTCCTCAATTCCCCAATTTCCCAATTCCCTAATTCCCCAATTCCCCAATTCCCCAATTCCCAACTCTCCAATTTCCCAATTCCCCAATTCCCCAATTCCCCAATTCCCAACTCCCCAATTTCCCAATTTCCCAATTCCCCAATTCCCCAATTTCCCAATTCCCCAATTCCCCAATTCCCCAATTCCCCAATTCCCCAATTCCCCAATTCCCCAATTTCCCAATTTCCCAATTCCCCAATTCCCTAATTCCCCAATTCCCCAATTCCCCAATTCCCAACTCCCCAATTTCCCAATTCCCCAATTCCCCAATTCCCCAACTCCCAACTCCCCATATTCCCAATTCCCCAATCTCCCAATTTTCAAATTCCCAAATTCTCAAATTCCCCAATTCCCAAATCCCCAAATCCACAAATTCCTAAATTTCCCAATTACACAAATTCCCACTCCTCCAAATCTCGACTGTCAAAATCCACATATCCAAATTTCCAAATCCTGAAAGACCAAATGGTTGTTTGTACAGAATCAATACGCTATGTTGCAGCGTACTTCCAGCAACCATAATCACATACCGTGAGCGTTACTTCGGCACAATTATTAATGGAGGAACACCATTAACGGTAATGTCCGAACGCACTGCATTCGACGCGAAACGTAAAACGTGTTGTTGGCGGTTTAACGGCTAGTGTACGAGGCTGCTATCTCGATCGAAGCAAAAGTTCATTGATTCGAGGGGAAATGTCCGTAGCAATAAAACTTTGATCACCAACAACGGTGTCAGCGCTTTACGTCGGCTATCGTTTGGAAAGCAATTTCAAAATTTCATCGAATTACCATGCGTTAAACGGTGTTTTAAAAGCGTTAATATCTCGGTGCTATCGCGGAGAAAAAATGGTACAAGGCTGCGAGCGTGTTCGTTATTATTTAGTAGGAAGAGTTTCAAATGTTGCGTGTGAAGGATCTAATGGAGTGCAATGTGTTGCACAATTGTGCAGTTGAGAAAGCAGAGCTATTCCCAGTATAATTACATTTAAAATGTAAATACGTAAATAAAGCTTTGAACGCAATATATCCTCTGGTCTTGTCAGTTAATTAACATGTGTCAAAGATAAATCACAGAAATTTTATGTATTTTACTGGGAGAAAATTGATCAAAGACATACATTTATAATTAGATGTATAACGCATTCAATGCAAGTGAAATTTAGAATGCTTTGCGTTGCAGATTTTATTTCAACCCTTAAATGCATCATTTTTGTAAAAGTAAGGAAAATAATGTGATCTGACTTCAATACATATTTTATTAGTTATTATACAATTCCGAAAACTTTCACATATAAGTAAAAATATAACTATGTTGCACTTCTGCAACTTCACATGTCACTACTCAGTATGATATATTTTAGTGACTTATGTGAGATATAAGATTGAAATGTATGTTAGAATGGGATAAAAATTGTAAGTAGCATGTTACACAACGAAAAGCCTACTATTCCCCAAATTTGCAGCCCACTTTACACATGTAATTTTTATTTGCAGTTATATCGTCAGAATGGAATTCACGCGTGAAACGAATGATCGTGTAATTCCATCGGAGCATCTCTAGCCGTTACGAAGACCCTTCTTTGTTTTACGCAACGCGTCTCCGCGATACGTTTGCGTATGGAAACGATACGGTTTCGTAATGTCGCAGATTTCAGTGGAAAACGCCACTTGTCGGGAAAAGAGTCACGTTTCCCGGACGCGGCGAGAAGATCCGGGGATCGTTACGCCATTTCGAGGAGCCGGCGAAAGCCCGACTTACGGCTGTAAGCTTGGGTCAAAGCACTTCGTCGCCATTGTACAACGAACCGCCGCTAAGAGATGATTTTAAACGAGGCCGGAACTTTCGAACGAGACGCGACAATTGAAAACGTGTCTTCGCAACTGTTTCGTCGAAATTGATTGTCCAACTTTACTTAATGATCCATTGTTTAACCGTAACAATTCGTCGCTAAAATATTACCACTCGAATGTTACAGTTCTTCTTCCCTTAATACACTTCATTAAGTGTACGTTAAAACTTGCTACACTTTGTCAAAAAGAGAACTTTATAAAAAAAAAATTATGACAATACTTCTTCTAATTAGGACTACCGGCGTTAAATGCATACTTACTTTCAAATTGAAAATAAAATGAAAAAATAATTAAGTGAATACTGACATCGATATGTATCTGAACAAAATATGATAAATATTTCAACAGAAGCATGAGGATTTTGCAATATGAAATGGAATCTGAAGACAGCCATTTTGAACGGTCGGTAGTTGCAGTGTTAAAATATTTGAAGAATGAAAAGAGAGTGAGAATCTTGGAAGAAAAAAACACCAGCTGATAAATTGCAAGCAAACGGAAAAGTTCGATGAACAAATTACAGTTCGTTGGGTTATTTATCGGTCACGCGACGGTGTCGGTTTTTATTGTTATCAGTTGGCGCCGTGACACGATGAACGAGCTTCGTAAATCAGCTGTACACCGATGAAAAACCATGTATTATTAGAAGTAGATCGCGTCTCTCGGGTCGCCAGTAAATCTTTCGGCATCCAGGACGGAATAAAGGGCGATTTCAACTACGTCGACGAGCTGGAAACTCTCAAAGGCGTGCGCTAGAAGAACGGTTACAAAAGAACGGGGGAACTAGGTGGTCGTCGAGTAGTTTTGCGTGGTTTTCACGTTCTAGCATCCTCTTTAATCGTCAACGAGCGAGACCTACCAAGAAACTCGGCTTCGCACGTACGCGTGTAAAAATTTTGTCAAGAATTTCAAGCGTTTATTCAACCGAGAAGTTCAATGGGTGATTTCGATTCGCTTGTTCTGTCGAGAACCATTTCACGTTGTGCGCGCTCGAGTTGCTCAACTTGGTCCAAAATTTACTTTTTTTATTTTCACCGTCACTGGCGTAACTGCGGATTGGACGCGTAAAGTTAACAAATTAACGCGTCATATATGGGAAGGAAGATGTAGGGTCAGGGTAGTTCAAATACTTTATATTAGAATTTCGGACAGTTTAAAATTTACAAGTTTCCAAATTCTTAAATTTCTAAATTCCCCTAACCTTAAATTCTCGAATTCCCATATTTGAACTTTCCCAAGTTCCCAAATTCCTATATCCCAAAATTCCCAATTTCCCAAATTTCCAAAAGATCACCTAAACACATCTAATATCAGCAGTTAGTACAGTTAATAAAGATCTGTTCCACCTAAATAAAAATGGTAGTTACGCCAGTGACCGTGATCCAGAGTTCAAGCGCATTCGAGTGCCCTTCCAACGTTGTTTCCCGTTCCGTTCGATGTTTCAACGCGAAAACATCCGATCCCGAGAGGAATTCGAAGGTGGGTACGGAAAAAGGGGAAAAAAGAAGAATCCTCTGTATCCCATAAACATTCGGTCGTTACCGGGAAAGCGACGAAGCAGGAGCGAATGAAAATATTTATTTAACTCCAGTGATTTTCTGCGTTGAACGCGACAAACGGACCGTTTCGTGTTTGTAAGTAAGGGAAGTCCAGGACCAATTTCTCGGAGGCTTTCGTGGGAAAGAGAAGCATAAACGGTCGATAGGATGAAAAGAAGTAGCGCGAACGGCAATAACGGCGAAACGATGACATCTACGTGGCTTGTTTCACGGGAAATTTAGCTGGCGTCTTGTAGAAATCGAAGAGACCCGAGTGTTGCTTCTCGTACCGGGAATATCGTCGGAGCTGTTTGGTCTCCCATTAAATTCGTTTTCCGGTTCAACTACTATTAAGTCGCCGAGTATTGAACTTGACAAAGATCGAAAGACAAACTTTCACACTTATCCCTCGATTGACGTCAAATTTCAGTACCGAATTAGATTTGATTGAAAGATGATTGTTCTTCACTTGTTAACAATACTGGTGGTAGTCCTGTATAATTTTTAGAGAATAAGAAAGATTTATTTTATTTTCAATGATCTAGTAGTAACTTATCTCTGATAGTCCAGAAGGAAAATATAGCTAGTCTGGTCTTCTGTAACAGGTAAAATTAGGCTTTCAAGTTAATGGAATATCGGTTATCTAGGTAAGGGAATATTTAAAGGAGCCAGGCGAGAAGTTGCGGGCCAATCGGCGAACACGCGGATAGATCGACGTGCTTGCGAGTCCACCGCATGCCAACGATGCTTCCGAGACTTGATTTCGCTCCAAGATGAGAGAAGATTGGAAATTCCGTTCTGTCGCGTTTCGCTTTCGGCTATGTACCACTGTCGATGAAAGGCATACCACCAGCTCAGTTTTATCTCCTGTTTGCGGTATCGGGACTACCAGACCCAATTATTACAGGAACCAGGGGGTAGAGATGTCGCAGAGCGAATAAACCTGCTTTGTAAAGCGGAGGATATTCTTTTATGGATTTCAATGCGTTAACATTCCTGCTACTTAATCCTCTTAGACTCTGAACGTTTTCACGAACGTATGCATCCTTGCAATTGTACGTATTGTCATACTCAACGGAGATTACCGATGGAATTATGTTTGAGTACATCGTTTAACGTAAAGATTGTTCATTTTTATATCATAATCCGACAGAATAAATAGTAAAAGTAATATGGTGAATAGTAATACTGTAAAAGGTTGTGACAGTGGTCATCAAAGTGTTAACTTTTGAAGTTATGTCTGTTTTACTGTGTGAAACACTATGTTTGTTTAACATTATAGTTTTTGTTAAAAAGATTTCGATCGTTGCATTACACTTCACTAAATTAATGAGTCCGAGTGCAAAAGGTAAAAATGCAATTCTGTATGTCACTCTATAGTCACACAGACTCTGGTGTAATAGCAACTACAACGATTAATTACATAATAAGAGAACACGAACCGACAAGAGTGAAAAACAAGAAAGACCAGTTAATCACAATGTCGCGACGTCTCAAAAGAAGATATGAGAGAAGAAAATTCAATATCACGTACTCGTACAGTTCTAATACGATGAATAACGGTAAGCCCTAAGAGTATAAACTAAGAAAATTCATGCGCCCTTGTAAACGTCATGTCAGTGTCTCGCAATACCCTAGAGCAACAAGCATTCGATGCCGGTGTTTCTCTTTACTTTGCAGCGTCTTACAACGGCGAATGAATGAATGATGAACGTCTTGAAGCCCATTACGCTTCCATAAGTGGCTCTACAGTTACCGGAGAATCCATCTTCGTTTATCTAGCAAGAAACGATCTAATGGATTAAAAGTCTCGCGTTTACTGATCATATAAATACGTTTCGATTTGTTCGCCTTGAACTTCAAGCAAATAGGAAAAATAAACGCGGAATTATTTATCTATCGAACCGCGTCTTTACGTTTTGCTGAACGAGAGTAAAAACAAAGAAGCATCGAATAAAAATAACCGCGTGAGCGCGATAACTTCTATCTTAGCGATCACTTGTCGATACAACCTCGCTAATTTTAACCCTCTGCTTCCTACATGTAAGTGAAACATCTGCAAAATTCGAAAGTACTATCAAATATAAAGGCAACAAAATAAACAGTCTCAGCTTGAAAGCGCACCGCAATTGCTCGAAACCGAACTGATTTCGTTGAAAACTTGCGAGCTGTAGGAGAGGCGAAATCAAACGGTATTCCCTTGATTCACCTTTTCGAAAACTTACTCTTCGCCATTACACTTACCAAAGGTGTCAAGAGTAGCTTCTGACTCCTAACCTATATCGAAGGTGAAACCACAGGGGTTGAAAATTTAATAGCAGCTTTAGTCCCCACAAAACGTTAAATGCCCATCTTAACGACCCAATAATCCATTATCCGCCAGTAGTCTCTCGCCTGTGGCTGCGAAGTATTCAACAACCAAACACCGGGCGGGTCTAAGTACGACAATAAAATTAATCGTCCATATAGCTTGTTTAACTTTTCGACGTGTCCCTGACGAGTCTGACCTTGGTTTCCGCTCGATGAAGTCACGGGACGGAAGGTACAGGCCGTGGAAAATGAAGTCTTGTTCGCGATTCTTCGGGGTAGAAAATCGGCAGAAACAAAGTTAAATTCTGTCGAAATGAATTATTCACGCTTCGTTTCCGTGGACGGGGGAGTTCGCGAAACGAAACGTTCAGACAACGAGACGATACGGAGAGCCGATGCCAGCGCGATCGTCGTTGCCTTCGAGAAATTCAGAGCCAGGATGGTGCCGGTATCCCGGAAATTCTCGTTTCCGAGGAATTTCGTGATGTTCGCGGACCTCGGGTCGAACGGCCAGCGGACGTGTTCGAAGTTTTATTTCATCGTAATTCCGGTGCAGCCCGATGACTCTACGTCTTAAGGTATCGCGACACGTCCTACTTTCCCCCGTAAAAATTTCTCCTATGTCCCGGAGAATCTACGTCTTCCGAAATTGGAAATTTCTGTATCTGAAAACGGCGCTGTTCGAATACACTACCTGGCGATTACGACCGAATTCACAGCTTTTCTTACGGTCATGATTCATCGGAGAGTATTGATTTCCAAAGTGACCAGTGGACAGAGCAGATCTAATCTCTACGGTGGAGTACAGGTGATTCATTCGTAATGCAACAGCAATGACAAGTATAATCTCTGTAAATTGAATCGCGGATTCTACCGACGAGACGGTATAAATACTCCCGCTTCAATTCTTGGTATATACTGTGCTCCACATATGTGAAGAAAGCCTATGCTACATTTGAGACCTTGCTGTATTTGTACTTTTTTGAAGATTTGCAAATTTGTCTCAACGAGAAAACTTTTCGCGACGTTCTTGAAGCTAGTTCGCGGGGCAACGTCCGAGTTCGAGAGTTGTTTTCGACCAGTGTGCGATTCGTGAGAAATATCGATGTCAGCAAATATCAGCGATCCATTTTGCGAGAACGACCGAATTTCCTTCGCGCTTTTTGTCCGTTTTTTGCCCGCTGGCCTCTTCACGGCTGACCGCGTACGTAGCTATACTACTCGAACGCGGAGACGCTGAAATGGACCAAGAAACGCGAGAGATCCCGTTAAAGTTAAATGTCCGATTTAATCGTTCGAATGAATTATGTCTGTTACAAAGTTGATCGGGCAGCTAATTAATTAATTCCCGAGAGGAAAGTTTTTACCTCCCGAAAAGAGAGGTAAAAATGTTCGCTGAACGTTTCAATCGTGTCAAAAAAAAAATGTTACTTTCTGACCGAGTGGATAAATTTGTTCGTTCCTGATCGACCCAGAGTAACCCGAAACGAAATTTCAGTTAATTCAGCCGGACGATATGCCTGGGAGATATTAATTCAGGAATTTACCATCGCTCTTAATTGACCTGTCATAATTAATTCGATAATCAGTTCGAACACGTTTTCGCGGATAACATTTGGATGTATGATTAGGCAGATGTTTTGTTTCTAAACGAGGATACAATCAAGTTGCAGTCAATTAAATTTTAGCCTGACACCCGATTATATCGATACTTTCACCGCAACGAAAAACACGAAACGTTTCGGATTTGGTCGCGATATTAATTTCTGAACGGCAGTACGAGAAGACACGAGAGCAACAGTTTCCAAACAACATACGACGCCTGTTATTTCGAAACGTCCATTGATCCAGAACAGGAACGTAAAATTGGAAAACTTTGGAGGAACTGGCAAAATTGAATGACCACCTCGACGGCGTTGGTCGGTTCGGTCCGGGTCTAATCCTAGCATCGACTAGATATCAGCAGGATGTTGAAGTAAGTTGAATCTCATCGAAGTTGCACACAAACATTGACCCTTTCGATACCATCTCTCAAGATAGAACAGCGTCGAGGAAGGAGGATAATGGCGGTTGTGGTCTCAACTTGGCCAAATAGTAACATCGCTAATCCTCTCGCAATATTCAAGGTATACACAAAGTTGCGCATTCTTTCTATAAAGTTATAACATAATTTCATTCGTAAACACGCAAACTTATCGCGCGAAAGAGATTTACACGAAGGTTAATTGCAAGAATGCCGCGAAATTATTCGTGCAACGCTCTTAGCATCGAGGATGGACAAGTTTCGCGCTCTCCTACCGTTTCAAAGTTTGATTAGTTTGTCTACGTAAATGGAGTGGCTGCATCGAAATAGCTCAACATGGCTGGAATTTGATGCCGAAGACGGCTTCGAGCGTTGACCCTGGTTCCCACGAAGCAGCGTGTTTCCGGCGCCGATCGAAAAATTCACCGTCAGCGGATCGATGAATCTCCGATTTATTATTTACAGCCACTCGGTGCTTGTTCCACGGGGAGAAATTTATGAGAAGCGTCGTAGCCTAGATCAGTTCCTAGCGTTTGGTAGTATACTCGAGAAGAACGAGATATATCTTCTTTATCCACGTTGTCACATATAAACGATACGTTTATTCGCAGCAAAACGGTGGTAATATTTGTCCGATTCCGGGATGTTTTATCTAGATTCAAACAGTTGCTTCATCTCGGGAGCTCCACTGGTTTACTTCGCGAACAGTATCGACGAGATACCGAAACTTTTTTATCTAGTCAAATTTCTCGAAAACTTGTAAACTCCGCGCGTAACTAGATGTCGAATGATAAAACGAACAAATTGGACAACTCGATTTTTGTTCTTTCGAAGAAAATTTGCACGAAAGTAGGAATCTTGCTTGAAAGATTTTTAGTAACAAGAACAATAGATCTAAAAGACAATGAAAACTTTGGAGAGAAAATAACCGCGGACATACAGACAAAATGTCTCGAATAAACATCTCGGCGGAGCACCTTAAATGAGTACCGTCGCAGCGAAAGACTCGAAGCGACAATGCAAATCTGCGACAAAAACGTTCCGACGAAAAAAGCGTAAAGTCTTTCTATAAAGCAGTTACCCGGAGCGCGGGCGTACCCAAGCAAGTTCCAAGCAAACGTTAACCAAACAACCGATAAACACCCGTAATTACCACCTACGTCTTCCTCGATAAACAAACGTTCACCCCTTAGCGTACACACGAGCATCAGCAGGTTGTTCGACCTGGTGCGCGTTCTCCGGTTAGCGCGGACGAGCAGAAGCAGTGACCCTACCTCAGGTGCGTGCGGGCAGGTGGTGGTAGGCAAATCAGGCGAAGCGAGGGCAAAGGGGGGCACACGGGCCGAACAAAGAGGGACAACGAGAGACAGGACGGTGGTGGAAGGACGCGACAAAGAGGGAGGAAGACGAGCAGCTATCGCGGCTGCAGTCTAAAATACGCCGGGCGTATTCGGTGGGGGTGTGCAGGTGGAAGAGAAGGTCGGAAGGTTAGGAGAGCGCAGACGCCGACTGAAAGCATCGAGGATAGCACCCGGCACGGTACCGAAGTACCGGACAGAGCTAGCTCGTCCGCAACGCCGTGTTCGTCTGACAGCGACTCGACCCACCAGGACACGACCACGTTCATCCGAATCTCGACCTCGTTACCTCGCCATCGCATCGACCGAATTCATCGAACGTTTCACCCAACGCTCCTCGCGAATCCACGAAACGAGACACGCACGCAACGTGCCACCGACGAGTTACCGGCGGATCAACCGAGGACCACTCGAAGCTTTGCCGCGCTCTCGGCTTACACCTGTTGTTAACCGCAACCGAGCCGTCGCGCTCTTTCACTCGCGCCCCTCTCAAACACGTAAGTATCGTGTTTCTTCCTGTCCTTTTGTGCTCTTTTTACATTTAACCGATCGTTATCCGACGTGCTTGAACAGGTGTTTAAAACGAGCAGTTCTCTTTTGATTTTAGTTTCGGGTAGCCTCAACAGTGACGAGTGATGAATCGTTTTTGAAAGTAATCGCCAGTTAAGTTTCGAACGGTGATCTCGCGCCAAAATTGACTTCAGAGGGGGTAGACTGCTAACATTGTTTCGCTTGGTAAAAATAACCCTGATTGACGGTATCCTCGGATCTTTGACCTAATGAGTGATGAGATGTTTCTAAAAATACGCTAGAAGAATAGAGGATAATTAAGAGCAGTGCAGTGCAATCGATCGTTCTTCTACAGTCAGAATTTGAATTATGATTAATCTCGCGCGAAAATGGGATTCAGTATCGATCCGTCGACTCCTGGCCTAAAAGCACATTGTTTTTAATACTGTGTTAAACAAGAATAGCTGTTTCTGATCGCGCAAATAGTAAATCCTTCCTTAAGAGACCATCGAAATTTTTATTGATCTGTCGGAAAAACGCGCGAAAATAAACTGTAATATCGAATCGTAGATTTGATTCAATTGCGAATTGGTTAAACTGTTTTATCGGGCAAAAATAAGTTTCCTAATATGTATCGTTGGATAAAATGTCTCAGAGTATACACGCGAGGGAAAATCGGCGGTGTCTTTGACCGGTCGGCCTATTCTCAAAACTTTCTGGAAGTTCGCCGAAGACACGTAAATTAACTAAACGGAACAGTCCCATGGAACATTAGCCTATGCTATTGTTACTGGCTCTATACTTTAACCAATCTTAACACGCTACCAGTGTCGCGTATACGCGACGCTCTGATTTCTCATGAGAGATGACCGTCACGCATGAGGTTTCATTTTATGCGCCGCTAAAACAAATGAATCTCGTTTCGACCTCGTGTTATTCAGAAAAATAGTACACATAACACATATATGATCCCTATTTTCTGATATAAGTTGAATGTCCTAGGAAAAGTGTTAATAAGTGGTCATGTATGATACAATATTATATTGCAGATTAAAATATAATAGAATGGTGACTCCCTTAGTCGAAGATAGTCCTACGTTTCTAAATCCTGTGATAGATCCTTAGATCTATGCAGTCCTAGATACTGGTCCTAGAGGTCTAGATGTCTATCGTTCTATATTCTTGTACAACATTCTTGGATACCTGTAACGTAAGGTAGAAAAATTCCATACACATTAATATATCATCTCGACAGCTAAATTCATGACCATAGTATTTCTTCTCCCCATGGGGCCATTTATTGAGATTTAAAAAATATTTATGGCAGTTTTTAAATTTTTCTGCGGTAGAATTCGAGCAAGTGCGCGAGAACGCGCGGATATTGTTGGTAATATAAAAAATGTACGCGATGTAGATCATAATTTCGATAGTAAGCAAGTTGCCAAGCAAAGTGGCAGTCATGCATGTTTAACGCGATATTAATGGTATTGTATCGGACACAATGTGGATGATGCATTTTCACTGCATTACGCACCGCAACGCAACCTCTAATCGTCCCACGCAGATTTCCTGGAACCTGCTCTCGTTACATCACCTCTCAATCGTATTCGAAGATTCCACCCACCATTTGCCGCCACTTTTTTTCCACGACTCCGCGAGGAAATGGATTTTCCATTTTGTCGACGAAACAATTTCCCAGTAAACTTGATTTTTCCGATACACCACGTTCGAAATTCATTTCCCGAGGTATTCCCTAAACGTGGCTCGACGGCCGTCGTGGAGACGACACTTTTGTGTACAGAACAGGGAAATTAATGTGTGAGAGGAGAAAGTCGGTAAACATCTGTTCTCCCTGTGTGCCCGTAGTACAGTTTGTTTACAGGTGTGCTAGCAGCTTCCACGGGAGGTAAGATGGAAAAGGGTGTGCTTTGAAGCTATTTTAATAAAGATTCCGTTTATCGTCTCCGACGTGGTTGCGGTAACAAATTTCAACGTTATTAAACAAGGTTACTCGGTTCAAAGTAATCTCGAAATGCCTGTATAAAACACTTTGATGATCGTTCCCGAAGGAAGCTCATCCACTTTTTAACACTTTGATAGTCAGGTCCTCGCATTTAATGGAAGAACTTATTTCGAAACTTTTCAAATTTTCCAAATTCTGAAATATCTCAGATCCACAAGTTCCGAAACTTGACAAGTTTACAAACTGATCCAGATACTGTCGACTGCCAAGTGTCTCGAAGACAGTTCCTCTATCTTTTCTTCTTCGCACGTTTCTGAATTGCGTGACAGGTTTTGGGCACGCAAGCACGTTCTGTATACACGTCGATGCTTCCGCATTTCCCTGCGGTCTTATCTAGCCAACTGTTCCGTCAGGTGTCGGAAATGGCGCGGTAGATTGCACCATTTACCAAAGTCCTTTCAGGTTGCGGCTTTCTGTATATGCTAGGTTGCACGCGCGCCACTTTTAATGCCGTGTATCTTGGCCGTAGTTTGTTCGATTCGATAGAGAAGATTGACGAGCATCCTCGTTTCGAACAACGGTGTACGCGACGGAACCGGCAATCTATCGACCATCGCGCAGTTTTGTACTTTGAATTAAAGCCATCTATGCGGAAACTTGCGATAAAAGTATCGTACGGATGAACGCAACGCGCGATGTGTTTTAATTTCGAACGAATTCGCAAGATACGAGCGTGAAATTGAGAGAACTTGAAAATAGTTTGCTTGCATCGATCACGAATCGAGTTGGACATATTCGTACTTTAATTAATCCCATTAATCATTCAACTACCGTGTACTTCAGTGACAGACGTGTTCTATATATCGCAATTGTAAAGTTGGGAAGTTTGAAAGTAACTTTGACGCGGTAAACACAAATTGCATGGAAGAGTTGGAACTCATATTTATATTTTAATTAATTTCATTAGCTATTTGATTGCCGCGTGCTTTAATTGCGAGTGAATGTGAGTCAAAGGCGTAAGTGTGAAGTTGGGAAACGGGAAAGTAATTTGAACGTAGTAAACACGAACTGGAGCGAAGGGTCGAACTAAAATATATTTACGTTTCAATTAATATCATCCATTACTTCGTGTGCTTTAATTACAAGTATACTTCAAAGATACGCGCTGGAAGGTAACAAAATTTGAAAACTGTTTCTGTAACGAAAACACAGTGCAAAGGGTTGCAGAGCATATTTTCGTTTCAATTTATGTCGTTTATTACCGAATTGCTGTACGCTTTAACTCTTCGGGGTTCAAAATTTCTTTGAACGCATCCTCAAATGTCTAATCATTTCGTCGTAAAATAATTGACAAACACGACTAAGAAAAACGTGAAATAACATTTTAAAAACTCGGTACGCAGTGTTTTCATATTTGCAAATGCGACTACTTCGTTAGCATAATGCCACGAACCTTTGTTCCAAACGAACCGAAAACCTTCCTCCGGTGTTAATAAATTTTCGAAACGTATCTGAAATACCCTCACAGCGTAGACACACATATTCAACCTCCAGACAAGTCGTCCCGGTCGTGCCATATAATGAAACAGAAGGACGACGTTATACGGTCATATTTAACAGGTTGCTCTCGAACGAGGCGCGCTCGTTCCCAGATGAAGTCATCAGGCCGTTTAAAAGACCCGTGTATTCCACGGCCGAGACGATAACACGATAAAGAACGAACAGGCGTGTTAAGAGCAGTCACCTAGCATGCAAATTTCTGCGGATAATTCTGGCGTGGCGGCCTCGGAAAGAGAATTGGCCACGGGAGATTGGCCGCGGGCTACGAGCAAGATTAATTTTAAAATTCGTCGAGATTCACAAAGGTACGCTCCGTTTACAGGAGCTAATTCAAAAGCCGAAGGTATCCGTCCGAAGCTATAAAGATGTTCGTCCCGAGGCGTGGTTCAAAACACCGCGCCGGGATATAATGATAATTGGAACGAACTTCTCGGCGCAAAAATAGAGGCGAGATCCCTTTTCGCTCATGTATATGAAAATGCCAGGGAAAGTCCCGTGGAAAGTTTTTACACGATCATCGCTACCACCATTATCACCTCGACGAAACTCGAAGCAAGTTTTGCTCGAAGAAGAACCAGCTAACACGTTTTTCTTATTCTAAACGGATTTATATCATACTCTTCGCAACTTCATCGGACGTTCCGACGATGCGAATTTCGCGCTAACTGCCCGAGTAAAGTCTAATTAGACTGCAGAAATGTGACTTTCGTTGCTGATACCGTGATGTATCTTTCCGCAAGTTTTTTCGAATATTTTCCAGCATATTCCGCTGTCGGAATGGAACTTCGGTCACATTCATTATTCGTTGTCAACGCGGTTAACGCTTTCTTTCCCCTGCCCATAAATTAATTAATCTCCGGCCCTCGTATTCCCATTTGTGTACGAAACGTCAACTTTCTTGCGGTTTCTCATTTTATAAATTTTAAACTTTTTCGTTCAAAACACCCTTTCGTTTAAAGATCGAATTTTTCCGAGATGCTCAAATTATGCGCGGATTTATTTGCTCGTATTTTTTAACACGGAACGAATTAATTGGACCGAGTTAATCAACGACAAAGGTACGACTTTCTAACGCGAAACTATTGCGCATTCGCGTGCGACGGTAATACGTAATGTTCTATAATGATCTGGTAAATTGCAACGAGGGTTTGGTCAGATTGGACACGATAATGTCATTTCGCTGTATTCCTCACTGTACGCGATATTATAGACCGATCGTTAGGACAAATTGCATTCGTAATATTATATTACAGCGAATGACTGTTAGCGCTGTTGTAATTGATCTCGCAAACTAACGACCCAAACATTCTACACCGCTTTGTATCGACGTTCCTGTCTTCTCTCGGTTATAATAAATTCAAGAATTTATCGTTTAATTATCTCCGCCGTTCGCACCGTGAGTTCAGACTGCAGTGTTTTATTAATTCCCTTGTACCTCTATTTAGCAACGTTGTTTCTTCACGGTATCCACTGTGCACAAATTCTCGATTACTTAATCTCGCAGGACTATGAAATTATTCACCTCGGATGCCTTCCTTAATGATCCACCGAGGAAAACTGCTTATTTTCAGAAAAGTGACGATCTAACAAAGCCTTCGATGATCAATATTGTACATTGTCAAAATATCCGAATATTCGGAATGAAGCGATAATTTACCATTAAAGCGATTATAATACGACGTGGTTTACGTTCACGAGGTACATTTTCATCGCGACCCATCATTTTTCGCCTAGCCGAGCAAATTCAATTCGCCACTGAACCCCGCAACAATCAACCTATCAATTTCCCCCAAACCCTGCACACCCACGGAACAGTTCATTCATCACTATACTCCAGCACTCTTTTCACCGGCGTACAATCGTTGTGGGGTAACAAAAACACACGCGATCGGAGCCCATAGCCGCAGAATATGTAGCACGGTAACAATAACAAGCAGTTACAATACGCATTCGAGCAACATTGTTCGCGACAGTGACGATTAATTGTAATTCGGTGGCCGGTGTAGCAGCTTGGAACAATAAAGTGCCTGAAACAGGGTTTGTTACGGAGATGGCGAGCGGCGGGAAGGGAGGAACAATTGGTCCGCGAGAGGTTCTCTGAGAGGACGACGAGCGGACGCCTTTCCAGCCATAAACCCACAGGATGTACGTGCACGTTCAATTAACGTTGCAGGTTCGACGCAACAAAACGACCAGGGTGGACAAGGGGTCCCACTATCGATAATAATGTTTGACTTGGTGCACCCTGTGCGCGGACACCGGGCTATCGATTGCCGTGTAACGCGACGATGAAAAGATAGGACAAGAGCAAGGTCGATCCGAACAGCTTCGACTTTCAGTAGCGAAATCGAATCGCCACTTCGAAACGGCGACCTAACTTTTATTTCGTTGAAACGGGGAAATTTACTTAGGACCGAGTTATCCGGACCGTTCGACGGTGACGTGAAACAATTTCAAAGATCGAATCTTGCACGATAAAGGTATTAAGTTCTTGCTTCGGAATCGACGAACAAATAACTCGACCACTTGAGAACATTTACTTAGGATCGATGCTATAATCCACCAATCGCTTTCTTTATGCGAATCGGAAAGATGAGAACTTTGCGGGCTTGAAAATCCGATCGCTGGTTATAATGTAGTTCAACCTTCGGTTTTGCGAGAGTCTCGCATCTTTTATCTTTCAGATTTGGATTAATAAACATTTGGCGGTTGACCCTTCTGCTGGCAATTATACTTTGGGTCTAGGCACTTTTATTAGCGCGACTAACGGACCAATGTGACCTGGGTCATGTCTGAGTCAGTTGCCTCGTTCGTAACACATGTTACATAGTATAAATATGTTTAACCCTCCCGAACTTAGTCTTTATATAGGAACTCTACACATTTAACCATTTGCACTCGAAGGTACTTTTGCAGTTGCCAGACGTCGACCTTAAAATCTTTTAGATAAAAAGTTTACTAAATTCCATTGAGATTACTATTTCTCTATTATTAATTACCATTATTGTTTCACAATGTTTATACATCATATGTACAATGTTATAGATTTGGTTATCAAATATTTATTTCAAATTGTGTTAAACTGAATGGTGAAGGTGAGTCACCTTTCGAGTGCAAAGGGTTAAGAACGATTTTCTGATATCCAGCTCTACGATTTATATCGCGTTTTAAGTTCGAAGAGAAAAGGATAGACCTTTGTATCAGGTACATGAACAAGGTGTCTTGGAGATTTTAATATTACTGCTTTACAATATCATAAATTTTAGTGTTCAACGAGGTGGTATAATGCGCAATGTATTCAAGAAATACAACATGTAGAAGTGGAATGCGTAAGAATGCAACATGTTGAAATTGCAAAGTGCGGCGATGCAACGCGTGGGAATACAATGCATAAATGTGGTATGTACAGAAATGCAACGCGTGGAAATGCAAAGCGTAGAAGTATAATACACAGAAATACAACGCGTGAAAATCAATGCGTAGAAGTGTAATGCAGAGAAATACAACGTGCAGCGATTCAGCGTGTAGGAACAACGCGTGGAAATGCATCGTGCAGAGATATAATGCAGAGAAACGCAACGCGCAGAGATGCAACGTAGCGACTCGATGCAGCGTGCAAACACTGAAAATGCAAAGCGTTCAAATTACGATACAACGCGTGGTGTGCAGAAATGCAACGCGTAAAAATGCAACGTGTAATTCTACTTATAAAAATGCAACACGTAAGGACGCGATGCATAGAAATGCAATATGCAAGAGTGCAGCGTATGGCGATACAAGAATAAGTAATCACTCGATTAGAAAAAAATATCGAGCTTCGGTGCAACGGTTTCATGTACATGAAAATGCAGAAGTGACAATATAACCAAGGTGCACTGTATTATGAACTAGATAGCGCTTATCACCCACTCGACCGGTCGTGCTACATTTTCAAATGTGGCCGCAGGGTTAACAAACCCCGTATGAGCACATTATTCTTTTCCAGCTAAATTGCAGGAAGTTAACAGCGTTAAATTTTGTTACAAGAATAAATAAAAGGATTTATTTAGGTCCATTATTCCTGTCCGCGTAGGAGATAGCAGCAGCGAAAGGAGGGCAATATCTTTCCGTTGTGTCACAATGCGAGCAGCGCTTTTTAAAATGAGGAACAAAGTAAATATATGATTTTGCCCACGGTTCTGCAACCGATTCGGTTAAAGCTTCGCTAACGAAGGTCTGTGTGTATTTATTGACGACGATGATTTTACGGAACGAATCTCCAACTCAAATATTTCCACGGAGAATCGTGCCGGAGATTCGTACTAGTTATTCTTCGAATAAAATTCGAATTTGTTATCTACCTGGACGTTTTATCGCGAGATTTGCAGAATCGCGAGAATGAAATCGCAAGGGAGAGGGTGGACAAATTCGCCTCGTTCTTCCTATTTTTTTTACCTTCGCCTTCTTCCGTTTTCATCCCCTTTCGAAGGAGATTGATCTGTCCCGCGAGTCTGCCTCTTTCGAACGTTGATTTGTCAAGCTTTCATCCAGCTGCGAATCGAAACGAGTAGTTTGCGTGCCCGGAATCTGGCGCTGCGGATTTGCAATTTCTTCAAGACCGAAACTTTCAATTCCGTCCTTTTGATGTACAAGTCGGACGAGGCGTAAATCCCTCTGTCGCGTTGACTCGCTGATTTTCGAAACGCTGACTTTGAAACGTAATATCGCGCAAAATATAAAAGCGTCGTCGTTCATCGATCAAACTCGATACAAGCACAATCTGAAGAGAATTGTATATTATTTTGGAATTTATCGCGAAATTACAAGCTGCGACTGAATTTCCCGACGTTCATTAAATTCCTGGAGGCCTATAAATATTCGCGGATATAATTAAAAGACCGTGATACGGAACAAGAACAAGCACCACGTGCAATGTTTGTACGGGATATTTAACTCGCATAATTGCTCTAATAATTAATACTGTGAGCAACATCGTTCGACGTGGCCGAGCATGAACGAATTCGTAGCCGATCAATATGGAAATTCGTAATTATTTGCGCGCGAGAACTTGGACAAAAAGCTGTTTGCTACAGCGACGCGAACAATTTCATTTCCATAACAGTAGACCGCGTAAAATATCCGCGTGTTTTCGAGCGATGACGTTTCATAACGCTCGCCAGAGATGCTGCGACGAAAATTCGAGCTGGAAATTCGCACAATGAGAAATCGTTTCTGAATCAACGCGACAGCGACCATTTGTCGTGCACCGGTTGTTGAAAGTTTGTCAGTGAAAAATGATTCGCTCTGTTACACGACTCTCCCTGTTACCTTTTACACCGATACTCTGTTTCGCGATCGTTAACATACCAAGAAACCAGCGAGAAATACTGCGGAGCTGTCCGAAAAATATTCGACTTTAAAGTCGTGACACGCCTTCAGAATATTAAAGGTACGGTCCTTCTTGGCATTCATGTTTGCTCGGGTTTATATTTCTTGAGATAGTTTTGAAATATGAATTTCTGAGACAGAGTGGCAAATTTCTATATTTACAAAAGTACGTGTTTTGTATTTATAGATTTTGTAATTTTGGGATGGTTAAGTTAACAAATTTTCAAGTCCATGAAAAAGTTTTAAATTTCTGAATTTTTATATTGCCAAATTTGCACTTTCCCAAACTACATCTATGAATCCCTGAATTTTTTAATCTGGAGTTCACTACATTTCCAGATGTCCGAATCTCTAAATTTCCAAATTTCAAATTCTCCGAATTTCCATATTTCCAAATCTCGAATTCCCCGAAATTTCTACGTTTCCGAATCCCTAAATTTCCAAATCTCAAATTTCCCAAATTTCTACACCCCCAAATGCCTAAATTTCCAAATTTCAAATATCCCAAATTTTTACATCCCCGAATCCCTAAATTTTCAAATCTCAAATTTTCCAAATTTCTACATCCCCGAATCCCTAAATTTCCAAATCTCAAATTTCCCGAATTTCTACACCCCCGAGTCCCTAAATTTCCAAATTTCTACATCCCCGAATCCCTAAATTTCCCAAATTTTTACACCCCCGAATCCCTAAATTCCCCAATCTCAAATTTCCCAAATTTCTACACCCCCGAATCCCTAAATTCCCCAATCTCAAATTTCCCAAATTTCTACACTCCCGAATCCCTAAATTCCCAAATCTCAAAGTTCCCAAATTTTGACACCCCCCATCCCTAAATTCTCCAATCTAAAACTTTCCAAATTTCTACACCCCCAAACCCCTAAATGCAACGAATTATAAACGCGTACCGTTCCGCATTTAACAAAAGATTCTCCGCCGCATTTAAGCGCGCTACAGGCAAGATAATTTCTAGAAAATTAAATTTCAAAAACGGTAGGTATTTCGAACAGTATCTCCGCTTAGTAACAAAAGATTCTCAATTATTTTAAGAGAAATTTATGCAACCGTGTTCGAAAAGTTGCGAGTACAATGCAGGAAGTGCTCGAGACGTTACAAGAGTCTCCTCGACGAAACTATTGTCGTCGATTCGATATATGTATAAGAGCAGTGTCTGCAGCTAGGGCGAATACATCGTAAATTCAGAAGTCCCATTCGTTCGAGGAGCAACGTTCGATTTTGAGACGGCCAATCGAAGTAAGAGGTTCGCAGGATATAAAGCGTGTTTGTACTCAGGAAACTTTACAACGCGCAAACTTTCTACGTGCTGTTTTTGTGGCTTGATCGAGTTTCGGCGATTGAAAAGCTTCGCGAGCGAACGTTTCTGGGTTAATTACCCTTTAACCGTCGCTCACGAGACTCGTATCTCGCGAGAGCTCATCAATTACAGATATAAATGTAGAGAGCCAAGTCTTTGTTATTTTCATTTTTATAATAACTTCGATATTCCGAGCGCGTCTCGTCAACGACTTTAAAGTTGAACGTTTTCTCCTCGTCCGCCCCGTATTTTTCTTATCGATTCTTGTATCTATCGCCACGCGTTACGAATATCAATTTGCTGAAGCGTTCGCACGACACCGTTATTCCAACGAGGTATAATCGATAAACTTTGTAAAGAATGGTCTACCAGAGTCGTTAGGTAGCGAATGGTTTAACGCGCTCGCGATAATAAACCAAGCAAACTTTCGGCTAATTTACATCGACAGAATTCCAGCGAAATAATGCGCGAAACGAAGTGGATTAAAGATTCCAACGGATATCAATGATCATTGGCAGCAGCGACAATTAAAGTGTCCATAGATCAGGGTGTACCACGATCGTATTACGTTTCATGGTGTCACGAGCAATTACTCCATTCAATTTATCTGGTTTTATCCGAACGAGTCGATGCATTGTTAAACCCGGCTGGATGATATACAGACGTTGTTGCATAATTTCGTTCTAGATTATACCGATAATTTCGATGAATCGAGTGAGCTCGATCGAAACGGGAGCAGCGGAAAAAGCATTCGCGAATTCGCGGAAAAGTTTTTGAGGTCGTAATTCGAGTAATCGGTCGATTAATTATTTGTCGAATTAATATGATATTTATCGGGCGAAAATGAGGTAAACTCGATTAACGCCGCACGCAATTTATGCCCCGTTAATTTGCAAATTACACGCTACTAAATTTCTGGACAAGTAATTCAAAGTTTAGCACGTGGCGCGCGGAAAATTTACGGGAATTTCGTTTCACCGATCTACCAGCGATGTATCAAATTTTCCCGTTAAGATCTACCGCTCGATCTGATTCTATCTGATAACAAAGAGAGCTCCGCTTTGTTCGAACACAATCACGAACTAGGTGAAAAACTTTCCGTACTACTGCACCCTAACGACATCGTATTTTTCCTAGGATAATCGGATTTCGGATCAGATAACGCATTCAAACGATGTTCAAATTGAATCGTTTACATAATTTCCCACGACCCGCTCGAAAAGAGTAAGTACGTAATTTCTTTCTCGCTAAAATTCCACGTACAAGAGTCTGTCTTTCCGATAATTAAACGATTAGTAAAATGAGAAAGGCGGGAAATTTTCAACTATCGTTCTCATCGAACATTTTTTACTTCTTTTCATAGATAACCACTTTATCGCACGAACGAAAAAAAATAAACATCAATCGGTTATTTCTTGTTATCGGGTGAACTTAATCCTCGATACCTTGTAACGAAGTATTTTCTACGACAGGGTTTAATGAGTTTTCTTTCTCGATGCCGTCTTGCAGCTTCGTGGTTTCACTTTGTAACAAGAACTGTATAGACGCAAAAGAAAACGTTCCTTTTATTAATTGTTTCACTATTTTACTCAGAAAAGATGTATACGTATAATTTCTTTAAAAGGAAAGCAAAGGTTAACTGTAACTTAAAATTGTTATCGTTTATAATTTTGCAAAAATATTTTAGTAGATGTTAAATTTGCAAATATTTTAAGCTAATTTGTAACTATATGCAGAGTTTGAGAAAAATAGTTGCATATTTAATGACGGTTTACAGAACTGCAAAAAAATATAACTCATGAACGCATTAATGAATTCGTTCGAGACTTTGTGTGCGTGAAAAATGCATGTTCTAAGTAGGTATACGTGTATTTTTCAAAAGCACACCAACAAAGTTAATCCTGAGTTAGCAGAAGGGTTAATATCGTGTACTCGATCACACTCGATCTGACTGTCGTTCGTCTCGCAGCAGCTGCGTTGTTCATGAAAAACATCCACCCCCGTAACACGAGTGTTCTCTCAATTTCTTCGATCAACGACGTTCATCCCCGATTAACGACACAGTCAAGTTTAATTCGTTCGACCGTCGCTCGTTATAGTCTCCACGGAAACATGAATCTTAATGTCTACTTTCCATAATCCATTTTTCCACGAGGGGTCTGCAGGGATGGGGATCGCTCGATGCTCGCACGCAGGGTACTCGATTTCAATTTCCACGCTCGTCTCGAGACGTCTCGTCGCGGTTTCTTTCTCGCGAAGAAATTCAGGATCGAGGTCACCGGTGCTAGTAGAAATGTAAACCGAATCGTGAGCTGGAGCAGCAATATTCCGGCGAGATTCGGGATAGAGCCTAGGATGCAGCGAAGGACGACTCGCGACGAAATCCTTTCGAGAGAGTAAACAATGACGCGATCGCGAGCTGCATATCAAATGGAATTTCGCCTCTCGAAGTCGGATTTTCTATCTCGAATCTGGCGAAAGTATCGTTTACAATTTAAACACCGCCAGCAGTTTCGACGTCTCCACGAGAATCTCGGAGATTCCATGGGGAATCGTTTTTCAGGGAAAACAAGCAATATTGGTCTTCGGTTTCACGGGTATCGCACGCGAGTTTATCGAACGTTATTGGCTGCAAACTCGCGAAAAACAGCTTTCGAAATAGGATCGAAGAGAAACTGGAGAAACGTCGGCAAGCTAGTGGCGAGAATTTTATCGCGAGACAGTACAGGATAAAGTTCGATCGAGCTGACACGGGCAAATATAAATGAGGCGGTACGACGTTTCCCGGCGAAAATGTTTTCTCGGAATTCGATGAAAATCGACTTGTTCGATGTGCATCCCTTTTAGCGAGAAATGTCTACCGTCGACGGAGACAAACCGCGCAATTTTCCGTGACGCGCGAAATTTATTTTCCGAGAGAAATCCATGTATTCTTTTTGTGGTCTGCATACATTATTTTCTGTGTCGTTTGTTTTTCGTGATATTTATTCAACGAGGTTAGCATACCTCGGACAAACTACAATTTAAACTTTTTAGGGCCTGTTTCGTTGCTGCTAAAGTTTTGCTACTTTACTGCATATTAGTGGGAATTTTGGTGGAACAACTTTTAGTATCCACTTTTTTTTTGGGTTCACCGAGTTGGATGAAAACACAGTTAAGAGGCTTTTATGTATAACGCAGTAAACTCTTGTTATATCAAATTTGTACGAACTCTGCATGTAGGAGCTCTGCCATAAAATCGTAGCGGCTGAAATTGGTTTACATTTATCGATTCAATAAAGTATCTGAACGAAATAAGCTTAGGAATTCATCCAACCGAGAAATAAATACGATAAAAGTTCGGTACTGAGTACGTTTCTTATTTTTCTGTGGTACAAGTGGACTAACGAAAGAAAACATTAAATTCCTGAATAAGTTAATCGGTGAAACCAGAGTTGGTAAACAGGAAACCGTAATCTCTTGTTTCGATGTCCATCTGACCCGGTGGATCTTGCAGCATCTTTCGCGGGACTGTAAGAAAACACCGAATTACCCGTCGTGAGAAGAAACCATTTCATCGTCGATGGGGAGAACAGTGTTTACTATCTCGTCGAATCGTGTGACGGGATCTACATTTCCGAGGAAACGGAAAAATATAGCGTTCTCGGTGTTTGTCGGTGTAGAACAAACGAAGGATCCCGGGGCAAATTCGATTGGTCTATTGGATCAAACTCGATACGGTGGAGGGTCTTGAAAAGCGACGGTTCCTTTCGCTAGAGAAAACAGAGGTCTCGAAATATCGAGGTGCTTTCGATAAAAAATCGAGTCCCGTTCGAAAATGAACGTCGTTTCTCGTCGAAAGAAAGCCTGATCGATCAAGAGGTAACGCGAACAATAAAACCGTAAACTTTCGTCGAAAATAGCGAGCGTAATTTATCAAAGCCGAAACCCGTGTCACCGACCGAAAAAAACGGTCTTGAGTATCGGCGACGTCATTAGCACACGACGAAAGGAGGTTGCTGCTACCAGCGACGAAACAGGCCATCGAAACTGGAGCAATGGCTTTCCATCTCATTAGAATATTTACCGTGAGAAGCAAGAAACGCATCCCGGCTGGCGACGATCGCATCTAGCTGAAATCTCGTGACGTACGTCACGCCATAAATACGCACCGTCGCTCGTAAACGCGGTAGCGAACGATAAACGCGACCCGGCACAATTTTCGATCCGGGTAAAAAAGCTCGTAAGTCATGGCCGGCGAAAAAAGAGAGCTTTCTACGAGGAACGCTGGTGCCATTAACATCGCGATCAACGACGCGGAGCAACCCACGGATACGACCGTCACAGAAACACTGGCCAAAACTGGAATAACGTCCTCGACGCCCCAGTTGGATCCTGACTCGATCGAAGGTAACAGTAAATTGCCTGCGTGTCAAGATTGCGGAAGTGGACGGACCAAGTGCGTTTCCTTGCTCTGAAAACGTCTTCGATTTCCTGCCCGATAAGTTTCAGAAGCAATTCAGAAATTTCTGGACTTGGAGATTTGGAAGTTTGGCGATTCGACAACTTGGGAGTTTGAGGAAATATAGGAATTTTGAGATGTAAGAATTTGACAATTTAGAAATTCGAGGACTTGGAAATTTTTAAATTTAAGAATTTGAAAATGTAGGAATTTGTGAATTTGCAAATTTAGAAATTTACAAATTTACAAACGTCCCAATATTCAGAAATGCTATTCGGGGATTTGAATTGGAAATGACTTGAAGATTCGGAGATCTCGAAACTTTCAAATTCTCATGAGCCGCACGAAAGACTACTCTTCGGTCAACTTTCACATAAATTCACGTAATACCGCAAGAATAACGAGGCTATGAAAAATTATCCTTCGTATTCTCATACAAGAGCCACAGGATTTATGGGCGTACACGAATGGTTATCGAAAGCCGAAGAAAAATCGTTTATCCGTATAGGCATAAAAAGGGGGATGGTCAAAGACGTTTGGGGTGGATGAGTGAAGGGTGAAACAGGCCCCCAGGAAAGGACCCGAAATACGACAGGGACGGTAACGGGTCTATAAAACCTAACGATTGTTCATCGAAACGAAAAGCAACGGCTATAAACGAAATTACATCCTCTTTGCTGACCAGAATACATTGTTTCTACGTCGACCTCGCAACAACCCCGTTTCTTTTCGAAAAATGCCCATTAATATCGCGGTTGTCTGCTACATTAGGGTCAACGGATTCAGACGCGAGCTTTCGGGAAACTGGCCAAACGTTCCGTTGGCAACCACTTCGCATAATTCATCGTACCATCCAGTCGTTTCTTTGAAGCTTCCGCTCGTATACGCGTCCCACGAATGCGAGTTGAAAGTTCACGCAAATCGTTGCATACATTTTCGTTTCCATTCGCTACGAGGGTGAAAGATGAAATACAACCCGGTAATGGTAATCACTGCTATACATTCGCCTGTTTTGCATAGGTATTAAGAACGTAGAATAATTCAGGACGGGAGGAGTCACATGCTACAAATATATTTGGAAAAGATGATATCTGATATAAATGATGTTACGGAGGGTTCTGACAATTTTTATACTTATGTATTCTACCTTAAAATTTCTGATCTGGAGTACCTTTTACCTGTGACAGGTCGGGTTATCTCACCTGGACAGTTTACTCGTGGGATTCAATTTGCGTCCTTCATGATTCTGAAGTTTACCATAACATAATTTCACCTGTATGTAGTTGAGTTGATTGCTTTTTACAAAATGGACCATTACTCTCTAAGTTTATTTTGCAAGTATCCGAGCCAGTACCAGTGTTCCAGTTTCAAAATGTGAGTGCCGCGATATGAAGGAGGATTCGACGATTACGAAGTGAATATTTTGGTTTGAGTGGAATAATAGGGGCACTAGAAAGCGGGTGTGATAGCGAAGGGTAATCAGTTGGCGACGCGTGGGTGGCAGAAGGTGGATGCGTACGTTGGCAGAAAAGTGGAGCAACGACCGGGAAGCTAGTCGGAACTGGCCGGCTCCATGCTGTCGGGTTTCGTCGTATTGCACCGATCCAGTTCAGACGATCCGTAAGGGTGGCGAGTACGACGACGCCGACGTCGACCTCGAAGTCGACAAGCTGTGGGGCGCGATTCCCTCTTCGTTTCTGCTCGTTTTTTTCCCCTCCGCTTACATACGAACGATTCTGGCGTCCCGTCGAGAAGACTCGAAAATCAAGCCCCCTTCTTCTTTCGCCACCCTTTCTTATTTCGCCCCCGGTCGACCCCGTTGCTCTTTCCTCCGACGCGATATACGAAGATGCCACCGTGGGGATCGCCCCTCCACACAGAACGGTTCAATTGAACGTTGAACCCGGAATATGAGCTGACCGAGTCAGCAATGCTGCGGGAAAATATCGTTCGAGGAATCGCACACGGTTCGATGGCTTGACGAATCTTGTTACTCCTCGCGTCCTTCGACTTTAATTTCTACTTTTCTACCTCGAGCTTCTCTACTCCTGAACCGTGATTAATCGAATGCTCTTTCTTTTATAGCCGCACCGAGGGTATACGGATCAATTGGACTTTTGGATTTGCTCGGCGACTTCCGGGTTATTTGTGATTCCCTTTATTAAATTTTGGTTACATCGAGTAGAATTTACTGTTTCTCGTGCAATCGAGAGCAAATATGCTTTCCACGAGAAAAATATGATAACTAAAGGGAAGACTTGCTAGATTTTTAGGGGCGTTTGAGGGGTTCAAAATATGGAGACATAGGAATTTGAGGATGTACTAATATGGAAAAGAGATCTTACAGTCTAGGAAGGTCTACAAATATGAAAAGATAGAATTGAAAAATTGTTAGGTTTCCTATCCAAAGGAAGTCCACCTTGAATTCGAATATACATTGATAGAACTACTAGATGATACCCTAGTTTATTCTGTTAAATAAATACTTGTTTCGGTACTTGCCCAATAACTTACTCCACTATCATTTGTGTGAACTATGAAACCTTCTCCCACCGTTGCAAAATTGAGTCTAACTACACTAATATCCATTACCTAACGAATCTAAATATTTAAAAGCAGATATCATCGCGTATTCTACCGATGAAAGGTAGACTTAACAACAGCCTCTTTGCTTAACGAGGTCTATAAACTATCACCAAGTTCGCAACCATGAAGAATATTTGCTTTTGACACAAAACGAGTTTAATCTACGTTGTTTAGATTAATTAAGCGAAGAAACTACCGTGAACGTCGACACATTCAACAGCTCTGAATAGCAGGGTAAAGAGGAAAGTTAGTGCAGCAGCGTTCTGTCCTAGAAACTCCTTATGTATAATTTAGTATCAAAATGGTTAAAGCTTTCGGTTCGACCATAACGCTTTCGGAGTACAAGGACACGACGAAAGGGGAGAAAGAATTGCTCACGATGCATATCGCTCGGTGTGATCAACTGGTCCGTGTCGGTGATAAGTTACTGGAAGTCGAAGACGATCGATTATCGGTTCGGTTCGTAGGAAGAGGCTCGCATGACTGAGATATTGTCGCGAACTTGTTGCCTCTATCGTGTAGACGTATAATTTACGAGGTCGAACGAGGTTCGTAAAAGCATTTTCCACTAGGGTTGGGCATTTATACCGTGTACGTGTGTTTGCGACCGGTAAACACCTCTGATGGCAAATAATGCTGGATTTCGAGAAGCTGATACAGGCCGGAGGGGACTTTTTCACCTAACACAAAAATTGCCAACCAACTGGAAGAACCCCCTAAACGAGCCGCTTCACGACCCCATATCCTTTATAGCCTTATGGCGTTAACGACGAAAAAGAAATATCTTTAGGCTACTTTCGTTAGTTTCGTACGGCGATAAAACTTAAAAAATTAAATATCTTTCAAACGTGTAATTCTTGTAACATTATTCGCCAAGGTAGCTTCGAGCAAAGTTATTTCAAAATGATCGTTAAAAAAGCTATTGATACCGTTACTCCAGATTACTTATTCTTTAATGAATATGCAACGGTTGGCAATTCCCTTAATTAAAAGCACCTTAGCTCGAAGGTGAAAAACGGTGCGGGATAATGGCCGTTTTCATTTCTTCACAAAAAGCTGGTAACGAGGCTGAAATCTTGAATTATCTGGAATTCCTTAAAAGCTTTGTCGCCGTGGCGCCAGTGCTACGAGCCCGTAATTACAGTCATTGAACAAACAAAAGCGGTTCCTGGTTCTTGGACCGTGTGTACAAAGACAAAACGAACGAATAGAAAAGTATGTGCCTCCAGACCACATCAACAGATTTGGAAGCCCCACTTGACCTCACAATTTACAACTGGTCCACTTAAAATTATTTTTATGATTTCAATATTTTGAAATTCTATATGAAGACATTATTGCTTTTAGATATGAGAGTATACATGTATATCGAATTCTTGAGCAGCAGTGTATAGGGAAATATAGTGCGAGGTTACTAAATTCATATTTCTTTGATAAAAGTCGAATTAAATTGCATCAAGTTGGATCAGATCGAACCGATACGCGTCAAGTTCGATCACGTCGAATTAGAGTGCGCCGCATCTGGATCACGTCGAATTGTACAGTATCAAAATTGGAACACGTCGAATTGAATCGTGTCAAAATAGGATTACGTCGAATTGAAATGCGCTGAAATCTAATCGCATCGAAATTGCATCGTATCGAATAGAATTATATAGAAATTGGGATAGGTTCAACTGAATGGTCCCAAAATGTGAACAAGCAGAATTGAACCGTGCAGAAATTATCTGATATGGAATTGACACGTATTAAATCAAAGTCTGCCAAATTGGGTCCCGCCGAATTGAAGCGCGCTGAATTCAGTGGCGTCGAATCATATCAAATTAAGCCGTATTATTAAATCCAATTAAAAGTTTGATGACCTGAAAATTTGAATGCCTAACAACCTGAGCTTTGATTCGACTCCAAATTCTCTACCTGAAGTTCTATCGAATTACTCCGAAGAAATATGATAAAAAATAAAATGCGAGCAGGTAGAAAAAGCGTAATCGTTTTTCCGTCGGAATGAATTTCCCAATGAACAGAGCGACCGAAGATCGCGTTGTTGGTCGTAAAATCAGCGCTAAATCGACGCGACACTCTCTATCGGATAACAGTCAGGTGACTTTTTCAGCGACCCGTTAACGCCGGCATTAACGCAGTCATTGAATTTAATTAATGTCAGAGCGGTGACGCGTGCTGCCAGGGCACAATACACGAAGAGGGTTCTCGTACGTCAGTCTGATCGTCGTCCAACGAGATTGTCCGCTTTTTCTGCCGTTCTTTTTTCCTGCCCCTTCCATCCATTTTCTCCGGTAGAACGTATCGCGAAAGATCGACGATGTGGGCTCGTTTAAATCCCGTTCCGTTTATCTCGCGGCATCCGCGATTTAAACAACATTTATTCGAGCTTTCGTGGCTGGCGGTGAACGCGAAAACGATGAGGACAGACGGCAGATAAACCAGAATACGCGTTCGTCAAATTGGCAATAAATCGTGGCAACAGCTTATCGCCGGGCCGATGTGCTACTTGATAACATGACACGCCTACCCGCATCGTTTCTATCTCTTTTTTTTTCGGATAATCTGAATATCGATCCGAGGTATATCACCCGTTTCCGCATAATTTTAACCTTTTCTCGCTACCCGCACCGGCGTAAACAACTGCGAAACGTTTCTTGGGAACCTACTTAATCCGACGAGCTCCGTAAAATCGTATATTTATCTTTTTTTTAACCCTTTCCCTCGCGTCTAACGACAGGATTTGGCCGGGAAATCGGGGAAAAAGGAGGATCCGAACGAGATCCCGAATCTATTTAACTTGGCTTATTTCGGGAGGGCGGATTTTCAGATGCATCTGATTACGCGAAGCCGTAATGCTATCAGACCGAGTACTTTTCGCCGGTAAGACTCACTTCCATCTCCCGTTCAATTTTCAGCCTAAGGGATTCATTTGTAGAGTTATAAGAAAACGCTATTCAATCGTACAGTTTTAAGAAACACGACAAACCACTCTGTAATTTCGTTGATAATTTGTTATTCTTTCACGCTCTCCACAGAATCGATCGAATAACTCGACGACCACGGTTTCTATTCTTACTTATTTCCAAACCTCCAAAATCCCCTTGAACTTTTCCTAACCACTCATTATAGTTCCATTAGAAAAATCGCTAACGAAACCCAGGTAATTTTTATTCGAAAATAATAGCAGTATATTGCAGTATGCGGACAAATATCTAAAAATAGGTGGAACGCATTATGTAACGTACACATAGCCGTTATTGACCGTGCCGTTAAAGATCGGTGAAACTATAATTGCTAGCTACCCTAGGGAGCGATTCGTTTCCCTACAGTTAATTACAAATCGCGAACATATATATCTTACCGCGTCTGATCACTGCGTTCGCTAATTACCACAATTTGTATCAAGCACAACAGCTCTACTGAAATACATATTACACGGAAGAGTTATACGGCGGTGAAGGGTAAAAATTGATCGGTTCGAGTGCACTAGACGAAACCGTGCAGATAAATTCTCTAGGAACCAGATTAAATGTTGAACCAGCGTTTCGATGGTTTATGACGGTAATATCGGTAGAAAACGTTGATCAATAGGCGGCGTCGATGCCCGTTCTACGGAGCTTTATGAAGCAATAAACGTGAAGATTAAAACGTGAACGCGAAACTGGCCAGATCGCTAGACGATGCCGAGAAATTTTTCCTTTATTTGCTTTTCTACGTAACAAGAAATGGCGTCGATAAATCATCTCCAGAAATATAACGTTGCAACAAATTGTAGCCATTTATTAAATAATTATAGATGCAATCAATGTACAAACTGATTAAAAGTCTGAACCACAGAGCTGACTATAATTACTTGCTTGTTTACCTACGGGATAAACATAACACGTTATAAAATACATCGTATCGCTGTTCGTAGATGAAAATTCTCGTGTATTACAAATACTTATATTGTGAATATTACAAACGAGATTTCGAGTAATTTTCAAAATAGTTTCTATTAAATATAATAATACCATAATAGCTTCCGTGGTAGTTTCTATTTTTAACTTTGTCCTTCATATACGACAGACTGCAATAACCTTTAATAATCGCTAATAACCTTTATCTTGCAGAGGAGTATCTGAGGTGATTTGCCCGATAAAACAATTCGGGTAGAGTTTGGAAGATAAACGAGAGGAATGAGGGTACACGGGGTTTTAACTAGCGACTAGTTAAAAGAAGAATTTATAACTGCTGCAGGGGAACAAGACAGTCGGTTATCAGACGCGAAATACTTTAATCCTGCAGCGTACTCGTGAATATTCTCTGCTTATTTTTCTCCAAGCCGACTCTTTCTTACAGCACGTTTACCTCGTTGCTCATCTCTATGTAGGACCATGCTGTGCCAGCGCTGCATCAAATTTTTAAACTCGACACAACCGTACTCTCGACGAGGGTAGCGCGAAACAGAACCAACTGTTAACACGGGATTAAAATTTGAAACGTTTCTCTTTTTCCCTACTGAACAATTCTCTATACGCGAATATTTCAATTCTTAACACGTTCAACGCTAATGTTACAAACGCAACTTTAAACGTTTATATCTACGAAGTATAATTACGATTGCGATTTTGTGCATATATGTACGAGATGCGACGAAGTGGACCTAAAAAGCAATCATAGGCATAAACAGAAAAACGGAATTGAACGTCAAGCGCTATCGGTTTTATCGGTTGTCGCATGCATCGCACTCGAAAAGTACAATCGACGCACGGCGTTATCGACGAGGTTTTCACACGGTTGCTCAGCAATTATCGCGGCTACCTATCGATCTCTAAAGTCTTGTTCCTCCAGCAAATACGTACATCGAGTCCGTTCTGTCGCCGAACACGCGTATCATTTATCTCGACGGGAAATTGCGTTACGCCTAGTGTCGTATCGATCGGTTTGAAACGGCTTCACGGGAACGGGTATGCGTGTTCACCCACGGCAAATCGAGACCACGGTAGGACAAGATTAGAAAGCGTCACCTACGTTGAATGATTCTAAGCTAAAGGACGATTAGGGACCCCGTTCGAGGTCACTTTCTGCGATACCGAACGATATTAACCGCGCTGCACCGCAATCGATTCCGCATTAAATGAGCGTGCACGATTAGGTAATGGAGATAAAGTTCTATCGTGACAAAGGGAAATACGCTCTTCTGACGATCATCTTGAATATCTTTGAGCGTCGTTTGATGCCACGTAGATATAGCGACAGCCTTTTGGTATATTACCAGGTAGGGACGTGGGAGTAGCCGTACAAGCCAGATTACAATGCGTCCATATTGCTATGCGTGGAAATATGAGTTGAAATTATAATGCGAAGAAATTACAATGCGTCGAAACTGCGAAGTGCTGAAATTACATTCCGTCGATATTTCAATACGGTGAGATTGCAAAGATAGAATTACAACGCGTAGGAATTACAGCGCATTAAGATTGGAATGCGTCGAAATTAGCGCGCGCCAAAATTACAACGCATCAACATCGCAATACGCAGAAATCACAGCGCGCAGAGTTTACAACGCTCCAAAATTACAACGCGTCGGGATTACAGCGCGTCGAAATCACAGCGCGCTGAAACTACAACGCGCCGAAATTACAGCGCGCCAAGATTGCAGCGCGTCGAAACTGCAGCGCGCCAAAATTGCAGCGCATCGAAATTACAGCGCGCCAAAATTTCAATGCGCCGAAATTACAGCGCGCCAAGATTGCAACGCGTCGAAATTACAGCGCGCCAAGATTGCAGCGCGTCGAGATTACAGCGCTTCGGGATTACAGCGCGTCGAAACTGCAGCGCGCCAAGATTGCAACGCGTCGAAATTACAGCGCGCCAAGATTGCAACGCGTCGAAATTACAGCGTGCCAAGATTGCAGCGCGTCGAGATTACAGCGCGCCGAAATTACAGCACTTCGGGATTACAGCGCGTCGAAACTGCAGCGCGCCAAGATTGCAACGCGTCGAAATTACAGCGCGCCAAGATTGCAGCGCGTCAAGATTACAGCGCGCCGAAATTACAGCACTTCATGATTACAGCGCGTCAGAATTACATCACTTCGAGATTACAGCGCGCCAAAATTACAACGCGTCGAATTTTCAGCGCGTCAATGTTGCAACGCGTAGAGCTTATAACGCACCGAAATTTCAACGCGTAGAGATTGCACCGCGTGAAGATTAAAACGCATCGATGTTCCAACGTTCCGAGATTTCAACGCGTCCAAAGTACAACGCGCTGGCACTACAGCGCATAAAAATAGCAACACGTCGATATTACATCACATAAAAGTTAAAACCGGCATCTCTGAAATTCTCAGGCATATCATCGCGTCTTAATGAGAGTTGAACGCGCGAACAAATAATCTGTAGCATAAGTAGGCGTCATTCAGTGCGTGATCCGTTTGTAAATTTTAATTGCGGAGAAATTAACGCGCAAGATCAAACGCGAATCGCGAAACCTGTTAATAGGAGAGTCTCTGTTGCCAACAGATGTGCAAACACTTCCTTTAATCCGTCTTTCCTTAAGCCACGAGCTTTCTCGTTAAATTCACAATATTCCTTGTTATTCTCTCTGATTGCAATCTTCTGCGTGCAGCTTTGAACCGACTCGATTTTCGAATGAAATAAATTTCTTTCCTGATGATCCGATTAAAGAGTAAATTTGTTGGCTCGTTTTCGCGAAATTGGGGTTATTGTAAGGCGCGATTAAAACGGGTCAGAATCGATCGATGTAATATTCGATGCGACGCGTACGATTCGTTCGGCTTTATCAGCAGGAACGCGAACATCTATCCACATATCGTAGATGGGTCAATCAGTTCTATTGGTTACGATTCCCCTTGCGGTTCTGTTTCGTGACAGCTGTTCCAAAATTCCAACCACATCTGCACCACATGTAATAAAATGTTACGAACGTCCTTTTCTTGTCCCTTCCGGCGTGATAAAATTATACTAATTTCGAAACACATATCTTTATACCTTTGAATGCAGTCAAATAGATAAATTATCTGAGAAATTGTATATTTCAGTTTAATGTTTTGAAGGTAAATGGAAGTTGTATGAATACTGTACTTTATACTGTACACTCTGTACTTACTTTGAAGAAACTAGAATAGCAATTCTTATAATTCTAAAATCCGAAAATTTCAAAGCGTCAATCAATGATCCACAAGTCCCAAATCTCAGAATCCAAATCTGTGAGCCTAAATATCAAAACTTGAAAGTACCAAGGTCCTAAAATTCCAAACTTGTAAAGTCCTAAAATCCATAAGCCACACGATTTCCCAAGACCCTAAACCCCAGAACTCCGAAAGCTGAAAGACCCAAAAACGTCGGAACATAAAATCGTCTAAAAGCAGAACTCCCTAATGCACCTAAAACATTGAAGGCATTTAGAGTCGTGAAACAGCCACGTTCGCAACTTATATCAGCGCGCAAAGTAAAGGAAAAAAGCTCGTAATACGATACCGACACTGTAGCATCCTCTCTATCATAATATTCTCGTCCTTTGATCACAAAAGAGCTATAACTTTTCATAGACACTGTAACGGCTGTCGTTTTCTTCTCAAAGATTCTGTTTGCGATTCTTGAAAATCATGAGAAAGTGATATTTTCGCAACGAACACCGTGGCACAAGCTGAGCAACATTTTACCACATTTCCCTTCGGAGTTCCCTTTTGCATCTCGGCTAACCGCTTCCTTCTACGAATTTTATTTTCTAGGAACACTTCGGCACAAATGATGAAAGGTCGGCATCAGTTTCGCCGTCGTTTCAGTCTACAACCGTCGTCGCTGAAGGAGGGTCAAGAAGATGGAACGACGAAAAACGTTAGGTAAGGAAATTCCTTATTCCCTAGAAATCGTATCGAACGCTACGTCCGAGAATCCTTCGTACCCATAAAAAAAGAAACATCTTTATCCGGTATTCCTATTCCCTGTTGTTTTCCGAGGCTGGTCGGCCATTTTGATATCTCATCGGAGCGAAAGAGAGAAAAGGTTGCCGGATATTCGAGTGAACTTCCTCTCGGCTGCTACTTTCATTAATTTCGAACAAATAAAGAACAAAACGTTCTCCAGCAGAAGTGCGTGTTCTCGTCCAACACGAAACACATTCCGGCCTTCAACAACACCACTTTTATTTTCCTTTTCTCCGTTCTCTCGCTCGCTGTTCTTTCCGGCCAGCCTCTTGACTCGCTCTTAGACCAGGCCGAGCTTTAATTTTGCGGCTAGTCTTCGCAAAAAAGGGAAGCTCGCTCCTCGCCTTTGTGCGCTCGGTAATAACCACGTCTGACTCCTTGCAGTAATAAGCGTGGATGATTACGAAGACGAAGATACTTAGAAACAGTTGTTATCTGGTGCATGCAAAAGCACCGGAGTACCCCGTTCTGCAAGAGATATCCAAGGGAGCAATAGCGGCTCGAATTCAGGACAACCGCTATACGAAACTGCTATTCGATAACGTGTATAGCCGGGGAAAAGGATCTTCAATGTTCATTAGCGCTATTCTTTTCGACGAGCTGTTGTCCTCTTAAATACGGGACACTCTGAGCTCCTTTGTTCGAACTACAGCTAACTTAGGTCACGGTGGACCTCTTTTAATATTCGAACCATTCAATTTTTCATTCTACTAAATATTTCGTGTATTTTAAATAGAATAATGCTGAATTGTAAGCAGGTCATATTTGATGTTACCAGTTTGGCATGTTTATTTAGACTAGGTGTAGGTTGTAATTAGTAGCGATATGGTGGGTGGATCGTTATGCGTGTATGTTCTTGTATAATACATGTGTTATATAGGACATCTCAAAAATCGTGGTTCAAACCAGAATAAATGAATAAATGTGAACGTAGGTTGCGCTAAAAAGCGTTATCTGTCATTATTCTTCATCATTTACATTGACGTATAACATGACGGATTTTATTGAAAGTATGATAAATACTTCAACAGTACGTGTGAGCAACTAATATAAAAGACACTGATTAATAACATCATTCCTAACATATCAATCATTCACCAAAAAATTTTTAAATTATTAAAATAAACTTGTATTACACTAAAGAACAACTTTACTTACAATCTTCAAGAATTTTCAAATTTATCTTTTTTAAAAACAGGAAAAAATGTTACTCCTTTTCTTCTTACTTTTATATGAAAAATCAATATCCCGTTTGTACCACGATTATTAGAACACATACTCTACTGACCTTCCGAGGTCTCCATCACAGGAATTCTCGATAACGAATTCTATTCAGGAGGAAAGAAGACCAGAAATATAATTGACATTCTAATTATCACGAACGTTTCAGAAATGAAAGATTGTCGGAATCGGACAGCGGCGGTGGAAAACAGACGGACAATTCTATACGATACAAAATCGTGGTGATGGGAGCAGCGAAGGTTGGAAAGTCGGCCATTATCAATCAGTTTCTTTACAACACCTTCACTCCCAAGTACAAGCGAACAGTGGAGGAAATGCATCACGGCGATTTCAACGTTTCCGGGATACACTTGACGTTAAACATCTTGGACACATCTGGATCGTACGAGTTTCCAGCCATGAGAGACCTTTCCATCAAATGCGCGGATGCTTTTATCCTCGTCTACGACGTCCATGACGCTAACACGTTTCTCGAGGTGAAAACTCTCAGATCCGAAATCCTCAGCAAGAAAGGCGCGGTGCCAATCGTGATCGTTGGCAATAAAGTCGACCTAATCGAAACGGAACAAGAGGTACGATCTTCCACCTATGCGCACTTCAATAAAAAATCACTGTTATCCATTTTAATATAGATTACAGAACATACTTAAACAAATTCAATGACTAATTTGTAATTACCAAGAAGTAAATTGTACGTCTCGAATAAGAGATGTAGATAAATTCATCGATCGAAGGTTGCATATGTGGATATACCATTACTTTGTATATTAAACATTCTTTTATTTAAAGAAACTTACTTTTATTCTTTCTTTAACCTTGAAGAAGTTAAAAGATAAAATCTCGAAGTTACAAACCCAGCAGAAAATAAAATTCATTTATCTAACAATTTTTCCAGCGAAACAAGACAATTTTGCAAGCAACTTGCTGTGAAATGTTGAGGACGCTTTTCACGAAGTATTGTGTTTGTAGGTGGATACCGACAGCACGAGAGAACTGGTGACCACAAAGTGGAACAACGGATTCGTGGAGGTGTCGGCAAAGGAGAACCTGAACATCACGCAGGTGTTTAAAGAGCTGCTGACTCAGGCGAAGATGAAGTACAATTTGAGCCCAGAGCTACGACGACGTCGCCGACAATCGCTACCGCCTCCACAACATTTAAATTCCCGCAGCAGCAGCGCTCACGTTCCATCGCCGGCTCAATTGCAACATTTGCAACAGATTCGTGAGCGTTCCGAGTCCAAGAGGAATTCCTGCATTCTCTCGTAAACAGTAGCTGCTATGTTACAGCAGATCCGATAGAGAAGGGGCGAGCAAGTCGAACAGAAAGGGAGAAACTATGCTACGACGATTCTATTAGCGATTCCATTCGCTGTGATCGATCGATATTCTCGTTTCGACGTACCTGCCTTGCACGGTCGATAGAAACCACGATCAAACGGTCCTTCGGTGGATTAAACACTATCAGGGATATGTCGTAGGTGAAAGGTCAAAAGGTAGCTTTTAACCGTGGAACACGATGAATTTTTTTCATTTTACGCGAACGATTACTGGTCGAATCGACATCGAGACGGAACAGTTCGAAGTCCTGCGCGTCGTTTAACGCGTTAAATTTCGTGATTCGATGGAAGTAGAATCGATAATGAGTTTGATACAATTCCGTAATAAAGTTGACGGAAATTTTAAAGAGCTAATATAATTTCGGTACAAATTGGAAAGTTTGACCGTAATTCGAGTACAGTAGATTCTCGTTGCCTCTTTTATGGGAAGTTCGTAGGACCACCATTTTATGATCCTGAGATCGTCGCGCGTTAGATCTCCACGAGTTAGAGATTCGACGCGTTATGTCTTTGACGCGTTGTATTGCGACGCATTGTATCGCAACCCATTGTATCGCAACGCATTGTACTGCAACGTATTGTTCCGAAACGCGTTGTACGGTTAAGCATAATATATCTCCACGGAGACACTCGCAACATCAAAGGACAAAACTTCTTATCAACCCGATATATTGTTAACTCGAAGAATTACGCGCAGTTACTGTCCCAACCGCGGGCCATATAACAAGAGTCTATTGTAATCAGAATTATAGCGTGCCGCAGTACATCGCCGTGTTCCTCACGAAGTTTAACGCGTTAAATGTCTGCGAGAGACTTAACCGTAGAAATGGCCTCGAATTTTGAACGATAAGGTTCGAATCTTCCGTCGCGCAGACTTAATCGTACAAAGAAACGATTCGATAAATCGAAGATAAATCGATGTTTATTGTTCGACATTTCAATGTGTAATAGGACGAGTCAGAAATACTTGATGTATCTCTATTTTGTCTTTGACTAAACACGTGTCCTGAAATTCGATCAAGATGTTCGTTGTTCCTTTCTGAAATAGGGTAGAAAAAGAAACTAGCATCACCGGGATATTTTGTAACTTATGCTAGTCGACGACGACCATTTCTGGTGATCTATCGTTTTCTTGGAGCGAAAAAGGAGACGAAAATGTAAAACAATGCAGAAGAGACGTTTCTAAAAAAAAAGTATAACCGAACCAAGCGATGTATACGTTAAGTTTAACTAATTTATTCCGAATTATCAAAACCATAGGGTCCCAGAATTTGCAGGCATACCAAAGTATCCTACAAAGATATCCTACTTCAGGGTTGTCTCCCACTGCCCGTTCAACATCTTATTACCTAATCCAACGTATATACAACACGCCCAAGAAACATTTTATAAATCATTACTTGACTAGTCGATCGAATGAATTTACATTTAAACAATCGCCTACGCTGTTCTTTATACATACTATATATACACATGCAATTGATTTAAAACAAAAAAAAAGTAATCTTGACTAATTCAATCTATAATGTAAAGTTACGTGTAGGCAGTTTATTAACAAGTATTATTAAATATTAATATTCGTTACTTACAACGTAATACGTATATTTCGAAAGAGATAACAAAAAGTCTATCATTCTCTTACCTAACTATGAAATATCGAATTATTTGTCAATTACGATAAACGTGAACTTATTGTACACGATTGCCTTGCTCGAACCTGAGTTACCCTGAGTACAATAACGTTCAGGTGAAAATAGAATTACCACGTACAAATTCTTCTATTCGATTGCAATAGCTTTTTAAACAGCGTTATTGTACTCGACTAACGCTGAAGACAAAACGTAACAAAGAAGTAGTGTGTATGTACTTGACATTGTAAGAAATTCCATTATAGACGCGAATCTCTGCTGAAATCACGTATTATCAACTTGAACTTTGCAAGCGCATTACTTGATCGTGTTACTTCAATTAATGTTAACTAGGTCCATCGATTTAACGAGGAAAACATCAATCAAGGGATCGAAACATTTAACGCGTGAATTACTTGTAACTAGATACAGATAAACTTTCGTCAGGCCACACTTTAACACGACTGTGACTATTTCTAGCGTAGCTCCGAACGAAATTCTATTGGGGACAGATTATTAGTAGTGTAAGCCCTTGACTTTGTATCATTGCGTTACCAGAAATTAAATAAAAGATGGATGTTATATTTAAATTCTCGAAAGTCGTTCATTCATTTCACTTCTATCCCTTATAATTTATATTATAGTTATAATTAGATCTACATTATGGTCTAATTGTAGTATAGTGCTTGAAGAAATTAGAAAATCTTCAGGAGTTAAGTATGTGGACATTTGGGAACTTGTGAAATTAGAAAATAATCGTGTTATTTCTTTATCTACTGTGGATAAGGTAGGAAGCTTCCTTGAATGTTAGTGAATTTTCCATCCTTACCAACGATCGATCATCGAGTATAGGGATATTTAGTAGTACCATTGACCAATCTGTAGACGCTGGTAGTACACGTTTCTGAATGAACACATGTTTGTAAACGTTGATGAAGAGTAACCTAAAAAAAGTGAAATGAGCCGGTCGAATTTTCGCGTTAAACTTGATTTATGCAACTTCTACAACGATGTACGACGATTCTGTTGGATTTTTATTGATGGTGCGAAAATGTTGAAAGTTGCGCATATGAAAGAACACATTGCAAAATTACTGAACATCGCAGAACCGTTTCATTTGTTGTTAAACAAGACTGAATACTTGCCACCCGATGAAGATATTCGTATTGTTAATGAGAACGAAACGATATTGTAAGTATTTTTAAATAGAATCAGTGTAAATGATTTTGTATTATTTGTATTAATATGTTGCAGAGTTTCTCCTGGGACTGAATTAGAAAATGGATTACAATTATCTACAGAAGATACAGACATTTGTACAAAGAAAGAAAAAAGTAACAGTAAAGTCAAACATAAACACTCTCAGACCAATATCTCACCAATAGAATTAAATACAACTGCAGTTCAAACTATATCGGATGACGTTTTAAACAAATCACAAAGCGGTTGGAAATATTCTTTTAAACTTGTGGATTATGATTTTTTTATATGTTGTGTAATATGTTTCATATGAAAATTTCTCTTATCTAGAGTTTTCAGAATTCAGTGCAATATCTTTTGGGAAAGAAGATAGCGAAGCAAGCAGTATGATAGAGTCAAAGACTACTGATACAACTGTGATGGAAGATCTTAAAATAACAGAACATGTGTATCCCAAAAGAAAACGTGTAAGGAGTAGAAAGAAGAGGAGAGAAGAGGTTGAGCAAAGTACTTCACAGGAGAAGGAGAACATACCAAAGAAACCTAAGATTATAGATTCTTGTACTGTTTCCTTTGGCAAACACATTCGTTTTGACAATGAAGACACTACAGGAAACAAAGATGCTCATGTAAAAGTAATGAATGGGGCTGACACAAAGACTGTACAACCCTCTCATGAACTCGCTAACTTACTGTCATTAGGTAAATGTTCTACTCCACTTACCTTTACCAATACGAGAGTGAAGGAGGAGGTGAAGGCAGAGCCCATGCATGATGAAGAATTTCAGCTTAATGCTTCTCCTGAAAACAAGAATAAAAGCATGACTGTTAATGAAAGATTACAAAATGGAAGAAAAGAATTGGACAAAGACATTTCCAAATGTTCAATCATGACAACAAAACCACAACTTAAAGATGTCATAGCTTTCAAAGTAATTATTTTATTAAATTCTAAAATTAAGTATGATGTATTTTTATGTAAAATTAATTTTCAGATGCTTAAAATTGGATCAGATTATACACCACAAATATCGGATTTTATTGTGGCAGAAGTAGTATCTTATTGTGCTGAAACTTCTGTGTATACATTCAAAATATTACGTATGTACTCTTCACAGTTTCTACAATTATCAATTTTTATTAGATTCGATTAATTAATGTTTTTACATTTGCAGAAGGTTTAACAGAAGTGCAAGTACCAGTTGGAAAATTCACAATCGTAGAGGATGAAGAAGAACATGTAATGAATGACACAATTACTGTAAATTATGCTCAAATTATAGAACCTCGACTTGTTTTTAGTAATAGTACTACCTCAGTTCCTTGTACTAATTAATTACGTGTTAAGTACTTGATTTAATGGTGCATATACAATTCAATATATATTTTTTACATATAAATATATGAATTCAATAACTATTTATACATCAAATAAAATCTATGACTTTAAATTACTAACAATAGCCTTTCCTTGTAAATACTGCTGTTACGAACGATAATTAAAATTAAAGACTTCAGTTCAAATGTAAGATAATTTCATTTCTACAAAACTATTTATACCAATTTAATGTTTTAATAAGGACAGTATTTTAGATTACTGTGAAATATATATTTGTAATCCATATTTTGCTGTAAAATTGCATACCTTCGTAATGAATTGACTAGAGAAAACGGTTGATATTAACTTTCACCCAATTTAAAAATAACAGCAAAATATCGAAATTGTAGCTACTAACTTCAAGTATAACATTGCTAACGCTATCTAGTGACAAGTGAATAAACCAAGACAATAGAAAATCGCTTTCTATGATAAAATAAATTTTTTTTATGTTTTGTAAGGTAAACACAATATTCCATGCCAGATCGAGCTAATTACTTTTCAAGTAATAGATGTAATCATATTATTACTTTTCAAATTACAAACGCATCGGTTGGGGAATCACGTCGTAAATGTCCAGAGGATACGTAACGTCTTATCAGCACAGCATCATATCATTCGCAGAATCATTTATCATTAGGAGGTAAATCTCGCCCCGAACCTGAGATTAGCACCAGATCACAGGAGAACGGTTCGCTTGGCATCAGGAAGATCGTGCGATTTATCTTCGTAGATTCCCGTGATCGTTTCGATTTAACGATTAATAATTACGCGGAGGAGAGTTACTCGAAATTATAAATTTAATGGCTCTTTAGTCAAAGTCCTTTGTCCGTCGTAATCGAGCGATTAAAGGACGAACGGAATGAGCTGGTATAATTAGCCTCAGGACTTCTGCACCGTTTCACTTCGTCTCTTCCGCTTGTTTGCTCGAATTTGCTGATTGCCGAACTATTTTGCCCTTCTATATCTGCATGCAGTCACACACACACATAGACACTCTCTTTCACGTATCCTCTATCTGCTTTCTTTGACCAGGATTGAATGCTTCATTAGTCGTATGAGGGAGATTAACTCGATTCATGGGATTATGACTCTCAAAATTTTATAGCGATGTTATAGGGTTCCGTGATCGTACAACGGTGTACCTTCGAGTCGTAAACGCATTGCCCACGATCCATGGCTATTAAATTCGACAAACGGAAATAAAATCAAACTCGTAAACTCCGTTTCGTTGATTACATCGGGCGCGTTTCAATATTTCTATCCATACGGTGGAAGTTGGACGTCGGTAACGCAGACAAATTAAAATATTACACCCCCGGATCAGGGTACAATTTCTGTACTTTTATTTTAGGTCGAATCATCAGGGAATTTATCAGAGATCAAGTACCATGTGGGAAACTGCTGAAAGACTGATGAGACTTTCAAAATGATGAATGTGTTTCGAAGACTAACTTTGTTTTCACGATCGAGAGACTTACGAAGAATAATGTCTTAAGAAGTTGTCAGCGTAGCAATTTTGTGACACCGGAGAAATTGTTCCAAGATGATTTCGATTATTCTTTTGTTGATGTTAACCGAGAACTTAGTTAATATAAATTACCTTAACAATTCATTGCATGTAAACTTTGACATATATTTCCAAGATCTTTCCACTCGATTTTGAACGTAATTTGTCTTCTGGTGAGTCTGTCGAACGATACACGCTACGATGATTTTTCCCTTTTAAAATGTGCACCATCGTGTAACAATCTTTTACAAATGTTTGCATCGACCGAATAACGGTGTCCTGGTAATCCAGACGTGAATAATTCACGAGATAAAGCGGAAGAGTAAATCCGCATCTGCAGTAGCTCTTGCAGGTCCATGCCTGCAAGACGATGAATTTACTTTTGCGCTTCGAGGGTGAATAATTCATCGTCAAATTGAGAACGGAGAAGTATATCGCTAACGCGCAATCTCGAACTTAGTGCCTTACGAGTATATTTCTGTAAAGACATCGGTTTCCAATGCGATTTAAACTTTTCATTTTATTTACGAGCTCTCTTGCCTCGACGTTTCGCGGTAACGTCAAGTTTCGAAGTTACCAACAAATTATATTCACAATATTCGTAACTATAAACGTAATGGACATTTTCCCGAGATACTTTCCGCCGAAGATGTTCGAAAGGAACGTGGGAGATGAACGTCTCGCGTAACAACCGAGGGAAAATAAACACCTGTAAGAATCTTCCATTTCACAGTACGAAAGTTTCGTGAAGGGTTGCCGCGTTGGCTCTTCGTCTTGGTCAGGATTTTGACTCGAGATCTTCTCGAGAAACATAAACAACGGCCGGTATAAATTTCAAGCAGAGAAGTTTATGCAGGAAGACGGGAGGCAGGTAAAGTCAACCCGGAAAAGTGGCATAAAAACGGCGAAGTGGCTCGTAAATCGAAACGAATATTACTGTAAGGCGTTATTGGCATTGCATCAAGCTCTTATGCTTATGGACGACGCTTATCCATTGTCGTTACTCTATTCGATAAAAAGAAAAATATGCGGCACCGTTCGAAACGTTTTAAAATCTCGGCCAACATTGGGGTAAATAGGATTTTTATACGGGGAGTCCTATCGGAGGTTATATCATCCACGCATTATATCATCCGACGTTAAATCGCCGGTGCTATATCTCCATGTTCGGGGGTGCCGGAATCACCCCTTGACTCTATGTAGTTAGTCACCTAACATCGAGAAATTCCCTGGTTCCTCTATTTTCGATTTTGTCTCCTATTCGAGACAAATGGTCGACACTCGACCCGCAAAAAAGTTCTGCAGCAAATGAATCGATAACGGAGGCTCGGGTCATCGTTATAAATACTCCGTGAATCTGCTCGTAAAAAAGTAATTAACAAATGGAAGGAAGGGAGATTCGCGATTGGAACTACTAGGAATTGCATTTGTATACTACGGTATTCGTGTGTTTTAGCGCGTTCGTTAAAGAGATATCTCGATCAGTCTCGCACGGATATTTGTCTATGAAAAAGTTTGGTCGGGAGAAAAACAAATTTATGGCACGTGAGTGTTATAGCACGTTGAAAGCAACGCGATAAATCGACGAATCTGCAAATGGAAGACGATGAATCTCGTCGAAGAGTGGACGAGGACTGTAAAGTCGAACTGTAGTAGTTCCGCTCGATGTATAGCGCGACGCGTTGCATCGGTGTGTAAACTGCGCTTCGACTACTGCCGCTGACGCTTGTTTCTGAAAAATTTTCTGCAATTCTGTGCAAGCGTACGTGATTAACGGAAAAGCAATTAATTTACGCGTTGGTAATCACAAGAGTAATTACGGTGCAACGTTGGCAAAAATAAAAAACAATGCTTTGTTAGATAGAAACAAAGTTAAGTCATTCCAGTGTGAGAAATAGCGATTTTGAAAAAGCGATTCAGGTCGAATCGGTTTCTTTTTAGGACAGAACGGAAGGACAACAATTGTACGAACAATTAGCAAAGTAGCGTTCCAGGTTCCTGCAGTTATCCCAGGAAATAAATGAACGGGGTTCTCAGGTAAGCTTCGTCTGAATAATTGCAGGAGCAAGGATAAAGTAACGCAGCTAGGTTCAACCTTCGAATATCCGATCAGAAAGCCTCGGCTCAGGATCTTGAATCATTCTGGCCGTCTTGAAGCGTTCTCTCGACATTTGTCGTATATCAAGCCGGTAAATTTTCTTCCGAGATAACGTCAACTCCAAAGATAAATTCTTATTCCGACAGCAATGTTCTGCTTCGATAGTTACGTCAGGCGTGTCGTTCCTCTTTTCGCTTTTACGACATCAAACTCCCTATCACCGTTATCCTTGAAGCTTAAAAATAAAAAAAGAATAAAATTAAGTCGTAATGTCGGCCAACGAACGATCGAAGTCGTTTTAAAGAAGCTGAGAACGTTCCTCCTCGAAATTTCCCTGTGAGGCGTCTGTCGTTCGCGGCTCTATTTACTTAACTACGTGACGGCAACCCGTCACGAGTAAATCTAATTTAACGGCCCATTAAATTGATCGATCCTATTGCGAAATCTTGTCGTCGAGGTGGCTAATTTTAGCAGGGTCGTTCTAACCCCGTACGAATTAGGCGATTCGAGACACCGACGCTTTAACCTCTGCGGTACGATTTCCAGATACACGCGTGTACTGCTAAAATTCACTCAAAACGATCTTGACAACACATTTCAAGGTCATGGAAATAGTTCTCTATTTCAAGTAATGACCAACTGTTTAGACAATTACAAAAATTTCTCGCGTTTACAGTCTCGTCGACGATATAACGCGAGTCTACTGTATCAAATTGTGCGTACGTGATTCTGTTTAGGAGATGAAGTTTATTCACAACTTCCACGCGTCCGTTTAATTCTTGAGTGTATCCACGTCGAAGTTCCTGCATCGGTGTTGGAATTTACACCCAGCGAGTAACGCGATATAACAATGCAGAAGTTTTGTAGCGAACAGGTAATTTAATCTGGCTACACTCGAAACAAGGTATTACGATATTGTTCCACGCATGTTTCCCGCTTGGAATTCGTTATATTACTCTTCGCAATTCCAATTCCTCGTTGGTTGATAAACTTCACCTCCGGTAGACGGTGTTTCTATTATTCCATGGAAGCTTGGATTACGTTGTGCATTTAATAATTAAACTTACATTACGACTGTCGTGTCCAATACATTTTGGTGAGACGCTTCCGAAGCGCCAGGAGCAATCTACAAAGAAAGTGTGACCATTTTTGTATAAGAACGCCATAAAAGGAACGGTCCCGAACGGGCTATAAACACAGAGGAAAAAAGAAAATTAAGGAGATTGAGCTGCTAGGTGTGGCCGCAGTAGCGTATCGCGATCGTAAAAGAAATTTTCGCTACTACTTTATAGATGGTAATCTTGAAAATTGGCGCGTCCCCTTCCCAGTTATTTACGTTAACCGTTATTGTTACTCTTGCTCTCTATGCAACGTTACAAGCCATTAAAGACCAGAGCGAAGTCTCGAGATCGAGCAACGGGACGGTGAAACGAGCCCAGAAACTATTTCAGGTAATATCTTGGTGGAAAACACTGCTCCCTTGAGATTATTGTTCCACCGTCACCAAGAGTTGCTTCCAAACCCGTAAGCAGGATCAACGGAGGGGATGGAAGGTTAGATTTTCGCGTGACAGTAAGTCATGACATTTAATCAGGGCCGGATTAAGGTATGCAGATCCCCCGAATTCTGAAAGATTATGGTACGCTGTATATGTTCAGATTTTCGTCGTCAATTCAAATTTCGAAGTTCACACGAAAGTACATATTTTGTGATGTTCCTTTTAGCTTTTATGTAGAATAGTAGAACAAAAGAATTTAAAATATGGACAATTGTTGTTTTTTGAGTTATATCAATAATGATGTGAGAATTATATGTAAAGGGTTTAACTTTCACGTTGACTTCTGTTGAATGGGGACACATATGTATACGTGAAAATAGTTTTCAAATTTATAAATCTTCTAAATCTTCAAATTCTTAGATCAAGTATGCAAACTTAAGAATTTCTGCATCTAGAAATTCCTAGATCTCCAAGTTTCCAAATTTCCATACTTATCGTCTCCGAATCGCAACGTCTCCAAACTATGTTTCCAAATTCCTATATTCCCAAATTCATAAGCTTTCATATCCTTAGACCTCCATGTACCCCCAAGCTCCTAGATCCTCTAATCTCTGAATTTACATATCCTCAGATCCCAAAATCCCAAATTCCTATGTCTCCAAAACCTACCCGACTTCGGATCCTCAAAAATCCCTATATATTATGTAGCAGGGAACCTCTCTTCCATTATCATATTTTTTCTGGGGTAGTGAAGGTGCGCGGCAGAGAGGTCAGAGCGGTACAACGTGAAAAGTCACATTTATTATCAGGTGGAAAAGCGAGGTTCGAAAGCGGCCATCAAACAGGAAGATTTCCCCGCGAGGAGCGTGGCGGGCAGCGGCGGAAAGACGAAGAGGAGGAAGAAGAAAAGGCAAGAGTCTGGCTTTAATTTAATCGGACGAGTGGAGTTGAAGTGGCGTCGGGGCGCCCTGCGCAGCCGCCGTACGTTCCTGGACCACCGACCGCTAGTAGCTACACGGCGTCGTCGGTATTGTAGTTGTAGTGGTGTTGTTCGTTGTCGTCGCGACGCCCAGTGACCGTGCCGCCCGCGTTTCTCGAGCAGTACGCGTCCACACGTCGCGACGATACGGCTCCTCTTCTTCGGGAGCACGTTTCCCTCGCGTGCACCGATTTCGAGCCCCGTGCGCGGTATTCCTGTGCACGTTACCTCCTCGCTCCGGAGTCGTGGTTCTTTCTTCGAAGTTGACGGTTCAAGCATGTCGCCGACGCGGGTCGAGCCTGCTCGCTGCTCGTCGCTCGAGGGGTGATTTTCAAACAGGTAACGGTGAAACGTGTTCCGTTCGATTATGCTCGATCGCGAAAATGAAATTTAGCGGGTCAGGTAGGATCACGAGGCGGTCGCGTTTCCGAGGGATCGAGGTCGAATCTGGTATCGAGAATTCCGAGGGGGCGTATAAATTTTTTCGCGAGCTCGTTAACGCTGCCGCTCCAACAGGTCGTCGACAGGCGGCGTTAAGCGCCGCGACGAACTCGTAAAACGCGTTTCGTCGGTTCGATAGCGAGTCCCGTTGGAACGCGTGTGCGAGCCGTGACATCAATTTTTTTTCTCTCCCCCTGTCTATCGCGACCGCTCCGAAAATATACAGGGATTCTATGGCCGACAGACACGCCGCTGTAAACCACCAAACACCGCGTTTATTTATGCGACATACGACGTTCCGAGGAAATTATACCGGCAGTAAGAAAGAAATACGCGCGTGAATAATTCATACGACTATGCTTGAACATTTTGCGACATTCGCCGTATAAATATTGTACATCGTAAGTGGCCGGTTCGAGTCTTTTACCCTCTTCAGCTCTTTGCATCTAACCAGTCGAATTCATATTTGATAAATACAACTGTTGAAGTAACTTAAAACCTTTGATCATAGAGTACATCAACGCAAAATAAATAAAATACTCCAACAATGTAAGATACACAAAGAATAAATACTCGTCCTGCCAATCGTTGAACATCAACTATTTGCACTAAACATCTGCAATTCCCTCTTTCCTAAAATTTTATTTCCAAAATTGTACCGTGAATTATTCTATAATCAAAATAGTGTCCTCGCGATGTAATTAAAATTGTACCTCCCGCAAATGTTTTCCCACGCGGGTAAATAGTACGTGTTATGACTTTGAATGCAATTATCTTCATTCTGGTGTAATTAAATCTTCTAAAGTTTCATTAGCGTTTACAGCCCAGTTAAATTTGAAAAAAATTTCGCAGTAAAGTGTATTTACGATACAACCACCTGAACAGGCGCTCCGTTTGAAATTGGACTTGGAAGAAAACTTGAAGCATGTCCGTTGTTTCGAGAGATCGATACTCGGTTGAAAATCATGTACCAACACCATGATACTCCGTAGAAATTCTCCTCGTTGCGAGGCTCCTGAGAAAGACAACCCACGACCATTCCTTTCCTTCAGGACAACGATTATGTTGGGGTGTATCGACACTAGGGTTCCACGTGTATCTCGAGCCCGAAATTTTCGACGTTTGTTTATACGTTGTCGATAGAAATTGAAATTTTATTTTCTCTTATCTCTATTTCTAACAAATATTATTTGGTAAAATTATTGTCTCTATCAAGCAATCTTTATTAATCCATGAATACTGTTTTTGTCACTTACGTAGTAAAATATATCTTTTTAAAATATATCACAAATTTCAGGAAAGAATTAATTCTGCGAATTCCATTGCCACGTGGATTGTCAGCGAAAATTGACGCATGTGACAGGAATTACATACGAATCAATAACAATCAGGAGTTTATTAATTGACTTCAAATTAACAACGGACGGAAAATTCTGTGACAATGCTTTAGAAATATTCGTGAAACTTTTTAAAAATCATATTTTCAGCTCCAGATAAAATCACAGTTCCTCAAATTTAAGCGGATATTTTAAACGAGATATAATTACGCACTCGTGCAAACTAACAATGGATTTGAAATAATTACGCAAAAAAATCGTTCTCTTCCTAACTCCACAAAGAACATCTCTGACGCGGTACGCGAGGCTATTCAGCATAATATTTGAAAGCTCCTGGGGTTTCTCGAATTTCCTGAAGCGCGTTGCCGTGTTTTTCTCTTAAATCGACGTGTACAGTATCGGAAACAAAGGAAACTGCGGAAGGAATGTTTCGGGATGCAAACACACCTCGAAGGTAAAAAAATGGTTCGACCTTGTTCGATACCTGTTTTGGTGGTTGTCGTAGGGGAAACATACACGCTGCTCATTCGTCCATTTTCCGTTGGCGACGTTTTCTGGGTCGTTTGTTATTGTATTTGCGGTGCGAGTCTTGTACTGCTTCGACCTTCTGCGATTTTTCCACGCTATTCCGTATTCCTTTTTTTCACCCTATTGGCTGCGTACAGGCACGACTTCCTCGAAGCCATGCGTTTGCCACGTCGTTGGACACACAACGTGTGCGTGTATGTCACGCGTGTGCGTGCGACGGACACGTTGTTTCCAACATTCGGTTCGTGTCGCCAGGGCAAATTAGATCAACGTCTATAAAACGCACCAGCTCGTTCTCTCCACAGGAAGCTGCCGTGTCAGCGCTGTGGAAACAGCACGCAAACACCTTGTTGCGACATGATAAACGTATGTTTACGCTGCCTCAAACATTTCGACGTTCTAATCCATCCATCTTTCACGCTGACTCAAAGAACCCTCTATCGGAATAACTATAATAAATTTTCTTTTGTAGTTGACGGACGGGCAATACCGTAAGCTTCAATTTAACCCTTTCGTTCTTGGGATCCATGGCGATCGGTTGGGACATTAATCTCCCCACGGGCAATCTTTTTACGGGTAGGAAAAGAAATTATTTGCGGTGTATATTTTACTCGTAATCTGTCATCATTATAAAATACATCCTAAAAGAACTGATAATTTACAAAATATCTACGTTGTCCTCAATTGATAGATTGAGAAACAAAATGTCCATATACTTTTAAGTATTCTTAACGATATTAGTGAACTTGATTAATTGTAAAATATCTACAAAAATGTATCTAATTTGTTAATCAATGTTCTATACTTACAAAATGGCGAGGCGAACATCTTAAAGTATCTATTGTATATTCGGATAAACAATTTCAACCTGTAGTTGAGTAACCCATTCAGAATTAGTTCGACGGAAACGTTGTTTTGTCGTCACTCAATGGTAGATTTCTATAAAAACTTGCAAATAGAAAAGATACTGTTTGTCCGTTGAAAGGCCATTTATTCATCGAAGAAGGGGGAAAACAAAAGCACAGGATGTTTCGTCAGAATTAAGTAAATATTCATCTTAGTTTAACTCGTCGTTGCTTCCAATTAATCAAGGGTAACGCGTGCGTGTGCCAATCACAGGGGGCTGGTATCGATCGTTAAAAGTATCTATAAATTACGTAATACGCTCTAGAGCACGGTCCAGTGCCGCTATTATGGAACAAATCGATGACGAAGCTGATTGCTGAACCGACTGGAAAGTAAAAGAACCAATGGAGAAATCGTTACCATACAAATATGCTTTCAAGTCGCACCATTCGAATCGGACCCTAGCTAACAGTCCATAAATCTTACCTTTTATTTGCTTAGAAACGACCGTGCTGCTTGTTTCTTCGCAATTAATCGCTGGAACAGCGGCGAATGCGAGTACACTCGAGTGTAACGTACGATTCTTTTGAACAGAAACACGCATATTTCTAAAATTTCTAAACATTCAGGTTCCCAAAATTTCGAATTTTCAAATTTGTAAGTTATTCGAATTCCTACATTCAATTCTCTAGATCCTCAAATTCTTTACTAAACTTCTATGTTTCGAAATTTTCTAGTTCTCAAAATTCGAAATGACTAATTTCCTTGTATCCAAATTTTTAGACCCCCAAATTCTTATATGTTTAAATTCCTAAACACCTATTTCGTTAAATTTCTAGATCCCCAAATTCGTAGATTCCAAATTTCTAGACCCCCAAATCTTTACATTCCCATATCTCTAAATCCACAAATTTCCGAGATCCCTAAACGAGGGTTTCAAATTTTCTAGGAAAGTCATATTTGTTCTGGACTGTACTCACGTTGAAAGAAGCAGGAAGCATGTTACATACGTGGCATGTTACTGATTTTATCAAAGACTTTTGTTAGATCTCATTAGCAGATACTAGACTGTCGTTACATTGCTACCTTTAAATGAACTTATTGTCCTTCAACTTCAGGCACGATTATTTTAAGGTTAGATAAAATGATTTAATTTTTTATGTAATTATGCATTGCACTTTTTAGATCTGCAAAATTATGCAGTTAAATCCTTAAAAAGTTTGTAACGTAAACAATGATAATATTTATGTAGGAGAGCTTTTGTCGACGAATTTAGAAAGCAAATGTTATCGAAGAGGTTGAATATATTCTAGCGGAATATACCTCGAGAACATATTGACATTTAACTTTATAATTTCGTGAACATATTACATTACCAAGTATCCTGTGCAACCCTATGCATGGCAATATAATGAAAGTCTACTGTACATAGAACGTGGGTTACGTAGGGAAGCATCCTGCAACGGGGATTTCACGACGCTGTCACGAGCCTTACGTAACTCGTCGAACGTTTAATAATTTCGCTTCGACAACAACGCGATCCTTAAATATCTTTGCAGGCGTAGGCACAAAATACGCCTCTTCCTTCGCGAGCGGAAACGCGTCAAACGTCAGAGCGTCGAACGATCCGTGGGTCCATGGTTTCCGACAACCACGACACGATGGAACTCGAACTCGTTTAGATAAATATGCATCAAGTTGTCGGAGGTGTCGTACCAGCCATGATCGATCGGCGTTGCCGCGTGTCACGTCGAATCCCATCGTAATTATAGTCATAAATTTTGCCACGTCGTACCAGACGGAGTTAAGGTGCGTTAACCGCTTCTATAATTAGAGAAACATCCGAGATGGCCTCGTTTCCTTCACCATTTTCCCGTCACAGATCACTGCCTTACCAAACGACCGATCCTCTTCGAAGGAAGCTTACGAACCGGAACATGAACCGATTCGTTTGTTTAACAATGGCGTCCACGACCGTCTGGATCGTATCTCGCACAGTTTATGGGTTAAACGGACGATGCTTACATTTATTTGTTCGTTCAACTGCCGATAGAGTGTTCAGCTTTTTCGCCGAGTTGTTACGTAATTAACACCGCTGGTATGACTAAGGCTTTTGTCTGGGACGGGCCACGTCTCGTAACTTTGCTAATAACGTCAACCACGACAGGGATGACCAAGGTGTTCGTGAATGTCGAGACTTAATGAATATTTAACGATATTAGACGCGCGCGTTTTCTCGAGGTGTCCTTCCTTCTTCGAACAGCTGTATTCTCATAAACAATCCTTACGCAAAGGGTGATGCAATGTGGCACACGTGGAACCGTAAATTTGGAGACGTTGCTTCTCAAAACTATCGATCATCGTGTCGTTTTTACAGCTTCTATCGTGATTCAGTGTTTGACCCCTTTCCCGTTCCAAAATACACATCGTACCGCAAGGTACCGGTTCGAGAAATTTACTCCCGTACGAACACATCTATGCGATCGATCTTGTCTGTCGTTGACAGTTTGAAAAAAAAACTATTTCCTCGCGAACAAATTTTCTCCACGAGCGTATAAAATTTCGTCGAGCCACACGATAGCCTCTATCTCTTCTCGACACGGGGTTATATCGGGAACAGCCCGATCGTGGATTCTTCAATCTCCCCCTTTCTCATTTACCGTTTCATCTCGTTATTACGAACAATTTCCGGCGAGCAGACGATCCGAAACGCTCTTTCAAAAGACTTCATCGCGCGTACAGCCGCCGTAGATCGGCGGGAATATGTGGTACGCGATACGAGGCGATTTTTCTTCCGTAACAAGGGGACCACGGCTGGTTTTTCGTTATCGGAGTTTCTTCAAAGTATACACATTGTTCCGTCGGTATCAGAAAGCCGGTTTTCCTCTTTCTTTTGTCGCCTGACGCGTTCCTTTTCCACGTCACGAGGCTTTACGCTCGTTTACAAGCTTCCCGTTAACGCGCCCAGACGCTCGTTCATGGACGCTCTTTGAAAAGCTTTGATTTTTGTCTGGAAAATACGAGGTTGCCACCGGTCTCGCTTTTGACGTCAAAATCATTTTCCAGCCAGTGCTGCCGATGAAAATAAAAACCACTTCGATGCACGCCAATTAATTAGGGGAATGAAACGCTTTTGACAGAACGGCAAATCTAAAATATTTTCTCTTCACACCGTGATATTTCTTTTCATCCATCTAATTTGCGCTATTTCGAAACGCCGGTTGTGGTTGGCGAAATCACTTCTAAAATTCTAGAGAGCTACTCTTTCGCCACGTACTAATAAACTCTTCGTTTTTCGTATTTGTCACTCAGCAACTATTATTAGGGTACTCTTCATACATCCACAATCTTTTCAACAGAATTTCAAATAATTATATTCTCTCATAAAGTTGATTAATCCTCTGCACTCCTTAATTTACGAAATGGATCAAGACAAGGGTTCTCAATAAAATGTATCACAAGGTGGAGTATGTGACAAATACATTTTTCTTTTGTTACAAGTAGTAAATAAATAGTATTCACCCAATCTGTTCATATGAATTATTTACAAGATGCAAGAGAAGTCGAGCACCACTCGACATAGGAGTGCAAAGGGTTAAATTTCCGAACGAAAATGCTAAAACAATGAAAATAATTTTGAATTAAAAAGTGTTCCAAGTCGAAGTAAGATTTCGAACAAGTTGCGATTACGTCGGTTGCTTTCGAATCGCCACCTGAATTCTAAATAATTCATTATTTTGATTACTCTGATAAATTCTTATTCGAGGCAGAAGTTTCCTTATTCATAAACTCCATCGTTTTGCTCGAAAGTTGGATGAGAGATTATTTGAAACAATACGGAGCTCTGCCTTTCAGCTCCAGGAGTCGGTGTTTTTATTGCGACCCTCTCGATCTTCTGTTTGCATTCGGTAACGAAAACAAAGCAGTAATTGGCACATCCACGTCCGTGGTTTGTTACCGGAATCGCGCGAGAAGCTGATTCGACGGGATCGAGAGCTTGTCGACCCTAACCTTCGAACTCGAACGAGATTTCTTTCCGACTTTTCTAACGAACTTCCTAAACTTTCCTCGTTTTCAACGATAAAACTGCTGCGGGGAACTAGCGACAGCTGAAATAATTTGCTTGACACGGAACGACTTAATGGACGATGAATTCTTCAATTTCTCACGAAAAAAAAAAAAAGAAAAATATACGTCGGGAAATTCATTACTCGATAAGGGGGAAACTCATCTCGAGATAAATGACGCGAATTCGTTCGCGTGTTTATTCAGCGAATAAGTTCAGCCGAGGGAGTTAACTCGTTAATAAAGAACACCTTCCGCGTTCCCATGGCCCTCATGGCGAAGCGAAACACAAACGGTCGTACCGGCGATGGGGAAACCACCAGGAAACGTAACGGCACCGTCTGCAGCCAACGCATCGTGGACGTCCGAGCGCGGAAGTTGAATGTGCAACTCGTAACAAACTTTGCCAACTTCCGCGACTGCGAAACTTTCCACGGCATTCGAAACGAGTCGCGATAATCGAGACGAATTTGCTTCGACCAACGACGATCTTCGAACGCGTCGATCAAGATCTTGTTTTTGTTCGAAATCGAGTTTCGTGGATCAAGTTAAAGACACTTCTTTGTGTCCAATTGCATTCACCGTTGCAGTCACCGTTGCAAAGAACTTATACAACAATAATCCTGAGTGAATCGAAAACTTTAGAAACCAATTAAAAGGAGCTCAAGGACGAGGCTAAGAAGCTTGATAAAAATTGAAGAAGAAAGCAAAAGGGAAGATATAAAAAACGATTATCAGGATACGGTTTTAGCGAGGAAAGAGACAAAGATAAGCCGGCCGGAGACACCTGTGACACCGGGATTTCTCGCGAGGGAACGGCCAGACGTTATCGAGCCGTTGGATCCTCTTTCATTTGATTTGCACAGCCGAGAAATCCACGAAAATTGAAGGAATCGAAGGAGAAAACGATGACGAGACCAGGAAATAGATTGAACAGCGCGAAACACACGGAGCGGAGTCGTTCATTCGTTTTTGATTCGACGTGTCGTGGGATGGAGAGTAGCGTAAAACGGGTCGTGTACGGAATGAAGGCGAGAAAAGAATCCCGAAGGAATCCGATATTCCGGGGGAAACGAGGGTCAACGAGAGCAAAGCTTCTCGCGATTTGGCGAAACGTTAAAAATATCCGAAAACGGGTCAAACAGGCGAACGAGAATGGCAGGAAAAATCGTCGATGGCTGAATCGACGGGGATCGGTTGCGACAAAGAAACTGTGTCGAACATGGAAACGGAACACGCTGAGATTTTACGGATACGGTCGGATAGAAACGTGGTACGATAAAGGGAAAGCTGCTTCGTTTGTTCAGAGAATTTGCCGGCGTACACTTTCGAGCAAGGTGGCTTTTCTTTCGCCAGGAAGTGGGAAGACCACTTCTCCTTTCGGGACCAAATATTTGGACTTGTGAATGTTTAAATTCTTTAAGTCTCGAATCTCCAAATCCTTGAGTTTCTACATTTCCGAATTTGTAAGTTCCAAGATTTTTAAATGTCTTAATTGCCAAACTCTCAAACTTTCAAATCTTTAAATTTCTGCATTGTAAGATTCTCGTGATACCAAAATAGATTCCCAAATCTTCAAGTCGGGTTCTTACATCTGCAAACTTTGAAACTCGCATGTTTTCAATTTCTTCAATCCCCAAATTCCCTAATTGTCTTTAATTCCTACATTTGCAAATTTTCCATGCGGTGAGTTTATGCTCATCGGTGTACAGGAGAAAACACGATTCGCATAGAAAAGGATGGTTCCGCCCTGATACGGTTTAGTCTTCGAGTTACCGACTCTCTGCCGCACCCTCGCTGCCCTGACATGCGCCATGACCCGCATGTAGGTGTCCCCATAGGTAGCTCTAGGACGTCTCTACGTTCTCTCTTCGTCAACGTGGCGAACACGCGCATCAACTTGGACATACTTGCTATATCTCTTATTAGAAGTACAACACCTGCTACAACGAAACACCACAGCCAATTTCCTGTTGTCTCTTCTACGCTGACCTTCCTTTGTAGATCGCGATAAATCCGCACGGAATTTGTTAATGAAACTCCTGGCTATCTGGAGTTTCGCTATGCGAACATCCCGTTTGCTTGCAATCTTGCCGAATACTGCAAATTGCGAATTCTATTGTTTATCGCAATGGTGGATAGTGACTGACAGATAAAATTATGGTATTTTGTTATTCCTTTGTGGAATTAACCTTACATATATTTCAAGATCTTTTCATGAATATTTGTACATTTTATGTAATAATCTTCACATAACCTTCATATACATACACATATTTCCGTTGTAGAACACTTCTGATGTTTACCTCGTAAACTTTTGAATTTCGGACAAATCTTTGTCCACAACGATCACGACGTTCTAGCAGTAAGTTTCCAAAGGCGAATAAAAATTTGCAACTTGTTCCTCTCCGTTATTTATGGTGAACATAAAAGGGTGTAATTGCGGAGGAATAAAAGTTTCAGGACTTTGAGTTGGAAAAGAAGAATTTATGTCGCTCACAGAACGGGAAGGCGTAAATTTTCTGCTCGGGCGTTTTAAGCAGCCAAGATATTTAAAGAGCGATCGAAGCATTTTCCGGTAAATTTCGCGGCCATGGATTAGAAGACGGAACACGCACGGTCTCTACCTCCAGGAAAGGGCGCAGCCCCTTAGCGAAAATCGAACCTCGGTTCCGATCGATTTTTCGCCTCGAGCCTCTCGCAGGAACCGATCATATTTATGTAGATCGCGGAGTATACCCGGGAAAGAAGTCGTCGAATTTAGATAGGTTTTCGCGAGTTTCGTTGTCCTCGCCATTTATGAGCAGTTCCTATCTTTCGAGCGCGGTTCTCCGCAACTTTCGATATAGATAAACGAATATGTAAAATGGGAAGACGTTGGTAAATTGAATAAAAGAATGGAGAGGAAAGCGAGAAGAGGATCGATCGCGGAAAAAGTAGAGTACGGATGGGGTTAAAAAGGAAAGGAAAAACCGATTCATTTTGGAGGGGAGTTCTATCGGTGTCGTAAACAATGAAAATTGTCTCGCTTATACGTTTGCCACGGTATTGTGTGGAAGTCGTACAACAAAAGGGATCACGGCTCGTGTTTGAACGCACTCGTGCATCGTTTTGCGACACGAGTGGATCTTTCGTAACGACAATTCGCGTTTATCCAATGGCTCGTTCGATGTGCAAGATAATTTCAGGATTCAAAGGTCGCCAACGAGTTTTCTTCTTTGTTAAATGTCGGAATAATCGGAATAATGCGCGCAAGCTTTATACGATTCCACCGCCTTTCCGCGACATTTGCGCGGTAATTAAGTTTAAATGCATAGCGATTACTTGTTTATTTAGAATATTCTTTTAACGCGAATGCATACTTTTCGAGTTAATAGGCAGGAAAATTCGCGCAATTGCTTTGCGGATGCAAGTTTAATCCTTTGTGAATAAATGACTTGATACATATGTTTAACAAATGAGCATCGTGCTTTTGGCGCTTATAGGATATCAAAGAATCGTTGCAAATAAAGAATCTCCGTTTACCGTATAATGAAATCGACGAATTTAATGGCAATACTGTGTACGCTATATTTCTTTCTCCCAACTCGAAAAGCAAGGCGAAGTTCGCCGACTACTTGTTGCCTATCGATCAAAAGCAGCGAGATACGGTGTCCCGATGATAAAATGTCACGCGAGCGGGGTCGGTTTTAAAAGTATTTCGTGAAAAGGAAACAAAAGCCGTAAAAATCAGTCGCATATTCAGTTGCCGCAAATGGAATGCTAATCAAAGTCGGTTGAATGGCAACTGCGAGTCCAATAAAGTCCATGCTACACGCATCCCGGCGAATCGATACAATCGCATTGTTCCCTTCGTGGTACGTTTTACGTTCGCCGGCAAATATTCCAGTCACGAGTCACGGTTGCGTTTCAAACACCCGACATTCTCTTTGTCCAGTCACGAACGTGATTCGCGAACGGCGAAAAAAGGGGTGGAACGATGAATAGTGTCCGCGGTGGTCTATGCGGCCGTGTAATATATTCGACTGCCATTTCCGTGAAGAGAGAAGAGAAAGGAAGGAATCTCGTCGCCGACGAATTGACGTTAAGTAAACATTGTTGGCAGACGCGGCGCGACGAATCGATGAAAGGGTTAACTCGTCCTGGCTGTCAGATATCGTCTCGACTTCCCGGGAGTGCCACTTTCGACCCTTTTATCCTCGAACAGAATGTTCGTCCCGCGTGCACGCTGTATCTCGTCGTTGCGGCGAAAAACGAGGAGAAAAGGGAGCGGACGAGAAGCTCGCAACATCGATGGAATATTACCGGGTTATTTTCCGCTCGTATCACTACCGCCAACATCGCCACGCTTCCTCTCGAACCTACCTCGCGTTATATTCCTCGAAGAATTTCCTGGAAATTCGTGTAATTAGCCGACCAGTTTCGCAACGATATTAATCGCAATACCTACTCCTGCGGTAACCTTCGTCCTCTCAAACTACATAGGTACCTCTTAACATTTTAGGTGTTAGATTAAGTTTATTCCAAAGTTCCAGAGTTTCTAACTTCTGAAATGTTTACGTTTCTAACTCCGAAACCTCAGATTACTGAATTTCCAAATCTCTACGTTCCTAAATTGTCGGATCTAGAATTCCTACATTTTCAAACTTAGTGTTCCTAAATCCCTAAATGTTTCAATTCTCAAATTCACAAACTTGGAATCTCTCGATCCACATAAAAACTGTCTAAATCGAAAAATTTCTAAATTTAATAATTTTATCAGTGTACTACGCGAGCGCGCTTATAATTCAGCGCACGAAGCCCGGACAATATTCGATCGCCAATTGACCAAGTTCATTCATGAATTCAGCGAGTTTATTGTTCATTGTTCATTCTAGCACAGTTCATTGTTTGGAACGTTTTACGAGCGCGTTGCACGCAGTATTACCACTATACATATCGAATTTCCTCCTGGTTGCAGTTTGATATATCGAGAAAAGCATGCAACGCGTTAAATTCGCGAGGAATTCGGAAATTGCAATTTCTCTTGGTTTTACATGCGAAACACGCGGTGAAGCAATTTTACGACGCCGGAGTAACTTAATGTCGTGTACGATATTAGCGTAAAATAGTCTATTCAATTTTCTGGCTGCAGTCGCATTAATACGTCCAGATTTTCAAAATTGCCAGCCATTCGTGTTTATTGCGTGCTTTGATGCGACGCTACGGTCTACGTCGGAGGGCTAAGAGGATTTTGTTTAACCGGTAGATACTGGAGCAGAAACGCAAACACGAACCTTGCTAATAGAATTCTGTTTGCAACACGCTTCTTAAGAGAGGACCGCCAAAATGGAAACACGAACTAAGATCTAATTCCGTCGAAACAGAATTTCATTTCATCATCTTTTTCTAATTGACTCCAAGTTGACCAAAATGGAACTATACTTCCTCGTCGTGCAGAAAAAAATTGAACTCTTAATTTTGGAGAATAGTGAGAAGAGTGATTTTGCGATTGTCAGATCACGTGGAACTTCGTTTACAGGCGCAGGAAAATTGATGACGTTCCTCCGCAAAAATTTCTCCCGCGAGTTTTCCAGATTCATTTGTCGAACGGGCGACAGGAAGCATTAAGCTCGTACAAATTGGAGCATTGAATTATTCTCGACTACTGAGAAACGTTCCTGCAAGAGCACATCGTTATTAGCGGACACAGAAACTAGTATTCCGAACGAAATTCATCTAGGAACGTTGAAACGAATCGTCTTTGTGTCTCGCGACGGTGGCTGCTCGACGATAAGGCGCGACTATTAATTATTCCTCGTTCTGTTACGTTTTTACCCTGTCACGGACAGAGAAGAATACTCCGTTCGTCGAAAGTCGGGAGCAGTACTTTCTTTCCTACGGATATTCCTCGAATCGCCGTGGAAATAGAACTGCGATCGTTTCGCGTGATCTCCGGTTCAAGTTCTAACAAGATTTGCAAGTTTCGATACCGTTGGCGCGGATTTTCAGGACTTTGGTGCACATTCAGATGAAATACTTTCTAAAAGACCATTTTTTTACCTTTTAGGTTGGGACATTCACTCAAAAGATTCAATTTTTGTGCTGTCATGGACCAGTGACAAATTATCATTCTCTATTCTTAAAGTGTTCTTTTCCATATACCTTTGTTACTTCTACCAAAAGAGAACTTAATTCATTCCTATTCCGAGGTAGACGCGATTGAAAATATACATCTGGTGTTTTAATAAAATTTGTAAAACAAGCTAATTTTAAGGTATAACTTGCGAATACTGGAAGTTTTAAAAATCCAAAGACCTACAATTTTAAAATCCCATGATCCCAAAGTTACAAAGTCTCAGAATCTCAAAATCTCAATATCCCAAAGTTGTAAAGTCCCAAAATTCAAAAGTGCCAAAGTACCAGAATCCCAAAGCTGCGTCCAAAATTCCAAAATTGCGACATTAAAAGATTACAAAGATCTCAAAGTGTTTAGAATTAGAATATTGCTACACACGTCCATGTCCACGTTACCAACTCATTCGACGAGGCAGAATATTGGACAGGATATACGCGTGTCTCTTTGCGTCGCCTTTCTGACAGTTTGAAAAATTCGCCGGGGAGGAACAGGGATTAACTGCAGCGATGGATCAAATCGTCTGGTTTTTTGTGGTCGTATGTGCGACAGAAGACAACAGTCTGTTCTTTCTTCGATCGTATTTTTCCCCTCTAATGCGGCACAGACGGACACTCGTCGCTTTGTCCGTGGCGAAAGAAAGCAACAGTTTATAGAGCGGGCAAGATACTCCTCTTCTTATCCCCGACGAGGAAATAAACGTCGTAAGGGTGTATAGAAGGTATAGAATATTTTCTGGACGCGAGACGTATCGAACGTTTTTCATCTCGAAAGACAAATAGATCGATCGGCAGTGGGATGGGTTGTACTGTTTCGGGAAACCGCAGGATACCGTTCATCGGCATCCCGCCATGCTTTATTTTCATTTTGCTCGCGTCCATTTGTTTCTTGCCTTTGAATTTCCTCGTAAAATCGTGCACAACCGTGGAACGGTTCGACCGTAATTCTTTCACATTTTCCTTCGTTAAAGCCTGCACAGATTGACCCGACGGCGTAATTCGTTTTCCCTGTCATGCGGCGATGAGAACAAATAGGATGATTCTATCGGTTTCGCAGCGAGAAGGAAACTCGGATCCGACGCATTATATATGCAGATTTTAACCTTCTTACCTTCACAATTACGGAGGAGAATCGTGGAATTGAAGGGAGAGATATTTCAACATGATAAACGGTTTTTACGTAATGGTGCCGCTCGCTTTGACATTGAGAGTACCACCGCAATCGCTTTAAATCGTGTTCTCCGCAATCCTCTTCAGGATCGATCATTGTTGTTTCCGTTTTAAAGCATCCGCGTGCAACTGATCCGAATTTCGAGAATTTTAATTATACGCGCCACTTGAACCGTCGATTTTAACGAGACCCTCGAGTGGCCCCTTCGACCGATAACGAAGCGAAAAATAATCGAGATATATATTTATTACGTCGGTTAATAAAGATAATCCACGTTGACAAACATGTGTGCACGATCGCACGAATATTTTCCGGAGCACGAAATATTGAATCAACAAAAAGATTTCTACCTCTGGCAACAAATTCGACATTTCCGCATATTTTGAAGCAAAATAACCCCGGAATTCTACCGCAAAGGAATCGGAAAATAACTACAAGCACGGTAGAATCGTTATTGATTCGTGTGTTACATATTCCGATTGAAAGCTATTAGTTCAACCGTAAAAACAATTTTACATATCTGTAGTTTGTTATTTTGAACAAAATTTAAAATCTTTACCTCGAGGGGATTATCGAGCTCCTACCTTTAATACTGTTATTTACTGGAACACTTCAAGTTCCCAACCCCAATAAATTTCTAGTAAAATAAATAATACATACTGATCACGTGTAATAAACGTATCGATGCGTTTTATTTTATATTTCATTACAAAATCGTTTTGTCTTCGCTTGAACGATTCATAATGGTCCCAAAAAAGTGCTTGAGAGGAAAACCGTTTCTGTTTCGACTGAGTTCTCGAACGCGACGTTAACTGGCGAAGTGTTCTGTTCCCGTTGTAAAAAACTTCTTTACATCTTTGTCCATAGAGCTCCCATTGACATTTTAAAGCGGTCGTTCTTGTAACGACTGGCTGCAATCCAAAGATACAACGAACACGTAACGTGCCTTCGCTCTCTTCTCCATTCTTATTCACCGGTGCATAGAAAATCCCTGATAGGATCTCGGGAATGTCTATTCCAGAGGAATCCTTCAGACCGGATTTCGCCTGGCTGCGTGTACGCGTCTCGTCTAAGATGTTCGCCGATTCTCCACGGAAACGTGCGGCTAAAGTGCTTTCAATGATCCGACAGCCCCATTTTCGTTTCACGTTCAAACACGGGATAAAGGAAACGATCAAGAAAAATAGCGTATGCATCGTTTAAGATGGAATAAATTCGAATTTCCGCCGTTTCGAGCACTCTGAATATGTAGGCGTATACAAACACAGGAATCCGAGAATATACAGATATAGGGATTTAGGAATATCAAGATTCCCAGGTGCAGATACTATGCACCCGGTATAAACTCGTGGAATTCGTGGAAGTCTACTTTCTTTGTTTCTCGAAATGATTTATGCGTGTTATTGACTTAAACAATTCGCTCGAGATACATATAACATCAGGAGTACATTTTCTGCTTTAACTCGTCACGGTCGTATTTGAGTACTCTGCTGGGGCTTGTGACTGTTGAATTGTATGTAGGAGTATAGGGATCTAGAGGAATGTAAAGATTCTAGGCATATAGAAGGCTACGGGTATAGAGATCCAGGAATATATTCATGGCTGCAGAGCATACAAAGATCTACAGTCATAGTGATCCATGGACATGATGCTAGCTGTCGGAATCTAGGGATACAGAGATCACAGACATAGATCAGGCACACAAAGATTTAGGATGACAGAGATCTACTGATATAAAAATGCATGAATCTAGACATACGTATAGAAATTGTATAGATATTTACGGGTCTAAGAACGTTTGTTTCGACATACACGCAGATGCGGTTTGAGGTCAAAGTCGCAAGCAATTCATTTGCGGGGATTTTGAAATGCTTCTAGTGGAGTAGCGTCGAAGTAAAGAGATTCCGGCGGTTCGATTGATGATCCTGTTGAAATTTGCCAGTAATCCATTGCGAGTGAGCAGCTGCAGCCAGTTTCGACGCGAAGTGGTTTAAGTCAACGTGGGATCAGCCAGGACCGTGTTTAATTCCGACCATCTGCGACCATTCGATGAACGAGCCGAATTGAATCCGTGGCATACCATCGCAACCGCGTCGTTAATTTCAACGACACAAATTAATTATGATTGTTACAGGAAGAATTAGTTTAACTAGTTGAAACTAGATCTTGACACTTTGATACGTTCATTTTATGATTGCTTTTAGCTTTTCTATTAAATTCGATTGATGGTCTCGGAGTAGCCAACTCGTTGGTCGTTAGTAACATGTTCATCCGTTAATTACGAATTAACTCGATGTTCGAAACGAATCTAAAGTACTTTCACTCATACTGCGGTAATGTAATTTCAATAGCCCACCGCTGGAGGTTCTATTAATAAACCTTTTGAATGCTGATCGAAGGCCAATTAACGAGTCTTTGATCGCTAATGATTCGGTTATTATTCCATTCGAATCGCGAGCACCGGGTACGTAGATAAGTAGTTAAGTAGCTTCGATCGTTCTATGAATCAACACGTTCCTCGCGCAGTAGATTAACCCACGCGAGGTACATAAGAAGACCATGTCGCGATCTAATCGGACATCTTGAAAATCCTCATCGACTACTGACGACCACGCACCGCAAACTCCAATGTCGCGTGCATGAAAAATCAGTTATAAACGATACCTATTGTTAGTCGTACCGAGTTGTCCGTGTAACGAGCTGAGTGGGATACAAAGCAGTTAATCCGATAATAAACTTCTGCGACGATTAATCCTTACGTGCACGACCGTAGTTGCACTTGCTTCTGATTCGAATAGAACGTCGATGTCGTGGCTTCTGTCTATTATTTGTCCATTTGAAGGCACTCGTAATATCTGGGCTGCTCGAGACCATTCGGTTGGGTGAAGAAACAACGATCGTATCGACACTCGCGTATTTTACCTTCTCTATTGTTCTCTAAAATGTTTGAAATTCTCACTCCTCTGAACTGGAGAGCTACTCGAGTTTAATCATACATTTACTTGAAACGAAAGTAGAACTGGAAGTCCTAAACCTTCGAAGTTCTAAAAGATTCAAAATCCTAAAGTCTCTAAATCCGTCAATCTCCAAAGATCTGGAATCTACAACCTTGCAGGTCAGCAAAATCTTAAAGATCAAAATTTGCAAATCCCGTAATGTCTTCAAAGTTCAAAGGTGTCTCAAAGACCAAGTTTCCAAAGTCGAGTCAAAGTGCCATATGTTTGTAACTAAAAGTTGCATAGGCGGATCGTTCCGTACAAAGCAAGACGGTCCTACGTGCACTTTATGGATAACGCTAGCTCGGACAAGCATAAAAGCGTCATAGCAGTGAAGCGTGTTAAGTGAACTTCTTGATAACACGCTAGCTTGAGCAGGTATAAAGTGACGTGGTAGTCGAGCGTGTTAAGTGAACTTCCTACGATCGGAATCATTATTTCAAGGATGTACTTTACGATCGTTCTAACTGAGCGATACATCGTCCACCTAAACGAGCTACGTTCATTTGCCGCTTGAATTGTCAACGGTACACAACCGTATAACATAACTGCTGTTGTAAACAGTGCGACTACAGAGGCAGATATCTCGTGAATTATAACATAAATGGAACAGTTAATAATTCTTTATGGGGCTGCAGCTGCACGCTGAACGTTTCGTGTTGGACAGATAATTAAGATTATTCGCGCGAAATGTGTTCTTGCGAATTTACGCAAATATGGATTATTCGTGAAGAGTGAAAGATAAGAGTTATAGACGAGATCTATATAATAGCAAATTCACCCATTGCTGACTAGAACATTTATAGAGATCTCTAGCTCTAGTGAAAGACAAGCTATATGGTTATAGACGAAATATATGTATTAAGAAATTCACCCATCTGACTAGAATATTTATCAAGATTTATCTCTAGATAAAGATAAGATAGAGTTAGAGACCAAATGTATGTACCAGCAAATTCACCGTCGCTGGGTGGATTTATAAAAATCTGTCTCTAACTCTGACGAAGGATAAAATAGAATTATAGTCACCGTTTTAACGAACACAGTATTTACGCATCGAATTGTTCGTGAATTTCCATAATTTCATCGAATCTATTCGATTCCGTCCTTTATCTTCGTGTATCTCTGTTCTCCGCAGACGCTCCGAAACGTCATACATTTCTTTCATTGGGTCGAACGCGACGGAACTGTCGCAATTTCCTGGCGACGAGTGTGCCACGTCGATAGCGTCGACCACAGAAAAGCTCATAAAGAATCGCGACACGAATATTGAAGCGGGAGACTGGTTTTATAACATTTTTAGAGCTCTAGAACCGCATGCGGGCTCGCGGAACGTATGGGCGGGAAATTGGTCGAACGAACGTCATCCTTTGTCGCGGTCGCATAACCATCATTATTCCTCATGTTCCTTCTGTTCGACCAGAAGACAATCTCCTTCCCGTATTTTGCGAAACAAGACCATTCCTTATGTCCGTTGCGAGAAATTATTTCAGAAGATCAAATTATTAGAGGTTAGTATTGTGATGGGCAGATCGTATTGATAAAAATCTCTCTCCATTTCCGAGATTTCCAGTTTTCAAATTTATGAATTATCGTGTCTACTCTTGTTCTTTTTTGTCCGATCAATTACGTGCTTCCGTTCTTGAAGATTGAATTAAATTAAATTCTTTCACCTGCATTGAAGACGGATGAAATTACCTGTCTCTAGAACTTTCACCATCAATCACCTCATTCTTTATTTTCAGCTATTTCTGAAAAGTAATCCACAGTAGTTTCAGTGGAGAAGAGATATTCCTCTTACGTAGTATAAAATTGTAATTTTTTAATTCGCTCCTAGAGGAGAGAAAAGAGGGATACCATTTCCAACGTACAATGAGATGACTGTGAGACGTGGATTTAAAGAAGTTCTCTCAAAAGGAACACCTTACACGCTATTCCCGTCATTATCTCGTGAAAGGGAAACAAGCTGCTGGAGTTGGATTTCTCGGTAACGCGGTTAGAACGGAAAACGAACTTTTCTTGAAGAGAACCGATCTTTCCGTGACTGTACTTGAAGAAAAATTTATTACACAATGCATTTATCGTAATCCAACTTCTACGGAGGCTACTTTCTTCTCCATTTTTATGAGCGATGTATTTCGTAATAAAATCGCTCGCAAATGATGTATTTCGAAACTCTTAAGAACTACGTTGAAATATAAACGTTTGAAAGCTACAAATAAATCTTGTTAGAAAGTACTCGACGTATTTTAACCCTTTGCTTTTATAATCTGTAAAAAACACTTTTTAACAAATTTTATATTACGCATGTGATGTATAAACATAGTGAAACATACAATAGAAATTATTAGTAGAGAAACAACTTCAAAAGAATTCATTCAACTTTTTAAGTAGCAAGTTTTGAAGTTGCTGTTTGCAAATAGCAGAAATACAGTCGAGCTCAAAGGGTCAAATATAATTTTCATCGATCAAATTTCAGAAATGTGATGAATGTGGAAACTCAGAGCACACAAAGTTGTATAAGAAAACATAAGAAAACGGTAGAAGGCGAAGGGGAAATATCACGTATCTACCCTCGCGAGGACAAAAAAGAAACGGTATCTCTTATTAAACACCCTAATTTTCCCAGCTCGTGTAACAACGACTATCCCAATTCACTCACTGTTCCATCTACCTTTTTTCTTCCCATCTCTGCTAACGAACTATCCGTTTAACTTCCCTGCAGCACTCAGACTGTAGTGATCCCAGGGAAAAAAAAGAACGAAGGTTCGTCGTTTCTGTATCTGCCGAGGGGTGGAATTCTCGAAACGGCATCAGCGTTAAAACTAATTATCTGACGTCTGCTAAGTTTTTACGTTTCCGTCGTGGAGGATTCTCGAGAGGGTTAGACCGGATGAAAGCGAGCCTCCTGTTTCTTGATTGTCCATAACCGAGTTGCTCGTTGCCCGAGGCGAGGAGGGGTGAATTTATGACGAAGGAAAATACGTGGGTGGAGACGATGGCTCGTCAAAACAGCATGCGTGTCACGAATATTCGAGAAACAAGTTTCAGCAGCAGGTGCAGACAGTTCGGTCGAAAATGGCCGGTCAGTACGGTCGTTAATGTCACCGGGAACAATAGCTGGATGAAAACTGCGACAGGTTGTATCGGTCAGCTTTTTAATTTAGGAGAAGTTTGGTGCACGATATATTATATGGAGCTTGTATAATATTACGTTTGTTGCTAGATGAAAGCAACGCAAGTCGCTTCATAAGCCGTCATATATAAGTCAAAATCTGTACCTGAAATTTCGTATTTTTCTCTTTCGGGTTTGATTTCAATAACGTTGATTGCTGCCCCGGGCCTGGCAAATTGTAACGTCGGCTCTGATCGCTACCCTGTTTCCAGCCCTCGTCACGTTACACAGTCCGCGGAATAATAACGAGAACGAGCCTTGTCCAGGTCTCTCGCGAACTCGCGATAACACGAGGCGCGCGTGGGCAGAATAACAGAGCGAGAAGCTTAGAGGCAACTTTTATCATTAACGTTGCCACCATGGAAACGAAATTCTTGTCGAGTTAATTCTACGTTCTACGCGTAATCAGCTGGGAAAGCTGGATGATTTTGTCCTGGATCGTATTTAAATGAAGCCTCGCGAACGCACGATGTGTGCGGCTACTTCCATTTTGTTCCTGGTACACGGAACAAATTTAAGTTGCGTTGCGGAGTTTGTCGAACTTTCTAACGTCATTGGACACGCGAGATGCAAATTGTGCACAATAATCTTGTACAACCGATACATGTTTCTTTAACGATCTCTGATGTTAGAAATTATTTGGATATGAAGGACAAATATGTAATGGCGGACAGACGGTATATTGTACATAACCAATTTTATGTGATAGTTGCAGTGAACATAAACAAGTTGATCTAAAGAAAACGAGCATGAACATGAGAAAACTTTCCCTTATCTGTGTTTGCCTTTTTTCTGTTTCTATTTGATATGATACATACATTTATGAGAAGGTCGTTATTTAAAAAAAGTGTTATTTTGTTGAAGAATGGTAATTTCCGTCATCGTTTACGCTTTAAATTTTCTTTTATCCGCCACTATAGATCCGAGATCACACGTTTGGGATCGCGAGAGCGAAATGACGAATAGGAGGATGGTAATAACCTCGTGTAATGTCGAGCATCCCGACGTAATCGGTCGTATAGTCGATACCAGGGCTTTCGGACGGCGTGATGTAGAGATGTTAAGGTGGCGACAATAACCGTAAGGTTGGCTCGTAAACTTCGTTTCGGAAATTAAACCATGCCGGCTTAATTCGTATATAGTCTGTCCCCGATACCCCTCTCTTTAACCCTGGAAGCACCCTTGCTTTTACCCCCCGCTTATACGATCCGCCGAAGCGTCTACGTGACGGGGAACAACTTAAGAGAGATTCAGATCGCAAACCAACTTGACGTTGCGAAACTTCCAATGGATTCCTGCGATCTTGTGGAAAATTTCAGATTCCTCCTTCGATATCGTGTTAACACGAATTGATATTTTTTTGCTATTACGTTTTCGAACGTTGGGTGTTCTCTAACTCTTGGAAACACTTCCCTAACTCTTCGACGTGGGAGCACGTGTAGAGATAAACGTGAATCGATTGGTCTTAATATCACAAACCTCGAATAAATGTCTGGAGAGCCACAGTGTCGCCCGCAGGATCTTCGTTTGCCCCTCTGATTCTTTTTTTCAAAGCTTGGAATATCAAAGTTTAAAAGTCCCCTCTTGTCTTTCCCTGGCATCCATGCCCTTTAACGGGTTTCAGGCTATATATCTTTATACTCGTTCAAAGAACCTTTCCATCGAAGCGTGAATTTTACATCAAAGGGTCTCGGGAATGTAATAAAATATGTGGTGACCCTTCAGAGAGGATCCTCTAACGCTCTCTCTTCTTTGACTCGATGAAATCTGCTAGCAAATGGAAAGATACTGTTGATCAATGCTACCGTTCAATTATTGTTGGATGGACACGATTTTAATTCACTCGGAAATGATTTCACATCGATCTTGTATACTCTGTGTATTTCCATGGTATACAATGCAGACCTTCGTTAGTATGCATCAGATACCGTCTAAATATAATTAGAATCTCTGCGAACGGAGTTATATTTCAAAATTTTGCGTACGCTACGAAACTGGCGATGTTTCGTAAGAATTACGATTCAAATCGTAAGAAATATTCCACAAAATCGAGCTATTGTGATTGAAATATTGCAAGGGTGCCATTTTATCCCAGAGCCATTCTCGAGCGAGTTCGCGCTTTTGAATAATAAACGCATTACCAACGCCCTCTATTTAGCCCTTATCTCGTCCATCTTTAATAGGAGATCCACGATCGGACATCGCCTCGATTTCTCTCCGCAAATTGTAAGCTCCTAAAGGAACATCTATCCGCAGAGAATACGGAAGCAACGGAATAACTGTACGAACCGCACGATGATTTATTAATGACACAAAAGAACGAGGGAGTGACTCGACGCAGCGACACGGGGTTTCAAACGATATTTTTCGAATAAATATGAGCGGTTTCCTCGGCTGCGAAGAAGGGAAGAAGGCTTAAAGTGCGCGGTGAATAATAAAACGATATTTAAGCCGCCTCTTTTCGGGACTAGTGTAGACGTCGAGTTTTAAAACATCTTCGTGTACACGCATAACCTTTGCGCGTTTATTATTAGTAGCCGTGATTCTGGTAGCAAGTTTTGCGCGAACGCGTTCGAGATCCGGAGAATAATGGCGTATCTGCGAGTACACAAAAAGCACCGTAACAGTTAATTAAACGCGAATAGAGTAACAAGAGTTCCGAGAAGTTTGCGAGAGTCTCTGTCGTTTCGTCGTTAATAACTTCAGGAATTCAACATTTAGAAACAATGAACGACGAGTGCATGTCCCCGTTACCGAGTTCTAAGAGTTTACCTACTAGTCGGTCAAATTAATTCCATAATGTGTAAAGCACAATTTCAGCTCCTTCAATTATCTAACATCTCGTCGAGGAGCAAATTTTCCACCGCGGAAAGAGGCCACCGGGGAAGAAGCGATTTCAATTTACTTTTTTAGAGCGAGCGGTTAGAAAAACCCTAAGTACCACGAGTGCACAAAGAATACTAGTTCGTTTTAATTACGAGACCACGGACAACCGCGAAAATACATATTCTCAGCACGATGAAAGTTACGAAGTTACCGGTAAATAATGTTACTCGAAATCGCTCACAAACGTCTTAAATCGTGTGTTCAATTTATATCGAGCTGCCAACACGGTGCTCTCATATTTGTGACGTATCTCTCTCCGACAAGCCCGAAATTTGTAGGATTAACGAAAAAAGAGGGTCACTAAGACCTCCTTCTGGATGTAGGCCTCCGGAACCAAGCGCGTTAACCCCTATCAAACGTCCTCTTCGTATCCAGCAATTTTTTTTAAGGACTCCTCAACTACGCAGCCATTTTTCTTCCACGGGGGACCCTGGTCGAACAGAAGCTCCTAATAATTCAAACGTCGAGAGTTTATGACGACTGTATTATGGAGCAACTTTAAACATTTCCTTTTTATCCGGAACGAAACTATGATTCGTATAATTCGTGATATTTCGTCGTTCTCGATTATCTCGACACGATTCTTTCCTTCCTTTTCCCCTGGAGCCACCATTATATTCTTGGAGGAAACGAGCAGCGTGGTTTTATTGTCCGCATGTGCGGCACACCAGCACTCTCAGATAAGAGAACTTGGCATCACGTAGCCCTGTAGCATTGTAAGAACGCGCTTTACTCGTCCGTGTACGAAAATAACGTCGTTCGTGCTGAAAACGCGAAACAACTCAAAGTGATTTCTTCGGGTTTACAGAAAAATTATGCATGCCTGCGTTCTCGCGTTAGCACCGTTTACAAAAGTATCGATTCCACGCGCGGACGGTGTTGTGTAAATGTTACAGGGTTAAATCCGAAAATATTAACGCGTGGCACCACCATACACCGTATAATCCTATAAATGTTTAGATTGCAATTCGAAAGTCGAAAAAGTTTCATTTCGGCACGCGCCCTTTCAACTGTATCGTTTCAGGGAAGAAAAAGGAAGTCGAAGAAAATCGAACGTCGATGATTAATTGCGTCCATTATGACGGCTTCAATTTGAACAATGGCACATTGTTCGGGAATAAAAGGACCGCGACGAAAATAAATTCAGATTGCACAGTTAATGCGAAAGAAAGCCCGAAAAAGCTCGGTCCGGAGTGGAGCGGTCGTATTGTTTGCGGTTCGTATTTGGTTTCCTGTGCGTGTTTCCGGTTCGGGCTTTTCTCCTGTAGTTTCCCTTCTCGTGTTTTTACGTCCTACGAGAGACAAATATGGCGAGAAAAACGAGAACGGGCAGGAATTCCTACGGAAGTTATTAGCGGAGAGCACGGGGGGAGAGGAATGTCCCTATTGGCGCAGAATTTGGCTAAAACGGTCGCGATATGACGAAGGGATTTGACGGGTAAGCGGCTATAGATTCAGGGTAACGAGGCCAGCAGCCCTCCGTATCCGATCCCAAAGCGAGCCGCTATCGCTCGACAGATCTCACGGAAATCCGCTGAGCAGACTTCCGAAGCTTCTCGTTAAAGAGGCTGCCGGTAATGATAAACCCTGCGATCGAAGACGTCGCGACGCGCCGAGTGCTCGCGAGCGGAATTTTACTGAAAGACCCGAGGACTCGCAATTAAACGTGCCTTTCTTTTCGCGAGCCACGTGCTCTTTGCTTTTGCAACGTTCGCGTCTACTTCGAGTGACGTAATTAAAAGGTCTCCGCGCGACGACGTTGACCCGACGGAATTCCGCGTGGAACACGGTTGTAGGCTTTTCGAAAACGATCCAAACAATATTAGTCCGGTTCGAATAACGGCGAAAGAAATTTCGAAACGATGGTGGACCAGTGTCCAGCGAATCGCGCGGAAATCGATTCGGAAAAACAAGGATAGCCAATTAAAACTCGGTATTGCCAGTGCGTAATGGACTCGAGGACGCGATCGAATGTTCGAACAATATTGAACAGATTCGTGGTGACGGCCACAGTTTTTTACGCCCCAAGCGGTATTCCATAAAGTTTCGATAACCGTTAGAACGATACTAATTAAAGCGTTTATCGATCGGGTAATTCTGTTCTGCGATTAGCGGTTGTCCCTCAGGTAAAATACTGAAAAAGGTTAAAAACTAAGATCAGTTAATCTAACAATTTTGCAGAGTAGGATAATTTTGCAGTTTTGGGACACAGCCATTCTGACATAACTGGGTCGAAGCTATTCCAAGTTAGGATAATCGTTGCGATCTAGAAATTCCTCCCTTTGTAACGTGGGTCGAAATTCGAGCTCGAAAACGTCCGTCTCGAATTCGAGGCGAATGTTGACAAGACATTGGCAGTCGCAGGCACGCGAAACACGTTGGCCTTTGCTGCTGAATCGGCAGACATATCGACATCAACAGGTCCTTTCTAGGTGTGGCCAATCGAAACGCAGACCGAAGGCCAAAGTCGTAGGTGGAACGAACCGTATGCCGATAAAGCGAGGCGTGTTCGCACTTTGAAGCGACGCTGACCGACTTTACGCCACGTTTCACCGTGGCCGAGGGCGGCGAAGTAGGGTGGGCATCGTCTATTAGTTTCATTACCGCGTTTCACTCGAATTTCCCTGTGGTGTGACTGCGAAGGGTTAGGCTACAGAAACATAGACAGCCTTTCGAGCTTGTCCCTCGACGACCCTTTGTCCCTCAACGATACGCCGCACTGTTTATTCTCGCTTTTGTTTGGCCTGTAGCGCGACTCGGCTAATAACACCTTTCCTTCTGGTATATTCAATTATCTCACGCGACACGTTCGGCGAAAAAACGCGGAAGAAAAACAACTTCGTCCTACGTTCTCGCTTTTTTTCTCCGGTGTGTATTTATAACGTCCGTCGATTAATTAGCGGAGCCGTTAATTGGTTGAAACACCGGGGAAACTGTTTCGAGAAGAGGAAAGAAAAGAGCGAAAGAGGACGAAGAAACGAGGTCCGCTTGATATTTGCATTCCGAGAGCGGGAATAACGTCATTGTCGGCAGCCAGCCCTTTTTCGCGTTTCGGTATCCGCGTCACGTGGGAGCGTTTAAGTCCTCGGCAAGAAGGGCGCTCTCGCCCTTATAACGGCTCCAGAGACGCCAAATATTAGCAGAAAGTGCAACGTACACACTCTGGATGTTAAATTACCGACAACCGACCGATGACTGTGATCCAGACTGTATATTTGCTCGGGGACTCCCAGCAATATTTATTTCGCGCCCCTTTCCCGCCCTTATCTGCGTATGCTCCTACCTGCTGACCCTACTTATCATTCCTCCGCCTCGATTTATCTTCCAGCTTCCAATTTAACGTTGCTCACGGCCACCGGGAAATTCAACCTTCCTTCATCTCTATTTTTATCCGCTTTCCCGGCCACCTTCCGACACTTGGTCGACACTTTTTCTTCTCCCCCGGTCCATGTTTCAATTTCTCCGGCCTCTCGCTAACATATTGACCGTCACATTAACGCTTCGGATGCCAAACCGAAGTCGCCGAGAAACCCTACCACGTCGTCATTTCACTTTCAATTTGTCACCTTCAAGTATTTGACAAAGTGTTTGCGATAAAACAAAAGTTATAAAGAAAGCTGCTTTCCGGAAGAAACGGGGGTTAGAAATTTCGTTATATTATAGCAACTCTAACTTGAAATCGTCGAAAGTGTACAGCTTAGAAATAATTACCTGTTGCGCCAAAATTACAACGCGTCTTACATTGAAATAGCAGTGACAGTAGAACGAATGGCTATAGAACGTGAAAAGTATTACACCTTATGCAGGTACGGACGAGGCACTCAAAGTATTAAAATGATAAAAATCTGCAATTATAATTGTAGGTATTCCAGTTCATGAATATTGGAGACACTTCCGGCGGAGCATATTGCTTCGATTTCTTTTGTAACATCTTGAATGTATTCAGAGCGCGCTTAAAGCATCTTATGAGTCACGTAGCGACTCCTTTGAAAGAGGGAAGTAGATCGAGTGGCCATTTGCAAGGGTAGAAATGGTTCGAGAGAGAAGTTCACGGAATTGACATGGAAGTTTTGGGTGAGAAACCGTGTACGTTTGTGTATACGAACAGTGACGTGACTCGTTGGCCTGGTAATGGCAACTTGAAGCAGGGTTAAAGTGCAAGCCAAACCTGAACTTCGAATATCTATAGCCGCAATGCGATCGAGTGGAACTCGGAAATGTATAGATTAGCAACGATAGACACTCAATTAATTCGTCAGAAAATACTACTGTTCAAATGTGCTGCTCAATTATTACATGGAATTATTTTATCGAATATTTGTACAGAATTAAAAATGTATTCATTCAAAGCAGAGGTGTAAATATTCGAACAGCACGAATTTGGTTTAATCAATCGTTTCTTGAAGGCTTGGAAAATTGACAGATTTTTATAAAATCGCACAAAAATTTATTGATTTGTCTCTGAAAAATAAAAGTTCGATGTTTGTTTTATAAATATAAGAAAGTATAGATGCGGTGGATGTAGCGTTCTGCATCGAAATTAGAGTGCTTTTCTCAAAATAATTGCCTGTAATATCGTTTAATTAACGTTAATTGAGTTAGGTTCGATCGCATCAGGGCGATAACGTCAGCTGAAATTGAATGCTGATTTTCGTTGCTTTCCACGAACAATGTAGCAACAGCTATCTCGCCATTCGCCAGCCATACTGGCGCGCGTTAAATTATTACACTTATTACACGGTGCTGCGTTAATGTGCCACATGGCGGCTCTATCATCATTTCAGAGGACGTATCTGGGCGAGAAAATCGTTGTCCAACGTCGACGTGACGACTCGCTGCTTATCGTTTGTCACGCTCCCCCCGCGTGAATTATTCTGATTATTCTCGATCAAGAATTGCCCTTATCGTTCGGTCCCTTATAATTTATCGATTGCCAATGTCGATCGTGTTTACGCGGATGACTCACCTTGCTCCACCGTTCGTTAAACTTCCGCGAAGAAATGTTATTAAAACGCTAATGGAACGAACGTGTCAAAACAAGAATTTGTTGAAAGGTTAATTAAAATTTTACGTAAACTAGCTACTGCAAATGAGAAACGCGAACACGAAACTTTCATTTCCAAATGGAATGGTTTGTAAACAAAGATGTCTGCTTTTCTTTACGTCGTTCAATTTACGTGATATTATTTCAACTGTGCGCAGCTGTATACGTGAAAATGTTTGCAAGACATTTAGAAAATGCCGGGAAAGTTCATTTGTCTCGCAAAGAAACTCAGCGTTCCGAAATAACAAGATTTTCCACGAACATTTTGTAACATTCTGAAGGGTGGCTTTCAGTTTCTTGGTAAAGGAAGCGATGATGTAATTTACAAGACTCTTTCAAGATTATCGTATTTATTAAGCAGTGACACGAACGTAACAAGAATCCAACTTTTGTGCAGCAGCAGTAATTAAGTCAAGAAAATGTACTACCATAATTTACACCGAAGCACGTGGCATTAAACATGATAATTTTTACTGAACGAATTACAAACTGAATCATCCATAAAATGCTTCCACGAACATCGATCATCGACTCTGAAATTAGCAAGCAGTAATTGCGACCATACGAATGCTTCAAATTGAACTTCCCTTTTCAGATGCGTTAATTTTAATTAGCATCGGAATAAAGTGCTCTTTAATTGCGGAAAGCTTATGAGGCTTGCCAACCTGTTCATTAGTATCACTTAACTGCTGCATCGAATGCTTTTAGAGATTTGCGAGTCTCATTTCCAGTAATATTCTTAGGGACCCTCAATTTTCTTCTCTGATAATCCTTTCGCAGTTGCATAACTTCTATATTGCGATATCTCGAGATGTAGGGGTCTGTACGAAGATCTGGGCATATGGAAATTTGGGATATGGGGGTATTAAGATTTGGGGATATAGAGATATGGCGATATAGGGATTTGGGTATCTAGAGAGATGTGAGACTATAGGAATTGTGAGGTGTAGTAGTATAGGGATGTAGGGATTTGGGGATGTAGGGATTTAGGCATGTAGGGATTTGGAGGTGTAGAGATTTGGGGATGTAGGGATTTGGGGATGTAGGGACTTGGGGATGTAGGGACTTGGGGATGTAGGGATTTGGGGATGTAGAGATTTGGGGATGTAGGGATTTGGATATGTAGGGATTTGGAGATGTAGGAATTCGGGGATGTAGAAATTTGGGGATGTAGAGATTTGGGGATGTAGAAATTTGGGGATGTAGAGATTTGGGGATGTAGAAATTTGGGGATGTAGAGATTTGGGGATGTAGGGATTTGGGGATATAGGAATTCGGAAATGTAGAAATTTGGGGATGTAGAGATTTGGAGATGTAGGAATTCGGGGATGTAGAAATTTGGGGATGTAGAGATTTCGAGATGTAGAAATTTGGGGATGTAGAGATTTGGGGATGTAGGGATTTGGGGATGTAGGAATTCGGAAATGTAGAAATTTGGGGATGTAGAGATTTGGGGATGTAGAAATTTGTAGATGTAGAAATTTGTAGATGTAGGGATTTGGGGATGTAGGAATTTGGGGATGTAAAAATTTGGGGATGTAGAAATTTGGGGATGTAGGAATTCGGAGATGTAGAAATTTGGGGATGTAGGAATCTATCGATTCAAGAATTTGGTGAATTAGAGATTTGGAGATGTAAGGATTCGGAAATATATTTATTCAGGAATATACGGACTCAAAAATATAGCGATTTGAAGTAGGGATTCAGGCATACAAAGATTAGGAATAGAGATTTAAAGATTAGGTATTTGAAACATACTATACATGAAGATGTACTTGAAGAACGTGAATCTTTAAAATTTCTAAATATACATCACAACATAACGTGTATATACGTTCAAAGCAGCAATTAAATTTATAGGGTCTGTCGTTGACAGCGAACGCGTTAAAGGAGACACGTCATCACTCGTCACGTTCCTCGATCGTAACACTCAAAGTTATTATTTGCATTCTGAAATGAATCGCGGAATCAAAGGCGGAGTAGCGCGAATTCGCGCGTTTCTAGGGCAAGGGGTCGCGTTTTATAGCCGTGTAATTCCGTTTGGTCGCGGTTACTTTCTACGCGACACGTGTTGAAATATTGCTATTTACGAATCGCGCGAATCGCGGTGCAGTAGGCGATTTTACGAGCGGCGATAAAAGCAAAGGCGAACGATTCTTCAAACAAGCCGTCTTTCATCGGCGATCCTTCGCCTTTCGAATAATTGGCAATAAACCCAGTTTTACACACTCGAATCGCCTTGCGCTTCGCACGATCGCTTCAATGAATCGGCCACGTGCTCTTTGTTTTTCTCCCCGTTCGCCTCGCGTTTCCCTCTTATTGCAAATTAAACTACAGCCAGAGACAACAACGTAACACAATGTCGTATTTCGTTGTATTAAACCAAGCATTCGGTGAAAATCCTTTCACTCTTTGAGGCATGTGCTTTTAAAGAAAATAAAAACCCAACGTGCACAGAATTTTTGTTTGATATAAAGTGGAGTAAACATTTCTATTATTTAACATAAAAACATACGAACATAAAAGCTTTTTGAGATGGGTCAAAATGTAGCGTACTATGTATAAAAGCTAAGCAAAAGGTGGGACAGATCTCACATAACCTCGAAGAGTTAGATCAGTCTTTAAACGATTACTCTTTAAAAAATATGTCTTTCAGTCAATGACAATAAATATGTAGGTCTCATTCGTTGTATAAATAAAAGTACATACTTCGACATAATACAATATCATAGTTTGTTGTATTAAACGAAATATTCAATAAAAAGCAGACTTCAACAAAGCTGTTTAGAAAAAATACATTTTTTAGTTAACGACAATAAATATGCAGATCCCATTCATTGCATAAATAAACGTACACACTTCGACATAATATATCATAGTTTGTTGTATTAAACGAAATATTCAATAAAATTCAGGCTTTGACAGAGCTGTATAAAGAAAATATATTTTAAATGTGTAGAACCCATTCACACATAAATCAGACTTAAACAGAATCGTCTAAATAAATGTTTCTATTTAAAATATGTAGAATTCGTTCAGAAAGAAATACACACATAAAAAAAGAAATTACAGTTCTAAAATGGCGATCAAGATTATCTCGTTTACCCCGTTGTTACGTAATAGAAGTGTAATTAGAATAATTGATAGAGTTGGTTTCGCAACGTAAGGGTTTTTCCCAGTGAAACGTCATTAATTACCGGAGAATCACTATCGAGGTGAATCCACTAGACGGAACTGAAATAATCGTCAGAGCGTAGAGTGTAGAACGTATCCGAGGAAAATCCGTTCGAAACAGCTCATAAATCACCGCCAGCACTCCGACAAGAAGCCCGCAAGGTTTTCGAACACGATAGTTCGATTGGTCGTTCGTCGATCTTGTGTCGCGTTATTCTCCATGTTTTTCCAGCAAACACGAACCCGGACGCGACAAATTTCGACGCTTTCCGGGTACAGGAAAATCAATGACCACGCAAACGTTATGACACAAAACCGTGACGGATGTGGCCGTAATTATTCGCAGCACCGTACATCATTCCATCGATTTCACCTTTTTTCGAACGCTGTTTCGAAATGTAAATTTTCAGAATTTTCTTCTTGAAAGACTGAATGATGAAGAAGCACATTTACGGTGTAAATAATTTGTGTTTTAACAGAATGCAAAATTTACTGTCTGCCAAGGTTTGAGAAGTAAATGATAAAAGAAGTAGTAAGAATATTTACAAATTTCCTTCGAACATATTGGGAAATAAAGGGAGAATAAGTGAGTGCTAATTGTACTTGACAAGTATTGCTAAGAATAATATATCGTTGTTCAACCACTGAGAGGGTTAATGTGTACCGTAAATGAGGAACGATGAAATTAGAACAATTGATCGATAAATGTGTCTTACGCACATTAGGCGTATTGCTGATTTCATATTTTCCAAAATCTGCAAGCTCAGCGATGTCTGTGCTGACGAAGCGTAACCCTGTGTGCACCCCTAAGCCGTTACATGGTTCGAAGAAAAATACACATAATAAAAGTACACAGAGCCTCGCTGTACATACACGGAAAGAAGTTCGCGCTCCGAGGACGTTGAAATCGCGCAAGAAAACGAGGCACAGTTTTCTCGGAGCAGTAGATTTCCTTCCAAGACGAAACCGTCGTTTTGGCAATCAGAAGGTACAACGTTCCACGAAGTTTTCGATCGTTGAAGCGCGAAATACGAGGAATTCGTATGAAACTTTCACCAAACTTTCTACCCAGTGTTTGATTCTTTGATGCGTCATTCAAACTTGGAGAATTTTCGAAGATTTTAGGGGAGTTTCGAAATTGAGACAGTTGAGCGACTTGGATGATGATACTTTCAATTCTTTTATTGTGGTATACCTCGGTAAATCTGTTCTTTTGTTAATGGTATTGAGTAGACTTTCTGGAGAGAAAACGGCGATATAAGGGGAGGGAGATTTATTAATTCCTTTGTTAATAATTTGGACGAGTGGTAAGGACTTTATTTTTGTAGTTAAGAAATTTGGTTTATGGATTTGGAGGTTTCGGGATTTCGGGGTTTAGGGACTTGGGGGTTTAGGGATTTTAGGGGTTTTGGCATTTGGGAGTCTTGCGATTTGGGAGTTTAGGGACTTGGGGGTTTTGGGATTTAGGGGTTTAGGGATTTGAAAATTTAGGAATTAGGGGATTTAGAAATTTGGTAATGTCCGAATTCGGAAATGTTGGGATTCGGAAGTTTAGGAATTTTGGGGTTTTAGAGATTTTGGGATTTAGGGATTCCGAGATCTAGAGATTTGAGAATTTAGGAATTAGGGGATTTAGAAATTTGGTAATGACCAAATTCGGAAATGTTGGGATTCGCAAGTTTAGGAATTTTGGGGTTTAGGGATTTGGGGTTTTAGAGATTCGGGGATTTAGGGATTCGGAGATCTAGGAATTTGAGAATTTAGGAATTAGGGGATTTAGAAATTTAGTAATATCCAAATTCGGTAATGTAAGGATTCGGGGATATAGGGATTCAGAAATATAGCGATCGATGATATAGGAATTTTATTTTATAAAGGTTTGGGAATATGAAGATCGAAGGATATAGTGTTTCGGGTAGTATAAGTATTCGAAAATATACAGATTTGAGGATTCGAGGATTTGAGGTTTGGTTATTTGGGGACTTACGATTTAGGGACTTGGGTATTAGGGAAACTTGTAAATTTATAAATTTGTAAATTTGATTTGTACATTTATAAATTTGATAATTTGAGAACTTGAAAATTTGTAATTCTAGGGATGAAAAAATTTTAAAATCTTATCCTACCCAATAACCATCTCATCTCAAACCAAGTCGTCCACAAAAATAAAGATCTTAAATGACTCTAATTAACTTGAAAAATAAAACATGCAGTTTTTAAACAGTTTTCCAAAACTGAAAGTTTACGTATTTAAAAAAGCTAACTTATAAAAAAAAATGATAAGTCACAAAATAAATATAACAGAGACGCGTGAAATGCAAGCGACGGAATTTTTGATTCATCTCTTCGCGGTAACGAATAAAATACGACGAAATTTATGGGGACAACGTCATCCGGCGAATTTTGAATCACGTTGAAACGGTAGTCGGTTAATAAAATCGTCGTTGGTGCGCGATTTCTGTTCCGTCGTCCGCTGTCGCTCGATTATGCCGAGCGAAATATTTGCCAGATACCAGAATATCGTTACCAACGATGCTAATAATATTATGTTTATCCGTATATTTCATGGTAGATAGAACAATTCCTCGCGGAACGAGAATCGAATAATACGCGCAAAACATCGAGCGCGTTTAATTCAGGATTTATTTAAACATTAGTAATACGGTGAATTTATAACAATCGCTGGAAAATCGCTTGAACGTTCGAAATTAGTTTCTCGAATAAATCCTCTTTCGACGATCCGCCATACGTTGTGTCCGAATAATTTATTATAATGTTAAAGGAATATTAAATCCCCCGACCAACGGAATTTCCAATTAAAATCGTATCGTGGCAATTATATTACGATAAGAACTCCAACGAATTGAACGAAAATTATTGTATCGAGATTATGATTTAATCTATGAAAAGAAAATGTTCATTCGGAGATAACGTACAGCATGTGCTCGTAATGTATGATCGATTTCTCCGCACGGCCGCTTAATAACAGTTTTCCGAGTCGATTGTAAAAAGATACCGATAACAGGAAAATCGTGGAGCATTATCCAGATCGGCAGCCGGATCAAATAAGGCTTCTAAACGCTGTCGAACTATCGAGGAAGGAGGATTTTTAATGGACGCTGGAAAACGGCCAGCGGCAAAAGCGTTTTCGTTTAACAAGCCCGTCGAATAATTGACGCGCATTAAACGTTGTAACGAGAGCAGCGAAACGCGATAAGATATTATCGAAATTTCATCGGGAGCCTAATCGCCTCACCGCCATCGACCTATCGGCTCACGGTACTATTCGATTTCCATCCCGGCTTTTGTCAAATCGTTAATCCCGCCGTCGCTCACCCTATGCCACGATCGTTTAATTGGTTCACCGTGTCATCTGTAAAACACAGATTCGCTTCCGGCAATTACGCGTTTACCAGCTGTTTCCTGCCGTGAAAATTTCGCTTGCCCAAAAACCTATTGGAAATTTTCAGCATTTCGAACAATTTACTCGACCGTTACGGTCAATTTAATAGCAAACAATTATACACGCAGAAATCGATTGAGTAAAATAATTGAAATTTTCATGTCAGGGCGATTTACTTCTGGCATAATTTCGTTTGGGAATATGTGGATTCGGGGAAATAGGGGTTTGGGATATAGGAATTTGGATTTATAGGGATTTGGGGAATAGCGATTTGGGGATGTAGGGAATTGGGAATGTAGCAATTTCGAAATTTGGGGATGTAAGAATTTGGGGATGTAGAGATTTGGAGATGTAGGGATTTGGGGATGTAGAGATTTGGGGATGTAGCAATTTGGGGATGTAGGGAATTGGGGATGTAAGAATTTGGGGATGTAGAGATTTGGAAATTTAGAAATTTGGGGATGTAGAGATTTGGGGATGTAAGAATTTGGGGATGTAGGGATTTCGAAATTTCGAAATTTGGGGATGTAGACATTTGGGGACGTAGCGATTTGGAGATGTAAGAATTTGTGGATGTAGAGATTTGGAGATGTAGGGATTTGGGGATGTAGAGATTTGGGGATGTAGCAATTTAGGGATGTAGAGATTTGGAGATGTAAGAATTTGGGGATGTAGAGATTTGGAAATTTAGAAATTTGGGGATGTAGAGAATTGAGCATATAAGTATTTGGCGATGTAAGTATTTGGGGATGTAGAAATTTGGGAATGTAGGGATTTGGGGATGTAGAGATTCGGATATATAGAAATTTGAATGTCCAGAGATTGGGGGGGTGTAGAATTGGGAGATATAGGAATTTGGATGCATAGATATTGGGAGATATAGGGTTACAGGAATCAAAGAATTTGGGGATGTAGAGATTCGGAAATAATGGGATTCGACAAAATACAGTGGTAGGGGTTGGGAAAATACAGTGATGTAAGGATATCAGAATTCACAAATATGAGGACTCGGAAAATAGACATTCGGGTATTTAGGATATTTTCAGAGATATAGGTATACAGAAATCTGGAGAATCGTGAGTTAAGTATTTGAGAATATGAAGATCAAAAATATACCAAATCGATGGTCTACACATTACAGTACCTAAAAATTCATGTATTTAGCGATTTGGATGTGAACATTAAGGGTTGTATAGATTTGGAAATGTATAATTTTGAAGACCTAGACAAATGTATAAATTTGAAGACCTAAATATTCGAAGATACAGGGATTTGAGTACTCCCCAAAATTACCCTCGCACATAAACCGATTCGATAACAAAATAAGCACCCCGGTAATTTATTTGCGGTAGAATTTATTGAGTGAGCCACTCATTCAGCGCAAACCTGGCGCCACCGGCAGATACTTAAGCCATAAACGTCTGTCGAAATAATTATAGCGCACGGGTCGTTCCTCTTTCCCGAAAGGCCACACGAGTTACGCGCGCTGCCGAAGATAAATGGAATTCGCGTGTTTTGTCAGGGAAAAAGTATAGGTACTCCTGTAAATCAGCGCTGGAAGTCGAGAACACGTTTCATTCCTAAAATATTTCCGCTGCTTATCGGCGTTGACGGAAGTGGTACACCGATAGCGCCGCACGACGACCAGATGGATTTCCGAACAAGGAAAATCTATCAGGAATCTATCCGATGATTTATCGAGCTATTGTTTACGAGTCTCTTCAACGCGATGCGAACGAGAGCGCAGAAATTTTGTGTCGAGCGAAATCTCGCGATTGAAACGATTTTCCCATTAACTGAAGATGTCTGCGATACAGTTACACTCTCGATTTATCGTTCTAGAAGATATTCGAAATTTACGAATTACTCAAATTCCACGGATTAAATTTCACAGATTACATACAAAATTGATTGTATAATATACAAAAATGTCTACTCTCCTTTAAATATTTAAACGATTACGATATTCTTTTGTGCTTGTATAAGTTTTAATAGATGTCTCATGATTTCTCTGCGACAACCTTCTATCGCGGGACTCATTTCCTCGAATTTAAACAAATGATCCGTTTATTTCTAAGAAGTGTAAAGAAGCCGCACAAATGGAACTGCCAAGGGATATTTAATTAAAAATTCTTGCTTTATTGGCAGTGGCGGTAAAAGGAAATGAAAAATTCATCATCGACGACTTTCGTCCCGTTAAGCTGTCGTAATCAACTTTTCTCACGGTTCCGCGGTAGTTATTGATTTAATATATTGCACCTACACGTATACATCGCGCGTGCGACGCGGTAGGATGAAAAACTGTTTCATTGATATTTGTTCGAGCGAGAAGCCATCTCCTGCGTCATACGTATCTGTTGTCGATCATTCAATTGCTGGCGAAAAAAAAAAGAACCAGATCGTCTTCGTGGTGTACGTTCGTGTTTGCGGGAATGAAAATGCATCGCAAGGAAATGCAGGTGCATGTGTGCGTCATTGCATGGTATTCAGAACGATGGGGAGCGTGACGTGGAACACCGCGAGGACACGGTTCATTTCACAGGTAATATTCCCGATGAAATGAAATCGTCCTCACACGCGACGTGTCATTTCAGTTTACACTTCCCGAAGCAATTAACGTCAAACTCCACTCGGCTGATCGACAGCCCAAGAACAAAGGGTAAAAGTTCCAAGGATTATTTTTCCGACACGCGTTACACATTTCGGTCTCTTAATTTAGTATTTCACAGGTATTTAGGGTTAATTTAAATTAATATCTCTTCACTATATTCATATGATGTGTATGTATATCACTGTATATGATTTCTTGATTCAGGACTTTTGAACATGGCAAGGAATTAAAGTGAAGGCGTTTCTAAAGCGTGTAGACAATATGGCGTCCACTTCCTAACGCAACGATCTGCAATGTGCTTATAAAACTGTCCACAGAACTAAAAAGTCAGGACGCCATCACCATGGTGTCAGTGTTACTCTACTGCTAAACAGTGTTTCTCAACATAAACCCTTAACTACGCCCCAACTACCCTTAAATAAACCATCAGGAAAACTTTAATACTAGTTAAAGGACTCAAAGTGAATTTAGATAAAATTGGATACTTGTAACTCATAATCAAATAACACTGATCGATATTATATTAAGTGTAATATAAATAATTTTAACAGAATTTTCATATCTCGTGCCTCGCGTTAATATTTGTTAATGTGCTCTTGCCAGTGAGATTCACTCCACTCTTCTTTAATATCACATGTCAATCTTGAATCTCACGATTAAAATCTGTCACAATTTCAATAAATATTTTCGACCTCGAATCAGTTGTCACGCAGCGAGATATTTTTCATCGATATCGTTTTATAAACGATTTCCACGTCCATTTGAAAATAAAAATTTAGCATTCTTGAAAAAGTAATTTGTTTCTGTTCCCGAACGATCAAAACAGTATGAAATAATAAAAACGCACTAAAAAGTTGTCAATAACCATTGGTAGAGCGAAATCGTGTACGTGTCAAAGTGTTAACGCTCTTTTTCCCCGATGTAGATGATTTATTACTTTTATTTTTGTTCTGTTTTCTGGTAGCTTTTGTGAAAATTATTTTCTGCGCAGTGACGTTCTATCAATCTGTATTTCTATCTAACTTTTCACATTCGCTGTTTGTTCCAATTTCATTCCGTCATAATAAATGCACAAAGGGGGGAAATTTCAATCGCGCGATCAAATAATGTCAGAATAATTGCCAGCCGACGACCACTGTATCGCATGTTCAACGCATTTATGACTCTTCAATAATATCTGACTTGAAAGCTAGTTTACCGGAACTGTTGCTTTCTTTTCGGGAAAAAATTAATTAATGTCCAACCGTATCAACCTGGCAAACATTTCCGTTTCGATATAATTGCATGTGAATAGCGCACGTTAATGAAAAGAGACTTTAACAAACAACGGCAATTGAAAGCACATGTCAGAAATAAAACACTCTCGCTACTAATGGCACCTTTGTTTCGAGGGAACGAAGGTTGCTGTCGCGAACAGTTCTCGAAAGAAACCCTTTCGAACAACCCTTGCTAAATGAAGGACCGCGGTGAAACTGATCCCGAAATGAATAGCAGTCGTTAAAATAATATAGTCTACCGGCAAAAACAATGAAACGGTAGATTATGAAATCTTTATACCGGCTATACGTTTCATAAATTCTTTCAGAAAATCGGGATCCTTTGCGAAGCTCTAAATTTATTATTAAATAAATCGTGGCTCTAAGTAAAGAAAGGGGGGGCACTAATTCAAGAAACTTGGATCGTTCGTTAAATTCGTTTACACGGTTTCATTTTATTTCAGAAGTTGTAGCTTTTGATGCAAAAATCTTGTAGAGAACAAAGACTCGTTCTATGGTACTCTCTATGCTTCCATGATAGTTCTTGCATGAAGAAATGGTCAGGACATCATGAAGACAATGGGTCTCTTGACTGTATAATCTTATGCGGTTGAATAATAAACACGTTCAGGTTGCATAATGTTCTCCTTGCTTTCCACTATTTAGTTCAGTTTCAGACTACAGACGTTTTGAACCGCCAAGATAAAATCTTTAAGAGACAGAAATATGGGTGTATCATTTTCCAAGCAATTTCCGCTGAAAGCGAAGCAGACTGTTGGATTGACGGCGAAAGATTGGTGTATCGTGCAAATCAATCGACGGTGAAATTCTGAAGCATTCGAAACGAAAAACCCAATGGTAATCGATCAAAGAAATTCAGAACAAAGCAGTGAATCGGTACGTAGACACGCAACCCGGTTATGCAGCCATATGTTCCAGAAACGGAGTGGAGTATGTACTATCGTACAATAGCGTCTGGCACATAATCAACCATTGATTTCATGAAAATTCAACGAGCGTTGTTACACGTTCTATTTGCCGTACACAAAACCGCGTATCGATCTTGTATTCCTTATCACGCGCACCTATTCGCTTTGCTCCGTGAAAGGTCAAGCAATCTCGAACACCTGCTCAATGCACCGGCTCGTTCACCTTAATGTACACTTCATTTATGCTCCAGCGATGATAATATGGTCGGATGTGGTTCTAACGAGGTCGAAGGTCGACCCTATCGGAGCAACGAACAGAGAGAGGAAGGATAGGCTCGGAAATTCACCAGGATCCTCCTTGTTCGAGCTCACGACAGTGTTATTGATCCATGATTCGATTACACGGGAAATTGGCAATTCGTTCGATGCAACAAATGAAAAGTCCTCTAGGAATCTCTGGAGCCCTGGCTCCGACAGCTGTTGCCCATTGTGTAAACCGACGTGACTGACGTGACGCGACTACTGAAGCCGTGTGTTCGAGAACGAGAGAAATACAACAGAACTATAGGGACAAACGCTTGAAAAGTTTCGAAAACCCCGTATATCTCGAATTTCACAAATGTGGAATTTTTACACTTTCTCAAATTTAGAATTTTTCTAAAACTTTGGGACTTCAGGACGTTATGAAATATCATGCTAATTTCTACAGTAGAAAATTTCCTTGAACAAAAAAGTTTACGTTACTCTCAATACCCGTTTTACTGAACGATTAATTTAACCTTTGAGGAACCTTTCCGTGTAAACTAGCTTCGCGCTTTTTTATCGTCGCCAGTTTATTCCATTTGAAATACAAACTGCGTGTCCGAGTGGGCAGCTTGAAATAGCGGTGGCGTGAAACGTAGATAAAAGGGAAGAACAAAGTATCGGCAAATATTTAGATACGAATCTCTGTTGAAGTTGCAAAGTTTTCATTTCTCCCTTTTTTTAGTACGTTGTAGCTTTTAAGCTAGCTATTTCAAGCACTTTTATACCTCTGTCCCAAATATACGTTTTGCGCGAATTTCGGGAGCTGTTTTTTGACGGAAGAATGCGAACGGGTGTCATCCTTTCAACATTTTATATCCGTGGAAACCGTTATTGCGCTATGCTACTTTTTATTTTTGCATAATGAAAAAAGGTATAGTACGGATGGTACTTGAATATCTTTTATCTTGCATTCCATTTTCTATGTATAGAATATGAATATGAGAACAGCTATGCATATAGGAAATGGTTAGCGATATTTTAAACTTAATTCTCGAATGTATTATTACAAATTATTATTCTGATTTCAGTAGAAATTTCGAGTAGCGATAGAGCACATGACATTTGATCTCTAAAATTCCAGAGCACAAAAGCTCTAAATTTAAATAATTAAAGAAAGAGGTATATCAGCAACCACTTTTATTTTTGGGTATACCAAGCTATTCAGGATTCAACAATTCAAGGTACAGTTTGCTTCACGATAAAAAGTCGAAACGAATAAAAGTAATGGTGTATAAAATAACAGTAACAATAACAAATACAGCTATCTGTTTCCGTCGAATTTTCTTCTTGAACAGTTCCACAGTATTCCAACTAGAGTGAAACCTCTAATACGATCCCATACTTCAACTAGCCCATATTCAGACGTTCCGCATTTGGACCACTGGCTCTAATAATAATATTGTTCGGTTAAATTAGATTTGTAGTTGAATGACAAGTAACCCCATAATGGTCTAGCCGTTAAAGCCTCGTTCCTCGAGGAGACGCCAGCGAAATCGACTTCCGAACATCAAACACCGAGGAACAATAGACGCCTTAATTACGATTGACCGGAAATGTATGAGGTACTTTGGGTGGCACAGAAATCGTCTTCGCTGTTGGCTCCTTTGACGTAACTTCAAGATTTCACGGTTGAAACACGTGTCTGATCGTCTCTCGTCAAACAACCGCCCTCTAAAACGGATATCCTGCGATCCAAAGCTCTCAAAGGAGACTTCGTTGGAAACAACGGACTCCATCATTATCGCAATCAACGCCCTCTCTTCGGGCAAACGTACGAAGCTCGAAAACCGTTGATTCCTCCTCTTTGTATGTCAACCTATCCCGTGAAATTTCAGATGCGTGGCAAAAAACTGGCAAAGTTCGAGTCTGCAGTTGTCGTCGCGAATCTTTTCCATAAGGTGAAGCGCGAATGTCGAAACTTCGGCAATTTCCTCGGGCACTCGGAACGACGACTAAAATTTTCCGACTTTTCTTCGACGATGGCGTCGAGATGGGTTTCAACGCGTTTTTACGTATTTTCACGAGACTTTAATTAGAAACGATTACGATATCGACGATATTGGAATAACAGCTGCGTTCGAAACTTGGGGAGCGTGACAAATTTAAGAGAAACTGAAATAATAGAACTCGGAGTCTTAAGCGAGCAATGTAATCGAAGAACGGCATAAATTTAGCATGGTACCTAAGCTCGGGTCTAACCGTGGTTCCATCTAAGCCTGCCCATAACAAGCTTAGCTGTGTTAGAACTGCTATGGTCTGAATTTAGTTCGGGGTTTAGCACAGATTTGACGTGGCCTGAATTTCCTCCAATGGTCGTCTATCGTAACCAATCAAACCGCAAATTTGTCGCGGTTACGGCTACTGGCTGTCCGAGTGTTCGACTTTTAAATAAATATCGATCGACATCGAATCATCCAATTGTTAAAACGTCACGCTCGACACTTTTCGTGAACCTACACCCGAACATGCACGTTTAACCTTTTCGTATATTAACGCGTGTGTTTAGCTTTTAAATTAATCAAGGGTCATATATCTGGATATTGTGTATTCATTATTTTGATATGTCGCACATTCGCTTAGGAATTATTTATGTAACATAATTGTTACAGATTTAAAGTAGTAAAATGTGTTTTCTTCTGACATCAAAATATACCCGAAGAGGTAATAATACTAGGACTTAATTTTTTTATAATGTGTTTAGAAGAATGTCTTGAAAATATTATAAGAAACCAATGAACAAACCCCAAATGTACGATACTAAGATATTCATGAATTCTATGAATTTTAACCTTCGATCCAAGGAGATCAATAATTTCCCCGACTCCGTAGCTCTGTTGACCCAGAAGGATATAAATATAGGCCAGAAGATACGAGAATAGGAGATAAACTTTTGAAAGTATACAGACGAAAGAACGATACGTAGGATATATGAAAGCTTTGCTCGAAAACGGATCGAAATCTCGTTAAGAACCGGTAGCGGAAGACTGCCGTATAAAATATCACCGTCTTCGATGAATTTCAAAACGCGTCGACGGAACTCCGCTACGTATACATGGGACGTCTCGGAAATCTTTCTGAAGGTTCACGGTAACCGGAAATCACGAAAACGGGCAGCGGAGCTAAAGGAATTCTAACGCTAAGTCGAGCCGATTAAACTTTCTAAACTCTGTTACTAAATCGCTGTCTTTACTCGTTTCTTATTCGTAATTTACTAGAACGGATATTTAAATTAATCGTTGAAAATAGTTGTAAAATTATACAGATACGAAATGACAAATTGATCATTTCGGTAGGTGAATTGATCTTTAGGATCTTTATTAATGCACAGCGTAGGGCGCGTTATATACTATTGTTTCTACTGCGACAACGCGTTAATCTGCTTCGTGATCGTCTGCGGAGAATGACTTTAACCGCGTTGCAAAGGTTGACAGTTGGCGTGACGACAGATAATGAATCGATTAATCAAGTCGAATGACTTTGTAGCTTTGATACCAGAAACGTCATTGCGACACACGATGTACGACGTAATATAGTAATTGCTCTTTGGCTAACAAAGCGATCTCCTGTCTGCATCTACTCCGGCTCGGTGGTCAGGTTGTCCGACTCGTTTGTCTCCTAAACTGATCGTCGATAATTGAAAATAAACCATCAATCGTGATTGCGCTAGATTTTTACTATTACACTATACGTTCTTTTTAAGCGTTCTTTCTATAACCTAATTATTTCAGTATGTATCGGAAATGGAATATAGTAATACAGACGAAGATTGTACGATATCGAGGACCTTATTGATCGAACGCTGGGTTCGAAAAGTCCTGTGAAGTTTCTGATAAAATTTTTAAGTTCGATGTTGTATCTGCTTTTGCATGGATACTTGCAGAAATGATCAGGTTTAAAATAGACATGTTATGACCTGAAACTGTCCGGCGGATTTATGCGAATTTGCAACCGCGCTTGTAGTTGATGTTTGTTCATTTAATTTTCGTGTCAAAAATGAAGTTGACTCGATCTCCAGACGATCGTTATCAAGTTTACCCCGTTTAATTAATTCACGCAGGTTGATTCATTGTAGTTTTGAGTTTTAACCCCTGCTCAATTAACCGTGCGCTCGCTGCGAGCTAATTAGCGAACAATCTCCACAGCTGTCCTGACCAGAGAACCTCATAAAATTGACACGAAAATCCATTATCGAGGTTCATCGTTCTCGTGCTGCTTTTAATGGAACGCATTCGAGTTGGACCTATCCTAACAAGCGGCTTCGACTTTCGCTATTATCAGCCGGATTTCATTTTGCCAATTCAACCGTCCGAATTTTGCTTGCGAGAACAACGGTTCATATTTCGTACGAATAATACGAAATGATTATTTGCATTTAATCGTGAAAAATCTTTAATTTAGTCTATCATCTACAATTCAAAAACAATGGAATTCCTGTCGTGTTTCTGAGAACTCTGGAATTTTACGGAAATGACATACCCCGAACAACTTAAATTTTGCAGTAATTATTGAAGGTACGAGAATGAAGAGAATTTCGTTATAGAACCTTGTTAAAACGCGTTCAGCACGGTACGATTCTGCGAAAAAAAATTACAAACGTCCGGGTGAACAACTACACACATTCTTATTCCTAGAATGGAGCATACATATATTGTAGTTTATAGCAGATAAATCATGAGCAATGTTAATTACTAAAATCAGTGCGATAAAGGAGTGACACTAATATGGATATAGTGATATGGATGCAGTCTGTTTAAGAAATATTAATTTGTAACGTGTTCCTAGCGTGTAATAGTTGTCTGGCGAGTGTCGGAAGACACATTACCAGTTGAGGATGTGCTCGAATGTAGAACAATGTACCATGTAATTTATCATGATCCTTCGGATCCAACCGTGCAAACAAACCACGTCTCTTTGGTGATGCGCGAAACGTGATGTGCTTATGCAGTTACGATTCACGAAATCTATTACGGTAGATTTGTTGGGAATCCGACAAGATTCGTGACTGGCGCTGAAACAATCGAAGAGAACTTCGATATCGGATCGGGTAAATCATAGAGGACATCTAGGAACGACTCGTGACAAGGGAACACGTGATATTGTATCGCTATAAAATATTAAAACCTGAAACTTTCAAATTTAAGCAAACAGCGAATATTCCGTGAATCGTTTCGGTGACGTTCATGATTTTTCATCCGATCCGCGTTATTAGCGTTCTCGTTAACGCTTTGTCCCCGATTTAATTAACACGTCGGACGTGCAGTTTCCTGCTTGATTACAAATGCTAAACTGACGTATTTTCCTCGAGGACGGAAATTAAAGGGCTCCGTTCCGTGTTTTCAATCAGCCCGACTCGCTCGTCAGTTCCTATTTTACCGTTTTGTTTAAGTTGCAGATTGCCTGGCCGACAAAGTGTCTTTCGAGCAGGTTCCGAGCGTATCCGCTTCGCAACGCTCGCTGAAACTTTCGCGTATTGTTATCGCTGCTATCCGCCGATATCCGCTCGCTGCAAATATTTGCGTGGCGAAAGAACTTCCCCCGACTGTCGATCACAGAGAGCCAATTTTATTTTATAGCCGCGAACGAATCGCAAAAATTTTACGACCGGACGATTCGATGGTAACCAAGCTACCGTATCAGTGTTCGATAATTTGTTTCGCAGGGTGAAAAGCGAGAGGGGCGACTTACTCCCCGCTGACAACACGATATTCACCGGCACTAGAGCATTAGAGCAAAAAAAGGATTTGCATTTGGTCATGTACAAAGTAACCATCTACTTTGGGAATAAAATACTCCCAGGAGGAGATATTCCTCTCAGCTTTTGAATTAGCTTTTAAAAGGAATCGAAGCGTATCCGAAATTCGAATAATCGCGACGATTTAGAACGTAGACAGATACAGTGTATTGTGAACGTATTATCAAGACGGCTTTTCAGCTAATATTCTCCACAATAGGCTCGCGTATAGCAACGATCGTCGCTGTTTTGCCGAGGATCGTTCGTGCTTCATCCCTGATATTTCCGCACGGTCGTCGAGCACGAGATTGCCTTTTTTCCCGAGCGGAATAATCGCACTGCCTCGGGTACAGACGTTTTTCAACGACCAAGCTTATCGTCCGTGCTCGTCCGCGGATTTCCAATTTCGATGTTTAAACAAACGATATCGCGTATCGTTGCGTATGGCGATTCATCAGAGGCAGGCCTCGCTCGTTATTTCTGGATTGTTCCCTTTCCGGAAGAAAAATAAATGATACAGCTAAATGTTTATCTTCTGCCTTGACTATTGCTAAATACTCTGTACTATAATTCATTTGATTAAATTTTTAATCTCGTTCGACAACCCTTAGCGATCTTCAACCCCTTAATCTGCTAAGCAGCTATACACAGCTAGTTAATTATTGCTACATCGTTAAAACTAACGAAAGTTAAAATGTTGAGTACTTTGCCTTTGACGAACCTTGATTATACTGATTATAATTAAAATTGAGTTGCAGCGGAAATACGAGTCTTGTCACATGTGAATTGTCACACGAAGTGATGTGAGTACAAGATATTCTAGTACAAGAAGTTAGCTCTTCAGGAAAGGTACATTGCTATGCCACCACTTTTACTTCTTTCACGAATAATAATAGTCGATAAATAATGATAATAGTCAAAATAATAGTTAAACTTTTAACGTTGACAAGTGGTAAGCGAATTCAGCCTACATTTGCTACAGCAAAATCTGAGAGCAAAAATCCCTGCAGGAATATGAAAAAGAAACACATCACGTGTAACGGGAATATCGTACTGTTACTCCGTTATCAGCAAGCGGAATCGACTTTTCCTGAAGATTGAAATCTGAACTTTGTTGCGAGTGGATTTCCATGGTTTTACGCAAAACAATAAGAATGTGTTCTAAATCCCATCGACGTCGAATAATCTGAAACTCGAATCCATGGTTCGTTACGTAGCGTGATAATCGAATCTCTTATAATTCCCAACTTCTGCGCATTTCATTAAATATTAAAGTTTGAACGGTATTCTTTGCTAACCGTGGAAGAATGAACTCTTGTTTCATGTTCCCAAGGAGAGCTTTCAAGACTTTTCCCGATAAAAAGGTAGCTTCTTTCCTTCGAACTAAGATTACTGGAATAATAGCGTCTGATGTACAATTACAGTGATGCAAAAGAACTCTTGTAAATTCATTGTACGACTGTTGACAAAGATACAATCGTAACGAACTTATTTCTTGATCAAAATATCCCCTGATGCGAATAAAGCAAGAGAACACTTGTCAAATTAAGAAAGCCATTCACATTGACTGTTACGAAGATGAGCAGGATATTTTCTTCTTCAAAGTAACAAATTTGATATTTCTCGTTCCTAAAATCCCTGACTGAAAGCTTTCCAAGAAACAATTTTCTAAACCGCTGAAGACTTCCATTTAAAGTTTTCCTTCTTATCGCAACCAGTATCTTCAACAATCAGTCCTCGTCAACTTTATAGACCCTACAAAACGTTCGAACTATAAGGAACTCTGACGCGGAATCGGTAAACTTTCAAACGAGAAAAAGCTTTGGACACGCCTGGAAAATTACCTCGATGCTAGCGAGTCGCGTTTACGACGCTCATAAAAACACTCGCATCCTACTCGCGGTTGAATGATCTGCATGCATCCTATATTGCTCAACTTCGCATCGGTGAAAACTTCGTGACTACGTCATTTCTGTTCTTCGAGGATATGTCATGGAGGACCATTATTAACGAGGCGAAATACGACGTATTTGAGATGCGTGAAAATGTAACGCGACGTGGCTTGAGATGCAACCCTTCGATATTCAATGCGTTGAGATACTTCGTTATTCAGAAATATCGCGCTGCGACTTGCGGTGCAGTGACATTCATTGTCTCGATATTCGACGTGTCGACATTCAGCACGTGAACTTTCAACTTTTAATGCGTTGATTTCTAACGCATCGACTTCCAATACATCGATATTCAGCGCATCGACTTCCAATGCGTCGAAATTCAACGCGCCGATATTCAATGCGTTGGTATCCATTGTATCGACTTCCAATGCGCTAATATACATTACGTCGAAATTCAGCACGCCGAAGTTCAACGCGCCGATATCCAACGCGCTAATGTTCAATGCACCAATATTCAACGCGTCGATATCCAACGCGTCAATATCTAACGCGCCCATATCCAACGCGTCAATATTCAAAGCGCCGATATCCAACGCGTCGTTATTCAATGCACCGATATCCAACGCGTCAATATCCAACACGTCGATATCCAATGCGCCGACATCCAACGCACCGGTATTTAACGCGCCGATATCTAACGCGCCAATATTTAACGTGCTGCTATCTAACGCGCCGATATCCAATGCACCGATATCCAACGCGTCAATATCCAACACGTCGATATCCAATGCGCCGACATCCAACGCACCGGTATTTAACGCGCCGATATCTAACGCGCCAATATTTAACGTGCTGCTATCTAACGCGCCGATATCCAATGCACCGATATCCAACGCGTCAATATCCAACACGTCGATATCCAACGCGCCGACATCCAACGCACCGGTATTTAACGCGCCGATATCTAACGCGCCAATATTTAACGTGCTGCTATCTAACGCGCCGATATCCAGCGCGTCAACATTCAACTCATCGACTTCTAACGCTTCAATATCCATCGCATCGACTTCCAACGCGTCGATATCCACCACAGTGAAATATAACGCGACATTCAACATCCCCATCGCGCGTTTTTGTAATAAAGCCGTATTCTCGACACGTGCTCTAGCACAGCCGACAGCTCCTCGTTTTGTCGGTACTTTACAAGGGGAAAAGTTGGAGAGCCTCCGAGGCTGGTTAGAGCAGCAGACCCCTAAGTTGGCCCAATCGATTTCGTTTGGACGAAAGCTGAAAGTTCCCGAGTCACGTGTCCAGCATCCGGATCAATCCATCGGATGTCGTAATTCTGAGTCGTGTTTGCGGCTCGAAGGTTGAACACTTTAAAAGTTGGCTATCGAGAAGATGTTCCTTCGAGGCGGATCAATTTCTGGAATTGGCAGCGGTTCCCGAACGACGACCTCGACGAGAGATCAACTTCTCTAGCTCCGTTTAGCCTAATTTTACGTGGCAAATCCGCGGATGAGAGTCGGGTGATTCCAGTCTGAACGACCGCGATTTTGACGAAGTCTCGTTAGCGAGAAGTCTCGAGTACTTGGACGACTGGAAATTTTCCATTTGTAATATATGGTACAGTACGAATGTAGGATGAGGATTATTTAGTGATCAGAAATCATTGTGACGTTTGATTTACCGAGCGGAATAACGATATTACGATGGTTCGCGCACTTCCCCCAACATTGACTTTATTACGATCAATATAATGTGATGTTAATTCACCGTCAAACATTTGAATTATTTAAACCGGATTAAATTATACTCGAATAATATAGAATACATTAACGAGCCAACGAACGCCCTCGGAAACTATGAAACTGGAAGCCCTGAATTGTTTTCGTCTTCACAAAGCGTACCAGACTTCAATTTCCACGTACAAAGGTTCCCGAAACCCCGAAACTTCGCGTCCTTTCCAACTGGCGTTTTAATTTTAAAGAAGTAGAAGAAAAAAAGAAGTCAGCCTTTCCGATGTCGCGAGAGGTGCTCCGCTAACTACCGAACTTGAAGCCATAAAGTGCATGCGAAACCTGCCTTCCACGTGGCTCGCCAGGAAATTTGAAAGAACGATTTAAAAACTTTGTACTTGCGAAGAAACCCTTTTGTACGACTCGAGGTCGATGAATTGTTCCGCTGTCGAGCGATACAAATTATTAATATCTCTCGCTGGAACGAAATCAAAATGATCTCGAATTACGGCTCGCTCAATTTATCATCGACCAGTGGACTTCACCATCGATTACTCTATCAAACGGGCAACTTTGAGCCAGCGCTAACGATCGCTACCTAAACTTCGTTACATCGTTGTAACTTTGCGTCCCTTCGATGATGGAACGGTAAAATATCGCTTTTCAAGCGAGAAGATACAACGTACCCCTAGGGAAGAAGTCGCAGAATAACGCAATTTTGTGAAGAAGACCGTTATTTCGAATTCTAACGTATTCTATGGATACTTGGTTATGAGAGACATATAGGTACCAAATTATATAATAGGGTTAGGTTAGGTTAGCAACGCTACCCCAATTAACGGTGATTTGGTGTATCTAAAATTAATTGTTGGAAAGGCTAATTCATTTACTCCTATTTACTAAATGTTAAGATGATTACTGTTTTATTAAGCGTTTCTAGAAATATTGACATTAACCCTTTGCTCTACAGTACCATGACACACTCATGACGCACACTGTAGTTCCTACTCGATAAACCAGATATTTTCATCTTAATTTTGGGTTCTAATTATAATCTTCACAATCAAGGATCGTTGAGTATAAAATGTGCCTAACTTTTCAACTTTCTTTATTCATCTTCATTTTGTAGTAATAATAGTCCATGACGCAACTGTCTAGAAAATTGTAGGTTAAGCGGATATTAATTTACTCAAAAGTGAATGGGTGTTTGAGTGCTCGTAAACCAATATTAATTATCGTGAGGAACATCTTATGAAAAGTACTGATATTTCGTTGAATCTGCATTCGCGATGTCACTTGATATCACCGAGACCCGTCGTCGAATGGCGGAGTTTTCCCCGCAAACAGGCCAACGGCGAGATCTCGTTTCCCCAAAATTGCGGCCATCTTTTCGAGCCTTTACGACGGAACCCTCTCACAGAAATTAATTAAGCTATTCCGTGGACTCTCCCCGGTAATTCGAAGACTTCGAGCGGTGACAGACGTTCGCGTTTAAAGAAGAAAACAGGCGGATCGGTATGGAAAAAGTGTAGGCCAGAACGTAGACTACCGTGGAAATTTAATAAGCTAGGATCTAGAAACACCCTCGTACGGACGAAATCGACTTTGACGTAATTGCTGGCAGACCCCGGATTATCCGGAATAATCCGATTGCCCTGTGGATCCATAAAAAGTCTTGTTATTCCAACCAGAAGCATCTGAACGAAAATCGTTATCAATTTTCATCGTCTGTACATTCTTTTATTACGGTGCTGGTGGTATAAAGAAAGAAGGGTTGCTTCGAGACTTACTTCGACAACAGAACATTAGGTGGAATTCTCTGTTGCCTTTTCCATTCAACAAGAGGAAGAGTTTTGGAATACTGTTTTGGTTAAAACTTTGTGCAACTACAGTCAACTTCAAAAGTAATTACAACACTTTTAATTGCAAAAGTGCTATGACGCATTTTGTAGAATAATTACTGTTCAGCGCCTCTGTCGGTAATTGCATTAAGTTTCCAAGCTATGTAGAATAAGTGTATCAAAATAACTAGTATCGTTACATTTTATCCGCGCCACATTTCGCTGGAACATTTCGAGCATCTAGAAGAACGAGAACAATGTTCTCATTTTGGACCGATTCCACGGAACAGAAACACGGGTCCGCGATTGTAAAAGAATTCGTGTGACCAGCAAAGATCTATGGTCGGCGAAATTCGTCGAGTTCTCGAGATACCTCGAGAATCCGGTATTTAGTGTCGCGATTACGTTCGCCGAGGAAAATATTGCGCGAATTTACAACGCGGCGCATCTCGTATTCGACGAACGATGAAAAATTTAAACGAGTGTCACCGTTAATTACGCTGCAATTTTCCCGAGAACGCTGTTTTATCGACGAGCGTCGACGTCGTTTCATTTTGCGTCTAGAATGCATTCAATTTGTACCGTCAATCTGTCGTCGATAAAATATGAACGCGGCTACGCGTTCAGCGTACAATCTCCGCGAAGAAATTCAATTTCTCCGTCATATTATTAGGAAAAATTAATTTCCCTTGGCTGTTTACGGCACGATGACTGTCACATGACCAGGCGCCGTTATGGTCGCCTCCTCCTGCGGACATCCGATTTAACGCGACCATCCGTCTTGTCGAGTTATCGATTTCGCGTGTGTCCACCCTTCGGCTTCTACGCGAAACGACCGGCTTTGCCTTTTTATTACCTCTGTCTCCGCGACTTTTCATGTATTTTTTATCCGCCCCTGAATTTTCATGAAGCACCTTTACTTTTTGTCGAATAACGCGCAATCAGAATGCATAATGCGGATACCGTGTTTCAGATTAAAGGGATTTACTCTCCGGAAAATTAAACATGAACGAGGACACAAAAAACGATCTTGTACGAACAGGTGTATCAAAGATTTGATAAATCCCAACTTTTTTGTTTGAAAACTATTTAAGGACTATTTGTAAGAGGTACTAAAAATGTTATTATTATGCGTAAACGAATTTTAGGCTCTCCGAATGTATCAAATAACACTTGTATTCATGGGGTCGTCTGCAGTGGTTTTGTATGACACTTGTTAGATTTAGATGCTGTAATAGCCACAACTTAAGAGAGTTTATAACCATCAATAATTATTATCGTTTACGTTTAATTTTTTCAGTTCCAGAACGATTCGAATGTCTCTTGTGAGCAATTAAAACGTGTTGCATACAATCATTGAAACGTAAATGCACGGTCACCAATAGAGGAAAATCCGCATACGTCTTCATTTGATCCTCGATTTGCTTTCAACGCGCGATTCGACATTGTTCGACGTCGTAATCGATCCATTTGTATCGGTTACAAGGCAACTTCGCTCAGGAGGTCATCGTTTCCGTTTTAACCAACGACTCGTGAGATTACTCTTATTAGCGACACAGTTGTTTACGCGGACCTCGCTGCTATTCGAGAATTCTATTCAACTCGAGCGGGAATTCACGCATTGTTTCGTCAGGGATGAAGGAAACGCCGGGACGTTATTATGGTCGAATAATAACGATACGTCTCCGCTGGAGCACGGCTATACATCATACAGAAAGTGATACCAGTTACTACAATAGGACGGATTAAGCAGTAAGTCGACCTGCCTAAACTAATACGGGACGTTGTCAGATATTTTGTATAGAAAATGAAATTCAGTTTCAGCCTCTTCACGTCTCAGTTTCAAGCTTGTCCGAAAATGTGCACGCTTCTTTTGTGTGAATATTGGATTTGCCAAAAGGTTTTGTCGGTTTTTAAGCTGATATTCTACAAGTCTGACATATGAAAATAACATGTTATAGTTGACTGCCATGATATGTGACCGACATGTATACATATACCTGATTATTACTGACTAGTGAATTTAGCACAACCTCACTGTGTACCATACATGTTTTTCAGGTTATAACATCCTTTCTATTATGACAGTTATATTTCCAAAATGTACCTTTTCATTTTTAACCAGTTATAACAAATGAAAAACTGCATCTTGTAACTTTAATAGGATACAATAGATGAGCTACAGTAGAGTAGCTAGTAAGCTTCTAACTTTTTGTTAGAATTTGCATAAATAAATGTCTAGTGACAAGAACTTAACCGACACAATATTGTGACACATTTCTTGAATTTTTTGAAACAAGGACTCTGGGAAAAGGACAGAACATAGTCACCATGTGTGTGTTAATCACAGTAATTTCGAAATGCTCTGTAAAATAGAGTAAACACGAAAAAACAGACAATTTAAAAGAACAAATTAAACTGTCCCTGTAATTACAAACAAAAAAATTGCATGTTACATGTTTGCCAATGGTACTTTTTCGATAGAAGTTCGCCGACAAGCGAGAGTTGGAAACTGGTTTTCGGGAATTTCCGAATCGAATCCGGAATTAACGCACAGCTAGAGCGTGTAAAGCGATTGCTGTCGATAATTCGTAGCTTTGAAAGCGGAGTTCGGGTTGAAATGCACGTCAGACTGTTCGTATCGAGCGCAATTTTATCGAGTGCAAAGAGGGAAATTGATAGCAAAGATTGCTCTTTTCGCTTTGTCGACGCATGATGCATTCCTCGGTAGAAAAAGAGTCGCATAAAATTAAATTAGCGTTGTTCAAGGATCGGTTTCATTAGCGTGCAGAAGATGAAACAAGTTACGAGGACAGTAGGAGAAAAAAAGGGGACAACCTCGAGGAGGGTGGAAAGAGAGAAAAGGGTAGAAGAAATTAATTACCCCCCTAGCTCGGCAAGCAGCCGCCACTAAAAGTAGAAACTCGATCGGGAGAGTGTACAGGGTGGCCTGATGTCGCCACTTCGGTACACAGTCCTTGAACGATTCGAGTAGATGAAATGATTCCCTCCGACACCGTGCAACTTCCGATTGATTGTAAATGTGCTATGATAAACTGGAGCGGCCGAAGGACGGAATAAAAGCGACCGTTTGCATATTGATCAAGGATATTTCACCGACAACGCGTTCGGTACGTTCGCGACGATAAATTTCTGGATCGCGCAGCATCGATTCGTTCGGTCGCGTATCAAAAGTTCTCGGGACACGCGTTCAAATTAGTCGATCCATCGGCCAAAGAGTAATTATACGCGTAATCGAATGGAAACAAATGTACCGTGCGTTTATTTGCCGACAGAGAAGAATTAACGCGACGACATTCGAAGCTTTTACACGCGGATGCACCGTTGTGATTCATTTAATTGCGTTAATCTACCAGTTTCTGTGTTAATGACACGCACACGAATTTTAAATGGCAACGTTGATGTAGCGTGGGTAAAGTTCCGGATCGAAGCAAAGTTTAGTAACGCTCGTGCAGTTTGTAACAGCGCGTGGCGACCTAAAACGTGGAGGTCTGACACGTGGAAATCTAATGCGTGGTAATCTGCCATGCAGAAATGTGACGCGTGGAAATGTAATGCGTGGGAGACAACACGTGGAAATTTGACGCGTGGAAATCTAACGTGTGGCGATTTAATCCGTGGAAATTTGACGTATGGAAATCTAATGCTTAGAAACCCAATGCGTGGAAACCTGGTATGTGGACATTTAACGCGTGGAAATTTAACGCGTGACGATTTAACGCGTGGAAATCTAACACGTAACAATTCAACGCGTGAAAATCTAACTTGTAGAAATCTAATGCGCAGACATTTGTCGTATGGAAATCTGGGATGTGGATATCCAACACGAGGAAATCTAATATGTGACAATATAACGAGTGTAAATCTGACACGTGTAAATCTAATACATAGAAATCTGACGTATGGAAATTTGGGACGTGGACATCCAACGCGTGGAAGTCTAACATGTGATTTCATGCGCGGCAATCTGATATGTATAAATCCAACACGTGGAAATTTAACATGTGACCATTTCACACGTGGAAATCTGACATGTAGATATTCAACGCGTGGATATCTAACTTACAGAAATCTAATACGTCGAAATCTAACGCGTGGAAATCTATTACGTGAACGTACAACGCGTGAAAATTTAACATATGACGATTACACACGTGGAAACTCAGCGCGTGGATAGCTAACTTATAGAAGTCTAATGCGTCGAAATGTAACTCGTGGAGCTGCAACGTGTAAAAATTGACCACGTGGAAATCGAGGAAACGTCGCAATTCCTGTAATCATGTTGGACAAAAATGTTTACCGGAATCGTATTTTCAATCTCGAAAAACGGCTCGTACTTTCTCAGCCGTACTCGCAAACTGCGAATTGGTTGTACAGCTCAAAGGGTAGCTTCCAACTGAATGACTCGCAATTTCGAGCTACAGCAGTCGATTTCCGTAGCGTAACAGTCATTCGTGAATCAGACTCGCGAGTAATATAGTATGAAATTTATGGAAACAACGTACACATAGCCGTTCACGAGCCCGTGTTAGTTGTCGCAATAAGGGGAACGGAATTTATTAGCAAAGCTGCACTTAATCGCCCGTTTTCCGTCCTTTGCCGCTTCGAACGCGTATGAAATTCACGCGAACGCCCGGATTGTAAACTGAAATCCATCTTTGGGTTAAACCAGTTTATTACTAGCGATACTAATACGTTTCTCTCTCGGCAACGTGTCATTAAAAGAGCAACTGGAAACTCGTACGGGGAACGTTATTACTTGCAGTATTTTTCTTGTACGTGACACGCGTACATGGAGGCAATAAAATCCGGCAACGATCCTTTTTTTTCTGCCGCGCTAGGATAAACGAAATTGGGAACTTTCTATCGCGACGTTTTTATTTCGAGTGCAACGATTTAAATGCAATCTTCTAACCTGCGCTACTGGTAAAAAATATGCCGTTATATCATTTTTTGTTTTTAAAACGTTATCTTTTTGCGTGATCGAATACTCGCCGGTGTTCATCCAGTGATGTTATTTCATCGATGAACAAAAAGGAAAACAAGACGGGTAATCGATTTCGAAGCATTTCGAATTTGCATCGTGCAGAAACGGGAAAGCAACTTTCGAAGGTTTAATTATACTCGTTGTCTTTATAACTCGAATTTCGATGAACTTTCTGCAGAGAAATCGACGCAGTGTTCGAATGCACGGACGCGTTAAAAGCGTGGATAATCTTTCCTATTGGATACCGATAATGACTCTCGTTTAATGAAACTGGAGAACAGGCGGTATCCGCGTTAAACAAAAATATGACGATGTATTTTTTATTTTTATCCCTTTTGTTGGATGGGTGTCTCTCTTTGCATCGTGTCCGAGACAAAGTAATCCATGTAAATAGACGATAAACCTTTGACACGTCACGGTAAATTAATCTCGTTAAATTCGAGACCAAAGAGAAGAAAAAAGAGGAGCTTCGGTAAGTTCCGACCTGCCGATATGTGCATTAATAATTCATGAATTTAAAAGACTATTTGATAATCGTAACATCTGCACGCAATTAAAATGCAAACGCGCAAGTACGCCCGAACGTTTAAAAGTTTCTCCCGCTGGTTATCTTCCGTTCGAGCAAACTAGCGTTTTCCCAACAGGAAAAAAGTTGCGAGTTCACTGATTATACTTTTAAGGACACCGCGTGTAGCTTGCACATCGTTAAAAAAGAAACTTTGAACCAGTTTTCGAATGAACCAAATGGAAAACGCGTGCTTTGTTAACCAGCTCTGAAAACTAACACAGAACGTAAAAATAATGTTTTCCTCTGTATGCTTTTTCGGTTGCTATACATATATTCTCCACTGCTACGATAAAACGTAACTTTGTTTCCATATACGGTCGAATATATTGTTTTTGAACAATCGACGCAAGGAACGAAAACAGAACGGTTCGTTGGAAATTAACTTTAGCTGTTAACTGGGGTGTTTCCGGTCAGAGAGAAAAAGATTCTCTCGTGTGTGGAATACGAAGAAAATGGAGGAGAGTTAATTTGTGACACAAGGATAACGTTATTATCAAACGCAAGTTATTTAGTAATTGCCTAGTTCTTCTATTTATAGTTCAAATAATTCACCGATTTATACGAGAAATGTTCTCTTCCTTTTCTAAAAACGAAGCAGATAAATAATCATTCGAATCTCGAGTTTCTGAGACGTGATACTTTCAAGGAAGTTAATAAAGAAATCTAAACAATCGACATGTATTATTTTTCTAATAAATTGTTCTTGTTACTCACTATTTTTCTAGCAAACATTTCCGGCACTTTGCGTCGCTCAAATAGAAGTTGAAGATGATCTCTCTCCCCGAAGCGCGTTCGCAGAAGCTCGCAACAATGGTAGCAATTTTTCCCGAAGAATCCCTTCAGGGCTCTCGAGCAGAAGCTGAGCAAAGTTGATTACTTTCCTGATCTCCGCCGCGAGCTTTTTCAAATCGATTGACGAAAGTGACACGAACGCTCGCGTCGAAAGCGGACAACAGCGGCATTCAAAGCTGTGTACGCGGTTTACCAATGGGACACGCGTAGTCCCTTTTGTTCCGCAGGGAGTCGTTTGCGTTGTTTCCGGCGTGTTCCGTAAACAGCCGGCTTCCATCCACCACAGGGACCATCGCGTAGTTTTACAAGGTTGAATTCACGAGTTGCTCGACTCGGAAACCGTTTGCTCGCCTCGGTGACGCGTTTCCTGTAACGCAGCGAGGTTTTGCGGTTACCTTGAAGCTTTAGCTCGTCTCCGTGGCTTTCACGGGTCAACACGGTTCACCCCAACAACTTCAATCCGCTCTTCCGTCCCTCCTCTTATTTACGCACTACAAGTCTCCACGAGATTCCCCGCCCAACTATGCAAATATTTCCTGATGAATCTCGAATTTGCTTGGCGAACAAACACGGTACATGCCGAGCAGAACGCGTGGTAAACGGAGAATATTCATAACTAGATAAGAGCGTGCGGTTTCAACGCCAAAATTATATTACTCTTTAGATCGTAAATCGAGTATCCGAATCGGTGTTCGAGCGTAAGGAATTAGATGCTTGAATCTCCTGCATGGACGCAAATGATCTAAATTTAATTGGGTAACTCGGTGTAAGTATTAGGTTCCTGAGTTAACTGGTGTACTTATCGAATTTCCGATAACGTTGGATGTTATGCATTTTTATTTCCTGTTACTAAAATTTTGTCTTGGTTTTGTTGCGTAATGCGAAGTAAAATTTGAAGTTGTTCTATCAGAAAAGTTGGAGCTACGTCGAGCATGGTTACACGGTCGAGAGAAGTTCCCTCGAGGCGATTTAAACTCGATAGCTTTATCGAAAATATATGGGAAGAATGAAGCGATAATATCAGGCGAGTCAGGCGGTACAAATTGGTTTTATTGTCCGCGATAATTGAACACTCGCTCGTGTCTCATTTTCGCGTCCCTCGTAGCAGAAGGTTTTGTCGTGCAAAATCACGAGCTTAGCGTAACCGAGCCTCGTAAATCCGAACATTCTTCGAAGTCCAGCGAGCGACTCGAAGGCTCGACACTCGAGAAGCGCTCTCGAACGAAGATCCACGGCGTCTAAGGAACTAGGCTAGCGACGGCGTTTAATCGATGCCGGGCGAACGGCCTCGAAGATGTAATCTGCACGGTAGTCGAGTATAATGGCCCTCGTTGACCCGTAAAAAGTCCAATCTTCAATCGGTCTGACGCGAGAGCGTTCGCGTTCGAGTGCGACGATCCTCTTCGAAGCTCGGCTATCGGCCGCTCCCGTCGCGCGATCTCAAAAGCGTCTTTTCTTCTGTTCCAGATTTCCGTTGCGCCGAGAAAAACGGAGGAAAGGGAACAACAAGAAGAGACGATCGTAATCGCCGGTAACTCTCGTCTTCCGGATTATCGCGTCGCTGGAAGCACGATCGTCGACGGAATGACGTCGAGCCCGTCCCTCGCATCGTCCTCGTCGACGCAACGAGCCTTCGTCTGTCTGTTTCGCGATAAAACATCAGAAACCCACATTTAACCGAATCGTCCTAAGGCGATCAGAGTATCGTGTCCCGAAGGAGCGAGAGAACCTCGAGCGAGGAAATTCCAGGAAAAAGGAAAAAATTGCCAACCGTCTTCGTTCGCGGAGCGATCGTTGCTGGATTTCAGGAGTCGTTCGACGTTGATCCACCGCGTAAGAAGCTTCTCCGGCGCGAGAAAAAGAAGATTGACGACGCAACCGTTGAAGCGGAAGAAGATCTCGGCCACAATGAACAGCACGATAATGAGCACCACCAGCGTCATCGATTACGCTTGGAAAGTGAGTCAAGAGGACTCGACGATTCAGAACTGCGAGGCGGATCTGCCGATCGTCTCGCTGGTTAATCAGATCCTCTATTCCATCGTGTGCATCGTCGGCCTGCTGGGTAATACCCTGGTAATTTACGTGGTGCTGCGATTCTCGAACATGCAGACGGTCACCAACATGTACATCGTCAATCTCGCGATAGCCGACGAGTGTTTCCTGATCGGCATACCGTTCCTGGTCACCACGATGAGCCTACGCGGCTGGATCTTCGGCAAGATCATGTGCAAGGCTTACATGACCACCACGAGCATCAACCAGTTCACCAGCAGCATCTTCCTCTTCATCATGAGCGCCGATCGCTACATCGCCGTGTGCCATCCGATCTCCTCCCCGAAGATACGCACCCCGTTCATCTCGAAAGTGGTCTCGCTGACCGCGTGGGTCACCAGCGTGCTCTTCATGATCCCCATATTCCTGTACGCGAACGCGATGGAGTCCGAGAGAGGTATCAACTGCAACATCTACTGGCCCACCGATCGCGGAGGTCACACCACCTTCACTCTGTACACCTTCATTCTGGGCTTCGCCATTCCGCTGATCCTCATATTGATCTTCTACTTCCTGGTGATCAGGAAGCTGCAGACGGTGGGTCCCAAGAACAAGTCGAAAGAGAAGAAACGATCGCAACGCAAGGTGACCAAGTTGGTGCTGACAGTGATCACCGTCTACGTACTCTGTTGGCTACCCTATTGGCTAATGCAGGTGGCTCTGATCTACACGCCGCCCAAACAGTGCCAGAGCAAAATCACCATCACCAGCTTCCTGCTGGCCGGCTTTCTCAGTTACAGCAACAGCGCCATGAACCCGATCCTCTACGCGTTCTTGAGCGACAACTTCAAGAAGAGCTTCCTGAAGGCGTGCACCTGCGCCGTCGGCAAGGACGTGAACGCCACTCTGCACATCGAGAACAGCGTGTTTCCGCGGAGGAACAAGGCAAACGCCGAGAGACTTCAAGCGAATCGACTGGCCGCTTCGGGACAATCCAGGCTGGAGCTGGAAGACGAGGACGCCGAGAGAGGATTGCTGATCAGCAAGACTTCCACGACCACGGTGACCATGACGTCACGATCGAACATCACCATAGGCAACGACTCGAAGGATCAACCGCAGCGGGAGAGGGATTCGATGAAGAACGGGGCACAGCTGACTCTGTTGACGCAGGTGTAGGGATCGCACCCGATCGATCAGGTCCTGATCGATTAGATCGAACCTCGGTTGACCCTCGATGAGGTCTCATCGCGAGAGGGATAAGGTTTTTTAACGTCGTCGATCGGAATAGACCTCTGACAGGTCGACTCGAAAGTTTCTCAACGCCAGCGTCGTCATCCATCGAATTTTTGCTACTTCCTCGTGAGTCTGCGGTGTTGAATTCCGGTTTATCGCGAACACGTCTTATTTTCTTCGAGCTCCTGGTTCGTTCACCGGTGTCGTACCTGATCTCGAAATCATACCCAGGAGCGCGATCTCGATAATTATCGGAGAGACGAAATCGGAGCTTATTTGATCTTCGACGTGAAAAATGAGTCGAGGGATCGTTTGACCGACTCTGAACGACCGAAGGTGCTGAGACGTATGGATGCCTCGATGTTGACAAATGTACGATAACGAGGGGCACTTGTTCGACAGAAAGATCAGAGCGAGCGACTTTTTTAAGAAGTCATGTGGAACGAAGAAGAAACGTCGCTGAAGAGACAGGTCGTATTTTCTTAAGGAACACCCTTCCAACGCTCGTATTTAAAATTTAATTGTGACATATAAATTAAACCAAACGAACTCTTATGTATGTACATAATTTACGATAATGTCAATTGTTGGTTTGCTGGAATCGTACCTTCAACATTTTTATTTCGAGTAACGCTGTTGCAACTTTGTAAAATTATCATTGACGCTAGGATACCTTTTCATAAATAATGTATTTTGTAACGTTTAAGATCTGGAAACTGATGTCGTTGCTAAATAGTTAATAATAATTGTCTACTATGAAGGGTTTCTAGTGGCGCTTCGAGCAAATCAACGATATATTAAGTAGGGTCAAAGTGTATCGACGATGAGCATCGGTGCCAAAGGCGAGTCGTTGGAGAACTGTTTCAGAAACGATAGTCTGTCTTTAGACAAGAAAGGAGTCGCTGCGGAGGATTCTCGTTACGAAGCAGAACAAGGAGAGAGAAAGTACAAAGATCATCTTACTTCTTCAAGGACGAGTCTGCTCGATTCATAGCCAAGCAAGGTCGATTCACCTCGAAGAGAAGAGCGGAGTTCCCTGGAGAATCGCGTCTACCGTAGTCTTTTCCCTTATCTCCTCGCTGCCTTAATTCCCTCTTCTATTATTTCCACTCGCCCGAGGTACCTTCTGACACATGACGGAGCGTGAATCGTTTCGAAAGTTCTCGGGAAAAGTATCGCTCTTACGTGTGATTCGATCGTGTTTCGAATAATTGCGTGACACACTGTATACGTTCGTTTTTACCGCGGTATTCCGAGTATTAAAGGCAGAGAAATTCAGGAAACTCATTTCCATTTGCTCGACGAACAAAAAATAGCTGCACTGTGTTTGCCTTTCGATCAGCATACCTTTTGAACACCGTATTTTGTTACAATTTACCAATCGATAGTGTAGAATTTCGCTGTTTGCATGTATCGAATTTGTAATAAAATGTTAAATATCGAATTGCTTCGTGTAATGCAAGAACAAATAGCGCGGGGTCGTGAAAATTTGATAGAGAATCGGAGCTGGACTTCGGGTTCGATTTACTACGGATCGATGTCTCTATTTTTGAAGAATAGATTGGGTTGCCAAACAGCTCTCGGTTCGTGTCGAAAAGAGTAATTCCGTAAAAATAACAGCGAATGGGTGATTCGGATTAACTGTCGAAGCGCGTCGTTTCGCGAGCTCTTCCTCTTTTATGGCAACCTTCGAGCCGAAGGGAATTAGTTTAAGGTTGTTCACACGTACTCGAGATGTACAAGTTTTCACGAGCTACTTCGTCTTCTTTTCGGTTCGCTAATTTCAGTCGGCGAAACATAAATTCGCTGGTTCGTAATTACGAAACAGGAAAGCATTGGCCTAACTGGATAGATTAGAGTGGATTTTTTCAAATTTCCAACCACTCTGATACTATTAGCGAAATTAGGAGACTTGCATTCGAGAAGTCTAGTTACGCCAATGGACTCTTTCCAAGTTGCGTCAGAAGAGAGGATCTCCGAACGGTGAAAAATACAGGATTTCTCTGTTAATATTAGTTCTACGTAATCGTTGGTTATTGAAATGCCGATACGAACGGGTAATATTGGAGCAGAGTTTCTGAAACGTTCACTATTGATTCACGTTGCTTCGCAAGTTCTGGTTAATCCTTGCCAGACGCTATCGGCAACGTTATCTACGTTGGGAGATCTTTATTTGACAATTTAAGCCATCGAGCATCACGAGTACCGATAACGCGGAATTACTCGTAATTTAAAAAAATTAGACTCCTCCGATAACGTGGATCAAGAGTGCAAGTTAAATAGAACCACTCGAGAAACGAGGGACAAGTTTTTCGAAAGTTTGCTCGAAATCCTCGGAGCGGTGATCAAATTTATTATACGTTAAGTGGAAGGCGACATTAATCGTTTGCTAGAATAATGACCGAAATGTTAGAACCATCGTAAACAACAAGTATTTGATACGTGCGTTTATCCACGCCTGGAGGCGGCACAATATTCTACGAAGTATAATCCCATTTTACTCACCTCCGGTGACAACGTATCCTCGGTTGATTATAGTCGCTGCATATCAAATTAATCTGCCGCGTATCTGTAATATTTATAATCATGAGTTAAACATTTGAGTTCAAATTACGCGTAAATTACATTTGATTACAACTAATTTACCGAAAGTCTTTATACGGTCGGTTCAACCCTTTAATAGACCTGCAAAGAGACGAGCTTCCACCTATTTGGAAACAAAAGGACCGTCGTAATTAAGTTAATGAAGCATTTTCAGAAACAGTCGACGACTAACACGACCAAAGGAAGATTAAACTTCTTCCTGTTACGTTTGTCGACACCGTCTGACTGCTGCGACGAAAACATGCCCTTTACGACTTGTTATTAAAACTCGGTTACATATCATTTTCAACGTCGTCCAATTAAAGTGGAAGCCCATGCTAAAAAGCTGGATAAACCTGAGAATGGCGTATCCCAAAGGAAACGTTGGATGAACCGTTCGATACTGGTTATCCGAATAAAATTTCACCGGGAAAGAGAGGAGTATAAGTGCTCAACGAGAGAAACAGGAAACGAGAGTACAACTGACTAACGAATTAACGTTAATCACGTACGAGCAATTAACGGGAACTCGGTACAGAGGTGTGAATCGAGCAATCAAGCGAACATGGAAATTTCATCGTCCAGGAAAACTTATTTCTCCGTTTCGTTTTGTCATTTCCGATTCCCTCAATTATTCCATTTCTCATCCTCGCTGTTCAAACTTTGGAGTTTGTAAGTTTACACCTTTGTTACACTTTTCTGTTCAGGACCACTTTTCTACTTTACATTTTTCTGGTGTCAGGGTACTTTAGGTTCTTTAGGGTTATTCAAGATTATTAACCCTTTGCACTCGAAGTTATTCATTCATATTACCAGCAACTCGAAGCATTTTCGATAGAAAAATCATATTCACATATAAGTAAATGATATGCACATTAAGAGAAAATTGTCCCCATTTTACCTTACGTTATGAACTGAAAATTATGCAAGGGGTTAAACTTGACGAGGTTTTGTATAATTACCAATATTTGCAACGTATTAATCGTGCAATTAATTTTTAAGGATAAAGAAATTTTTCATGGTAAGATGATAGTGAGCTCGATATTCGCGGAGTATCACGAATCAGCCAGGTGACGCGTATCGATGTATCGAAGGCATTCGATCGTAACGAGTTAATTACGTTACAGGAGACCTCTTAACGGCGAAGAGGACGTAGGCGACGTGGTTTGGTAAAATAAAGCAAAAGGAGGCGTAACCTTGGTACCCTTTGGTCGTTATGGTCGTTAAGCGGCGGCTGGCATGGAATTCGTATTTAATTTCGTTAAACGAAACTGCAGTCGCATTTAAACTTTAATGTTCACGATGCAACGAAGCAGACTATGAGGGAGGAACGTTTAATCGGGATGCTTTTTAATACCGGTGAAAGCGAGACGGAAAACGATTGTAATTCTAATTCCAGATTAAAACAATGTCTCGTTTGCCAGGGAAAACGTTCGCGTTCTTGAAAGCGTCACTCGTTTTACGATCTTGTTACGAACATTTTCACCGTTCTTTAAAATTGTAAAATTCACTACATTGCTTAATTTTATGAACTCTTAAATTCATATATTCTTTACATTTATAAATTTCCTACGTTTATTAAATATATTAACTTTCAAATTCATATATTCTTTAGATGTATAAATTTTCAAACTCGTACCTTTTTTAAATACATGAACTCTCAAATTCATATATTCTTCAGATCTATAAGTTTATAAATTTATACAGTTTTTAAATACACGAGCTTTCAAATTCATATATTCTTCAGATCCATAAGTTTTTAAATTTACAAATTTTTTAAATATAAGCACTTTCAAATTCATATATTCTTCAGATCTATAAGTTCTTAAATTTATACGTTTTTTAAATACACGAACTTTTAAATTCATTCGTTAGATTTGTAGGTTTGCAGATTCCTACCTGTATAAAATTTCGAACTTGCAAATTCCAACTTTCGTAAATACCTAAACGTTTGATCTCCACATTAACCAAATTGTTCAACTTCCACGATTATGAAACGAATTACGAGTATTACACGACAGCGTAATGAAAAGTTAACAAGAAAATTCCGAAGTGCAATATTGTGATCATGAAGCGACGGTTAGGAAGGATATTTGGTGAACTTTGCGACGATATCAGTTTGAAGGAGGGGAAACAAGAGCCCACGCACGGTGTATAATATTCGCGAGATGTTTACTATAAGGAAGCGTTTCCCTAAAGATTTTCACACAATTTCCATGTAATCTTGAAGATCCGCTCCGAAACAGCTTGCTCACGGTCTCGGCAGGATTCAATCTTCGCGTCGCTGCGATTAAATATCCCGCTGATATAAACGCGGATCGTAATTCTTGGAAGAGAAGTCCAGTTTGATATAAAAGTTCGTAAAATCGACTGAAGATGCGCTAAGCAGGATTAACTGGTTACGAAATACGAATTTATTGCGTAGTTAAGCTGCGTCCAAAGTGTCGTCCATTATCGACAAGTTTATCAAACGAGAATTCGATTTCCTCCGACGTCGAGTGGTTATTACAATCTAATCGTACGAGTACATAAAATTCAAGGTCATCCACGGGAAGTATAGATTTTCGAACGCAATCGAAATTGTGTTTATTGGCTTATTTTTCTCGTAAGAGAGAAAAGATGAATTTTAAATAAATCGAGAATAAGATTTTAATTTGTTTATTAATATTTAGAAAATATTAATTCTGAAGGTAGGTAAAATAACGATGAGATTACGACCCATATTTTTTCTCGTACATTGTGCTGTGCTTCTTTAATAATGACATTATTTGAGCATCAATTCGTTTCGTGAAATCGACACTTTGCCGACACAAAAGAGAGAAAGGTCTTCGATTTATCAAAAGAGCTTTCAGCGGTCTCCATTTACGAACGCGGTTCACCACGTTTCTTCACAATGCCAGCATAATATCTCCATCAAAAAATACGTTATTACGTCGTAAACGAGAATATAGAAAATTGTACCTGTACAAACATATCCGAGAAATTATTGATTATACCGGCAAAGGTTAATGTCAGTGAGTCTCCTTAAAAAGTTGGTTCGTCAATCGGAGCGGTGAAAAGAGTACCTGTTCTATTTTCATTCAAATACCTACGATGATCACGGTTCACCGACGATTAATTCGCAATCAACGCTGCTTTCGGTATGGATTGTTTCTCCTTCTTTCAGCAGTGATTACCTAAAACCTGGCAACAATAGCAAATGAGAAACGTGAAGATAGCGAAACAGAAAATCATCGAGAGCTATGTTTCTTACGAAACGCTGAAACTTGCAGTTTACGAACGGAGATTTCGTAAAATTTCGATTTTTAGTAAAATTTGCTTGGAAAGCGACTTACTAAATTCTTAAATTAAATTAAAAAATTTCCGGTTGGAAAAATTATCATAAAATAGCAAGGCTTCCGTTTCATCAAAAGAAGCCTATGACCTTACTCGAACGTAGTAACAATAAAATAAAGTACGCATCTATCAGATTAATCTTCCGAAGACATTCCGATAAAAGCCATCAAACGTAGGGCGAATGGAGTTGTTCCTTTGGAAGAAGCCACGCGTTCAGAGCGATATTCGATGCTTTCAAGAACCATCGAAGCTTCCCAGGCATCTGTACCAATATTTCCAGCCGTTTCAAAGATACAACTTCCAAATAATCTTTCTCCGATCGTAGAAATGGAAGAAGGAAATGTACGAGAACAAGCTTCCAGCCACAGGACAACACAGGACGTGTCTCCAGCAGGATTTCGAGAGCCGGAAGGACGCAAAGTTGCATCGACGGTCACGTAAACGACCATACTGTGTCGAGTGCTGAGTAAACTGGTCGAGCATGACCGACTTTCCTGGACAAGACGGATACCATGGAACATATGTGCAAATAGTAAGATATATGGCGAATACATTTGTTCGGAGAACCAACAGACAAGTTGCGGTTCAAAGTTACTTGACCAGCTAGTAAGTAAATCTTTCTGCTTTCCTGGAATATGCGAATCAAAAGTTTGGAAACCACTTTCAAAGCTATCGCTGGAGAACGCGGGCTTTTGATCTCTGACGGTCGATCTTCAACTTTTGTTCCTTCATTTTCTTATGATGTGTCAGTAATTTTCAGTATGATTGTATTGTAGGAAAGAGATTGCAGTGGTTTTTGATATTTTGGCGTTTTTGGAGGTGCTTTTACGTGTAGGAGGAGAGCGTTATAGAGTCGTGTATAGATCGCCATGCGTTGAACTGCTATGTATCGAATCTTCACGTGTCAAATTACCACGCGACGAAATGTTACGCGTCGATTTACTATGCGTCGAATCGCCACGTGTAGAATTATCACGCGTCGAATCTTCACGTGTTGAATTACCACGCGTCGAATTACCACACGTCGAATCGCCACGTGTAGAATTATCACGCGTCGAATCTTCACGTGTTGAATTACCACGCGTTGAATTACCATGCGTCGAATCGCCACGTGTAGAATTATCACGCGTCGAATTACTACGTGTCGAATCTCCACGCATCGAATTACCACGCGTCGAATCTCCACGCGTCGAATTTCCACGCTTCGAATCTCCACGCATCGAATTACCACGCGTCGAATTACTACGCGTCGAATTACTACGCGTCGAATTACTACGCGTCGAATTACCACGCGTTGAATCTCTACGCGTCGAATTTCCACGCGTCGAATTACTACGCGTCGAATTACTACGCGTCGAATTACCACGCGTTGAATCTCTACGCGTCGAATTTCCACGCGTCGAATTACAACGCGTCGAATTTCCACGCGTTGAATCTCTACGCGTCGAATTTCCACGCGTCGAATTACTACGCGTCGAATTACTACGCGTCGAATTACCACGCGTTGAATCTCTACGCGTCGAATTTCCACGCGTCGAATTACTACGCGTCGAATTTCCACGCGTCGAATCTCCACGCGTTGAACCTCCACGCGTCGAATTACTACGCGTCGAATCACTACGCATTGAATCTCCACGCGTCGAATTGCTACGCGTCGAATTTCCACGCGTTGAATCTCCACGCGTCGAATCACTACGCATTGAATGTCCACGCGTCGAATTTCCACACGTCGAATTACTACGCGTTAAATAGTTTCACGCAGTATCACAACATATTAGAATTCAAAAATTGTCCGTACCTACAACTCCACCTCTGCCCACACACCGAAAGTCAACTGTAATCTATTTCTCCGTTCGTAGAAGGAAACAAACGATTGGACCTTCCTAAATCACCGTGATTCAATGAAGGAAAGCAAGCTGAATTTCAACGAGTTGGACGATTGTTTTTACGCTCGAAGGATAGATTCGGTGATTTTGTTTCCTCGGATAACAGCGTGAATGAATAACCAAGTGGAACGAATCGTTCGGCTAATCCAAAGAAAGTTATCGGTCCTTTCTTCGAAATTCGATTACCGAGCAAATGAGATTCGGATCATACATATGCTGATTGCAGAATAATCAAGCACGTCTTCTGATTACAGCTTGCCCTTATTCGACGAATAAAGGGGAAGTTGCTGAATGGAACGATCTACTCAGGGAGTGACGAAAATGGGGAAAAGTCGGATCTATAGAAATAACCAAGAGACGTATATCGCGCGTTCGGTTAAACATAATAGACCACAGCTGATCCCTCGTTATAGTATACGTCAAGTACTCTGCAGTATTCGGAAAGTCGATTTTCCTCAATCACAAAAGACCCCTCTAAAATGAATTTCCATTTGAACGACTACTCGTTCTATACAATGGAAAAATATATTGAAAATCATTTCAAAACGATAACGTTTGACCATTTTTATACCGGCAGAATAATACAGTTCGACCGCTTACATTTGCGAATCTCAAAATATTAATATCCAAGAAAATACGACAAAACTGGATGATAGAGTCGTTCTCCGGTTAATATTCGCTCGAAATTTGCCGACTGCTGAATCAAACTTTCCCTGTCGGTGGTTTCGGCTACCCCGGAACTGATTAACGCGGACTGCATTCAGAACTTGCTAATGGAGCGTTAAGCGCTTTATCCGACTTCGTTCACCGGGTCCATTTAATTCTTGCTCGTCGACGGTCCCTTGACTACTGCGAGTAACTTTGCACAATCATTATTATTAATCGATAATAGGATACTCTGTTCCTCGTTAAGATCATGAATTCGTAATTCCTGATGCGAAACAGTTTGCAAACGGACTAGTAAATCCTGTGTTCCATTGTATTTTCAAGAATTGTGGAATTAAAGTTGATAGATAAATATTGCAAGACTTAATTGTAACTGTAGACTGGAAATTATTTATTGTGATACTCTAATTCATGAAATAGTATCTGGATGCAGTGTTTGTACGTGGTGTATGGGTATGTTGTAGATCACAATGTACAAAGGCATTGTTAAACACAACGTAGGAACACATTGTCAAACACAATGTACTGACACATTGTAAAACACTACATTGAATACACATTGTAAAACACAATGTAGAAACACATTGTCAAACACAATGTACTAATACATTTTATAACACTACATAGCGTACACAGTATGAAACACAACGTAAAAACACATTGTAAAACACAATGTAGAAACACATTGTCAAACGCAATGTACTAATACATTTTAAAACACTACATAGAGTACACAGTATGAAACACAACGTAAAAACACATTGTAAAACACAATGTAGAAACACATTGTCAAACGCAATGTACTAATTCATTTTATAACACTACATAGAGTACACAGTATGAAACACAACGTAAAAACATATTGTAAAACACAATGTAGAAACACATTGTCAAACACAATGTACTAATACATTTTATAACACTACATAGAGTACACAGTATGAAACACAACGTAAAAACACATTGTAAAACACAATGTAGAAACACATTGTCAAACGCAATGTACTAACACATTTTAAAACAGTATATACACACACACTGTAAAACACAATGTACTAACACGTTGTAAAACACAACGTTCAGACACATTGCTAAACACAGTGTACAAACAGATTGTAAAACATAACATAAAAGCAGACTGTAAAATACATCGCCCAGTAACTTTGTTTTCAATAACGTTGCAAGATACAAGAATGCAAAAGATCGGAAATAATTCCTATTTAAAATGAAATGATATGAAAAGTGAAAATGTGCTAATTTATGAACCTGTTCATTTATGAACTCGAGACAATTACACGACGTTAAAGGTGAAATGGAGTGACGTGACTGCATCGATGCGATCATCGATGAATCGCAGTTTGCCTGTACAAATTGGAGCAAGTGTCATTTAATCCCGAGTTACGCGTACAGAAAATCGCTGAACACGCGATAATTATCGTACGATCGGGCTCATTGTCCATTCACCGATCGACGTTGCCGTTGATCCGTTAAACTCACCGTGTTCGACGATGTAACGTGTTACGAGGTCGTGTTGTACTAATAGTGTGCATTGTTTATCGCCATCTGCACCAACAATATTTCTAGTTCACTTCCCCGGATTAATAACAATTATGCGACAAAAGATACGCGACTTATAAAAGCGTTCATTCGTGATATTAACATCAGGATATGTTTCCTTTTCAAAAACACGCATTTATTACGGACTGACCTAATTGCTTATAAACTCTAAATTATTCACGGGATGTTTCGGAACAGGATAATTATGAATTTATGTGAAAGGTTAAATTTTAAAGACACGAATGTACAAGTCTCGAGGTGGATCATGAACCAATTAAACGATCAATTCTAATCGGTGCATAATTAATACGCGGTAAGAGGCAGCGTGATAGAACGATCGAACCGATACCGGAACTTACGTTACGTTTCTCTCCGAATTCTGACCACATTCCTCGCACGGGCAACCCTCGGAATTTCCTGGAAGGAACGCGAATGAACCGACGCGGCGGAATTCCAGAAATTCCGTGGGCTCCGTTTCCGCCAGCTCGAGTTCACACTCGTAGGCTTTGCGGCCAACCACGGAAACGGATGTTCCACGTGTCGAGATCTCCAATTTCGATGTATCTACTTGCACATGTTACGTCTAAAAGATCCTAGATTTCTGAAATTCTTGTACACGATTAAATTTACCGATGTACGATTAATATTTTGCAAATATTTATTTCTCAATTTATTTTCACCCCGTCGTGATCTCCAATTTTGGATGTATCTACTTCCACACATGTTACGTCAAGAATATCCTAGATTACTGACATTCTTATATACGAAAAAATTTAGCGATGTACGATTAATATTTTGCAGATATTTGCACCCCGTCGTGATCTTCAATTTTTGATGTATCTACTTCCGCACACGTTACATCAAAAATATCCTAAATTACTGACATTCTTGTACAAGTAAAAGTCTAGCAATGTACGGTTAATATTTTGCAAATATTTATTTCTCAACGTATTTTCACCCTGTCGTAATTTCCAATTTTGGATGTATCTACTTCAGCATACGTTACATCAAAAATACCCTAAACTGACATTCTTGTACAAGTAAAAGTCTAGCAATGTACGGTTAATAATTTGCAAATATTTATTTCTCAACGTATTTTCACCCTGTCGTAATTTCCAATTTTTGATGTATCCACTTCCGCACACGTTACATCAAAAATACCCTAAACTGACATTCTTGTACAAGTAAAAGTCTAGCAGTATACGATTAACAGTTTGCAAATATTTATTTCTCAACGTATTTTCACCCCGTCGTGATCTCCAATTTTGGATGTATCTACTTGCACACATGACGTCAAAAAAATCCTAGATTGCTGACGATTTTGTGCCCGAAAAATATGTAACGACATACGATTAATATTTTGCAAATACGAATTGCAAATATTTTCCAACGAAAAACGTGATCGATCGACGCATTTAATTTTCCATATTTCCGTATTTAAGATCAACGCGTTTAATTACGGGCGTCCTCCGCATAAAATCATTTTTATTCGGTGAATATTCAACGTTCCCGGTATAAACTGTCGACATGTTAATTATGTCACGTGCATCAGAAGTTTTGAATAGTAAAGTAATAACTCTTATTTTGTTAATATAAATGGGCGAACGTTTAAGTATAATAGACGTAGCGATCCTTGAATAATAGGGGCAGGACACCGGAAATTGAAGCCGAGTCTGTTGGCGTTCCTAGCCGACTACACCGGCAGTCCATTATCATTCCTACTTCCACGATTCCTCTTGCTTCGTACGAGGGTTCCACGTATATAGCACAAGTAATGGATTTTTATACGTGTTCGACGAGATGATATAGATCCATTAAAGAAATTAACTTGTCTCTTCAAACTTGTAGCGATGTTACGTGTGCTAGCTGGATGATATATTGTACACGTTCGATAAATAAAAGAACAAAAACTCCCATATAACATATTCTATGAACGTAATTCATGTACTCATTTACAGGATTACATTTCTACCTTAACTCGTGGTTCACTCATTCTCGAATTTTCAAATTTGATGCCATTATTTTGTGTGGTCAGTAAATGTAAATGTTTGTAACGATTAAAACCCTGATGTAATAATATGGGATTACGTGTCGCAATAGTCATAATTTATTTGAAGTTACTTAGAGGTTAAACTTATTTTACCCCTTGCACTATGATTTGTTCGTCAGGTGCGTCAGTCAGAACTCACTAATCACACCTACAATATTAAAACAGACACAAGGTGAAATATTATGTCAATTTGGTATCAATCAATTTTAGCAATTGTTGATTATGCAAATTATTGGACTTCAACTCCGAATTGCGTATTAAAAATTCGAGTAAATTTGATCACAAAGCACGAGTGCGTCACGAGACTCCTCAAAATAATGCAAAGAGTTAAGTTACTTAAAGTTTGCCACAAAATTCAGATCAATTTTTAAACATTTAGTCTCCCGACACTCGACTGTTTAAAAATGTATACCCTTCTGCATATATTTTTGTACGAAAGCAAAGGCAGTGTCGCAGACATACTGAACACAGATAATCTGACGAGGTGCTTAAACTTTCATTAAACTTGAACCTCGGTCGAATGAGCGATTTTAGACACCGCCGGTAAATAATTAATCGAGAGAGCGCTTAAATAATTACGATTTCTTTTTGTACGAAGAAATAGAACTGTATTAATTCCCGTTCGTATCGACAAACTTTCGTATCGATTAAAATTGTAATTACATTAACCTTTTCGTTGAGGAAGATCGCTGTATCTACAAACGTGCTATTTATAGATCTGTATTGTAATAAGTGGACCATTCGTTTGCCAAAGTGATTAACTCCGCAAGAAAGTAGCGTTTTCAGCGTTTTATTTCTGATCGGCTTCGGTTAAATTTCATGGAGATTGAAAAACGAAGTTAATCATTTTGGTCGTTGAATGACTCGATCGACGTCATCTTCACCGAATTTACGCGTTGTCTTCGTCTCCTCGAAAAGAACCTTTAGCTCGATAAGAAATGTACATTAATTATACGTAACTATATAAATCGATCAATTGTATATGTGTAACGAGCGTGCACGCGTGTACACGACACGTGTTTAAACGAAAGAACCTAATTGTAAGTTAATTATATCTTGTACAGCATTTAGGTATGAATCATTCGTGTTTAACTGTACCGTTGATGACACAGAACCAAAATAACAGACGATGTTTTAGAATATAACGAAGAGGATAATTGCGATTGTTAGTCGGAAACGCGATTTAATATACATATACGACTGTAAATACATGTGGATGTTCCCTGTGCGAAATCAATCTTACTTTCATGTGTAAATTACGATTAACCATGATGTGGGACACAATTACAAAGTTTGCCCCGACTTGTTCTAATTTTTCCTTCGACCTTAATTAAAATTTCCGTTTCATTTCCATCGGAGTATTCGTTCCACTTAAGGTGAGTAATTACAGATTATCCGAATCTGCGATGTAGAAACGGAACACGTATCTTCCTGTATCGTCGTCAAATTTATTTCGACAAGATAATCGCAAAAAACGAAGCCGAGCACTATTTTGATGTAAATTTATTTACTGCCGTACACGAAATATCGAGTCCGAGGGTAAATGAAAAAATGTTAAAAGATCGTAAATTCGGCAATCTTGTACGATCTTTTGAAAGTTGCGGCGTCAAAATTTGATTGAAATCGATCGAATCGAAAGCGATACACTGTTTTAATCAAGATACCGGTGCATTTACGAGGCAAAAAGTGTGATTCGTGTCGATACACACGTGCCAATCATCGAGTTTGCTTGTTCCATCGTTGCTTCGTTACCGGGATCGTCGTTCCCCGATATTATCTCTCATCGAATTATGCATATCAGCTTGAAATTTACTTCCATCGAATGCACTGGTCGTTCAACGTGTCCCGAACAGTTCCACGTCTGTTATTTCGTAACAGACATTGCAGGGCGTCAATGTATATATTTATATTTACCAAGCTTTTAAGGAAAATTTCTGCAAACTTTCGTTCATGACCTTAATCTTCTCGCTACAGTTTTAGAGAAAATTGAACCGTGGCTGTTTACACTGCCTTCCGGTTTCACTTCAACGGAGATATCGATGACACCAGGAATTTAATTAGTCCATTAAAAAATTGTAATCCAGGCAAACGCCTTTCCGATAATTAATATAACTATAACGGTAACAACTCGGCAAACAGTTAGCTGCTCCGGTATTATTCGAAGATTCACAATGACTTAAATTCAATCCTCTTCTGCAAACATTTTTAATTAGACCGCTCCGTAGCGATGCCAAGGAATGTTTAGCTCGTTCGTTGCAATCTTACGTGAAACAGTTCTGAGTTTATCGAATCGTATAATTTGATTGGCAAGGGAAGCAGGTCAAGTGAAGGGAAGAAGAGAAAGTTTCATCGCGCGAACTCGTGGTTGGACTTCGATTTAATTACGCTGCAGATCGTGGACAGCGGAAAAAGATGTTTTTTGAAACTAACTGACATGAATTGGATTAGAAAAATGTTCGTACAGTTGCTAACAACGGTTGTTCTTCGGTTTCTCTTCCTCTCGGTTCGTAATTCGAATATCGGGCGAAACAATTGCGTTTCAGACCGCATTACAGTTTACATAAATATAAGTGGCAAGAAAGTGCTCGAGGAATATTGCTGTACGAGAACTCTATATTTTATGTCTAAAGGAACGAGGTCGAACGAAGATGAATATTTCTCGCCCGATTTCGTATTCTACATTCGGCCAACAGCAATCTTAAAACTTTTCTTTCCTGTTCTGGATGCAAGTAATATAATAACTGAAACGTAATTGCTTATTCTGAAATAATAATAGTGGATGAAGCTACAAATTCTGAAAACAGGTGCAAAATTCAATGAAAATCCGAGAGTTGGTTAGTCGAAAGAGCCATAAACTGGACCATCTTCTGGTAATTTCCAATCAGTGACCCGTTGGTAACATCGGAGAGATCGCAAATAAAGCTGTACGGTTTACAAATCGATAATAGGGGCGTAAATTGATATGCATCGAGCACGATAAACAGCAAATGCAATTCACGTTCGGATTAACACGTCGAACAGTTTCTATCGACGATAATGCATCGGCCTGCACACATATCGCTGCGTAATCTAGCATCATTAGGCGACGGAGATTCATCGCGACGTGACGACACTCTTCGAGCCACGATTTTTATTCTGTTAGCTGGCTAACGCGAGACAGAGAAGAGGCTTGACAGTGAAACGGATCGACTTTCGATCGAGGCCGTCGGGACGCACCGTGCATTCGAACAACGTCGAATTTCTCTTCGATTCGAGTCGACTGTTAGTTGATTTAACTCGCTCCGACGTATCGACGGATGCCTCTTAATGCTTTGAACACCATGTTTTCGTTGTAATGCTCAGCTCCTAATTTAACATGGCAATAATTTGTTAAGACATCTGAGCCTTACTTTGAAACCCCAAGTCAAATTTTTTTTAGTTACAAAATTATTTTGTATAAATCACACTCTACTATGTCCTAAATATTAACCACGAATCTTCTTTAATTTTTTAATTTATAAAATTAGAACTTTATATAAATTACACACCGGTATTTTGAAAATTAAGCATGAATTTTAGAATAATTTTTTAAATTAGGAAGTTTAAATTTTGTGTAAATCAGACTTACTTCATATTGCAAAAGTTAAACGTGAACGTTTTTATGATTTTTTTCAATTATAAAATTTGTTTCGTATAAATCACTTTTATCGCGTCAATTAGAAGTTTGATATACTATAAGAATAAACGAACCTTCCATCACCGTTTTTAATATAAAATAGCAAACGGCCAGGCAGAATAAACAATGGCTCTGAGTGAAATTGATATATTGTTTCTAAACCAATTTCAATCAGACTGCACCGGAACAAACGCTGTCAATCTGACACCACGGTGTTGGTTAATTAAATTTAAATCGAGGCATGTAAATCTCAAAATAAATTTCACATAGTCAAAATAAACAAGCAAGAAACGTGGTTAAATCGGTAAACCTTGGCTTTACAAAATATTTCCATAACGATATTTGATTAAAACGCGATTTTTGACAAATAGCTTCTCAAAATTACATGATCAACAATAATTATCTTCCAACGCAATAAAATATCTTTCCAAGCAGCAAAACAGAATGGAAATAATACAATCTAGTATAAGTAATTGAATGTAAAAGAAAAGTAGTGTCGAATGAGGGTCAAAATTGGACCATAACGGATTAAGGAAAGAAGGCTTGTTCGGTTGCACGTGTACAACAGGCTGAAAAGGTAGAACGATAAAGGAACAAGGTTCGAGTCGGAGGGAAAACGCGGCTCGTAAAAGAAGGAAAGTAATGGACCATAAAGTGGAGAGCTTTTAAAAATCCGTGGAACTTATTCATATTAATTTTTTATGGCGTAAATTTCTTTTGGACACAATAAAAGCCGTAGGATCGTAAAAAATACGCGGGCGCAAGTTTCCACGGCGGGCCCTCGATCGAACCACCCTTAACCGAACAACGACCAATAAACGAACGACATTGGCCGATCCAGGAAATCCAGCCACGTAAAATTGGACCATAAGCTCCTTAAAAAGCGTCAGCAACCGAGAAGAAAGAAGCGTTTAAAGTTTCCCATGCGGTGTGGAAAGCTGCACGAGGTAAGGGCATTGGCGTAACTAGGATTTTTACGGGGGACTAGAATTTTTTTACGATTTTTTTATATGGACTATTAGCCGCCACTAACTTTTGCAAACCTGAAAATTCGGGATCTTGAAAATTTCGATATTTTAGAGTGTGAAGATTGGACTGTTTATTCGGTGCTAAAACAACCCCTGTGAAGAAAGTAATTTTCTCGATTACCTTTCAAGAATTTTACAAATCGATCGCCATGAAAGAACACGTTCGCGTTTCTATAAAAGGGAAACCGCAGGGTAAGGGGTGCGAAACAGGGTAAATCGGATAAATCGTTTTGCAAGAAAAGATAACGAGGGCCGGTACGTAAGTCAAGATTCAGCTTCACGAACGGAAGGCAGCTTCTTCCAGGGGTTAAAGAGGGGTCACGATCGCTTTTTCGTCAAGGCAAGAATGTTTCGAGGGTTGGATACGAGTATTGATTTCCAATTACCCACCGCACACCGCTCTGTTCCGACGGGGGATGGTGGGTGGATACCGGCGGATGGAATCGAAAACGAAAAGAAGGTACGCATAATTAATTAACGAGTCTCGCCTCGACCCTGCTAATTTCCCACCATCGTTCCAATCTCGAGTCCTGATCGTGACTCTTGTTTAACCCCGTGTAACGTAATTAGAAATTTTCTACCAGAAAAATGGAGAACACGTGGAAAGCCCGTCCTCTCGATTTCATCCCCCGTGCGGAGCCGAACAGGGCGTAAATTGCGAGGATTCAACAATTTCATCTACCAATGGCTACTCTCGGCTGTTCGCGTGTTAATACCTTCGACGAATTGTTCATGAGTTTGCGTTAATAAATCGAAATTATTCAGAGTATTATGCAAATTGTCGTTTATCGCGTCGTTGCACGATCATTGTTCTTTTTCCCTATTTACACGCGCTTCGATTCCGTTCGTTAAACCAGCGATGGACGGATTAAACACCATCTGTACAGAAATTTAACATTTTTGAATTTGGCAATGTGGAAATTTTTTGAATTTGGAAATTAGGAACTTTGAAATTTTTTAACCAGAAAGTTGTCTTCCACATTGAAGGATGGCAGGTGATCGCATCGAAACAAAGTAACGGAAGTACGAAACGCTCGATGATTGTTTACCGTTCAGATCGCGAGATAACGGTGGAGACCAATAAAGTTATGCAATCCGAAGAAATCAAGTCACGAACGTTACACGATCATTATTCTCTCTCGAACACGACGATTCTCAATTAATTGTTCTGTCCGGTTGACGTTTATGTGGATCTTGTAATTTTGCTCGACTCGATCAGTCCGGATGAAATAATACTCCGTTACCGGCCTGTTCGAAGAAATCTTAATGAGGTGCCACTGTAATTGATGTCTTGTTCATTCGGTACGTTTGTAGATATTTTTAGCTACATTTTTTATGTTATTATTGAGTCGATTTAACGTCGAGCGTGATTCATTGTTGATATTATTGCATCTGCTGACAACGTGCATTAAGAACGAATCTTGTTTGTTAACATTTCAGATTTATCCATTAAGGTTTTTTAGGGAAGCGACAGTAACGTTGTCCATTATCATTTATCACTGTCTTCGAACTTATTAAAAATTTGAGTTATCATTTTTTTCGGTTATAATCGATACAGACATTAATTATGATTGAAGTGTATTAAGGGTTAAACATATGACTTCGATTATTGTATTAACAGTGAATCAAGAATTTAATTTGAAAATTAACTACTCAAGTCTTAATACTTTATGTACAAAAGTAGTTTATACAACGATTAATATTTCTAGTAGAAATCTCGTCAGCTTTTATGACCGCCAGAGGCTGATTCAGTACGGAGCTGGTGGCGCCATCTTACCCTCAAGTCGTAAACGTTCTTCTATTATCAATTTATCAGACCACCGTTACATCAATAATATATCAATTATTCGTTTGTTCATCAATTAACAACATCTGTTACTCTTACTAACCATTTTATTTTAAACTCTCATTCAACTTTTCAAATTCGCCCTATCATAAAATTAAAAAAATCGATCAACGACGCTGCTACCTTTGCTTACCTGTAACAATTTCTTAAATATCTGTTATATTTTTTTATACAAATGGCAGTTCTCTGATACATGTCTGAAGTGTCTATTTGTCAGCAATAATTGCACCGTCCTTTGAAGTTATATAGATTATGAATTTCACGGTGTAACTAATTCCGAACAAAACAATTGTCACCGCTTAATTAAATCCGACTCATCCTTTGAGCGATCGGGCATTTCGATCGATTTTGCGAGCAACCTAGCAGCGCGGTGAGTTAATCCTTATCCGCCACTAATTACAAATCGCTGGCAAATAGTATTACCAGTAGTCGGTAGGGTTGTCGCTAAATTACAGCATCCAGTTCATCGATTCCGCAACGATCAATCGTTTGCGAAGGATACAGTTACGTCTGTGTTTGATACTCCCGGAATTACGAAGACGTTTAGCTTCCTCCGAACAATTGCCGTTCGCTCCACTGCATTTGCAACAGGATATTAACCCCATCGACTCGAATCCAAAATATTGCGGACACGACATAAACATCGCATGAAATCTTTTAAAAAATCAATTTCATAAACCAAAGAAATATCAAATACATTTCTCCAAATATCAAATTTCAAGTTCATCAGAAATGAATATCTGCGGAAAGTAATTAAAAGGTGAATATCGCTTTCAACGAAATTTCTTCGAACGGGTGTAAAATTTCGCGACTAATTGGAGGCGAATTTCGCGGCCAGTGAAAATTGAAAGCAGAGCGAGAAAGTAAATTTTAATCAAGCCCGTCGTCGACTTCCGTTCCGGCGAAGAAACGCTGTTTCGCGGAAAAATATAGAGATGCTCGAGGCAAGAGGTCGAATGGCAAAACGGGTGAAAGTTTCAGCCAGTCGAACGTGGCCCTTATTAAAGAACTTTTGAAACTACGCGAACAGAGGAGATGTACTCTCGCGATAAAGCTCCGAGCGTTTTGTCCGCGTAACACGCGTCGAAGGACCGCGATCAAGCGTACACGCACGTACGTGAGCAGAAACGTTAAAGGAAGGAGATGCGTGAAACGTAACGTACTGTCAGGTTATAATACTGCCGCTAAATTATTATCAATATATGGCCATAATTTTTATGCAACGGCATTTATGAACTCCATCGGCAGGTTACAATTAACGGGCTGAATTATTGACGGCGATATTGAAATACGAGTATCCGAAAAGTGCAGCAACCGTGGCCGACGAAATTTTGCTTCGGACGTACGGGTGCAACAGGTGTCGTTCAAGCACCTATCATTTCGGGCTTCGATAAAATCAATGATTTCCTGTGCTGTAATCTATCGTTCGGCAGGAAATTGAATTTCTGTTGTTGCACGCTCGATAAACTCTTGATGAATCCGTTGGGTAATGCAATTATGCTTAACACTTTGAGAACTTAACACTTTGAGAATCATTGTCACGAATGATTTTTAAACGTCTACTTCTTCATTTTTCTCAAATATAATTCTATTAGCAATTACACATAAGTAATATGTAAAATTACAAGAATTCAAGGTGTTAACCTAAAGAAAGGAATATTTGGATAATTTTTTCTGTCTAGTTTCATCTCCTGAACCACAATATCTACATACGTGTGATTAATAAATATTTGAATTACTTAGATTAAGCTTATCCAAATTTTATGTAGGAATTCTCTAAGGTCCTACAAATGGGATTGCATTAATAACAAGTTCACGAGCCGTCACATCGATTTTCCTTCACAGCAATTGATTTGCTTTTCATTTGGAAAACAAGAAAGAACTCAATACCGTAATGTGCTTTTCCCCCGCACGTAGGAATTTACCGCGAAAGTTCCGAGGAAATACTAGCTACCGTTTCGAGAAGAGACCAGTTTCGCTCCGTTTCGTATTTCGTTGGATGATAAAGGCAAGCGAGTTGGACGTCCGCCAACAGAAGCTGAGAACAGTTGTAAATGACGAGAAAGTATCGGTAAAAAGGGCAGACCTTTTCGATGGTCACGTACTCGGCACGACACAATTCCTTTTATTCCTCCAGCGATACAGAGATGTATGTATCGGTGTTCGGGAGTAATTTATGTTCAAAATGGCGGGACGTGCACGCCCGCCGCGGATAATCGCTGCAATTACGACCGATCGAAAAGCGAGACAATTCAGACGGTGCATTAACGAAATTAACGCCGGTATTTTTACGCGAGGACGCTTCTGGCTAGAATTTATTCCTTTTACTCTCCTCCTTACATCAACGACTTCATTCCGAAATGCTGCCGATCTACGCGATGCGATATATAAAATTTATTCCTTCAATTTTATCTTTCATTGTAAAATTTCAAGTTTTTATCTGTAAGTATTAATTTCTGGAGCCTCAGTTTTTGCTATAAAAGACTAATTTTGACTTCTTAGATTCCTAAAATGAAAATTACCAGCTTAAATGTTAAAATTGTTATAGCCATTTATGTTAATAATTACTTACGTTTATAATAGTTATATTATAGGTAATTATAAATAATTACAGACTGCTGATGGAATTCTTTATTTCACGGATTGTCGCTTTAACCAGCTGCGTAAATTCATCAGACGGCGATCGCATTGTCGCCGATGTAACGAGACCGCATTGTCCCGACACGAGGACAGCAATTACACGGAATTTGCTCGTTTTTTCCACATAAGACGACATTATCGGCACGAAAACGAGGCGTAACGAGCGTTTAATGGTCGGTCCCACCCCGATTTCGATTAACAAGCTCTGGCAAAAAGATTTAATTAACCGCGCGCGGAAAACTGGGTCGCGCGATAATGATTCACTAACCGAGGGCCAGACACTTCGTAGAGAGTGAGAGAAAAATCGTGAAGAATAGCTAAGTGACTGGACGGGACGCGATTAGCATGCTAACCGGACGATTTGCCTCGCGATCGAGCGTGAAAGGGCGTGTTCTAGCTAATCCGGAGGAAACTTTCACACCCTCCGGATGATTGAATCTTTCTTCTTTTTCTCCTTCTCGGTTACGCCCGCAGGCTGAACGATATTTCACGACCTCGTTGCGACAGAACGGAATTTCAAACGATTCTTTTTGTCCGCCAAAATTATGGGGACCTTCTGGAGAAATTAGATATCTGATGGAGTGAATTAATAACCGGCTGTTATGCTAATTGTTCGAACTGACTGCCATTTTTCTTACGACGAGGGTGATTTATGCTGCCTGCTTTTATTACTAAAAGAATCGTGATGGGAAATATAATACGGATACAGTTGCCACACTTAAAACTGACACACATCAGACACTAGGTAATACCGGATAGTTCACTTTTTCATCTTTTGAGTTGTTAGTGCATAATCGTAAGTGTAAAGTCAAAGAGTAAGTGTAGTAACAGAGAGTTTCAAATAGACTTTTGGAGATCGTATCTGAACACGTGGCTTATTTGGAACACGTTTAGGAACAGATTTAAAACTCGATTCGTGTATACACAGCTGAAAATACAGAGCATAGCTAGAGTTCATTCAGAAAGCAACCTCAAAACTGTGTTTTACGATCGAACAATGAACACATGAAACTTGCTCTCAAAATGTTGAAAATCACGGTTAAAACAATATACAGAGCGTTAGATACATAAACAAGTTAAGAATCAACAATTCACGAGTTTCAAAATTCTCAAATTGTGCGATCAACATGAGGACTAGTGTGTCTCAAGTCCATCTTATTCCTTTTACTATTTAACACTTTAACTTCGCCTATTTTCAGGTATTATCGTTACTGTTTAATGTGTAGGGCACTAAAATATTGACGATAAGTTGATCAAGACTGGAGCACTTCCTCACGAAACCATCAATATGTACAGCACAATATTCGCACATCAAATGCACGTAGTTGTATCCATCGAAATGTTTGCGACAGTAAAATATTGAACCTCCGATATTCGGCTGTTTGCAGTCGCTGTGTTACACGAAGCGATAAATTCTAATTAGATCAGTGAAACGGTAAATGTATTATACCGACAAAAATTGACAGCCTATAGGTCTCTCGTAAGTATCGATAGACATTCGAGGGACATACACGCGATTCACGGTGAAAAGGCAAACGAGAAAATGGCACGAGGAGCATGGCGATAATCTCGTCGGTTCGAGTCCGTGAGTTCTCTGTAAAAGGCGGCAATGGTTTCTTCGAAAGGTTTCGATGGAAGATCGGTGGCAAGTTTCGCGTCGCAACGCGGCCAACCACGCTTTTGTCCCCGTACGTAGAAGCACCTTTCTCCAAAGCAAGTCACGCGCGAGTTCCGCGCGTTCTTACGCACTTGCGTAATGCGTAATCGTCGGAGGACGCGAAAAAAGAGGGTTATCCGACTCTCGATACCGTACGCCGTGTCTCCCTTTTCCTCCTCCCCGCCGATCTATCGCGAAACCACGATCGAGACCCACGACCGACACAATCGATACCCTTTGTTTTTTCACCGATCGATTCGGCAATGACAAGTTTTTCGTCGACCGATCGTCGAAAAATGATCGTACCACTGGGGACTATTCATCAATCAAGTATTTTTTTGTTTAAAAGAGAACGCCTCTGTCGAATGCGATACATCGATTGGATGATTTATCTTCTGCGCAGTCGTTGTTTCAACTTCCAAACTTTCCGAGTCCGTTTTTATCTAGTTCTTGTTCAGATCAGGTATGTTTAATGGAACAACAGGGAACTCCGGGCGTAATTTCATATTCGCGAGTCTCGTTGCTCGGCAGCTAGACTCGAACTTTTGAAATATGCGACACGCGAGCTGCAGAATATTTCGCCCGCGATCTACAACCGAGGAGATTTGTTTGTCCCTGGAAGATAGCTCCTTATCTTTCTTGATGTCGCGACGTTTCGGTTAAAAGAGCAGCAGCGTTGATCACGCGCTATCGTTAACCAAACACAAAGGATAAAAACGAAAGAATAATTTGCCAACGAAGAAAATGCGAACGATGTTTCCATAAAAAAGTATAAATGTTATATAGTGAGTTTTCGTGAATTCGTATTTCGATGATCCTTTGTCCGTGACTTACGGAAACTCCTGTGAAAGACGACCATTCATGCATGGCAAGATGTGTACGGAAAAATCCTTTCAGACATTTTGCCGAGAAAACGTGGCGGAACGTGCACGAAGGATCGATCCGTACATTTCTCGACGTAGCATGAAACGAGATTCGAAAGTTTCGCTTTTTCAAGTGCCGATGCAAACGCGAGGGAGGATCCGTAGGATTAGATTATTTTCAAAGAACGAGACTCGCGCCGCTCTCCAGGGAGTAACCTCTTCGTTCTACTCCGTAGTTCTCGTAAGGGACCGAGAAATAGTTCCTACCTTCCCTGACCCTTTAACGCATGATTTTATTTGCATCTGGCAAAGTGCCGGCTCAACGTCACTGCCGTTCTCCATAACGAAACGTTTATGAAAGCATCAGCATTTAGAATGCTATCTTGCATGAATTTTTATTCCGTTAGTTATACTGGATTATCTATGCAAAGTCTTACAATACTATTGGGAGTATTTAAAAATCTTCTATGGTTACAATTAGGTTAGGGTTAACCCTTTCTTTTCTTAACCTAACCTACAATTTTTCACAAGCTAATTATTACTGCACTGTTAAGATGAAGAACGATGAAATGTTGGGTACATTTTGGATTTAGCGACTTAGTTACAATTTTGCTGTAGAGTGACTCTATGTAATAAGCGATAGAGTTAATATAAACTTGAGAACACTAATTCTTGCGAGGACGTTTGAGTGTAATCGTCTCATTTGGAAGAGGTGCTACAAATCTTGTAAAATTGTTACTACATCTGTTATAATCCTACAGAATTAGAATTGATGAAACTTAAAATTATAATTAAGAATTTCAGTAAAAGTTAGCTTCTCACATTCGAGATTCTCAGAGATCCTCGAAAGTTCCGAGATTTCCTTATCTTTATCGCTTTATGATTTGCTCCATACACGCGCGATGAGGATCTAAACTTTGCATCTCATTCCACCCTCGTATCGCGTTTCTCGAGGGAACCTTTGAAGCTTCCGATAACGCAATTAACCTCGGGCGAAAGACACGTAGATCGCGTAAATGAATGGAAAACGCGAGGCAGCGAGAGGTAGCGAAAGTTGAAATAAATTGGGGAGAGCCGAGGAAAAATTCGAGAACAATCATCGGAGTTAATCGCGTCTCCCTCCTTTTTCGAATCGTTTTCAGGGCTAGTGCTCATGCGCCAGAGCAGGCATCGGTGCTCTGAGAGTAGCGTCGGTGACTGTGAATGGAACGACGACGCCGACGGCGACGACGCTCGACGTACGAACGCTACGAGGGAAAGAGGACGAGCAGAGAGAAGTCAGTCTGGCCGCGCGCGCCTACGATCACTGTCGACCGCCGGTTTCACGTCGTTTTTCTCGCACCGGCGGGACGATCCTTTCGATTCGAATCGTTCTTCACAAATCAACCGTTTAACACCATTTCCACGAGTGTTTCAATTGCCCGAGAGCTCTCGATGATCCTCTGAACGTTTACGTGTGCCGGAAAAAGTTGAGAACGGAGGAAAATAGCGTCGGTGGTTTTCATTTGTTTGATTTACCGTAGCGATTACGGGCCCACATTCTTGCACGCTCCCTGTCTCGCGTGGACCACGCGGCAAGCCGCGAATTTCAATTACGGGATTCTAGTTCGTTGCCACCAGGAATGCTTTAATTCCTTCACCGTTATCGACTTGCTGTTGTTCCATTGCCGGTGTTGCTCCATGGGCAAGCTCTCACCGAGCTGTTTTCTAGGAATGAAATTCCGTGTGTCGGTCCAGTTGCCGGTGTTCGACAACGCCTGAGAGAACGGTACTCTCGCGACAGAGTAATTAAACGGGAATACGACGAACGAGGTAAGAACTTACGTCCCTTTGCGTGTGTACCGACGCGATACCCTCTTAAGAGATCCCTTCAAATTTTCATGGAAGTTATCCTTGACTTTGAATGTTCGATGACAAAATGTGAAAGTGTAGAATGCTATGAGTGAAATTTCCTTTAACGAAACTTATTTTGTACCCCGCACCTGTTATTCGTACTTGCGAATATTCAGCAGAGTTCACATTTTCGATAATATTGTTGCGACGAGCTGTGAAACTGCTCTTGGTATTAAATCAAATGCATAGTTGTATCGGTTTTATTAACTCTTTGGTTGGTCATGGTTTTTCACTTCTTCGGGAGTATACAATTATTACTCCATCACGGTTACATGCGTTCTATTCGTTCATCCTTGAAAGAAATGTATGTAACGTGTTCATCGTAACCTATATAGGAAACAATGGACAAACTCGCACTAAAGACACAATTCCATATAAACAGAGTGAACACTATTGAAAACAGCCTTAAGACAAAAGTATCGAATAAAAGAAGTATATTTGAAAATCAAGAAAAGCTTCGAACGAAACCAACACAAAATTTTATTTCGACTAAAATTTAGCTTCGCGTTACTTTCAGGTAATCCTGGAAATTCAGAATTCTTAGAGGTACTCGAGTAAGTTTTTATTCGGGACAGAAAAGTGATGCTAATAAATAATTCATTCCTGATTCATAAATATTTTCATTTCACTCGAAATTTGCATCGCAAGCGTTATTGAAATGCCCAACTTTGCGTACGAAACGCAAGAACGTAACCTACAAACGTAAAGAAACGAGTCAGTTAAGAAAAGGATCGAGGGAAGCAGAAAAATGGAAAGTAAGTCACGATTGGAGTTGGTGGCGCAAGGTCTAGGGACCCTGAAGAGAGGCAAGGTTGCCTATGATCGTGAGCGTAGAAGAAAAAAGCGAATGGAAGAAGACGATGAAAGGTGAAGGTGGAAAGGACTGTAGCGAGTTGTGAATGACTGGCGGCGAACAAGTGTTGCCGCCACGTGCCGACGAAAAGTTGGCCCGATAAATCACGCTAGGGTCTCGTGAGCGCAACGACTCGTAAACCACGCTCGATTCACGGCGCGAGAGCTACGAAATTCTCGAAACTCGACGAGCGGCTGTCACCGATGCCCTATCGATGATCGCGATCGACGCGTTCGATTAAACTTTATCGTGAAATGTGTCAGACATCGGGAATACCACTTACCGTCGTGTTCCTTACGGCTGATTCGAAAGTGTATTAACCGACCTGGACACTCGAACGATGTTTACGAGGATAAAATCGTTTCTTGGAAGCTAGAGTGACCCGCCGCACATTTTTCTCTCTTTCGGAACGAAACTTTCTTTCGATGCGTTTAATTGAGACGCCCTTTATCTTCGTCATTAAGCTCGTTACGCGGTCGACGAAATCCTTTTTTACGCGATAGCCGGCTTTAAGTTTAATGGGAACCGTGGATACCTGTTTTCGTGACGTTTGCTTTCTTGCGTCTGATCCGGGTATCCTTTATTATCGAGCTCTCGAAACGGTGCATTAAGAAACGAATATAAAGTTGCAAAATACGGCTGATGTTTCATTTATTCGGTAAGCATCGTATTTACGACGTTGCGGTGAGGTGAAGATCAATGACCCACTCTCGAAACGTTGGGATCCTGGAATTGAAAACCTGAGTACTTCGCCCACGCGTTCCTGATAATTATAGAGAACGCAATAAGGACGAGATCGACGAGAAGATAAGTTGCTAAATCTATACAACTATCCAAAAGATACTATGATTCAACGACCCGTGCATCGCTGACCTTCCGGACATCTATAAGAATCCGTGAAGATCAGGTTGACGCGAATAAATTAAAAGAATAAGGAAAACGAACGTTGAACCCGCGTCAAAACAACGTCATCCGCGTGGGCGTAAGACGGTTAACGTCGGCTAACGTAAAATAGAAACACGGCACGTTTCAGTTCCACGATCGCCAAGTATCGTCTCTGATGAATCTCGTGTCACGGGAGTCTTGTCGCGTAAACGAACCGAATAACGGTGTTGCGTAAAGAGATAGAAAAAGACGAAGACGAAGGAGGATTTCGCGTAGGAGCGAACACGCTTCGATACGGACGAGAAATCGGGCAGCTTTTAAAAGTTTCTCCAGGAGTAGATGAAAAAGAGTGTCGAAAATACGAGCAGGTCGGAATAGAAACAAACAGACTGGGTCCCCTAGACTTTCCCTCGGGCTCGTCAACGAAAATAAACTGGCCAATAACGAGAATAGAAAAATAATCGGTGTCTCGATTTGCAAATCGCTGACGCCTTGACTGACAGTGGAGTTTTTGTTCACTTTTCCCTAGGATGAGGATCGATGTTTCCGATGACACTGTTAATCGCGGTTCTCTCATAAATTATTCTTTGTACGAACCACGTGCTTATCCAACGATTATGCGTGCTTGTCGATCATTCACGTTTCGTTGACTAATTAGAAAATGAACGTCGAATAGAAATTGAACGCATAGCCCGAGGTGCCGTGTCTGCGTTGACGCAACCGAAAAACCGAGGCGTGCCTAAAATTCTCTATGTAACACCATGTGACACAGATTCGGGATCACCTTTTTCGAAAGTCGGCCCCCATGATCGCGTTGAGTCACTTTCTGTTTCGCTGTATAGCCGAGATCCCCTCGCGAATCGGCCCCCTCTGATTACATACGCACGTGTTCGATTCCAAGTGAACGTACACGAAAGTATTCCTGCGAGTAATAGTATCTTTCGGGATAGACTTTTTACTTTGCCTTTTACCATCTCTCCTGCACAGTTTTCCTTCGAACCACGAGCAGCATATGCGTGGCTATCCAATAGCGTTCCACTTACTCTCGTAAAAAGTTCTTATGAAAAAGGAACAGATAAAGGAGATTCCCTGGTCCTGTTCGATGGACTTTATCAGATTTCGTCGGGCTGCAACGCGAGGTTACTGACATGCAAGCTATTTGAATCTTGCGAACCTTGCAACTTGTTTTTTCGGGTATTTTATATGCGTGTGTACGAACTCGGACGGAAACGGTACGAAACTTGGTTGGGAATTTTGGATAATCAGAATTGTAACGTGGTGACATGTAGTCATTTATACTGTGGTGGAGTTCGAAACTTGTATACTTAAATGCAACGTAAGCATCTTTTGCTTAAGCATAATTTCTTAATTCAGAAATTTTCAAATTTTCAAATGTCCTCGTTCTCAAACTCCTACATCTTCAAATTTATTGGTTCTCTTAGTACAGTCAAAAATTCCTAGATCCATGCATGCACATGTATTCAAATCTCTACATTCTCATATTCCTACATCCTCAAATTCTAAGGTCTCCACGATCCTCGAATACGACCTCAAACTCTTACCCAACCCCGAAGTGTTAAAAAATCGTAAAAAATCATGGAGTAGAAGACCTCTTTCTCTCGGTTGCCATATTTGTCCCAGATCAGCTAGATTCGCTGACTATACTGACAAACATCGCAGATAAAGCGTCCCGATTAGAAACTCCCTAGGGTCTCCCCAGATTTTGCATAGGCTACCCTTGTGCATAGTTGATCGCGTAACGTTCGTCGTCGAGAAACTTCTAAATATAGATAGTGAACGGTGTATACAACGCGTTCCACATATGTAATAGCAAGAGTGGCACATACGTGTGGACTCGTAGAAGACCATGGCGAATTGTAACACGCTGAAAGAATACCCGAGGCGACGCTGGCCCGAGGGAATAGTATCATAATAAAAACGTGCAAGCAGCCACGGATTGCTTTCTCTTGCAGCCTTCGTAATTGCCGACGGGACCCTTGCGATTTCGAAAACCGTTCGTGGAAAACCGCGGCAGTTTTCCATCGTTCGTGATCACGGAGGCAAGTGATTCATTCGAGTCGATACCGGCTGCCTGAGGACGTTATCGACCTTTCTACGGTCGTTTCGCGAAAATTGGCTCGTTGTTCTTGGTTAAGAGGAAACGCGCGATTGCGATGGAATCGCGAGACACGTATGGCACCGCGCGATTATTCGTGATAAAGCACGCGTTACGAGGAATACTTATTTAGAGAGGCGATAAGGGCGGGAAATTTATCCGGGACGAGCGGAAATACGCGGTGTGAATACCGCGACGCCGGTGTGGGCTTCCTGTACGACACATTTCCGTGCTCGTCTTTTCACGCTACACCTGTCGCCCACTAAATCATCTCGTTAGTTCCGCACAGTTTAACGCGGAGAAAGAAACGGACACTCGGCTGCTTTTTCCGTGAAAAGACCCACGTTTTCGAACGGGTAATTTTGAAAAGAATTTTCGCTTCCTTATTACGAAATCGAAGACGTATCGAATTTACCTTCCGTTATAAATTAAAGGATCCTGAATACAGGATTTATTTGAAACGGAACATTCAGAGAACCCTCGAGCACTTTGGTAAACCTAAGGAAGTATCAAATTAAGTGGATGTACCAGTAATGTCTGTAGCAGTAACAATATCTGAAATACAACTACAAAGAGGAGTTTAAACGGCTGCGATAACTGAGAGGTGTGATTGCGAATAGAATAGAAGCTACCCTTTTGTCGCGAACTGAACAGCGTAATTGCACAGGTTTCAACGCCTTTCAAATATTTCCATTATCAAACGATATCGACACTTCGACGCAATGCAACTGGAGATTCATTAAAACGCTTCCAGCTTTCAGCGTCCCTGCTGAAAATCTACGATCGCGAATATCGACGAGTGTTCACGACGCCATAAATCCGTTTCTGCAGCCTTTTAATATCGTCTTTCTTTATAGCCGGGGTACTGGTCTCGCAATTTCTTTCGCGCGCACCGAATCAAAGAACATCTGTATTTAACCGGCGTTATAAACAAAGTAAAATGTATGACGTGTACGCAAGATTCACGCGCAACTCTCGCGATATATGCTTGCACACACCGTGGTACACGGCTTAAATTCGAGCTTCAGCAAAATTTAATGAACGCGCATAATTCGTCGGCGATGCGAGATTTGATTTCGGCGAAGCGATAGGAGAAAGGTGATAATTCGTTGTTAATTAAGAGACAAGTAACGGTGGTGCAAATGAATGTGGGTAGCGATAAACGAGAGCCGAGATATCGTAATAAGACGTCATGTAGCCGATTTAATTGACCCACGCGTGTCTTCGCACGTGTTACAAATGAATCTCTTGTACGAATTAGTTCACGGTTAATTAAAGTACGCGTTATTTAACGCCTCCTGAAGTTATTACCCCGAAAAAATTACCGTGTGAACCTTTCGAAAGTCCAAGTTGCATACTGTCGATAACTTTATTGCCTTCGATTTGTTACTCGCGGTAGAAATCTGTATTAAAAGGAAAGTACTTTTTATTAGCTCGTTTGTACACAGAAGAAGCAAGCACCTCTTCGTACGTCATTACGCAAGACAATTTATTGTTTCTGGTTGAACAATGACCCAGTTAGCAGGTTGATGTACCGCGCGCGTTCTTAAGAGCATGATCAGCAAACGGGACTCGTGATCCTGAACAAACCACCGTTCCCACGAGTATATCGTAGGAAAATCATCATTTACATTCGCATTAGATCGTTGTAGTAAAGCCGACGTTATTTATCAATGACGGTGACTCAACCTGTCGCTTTTCCTTTCTTCCTTTCCGCCTCGAGTACGTTCTTTGCTTCACGTCGTCCGGTTACGCAATTGCGGTTAAGCTTATTTAGAATCCTGTCGGGGTACCGCGTGTTTTTTTACGTATTATTAAAATAGAGCACTATTAATAATGAGTCGAAGAGAAGAGCCCAAGAGTATTTTCAGCGACGCTACATGAAGACGTTTGTCGTCCATATGTTACGCGCGTCAGCTTTCTTCCGAGGTGAACGCGGCTGAATTTAAAATTTAGACGATCTATTGTACCGCACCTATTACTCATGGGTGGAACAACGGATTCTTCAACGAACGCATAAAAGGACAGAATTTTTAATTCGATTAAAAGACCGGGGTACAAAAGTTAAAAGCATTCCTCGAACACGATTTCGACACGATAATGAATCCATCTTAACTTTCGATTCCGCATAGTAATTAAAGAGTACACCTTTATTAAGTGCACGCGAAAAAGATGCGAGGTACCGAGAAATTAATTTTTCGAGGGTGAATCGTCAGTGGTGAACCGATCGATAATATCGCGCGCCTTTTCAAGGAGTAAATGAATCGGTAAGCAGACAACGTATTCACGGCGTCGAACGCGTCACATATCTCGATACGTCGCATAGTAATTAACCAGATTAAAATCTTGACAGGGTATTTCATTCTCGCGTCAGCTATGAAGACATCATTTTTCATGTCGATAGAATAATCTCTCGCCTTGGAAGCGTTCGTGGTTACTCGCATCTGAACAGCTCTTAATTGTTTCTCGTTCAATCACCTGCTTCGATTATTTATGCCTTTACGCTAAAAATTATAAGTTCACATGTTTACCGTCGCAATATTTTCCCTTTGCAGTATCACGCGAAAAGTTAATAGTATTATTCGTAAAAGCTGAAATTGAAATGGCTTATAATCTCGACGGGCAGAATACGTGAACGTGTTTGTCGTAAATCTTCCTCGGTTATTGGACCGAGAAATCCGACGAAAAATGGTATGACACGCGACGCGACAGGAGCGCGTTCACTGCAAGAATATCCTGGCTGCTCGAATTCCATTTCGCATTATTCCGGTCTAACCGAATTATGGTTCCAGCAAAGAGGAACATTTTCTCGTTTGCGAGCTGTCGATGGTGCTCCATCACTCGACGACACAATAGTTTACGAGAAAGTATCATAGCGGGGTCTGCCGCTCGTTGAACGAAGGAGAAACGTAGGAAGAGGAAGTGCTGCACACCATAGGAGATTGATGGTGTTTATTGCAACCCCGCCGAGCTTACCGCTTTCATCCATTACCTCCTCTATATCATTCGGCCGCGAACGTGTGTTTTTTTAATAAAAGCCCGTGCTTGCAAATGAAATCCAATACGGCTGAGCATCGATGCACGAAGGGAAGATTGAACGTTGCCCCCGTCGATAAAACTGTTTTATTATAGCCCGAAGCGTCGTGAACGTTCGCCGTGATTGTGGTCACAAGTTTTTTTAACAGCGGCATCGTTCGATTTTACAAAGGTTTCGTGACTGGGCATGCTACTGGCAAACGCGGAGAGGGCTTGTCTGTTACTAACGGCGATCCACGTTTTACTCGGTGATAAGGGCACCGACGCTGAGACCTTCACCCTCGGATATATCACCGGCTCGAAGAGACGCCCAGGCGACTTGGAGTATCAGCGTCCTGGTTACCGGATATCCGGCGCTATATCACTCGCCGTGGAAGAGGTAATACAATTACGAATGCATCGGGTAAACCGCAACCAGCACGGAAGTTGTTAATTAATAACATTTAGATACTCTATTTCCATCCGCCCTATCGTCAGCTCAATAGCAGAACTATGAATGTTCTATGAAGCCTAATTCTTATTACACTTCAATTTTTAAAACTTCCATTTACTGCGTATAAATAATTGTAGCAATAATTATTACTAGTTGATAAAAGTAATGAAAGTTTTAATGACGAACAAAGTTTACAGTACGTTTCGCGAAAGAGATTTAAACGTCTCTTATTGCATTTCTCGACGAAAATTGTAAACAAAGTTGCACGAGAAGTTTTACTCGAAGCGCGTAAAGATACTCGTGGGAAAGGGTTGAATTTCTTCCGTGGAATAACAGGTGGGTTTCTCGACTTTCTAGGTGAACGCAGGTGAGTTAGGTCGACGCGGACATAAGCTTGATTTCCTGGTCGCGGAAACTTATGGGGAAGAGGAGACCAGCATCTTGATGACTGCAGATCTTTGGACAAAGAACGTCAGCGGTTACATCGGTCCCCAGGAAACCTGCGTTCACGAGGGCAGAATGGCTGCCGCGTTTAATCTCCCCATGATATCTTACGTGAGTTACAGTTTTCAGTATCTCTTCTAAAATACTACTAATTCTCTTATAATATTTCTTCCAGTCGAAATAGCTCCATAAGGATGTTTCAACACTGTCATTGTAACGCTAAATCTTAACGCTAGAATTTCTAGCAGAATTTTATAATTGATCAACAGGAGAAAATCTATTCGTACGCGATGTTACTTATATCGCTACTTCCATAGATAGAGTGAAACATTTATCTCGTGATGTTTAGAACGGAAAGAAAAATACATCGTTTTTCGGGTTCTTTAGTGCAAAAGGCTTTCTCCGTTACGTAACGCATTGCCCCGAGAACTTTCAGGTTACGAGCAATGCAGCCGGACGAAATCCAGGAAACTACCCCTTAGACCAACCTTTTTCCTCCGGCGCCATAATGTGTACTCTAACCTCTGGGAACACACCACTACGGTCAAGTTGCTGCGTGCATGCTTTTAGCTTAAAGTAACTTTCATCGCGGTTCGAGTACCTATCGCCGAAATCGATTGCCAGGAAACACCGAAATTCCTCTCGCTTTACCCCCCGTCAAGCTTCCTCCGTCTCCTTAGACCCCACGTAGACTCCTTAGGTTTCTTCTAGCTTGCCTTCGGAATCTCCTTAGGATATCTAGACTTTTCCTAGACTTTTTCTAGGCTTTCAATTAGGTCCGGTCGTTCCATTTAACGAAGTGTGCCTATGTGATAGCACGAACAGGACTCCGTTCTTCGGCGTTTCGTTCGATCGTTTTTTCGCTTGTTCCGACGTGATCTGACGGTGCAATGCGCGTTTTAAACTTCCACCAGCTACGGACTCGACCGAGGAAATAAATTATTCGCGGACCACGGAGGAATACGAATGTACAGATCCGAGGTTACGACACGCTTAACCCGTTCGACGTCACCGAGGGCTCGGCCTATACTAGACTTCTCTAGTATCGTCTATTTCGCCAGTCTGTTTCAATCGAGAACTCGTTGATTCATTGATCGACGTGGGTGCCACGATGATAGATACAATACCCATTAAACTGATTCACTTTATATTTGTTTCAATTAGGAAATCATTTATTATTTAGATTCACGCAGTCATTCTTATAAAATCTTCAACTTCAAAATAATATAAAAGTCTAACATAAACGTTATTGTGCAGTACTTTCATCTGGAGTTAATCATTGCTTGAAAATAGCTAATGAGAAATGAACAAATACTTTAAGGTACTTTGAAATTTTTGTTTCAAGTTCTAAATATTCATTCGTGTTTCGGAATTGTCTGAAATAATTCTTTCGTATTATCAAATCATTTCCAGTCTTCCAGTGTCAAAATGGACCATTTAATACGCAACAACCTATTACTCTCCATCCGGGTAAAATGGAAGAGAATTGTTTGCGATCGATGACAGACGAGATAAATGAAAGAACTATTCTTTCTGACCGCGATTCATTAAATTTCCTCGAATCTAACTGTCTTCAAAAGAGCCCGTGCAATCGACAGAGCCGAGAACAGAAACCATTTATTTTCTCAAGTGAATTATTCGGATCATTGAATAATTTTCTACCCGTACCAAAGTGATACGGAGGAAAAATTACCCCCAGTTGTCCGGTTCGAACTACAGCTTTCGAATCAACCTGCATGAAATTAATTGGCTCTCTATTAGACATCAGCGTAATTTGCGCTGTTAAAAATCTCTTATATCTACACTCAATGTTTCTTTCTCGAGTGAGCCTGATCGGAGATAAATTAATCGTATGATCGTTATTATCACGATCGATTGATCCGGTTCGCGTATCAGTTAACCGGCTCGTGAATCAGTAAGCACGTTTTCGTTCTTTTCGATCGGTTTTCCCTGGCCCGTTATATCAGCAGTCCAGCTGACACACTAATCACGCACATTACGTGTCCCTCGTTTTCCAGCCTAGTAATAGACCAACCTAGAAACCCGATGCAAATTTGAAACCGGCTTGTTGCACGCGGTACACTATTTATCTATGCGTTTATCTCCGCGTGTCACCTAAGTTCACCTGAAATACTAGTCGAGGATGATCGCATTCAGGTCGTGGAACGCTTTTATGTTTCAGTTTTGCACGCATCGCGAGTCCTCCAACAAAAAGGAGTTTCCCACGTTCGCCAGAACGAGACCGCCGGACACGCAGATCTCCAAATCCGTCGTTGCCGTCTTGATGGCGTTCAATTGGACCAAAGTGAGTAATACTTTACTTTAGAGAACGTTCACACGTTATCAGAAGTCGATTGAAGGTCTTGCAGGATGCAGCTCTATTTTATATAATTTTTTAATTATATGTATAGAGAAAATTCTACGTCGTTATAGATACAATAATAAACGATTAAGGGGTAACACCACTCTAGAGCCAGAAAAAGGGGCCTAAATTTGACAATTTATTTTGGAAGTATGACAAGCGGAAAAGAATTTCTTTTCAGAGGGTTTATTTAACACATATTGAAGTACGCAAAATAATTTTTTGTTTGTCATTTTCGTACAAAATGGGGGCGGCAGAGCCCATCGGTGGAAACAGCTTTTGTAGAAACACCGCCACGGGAGGACGGATTTCTCGCCATGTGTGAGACTTGGAATAAAAAATAAATAAAATTTATAATCTATATACAATTGGCCTTGGTAGTACGTAGGGGTTTTTCGTTTAATCAATTTTTGTAAAAGTTATGCATGTTTTAAGAAATGAATCGACGTTTTGCATGAAAAATGTGCATTGAATTGTTTATAAAAAAAAAAGTTTACATTCAATCAAAAAACGGCTACGTACTACCATGGAGGATATTGTTGTGAAGCTACTGTAAAAATTTCAATTCGATCCATACAATAGTCACTGAGAAATCCGTCCTCCCAGTATGACAAAAGTGGTTTCGAGAAAAACGCGTTTAAAGTTTTATGAACATTTTAATCCTTCAATTTCTTGTTTACCTCTAATCTGCGATTTCTGCACTATACATTTGGCCATCCAGGTCGATGTTCGCCTATTCCTCTACCTTCCTCTACAACCGTTTGTTTTGTAGGTAACAGATGTACTTATTATTTTAAATGGTAAAAGTAATACAAAAGCCATGAATCGCAGCACGCCGCGTAAGTACTCAGTGCGCGCTCTAAGAAGCTGCGGCAAAATTGATAATTGACTCTTTTAAAAATTGTTTTCCACTATAAATCAAATGGCATTCTGTTTCTATGACCCAAAAGCATCGTTTAAGCCAAAAAAGAAAAAATCGACTTTTTGAAAATCCTAGAGTGGTGTTACCCCTTAATTTCAGTATTTAACCGAAGGGGATGTTTCTGCGAACAATGTTGACGATTCGGATATGTCAAAGCAATTTTGTACGCCCTTTTCTCATTTTCGCAAAATTAATGAAACTGAAACTGCATCTCTATAGCCGCAGGCTCTTCAATTTGTATTATCCCCTGGCCAAACACGTCCGTTTCTACCGTACCAATCAACGAGTTAATTGCTTTTCATTCAACTAAAACTAACATTGAAAGTTTGTTGATGAGCTTCCTGTCGATAAAGCAATAAATCAAGGCTGATTCTTTTTGCCTGGAATTCTCAGGTGACGTTCATGTACATGAACTCCACGCTGTTCGAGTTCAATAAGATGTCCACGGTCGCGGAGACGATTTTGTCGTCCTTCGAGGCTGCAGGCGTGACTGTAAACTTTCTTCGATGCTGGGAAGAACCGTATCACGTCACACACATGACCAATCCGTTCCACCGGCACGTCAGCGAGACGTATAGAGAAACGCGAAGTGAGTAACAACTTCTCGCGCAGTAGACCCTCGTTTTATTGCCATTGACGGCGCTGTTGGACCTGAAAATTCTTCGGGTATTAGTACATTGCACTCGCGTGCGTCATGAGGCTATCCATGCAATTCACGAAGTTAACTTTTACACTTTTAGATACTACAATTTCTAAATTTGAGAATTTGACAATTTTAATTCAATGTGAGAAGCTGAAAATTGCAGAACTTGAGTATTGTAAATTTTGACAATTGGAGAATTTAAAAAATTGAAAAATAAATCTGAAAATTGCTAACTGAACAAATTTTTTAAATAGATTTGAAAATTGCAGAACTTGAATATTGCAAAATGTGACAATTGGAGAATTTAAAAAATTGAAAAGTGAATCTGAAAATTGCTAAATGACAAAATTTTAAAGATAGATTTAAAAATTGGAGAACTTGAATATTGGAAAATCTGACAATTGGAGAATTTAAAACATTGCAAAATAAATCTGAAAATTGCTAAATGAAAAAATTTTTAAAATAGATTTGAAAATTGGAGGACTTGAATATTGGAAAATCTGACAATTAGAGAATCTAAAATTTGAAAAATCTGAAAAGTGAAGAATTTAAAAAATTAAAAAATAGATCTGAAAATTGATAAATCAAAAATAGAAAATTTGAAAATTTAGAAATTAGAGAATTTGAAAGTTTAAGCATAAGATCTCCCTAATCGTGTAGGGTAATAAAAAGCGTAGCAATATAACGAAAGTATACTGTGGACATTTTTGGCAATTTACGGTATCCATCGAAGCTAACCCGCTTCCTCGACTTACGACAGTGGCGATAACCGTGAAACAATCGTAAGGACCCTGTTATTTTAACAAATCACATTCGGTCAATTTAGAAATAAACCGCCCGCATTTTGGATACTTCATCGAGGTTACAAGTTTGTACGAGCGTGTCTAGATAACCCGCATGCTTCGATCGTTGAAATACCGCGTCGTGAATAGATACTGCTTATAATTTGCTTTGTCTATTTCCGTTTGTGCGTTTTGCTAAAAATAGCACGACGATGACCCGTTTTGAGTGGTTAAGATACGAAACAACAAGGGGGCAATTGGAGAACTTGACTGGCTAGAAGGTGTCCCGTTTTGTTGCAGTTTACGTGATTCTAGGGAATTATTACGAGCACATGGGGCTGCTGATGGCTCTGGAGGAAAAGAAGCTGTTGGAAAAAGGTATAAATCTGCTGTAACATATCAGGTACATATATTAGAGAGCAGTGTCACTAGTCGTAGCTTAATTTAGACTACCATTTCACAAAATAAAATTCGACAATCTACAGTATCTACATCTGAAAACCATTGTTCTTTCGAAAACTAAATTCTACATCGATACAAATAACTGATCGGTGTTGAGTTGGTGTACTCTACTAGTTATCCTGGATCCGTCCTAGAAATCCTCTCCTTTAATCCTAAAAGGCAAAGATCTGAATATTGTACATTAGCCCGCCATTTAATTAAAATTAACTTTCCAAGAAGACAGAAGTATTTTAAACGCAAAATGTCCTTTCCTCGAGCTAACTTTAGACCTTGCAGTACCTTTGAATTTATGGAATTAATAAGATTTCACTCAACGAGTTTCAATAACGAGAGTTTAAAGAGCAACAAAATTAATAACGAAAGTAATTAGAATCTGGGAACAGTGAATCAGCGGATTGCTTCTTTAGCGTCACTTTTATCTCGCGACTGTCCTTAACGACCCCTTAGACTTCTCGTTAAGTTCTCGCTCGTTTCGAGAAAGCATATCGCGGAAATTCGTGCTGCAGGAGAATACTGGGTGGTCGGCGTGGACATCGAGCAGTACGATGAAAAACGGCCGGACAAATACTTTCGTGGTTTATGGCAGAGAAAGACCAACTCCTCCATTCTGAGGGCATATAGAAGCTATTTCAGCGTGGTCGCGTCCGCACCGATCTATTCGAGAAACTTCACGAGGCAGGTGAACGAGTACAGACAGAAACCACCCTTCAACTTCAGCAACCCTCTTGCGAACGTCGGTGGAATCGTTCAGGTGACTATTATAATCGCTTGCAAATCGATTCTCTGTGTTTAATCAATAAGCTCTTCTACAAATTACATTAACAATTTTTAAGCGTATCACATTTTTTTATTCTAAGACGGTTTAATCCTTCGCAGTAATCTATACATTTTTTTTATATTCAATTGATGGAATTATTAGACCAAGCAATTTTACGCTCCCCTGTAAATTAGTGAGGGATTAACAACTTTTAAACGGAAATTGTTTTCGTGCCGTAAGGCAGGTCGATCGCCCGCAAGTAATTGGACGATCTTGAATCCAATTAACGAGATTATTAAACTGAGAAATTTATCCTCTCGAGTAAATTAGTGGAAGATTAGCAATTTTTAAACGTAAATCGCGTTTTTGTGTTATAAGGCAGATCGTGCCAGAGACGGCGTATCTGTACGATGCGGTGCACCTCTACGAAAGATCATTACTGAAGGCTCTGGACGAGAACCGTGATCCACGAAATGGTCGGGAAATGGTAGCGACTCTTTACGGTGTTCATTACCGAAGCGCCATGGGGTATGTACAAAATCAAACGATCTAATAAAAATCGAGTCATGTTTAGCTTTAACCAAATTAACCACGTTGCGAAAAATATAAAATTTATGTCTCGAAAACGATGTAGAAACAAGGATTAGTCTCGTACAAGTTTTAGTTTGAATTGTTTATGTAAATCTTTCTAATTCCCTGCAATTTTTAAAATAGTCGAGGAGTGGACTCGTTTAATAATTAAAGTGAAAAACACTTGGAGATATTTACTCGTGGATAAGACTGTTTAAAATACGCGAGTCCAATAAAGCAGAGACGCGAATCGTAGTAGTGACGCAAGCGTCTAGAATTACAATTGACCCGAGAAAATAATTAAGGCTTTCACGTTACGAGCACATAGCCATCCATGATCTCGGATTCTCGACTAGCTCCCACGTAATTTTCCTTCCCTCGGAATGATCGATACCTATCGCTGTCTTCAATGCTAATCGAGAATCGGTTACATCAGTACTGGGAAATGCCTATTCAAGCCGTGATGCATGGAGCAAATGTGCTTAAAATTATCGAATTCTCATATTACCGAATACCCAAATGCACGAGTACGGTTTCAAATTCTCAAATGTTTAAATTCCTAGATCTCCGATCTCCAAATTCCCAAAACACCAAATTCTTGAATTCTCAAATTCCCGACTCCTCAAATTGATTCTTCTAATTCTCAAGTTTTTAAAGTCCCAAATCCACGAGTACCTGAACCTTCAGATTCTCAAATGTCCAAATTTTCAGATCTCCAAATCTTCAAATCCCCAAAACCCCAAATTCCTGAGTCCTCACATCCCCGAATCCACAAATCGATTTTTCCAAATCCCGAATTCTCAAACCCCCGAATTAACAAGTTCCCAAATATCTAAATTCCCATTCTTTCAAATATCCAGATCCCTGAATCCTCGAATTTTCAAATTCCCAGTTTACCAATTTCCCAAATCTCCAAATCCCCAAACCTACAAACTCCCAAATCCCCTCATCTCCAAATCTCAAAATTTCCAATTCTCAAATTCCCGAATCCTCAAACCCCCGAATTCTCCAATTCCCAAATTCCTAAATTCCCGATTTCACAAATTTCTAATTCCCCAAATTTTCAAATTGCCAAATTCCCAAATTCCCAAGTTCCCAAATCTCCAAACCCCCGAATTCTCAAATTCCCAAATTTCTAAATTCCCGATTTCACAAATTTCCAAATCCCCAAATCCCAAAATTTCCAAATTCCCAAATTCCCAAATTCCCAAGTTCCCAAATTCCCGAATCTCCAAACCCCCGAATTCTCAAATTCCGAAATTTCTAAATTCCCGATTTCACAAATTTCCAAATCCCCAAATCCCAAAATTTCCAAATTCCCAAATTCCCAAATTCCCAAGTTCCCAAATTCCCGAATCTCCAAACCCCCGAATTCTCAAATTCCGAAATTTCTAAATTCCCGATTTCACAAATTTCCAAATCCCCAAATCCCAAAATTTCCAAATTCCCAAATTCCCAAATTCCCAAGTTCCCAAATTCCCGAATCTCCAAACCCCCGAATTCTCAAATTCCGAAATTTCTAAATTCCCGATTTCACAAATTTCCAAATCCCCAAATCCCAAAATTTCCAAATTCCCAAATTCCCAAATTCCCAAGTTCCCAAATTCCCGAATCTCCAAACCCCCGAATTCTCAAATTCCGAAATTTCTAAATTCCCGATTTCACAAATTTCCAAATCCCCAAATCCCAAAATTTCCAAATTCCCAAATTCCCAAATTCCCAAGTTCCCAAATTCCCGAATCTCCAAACCCCCGAATTCTCAAATTCCGAAATTTCTAAATTCCCGATTTCACAAATTTCCAAATCCCCAAATCCCAAAATTTCCAAATTCCCAAATTCCCAAATTCCCAAGTTCCCAAATTCCCGAATCTCCAAACCCCCGAATTCTCAAATTCCGAAATTTCTAAATTCCCGATTTCACAAATTTCCAAATCCCCAAATCCCAAAATTTCCAAATTCCCAAATTCCCAAATTCCCAAGTTCCCAAATTCCCGAATCTCCAAACCCCCGAATTCTCAAATTCCGAAATTTCTAAATTCCCGATTTCACAAATTTCCAAATCCCCAAATTCAAAAATTTCCAAATTCCCAAATTCCCAAATTCCCAAATTCTCAAGTTCCCAAATTCCCGAATCCCCAAACCCCCAATTCTTAAATTCCCAAATTCCTAAATTCCCGATTTCACAAATTTTCAAATCCCCAAATCCCCAAATTCCCAACTTCTCTGTATACCAATTATTCGAACCTCCAAATTTCCAAATTTCCAAATCTCCAAATTCCTAAGTCCCCAAATCGCAAATTATGTAACACTCGTACCGACTATCTGTCGAGCGACGATTACCCGCAACAAAAGTAGCGAAGAGCAAACGAGTGCAAGAAAAATGTTGCGTTGAAGTGGGAAGAGAAAGAAATTTGGCGTAAAATATACGGCAGCAAGAGTTACTTTGCGCAATTTACGAGGACGTTTTCGAACGTGGCCGCAATAAGATTGTTACGGCGTTACGCTATTCGAAGATATATCGTCTGTTCAGGTACATGGTTTATATGGACGAAAACGGAGATGCTGAAGGCAATTACACTCTGATTGCGTTGGACAATCGGCCGACAAAAGGACACGGTTTATACCCTATAGCGTATTTCGTGGGGAAAGAGAACGGCACGAACCTGCCAGTAAGACATTAACTGCTTTTTCAGCTCGTCGAACCTTCCAGTCTGCTTATTGATTCCTTTTCTCTTTGCAGAAACTCCGATTGACGAGAGATATTTCGTGGGTCGGCGATGGCCCACCTATCGCGGAACCTTATTGCGGATACCATGGCGAGAAATGTACCTGTACGTACTCATGTTTTTCTCCTCTTGTTAACACCAATAAAACATTCCCTTTTTGCTGATACCAATCGGACTTTTACATAGTTAATACACTTTTACGACTTCCTTCGTTTCTCGATGCTTGATCGCTTTTAAAGTGTCGCAATTTTAAAACAGTTCATGGTTTTGTCTTGACTTCTGAATCATTTTAAGTTGCACTGGTGCTACTTCAAATTTCCTCATCTTTTGACTTTCTGACTTTCAAACTAACAATTCGGCAAATTCACAAACTGACAAATAGACAATTTCATAAACGTACAAGTATGTAATGTTAATTTTAACGTTACTGATTCGTAGCATTATGAACTTTACGAGGCACAATTAAGTATTAAACCTGGTTATCAAGATGGACGCCATTTTGACAGCCGCGTCAGCAGCGTCACCTCTGTAACAGCGTTCCATTACGCGACACAATAGATAGGACAAATAGAAGATGGAAAGCATATCCGATTCGCGATACGAAAGATAATGTTTCCCGATGATCGAACATGGTCCGTGGAAACGCGATCAGGGAAGGGAGCATTCTCCTTCGAATTACCATTCGTCAGCTTTCTCCGATCATCGCGCGATCGTTCGAAAAGTACATCGTAAAGTTTGCCGGTCGACCTTAAAATTTACATATGTAAATGGACGTAAAGGGGACCACCTTCCGCTTGTTCCCGCAGCCACCCTTTTCATTTCCCTTAATTGAGATCGAATACGAATTTCGTATCCACGCAACTGCATCGCGCGATTACCGATTACGCAAGAACAATCGATCCACGATCGAGTTTCGGACCGATTTAAATCTGCCGAACATGAAACCTTCGACGGTTAGTTACGATCAAAGAGGGACGAAGCGAGCCGAACATCTGTTGACCCAAATTTTGAAATCGCTACCGACGATTCATCGATTTCTGTATCAATTTTATCGCCGATATCGGGGCTCGAAATCTATTATTTCACGTTTCATTGAATCGTTCAGCTCACACGGGAGAGATCGTGGGTGGCATAGCCGGAGGATTTCTGCTGATCATCGCTGCGGTACTCCTGGTGCTCTACAGAAACTGGAAGTACGAGCAGGAGCTCGATTCCCTGCTCTGGAAGGTGAACTACAAAGACATTCAGATCAAAGAGCAGAAAGAGGAATCGGCAGCAGCCACCGAGGCGTCTACCAAATGCAATACCAAGGTAAATGCCCGCCTCCGATAATACGTCCTTCGTATCTGTCCCCTACCACCTTGTCCCCGATGTCTTGCCCTCCGCTATTTTCCTCGATTCCCTCGACCCAATTCATCCTAAGACTTTCCAAGCTTCGATTCGCAGATTACGCTATCGGACGTCCAACGATGCCACTGTCATTTTTATTCAACGTCAACGACTTTACGATTCCGATACCTATCGAACGAAATAACATTTTCGAGTGTCACTCTTTACTCGGTAACTTCTTATCGTCGAATATTCTGAAAACTCCAAAATTCTAGAATTCAAGCCACAAAATGTCAGAGATACAAAGTTCCAGTATTTAAAAGTTTTAAGATAAGAAAGTCTCAGAGAAAGTTTCAGAGTTCCAAAATCCTAAAATCTCAAAGTCCCAGAGTATAGATGCCCAACTTGCAAAGTCCTATCGTAGAAAAATTGCAAAATGACAAGCCGAAAGTCCAAACGGCCCCCATAACCGTCGAAAGACCGAGTCTTAGCAACGTAGTTCGAAAGTTAAGAAAATGTTATCTGGAGTAGACGACGACCCAGCCTATTGTGCGGACCAGCCAAGTTTCCCTGAGCTCGAATCCGGACGCTGATTTCCGATATTCCATGATTTACACGCAAATTGGCGTCTATAAGGGGCGGATATTCGCCGTGAAGAAAGTCCGCAAGAAATCGATCGAGATTACCCGCGAGATGAAGAAGGAGCTGAAAGTGGTGAGTACCACGTGAGCTCGAAGAGTACACGAGACCCATTTCGCGACACCCAAATTAAAGGATCGTTTCTCTAGATGCGTGACTTGCGACACGATAATTTGAACGCTTTCATCGGGGCCTGTACCGACCCGCCGAACATATGCATCGTCGTCGAATATTGCGCACGCGGCAGTCTCAAGGTAACGGTCCGGACAGTTAGTAATTAAGCAGACGAAACATCGTGTTCGAAATTCCCGTAATTTTCTCCTGCTCTTTTTTCCCGATCGATATTCATAGGACATTTTGGAGAACGAAGACATGAAGCTGGATAACATGTTCATGGCCTCCTTGGTCGGCGACATAATCAGGGTACGTATTGTCCGTTTGCCTCGAAAGACATTTGTGATCGATCAGGAAACTTTCTCGAAGTAATATTTCGGTGTTCAACGAACCTGAAACTCGAGTAAAAATTTTTTCTATAAAAATCCACGTAGTACCGCGTAAACTTCGTTCCCGCTCGCGAAGAACCCGTTCAAACTTTAACCACGGACCATTCTCAACTTTTCTACTTGGAAATTTTTGCGGACCTCTTTTATAACGTTCCAATGTTACTACGCTTGATCGAGTTTGTAACGCCTGCGTTATTTTTTAGGGTATGATCTATCTGCACGAGTCCGTGATCAAGTATCATGGCGCGCTAAGCACTTCGAACTGTTTGGTGGATTCGAGATGGGTCGTGAAATTGGCTGACTTTGGACTGCACGAATTTAAAAAGGATGCTGAATGTGAGCCATGCGACGTGATGAAGAAATATCATGGTATATGATATGGATATACACCGTCGGTCAAAAATGTGAAACCTATGATAGTTATCATCCTTAATCACTTTCCAAAATCCTATAATCCTAATCTCATAGATTTCAAATAACATCAACTTACGACACGTTACGAATAAAATACCTAAATCAAATTAATCAAATTTGCAAGAGGTTCTACATTTTTGATCGATGGTGTAGTTCGAACAACCGATCTGGTCTAATTTGTTTCAACTTATTAAAACTTCGTAGGTTTACTCTATCGAGCACCCGAATTGTTGAGATCGAATAAAGCTCAAGAACCAGTTGCGCGCGACTACCAAAGAGGAGACGTTTATTCGTTCGGGATAGTGTTGTACGAGCTCCAAGGACGACACGGTCCGTTTGGAATCATAGAACTGTCCGACTCAGAAATACTGAAGAAGGTGATAGCTAGTGAACCGGGCGTCGAACCGTTCAGGTATTACGATTGAAGTCACGATCTGTCTACGGCAGAAGTTACTTAAATTTTATGTGCTTTTGTTTCCACCTTGTCAGCTACTCTGTTTTCCTTGAATTATCTCAGACCACCGTTGAGCCAATTGGAGAACTGTTTCCATTTCGTGCGCGATTGTCTGATAGAGTGCTGGGCCGAGGATCCTGAGACTCGTCCGGACTTCAAGGTCATACGGAACAAGCTGCGACCGTTGAGGAAGGGGATGTAAGTTGTCGATTTTACCAAAAAGCTACTGATAAACATGTCAAAATGATACTGCTTTCGAAATGAAAGTATTCGTTGACGCTCAGTAACTCGATATACTGGGAAACTATAACTCGGATAATCGAGATAAATGATTTGGTTAAACGTTCTAGGAAGCCAAACATATTTGACAACATGATGGCCATGATGGAGAAATATGCGAATAATCTGGAAGCTCTGGTCGACGAACGAACGGACCAATTGACGGAGGAGAAGAAAAAAACAGGTCGTGCAACGTTCCGAAAGTCCGCGCGAATTTAATCAGCCTCGCTATCGCGTTCCCTTTCAATTATATTAAACTATGCTTTCGCCTTTCAGACGCCTTGCTTTATGAAATGTTACCGCGATACGTCGCCGAGCAATTAAAGCGAGGACACAAAGTCGAAGCTGAGAATTTCGACTGCGTCACTATATACTTTAGCGACATTGTCGGCTTCACCGCCATGTCCGCTGAAAGTACACCTTTGCAGGTAACTTATCATTATAATTTGCGCGGTAATTGCTCAATTATTATTGCCATCATCCTGATGATGGGTTTTCAGGTGGTGGACTTTCTGAACGATCTCTACACCTGCTTCGACTCCACCATAGAAAATTATGACGTGTACAAAGTCGAGACCATTGGCGATGCTTACATGGTGGTACGTTACTTACGCGTTCTTCGTGTGATTAATATGCTTAAGGTTCTAAGGAACTCAAATTTTAAACCATGCGATATTTCACTAAATGTTTATCTTTTTATTCCTGATTTACAAATAATTAAGTTTGTAAACATACATTATTCAGCTAATTTATATATATGTAAAATCGAAAATTTGCAAGGTTATTAAAAACCTATTCGAACATCGTTAGATTCGATTCACCGATATATAATGAAAGCAGAGACGACGATCTTAAGTTTTGATTCATGGAAATTTGCATAGTCACGTAGATGCAATACAAATGAAGTGCAAATATGCAGAGGGTTAAACGTTGAGGGAAATTGCGACAAGAGATCAACGTACTTGAATTTCTCAACAGGTAAGCGGTCTACCGATACGAAACGGTATTCAGCACGCGGGAGAAATTGCCAGTATGTCCTTGTGTCTGCTGGATGCCATTAAACAATTTACCATTCGACATAGGCCGCTGGATAAGCTGCAACTGCGAATCGGTATACATTCCGGTAAGCACAGAGAGAAAACAACAATACGATTTAGGATTACGCCTGTTACGGTTGACATACTTTTACTTCTCGTACAGGGCCCGTGTGTGCCGGTGTCGTGGGTCTAAAAATGCCCCGTTACTGTCTGTTCGGCGACACGGTGAACACGGCTAGTCGAATGGAATCCACGGGATCGCGTAAGTATTCTATTTGCAACCAGCATGTCGTTCTTCGATCGATCTCAATTTCGCAACTCAACTTTGACTCTTCGCAATTTTTAAATCGTTCAAGTCTACGATGTACTTCGAACTACTACAGCTCAAGATCAGCAATACCGACAGATTAAAGTCAAATTCATCTTGCATGTAAGAAAAGGTCGAGGAACGATGAAAATTTAAAATGAATTTACAATGCCACAACCACGATTCGCAACCGATGATGTTTATCATACATTTCTTCCAGCGTTAAAAATCCACTGCAGTAGCGAAACGAAGCAGCTACTGGATCAGCTGGGTGGATTCAGCGTCGTGGAAAGAGGCATGGTGTCCATGAAAGGAAAAGGCGAGCGTCTGACCTACTGGTTGATCGGCGAGGACCCGATGTTGAGGGAAGAACGAAACAGGGAGCGAGAAAATAGACGAAGCGGTTACGGGAAGAGGAACAATGCCTCGAATCCCCTAATACCTCGAAGTTCTCTAAAGAACAAGTCCTTAGTGAGGTCTACTTTCATAAGGTGTTCCAGCGAGTCGCCGAAGCGTCTGCGTTTCGCCAGCTCCGATCAGTTAGATCAGAAGTGTTCCAGAACGAACAGCCAATTGGAAGCGATAGTCGACAACAGTCCGTGCAAACCGAAAAATTCTTGCGCGAACAGGTTATCGTGCGTGGAGAACTGGAGGTCGTCCAGTAATTCTTGTCCATGCGTGGAACAGCTCGGGGAGCAAGAAAGACACATAGACGCGAAGGATTTGGCTCAAAATCGACTGCAATGCGACACCAGAAACGGACCGCTTCCTAATAGCTGGGGAATCGGAAACGAGCACTATTTTCCATCAACTGGAGCCAAGAACTTCCGCTTGGGATCGACTGGAATCACGCAGACAACTTGTAGATCAGCACCGAGCAGCCCCAGACACAGCAGTCTGGTCTTAAATTGTCAGAAGAGAGCGGCTCAGTCGAACGAAGAGATTGACGGATGGGACGCTACCGTACCATTGATTTATTATCCGACAGAACGATTGGATTAAGGAACTCTCGTCGACGATTGAAGAATACTATACAGTGATTTAGGTTCGGGAGCCTCGAGTTTAGTCATAGAAGTGTTTGTGACATCGATCACGGTAACCTTGGAATCGATGATGCCGGAGATGAAGGTCAATCAATTTATAGGCGTAACCAAGTGTGAACCGAGTTTGATGTGGTGCGATTGTTTTGAGGTTGTTGGTTTTGAGTTAATGGTTCGTCACTGAACACTGCGATTCTTTGTTGATTACGGAAATTCGGGGACATGAACGAGATAGGAAATGATTGGAACCTTGAGGCTGTTGATCGCTAAACAGCAGCTGAATGGCATCAAGTCGACATCGACGCGTATTATTATTGTACGTGAGTATCGATGCTATTACTGTTATTTGTAAACTAGGTTTAATTAAGGAGACGTATCTGTGTTGATTCGATGCCGTTCGTGCGTTGTGTCGATAAGTGGATGCCAACCTTTATTCGATTTATCGTTCGTACTGATGATCCTTCGATCGACGCGTAATCGCGCGAAATTCTTTTATTTCCAAAGCGATGTTTACATTAGGCAATTTTTAGCCAATCGAACTCAATCTGCATTCTAATTTAATTTCCACGTTCTTTTTCCGTCCACAGCTGTTACAAAACAATGTCAACTCGATTGAATCGCTGTTCCAACTCGATTAAATTTCTGTTCGAACTTGATTGAAATCCCGCTTGTTAGCCAAAAACTGGCCAATGTAAACATCGTTTCGATCAATCGACAATCATTTTTTCGTAACCGTGTCGATCCATCGAGCAATCATACAGGACTGGTCAATTAACGAACGAACAATTAGCCGGTGAACAGCGTACGATATACAACTTTTTCCTCTCGCTCTCAGTACACGTTGTACCAAAGCACACCGCACGTACAAACGAACATACCTAACGGACATATTTATATACGGTAAGCTCTCGTTATATTGCCGTAAAGGCGGTAGCGAGAGTTGGGTTACGCAGACTTTCCATGAAGGGAGAATTTCAGAGGAAAAAAGAGAAATTGAATGTAGGAGAAATTTAGGAAAGATCTCGAGGAAAAAGTCCAGCAGAAACGCTCCCTTTTAATTAACGGAAGTCCTCGTTGCACCCAGCGTACCTTATTTATAGCATACGTAACTTGTGCACGGAAAGCAGCACGTCGTAACGGTATATTCCACGCATTAGCTTAGACAATCAAGAAGGCTCGTGCTTTTTATTATGCGTAAGTGTCACTCTAGTCAATTTGTTTAAGTTCGAACGCATTCGTTCGATTTTCTCGGAAGAATAAATCTAAACCTCCTCGGAATCATCCTAACTTACCCTAGCATTTAACCGTGTCATTAATCACCGGCGTTTTTTTTAGTACTTAAGAGAACTATTTATAGAGTAATATATAACATCGACGATTTAATGCGTACTTATGAATCGTTACGAAACTCTTCGACGATAACGTGTATTCTTCCGCTTAAGAGAACCGATCCGTCGTGCACGGCACACGGGGAACATGTGTAAATTAAATTATCCATCTTCGAAATAAAGAAATCATTAACGAACCACGATTACTTTCCTATCGAGGGTGAAACAAAGGTCCAATATCGTTCGGTGTTTGTGCTTCTTTTTCCCCGCGTTCAAGTGCAACGTCTTCGAGACGAAAGCTCACGAGCACGATGCGTGATGAAACGGTGGCGATAACGCACCGAGCTTCATTAAATTACGAACATCGAAGAAATTAATTGAACGCCAGTCGGCAAACGCATCTTTCTCCTATTACTGTTTTATCTGGCAACGGCTGAACGCCGTCTCTCGCATCGTTGTGAAAAATTGGAAAAAATCGATCAAAGTCGATCGCGGCTGGCAGCGTTTGTGCGCCAACACGATTAACGCTTCGATGATTGGGTTTATTCGAATCCCTGCTACTTTTTCGATCGTACTCGAGGACAGCGATAATTCGTCTAAAATCTCAAATTTCCTAATTTTCTACTCCAACTTCTTGAAATGAGCATCGGATTCTTGGAAGAATTTCTAAATTATTTTCTAATCTTTGAATACTCGAACTTCTAGATTGTCAAATTTCTAGAAACTGAAATTTCCTTTTCTGAAATTCCCTAATTTTTAAATCCCTAAATTTGCAAAATCACAAATTCCTAAACTGTCAGCTTCATGTTGGTTCAAACTAAATTTTCAACCTTCGGGATTTCTAAAAATACAAATGTACAAATTACCCAATCTAAACTTCCCAACTCTCAAATATTTCAAAATCTCTCGAATCCTCGGAATCTCCGAACTCTTCGAAAACACCTAAATTTCGTAATTTGTAGTCACGGGAGTGAACGTGTTATCGCTGTAAATGTATCGAGCGCGGAGCATCAATCGCGTCGAAGAAAGTCGAGTTGCAGTCGTTCAGGGATGTAAAATCTCGAAATTGAAACTCGTCGTTGACTCGCGTCACGTTTGACGATCTGTCGAGTTTGTCTGTCGATTCGTGTTATAAATTAGATTAGAAAGTCCAGCGTCTGGATGGAATAACAAAGGGGGAAGTAACGTTCAACGATCGGCATACCGTCGACGTTCCATTCCATTTCAACTCGTGACAGTACTGTTACGTTTATTTATAACGAACGCACGGGGTCGCGCGCGTCCCGATCGCGAAAACTATAACTAAAGCCGTTAGTGGCTCGACGGCTAACTAAACTCTTCATTACTTTAATTTGCACGTCTAGTTACGTGCGTGTTCGAGACACGTGATCGCTCGCGGTACGCCGCGTTCGGTTCGAGCCACTCCGGTGCGAAACACTCGTGCAAATACGAGAATGACTTCTGAATTTATTGCGCAATTTACTATTCGAAGCCTTTTGCAAACTCCATGGAACGTACGTTCGGTTCGAGAAGAAAATTTATCGTCGCTTTTTCGTGCCGATCGACGACATTGAAAAGTTTCTGACATAAAACATTTCCACGAGGAAATCGAGTCAAATCGTTTCGCAAACTCGCTGATTTCCGTAGAGAAATTCCCCGCGTAATCGGTACTTTTCCGACTTTTATGAGAAAAGATCGAACAAAGGTAAATATAAAAAGGTGAGAGAACATCGAACAAAGGCAAATATAAAAATTGTGAAAAGTAACAAGTTGTACGGATCCAAGGGCGTTCGTAAGAAGATGGTAAAAAATCGAACACCCTGTATAACGAGGCGACTCTTATATACAGAATGGGGTACCATCTTATTTACGGTGAAGTGGTTGTCGGCCAACTTAGAGGAGCGGCCATCATTCAATCAAGCCGGACAATTTAAACAGCCTGATTCACGCAGCGAAATCATTTAATATTTGACGTCAAGCACGATTATCGTATAACGGTGCGTAATGGCCGATTGTTTATACAGGTTGCAAGCGGCGCCGCAATTTTCAAATGGTGTATCTGCCTCCTGAGAACGATGTTGTTGAACATCCTCGGTCGAAGCAATGTTGCAAAATGATCCGTCGTTAGCGGCAGACACGAGTGACGAGTACAATTACTCTTCTCGGCCAGTTGTTGCTAATGGTCGAGGCCGCGTGGAAGAAAAGCAGAAGATAAAGAAAAAAAAAAGCAGCTCTAGCTTCTGGTTCGCTTCCCCGTTGCTTTTTCATTCATGCAAATCCATCCCCGTCGTAATTCCCGCTAATTCCGCTCTCTCTCGTATCAGCCGGACCTCGTGTTTTAATATTAATCGCGGCTCCGTGTGGCCGTTGTGTTCGTTTAGCGAGTTCGAGTTGAAACGCGTACACGGCCTCTCTAGAGCGTACTTTTATTGGGCTCTCCTTCTGCCAGCCGCGTGTCTATTTATAGAGTCGGAATTATCTTCATCCGCCGTAGAACAATGCGTACAGAGCGGTAAAAATCGTCGATACAGGAATGTTAATCTGTGCGGTTCATCGTCGTCAAACGTGATGACAAGGAGTGGCTCGATCGCTTGGAAATTATCTTTGTAACACGTGCAGTTTGCAATCGAGTTACGAACAGATTACTCGGATAATCGACGATGTAATCGTAACCGAAATACACACTTTCATTTTTATTGTTACTGATAGGAAAGTGGCAACATAGGTAAATAGCATGTTATGGATGTAATCGTGTGCAAACAGGGGTGTGAAGGTTTAGTAAATGCATGCAGTGTGGAGATGTGAAAATATATCGTGTAAGAGGCAAACGAAAAATAACAATAATAATTAAATTTTAAAATAATATCAGGATTTAATAATTTAGGAATACATGAATCAGTGGTGAAATCACAATAACGAATGAAAATGGCGCTCACTCCGAAACAACCGCATCCCTTATACATTATATTCAACATACTGTGTCCAAAATGTAATATACATAATCATGTTCATATAAACAAAATGATTACAATCGCATTGCAATAGACCTGTGAAAGTTCAACACGCGGAAATACACGAGGAGAAATATCGCGTAATCTATGTGATAGGTATACGTGGAAATCCAATGATAGGGACGCGTGAAAACTCAATGCTTATTAGGGGTGCGTCCAACGCGTGGAAATGCAACACAGAAGTAGGGTGTGTAGAACTCCCACGCGTAGAAATACAAAGCATAGGGTCATGTATAAATCCCACACGTCAAAATACGAGTAGCGATAGGGACGCGTGAAAATTCAATGTGTAAAGATAGAAACGTGTGGAAGTACAACGCGTAAAAATAGCGACGTGTGAAAATTCAGTCGTAAAAATAGGGACGTGTGGATATTTAGCTTGTAGAAATAGGGACGTGTAGAAATCCCAAGCGTGGGAATACGATGTATAGATGTAGGGACGTGTGGAAATTCAGTGTGTAGAAATAGGGATGCGTGGAAAGTCAGTGTGTAGGAATAGGGACGCGTGGAAATAGGGATGTGTGGAAATTGAACTTGTAGAATTAGGGACGTGTAGAAATTGCAAACGTGGGAATACAACGCATAGAAACAGGGACGTGTGGAAATTCAATGCGTAGAAATAGGGATGCGTGGAAATTTAACGCGTGTACATAGGGACGTGTGATAATTCCACGTGTGGAGATAGGCATGTGTGGAAATTGAACTTGTAGAATTAGGGACGTGTAGAAATCGCAAGCGTGGGAATACAACGTATAGATATAAGAACGTGTGAAAATTCAATGCGTAGAAAAGGCATGCGTGGAAATTTAACGCGTGTACATAGGGACGTGTGGTCATTCCACGCGTGGAAGCACAACGCGTAGTGATACGAACGCGTGGAAAGTCCATTTGTAGCAATAGGGACGTGTAGAAATCTCATGCGTGGGAATACAACGCGTGATTATACGAGCACATGGAAATTCAACGCGTGGAAATTCAACATGTAGAAATTACATGTGTAAATTCTAACCGTGCAAGTACTATCTATGCAACCCCAAATCATACATGACAAATATGACACAACACGAATTCTCAAACATCAATGAAAAAAAAATAGTGATCGAAAGTAAAATTTTTCTCCGAAAGCAACGTGGCAGTAGCGGAATGAAAAGTAGGGGGAACAGCGATCGAGATGTAAGTTTTCTCGTTGCATCTTGCCATAACGCTCGCACCTGCGGCACAAACGACCTGTTGTGTCCACGCACGCACGCGGTTACTTTACATAAGATATGCGCGAGCTTAGACCGAGCTGAAAATAAACTCGTCGTCGCGATTCGACGCGTTCGATCGTGACGCTACGCTCGTTGTCATTTAGCCTGATTTCCATCGACACGATTCGCGAGTCGCCAACCGGCTCGCTCGAATGCTTCGCGTGCCTTTTTCGCGACGTATCTCTTCCCTATGATCGCGAAATTGTATCCAACATCGGCACAGAGCTATCGGAAGGAATTCAAATCCTCCTATCTTCGATTTCTCCTGCGCTGATATGACAATTTATTGCTAGATAATCCGATGTGTGCAGTGTACGTCATGTGGCAACCGTTTTAACAATTACGTATGTTAACAGCGCACTCCGCACCGTCATTCAGAAAGTTTTGTGCTTAAATAAATTACGCAGCATATTCCGTGATACTTTGATTTTTATCGCGTTAGTTGAACGTGCAACGGATCGATTAGTAATCCGATGAGAACGGTAACGTCTGCGGTAAATGATTTCGCTTGAAAAATGAGAGCCGGAAAGAAATTACAAAACCAAATTTCAGCTAAAGGCGAATTACGATCAGAGGGCAATAGAACTCCTCGAGATCGATCTATGGAAATAAACGTAAATAACAAGTGGATTTTCCTGCTTCGATAATGTACTCGTAGCTACGTATCGTCGATTCGAATCGACAATTCAATCGGCCGTCTATTTTCGATAAGGTGCCAAGGATGAGCACCGATAGACTTATTAACTCGATCAAACCAGATCAACGCCATTAAGCAAAGAAGCAGAGTAAATGACGTGGGAAAGAAAGAATTTCTCCCGCGACGGAAAACACCGTGTAAAAGTTACACGCTCCGTGCACGTTACATATATCGTGCAACAAGAAGCGACGAGTGTTGACACTCACGGGGAAAAAGATAAGATAGCAACTGTTTTAGCAGCCAATCGCCGCTTCTGTGCGTGGCCGTCTACGTCACTGTTGCTAACTGTGGTTGTGTACACACGAACAGAGCGTAGTAGTAAATTCGTGTTTCTGCTTTTCTCAATAGTCCGATCGCCGATTCGTCCGTTGCGAACGCGACGGCGCGTTAATCCACGAGCGTGGTCCGCGTGGAAAAATCACGCTCGCGGAATTCGCAGTGAAAACCGTCAGCTTTCCATGAAAACGAGAAGAAATTTGATCGCGAGAGCTGAAAGTGCAACGCTGGAAAATTTATAAGAAGATAGCGGAAGGAGAGGTACAAACGCTGCCGAGAGATTTATCGAATGCGATGAAATCGGACGTTCCGAGAAAGGAAGTCCTTCGAGAAAAGACTTTCTTCGGATATATTTTTAGGTGCTATTGAGCCATGGTCATACTAAGTATCAGCGAGCTTTGTTATACAACATATGCTGATATAACGCTTGGCCATACAACGCGTTATATTATCATACTTTATCATACAATGTATTGTTGTTACAGCTCATTGTAATTACAACGTGTCATTGTTATACAGCACCGTAGAGCGTGTGATCGTTACAAGGCGTTGTAAACACAATCCGACGTCGATAGAAAGCGTTGCAGTACAGTACGTCATTGGTACAAAGAGTTGTAGTTGCAACGTGTCATTACAACGCGTGTTGTACAACGTCGGCATACAACCTGCCTTCAACACATCGTCGTACCAATATAAAGCTCAAAATTCAAGAAAATGGACTACACGAAGTTCGCTTAAAACTGGCAATATAACAAGAGTTGCACACATCTTCAAGAAACGTGATCTTGACCCTATTTATTTATATCTATAAGGAAATATTACAATTGATCGTTAAATAGAATTGTAACTAGTTAATACTCGTTTTTTATTAAAAATATTCGAATGATGGTTGAAAATTGTTGGAATTTTGATTTCGCCTTTATTGTTGACTACAACTTCGACACGTGACGATTTGCATTATCATTCGCATTTGCAAGGAGGTGCACGTGCATTAGTAACGTATGTGCATAATAAAGGCATTCACGTATTACCACGCTATTACATCCTACATTAACCGCGGATAATCGTGCGTTAGCATTATTGCCGGTGAAGTTTCCACGGGTAAATGTATAACAGCAATTCGTCGAACGTTGTAACGGTTAATTATCTATGTTGAAACGATGGTATTTTTACTTGGAGCATTAAAGGGAAAAGGATGATAAAATGGTGTATGTAAGTGCACGCATTCCTCTCTGATAAAACAGCTTTCACTATCAATCGCGGTTACCGTACGCAACGAGAGACCAAAGTGTTGGTAGAAATAAGTAAATACGACTAGATCTGTTAACTTTAACTCGTAAACAAGATCCCATCTAGCAATCTACGGACTTGCAAACAATTGGAGTGTAAACAACGTCTTCGACGCGTTATTTCTCGTGCTTCGTCCCGTTTGTCCGTGTCGATATTTTAAAACATTGATTTCCAAACGTGTTTCGAGATGCGTTCGTTAGAATAATGTTAACTTAAGAGACGAAAGTGGCATGCAAGAATTTTAAATGCGCAATTTGTACACCTGCTGATCTTTGATTTATCAATGTTATTTCATTGGGAAAAGGAAGACTTAAACGCGTAAAAATGCAGAATGCTAAGAGGAATGTGATAACCGCGTGGTCGCGATAAGCCAAGAAACTTTTGGTTTTCTAAAAATATCTTCAACTTATCCCGACCGCGAACCGATGACGAAATCTCTTTCTGTATTTCTTGTCATTGCCCGACGCTGTTTACAATACAATTTATTCGACCCATTACGTTTAGTTACCGATCGCTCACACGCGACGATTCTGCCATACGACTTCTCCCGATTTCCGCCACATTTGAAAACTGTAATTAAAACTTCTTTCTTACGAATCATATTCCAAATATATAAATTTGAAAATTTCTAGGATCTACTGTTTCACAATTTTATCATGACCCATTCCTATATTCCTAGGACAACGAACAATTCATCCGATTTGATTTCATAAATGTAACAGGAAACGAATTAAAAACCTTAGCTGTTTGAAGCAGCGTTTAATCGGTAGTTGCTCGAGTCTCCTCTCAGCTTCGATAGTGGACTGACAGCAAACGCAATGTACACTGGAGGGATAATTGAACCGTAAACAGGAAGCAGATACCTGTACACTTCGATCGACACTAAATTTCCGTCGATTCTGACAGAAGAAACAAAAATTGTTGCGAAGTTTTTCGAAGATATCCGTACATGGCCGATTTCGATCGAAGCGCCGCTCGGGTGGCTCCACCTACTGGGCATGCGCAGACACTAGGCCCCCGCGGAGTCATGTGTTCGCTCAGTGTATTGCGGCCTCTGCTTGCGTACGGTCGTTTGTAAAGTAGCGATAGTCGTGCTATCGCTGTGGCGCGTTTCAATCTTCGTAAAACCGAGCCCGCGTTTAGTCGACGATCGTGTACCGCGCGTAAATAAATCGTCGAGTGGTGTTGATCGTGCGTTCCTGGCCGCGCAGTGCACGTACTCGTCCCGAGTAAACAGGAAAAAGAAAAGAACAACGACACGGGACACTCGGTTAAATCGAAGTGCGTCTCGTTCGCGCCAGTAAAGGCGTCCTTCCGCGTTCTCTCGTGCACGAGTCGCGGTTCGTCGCGCGAGTGAGTGATATTTGATTTCCGACGAGCAGTGCCCCGGAGAGGAGGGAAATAGCTGTTTAAGTGAAGTTCCTCGACTTTTTCGCGATCGGTCAACGAGAGATCCGCGGGGATGACGAGGTAGCCCCCCATCCGAGGGATTGGATTACCATGCTGGACACGGCCACGAGTCACAGGTAACAGAGAACCGTGTGCGCCCCGTGTAAAGACTCCCCACTCGTTCTCATCTTTTCTTCTCTCCTCTTCTTTCGTTGCTTTCTTCTCCGATTCGCTTACTCCGTTTCGCCGAGCCGTGTCGGTCGACACACCGTGCGTCTCCCTTTCTCGTAAACGAACCGGCGGGAATAGTTGTGCGGTACACACGAGCGGATAGTACGGGATATAGTAACCATTCGATAGGCCAGGGTTTCCCAAACTTTCGTGGAGAGGAACATTACTCGGAATGGGTGACTTTTCTTCACTCGCTTATAAGCTATACAACAATCCAAAGTTTCAATATGACAAAGTTGTATTAAAAAATTTCAAGGTTCCTGAAATCCGAAAATTTTAACGGAGGTCCCCTCGGTTAGGGACCCGTGCTTTGCGAATCTCTGCGTTAGAACGATTGGACATCCGCCAGTCGTACGGAGAAAATTCCTTTGACGAAAATTCCTGGATGTCACTCGACGATGTACACGCGAGCGTAGCGATGGGTGAACGAAGAAGATATACGTTAATGGTGGGACGTGTTTGCCGCGGCGGAAAGGTCGATTCTTCGGCGATAAGAAGGGCGCGTGTCAAATCTCTTACGTATGCGCATGAACAACACTAAAGCCGGAGAGATAGCGCGCGCGAAAGCCGACGATTCGAGTAAAGTGCATCGCGGTGGCGGTTCACGATGTTCCAGTAGAAGTTTTCGTCGCGTGACGAACGCCTTGTGATGGAAATCTCGAATATCTTTGTGCGCTTGGTCCCCCGTCGTGTATTTCCGGAACAACGTGCGTCGTTGACGTCTCGTTGTCTGCTTTTTCGCCTCGGTTCGGCAAGTTGGGCGCGAATGTTACGCGATCGCGTTAAACGGTACTGTCAGTACGCTAAGTGGAATTATTGACTGCATTAATTCATAATTTCACATTTTCTTTTCACATATAAATACCATGAACAAATTTTCCTATAAATATTCTGAAGTGATTAGGTACCACTCTGTAACCTCTACGTTATTAAAAATAATTTACGATAGAAATGTGGTGTTAGAAGATTAGAAGAAGAAAGCTCGGGAATATGAACCGAAGTGGATGTTAATTGTTCCTATCGAGCGAACGTCGTATTTTCGTCGCTTGGCTCTGATACACAAATCTCTGACGTATAAAAGCAAACGGAGTGAAGCTGGTACGACGATGCCTCGGATCCCGAGAAATTACTAGAGCGACAACGTCTGTTGTATCGCGCCAGGGTCCACCGTATTCTAACCATTAACCGTTTACTTAACGAGCAGATAAGAGAGCGCAGGGGAAAATTTCCATCGTCGCTTTCCGCGTTGGATTCTTGCCACTTCTTCATTCTTCTTTTGGAGCGCTGTCTCCCTCGATGTCATATTTCTCGTTCCACGAAGAAAATCAATTTTTTCCTCCGATTCACGCGTGCCGCAACGTGTCTACTATTACGAGTAGGTTTACGTCTGTTGTCGTCACAAATTGGCTGAGTCATTCTTGGTACTTTTGTGTTCGCGACAGGAAATTTCGTTCGATTTCTTATTCCTGTTTGTGTACGGTTTTAGAGAGTAATTCCACGGGAGTCAACGCGAACGTAAACAGTGCAAATTGTACGACACGAAATTCTTCAAGTTCTTGGACTTGCGATAATGGTGTAATAATAGTACTCGATATTCTCGGTTGCATGATTTTCAACGGTTCGAATAGAAATTTCAAATAGTAGCGGGTAGAGGTGTAATGAATTTATCATTCGGAGGGAAGTTGATTTAAAAATTTTCAATCGGTAGTCTAGTACACGCTCCATTACCGTAACAAGCGAATAATCGTTACATAACTATAAAATTATACTGTTATTGACGGTAATGACAACAGAGGTACGTTTTCTCTTCTAAAATAAAAACCCGGTTAAACATTATCGCGAATTTTTAGGGAGCAAACGTATTATCTTTCGAAAATTCAGAGTTATTACGATAGAAAGAAAGTAAAAATAGCAGAAGGCTATAATGCCGTATTCATGAGCGTTATTACACCATAAGATCGGATTTTGAAAAAACTATTACGTGACACCTTTATCCACTCGTGTCTTCACCGCTGCTCGCAATTACTGATGGATATATCACAGATTTCTATGCGTTTTTAATTAATTAGAGCGTGCAGATAATATTGAAAATTACAATACGAACAGTTTATAAAGTTTGAAAATTATAAAGATTTTGAATGCTGTTAAGATCGAAATAAGATTGATAGTAATTCGAAACTTTTTTTACGCAATTTCTATTCGAGGCTGTTAATGACAAGCTTGAAGATCGAAAATAGATTGATTATCGATTCCCCCTCGATCGATAAGTACACCTCGTGGCCGTTCTCGTTTGACCAGTTGTTTTACCATAGACACACGAACAAAGAAAAAAGAAAAATGATTGGATGCAAAGTAGTAAAGCAAATTGTTAGTTACGTTGAATCGTGAGATTTCTTCTCGCGTTAGAGCAGCATCGTGGACGTTCGTAATTCGAGAAAATAAAATTCGCTCGAGCTACGGAGCAAAGGTTGCCACGATAAATATTGTCCAGGAGAGATGCTTCGCCGTTGTCGACGACCAAACAATAGCTTTTCATCGTGCTCCGTTCAAAAGTGACTCGGTGGAACGACCGTACCAGAGACGTTTAATGAACTTAATTATTCCGAACGTCGATGCTTAACCCCTTTGTTGACCGCTATACCACTGCTAAGTTGCAACATTGTTAGCTCTCGAACAGGTGGCTCTACTGGCGCATTCTTAACATCCGACATTTCCTCCCTTTTTACTTAAACTAAACTCCTAAAATTTACGAATAATCTTTCCCGAATTTACAACCGATCGAGAGACTTTTATTTTCAACATATTCCGAATTGTTTGTATATTCAGAATTTACGAAACGTTCGGTGTAAATTCGAGCGTTTCGAATATTCAAATTATCCGAAATAGGAATTTCATCAGCGCTCGGATTCTACGTTCTGCGCGTCAAATATTTAAAGTTTTAAGCCCTGATTTGCATTATGTTCGGATATTGGGAGAACGCGCGAATATTAGGAATGTTGCAACGTCGTAAAATTTCGCAGACGGACCTAACGCGAACACTTACGTTTCATTTATAATATTTTTTCCACCGCAGTCCCATTTGCATACAAATAAAGCGATCTCGTGGTAGATTAAAAAGCGAGACGAAGAAAAATAGGACGCGTGTCGCTAGAGAACGGATGGCGAAATGAATCCAGAAGAAAAACAGAGTCGTAACGCGAAGGAGGATTACAACAGGGAGACGCAACACCTGTAAAAAGGCTATTTAACAGCTTTATTAAAGCTGACTTCGCTCGAGAGCTCGGCTCTATCTCGCGATGAAACCGCTCGTATTTATACGTGGTATATCTCTGTATCTTTCAATTTTGTTGTTGTCGGTGATACTCCGGTGGTACGCACACTTAGCCAATATTTTATAATGGACCCACCGATAAAAATGCCACTTGTCGAGTCGCGGCTGTTTTGCATAATTTCAGTTCAGGCTACACGCGCGTAAATTGCGCACACGACCAATAAATCTCGAGGGAAACCGCTACGCTTCGGCTACGTCCTTTCTTTTCTTTTTCTCTCCTTCGATAAGCTATCACGCTGGCCTACCACTAACACACACGCCTCTATGATCTACGATACATCTAATGACAATTAATGCGAGCGATTTAATATTTTTCCAATATACTTATTTCATGGGAAACTCTACCTCGTATGTGTTTTCGTTCGATGTGCTCCGCTACGATTTATAATCATAATTGTTTATCGGACCGTAGCGGTATTAGCTGTTTTATTGCATAAACAGATTAAGGATGTTCCTTTTATAGTTCATCGCACTATATCGTGCACTTTTTCTCTAATAATATTGAGAGGAATGCGAATATTTTTTTTAATGCATCTCCATGGAATATTTCATGCGGGAAAATATTACTCGAGAGATTTCAGATAGCTACGTTTATCTAACGATAAGTATTTTGGTGCATTGGCAAGCTTCCATGTAATGTAGCGAACGTTCAGAGCCATAATTTCAGTCGTTTTCAGTCAGTTTCGTCTGAGATATTGGATAATAACGGTGTTTACGTATAATAGAGAAATATTAACTAGAAAATGTGCCGGAAATACTCTGTGTTTATTCGACAATAAAAATGTAACAACTTCAATCTTATTTTTTTAATAGTAACTTTAGATGGACGCTCAATATATTGAATACGAAGAGCCTCTTAACGATTGAATGTAATCATTGAAATTATACTTGTATCTATCAATTATATACTTTTATGTTTTACTTGTTTATTGAATAAATATTTTTATTCTGCATATTATTTTCATTTTGAATCTGATCATTTGTACATACTTCAATTTATCAATGTACTGATTATAATAATATATTAGAACATTCATCCTCTTCCAAATGATATAACACGCCGACAAAAAGGTTACAGATTTCGAGAATTCTAATACGAGTATTCTAATGGTCACGGCAATGTGTATCAGAGATAGGCTCGATTAGTCAGCATGATCAGTATACCCGTAAAACGAGCAACGTATCGAATCTCGTAGCGGGATCGATTAACCAGGTGGATAGATAACGAGTACAAATCTCGAAGAGGCTTAGACGGCCACGATACGGCAACTATCAAACTTGCTTTCCAATTAATCAGTCAAGTTAAGCATTCGCCGTGCTTAATGGTCGTAATTAGCCCTACATGCTTCGCGCGAGCACTGAAATTACACGATTGACCCGTGCCAGCCTGCTTCGGGGGAAATTAATCAAACGTTGGATGACTTAAGAGATCGTGATCGCCACGGTTTTTGCGAATCTTCTTTTCACGGAAACGACACGTTTCGCCAACGGAGACACGGTTACTTCGAAAGTTTGATTAGCGCTTCTCTAGCCCGTACTTGCTGCTATATTTAGCTCGCGTTGTTGGACTTTCGATTAGTACTTATTGGCAATCTTTCACGATCGAGCTTTCGTTTCGTTCGGTAACTCATATGTTTACACGATTGATGTAAAAACTGACGGCTAAGCTTTTTATTGCTTAATCTTTATGGACCTTTGTACAGGGATAGCGATCGTGATTGAAACGTGATAAGACTTCGCCAAAGCAGTTCATAATCCTCGTATCACTTTCGATTTGACTACTTTTTCGAATTTTATTCTTTTTATCAGAATTTGAACTTTGGCAGTTACGTACGATTAGGTGACTTTTTTGTCTAAAATGTTTGTGATAGTAAAGTTTCGTGCAAAAAATTTCAACATTTTTTATGGCTTCTGTAATAATAATTTTGCAGAAATTTTTGGTTGGCACGAAGTTCCTCTTCGAAGTAAACGACTTAAAATCGCGGAAACTTTCAGGATGACCCGATAGTATTTTATCATTATCAAACAACGTGGCGCGTTATGCAACACCGTATATTCACTTAATATTCGCACGTTTCGTTTACTCTGTATCAACGTGGCACAGGTATATACATTCGCAAACGTCAGGTTCTCATCGTAATCTCGGCACGTTTCCTTCGTTGACGAAATTTATACAAAATGCATGGAACATCGTATTTAATCCTTTCGCTACGAAGAACGTAGACTGAGAAGGTTAATCGATAAGGAGATTCGAAGTACTCGAATATTAATATAGAAATTAATATCGAAACTCGTATACAATACATTTGTACAATAAACTTTTATGACAAAAATATAAGATAAATTATTATGACAAAAAGTAAATAAGTGATATCTGACTCTTTTATTGTGCCCTAGTTTCTGCTCGAGTTGTAAAGAGTAATAAAAATAATTTCCTTCGCGCGACGAAATTTCAGAAAATTTCATCTAATTAAAATGCCAGAGAACGGGAAGAATGCGGAATATGCCGCAGAAAAAGAAAACAAGGTGGAAAAATCGTGACGCGATTAATAAATATCGTCGGTTCTGCGTCGACCGGCAACTTTTCAATATTATAACGAGCCACGGTGTCTTTAATTTTCAGTTGGGCGGCTAGCGTGATCCGAAGAATATCAAAGAGCGTTTTACAGCGTGCAAGGGTGGTTGAGTAATGACTAACGAGTAATGCGCCGACATAAGTAAGCATTAAGTAACGAGTGCCACTCACACGTGCGCAGCCAGCCCAATGGTACACTTAGCTGTGCAACGAGATTACGACTACGGTTGTCTCGGTTGATCATGATGTTCCTTTCATTCAGGCCCCCGATTAACGATCTGCAGATGTATTTAACGAGTCTAAAAGCGGCACTGTGGTTTACCGAGTTGCTCTTCACCCGTTCCAATCTAGAAAACCGTTCTGTCGATGAATCTTCCTGCTTTTATCACCTGCGATCAAATTTTTTAACTTTTCGAACTGGGTCGAGGACTGGTGGAAAGTGCAGTAGAGTGTTTAGAAATTGAGATTTCTTTTCTATGGGGCGATAGATGTTATGATCCGGAAATCTTAGATTGCATCTGGGTTTTAGGGTATCTGGGATTCCTGTGTCCGTACATCTCTATATTTCTACATTCCTATAGCCTTATATCTCCAGATCTTTGTATCCCTAGATGTCTGTATTCAAGATCTCTATCCCCAAATTCCTGGACCCTTATATTTATAGATCCTTAGGTCTTAATATGTTCAGATCTTTATATTTCCGGTTCTATACACATTCTCTATATTCCTAGATCCTTATATTTCTGGATCCCTGGGTCCCAGAACCGTATATTTCCAGTTCTTTATACACACAGGTCTCTGTATCTCCAGATTTCTATATTCCCAAATCGAGAGACCCTTATATCTCACGTCCCAGTATGATCCCTGTATTTTCAGGCCTCTATAACCCCAGATTTCCAGATCTTCGTGTATTTGTACATTGCTGCATCCCTCTATCTGCATATCCGTATATGTTCAAAGATAGGGGTTGCTAAAAATTGAATAAAACTAGTTCATCTGGCAATATAACGCGTTAACATTGAGACCCTTTAAAACGACCCACACGTAATCTCGAAATGGGAAGGTAAGATCAGCCCCCGAGGTTCGGAGGCAAATCCGGTCGCAACCCTGCGGGTCGAAGGATAGGGTTGTTTTGTCCGAGGAACAAAAAGGGGAAGGGAGATCGCGGAGTATAGTAAAGGTAGGAAGAAGAGACAAAGGCAAAGTGGGAAGATCGGTGGTATCGGCGGTGATCGCCTCGCTAGCCTGGAAATCCAGTTACTCCAGAAGGGAGGCCCGAGACAATGCGCGGAGTGCAAGCCGCGCGATGCCGCCTCGGGAGAGCTGGTTGGGCGAGCACGACGAAAATAACTCCACCAGGAGAATATTACGGCACTTTGCAATGAGGAGAGACCAATGAAAAGAGAAGGACAAGCGAGAAAAACAGAGACGCAACGCGGAGGAACAGAGACATATGGAGCCGGGTGAAAAAGAAGAGAACTCGAGAAAGAGAGAGAGGAGAATCACGTGCATGTGGTGCACGCGTGTGTGTAGTGCATACGCGATAAGGAGCGACGAGGAGGAAGCGAGGCAGAGAGAGGAGAGGAGAGAACGAATCGACTCATGGCGAACCATTCGAAACGAGCGACCGCCGGTCGTCTTCTTTTGGTCCGTGACGCGATTGGCCGATCGGCCAATGACTGGTTCTCTCCGCGATGGGCAACGCGCGGTGCCCCTCCTCGCCGATGAAGTGCACTCGCGACTCGTGTACAGTGCACTTCATTGACGGCCGCAAAACTGGTCCATCGCGCGGCATAAAACTCCGTTAGAACCAGTTCCCTGCTAACCGGGCTTAACCCCTTGCCCGTGCTACTCCTCGGCTAAGGGCTTTCGTCGAGGACATTCGGTAGGACCGCAGAAACTCTCGTCAGCCGATCATCGCGGCTCGTTAACATCCTTTTCTGACCCCTTTACCCGCTACGCAACTCCGCTTGTCTTATGTCTACATTTTTGCAATTTTGTAATCGTATCGCAGGAGCGTTATTCCCCTATAAGCGTGTTACGCGGGCTCTTCAAATTTCTAAGCACGATGGGGGTTCGTATTTCTGTGGCCCTTAGGGTTCCCTTAGTATATGAAGTTCACCCAAATTTCTAAGCATAACAGGGCTCTCTAAATTTCTAAACCTGTTCTTCCTCAAATTTCTAAACGTGTTTTATGGAGGTTCCTCAAATTTCTAAGATTATACGGGGACTCCTTATATTTCTAACTGTAATATAAAAGATTTCTAAACTTGTCAATGTGTTGGGACTCCTTCAAATTTCTAAACGTATTTTATGGAGGTTTCTTACATATGTAAGCTTGTTATATGGGATTCTCCCAAATTTCTACCCGCGTTAACCCCTTAGCCTACAATTTTCTGTTGCATCACTGGTACCTAACTATTTCTACAACATGAAGACAACTGAAGAAAGTTAAAATGTTGACACTAGATTTACGGAACCCGTCAAAATGACGGATCATAGATCTCTTATTTTAAATGATAAAATTTATTAAGAAATTTTTGTAAAAATGTATGCCAACTTTCGTCAAACTAAAGAATCAATGTCTTATGCAGTTCACAGGTCATTCCCAATTTATTTATTTTTCTATTTTAGTTCAAATTTAAATATAAGTAACCATCAAACGTCCGTAACCCTAGTGTTAAGTACATCATGCATTCAGCAATCCTTGATTATGCAGATTACAATCAGAATTAAACGCAAAATACAATCACAATGAAAATACGAGTCCATCACATCACGAGTGTGACACGACATTGTAGGGCAAGTTAAATCAAAACCTTGCTACTCCGAAATTACCCAAAATTGCCTATCATCCGTAAATCTCCTGCGTCAACCCAAAAAGTCGAGGACGACCATTAGAGTTCGTGTTCGACACGAAGATCAAAGATCGTCTAATTGCTATTAGGCCATAAATCGCGACTGTGACGTTTGAATGGTGTTCGTGTATCGTTTTTAGGATCCTTTGGGTCCCATCTGGTTCGAATTTCCAGACTGGTAGCGTGGCACAATACTCTTGATCCGTAATCGCGGCGTACCGCGGTGAAACACGCTTTTCTTCTTCCCTTTCACGTACACCATTTAACTTGCACGAGTACCGGGAAATCCTGATGCTGCCAGTATGTCTGCCAGCGCGATCGGCAACGATCCGAGCGTTCACGGAATCGTACGAACGACTCCGATTCCGATTCCGAGTTTGTTAAGAGCGCGCGCGAGGCCAGTCCCATAATACCGTAAACGTCGATTACGCAATGATGTAATATAATAATGGATATTGTCCCGGCAATGGAGATTCCAACAGATAGAGTTTCTTATTGCTTCAGTGAAACACGGTCACAATTGATACTTGACGGGAGACGGACGTCAGTCATGCTGCGCGTGCTCTTTGATTTCTAGACTCCTTTTTATTCTCTCTGTCCTCTGCATTCACCATTTTTTCTTTTCTTTTTTTTTATTAATCAGAATAATGGAACAGTGTCAGCGATGCGTTTGTTGTGTCGCGCATTCTTTTCTTTATCGCGTTACGTCACGCATAAATAATTAACCCTTTCGAAAGTCAAGGTACTGTTGTTACCTCTTTATTGGCTGTATTGTGTGCCGTTGCTATATTGTAGTTATTTTCAAGTATATTTGCAAGGCAAAGTAATACGTAACAATCGGACGAATGCGCAATTTCTTTTGAATAAAATAATTTTCCATATTAACATGCGCTACGCTTTCAAATTCAAGGTCATCTAAAGGTTATGTTGCGGGAGGTCGTTGAATTCGTCTTGACGGTATAATTCCATGAGGTCAAAAATGTATGATACCAATCGGAAAAGTCAAAGTAACAACATGATATCGGGAAGAAATTTGTTAATATACATGTATGTGACATATTTAGAGAATACGTTCTGAAGGGTTTTAATACTTTCGTGACTCGTTTTAGAGTCTATATTGTATGACTCTTCTGGTTGTCGTGTCTAATAGAAAAATGTTCCCTTATAATAGCAGTAAAATTATAGCAATTGTTTCGAGGCAATTGTAGAGCTGACGCGGCATCAGCAGGGTTAATATTCGTCGGTGATTTAAAAAGTAAAAACGTAACCGATAGAGAAGGCTCGCGGTTTGTCCAGATCTCGTAAAGATATGCTTATTCAGCCTAATGGTAGGTTGTCGACATGGACACGCCTCTATCAAAGTCGTCGGTATCTACAAAAGAGGCTCTTCAACATTCTTTCCGTTGCCAGCAGCGTGTTCTATGGCTGACGAGCAATCTTCTCTCCCTTGGGTAGGTTGAAACGAAAGAGGACGGGACGCACCACCAGCAGCGAGCACCTCTAATATTTCACGGAAGCCAGGTACCCACCGTGGTCGATGTTATCGACTTTGCGGTGCCGAGGGTACCGATTTTAACAGATACTTTTTGCTACGCCTCGGTCTGGCGTTAAAATAAACACCGTGTGGAAGAAGCGGAGTAAAAAGGCCGGGAGAATAACGACGACCGAGCGGTGGGAGATCATGAACGAGAAGGAAATGGCAGAAGAAGAGAGTGGCAAAAAGGATGAAAAATCTAGAGGAAAAAAGGAAGAGGAAGAGACGACGAAGAAAAGTGGCCAACCGGCTGGCCGCAACGAACTTGAAGTAAACCAAACCTACCGGTCCTACCGCTCGAGATACCACTACCAACTACCGAACTATTACCTACACCAACTCTATATAGTCGTCTCGTAAATTATGTATTTTCAAATAGAGTGCTTTTATTGTACGGAATATTGAAAATGGATAAACTGTTATTGTTTTGGTCCGTTGGCTATTCCAGGTGGATAACTCATGACAAGTTGGCACGTCGAGGATTCAATGTTGATTCGACGATAACGATTGGATACAGTTTACAGTTCATCGTTTATGGCTCAACGCGACGACTCAACGCTTCCGACTCGATACGTTGTCGACTCAACGCTTCCAATTTGACACGCCCCCAATTCCTCACGGTTCCAACCTAACGCGCTGACGACTCAACGCTCTCGACACGGTACGCTTCCTATTCGGCACGCTTTTCACTTAATATGCTCCCAATTCGCCACCCAGTCAATTTGACACGCCTCCGACTCGATGTGTCCCCGATTCGACACGCCTCCGACTCGATTTGCCCCCATTTCGCGCGCTTCCGACTCGACGTGACCCAACTTCGGCCCGTTACCGGCTCGACACGTTCCCAATTCGACGCGATTTCGGCCCGACACGCCCTCAATTCAACGCATTCCTAATTCGAAACGCTCCCGACTTTGTACTTTACAAATTTGACACGCCCCCGACTCGGTACGCCCCTAATTCTGCACGATTCCGGGTCAAAACGCCCCTCAATCGACTCAATGCTCACTCAAAATATTCCTGATTCGACACAGACCCATTCGACACGCTCCTAATTCGACGCGCTGCCGAGTCGATACGCCTCCAATGCAACACGCCCTCAATTCAACACATTTCCAATTCGGCACGCCCCAAATTTGACGCGTCCCCGATTCGATACGCCTCTAATGTGGTACGCTCCGAGCTCGGAACGTCCCTCAATCGACTCAGTGCCCACTCAAAATATTTCTAATTTGAACCAGTCCCACTCGACACGCCTCTAACTCAACGCGGTGCCAATTCGACACGCCCACAATGCGACACGCCCTCAATTTAACATATTCCCATTCGGTACGCCTAAAATTTAACACGTTCCCGATTTGATACTCCCCTAATTCTGCATGATCCGAACTCAGAACTCAATTGACTTCGTACCTGCTCAAAATATTTCTAATTCGAACCAGTCCCACTGGACACGCCCCCAATTCGCCGCGCTGCCGAATCAATACGCCTCCAATTGGACACGCACTCAGCTCGGTACATCCCCAATTCGCCACGCCCCCATTTCGATACGATTCGATTCATCCTTTGAACCGGTTACATACAAAGTTCATCGTAATCTCGTGCACGAGCAGAAGAAAATCGTCCCACATCACAGAGCCAAGCCTCCACTTACTACATAAGTGGTATACCTACCCTAGAAGTGATCCGAGTAGTATCTTATCCGATGTATCTCGTAGTATGTGCCAGGAATAGCGAAATTACCTTAGGCTTTCTACCTTTCACAGCTATGTGGGTGTTCTTCGCTTGTCCGGCGACAATGCCCGACTCGGTACAGCCTCCGAAGCGTGGTAACGAAAATTGTTACGCTTCCTCCGGCAGGTTGCATCGAAAGAGAGAGAAGGTCCAGCAATCGAGATCCGCGGCCGAGGGTCCGATGGCTGGCCACTCTTAACGAGCCTCACGAAGAAAACGCTCGGATGCCTTTGAACGTCCTGTCGGTACAGAACTAAGGAGGAGGTACGAACTTCCCCGGCTCGAACAAAGGAGAACCGCGTTAAGAATATAGCAGTCTAAGAGCTGGACCTTGCTCTATTAGCTCTAGGCTGAGGTTGCACGACTTGGGTCCAGTTTTTGCTGGACCTTGACTCAGAACAGAAGGTTGCGCTAAGGATGCAGTTTGCTGCGGTCTCCTTCTTCATTGTGCTCCAAATTCTTGTTCCGCCTTCATCCTTTTAACCCGTTAAGTTATTTCACAGTTTTTGCCCTGTATCTGTATTTATGCTGTGCTATTTCACCTCACACTTTCGGTTCACTTCTTGTCAGCGATTGAATTGGAAGCTGTTTTTTGGGATACACAGTTTTGTTTTAGGTACACTTGGTTGATAGTTAATCAATCACTGGTAACATGTAAGTGAAAGGTAGATGCATAGGGACACTTTTAATTTGTTTTTAAGGGAAGTATATCGAAGTTTCGTAGTTCTCAAATTGTAGAAATGTTCACGTTCTCAATTTCAAATGCTCAGATTCCAAGTTATCAGTAAACTTTTGAACGCGAAAGTAATTTTGAGAATCTGATATCCTAGTTATTTTCCTTGCGGAGTAGGTAGCTGAAAGGGTTGTCAGGAAGCGGTATCCGACACGATCGGATGGGTTAATTGTTGTTGCAGATCGAAATACATGGTTGTAATCTGTAATCGAGACGAATGAAGTTGTTACCGCGTTGTCGTGGAGGGGAAATCCAGGTAATCTCGTTGATCCGCGTGTAAATCAAAGATGCAATCGAGCGGCGCGAGTTTTTCTCAGGGCCGCGTGGCGACGCAGCTGCTGCCGGTGTAATTAATACACGATCTTCTCGATCGCGCTGTTACGTAAATCGCGGACTAAGGAGAGAATGAGCGACAGAGAGAGAGAGAGATGTTAAGGAAAAGAAAAACAGGAGCATCGCAGGGAAAAAATGAAATTGAAAACGAGCCAACTACTCGATCGAGTAGGAGTCCTGGTGTTCGCGTGGATCGATCGATTAAAATCGTCGGCGTGCCAACAGGTGACATAATCTGGTTTGCCAGCGGGCCGCTCGATTAGAAATCCGTGAGTGTCGCCTTAATTGACGCGATTACATTTGCCAGTAACGCGTCAACATCGCTCGTTTTTTACGAAAAATCTTGATAATCTGCTATCATTGATTAAATCAGCGAGTACCCGAAGACCTCTCGGAAATTTGAAAATTCTTTTATTCCACTTTTGAAACACTTCGAAACGTAATAAATAAATAGAATGAGAGATATGAAATTTAATGACTTGATTCAGAGTCTTCATTAGCCCAAGACTAATCACGGGTGATCAACAGTCCGCTTTTTGCACCTTGTTGTCTATCGATTCGAGGAAGCACAAATAGTACAGTTGGATACTAGGAAATTCCTGATGCTTTTAGACAACTTTCGACGCTTCGTTTTTACACCTCTGCTAGAATAAGCGTGTGGCGAGAAACGCGATTGGAATTCGTTTTTTTTTCACGTTTCCTTTTACGTTGAACCAAATAGTCGTTTGTTTATCGTTCGATAACGAAGGCTTTACGATCCTTTTAGTTCACTTGCTGGTTAATTAACGAATATTTCGAACTATAATTAAGAAGTTATCGTATCGGTTTTCTCTTATAACGTCGTGGCTCTACTTAATTAACTCATCGTCTTTATGACAACTCCATTATCACTAGTTTAGCGATGATTGGAAGTTATTAAGTGATCGTTTAAAGCTCAAAGGTAGAGAATAAAAGGACTAACGACCTAACCTCTTTAGGATGTAAAAAATTTGCAAATAATTAGTACATCTCATTTCTCTTTAATTTATAGATCTCGATGTATCAGATTCAATGTGTAATTCGACTTCAAGACTACTACATAGTAGTTTAATTGAATAAATGATCTGAATTATAATGTATAAACTTGAATTATAGCTATTTTGTAATCACACCTAATTCAGTAATTTTTATTTCAGGTGGCTGTCAGAAGTCGAGGCTGAAAGCGTGAAGAGTGTAGATTGGCAGCAGCATGCTGGCAATATAGCGTTCAAACATCAACGATCTTCTCCGTAAAGTTACTCTGCCATGTTGCTTAGGTAAGATCAACATAGATTGTGGACAAGCGTGGCTCATTTTTGCGGACACGACTCGATTTTCCGCTCGTCTATTTCTTCGGTATCTCGACACGAAGACGAAGAGGGTGTTGGCCGTTTGAATCGTTGCAATTACAGAGAGAGCGGCGGGCGATTTAATATCGCGGCGAGAAACGACACTGCGGCAGATATTCTAAATACGTGTTATCGTTTGTTGGCGTACTATTTTAATGCGTTATCTCGGTCCACGTCCGCCATGGAACCGCAAACACGCCCGTTCTTCGTTGTCCGCGTGCTGCATTCGCGAGCTTTAAAGCTCGACTTAGCGTCCTGTGTTTTGCCAACGTATGCAACAGATACGCGACCGTTCCTTCCGTAAATTATCCAACCGATTCTTACTACGCAATTTCCTCTTCCGTGGCAATCGCTTTTCAATTTTCGTGTCGTACGTTTGTGTCATGTTCCTGTAAAATGACTACTATTGTGGGTTTTATTGTTTTAATTTATCATGGAGTACCTGATAGTATCAATTCTTTGTGAACACGTATATAGGACAAAAAGGGGGCAGCAATCTATAAATTTACATTTCATTTAAATTAATAACGCAACGTTATATCTATAATATAAGAGGCTACCATGTTAATACTACTAGTATTTATAATAAAGGAAAAATATAATTACAAACATACAGCAATATCTATTTGTTAGACCACATGAAAATATGATCTAATCGTTCGAAAGTGGCACGAGCGCAAATTTCTAATCGTGCTCTAAAATTTGCGACGTATTTCAATCCTACCACTTATCATTACAGAGGGTTATCATTTTTAACGAAAGGTTAACCAGTAATAGAATTGTACATCCAACCATACTAACATATCGCATACCTGTGATCTTGCAGAGGAAATAGAACCTAATCGTCCGTAAATATGATCGGACGAAAAACGATCGATCAGAATGGCGTCTCGTCTGAATAAGCCTGTAGAATTCGAGATGACGGTGATTCAACCGCTTCTTCTTTTACCATGAATGGTATTGCATTGTTCCGGGCTTCCGTGTAATGCACGCACACAACCGTACACCAGAATTCTAGAGAATCGGCTATCGTATGTTTTCCCTGCGTGCATACAATGTTCGTGACTGGTTTTATCGCCTTCGGGCCCTTCGTACCTCGTCGCACTAACTCGAAGGCGGTGGTCATTTGCGGCGATCGCGCGAAAACACGCGTTATAACGCGCGCGATTTCGCGTCACGGCTTTTCACGTAATCGAATCGCTCGACGATACTCGGAATAGTATATTTAGGCAGCGGAAGCGCGTTACTCCGATTATTTTAATTCCGTTGACCCGAACCTTCTAGCTTTGATTAACGATACATCGGCGTAGATTATAGTCTTTTCGAGAGGCAGATTCAAGTTTTTCAAGTTTTTAGGAAGGTCCCCCATATTTTCTGTTTCTTTAACCTTCAATTTTTTAATTTTCAAGTCTCTAAATTGTTAAGTTATCGACTTAAGTCAAATTTCTGAATCATCAAATCTCCAGGTCCTAAATTTGTACAGTTTTGTGTCTCTAAATTTCCACGACTCTGTATCCCTATGTATCTGACATCTCCAATTTTTAATGTCCCAAAACTTCCACGTCTCCAAAGGTTTACGTCTTCAAATTCTCATATGCCCACATCCCTATGTTTCCAAAACTCACATCTTCAAATTCGTATGTCTTCAAATTCGCATGTTCCCAAATTCTCACACCCCTAAATCCTCACGTGTCTAAATTCTCACATTCTCAACTCTCTATCACCCCAAATTTAACGCGTTTCCAAATACCTGTCTCTCTAAGTCCCTATGTCCCCAAATTGCTGCTTCCCCAATTTCCACATTCCCAAATTTCTATCTTCCCAAATCTCCACACATCCCCAAATCCTTATCACCCCAAATCCAAGGCGTTCCCAAATACCTATTTCTTCAAGTCTCTACATCTCCAAATTGCTATTTCCCCAAATTCCCACATTCCCAAATTTCTATCTTCCCAAATCTCCACACATCCCCAAATCCCTATCACCCCAAATCCAACGCGTTCCCAAATACCTATATCCCCAAGTTCCTACGTCCCCAAATTGCTATTTCCCCAAATTCCCACATTACTAAATTTCCACACGCCCCAAATTCCTATCACCCCAAATCCAACGCGTTCCCAAATACCTATCTCTCCAAGTCTCTACGTCCCGAAATTGCTACTTCCCCAAATTTCCATCTTCTCAAATCTCCACACGTCTCCAAATCTCTATCACCCCAAATCCTCACATATTCCCAAATCCCTATCTCCCCAAAATCCCCAACTCTTCAAATCCCTACGTCCCCAAAATCCCACATTACCAAATCTCTATCATCCTAAATCTCCACATGTCCCCAAATCCGTATCACCCCAAATTCTCAAGCATCTTAAATTTTCAAATTCCAAAGTCTCGAAATCTTCACATCATCAAACTCTCATATCCCCAAATCCCTAAATTTCTAAAAACCACTGTTTTTTCTGCTATGCAGCGTCCACCGACAAAGCTAGGAGATCTGGTCCACTCCAGATAAAAATCCTAGTTACGCCAATGGTTACATGGCCTATCGTCACGATTACGCAATAACGATATCGCGATAGCTTAATAGTTTAAATGCTGTCCAAGTCGCAAGGTTTGACACGCGATATTTTTAGCCAGACCACGCTAGCAAGGAAAAACGTAGCTTCCGTTGGTTGTTCGCCGACTCTTAGAAAAACGTAGCAAGGTTATTTGGATATCAAGAAGCGATTCATGGGCGAAGCGCATTTCTAAAGGAAAAACAGCGAGCGGATTGTTACTAGTCATTCTTTGTAACTGAATCGAATAGCGTCTAATTAAAACGTGTCGAATTGAATCGTTTCGAATTCAAATGCGTTGAATTAAATCGCGTTTAACTGTAACAACTTTGATGCAAGCAAGTGTCTGACCGGAAACTTTCGGTGTGATTCTAGTTGACGATTAACACATATTTCAGGTGATAATTACAAGAAGCCTTTCCGATCGAATCGATAACACGAATAAGAATTTATCGAGCCGCTTTGAAGATTTCGATGCAATTACAACTTCAATCGTAAAATTTCCTATCAAATCCACGATAGTGGTAATTATCGACTCGTTAGGTGTTCGATGAATATTCCTGGCGATAATCGCAGAAACGTTAAACCTACTGGGTGGAATCATGGCGATAGCGACGGTAAGTATAAATTTATCGAAACGCGTCGAGAATTTCGGAGCAGAGTCCATTCCGAGCTGAAATTTTTATACTAATTCCGTTTAATAACGATTAGATCCCGCTTTTTGCGGACGCTAACGATTGGTAGATACTGCGGCCGATAATTATAGGGAGCTTAAACCTTCTCGATTGAATCGTAATGATAACGACCGATATTCATTGAACCACTTCGAAGATTTCAAACGCAAATGCAACTTCGCTCGTAAAATTTCATCGATTCCACTTCGTAATGCCTCGATCCTGTTTTTACGGGCGATATTGCCTCGTTAGGTGATCGATAGATATCCCTAACGATTTCTGAAGACATCGATTTTCTTCGGGGAATCGTAACGGTTGATGAATACGAATTCGTAGAGAATTTGGTGCAGTTGATTTTAGCATGGTTTGAGATCAAAAGTTTTATCCTGAGATCAGGATATTTTATCTGACTCGATTTAAGAATGACTTACAGTCGATTTGCAATTATAGAGATCCATATTAAGACGTCGACGTAATTTCCACATTCATCTCGTTCACAATACATATTTTTACCCGTGATCTGCATTCGATGTATTCACCTTCTTCACGATGACAGTCTACAAATCGATCTTTACATAAAAGTTGAATCACGTTTAATTAAAACGCTCTCAAATTGAAACGTCTTGAGAATCAAGTCGAATCGGAAATATTCTGGCGAAGAAAAAAAGGATTCTCAGTCGGACGAATGGAAGATGTGACTTCTGTCGAAATGCGAAAAGAATCTTAGCGTAAATTCGGAGCGTATGAAATATCACAGGAGCCAGCAAGGAAACTGCAAAATCGCGTGTGCGTTAGCTCGGTAGTAATAACGTTGCGGTCTATCACCGAGAAGAGGGAAATAGTCGGGTGTGTTATAAAGTTACGTGCTGATCGTGGTAACGCGATACACTGCACCAGCAACGGTAGGAACTGTAGTTGGAGATGTTGCGGGTGGAAAAAATGCCGCGGCGGTGAAAACGGCATATTGGATCGCTCGAGATACACGCGTCCAGCTGTGGATGATAAAATTGCATCGCGCTCGAGAACGCTCGATTATGGGTTCTCCATTAGCCGCTAACGAGCCGCTGCTCGCTCGCTACCGACTTCGAGATTCGTACTTTGGATCGTTTTCTCTTTTTTTTTCCTCTCGTGCTCCCGATTCTCCCTGCCCTCGCCACTTTTTGATACCAGACGTTATTTTTAGACGGTACCACGTGTATCGCAAATTTCTACCGATTAAATTTGCATCCTGGACTGACAACGAGATAACGGCTCCAGAGTCGATACGTATTCGAGTATCGCTAATGAGTCGTAATTTTAAATATTAGGGTTCGGTAGGTGTTTGGTCTTCGAACAAGTCGAACAATATAATAAAACTTGTAATGTCTATTATAAGATTTGTGATGTCGTAAAACTTGAAAGTTTCCTGGTTATTAATCTGATTGAACCGTAATTAATTAAAATATATGACACGGTATAAAGCGTAAATAGCAATCGTTATTTATAGAACGCTTTTTGTGAAACACCTGCACCGGAATACAAAAAAAGTTGGTTACATAATTAATAATTTTAGACTGCGGTTCTCGGAATCGTTTTGGCAGCGGCAGTTTTATTCTTCTTTTTGCAACGCGTTCTTATAAAGTACCTGTTTCGTAATTGCACAGGTGCGTCAGACACGTGAAAGATTCAAGGCACCAGGGAAAACCAACTATCGAGGTCTATTAATAGATCCAGCGGCGATTTTTCTAGCCATCGATAGTGCCGATTCCAAGTAGCGCTCTATATCGCTCGAGCCGTCAATCAGCTCCGCGTTACGACTTCTGATCTGCCTGTCTGTCAGCCGTGTTCGATTCGATGGAATCGGCGAGCAATTAATCACGGAAAAAGTATTCGGTCCGACCACGTCATTGTGCTTACAATCGCTGGTTGTTTTTAATTGTATTCGTCAGGCTGTCTCTCGATGACTGATGCATACATATGTTACGAACAAGCTACAAGACTACTCGTTTCGCCTTCTGTCTGTGGTACTTCAGAAACGCTGATAAAACGCAGATTTATGTACTTTGACAAGTGCAAATGCACGAAAAGCTGAAACTCTGCGTGACTGTGCGACGTGTGTCGATATATTACGGGGTACTACAACAAATTGTTATACATGTGCAGTGCAAATATTGCGGGTAGTGAAACAATGCGTGGCGATACAGCGGGTGGTACAATGCGTGGAGGTAGAGCGCTTGGTGATTCAACTCGTACTAATAATATGTGATAATTCAGCGCGTGGAAGTACCACGATAAGTAGTGCAATGCATGGCAGTATTACGTGTGGTAATATTACCCGTCATAGTGCAACGCGTGGTAGTACCATGCGTGGTAATTCAGCGCGTAGTAATACGATGCGCAGTAATTCGACGCGTGGTAGTGCTACTTACGATACTGCAGCGCGTGGTAGTACTACGCGTGGTAGTACCATGCGTGGTAATTCAGCGCGTAGTAATACGATGAACAGTAATTCGACGCGTGGTAGTGCTACTTACGATACTGCAGCGCGTGGTAGTACTACGCATGGTAGTACCATGCGCGGTAATTCAGCGCGTAGTAATACGATGCGCAGTAATTCGACGCGTGGTAGTGCTACTTACGATACTGCAGCGCGTGGTAGTACTACGCGTGGTAGTACCATGCGTGGTAATTCAGCGCGTAGTAATACGATGAACAGTAATTCGACGCGTGGTAGTGCTACTTACGATACTGCAGCGCGTGGTAGTACTACGCGTGGTAATACTACGCGTGATACTGCCGCGCGTAGTAGTACCACACGTGGTAATTTAACGCATGGTAGTACTACGCGTGGTACTGCAGCGCGTAGTAGTACTACACGTGGTAATTCAACGCATGGTAATACTACGCGCAATACTGCAATGCCTAGTAGTACCACGCGTGGTAATTTAGCACATGGTAGTACTACGCATGATACAGTGCGCAGAAGTGCTACGTGTAGTATTCCACGTATGACAGTACTATACGTAGTAATTCCATGCGTAGTAGTGTAACATATGGTAGTACCACGCATGATGGTACTACGCCTGGTAATTCATCACGTGAAAGTACTACGCGTAGTCATTTAACACATGGAAGTACTACGGTACTGCAGAACGTAATAGTTGTATTCTTGATAATTCAGTGTGTGAAAGTACTACGCGTGATAGTGTTATGCGTTATAGTACTACGCAAGGTAGTGCTACACATGATGTTTGGCAATTCAACTTGTGATGATACAAAACGTTGGCTTTGGTTTACTACACGTGGCAATAGAGCGTGTAATACTTCGCGTGATATTACAAAGCGTGGCAATAGAAGACGTAGAAAAAGAACGTAATGCGCAAAAAGTTTGACATTCGTCCATTTTGAAACGATCAATTCGTGCCAGCAGAACGTTTTACTACGTGGCACTTTACGTAAAGCGTATTGTGTCTCGTCGATCGACACTTGTTCGATTCGATCTTTGAGAACAGTTGTTGGAATAGTTACGAATACAAGAATTGATGCGGTGGTTGGTTGGATTTTTGATCGCTGGAAAATTGCAACGTACGCGAAGAGCTAGGATAACCGAATTATATTGCTGGCAACTTGTGTGCCGTCATTTCACGCGATTACACAACGAGAACACACGATACGTACTTGTTCGCGGGAACGGTGCTCTTTTTTGCGATCGCGTGCAAATATACTGCGACGATCAACTACGCGGAAAGACCGACAAACGGGACGACAACGATGCAAATCGTTACGTAGCGTACTTTAATGAATGTTAAAAATACTCGAGCTATTTTTAAGCGCAAGGTGATCGCGAAAAAAAGTCGCCAACTCTAACGATACGATTCTACTCGAGCGGCGCGTGTTTCTTTTACACGTGACAGTGCCACGTGTGAGGATATAACACGTGGCATTACAACACTTGGTGATACAACGCGTTTCATTATCACAAGTGACGATACACCGTGTGCGGTTATCACATATAGTGATACAACGCGTGCGATTATCTCACATGGTGATACAACGCGTGCGATTGTCGCATACGGTGATACAACGCGTGAAATTATTACACATGCTGATACGATTGAGATTACCACATATGGCGATATATCGCGTGACCATACAATTCGTATCATTACATCGCTGGGTGATACAACGTGTATGAATGCTACACGTGATACGACACGTGCGATTGTCATACATGGTGACATAACCCATGCGATTACCTCATATGGCGATATAACGCGTGGCAATACAACACGTGGAATTAGAACGCGTGGTAACACGTTGGATTGTCATAGATGGTGACACAGTGCTTGCAATGATCACGTATGGCGATATAACGCGTGGCGATGTAACGCATGGCGATACACAGCGTGTGGTTACAACGCGTGGTAGTACAACGCGTTCAATTGTCACAGATGGTGATGCAACGCTTGCAATTATCACATATGGCAATATAACGCGCGGCGATATAATGCGTGGCAATGGAACGCGTGACATTGCAACACTTAATGATGCATACGATTATAGCAAACGGTGATACATAGCTTATGATTACCACGCATGACGATATATTGCGTGGCGATACAACGCATGTCATTACAACACTGAGTGATCGCCACACATGAACGTGTAACGCTGCATGTCACTCAAATTTTCAAACACCGAATTATGAAATTTCTTGAGTACTTCCTAAGGTTATATGAAACCTCGTGTTTCACACGCGATCGTAGGTCTGGGTCACAATTGACCCAATTCAGTCGTCCAAGACTGACATGTCTTCCAATTTCGACTCAAGCCACGTACACCTACCTCGAAGATAAATTAGATTTGTTAGAAAGTAAAATCGTTTCCTGGTTGGTCTTCGGATTAGACTAACGTGGTAATCAAAGTGTTAAGCGACGCGTAGCGTGCTATATTGTAACGTGCTGGTGATCGTAATAAATTGCATGATTTACAAGATTGCTATGTTCGCGCTACGGCCCTGCACACGGGTTTCAGGATGCAACGGCTAACAGAAACACGACTGGCGCGATGTAGCCGATTCCTGTTACACTGTTGCGATGCGTTTGCCTTAATAAACTGATCGCTCTAACAAGCTTGTTAAGAGAGAATTACCTTGCACGAAAACTTAGCTGAACCGAGATCACGCTTCTTGAGCTAACGAACGTATCACGCGTTGATTGCCATAATGAAAAACTCTACGTTATTGTTTTATTTCCCAATCGCAACTTTTCATTTGCTACCTTGTGCAGCTACCTGCTGTTAATTATTACGTATAGGAGCGTGGCTATCACCTCGCGATCGACGATCAATGTATTCAGGCATTCTGTTGATTGCTTCGAGAATATTTTTAGCTCACTACGCTCCGTTTAGACTGTGCTTGATTTCAACTTCTTTGCTATTTCATTTCTCTTTAATTTTGTATTTTGCACACGCATACATGCTCATTTTCTTGTAATCGTCGTATTTGCATATCGGCGATGTATTTATGGAATCTAACAGTAAATAAATAACGTTAATGATAAAATTGCTAAAAGTTCGTACAACAAATTATCTAATCGGGCAATTTGCAAAATTGCTCGTCCTTTCCGTATGCATTACAAAATTTCTACATTTTACGAAATACCGAAGCAGGAAGAAAATGAATAGCAATATTTTTCCGTCGTTATCGTCTGTTTTGTTCGTCGTTCAAATGTAAACTAATGAGTGTAGACGGGAACATTTCCAAAAAATTTCTCTTGCACGTTGATACATCTGTCTAATTAATCCGCTTAATGGAGCCTGTGCCGCAGCACGGAACTCGACGTGTTAGCTCAAAGAACACGATGCTCGAATCAAAATCAAGGAAATGGCTTTTGGAACAGAACGCAAAGCGGACGAGAGCGACCATAAACATTTGCGTTCCCGCGAAATAGTTGGCCCACCGCCACTCGTATTCGTTCCGTGTGTTTTCTTCATTTCCCAGAGATCGCCGTTTGTCTCGTACATTCGGATGCAATGTACTTTGATTAAGGATACATGTGCAAACTTGACAATTTTTTTATTTCTACACTTTCATATTTTCAAATTTTTCAGTTTTCAAATTCTCAAATTTTCCAGCTTTCAAATTCCTAAATGTTCACTTTACAGCTTCTCAAATTTTCCACATTTTTAAATTCCTATGTTCCTAGATTTTTTATTATGCAAGTTTACAAATTATTCTATAACGAAATCCCCAAATTTCTACACTCTCGAATCACTAGATTCCCACATTTCTACATTACTCTCTACATCCCCAAAGACCTACGTCCCCAAACTTGTAGACACCCAAATTATTATGTTTCTAAATTTCTAAATCCCAAAGTCCCTAAGTTTCCAAATCCCTAATTTCCTAAATACCTAGGTTCCTAAATTCCTACATCACCAGATCCCTAATTTCCCAAGCTCCTAGGTGCCTACATCACCAAATTACTACGTACCCAAATTCGTAAATTTTCATATATCTACATTTCCAAGTACTTACATTCCCAAACTCATATATCCTCAAATTCCTAGACCTCCAAATCCCTAAATTTTCACGTTCCTACCTTCCTAAATTTCTACGTCCCCAAAGACCTATGTCCTGAAATTCCTAAATCCCCAAATACCCATGTCCCCAAATTGCTAGACCTTCAAATCCCTAAATTTGGATATCCTCACATGTCCATACCCCCAAGTACCTATCTCCCAACTTCCTCTACCTGCAAATCCCTAGATTTCCATACATCTACCCCAAATCTCGACGTCCTAAAAATACGTATATCCCCAAATCCCTAGCTCCACAAGTCTCCAGATCATCAGATCCCTAGATCCTAAAATCCCAACGTCCCCAAATTGTGAACCCAAATGTTGGTGAAAATTGAGAAGTCGAAGGCCTGTTTTTCGTTGTCTGTCTTTTTTTCCGAGGAAGGCAGATTTGCTCTCGACTGTACGACCCACTTAGAAACGACGGATGTTCCACGGAATCGTACACACGCGGACGTTCTCGTTTCGGCCGCGAAACGTTGGCGAGATTCCAAAGTTGCACGCTGCGCGTCCGTAATTCCACCGATTCAACATCACCGGGAATTACTCACCTTCTACGCGGCTAACGACGTTTATTCGCGTATAACAAGACCAGTTAGCGAAATCGAGCGGATTCGTATTTCGATAGAATCCGAATTCTGGATCGCGTTGTTGGCACTCGTTCGAACACACGGATGCTCGAAACTTTATCGCGGCTGAATATTATCAGTCAGGGAAATTATACTTAACAGATTGAACAGATTGCCGTGATATTTTATGTATACACTCCGGAGCATGACTATGAACTTATTAGGAAATAAGTTCTGTCGATGTAATCCTTTACCGAGAAATGGAGAAGCTCTATGTCCCCACGCGCGTTACTTTCACGCGTTGTATTTAACGTGTATTATACCTGTCACACGCTGTGTTTGCTGTACGCTTTATACGGACTGAATACGTGTGATTCTTCACGAGTTCTATTCGATACGCGCTGTATTCACTGCGCGTTGAATTCCTTACGTTAAATTTGCCATGCGCTGAATTTGGAGTACCTACACGGTGAATTTGCAGTGCGTTTTATACACCCACATGTCGAATTTCCAGTGCGTTATATTCACCTACATGTTGCATTTGTACTGCGTTGTATACACTTACACGTTGAATTTGCAGTGCATTGTACACACTCGTACGTTGAATTTGCACTACGTTGTATACACTTACACGTTGAATTTGCAGTGCATTGTATACATCTGTACGTTGCATTTGCAGTGTGTTATACACACCTACATGTTGCATTTGCAGTGCGTTATACACACCTATATGTTGCATTTGCAGTGCGTTGTATACACCTTCACCTTAAATTTACACTGCATTGTATACACCTATATGATGCATTTGCACTGATGTTGTATATACCTATACGTTGAATTTGCAGTTCGTTGTATACACCTTGACGTTGAATTTACACTGCGTTGTAAATAACTACATGATGCATTTACACTGCGTTGTATATACCTATGCGTTGAATTTGCAGTGCGTTGTATACAACTACATGATGTATTCGCACTGCTTTGTATATACCTATGCGTTGAATTTGCAGTGCGTTCTGTACACCTACACGTTGAATTTTCAGTGCATTGTATTCTCCACATGTTGAAGTTCCACGTGTTGTATTCCAACGCATTGAAATCCCCACGCGCTAAATTAGTCACGCGTTGTATTCTCCATGCGTTAAATTTGTCATATGTGGAATTTGCAGCGCGTTGTATTCTACGCACGTTGAATCCTCCACCTGTTAAATTTTCCACGCGTTGTACTCTACGCACGTTGAATTCTCCACTCGTTAAATTTTCCACGCGTTGCATTTCTCACGCGTTAAATTTACCATGCGTGGAACTTGCAGCGTGTTGTATTCTCCATGCGTTAAATTTGTCATATGTGGAATTTGCAGCGCGTTGTAGTCCCCACGCGCTAATTTGCTATGTGTGGAATTTGCAGCGCGTAGTGTTCTCTACGTGTTGCATTTGTCACGTATTGTGTACCTCACGCGTTGAATTTACAACGCGTTACATTCTCGGCGCGTTGAAATTTTGGCACAACATATTTCCCACATGTTGTATTCTCCACGCGTTGTATTTCCCACGCATTGAATTTCGTTCATACTGTATACCCCACATGAAGTCCACTATCTCTCAAATTTCCTCCTTCCAACAGTCCACTGTCCCCGCTAATACATTGAAGATCTTCTGCTACAATTTTTCATTAAACAGATAAATACGAAACTAATTTATCTCGTAACATATCGTTTAATTCGTCGATCCACGTGTAACCGTCGCATTCTCATTACCTTTCGTCCTAGCGTTGTATAATTAATGGAAATACGAACATAAGAACAAAACCTCTGGCGCAGACTAAGCAATTAGAGGCCATCTTGTTTCCTCGTCTTGGATCTTTGTCTCTTCAGCTTAGTATATATCACGATCATCGCTGCCATTTCTGATTTATATCCACTATCGTATGTTAACGTCCAGCTATTAATGTTCGTATTTAATCGAACCGTCGCGCATCCCTCATTTATCGAGACAGTTATCGATTTCGAAAACACGTTCAGGCGCAAAAGAGTCGACTAGACGACGGTGACTGAATAATCACCGTTTTCGTTGCGACGTTCATTTTCTATCGTGTGCTGATCAGAGGACTTGTATCGAATCGAGGCAAAAACAGCGGGGGAACGATCGCGTAACGTGGTTAGTGCGAGAGGTGACATCGATATAAATTGACGGGGACGGAATTAACGCGGAACGAACAGTCGTTAATTAATGCCGGCGACGAAAAGACTCTGCTAACTCGCTGTATTAATATTCCGTGCCGTTACGGAGCACTAATTAAACTGACGTGCTGAACGGAACCGAGTTGCGAGATTCTTGCAATTTACACCTGCCGACTCGAACTTAATAGACGCACAGGTGCGTATGTTCTACGTAACCGTGTAATTTCGATTTGGATCACTTCGATTAAACCCATGAATCAAATGCAAACACCTTTTTACTTATAACAATGTAAAACGAGGAGCTCTGTACGTTCCATTACGGTTTATAATTGCAGTCATCGAGTTGTGTGTCAGTTTCTTTTTGAGCACAACGTGTAACATTATGATACATCTACGCGAAGCGTGAACTTTAACGAAAAAGACCACGTAAGCACTTTATTAATGTTTCCGATATAAAATGCCAGATTGCCAATTAAACTTGACAATGACGGATTTTGGAGCATGAATAGTCTGTCGTTCTAAAGTATACTAAAACAACGGGTATGATACATCAGTTTCAGAGTCTGTAAATGGGTATAGAAACGTTTCATCAATATTCTTTGTGCAAAATTGGAACAATGAGTCAATTTATGAATATACTTTCCCGCCATATATAGGTGTCGAAACACGTATGAATTAACACGAATAAAAGCTTCATTTCTCTTGGTAAATGAATTCTTTTTGTTCCACGGTAAATACTTATTCGGACAATATACTTTGCACACACGATTCATGAATAAAGTATTCGGAAGCAAAAGGTTCGATCGAACTCATGAGTCAAGTAGCGTTAACCATCGCACCGTCTACTCATGGATACTCAAATTAAGAGAAAAAAAGTCCCTATATAGGATGAATTGCGAATGATACACACACGTGTGTGTCCAGGGATCGGCGTATCCTGTGGTAACCAACGTAGCCACACCCCTGAACGTTTACAGTAGTAACGTGATATATTATATCGACACGAAACACTCTAATGTACTGTGTAGCTGCGATAATGACAATGCCCACGCGTGCACATCTTGTACTACATATACGCGTATCGTTCTTCAATTACCCCTCGTAACACGATATACATACCGTAGAGACGAGGCGCGTTAGAACCCGTATTACACGTATCGAGTGTGGAAAACAAACTGTTAATACAGGATAACGTGTTTCGATCGGATCTTCTATCGTCAGCTGTACTCTTCAAAATTTTCAATGGTACGCTTGGTACGGGTCGTTCACGTCTAACTCTTGTTAGTTCACCCTGTGACTCACTCTACTCTGAGTTTGCAATTCATATTTTTAATACTTGTATTTTGTTTAAGATTTATGCTTTTGTTTTAATATTTTTATGTACCGAAGTTTTTAAATTCACAAATTAACCCTTTGCACTCGAGGACTCCGGAGCGGAGACATTTATTTGTCTTCAAACTCGAGGGGCTGTGGAGAAAATGTAAATAATTTTCAGTTCGTAATATAAGGACAATTTCATAATTTTTTATTTTTTTATGTATTATATAAAAAAGTACCCAAACTAGACTTTCAAATTCTTAGGTCCCTAAATTGATAAATTTCCAAATTCTCAAGTATCCAAATTCAGAGATTTAAAAATTCCCAAGTCCCCAAATTCCTTGACTTCCAAATTCTCAAGTCCCGAAGTTGGGAAATTTCCAAATTCTCAAGTCCCCAAATTCCTAGACTTCCAAATTCTCAAGTCCCCAAATCCCTAGACTTCCAAATTCTCAAATCCCCAAATTGCTAAATTTCCAAATTCTCAAGTCCCCAAATTCATAGATTTAAAAATTCCCAAGTCCCCAAGTTCCTTGACTTCCAAATTCTCAAGTCCCGAAGTTGGGAAATTTCCAAATTCTCAAGTCTCCAAATTGGGAAATTTCCAAATTCTCAAGACCCCAAATTCCTAGACTTCCAAATTCTCAAGTCCCCAAATTGGGAAATTTTCGAATTCTCAAGTCCTCAAATTGGGAAATTTCCAAATTCTCAAGACCCCAAATTCCTAGACTTCCAAATTCTCAAGTCCCCAAATTTCTAGACTTCCAAATTCTCAAATCCCCAAATTGCTAAATTTCCAAATTCTCAAGTCCCCAAATTGGGAAATTTCCGAATTCTCAAGTCCCCAAATTGGGAAATTTCCGAATTCTCAGGTCCTCAAATTGGGAAATTTCCAAATTCTCAAGTCCCCAAATTGGGAAATTTCCGAATTCTCAAGTCCCCAAATTGGGAAATTTCCGAATTCTCAGGTCCCCAAATTGGGAAATTTCCAAATTCTCAAGTCCCCAAATACCTAGACTCCCAAATTCCCAACTCCCCAAATTGCTAGACTTCCAACAATCACAGGATAGTTAAGAAGAGATCAGTAATAACGGTAGAAAGAAGAGAGAAGCAAATTCGAAGCGGAGAAGAGAGTTATCACGATATGCACCGCGAGTGTTGACCCTGGGTTGCGTAAACGCACGTCTGACGCGTACCGCACTGTGATTTGACTTCCTGTCTCGATTCTGACCGCGTCGCGTGATCAACTCGACGAAAAAGGCAATGGAAGCGCACTAGAAAGAGGACCAGTTCTCGTCGATTCCGAGATACGTTCTCCATTAAGGAGAACCCGGTATCTCGAAGTGTCACGGCGGAAATAGCCGTTCGGAGGGTTTGTTCGTTGTTTCGTTTGGCATCTCTGGACAGATGTTGACTGATATGTGTCGACTACTTCTCAACTTACCTCGCAACAACTTGTTTTGATGAACATTGACCCTCAAAATAAATTTGAAGTCTCGAACGAGGCACTTTGTTAAACATTTAGGGGTTGTTTGATATTTATTTATATCAGTTGGCTTCATTAATATTGCACTTGCTCTTACGATGTTAAATCTGGTCGTCCATCTCTCCTCTCGTGAACACTCAATAATTTATTTGTACGTAAATTCTCTTCTATCTAATTGTGCAACAAAGTATAAGTATATTAAATCCTATCGTAAATTTAAATCCTTGTAGACAGCGAATATTCGTCGATGTAGCAAAGACTACAAAGTAAATCATTTGATCTCTAGAATCTGTATCTCACAGATTTCATGATTTGTATTTTGCAAACCAATATGAGTGCAACGTGTGACTTCAAATGAGAACAAAATTAGAGTCCTTAAAATTATAGCTGACGAAACATCTAATTTTATATTGTAATTGAAGTGTTTCGAGAGTTTAATCCGTACCGTGTTATTTCTCAAAATGCAACGGTGCAGCGTTGAGCGTATTTCGATCGAAATGTAGCGTGATAAAGAGCAGAGTTGATTTTGTTCCAAACAACCGCATCAGCGGTTATTTTCATAACGTTGGTAAACAAAGAATAGCTCGTTGTACAAATTTAAGGTGAATACATGCTCGGTACGAGCGGATAATCAAGTTGAAAATGATGGAATCGTTGGTGAAACTAATTGTCTGACGCTACAGTTTTGATTTTCGTTTAATTCGCTGAGAGCAGAAATTGATTGAAATTTTTCAACGTTTTAAACTTATCAGTAGAAGCACAGTTTATCTCGTTGAAGCCGGAGCTAACGTCATTGACAAATGATGTAGATGTTTCCACGAGGACGTTGCTATTCTTAGAATTTTATCAGGCCAAATTTGCTTTGGGTATCAGGCCTGTGTTAAAAAGATTTTGTTTGCTTTGACGATCGTTCGTTTGAACGTAACGGTGTTGAAAACAAATTTATCTATAAAAATCGCTGGATCGCTTCGTACGAAGATTTCGATCTGCTTCGTCCTTCGGCAAATTCAAAATTTCATATCTTTGTCTTTAATTTTTGTGCCACGAATTATCAGAGGTACACGATCTTCACCTGCAAACACAGGCGTGCCCACGTTTACAAAACCGTATCCTTTGGTTTAACAACGAAACCCTGTTACGTCCGTGTTGACATAATCTAACGATCGGCGATATCGGTATTTGGTTTATCGCGTGCGTCAGCTGGTTAACAGCTTGTAACGTCTGTCGCTGGAAATTTGGAAAATTTTCATTAACCGGTGAAACATGTTTGGTGCACGGTTTACGAGGAACCTCCAGCTACGCGTTAAACGCGCTAATCGAATCGACAAACAACGCTGGAAATAAACAACGCCGTACTGACACGACGCGACGCAATGCGTTGTTCGTGAAAATTGTCCACAGAAGTCTCCCGTTTGTATCTCCGTGACACCTCTCTAGTATCGAACGGAAAAATTGCGTAGAGAAAGTGCACGGTGCGAATAAATGATACACCGGTCGCATCGACAGATGTTTTCGTTCCTCGACTACCAACAGATACTCAACTCCAAAGAAACTGAAGTATTCAGGTTCGTAACACTTTCTGATTCTAAATATCACTTTACTTGCCACTAGGGATATGTTTAGGGATATAGATAGAGATATAGAGGTTTTTGGAGATAGGTATATTGAGATATACGAGTATGGGACATAGGGATATTAGGTTTTAAGTATGTATAGATATATGTAGAGATATGGAGACATTGGAATATAGGAATCTAAGCATTGGGATATTGGGATCTGGGGGTATCAAGGTCTAGAAGTCTAGAGATGTTCAGTGGGTTCAGTTCTAGGGATATTTTAAGAATATTTGGATCTACAGATATTGATATCTAACATAATATAGTAATATCAAGATACACGCATATCGATATGGGAGGATGTTCATGATTTTCTAATACGGACATATATATTGTGATACAGTAATATTGACATCTAGGGAGTATATCATGATATCATGATATAGAAGTTATAGGATTATTAGGGTTTCAAAATGTTGAGACACAGATGTTTTCAGAAATAGTCAGTGGATATAACAGTCAGACTTTAATAGCACGGATTGTTTGCAACAAGTAAATACTCTGTAAAGGAATTTGAAGGTACCGAGGGATTAACTCATCCTACAATTCAGCATAAACGAGATAAAACGATGAGCGGATAAGATTTGTGGCGACAAGTGTGAGCGCTGTAGAGTGGAGGACGGTATTCGCGGGATGTCAGAGGGTGCCGTCACCTGTGCTCGTTGGAGAAGGCGTCCCTTTGACGTCGCGTTCCGGGCGTCAAATAAATCCGCGCCGGTGGCCATTCACCGACACGCGGCCATAATTAAATCCGAGTTAGAAACGTGGAACGAGTGGAAAGTTACACGGCTCGCTTAGCGAACGACATCATGCATCACACCGGGGAAGACGTCTTTATTGTTGCGGGCTCGGGTTGTAGACTAACGTTCAACCCGGCGTGGTGCGTCGCCTACGGAGTTCGCGTACGACTTCGTTACGTAATTGCAACAGGTGTGTCTGTCCCTCGTTGGCCGGCCACGTGTTCCCGCCAAGTTTCTCGAGACTCCGACACGGAATCGTTCCACCGCGTGAGACGAATGCGTTATTCTTCGCGGGATCGATTGCGAAATTTTATCCGCTGTTTTTCTTCTTGTCGCTATAGTAATCCTTAAAAGGCGGTCCCATGGAAATGCGCTTCGTGCTCTTCATCCATTTACGATCCGTTTGCATTACGACTCTCGTCGCTCGATCAAATATTCTTCTATTGTTTAAATTTGTACTTTGGAAGTACTATTTATAGCGTGACGTTCCTCTTCGTATTTACAGCATGAGTAACGCTCCAGTTCCATTCGTGTACTATGAGTAACATCAAATTTCATGTATGCTCCACGAGTTACATTTCATATTTACACGTAGACTGTGAATTAGTCTCCAGTTTCGGATATCGGTAGTGCTCTAATTTCACGGTAAACTACGAGGAATTTATGAGCAATTTCATCTATGGATCCCACCACAGTTGCAGGCATAGACACCCTAATTCCATGCCTACGTTATCGACTCCACGTGTGTCCACGTTCCTACTGTCAATAGAAGCCCAATTCCATATGTACTGTAGATTACACCAGTTCTACATTGACCGTAAACAACATTCTAATTCTATGCTATGCTAGTGACACCCCAATTTCACGTGTGTACTATACCTCCACGTGCACAATAACTTCCTACTCCCACATGCTACGATGACCACCCCAATTTCAACATACGCTAACAGCCCCAATTTCACGCGTACACTCGGTGTACCATCTGTACACTATGCGTAATGTCTGAATATAGGGCAGTCTGATGAAATAACACTTAATCGAGTTTGATAGTGAACAAAGCACAAATACGCAGGTCGATAGTGTAGATTTATGGTTACACGCGGAATTGACTTTCCATCGAATGCCGATGATAGCCTGAGGAATTCGAACGTACCCGTTCTCCTTCCCATTCGTCCTTTCACGAGTTACTCCGGAGGATCGTACACCGAGTGACCTCCGTTCGCGACTTCCTCAAAATCGTTCCTTCAAGGCTGCAGCCGTGAAACAATAGAAAGCGAATCGATTCCGCGTGCACGGAGGTCTTCTGGATCGACGTGTGCACCGGTGCGAATGAATTATATCGACGCGAGTGGAAAATCATTCACACATGATCGTGCCGAAGGATCGATCGCAAATTGCCCACGTTTTATTCCGAGCCCTGCATCTCTGACGCAAGATTTCCCGGAGATCATTGATATCCGATAGACGAGATAATAGCTTAATGCGCAACGGATTCTTCGATGAACGCTCTGACTCATTTCTAGCCTGGAATCTAAGAGCGAGGCTACACGCGGTGATTACATCGGAATACGCATCGTTAACGAATAGCTAATTAATCACGATCGATTTTAGATTAACCGAAGGGAGGAACTGGTACAGATCGATAGGGAGACGTTGACGCGTTGACTACCACGCGTATCAACGTGTATCATCATGAAAATGACCACGTATTCATTTTCTGATCGGATCTTTTAATTTGTTACCGTGATTAAACCACGAGCCATGGGTGTCTCGCGCGTTAAACACCGTGTTCGAATGTTTCACGAGTTCCGTGGGTTTAGGGATATCAGTTATTATTAGCCACACGCAGATGGCACACACGATGAGTCACAGGAATAAGTGTCGACCGATGATAAGTGCGTTCAGCCAGGAAGATAGCGTCGAAACGACACTTCTAAGTCGAGTGTTTGTATCTAATTGCATGGTGGATTAAAACTAGCAAAAATACGTTCAGATAAGTGTCTAAACACGTTATAAACGCTTCCTTGATAACCGGTAATATCGATCTGGATGAGGAGACGATAAAAATAGTACACACTCTATAAGTGGAAACTCAAATCCGGATTCCTTAGACATCGAATTAGTTATCGTGTACCCAAGAAGATTAACGATAAGGACACGAAATTTCTTTCTTCGCATTCCACACTTAAGTGCTAACGAAGCAATATGCTCGTAGAAAGCAATCACCGAGTGACGTGCTACGGTAAAGGACAAACACACATGGTGTCTGAGTTTTGATGATCCACGTTCGCTGGAGTATCTAACTTTTATTTAACACCTCAGGGTCACACCTTCGTTCATTCTACTTCCATGCCTAAAGATAGGGTGTTCCATCCAGATGTTGATTCACAGGGTACTTCGTACTATACGGTTCTTAACACGAAGTTGACCTTATAGTTGAATTATTTATGAGAAAGAGATCGATGGACATAAGAGTGCGTTTTCGTTCCGAGTTTTATAATAGATTCATTGATAAGGTATCTCTGTCTCGGTCAAGGAGATCGGACTTAGACCTTAGGGTAGTCTCACTGCAAGCTCTTTATCACGATGATTTGATTTTACATTAATTTTATGGTCAGTTTGACAAATGTGATAATCGGTTGCGTACATTTGCCACTTGAAAACTGACAAAACAATTTCGCGATTTCCTCCATTTAATCGGTTCGATCAAATTATCGACCGATGAAAAATCTACCCTTAGTATGCATATCTTTTAATGAACGATTAAAATTAATTGCAGAGTGAGTATAGCAACTGATTTTATTTTATATCTATTAGCCGATAAGATTACACAACAAGTTTCAGACGTGGAATTATGTCACATAGTCCATATATCTTGTGTGATCAGATAAGAACTGGAAGATCGATATTACTAGACAAATTGATAGATTCCCCGATAGAAGGCACGAAGCAGCCCGTTGCTCGAGACACGAAGAGCGTAGAATTAGATAGGTATTTATGTCGACAGCTGGTTAGGAAATTCGGGCAAATCTTTATCGCAAGCACCTAATCTAATTAAGTTTGTCGGCGAGTATCGATAAAAAAGAGGAAAGAATTAAAGGGAAAATTGTGTGAATTACAGGTGAGCGGGAGGGAGGCGGTGCTGACCGGTGGCGGCGGCGGCCATGCGCCCCGGCCCGCCAGTACAGCCGAGCCGCCGCAGGCCTCCCCGTCGCCAGGAACTCCATCAGGAACGAAATCGACGGCACCGGCAAGATCAGCTGCAACCGCGTCGCCCACGGTCGAACGGGAGCAGCTCACGGGCCCTGCTGGTGTTGCTGCTGCTGGCCAGCAGCCCTCTGGTCCTGGGCCTGGCCGAACCGCCAGGGTTACCCGGGGCCGAGTGGCAGCAGGCACTATCCAGGCAAACTTATCCGAAGTCCACGTTCGGCAGGAGCATTCAACCGAGGAAACAGCAGAACCTTACCATTGGATACCTCACGGCTATCAAGGGCGGCCTCAAAGATCGCCAGGGACTCGCCATCTCGGGCGCCTTCACCATGGCCCTTGACGAGGTAACTTCTTCCTTTTAACAGTAACAGGTGTCCGTCCTTATTTTTTCACATTAGTCACTTGGAAGTTTTCATTAGGTTAGCACGGAGATGTACTGTTCATCCCTTATCGTTGAACGATCATTTGACATCGATAGAGATGTACATTTTATCAGCTATGAGTTTTCAGAGTAAGAGTATGTCTTCATATTTGTCTTCACCATCTGTGAGTTTTTATTCGACAAGCAAGAGGGTGTCCTGTAATTCACATCTTATCTAGATCAGATAATGGGAATTTAGATAAGGGTTAGTGAATCGAGTGACACTAAAATTTCATTCATATAAACGGAGGTCTAGTATATTGAACAGGTTCCAGCGCCAAGTATGAGCACTGCGAAGGTTGCTCATGAATTTGCAATTTAGGTAGACATTGGGTGTTTATATATGGTAGTATCGATTTAATTTAATTTCTCAACTTACTACTTTCGATACAATGTTAACGATACCTGAGTGACCCCAATGACGCCACTGATGAGTCGAGCGTTGGTCACGAGTGGCCCTCACAGCAACGTATCGAGTTGAAAGAAATTTGAATCGAAGGTGTCCACGCTAAATCTGGACCATTCTCGTGCGATCGAAGATGATACGAGATGATCGAAGTTGTTATACAGAGAAATTGTCCAGGACCAAGTTCCTACCGAAGTTGGCCGCTAGGAGTTTTAACGACGAGAAACGCCGTTCGCGTGAAAAACAAGAGGTTCGGCGGTTCCTTTCGTTCTCGGATGGTTTCGGCGAGATATCGATATCCCCGAATAATTATCGACGCAACCGCAATCCATCTTTGACGTAACTTGTTATTTCCAAGTAGAACCGGATACATAGCAGCGATACGATCGTGTGCCGGTCATTTCGACGATTCCCAGAGGTTTCTCAGCCCGGAGCGGAGCCGCGGTACGGTTGCAGGTTGCAAAAGAGCGTGTGGAGGCAGGTTTCGGAGAAAAAGGGAGGCGGGAGAAGGAAGAAGCAAGAAGAAGAAGACGAGGAGGAGTAGGAGGAGGTGGAGGAAGGTGCACAAGGGGGATCGAAGAAGGTTTCTCGATCGCGAGCGAATTCTTCTCACGGTTGCGACGAGAGTGCAGTTTCGTCGGCGGACGCGTGGGCGGACCGGCGAATAATGCCGGTCTTGTATTTTTAAACCCTCGCACGAATCGGCATCTCCGGGGAGAGATCTGCCGGGTCACTCTGCACGTTGCAGCTCCCGCTGCAGCGAGCACCTTTCTCTTTTTCTTCTCTTATTCGGCCGGGGAGAGACTCACCGGCGAAAACGATCTCACGGTCCCAGGACGCTCGCTCGCTTACTCGCGAGTAAGCGAGCGAGCGACCGCGTACGCGCCGATCCTCCAATGAATTATCGAGCCTTCCAGAGCGTGGAACGCCGCGCCGCACCACGCGGTGACCGCCCGGAGGAAAAAACCCGAGACAGGGGCCACGATATTACCGACCTTACTTTTCGGCGAGCCGAGGATTCGCCGTAGCCTACGTGGGAACCGATGGGCCCGCTACCGTAATTAAGGGCGACTCTCGGGAGGACACGCTCCGACCACTCCTTTCGAAACTGATTTCCACCAGCACCCGCCGACTTCTTTCGTCCAACGACAACTAACGAGCTGCGTACCCTCAAATATTTCCTCCCTTTTCGAGAACTCTACATTTTGGGAAATCAACAAAATTTCGAATCTCTTTCGAAACGTAAAAAATTACTCCATTCGAATCGTTTGCATCAGCAATCGACTAGGTTATCGGTTTCTTCTGAGGCTGTTCGATCAGAGAAAGGATACATGTTCTTCGACCTTGTCTGGTGCATCAAGACATGACAATAACCACACGCCGAACGATACGAGCCAATTTTCCTACAGCCACTTCTCGGTCCACGACCTTCGGACCAATTACAAAATATTGCATTCGATGAACGTCTGCAGCAGATGGTACTGGAGTTGAAATAAAATCAGTCGCTTGTCATTACTAATCCTCGGTCTTCAGAGTTAAGAGATTCGATCTTCGAGTCTTTAAAACATTGATAATTTTGACATCTTCGATAACACCGTGCAGTAGTAAAAGAAAAGAGAATTGGTTTAGATACAAAATTCTCTGAAGTGAAAAATTCGATAATTAATAAAAAATTTCATTATCAGGTAATATCTGGTATGGTTCCTGTCCATTTTATTTCATACAATTAAAGAAATTCGCTATACATGCATTGTTGCTGTAGATACAGAATATGTACAAGAGAGTTTTAAAAGTTTTATTACTTGGTCAAAAGAGAGCCTGAAAGGTACACATGCAGCGTAGACCTCAAAGATGGTTTAACCTCAAGTAGATAATTACCACAAGTTGCAAATTCAAGCAATTTCCTCCTACTCTTACTAAATTATTCGATTAGATTAGATTTGAGACGCGGGTGACTGGTCATCCTCGTGACAGTCATCATCGTTCAAACATCGCAAATTGAATCTTTTATTAACGCGAATATTAAAGTACCACTTTTGATAAGTATACAAGAGCCTATTGACTAAACCGTTGATTCGATTCGAGAATCTCTGGGCATACTACGAGCAGATCGGTGAAGAGAAAAACGTGGATCGAAATTACTTGAAATTCCCGAATAAACGACGGACGGGGAGGAAGCGAAATTTTCTAATCGCAGAACGGGTCACAAGCGTTAATCGCGTAACGTAACGAACGAGCGGTGTGGTCGATGCAGCTCGAAAGGTGCAGGAAACGAGCTTTGCGCCCGTTTATTTGTGTACTTCGATATGCCACGCAAGAGTAAGCATCGCGATCGCAATGTCGGCCTCTGTGCTCGCAGTTAGCGTTAAGCTTCGCTCATATGCATCTACGCAACAACAAAACGTTGCGCGCAAACAAGGTGTGCGTGTTTTCGCGTTAAACGCAACACTCGATCCCATTATTATTCGAGGCAAACACCATGTCGCTCGAAACGCGGCTATTTTCGTGCACGTTCGTCACACGACATTTTTTATTTCGTGTCGGTTTCCAACGACCGGCTTATAACGAGGAAATAATGCGGTCTGTATTTTTAGCCGGTGAAAGTTTTTCCATGATCGGGAGACGTCCGCGTCTGGCCGGTTCTAATGTACGCGACAGCTTCTTGATTTTCGAGTTTCGCTTCGATGGAAATAAATGGAGGGCTCTTCGCTTAACCCTTTGACCGAGGGTCAATTATTGGCAAAACATGTGCCGCGTAATTGCATTACGATGGAGGTTAGCGGTATATATGGGTCACATCGTTTAACCTTTTTATTGCGCTGGCTGTGATGCGTGATAATCGGTAATCGATCGATGGAACTTGATAAATGATTTGTTTAACATGGAAGGTTAACGGTAGCTGTTACGAGATTCTATACTTTATATAGGATAATTCGGAACCAATGTAAAAATTGTTATCGAGGTCACCTTGAATAAAATTTATAAACATAGGGTTCTGTCAGAAAACTTGCGTTACGTAACGGGTAAGAAAATGAATTATCCGTTCAGTCTTCGATCGTCCAAACAGATGATCTGTTAATTACTCCAGACAGCGTGTAAATCGGGAAATTGCTTAATTAATCCTGACTGAGGAGGCTAATTGAACGAGAAAGTTATGGAGTGGATGTGAATGGAGCTTTAAACGTTTACCTGTTCGCTCGCTTCAATACTGTGTGCAGGTGCACGTTGGCCGGCTTGCTGCCGGCGATACTTGTTGATGTAAAAAAGGAAAAAAATATAGCTGGAATTCGCTATGACGCACTCCCACGATGTAAACTAGTTTGGCGTACGTACTTGCAAATACATGGAAAACAGTGATCGGCGATTTTGCATAGTTTAAGTATCGCCCGTGCGAGTCTAAACTTCACGCGACCATAGTAAATCTTGAAAGAGAAATTGAGGTTCAAAGGTTCATTAACGCGACGACTGTCACATTCAAACTACTGAAAGATTCATTAGTTAATACTTGTTTTTATTTTCAACAAATCTCGAGATACGTTGGTAGATTTCTACGTCTTCGCTTCGACATTTCTTGATTTCTGCGGTTGTAGATTTTTAGATTTCTGGATTTATAGATTTCTACATTCCTGGTTCACTAGAATTCGAGATTCTGAGGTCTCAAACTTCTTAGAGTTCTAAATTCCTAGATTTCTAGATTTGTAGATCTCAAGATTTGTAGATCTCAACTTTTTGTAGATTTCAAGATTTCTAGATTCGTAGATTTCTAAATTTCTTAGATTTGTAGATCTCAAGATTCCTAGATTTCTAGATCTCAAGATTTGTAGATTTCAAGATTTCTAGATTCCTACATTTCTAGATCTCAAGATTTGTAGATCTCAAATTTTTTTAGATTTCTAGATTCCTAGATTCCTAGATTTCTATATCCCAAGATTTGTAGATCTCAAGATTTCTAGATTTCTAGATTCCTAGATTTCTACGTTCCCAGATCTCTAGATTTCTAGGTTCTCAGATTCCTACGTGCTCATATTCCTAGATTCTTAGATTCCTAAACTTCTTGATTTCTGGATTCCTAGATTCCTATATCCTTATATCCCTAGATACTTACATTCCTAGTTACCTAGATTCCTAGATCTCTAGATTTCTAAATTTATAGATTCCTAGATCTATAAATTCGTAGATCCCCAAATACCTAAATTTTGAAGTCTCTAAATTCCTAGATTTCTAGGGCTCCAGATTTATAAATCCCGATATTCTCAGATTCCTACAATCCACTATCAGCATATCCCTAGGTTCCCTAGAGCTCTGTATCTCTGTATAGATCCCCATAATACTATAATTCCAAATCCTTGCTTATAATATAATTTCAAGAATCAACAACCTTTCTGATTTGGACGATGCAACACATGACTTCATATGGAATGAGTGTCCTACACGCACGGACAGCGTGACAGCCAGCACGTGTTAATCTTGAAAAGCGACAAGAAACATAAATATTAATAAGTATTATTATTGATTATTTGAGCGAGCGATTCGTATTCGCGTGCAATATCGTTGATTGAGACCTTTAGTTTCTCGTGGCAAAGTCGTTCTCATCGTCCCTGAAGATTGGCATTCGTGCACACAGCCTTCCACGACCGGACGCCCTTCAATTACTCGAAAATAAGCTGATTGGTGAAACCCTGCTAGTCGCAACGAGCGCTGTTAGACGCTGTTACATTGTTTCACGCTCAGACAACTCTCCAGAGAAATCACCGCGTCCGTGCATATTTCAGTGATATTGAAACAACGGTGTCGACAGTTTTTCCGAAGTAAATAAGTAAAACTCGCGAGGTAATTGAGCATAACGCTATTACCGCGGTAAAACGATCTCGTGTCAATTCGATTTAGAGATATCTTTGGAGGTGAAGAAATCCCGAAATGTCGCACAAATTAAATTGTAAAAATTCAGATGTGCAGCAAGCGTAGGTGATTGTGAAACGTATTCGGCGGGTAGTTGAAGCAGGTGCGAAATAAGGAATGCGAGCCAACGGGAAGAGCAATGATTTTTTATAGCGTTCCCTCGAAACCGCTTTAACGGTTCGCGCAGCTCGGAGCTACGGGAAAATTCGGCCCCTCCTGTACACGAAAGTTCATTTTTCATTGAATCTGCCTATTTCATCGGTAGCTCGTTGCGTAATATCGCGTGTAATCCTTCCAAGAACAATGGTTGCAGATGCGTGAACGTAATTAAGCCATTGGCTTCGGCTGGAAAACGTTTCTCAACGATTTCACGTCGAACCGTCCGTAGGAAACTTTGTCCATAAAATGTTATTTACAGGCAGCTCTTGCGTTTTTATTCGTAACGAGAGGAACGAGATTTATGCCACAACAGTCTGCGAATAAGTTCTCTCGTCTCCGGTTCACTTTCAATGGTATTTCTTTCTAGCTTCGAATGGGAATGAATATCTGCCCCCCAGGAACGTCGATTAAAGTTCAATTCATAATGTTACTCGCGATGTCCTGTCCTGGTTCTCCGCGAGCGTTCCTCTAACTCTCGCGGCGTATCCGGCTCGAACACACACATCATACGAGCCACGATTGCTTATTATGCAAATCTGATTTCCAGTAAACAATACTTTTCCAAGTAGCCGCGTTATCGTCCTATCGATTTATGTGTTTACCAGTCTCAGCTGAATACTTTGTATTCTCTATGAATCCGTTCTTACTACTGCTTCGTTTTAGCAAAAATGTCCGTTCAAATGGAAAATTATGCGATACTTCGCAATAACTGAGATCGAACGCGTAATGTAGGGAGTCAGGATCAATCGTACTGTAATACAACGCGTTGGGATCCGACCACAATACAATGTGTAGAAATTAGACGTACTATAATACAATGCGTTGTAATGTAATGCGTCGAGACACAACATAACATGATACAACGCTTTGACAGCCGATGTGACATGGTACAGCGCGTCAAAGCTCAATGGGTTGAGATACAACCCGTCGTAATACACCCCTTACGGGATTCAGTATATAGAAATCCAACATGTCGGAATCCAACGCATCAAAATCCAATGCGCTGAAATCCAACGAACCGAAATTCAGCACGCTGAAATCCAACCTGTGGGTATCCGACGCGTCGAAGTCCAATGCACCGAAATCCAACGCGTGGATATCCAACGTGCCGATATCCAGCGCGCCGAAATCCAACGCGTGGATATGCAACGCCCTGTAATACAACGCACTGAAATTCAATGCGTCGAAACCTAACGCGTGGATATCCAACGTGCCGACATCCAATGCGCCGATATCCAACGCGCCAATATCCAACGCGTCGAAACCCAACGTGCCCAAATCCATCGCGTAAAAATTCCATGCGCCGTAATTCAATGCGCCAAAACCCAATGGGTCGGCATCCAACGTGCCGAAATCCAACGCGTCAAAATTCAACGCGCCGTAATCCAACGCGTCAAAATACAACGTGCCAAAATCCGACGCGCCGTAATCCAACGTGCCAAAATCCAACGCGCCGAAATATAAAACTTATGATATAGTAAGTCCATAGCAATAGAAATAGTGTACGAGTAAAATAAGGATATTCCACAGTGATTATTCTGCATTAAAACTTTCATTTAACCGAGAGACTAAACGGCGTTAATTAGTCTACAATGAACTTTCCATAGCAAAAGGGTTCATTCAAAGGAAGATGCAAGTAATTAGTACCTGTCACGTGTAAGATAAATTAATCGTTCTTTATTCGGTGTTTATTATGCGCATAAGGGGAAGAGAGACGTTTTCTAATTGAAAGATGACTCGGTTAACGGGTTAACGATAATTAGGGAGACGTTCTAATTACCGACCGGTTGCCGTTTCATCTCTTAGTTATTGTTCTCTTATTGCCAGACCACAGTTTGTGTACACTGACGGTTGGCGAGTAGTATGAATATTCATGACAGAAGTTATGGTAACGTAATTACTTCCATTAAAGCATCGGTTGACCGAGGGTGTTGCGGGAAACAATTAAACGAGATAAGTAGGCGAGCATAATGTTCGAGCAACCAGGTGATCGTTACCAGTATCTGGTCGCATCGTTCGATCGTTATAATTCAATATCGTGCCACGTAAAATGAACCTCGTAATTGATTACATAATATCGATAATAAACTTCCATTTTACGCTAGTAAATCTGCAAATTTTATCTTAAAAACTTCGCGAGAAAGCTTTCCAAGCGAACGCGAATTTAAACATTTTCTCTGGTAAAATTTGAAGATTATGAAGGTCGTAGAAGATTGATCGTTTTCGATCAAACGCATTAAACTTGTCGGATAATAAAATGTGATATGTCCTTTCGTAACATCCGATCAGGGCAATAAACGATGTAAATATCTTTGTATCCGCTTTAAAGAGCTAACGTGATTTCGATGTCTTCGTTTCAGATCAACAACGATCCAAACATATTACCCAACGTAAAGCTGGTGATGAAATGGAGCGACACGAGGGGAGAAACCGTGGAAGCCACCAAGGCGATGATCGATATGATCTGCAAAGGGGTTGCAGCTTTCTTTGGACCAGAAGGCTCCTGCTACGTTGAAGCCATAGTCGCTCAATCCCACAACAAACCCATGATTAGTTATGTAAGTACTTTTAACGATATTTAACACAACGCTTACTTTGCACTTCGTCGAAATAGGATTTGCACTATATAGCTACCACTTTCACGCAGATTAAACACGGTAAACGTGCAGTTGTACTCGTAGCAATCTTCTCACGGTCGCACCTTAAGAAGTTGTTGGTATCTTCATTGATAAATGACTTAAATTAGATCAAGAAATTGATTACAAAACCGGCTATTATTGCGATCGCATTGTAACAAAGAAGCACGTAGAACGATGAAGATATGCAGAATGATGAGGGCAAAATAATGAAGACCTGCAGAATGATGAAGACATGCATGAAGATAATGAAGCTACGTAGAATGATGAGAACGTGTAGACGTCCGAAAAGGAATAAGAGTGTGATAAATGAAACTACATCATTTACATACATTTCGCTTATAACGAAGAGAACAAAGAAATCGGAATTATAAAATCTGCTTGACCTTTGAAATCAAGCTCCTCTCATAGTCATTGAATTAGTTAGTAGTTACAATAACAGAATTGAATCTGTACATTCAAAAATGTATAGTGTTTAAACAAATTGAAATGTGAGTGTACACCCTGTGATCCAATGTGATCCTCAATGACCCAAAATGACCCTAGGTATCTAAAAATACGAAATGATTCTATTTCGAGGAGAGTATCTCTGTAACGGCGTGCAGCAATGAGTCGGCGATATCGAAAGTAGCGGCAATCGTTGCAATGTCAGCCGAAGCCAGTTTTCTCAGATTATTCGAGAGGCTTCGTGGTGAGAAGAGCGGGTCTCAGGGTGACGAAGGTAGCGGTCGAAGTTGTCGAAGGTGGATCGAGCCGTGAGATGGTTAACGAACGCGGGGGAGGCGGATGTGTGCCGACAAATTGAACACCCGCGGCGTGACAATATAATTACAGGCTGCTTCCGCTCGCGAGTGTGTGCGTTTCGTAGCTTTCGTACGTGCTACGTTAGGGAACACGCGATGCTTACGCTTCGGGGCCTCGATCGACCGGCTGAAAAATTAGCATCCAACCTTCTCTTTGGACCGGGACCTGTCTTTTTAACTTTTATCTCGCCATCTTTCTTTTGCAACCAGATCTCGCCCCTGCGCGGTTCTTTCCGCAATTTTGCGTTGCTCTCGCAGAACTTCCCTTTAAAATTCCACGTACTTTCGGAGATAGCTTGAGGAAAGTCTAGGGAAAATCCAAGCATATGAGGAAACTAAGAAGCACTTAGATCCTATACTTGATGCTGAACTTGAAAGATTGCAAGTTGAAACAATTTATCTAAAACTCACTACATCTAAAGACACTTGTACAAAATATCGGATTGTGTACAATTTGAGCCAATTAGAATTGAGTACACACATGGACCGTTTTGATGTCTACGCTTATGTTTTATATCTACGTTTTTGAGTTTCTATCAATATGTTCAGACCAGAAGGGTATTTGCCAAGTGTGGAAAATCGAATAATGTAGAAAATCGAAATAATAATTGTAGGAGCGAATGCGTGTCTACCAAAGAGGGTTAATATAGAAACGCGTGTAGAAATTGTAGCAACCGGTACCCAAGGTTGATTCGTGTTAGCCGCGTAGGTTGTGCCTTGAACCATGCTCGAGCTATCTTGGGTCGGACTTATCGCGTGCCCAAGATATTTTAAACAGCAGATTAACCTAGGTCCGAAGCTCGGCAACACGGTTGCCTGAACAGGATCTAGAAACGCATTGATCACGGCCCGGTACTGAACCGAACCGGTTGTACACTCGATCAAAGTGGACAAAGCACGATTTACTCGGAATCGGATCGAGCTGGGTCTTCCCGTGGCCGAATTGCTTCCATAATAGTTTCTTCCTTTGTACGCTCAACGAACCGGCTCGAATCGTCTTCCAGTCTATTCTAGGCTACGCCAGGCCTAAGATTAGACCTCTGATCCCAATTAGGACGCTTCGCTCGTTGATAAATGGTTGGTCCTGTTGCTCGTGAAATCGTACGACCTATGGAATGCACTTTTTTATAGAACGCCACGGTTCTTCGCTTTCGTTGCGAGACGCTATTTTCGTACGTGCAAACTTAGCAGAATCATCGTCGCGCGTATAATTTTATCTTTGTCATGGGATCACCAATCTAACCTCGCACGATCGTGACGCCGATATTGCAGCCACTCGTCCGCTTATTTTATCGAGATGGAAATTCTAATTTCTGTGTGTCCACGTGAAGGAAAGACGGTTTTAGAAGGAAAAAACGAAGAGCGTTAGGATGTCACGGGGTCACAACGTATAGGCTACTCTCCTCAGGGTCGAGACGGAAATTTCGGTATCGAAGGTTATTTATGGACGAAATTATCGAGAAACGGAGAGCCTCGAACAGAAGCGGCGTGTCTGGTGTGGTAGCAATTTATAAAAACACATGTCACGAAGCCGCGCCTATTTTTAACCGGTTGATCAGAAGTGCTCGTCTGCTTGTACGCTTCGTTAATCGTCTGGAGTTTCAGACCACTCGTTTGCGTGGAATTCGCCGCCTCGAAAAGTAGCACGTTCGAATTTATCTGTCGAACCATTCCGTGTTTCAACTTTCCAGTAATGTTTCGACTTGTTTCTCGATCGAGAGTTTCCGTTTATTCTAGGACAAATACTCTTTCGGTGTTTCTGTCGTGAGCCACATAAACCACGGTACACACGCGGCTCAATGGCAAACACGATACACTTTCGAGTACTGCACCTCTACCAGACCTGGTACATACGTGAATTTTTTCTATTCACACATTGCGTCACGCGTGTTCCTTGCTTTCGACTATCATTTTAAAGGGAAAAAGGATCATAGATGAAACGATGGTTCATTTTTAATACAAACTGACATTTTAACGTCACATGTGGAGGTTTAATATCGTATGTTGTAGGGCAATGTTATAGAATATCCAACTATTGGCACTCTAATTCGTACTGTGATGCACTCTTTTAAAATGTATACTAATATACATTTATATGTATATTTATATACACATATACGTATATTATGATATGCATCGTGTGCGTGTATTACAAAATCTCAGGTCTTTCTGTTAGGCCAACATCGTTCCAATTTCAGAATGGTTTGAAATCATTTACCCAAAAGTATTCACACGTATCAATTATTGCTATCAGACACTCGCACCTGACATACATTATTTCAATTAACATATGATTTTATTGGTACTGACACTCTCTCATAAATAATACAAAAGATAAAAGTAATTTACAAGAAAAGAAAGTAAGTGTCAATAACCGGAGCAGTGGGAACTATCGGGTCTCTTACTCTATAAGCTTGTGTTACGAATACCGAACATTTTAGCTTACGTCTTCGGTGCTTTCGACCGAGAAGAAAGATACGCAGTATCGAGTCTGCGCGCGACCGCCCTTGGACTCCCCGATTGATAAATGCATCTGGCAAAGATAAAAAGAAGGATGAATAGTAAAAAACAGAAGGAAGGCGAAAAGGACACAGAATTCGTGAAGGACTCGTTCGATCGGAATATGAGAAAGTGGTACGCGAACGTAAAAAGACCTTCCAGACTAATTTATGTTAATTGGAGGTCGTAAGAAAACGGCCACGCGAGAACGGCGATCGTTTCGCTGGCAGATGAGAAAGAAGGGATGAAAGGCTCGCGGTGGAGGACTGTCCGCGCGGCGAGTTGCGTTCACGATTCGAGCGTAAATCGGCCCTTCTCTCAGCGAGTCTCGCGCTGAACGAGCTGCATATAAACGTAAGGAGAGCCTCTACCCAGCTTCTTACTTTCACCTAGTTTCACTCGTTAACGGGCGCAGCGGAACCGCGTCGATCCGCGCCGAGCCGCGTCAAACAGCGCCGCGCGGACAGGCCTTCTCTCCTCGACGCGTGGACACGCGTTCAATTTCGTCCACGATCGCGGTTTTCCCTTCCACCGAATATTTACGACACTCGCGTTTCGGATTGTATTCTGCCTCTAAAGTATCCGCCTATTCGGCCCTATTTTTGTGTTGACTTACGCATTATCGCCGTTTAAAATTTACGCTAAACCCGCCTAACTAGTCGAATTTCCTATTTTATTTTATAAAGTTTGTCAAGATTCTTGAAATTGAGATTTGACGAGTGGAGATCTGACACGTGGGGATCGCGTGGTCGTACCTGCACGTGCAGTTTAAATGTGTAGCTATATGTATACTTGAAAATCTAATGTGTGAAAATCTAACTGGTAGAAATGTAACAAGTGTGGGTCTAACGTATGGAAATCTAACGTTTAACCGTACTTGGAGGATTAATGTGTGGAGATCTGAGTATGGATATGTAACTAACGTGTGGAGATCTAAGTATGGAGATCTAACGTGTGGAGATCTAAGCACGTGCGGATGTATCGCATGGATATATCTGCAGGTGTAATTCAACCTGTAGCTATATTTACGCGGAGATATCTAACACATGGATTTCTCATGTGTGAAAATCTAACGTGTGGAGATCCAACACGTGCGGATGTAACGTACAATCATACCTACACGTGGAGTTCAATACTTAGCTATATTTACACGTGGAAACCTAACGCGTGACTATAACTACTTATGAGGATACAATACATTTCCATACCAGTGTGGAGATCTAACACATAGGGAGTTTATGCACATGGAGTTCAAACACGCAGATGTACACGTAGAATTCTAACGTGTGAAGATTTAACACATGGAGGTCCAACGCGTGTATATACCTGCACGTGAAAATCTAACCCGTTAACTATGCTCGAAGGTCTAACATGTAGCAAGCTAAGGCCCTCTGGAAATCATTCCAATGATTCCTTTATGCTTGATCAGGAATTTCGATCATATATGATCAGATATACTCCCCAGCCAGCATCGAAGCAAAGTCTACAAAGAATTTCGAGATCGAAGGAAGTAACGAATCGAGAGATGAAATGCAAATCACTTGAAGTCCATATGCGTGGACCACCCTGTACAGTAAGAGTACCTATTTAGGTGCATAGCTGTAGGTGGATGCAGAGCCTGAATGGCCAGCTATGCAACGGCGAGGATCTCGTAACGAGCGTATGCGGGCACCGCGAGCCAGTGGGAACTTTCGATAAGTGGACTCTCGGCTTGCGTGTGGACGCGCGCGCACGCTACTCCACGCACACGCGGGTCACTGAATCGTAGTTGGTGCAACCACCTGTTGATTGCAGCAGCCGCCGAGACGATGACGTCTCCGTGGATCGGAAAACTATCAACTTCCACTGCACAAGATTTATGCGTCTTATATCTTGCCTAAGGAAAAGAAAAATGATACTCTAATGACCGAAAGGATTATGTTGACACGTTGATGGCCGCTGTCATGCACTCGCGATTTTGACTCTTCAACGCTGTTACTTTTTACTTTACTTGATCCACTCTGTCACATGATTGCAATTTATGTATTACGCTTGCACGTTCAATGTCCTCATTTATACTTCCTTATTCTGATAATTATATTTTAGATGTAACATATAGGTAGTTCTATATTCTAATATTCTGCATGTATAATGTTTGTCAGATACAGAAAATAATGTGTGAATTGAAATAATGAAATGTGCAGCCAACAAAGTGTTGAGAGAAATAACAAGTGTTTTTGCAAGATCTGCCTGTAGATTTATAGTGTTTGCACTGTTTGTTGGAATTAAGTTTAGAGTCAGAAGGAAATGGATCAGTACAGGTTTTTCCAAGAGGAATGACGGGTATTTGTTTATGGAGTTATCGAAATGGCTGGGTTGTAAGTAGCAGTCCTTTCAAAAGGGTTTAAAGTGGAATTTCGATTAAGATGCAGGTGGACTGAGCAAGTAGTCAGACAAGTAGCTGAGAAGGAAAAAGAGGTCTGACAGGCTGTCTTCCTCGCACTTAGCTACTTGCCTGACCACTTACATATCTACTTGTCTAGCTACTTGCCTGATTACTTGTCTAGTCTAAACATATCCGTAGCATTTGCAATGTACCTTGTATGTACTTTGAAAAGGGACGATAATGTTGTCGTATCAAGATGTTTAATCTCTTAACAGATGTTTAAGACATTCGACTGAATCTTGAGGCTTAATTCAAACCTGAAACGAGATATCGTGTAAAAAAGTTTCATCTAGACTTGGATAAATTAACATTCTCGAAATGGAAGCAAATACTCCGAATCATTCCTTTCATTAACCGTCGTCATTGTCATTGATTATCGAACGAGCCAAGGTAGATTGCAAGCAAACTCTAATTATGGTTCTTCTGGAACGGAATTAGATTAGAATGTCCATGTGCACGTTGCCAGGTAAATTCAGCGAATAATCACGAGTTCTGTTAGGAATCTGTGGCAAGATTGTCCGCAATTTCGCGCGCAATACTCGCCGAGGGTCCGCGTTAACGGCTCCACGTCGAATTACCCTTTGAGACCTTGCGTAACTCGATTTGAAGCGTTCACTCCGGCATGTAGGATGCATTGAAACCCGAGAGGAGACTCGCGCGTGTAAACTGGTGAAAATGGCTACTGGCTACGGTTAGGCTAGCCATAAAGTCCATTTACCGTGCGGCAGCGAACGTCTCGTTTGGACGGGAACGCGTCACCGTATAAAACCGACATTGTAACCGACTTGGGCGACGAGTTTTATCGTCCGAACGTGAAACAGAGAGAACAACACGAGGCATTTAGTGTGTCATCCTCTCCTCTGTTCACCTCTGCGCAGAAATCTCCAATTCAAATTGCGTGTTCGCTTCGATGATAAAGTATCGAGCGACGGCACTAAGTAAACAACACGGATTACGAATACGTACACCGGTGAATGTGACAGGTTTCCCTAGTGAAAATTGTGACACCGCTCCTTCATTTTTGATTAGCAAATTCGCACACTTCAGTCATGTAGAAATATAGCGAGACTTCGAAGTTTAAGTATCAAGTTTGATTCCCAAAAGCATCCTCGGTCGAAAGTAAACTGGTGAAAATTCTTCGACGAGTGGAAGATTAACAGAATTTAAATTATCTTGTTCGACTTATGTCGCGAAGCATAATTTGCATAGGTTGGCCAGACATTTGACCAGCGACGAACCCCGGACACGTGGCTGGTCTACGAGGCAGAAGAGACGTTTAATCCGAGGCTCGGGCAAACCGAAAACGGATTAAATCGTAACGATTCCGCAACTGGAAACCGCCGAGGGTAACCAGAGCTGTGATCAGAGCTCTCCGCGAAAAGAGCAATATTATTGCATCGATGCCGCATTTGCATGAAAACTGCTGATTCCCCTGACCTTCGCGGTCTATTTATAGCCGAGCCTGTTGATGCCCCACACACTCGAACGGACGCTTACCTGGTCCCGACTCTTGGTATCAGTCCGTCGTTATCCTACCTGGTCCAACACTGACATACATTGCCTTTTCTTTCGGAAACTTAATTCGATCTACTGTTCGCGATCTTGTCATTCGTCGATCTTTCGATGATGCGGATTCTTTGTTTGAAAGAAATGGGTTCAAAAGGGAACTTAGGGAGATGGGAGATTATGGGAAGCCTCTAAGGAGATATGAGAAGCTGAAAAGGTTGAAGTTGGACCCTGGGCGTAAGGTGTGAGGGTATGAGCACATTGGTGGACTCAGAGAATTTGGAAAAGTTGTAGAATCAAAAGAAAGGATATGCAAGCAGAAAGAACTTAGTGAACATGTGAAGTTAGGATAACTTTAGACCAACTATCACAATCTGAAGACGGGGACCTGGTCATCAGATCCCCATGACCATCAGGTGATGGTCATCAGAGAGGACCTGGAAATATAGAACCCAGAAAGGACATAGGAAGTTAGGATAACACGCGGTTTGGACTAACCATCAGAAATAAAATTTAAAATAAAAAGGATATTTCGGGTTGCACAACAATATTTCTTTAGACATCGTTGTGAATGATTATTAACTCTTACGGAGATAATGAAGATGTCCTGGTTGAAAATTGCGAAGCAACGATACGATATTGGCAACGATTCGTTTGATGGAATAATAACGTGAACGCGAATATAGAATTTTCTCGCTAGACTGGTCGGTAAAGTGATCCAGAAAACTGTCATCCGAGACAAGAAACGTTCTCGTTGAGCATATAGATTTCACACAGAGAACGTACGTAGAATTCTGTTAACAGGCACGATCTCGATGATGTCCGATTTCACGCGGATCGATTGATCGTTCTTGACATCGGCCGTTAAGTTTAGAAAGGAATGGTATAAATAGAATAAGATTTCGGCCATACAGTCTGGCGAGTGTCCGCTTATCGAGAGGCATCATCGAGCCTTTCAGAGATTCCCTTGCCGCGTAGGCGTGAAATAGCATTGCGATACTTTCATCTTGTGCAATAACGGCGTAATAATAGCGCTTCTGCGGTAGCTATCGGTCCGGTAATAGCGGTATGCTCGTTTGGCGTCTTGTATGCATTATTTATGTACACGCGTAATACGTGACACCGGTAAAAAGCACTTGCAACGATCACGATCGACATCGGTGTTCTTTTTTCCGAACGAGTTACTGCAGAGGTGAATCGTTCCACCTGAATCGTACGATTCGTCTAGCCGTTTCCTCGTCCCACCGACACCCCGACGTTTCGACGTGACGTTACGTGATTTCCACGATGAAGTAATCGTTCGGCTATCTTTAGCCGCGCACGACCACCGATCATCCACTACCGGACCATTCATCCTCTACTACCGTCACTACCGAGATAAACTCCTACAAGGATAAATGTCGATTTAGGGGAAAAAGATCGCATCATTCGCTATTTGTTACCTAATCGTCAGCTCCATCAGCGTTGTCGAGTTGCTAACTTCATTTGGGATTTGATAAGTTACGAGGTTGGATATTTATGTCTTTGGAGATTTGGGGATTTGATAAATTAGGAGTTTGGAAATTTGGGAATTTGGAGATTTGGCGATTTGGGAAGATAACTTCAGTATTTGAGGATTTGATAATTGGGAAGTTCGAGAATTTGGGGATTTGATAACTTGGAAATTTTGGAATTTGGTGGTTTGTCAATTTGGAAGATGCTAACTTGAAAATTTCCGTATTTGCTGATCCAGTGATTAGCAGATTATAAGATTAGGGATTGGGGATTTAAGGATTTAGGAATTAGTCACTTGGGGATTTGGAAGTTTAGAGGTTTGGATGTTAAGGGATTTAGAGATTTAGAGACTTAGGGATTTGAGGATTACGAGATTTGAAGGTTAAAAGATTTAGAGGTTTAGAGATGTGGAAATTTTTGAAATTGAGGGACGCAGAGATCTATAGATTTGAATGTTGATAGCTTCGAAATTTAGGAATTTTTAAATGCGGTGTCAATAATTGACAATGCTCGAATATCGACAAAATTGTATAAACAATTGGACAAAATTATAACTTCACTTGATTCTTAGTCAGCTTACTTTCAAGGGCAGTATTACTTTTCCCTTTGAAACATTTAACAATGCAATTACATGCATTTGTCACGAGATAATATACATTATCAAATAATTTTGTTATAAGCGAATTTTGTCAATAATTGCTATATGTATGATATTTCTGTTTCAACCATTCCTCCGTGATACCGCAAACAAAAGTAATAGATTCACAAGAACAGTTAAAAACGAAACGGGCTAACGATTTCGATCAGCAGAGTAGCTTTCCCGAGAATCCTGAATTACTAACAATTTCCATCAATCTTGCAAAGTTTCAGTTAGACCACCATGCGTTGTATCGTCACGTGTCATAATCAGCGCATTATATCGCTAATTATATCTAATGCATAATAGTGATGAACCATTAGAGCAGGGATCAGATCCTCCTGTTGCAGCTATCGTGGCCGGCGATGTCCTGGTAGCTCTGCGATTATCGAGCGATTTTCTTTTACCTTCCGAAGGAAAAAAGGGATCGAAGAAGCACGAGGATGTTTGTGTACGGTGTACACGGTCGTACGTTGGCAAAATACTTATTGCTATCTTTAGCAACGAGGAACGAACCGAACGGAGCGTGAGAATACCGGTTCCCTGCAAAACGATACGATTTGTTTGCCACATTATCGCCGGGTTAAATATATCGCGATAGCGTGAGGAATTTACGAGCGAATGGACGCGCCATTGGCCGAGCTCTGGCGTCGAGATCGCGTAAAAGCCGCGATATTACGTAAAATTAACGCGGTGCGTGCGCGCACCGGTCCCATTTTTTCCCCCTTCTTTTTTTTAATCAGGAAAATACTTGCACGCGTCGTGATTAACCGCGTGAACGCGGCTACGATTACGCAAGATGAACACGGATGACATAACGTTGAGAAATTTATCGATAATGATTAATCTGACGCGATTCGTCGCCTCTCGATTTTCATGATTTTTAGCGACGGCAGAGGGAGCTCGATTAGTTTCGGGTGTATCTCTTCTTTGTCTGTTGCTTAATTGGTACAACGACACTGATGAACGAGTAATTAGAGGATCGTTTACTCAACATTTTCAAGGCTTAATGTGCATACCACGAACCACTGATGCACAGAATTCTTATCGTTGCCTCTTATACTCGCGTTATCGAGCTGCTCGAAAAAGTCTACACGATAGTGCTACAAAATGACGTGTGCAAAAGCTGTACTTGCAGTAAATTCATTTAACGAGTACGACAAAGATCCACATCTGAAGGAAATAATAATCCTCACAAGCAGATGACAGTCCTGTTATTCCACAGGGTGAGGTACTTAAGACCCTTGGCTGCTATTACTGATAGAAAAAAATCAAACCAAAATTATTTGGTATCGAGAGGCTGATGTTACAATTTTTTTAATAGGTGTCACGAAGGTCATCTCAGTCATCGCAGGCAAATTCAGATTTGAACAATCGATACATTTTTCAGGCAATCTGGGAATTCCGTCATTCGAATGCATCTAAGCTTTGTAAAGTCTACAGGGTACACTAAATTTAACTTTCCCTATTGTTTCGAGCAAACGAAATACGATTTACAGAACAGAATGCAAGATCTCGGGCCAATAATATATTCAAGTTCCTGCAAGTGGGTCAATTGGTTTTTACATAAGAGAGAATAGAAAGAAGGGCTGATGCACTGGCGAAGCATCGGTATAGGTGTGTTCTGTAATCGTGGCCGGTGTTTAAGAGAGGAGAGGCAACGGTCCATTCATCACGGCCACAGGAGAAATACAACGCGGACGTTTTTACTGGAGTAGACTCTATTTTTAGAGGCGGGAATAAAAGAGTGAATAGAGTGTGAGAATACTGGTTTAGCGGGCGAGCAAGTCCGACTCGTTTGCCCCGTCATTGGCGGCTCGTGTCCGCTTGTGCGCGAACACTGGAAAGAAAAAAAAACCACCACTCTGCTCGTGTAACGTAATATTGCACGAATAGAAGCAATTAATATTTATGCGAAATCCTTCGGATACGTTGCCATCGAATCGCATAGCTATCCTTGATCATTCGTTCCCGATACTCCAAAATAACTTATTAAGTTACAACCACTAGTTCTTAACGTGTTCACTGCCACAGGGAGAATTTATGTATGTGCTCAGACACTGTAACACGAATCATTAACAAGGGTACTTAATCCTCCAATTACATGTTTTAATTTGTTATATCACTCAATAGTAAACTCTCAGAAGTTTGTTTCTGTGAATAATTAACCGGTGGGTCTTTCCTGTCTTTTCCGGACATTTTAAATGAGTTGAATGTGGTTTTAAAGAGCTGTTTTATTAAATCCACGCTATTTTGGAGGAAATGTTACGTGCCTAATATTTCTTCAGAATATATTTCGTAAAACATTCACTCTTGCACAGTGGAACCTGACAGAATTGATATCTAGTCAATTTTACTAAAAAATAGTACCCCAAAACTGTACAATAGGTTCAACAGACAGATGCAACTAATAATAAAAAAAGACTAATGCACACAAAAATGAAAGACCTACGCAACTTAATAAAAATCCGATCAAAAATATCTACCATCTCAGGAAATCAGAATGGAAAAACGTGAATTGCACCCGTAACAGTCAACATGTTAGGTACTATAAAAAAACGAACGCGCCTTGACAGACAAAGTTTTAGCAAAACTATTAATTAGTTAATGAGGAAGTAATCAGTATCTTATTACGAACGTGCTTAACTGCTAACGCATTGATCGCAGTGAAATCAGACACGAGTAGTAAGACACGCAGCCGATTGAAATGAATCGATCGTAGATAGGATCATTGTCGGATAACAATCAATTAACATCTCTATGAGGTATCTGTTCCTCGGCCGGGAATCGAAAATACCGTGAAACCATTCGATAAATCTTGCCGCGATACTCGATGACACTTCTGGCTCGTTGCTAGAGTTTCACTCGCTATAAATTTTCCAGCCGACTTGCACAGCTTCTAGGCACTATTCTAGTTTTCCCGATTGTGTATCATCGTGTGATTCACATCACATGCCTCGATCGAATCGTGACTAATGTGTTTTTTAACCTTGGATTCGACGTGCTGTCAGCGTTCAAGGATCGTTCGATTTGCCATCGCGAAAATTATTTTACATATCCCTAATATTGTATTGCATATATGCGTGTAATAAATATTTCGTTACGATCGAGTTCAGGAAAAAAGACAGTGCACAGATTCGTATCGGTGTAACACGGTCGTCGATACAGGGCACAGGGGTTAATTACTATCCGGTATATTTGATGTCCTCAATAAATATCCGTCGAGTTTCGAGGATAATAAAGCTGTAACGCTCAAGTGCTTCTATAAAATTTAATGATCACAAAGAAACAGCTATAATTATGTCTAAGAATAAGATATGGATCTAGCAAGTATGCTAACGGGTCCAGCAGCGGGGTTAATTGTTATACACCCATCGGCCTGATTAATGTATTATTTTCGCCTATAAACGTGCGGATAGGAATCGAAGCGGAGAAAAGGAGAGACCGGTTGCGTTGAAAACGTTAGATAAATATAGTAGCAGGAGGCGCGAACTTTCCACGCGACGAGACGATCAAACGTGGCGATCACGTGCTCGAATCTTGGGATAAGCTCGATGGCGAAGAAGAAATTCGTTTATCTGCGTGCCAGAGGAGGCACGAACGGCGTCGTCGTCGTCGTCGTAAAACGAGGGAAGAACAACGCCGGCCGACCATACATTCTTGTTGACCGAATGAATACGCGTCGGTACGCTGGGCCCATAATTGGTGCCGGCCAATTAAGGGTTAATTGAGTGTATTTTAGCCTGAAACCAGCCGCGTCGTCGTTACTTAAGGCGGCACCCACATTAAAACCGAACCGCAGCTACAGCGTCGAAATAACGTCGTGCTGTCTAACCAACGAATTGGCTACTTTGTGCCTCGAGTTTTGCACGATCGCGCAGCTACACGCGTAATTATTCGTCGCGTATCGATTTATTCGCTGTACGTTAACCTTTTTATGGGTGTCAACCAGCCCCCGGGTTGCACGGAAAAAGGTGGAGAATGTTGCCTCTTTACAACGGCGTGCTGACACGTGTTTCCAGCCTGTCGTTAAGGAATTCCTCTTTTTTTTTCTCTCTCTCTTTCTCGTTTACAACACGGTTGTTTGTGTATATGTATATACCGACGAATCGCTGACTCTAAACGACAGCTATTTTCGAACGGCAGACATCAGCCTTTAAGTGGAAACAGCGGCTTGAATATTTTCAACTTTCGGACCGATCGGCCTCAAAACAACGAAAGATCAGAGTTCGAGCTCATCGAGCTAGGTCGATCTTGGTCGCGACTTGTACTCGATCATGTGAACCTTAACAAACTTTTTCATTCACAAATTATGTCACTTTCAAGTCCTCGAGTTTACAACTTTATCGAATTTTTTTAATTTCCAAAATCTCAACTCCTTATGTTCCCAAACTCTTAACCTACCTAAATTCTTCAAATATCTCACATCCCCAAATTCTGAAATTCCAGTAAAGTCCACTAAAGTCCTTAAATTCCTAAAGTGCCAACTTCTCGAGTCTCCAAATTCCTAATCTTCCGAATTCTAAAATCCTTAAGCCCCCAAACTTGAAACTTCTCAAGTCTCAAAGTTCCCAATTGCCAAATTCCAACATCTCCAAATTGCAAAGTTGCCATACCTCCAAATTTTCAAATCCCCAAAATTCCTAGCCTCCAAATCCCCAATTTCCACATCTGCAAAATTCCAAAATCCCCAACTTTCTAAGTTTCTAAATTCCAAAAATTAGCAGTCTATCAGTCTTCTCTGCATTTTCCGTAGGAAAGCGTGCTCGCCGGCGTTCAGACAAATACCTTTCGGAATTAACATATTATATTTAGAACACGAACGTAACTGTCAACAAGGAAATATTTCCTTGTTAGTCAGCCATTGTACCGTCACGACACCTCTAGGAATTAACGTTGAGGTCAAGTTTTACTGCCCGTACATCATCCTTTTCGCGATAACGAGATCACCATGCTTCCTAGTTCATTTGCCAAGATCAGTTTTCGCGATTAACTCAGCTTTTGTTTCTCTCACGCTTCAGCCTCGAGCGACGGATACGTCGGACAAAAATCGAAGTTAGTTTTTTCTATTTCGAAACGGTAATTCTCGAGCCGGGTTTCGCGACTGGTTCGAAGCGAAACGGTTTGAATTACAGACAGCGCGAAGATCTTGGTGAAATCTTGAACACAAGCCGTGCTTTCAAGTGGTCGCTTCCCGCGGTACGCGAAGTGCGTGCGATTTAACGAGCTGCGACATCTCCGTCGCAATCGCCTTAATTTGCCGCCGGCTAAGCTCGTTCTATCGCCGTCGTTTAAACCTAATGTTTCACTCTAAATATAATTTCTGTGTAACGATGCTAATAATTTGCGGAACAAGTCTCGAAACAACACTCTAAAACAGCCGGGTCGATTAATCAACGTTGCCATTTCAAGCAGAAAGGTGCAAACGTGTACCTTTTAGTTGAACGACTTCGAGTCACCAACGAAAGGTTGTCTAATATAAATACCGCGTTAAACGAACATTTCTATTCATTTATTTGCGGTTATTATTAGACCGCCGTGTTTATGCGTTTACGATACATCGACAGAATAGGTCGTAAATCATGCAGTCTACCGACCGTCGATCTACGGATTACATTTATAGTTTACATCGATATGTGGCGAACGAGTAAACAGCCACAATCAGGTTATTATAAGTATCGACCTAGACAACTTTTAATTGGAGTTTAATCGTTAATGCGGCAATTAAAAATTTCGAAACGCTGGCCTTGAGAGCGAAAGAACGACAGTGTTTATTGTCGCAAGGTATTTTTAAGTCAAGATTGTCGCGCGTTTACGTGATCCGACAAGAATTTCGCTCGACGGTTTATTTCTGTGGTTGTAATTGCTCCGGATCCGAGACGATTCAGCGCGAGAGTTTGTCTCGTTATCTCCGGAGACGTTCGTTCGAAAAGACGACACGAAAGTTCCCGTTCAAGCGGAATACCGTATAAATTTTGCAAGAATCTTGTCCTTAAATTCGTACGTCGTTCTGTATCAGTGTCTGTCAATATTTGTCTCTAATCGCGCGGCGAAAACAACGTAGATCATGTAGTATTACGACGGTGTGAACGATATTACAGCAGCCGTATTACAACGACTATCCGTTATCAGTCGAGCATATGTCCAAGTGTCTGTGTTTATCGGGCCGACTATATTTAGACCGGGTATTGCTTTGTCGAGCAACACGAATCGAATCAAGGAAGGAAAGTACGGACGATTTTATTCGATCTCGCCGCGAACGGAACCGCCAAAGTGATCGGCGAGACCCGACCATTCCGTAGCGGGACGTCCAACGATCGACTTTTGCTCGAAAACCGTACAAAGTCAGCATTCTAATCGAAAACCGATACGAAATCGTGCGACAACGAATTCCGCGTGGAAAGTTCAACAGCTCCGATACGCGTCATGCAATATTAATTAGCCATTACCATAAAACGAGCGTTAACATCGGCTAGAGCGCACCAGTCGAAAACGCTAATTACGTTTAGATACGCCGTATCGAACATCCCAATTCAAACGCTGCACATTTCGTCGAAATTCGTCAATTGATCGGACATATATCGACCCGGATATTTATCAATGAAACGAGGAAAGAAGTTTATTTACATAGCTCGTTCTATAACTTCTTCCGCGTTCTAGACTGTACCGCGATATGGCGGGAAATATCGAATTTGAAACGCCGTCCGTAGCTTCCAAGGAAAATAAATAAAATCACCGCATAACGTCGACAACGATCCGACCTTGATTAAGGTCTTTCGCAGGTCGTTTATTCGTTCAGTCTGTAAAAACGTACTAATAACATGGCAAGATTTTATAAATAAACGCGCGTAGGACAGAAACGGTACAACATGAAGAAGGATACGTGAAACGAAACAAGAGCGTACACTCAGTCGATGATCGAGTATAAAGGCACCGAACCGGGTTCGTTCCAGATTGACCGTCCCTTCATCTCGTTTTCGACCTGGTCGGGATTCTTGAATGGTTGTCAGGTAGAACCGAAATCCCACGGCGTTACAGGAGAGAGAGAAAGAGAAAGAGACTCGTGTATCCGGCGTCATTCGAGTATATCCAAGGATACCGACGCCACTATACACCGTGGCTCCACTAACTGCCTATGTTTATCGCCAGGCTATATTTAGCCTGGGCTATTGCTTTGCCAAGCGACAGACTGAACGAACCAGCTACAACCAACACGGGCAGCACCGGCATCGGCATCAGCATCAGCGGAGCCAAGCAGCCAGCAGCCTCGTACAGCCGCGTTCCCATCTCGTTCGTTTCTCTCTCTCTCTTTCACTCCCTCCCTCTCTCTCTCTCTTTCTCTCTTTTTCTCTCGTATCCCGTCCCATATACGAGCCTACACCATCCGTATGCTCGTCTCTCGGACTTCCAAGCAGAGCCTCGTCGGCCAGCGACACCCACCGGAGAACCGATGTGCGTGGATCTGACGAGATCCAAACGGATCTTGGTCCATTACGCCATTCCGCTGCCCGATACATTTCCCAAGCGCGCGCGATCCACGCGTTTTTCCGCGGAGGCGGTGCCGATTCGCCGATGTCCCGTTTGTCGACCGATCAGAGAATTCATCGGACGTTGAGAAATCGTCGTATCGGCTGCAAACTCGTCGCGAGCTTACGACAGCCGTTTATTGGAAAAACGAGGAGCAAGCTTGTGCATTCGTTGGAACTCGGAATGTGGGGATTTTTGAATTCTCAATTTGAAAATGTGGAGATTTAGATATGTAGGGACTTGGACATGAAAGATTTGTCAATGTTGGATTTGAGAAGGTAGAAATTTGAAAATGTAGAGCTGTTTGAATTTGGAGTTCAGTAACGTGGTGATGTGGAATTTGGAGTACTGTATTGATTAAGTTTTGGTTGAGGAATATAAGCATCTTCAAATTAAAAATTTGTGAACGTGAGAATTTAAGAAAGTACGCACTTGAGATTATTGTATAATATCGTTAGTCTTTAACATTCTTGGCGTGTCAGAATAGGCTCCTGTCGAGCCTACCAGACAAGTGCGAAAAATTTGTCAAATTTGAATATTTATGATTTGTCTTCCACTTCGGCATCTCTATACAGAGCCATATAGCGAGATTCAATATCGTCTCGTCTCGATTGAAAACTTTCCAGAAACACGTATTAAGGAGCTAGATAATTATCGTAGACCGGGTGTCTATGACCCTGACCGAACGAAACCAGACGCACCGCTGAAAGTTGTCCACGTGCTCTCTTCCTCGAGCACGCAGCCGGGTGTCGTCGAGGTCCGCGTCTAATTTTTCATCGGGCCGCATTAATTTCCATTCGATTGTTTCGCCATTCAAGGATACAACGTCGCGCGCACAACTATCGCTATTTGTCCGTCGGGTACCTATAAATAGACGCTGTTGATTTATGAATAAATGAAAGCACCGCCCTGTTTCTGTGTGCGCGCTGCTCCCACCGGGGCCCCGCGTCGCGATCGCGCATGCGTCCGCGCGATTCCCTCTCGTACGCATGCGCCCGTGCATAAAAGAGTTGTGTACTACCCCCCACCACTCGACGCGAGCGCTGCACGCGTTCCTCGTGAACAGGGCCGTCGCGCAATGATTCTCCGGTTTAGAAATGTATTTTTAGACGGTGTACCGTTCGTTGGACACAATTTGAACACCTTTCCCGACCGATAAATCTTCCAGCTCGCGTATTGCGAAACTCGAATCGTCTCGATCGTATTTCATAAACGCTCAACTTTCGAATTAATCTCCGATGGCTCCCTCCAAAATATTGTTTCGCTTTCGAATCAGGAATACCCGAGTCGTTGAATAGAATCCTATCGGAAGAAGTCCGATGCAACTTCGGATAATTTGACATTCGAACGAAGTCGGAGAGAATTGAGTCGATTCGAATCACAAGTCGAGCTACCGGAGAGCACACGTGTCTTGCGTACCTGATCGAACCCACCCGGCTCGATCCTAGCGCGAAATGTCGGGAACTCGCACATCTTTGGCTCGTATCGATCGGTTATCGTAAACTTTCCGTTTTATTACGACTGGAAACGGGAGGAGTGCCCTTGGTTTCTGTCTCTATTATAAAACCAGACAGTTACGACGTTTTGCTTCTCATTCCTCGAATTAGAATGTATAATGGCGCGTTGAGTTAGTAAATACGCTCTATTATGTGTTTATATCGGAACTCGTTGTTGTATGCGCGGCACGAGGCTAAATATAAATACATCGGATCTAAATATTGTTCAACACCTTTGATCTCTTCGAATGAAGTTCCATATTCAGTTCGTTCAATCGGTTATCTACTATGTGCTCGCGTGTTTTTTCCTTCTCCTTTAATTTTTCAATCTGTACAGCGATAAACTCGCTTCGCTTACTCGAGTATCGAGAATTCCCTCGAAGAAATCAATTTTACTCGGTGGAATTAACGATTTACTCGAACGATAACATGTTTATCGTCATAACGAAACAAAAAAGCTCCCTGGAACGTTAATCGTAGCGTCATTAGCGTAAGATCGAATCAAACCTATCCTGGCGGTTAACGATTTCATAACAAGTTAATTAAAGCGTTTAATCCGCCCACTTTCTGATTGCACCCCGTTTCTTCTGCTCGTCCGCGTTAAACTTTTTTAACGATTGCGTAAGATCTCAGAAGAACGATGTTATTATCGTGGCCGCGTTACGATTTCCACGGCCATCTTGTTCACCTGCATGCTCCGTTAATTATTCGCGTCTTCGGGCCCGTTTAATTGGCGGAAGAGAAGGTTGCCGAGCGAAGCGCTGTCACCTAATAAAAACCGAACGATCTCGACGCGATGAAACGAAGCCGAAAAAACGAATCGTCCTCCTCCATCCTCTTTAACGAGCACTCTTATCGATGAACTGATCTTTGGCTGCGGTACGGCTATCAACGATCATCCTGGAATCCAGAATATCGTGCGTTAACGGTATAATTTAGGAAGTTATGGCCGGTGAAGAGGAAAGTCCACGAGCAGATACGCCGTTGCAGTTTACGCGGCATGCAGCAAAAATACTAATCTCGGATCAACACGTAATACCTCCCAACGTATAGATAATTTTCTAATTTTCCAGAACACGCTGATTTTAATTCTTGATTTTCAAATTTTTCATTTCTCAAATTCGAGGATCTAAGAATTTGAAATCCCGAGAAATGGTGTACATTGCCCAACAGATTCCCCGCGCATCCCGACCAAGTACGGAACTCGTGGCAGTTGCACCGTTTGCCCGGTGGTGACTGCTGATCAGGGGTCCCACGCACGAACAACTAGCGACGCTGTCTCTCCTCAGGATTATCCGAGAGCTTAATTGGCGTAAGGCTGCGTCCCGCGGCTTCAAGTTCAATTATCTAATGGCGTGCTCGCCGCTTCCCCGGCTGCTTTCTAATTCCCTGGAAAGAATTCGCTCGGTCAACGAGAGTCTCTCTTCGTCCCTTTTTTGGTCGTGTTCGGAGTACCGGGTCGGGTCGTTAACATCTCGAGCAACGGTCGAGTTTTCACCGAGTCCCACACGCGGTGCAAGAAAAGTCCAAGTTTTCACGGTGGCAAGAGACAAGCAGAGAAACGTACAAAGTATATGAAAGAAGGAGGGAAAAAGAGTTAACGAGCCAAAGGATTATCGATTGATATTCAAGATAAAGAGGCACGGGTACGTTTCACCGGCGCAGACCTCCGAGAGGAACGAATTTATCTGCGACACGGAGCGTTGTCGTTTGGCAAGATCTTGGTGCACGTAAACGGTCTCCCTCGAGAACACTAATAGCCACCATTAACGGGCCAGGACGTGATCCGTTCACACGCTCGCGAATTCCGGGAAGCGATCTTTCCGTTCTGCCGTGTGGTAGCCAGCGTGTTGTATCGGGAAGAGAGGTATTTCTGGCACAACATTACCGTTGTTGCTTGTCACCTTCGGCGAGAGAGAAATGTCGCCTTGCCAGGCCGGCTGAAAAGCGGCTAACCGAGAACGTGCCGGGGACACTGGCCCTACCGATTCCGTGTAATTTGTTCGATCCTGGAACACGATAAATGTCCGCATGCTATACAGTTTGTAGCCGCTGATTAAGTTTGCAAAATGAACCATAGAAATGTCCTGATACCTTAGATACCGATCGTGCATAAAACGAATAGGCACCTTACATAATTTAATGATAGTTCCAGAAACGATGCATGCTAAGCTGTTGCTTTTAATTCAAATATCATTTTAATATTTATCACTTACAGTTTATTAAACTTAATATACTGAACATTTTTCACGAAACTTGACAGATTTAAATTCCGTCCGATGACGCACCACGTGTGTCTCATCGCTCGATGCTCGAACACGTTCTTGTAAGTGAAAAAATAGAACAAATGCGTGATAGTTCTGATTATGAATTCTAGAAAGAGTAGTCCTACGACAAGTTCCAAAACGCGAACGTGTAAATCGTAGTAAATGCAATCAGTTTTGGAGCAGTCCTTGATCGATTGCTCATATTGTTGACATTCGTGATGAGACTGTGGTGAAACGATTAAACACGAAATCAATATTCCGACACGTTCTTAACTTCCTTTCGAGTCTTCCTCCTCAGGTGTGACTTCCGTCTCTGACAAACAGGAAGGGGATCGTAGAGCGCGATGAATAGAAGGTTGTTTTCCAGCCGAGCACCGCGATCGTGATTTCAGCGGGCTGAAGCGTTTGACCGTCGATTTGCGCGATTAAAGTGACTCGAAAGATACGGACAACGATTGCTCCATTGTTATTCAGCGAACACGACGATTGCCGATGCACCGAGACGAGCAGTCGTCGCCGCGCCGTTCCTCGACGTAAAGACGAGTTTAAAGGCATAATTTTGAGGGACGACGTGGATCACCGTGCAGAGGCGGAAAGATGAAATATCCACGAGGCATGTTTTATGGATGCGGCGAACAATTATGAGACAGTAGGACATAAATTTAAAAAAGTACCATGAAGAATTCGCGATGAGACGGAGCTTAACGTATTCTCGCCGCCGAGCCGGTTGCAACCGATGTCGACACATTGTTAACCCGACGCGTAATCATTTTTCACAGACCGTTCCGTTTGATCGAGAAACTTTGAACCAGTCTGTTAGATCGAAACAACGAAACAATGTTTGCTACAGCGACACGCTAACGGGATCTGTCTGCGCATTCGTTGAAATAGTATCGTGCCACTGGACAAAGGTACATAAAGGCTGTTTCAACGCCTCCAATATTGCCGCGTTAATCTCGCCCGGTGATATATTTGACTCCGAAACATTGTCGCGTACAACTTCCCTTCAATTCTATAAACCATTCCAGGCGCAACGACCTCCGTCGTGATCACGGATTTCGACCACGATTTTCATAAAAACAAACTCGATGTATTCTCAGAAAGCGACGAGTACAGATTTTCACTCGTAATCTTTCCTGTAGGTTCAGAGGACTTAAATTTTCTAAATTCAGAAATTTAACAATTCGGCAATTTGAGCCAAATATGATAAACAGTTTTAGGGAAGCTCCTCTATAATCGTCCTATTTTACACAAATCAATAGTGCACCCAAAAGCACACTCATAAAAGCGCTCTTCGAAATGAACAAGTAGAACCTAGAATGTTGCTCTCGAAGGCCAGCGACACTTAACGGTGTCTACTGACCCAACTGCAAATAAAAGTAAACAATAGCGTTGGAAAGTTGAAAAGAAACAACGAGGAAGAGGAATTGCTCGGTCAGATTTGCAAAGGATCGCGACAACATGGTTGCACAACTATATCGGCCAATAGAGAAAAGACTGGTGTAGCAGTTCGCGGAGAGCACTCGGGCTCTCCCGAGTTCCCTCAAGGTGGTCTCGTCTAAATATAGCCGGGTAGAGCCCAGAATAACAGCACGTCGCGAGCCGGCAATGACCAAAGCCCGCCTCGTTCACCAGAGGCAGCAGGATAACCGACCAGGTTGGTCAGTTTTGTCTACCGGTCCACGACTCGTTCCTCGGCCAAGCCCCGAAGAACCACGCAACGTGCGTCCCCGTTGTCTTAAAACAATACGATTCTGGCCGAGTGTGTGCTCGCCTGCCTTCTCTCCTTTGTTTGTTGGCCCCGGTTCGACGGGAATAAGGGGACTGGTTTCTAAGCCAGACCAGTTTCGTCCACCGGATCATCGATCACCGCCGCCGTTTTATGCAAAACCTGGGGACACGTTGCGTGGTCCCGCCGTCTTAGTTACGTACGATTGCATCCTTCGAGCTGACACATCCTTGTATCTTCGACTTTTCTTTCCGTCGAACTGGATTCGACGTACTCTTCTAGGATTCGCTCTAGTTCTGGACGTCTAGGACCTCTTTCTATAGACTTAACCTTCTCTACCTCTAAATTCCTCAGACACATCAATTTCCATGTTTCTCAATTCTCAAATTTATGAATTTTCTAATCTTCAAAATTTATCAGTTCTATTCCCTTTTCAAGTTTTTGCACCCTCAGCTTTCCAAATGCCAAGTCAGCAGTATAATTTTGTTATTTCTATGCGACTCCACCAACTTCCGATTAAAGCGAAGTCGGATTAATTGAGTAGCTCTTTCTCTCTCCAACGGTCGATCACAATGAGCTTCGCTATCATGCGACGCAGAAATCAACTTCCTTTCAGTGAATTCAATCGAACGACTCCGTCGTTCCTTGGATGGTCGTGCGACGCCAGACATCCGGTCATCCGAGGGAATCCTTGCCGAAGGTTTCCGCTAAATTTACCTATGTTTTTCTTCTGCCTCTATTCGGTCTCGTCCAGCCGGGTAATACCAGACGAAATCCGGCGCAAAAAGCGCCAGCCGTATTTACGAGCGCGATCGAACGAAAAAAGAAAATAATTCTTGCCAGGTGGGTAAATTGCCGATGATCACGACTTCCTGGAATCGTGGGAGGACGGTCGGAGGATGTCGAAAAAAGAGAGCGGTCGTATCTTCTTCGGTGAGACGCGTCGAATGTCGACGAGTTGTAACAAAAGAAAAATGGCGGTGAAATGGCTGCGAAAAGAGTGGACGCATGAATTTGATGGGTCCGATCGAGCAGAATAAAAAGGAAAAGCAAGCAGTTGGGAGGGGTAGGCGGATAAGAAAAAACAACGGAAAGTGGATCGTGGCCTGACGGTGGTCGCCACGGTTAAAGTATAACTGACCCCCAGTTGTCACGTTTAATTTATATGTTAATGAGCGCATGTCACATTTCAACGGTACGGAGCAACCGCCCCGTGCATTTCTGTGCAAGCACGAGAAGAGAGTTGCCCCGTTCATTCCACTTCTCCTCCTGCCCTCCTTCTTCGTGGTGGCTGCCACAGGTTTATATTTAACCACGCGCCACACACCATGGCACCCGGCGCAGCCCACTTTACTCTCTTGCCTTCTACTCTCTTTCGATCTCTTCTACTCTCTCTTTCCACCTACTCCTTTTCGTTTCTTTTACCCTCTTTCGCTTCCACCTCCCTTCGATACTCCTCTTCTTCTTCTTCTTCCTCTTTGGCTTCTTATTTCTTCCTCGTCCTCTTCTTCAAACTTTTTGACCTTTATTCTTTGCTTGTCTCTTACCACCCGTTCATTCCCATGTTTTATACTTGTACCTCGTTTTGCAACATTGTTTCCTTTATTAAATCCTTGTATTTCTGATTTTACTCGCGGGGTCGTATCTCCTTGTTTATCTGGCTCTTATACTTCACCAAGGTTTCCTGCTATCGATTTGCTTTCCCTGCTTTCATATCTTGATGCTCTGGGGAAAATATGATACTTGTAACTTTGTTTACGTCGCTATCTTTCTCGTATCTATTCATTGTTTATTCGTAAGATGCACGAGATTGATCCGACAGAATTGAGCTTTAACTTAAGCAGAGGTAATTAATATCCTAAAATCAGATAATGGAGCTCCTGTTTATCGAAAAACTTGTTTTGGAACAAATACTTGATAATGGTAGCGATAACATTGAACAGAGAAGGAAATAGTATTGATCAAACTATCTACAAATTGAAGTGTTACAACTATTACTACGCGCTGATAACTTTTAACAGAAAAGGTACGAGAACAGAGTGCTAACAACGAAGTGCCGATGAAGTCATAATTTCGATCGGCATGGTATAAAGAGGAAGGTGGTATCTATTTCAGGCTTGCTTATTTCGTTCGAATTTTCAAAGTCCCTTGGTCGGCAAATGGTTAACACGAGGCGAACCTGCTAACGCGCCTCGAATTCTCTGGATTGCAGAAATGCTCGGACTACAAGGCGTCGAAGGTGAACACGTTCGCGAGGACCGAGCCACCGGACACGCAGGTGACGAAGTCGGTGATCGCGTTGCTGCTCCATTACGGCTGGTACAAATTCACCATCATCACGGAGAGCGCCTGGTCGACTGTGGCGCGATCGTTGGAGGAGCAGGCCACCAAGCACAATCTAACCGTGAACCATTACAAGACCGTGGAAGACCGTCACACGTGTTGCGAGGACAGGCTGCCGTGTTGTCAAGTCAGCGCGTGGTTCCAGCTTATACAGGAGACCAAAAATATGACTAGAAGTCAGTAGTTTAATTTTCTTTCCCGTTTGATTACCCACGGAACAGCCATCGGACCGATGAAACCCGCTTTCATTTCCAATTTGTTTATTGCCTCTTTCAAAGAACCATTCGTCGACAGTTGGAGCATGTCCACGTTTGTTTTTTTTTTCGAGATTGTTTTAGAGCAACCAAGGCATACCGAGGGTCTGTTGGAGAGCAGTAGTGTGCTTGATAGTATATGGACACTTGACTATGTAGAAATTTAGAATTCTCTAATTGACAAGTTATCTATTAGTCAAGTGCACATTTGCATGTCATCGGTTGACCGTAAAGACTTCGGTCGAATGTTACTATGGGGTCATAACGTGCGAAATATGTCAGATCAGCGAATTCGAATGAAATTTGTAGAAGTTTCTGATGTCACGAGTAGCGAACGTATTAACCCAAATAATAATTGATCGCGTTTAACCGAAATTCTAGAACAATTAGCCGCAGACGAATACTAGAATTGAATGTGACAGTTTGAAACGGTCCAGCAAGGTTCACGGGTCAAGAAGCACATGCTTCGTAGATATCTGAATAATAGCTACCCCGTTGTTCCACGTTGTTCAGCAAAGCGAGAGATCAAAGTTCAACAACCTCTGAGAAAGAGACGTTGAACGATCTCGTGTTACCGTTGCCGACGAATCCACATTCGGGCGAACGTTAACTCGCTCGCCGGACATAGTTGTCGCGTTACGACCCAATAGTTTCGTGCAGTATTTTCGTGGGAACAGGTACATGGGTAGTTTCGTTCGATGATCTCACCGATAATCGTGGCTGCCGTGTTTCGAGCGGTGCAATAAAATCGAACTCGTGAAAGTGCGGTGTCCGTTCTGGAAATCGGTCGGTGGTCGTTCCTCGTGCATCGATACCGGACGCGCGGGTTCGCCGATCTAACGGAAGTCGTAAATCTGTTTGTTTAGTTTATATATTCCTGGGAACGGCTATGTCGCTGATCGACATGATGAACTCGATGCAGAATCAAAGGCTGCTGGACAACGGGGAGTACATGGTGATACACGTGGACATGATGACGTACTCGCCGCGCGAGGCGCAAAAGTACTTATGGAGTAAGTAGCCTCGAAGAGAAACACCGTGCACGACTCGTGAAATTCGATTGACCCGATTCCTGTTAGCGGGAACGCGTTTTCGCGCCTCTGCCGTTACTTCGCCAGACCGGAAACCTGACTATGTACCTCGTTATCTCATCAGTTCCGCGTCTAATGCCGGATTAGAGTAAAACGTTGCTCAAACGTGCTCGTTCTCGTATCGCCGTTTCTCCCTCGTTCAGTTAATTCTGTCGGACGTTCTAGAACCAGTTCGTGTATATCCGTACAGGGTGATTTTAGTAACTCAAATTCTCAAACGCAGAGTCAATACACGCGTACAATATTGTCAATAAATGTCGAGTGAAATATAAACGTACAACCACCGAAATGTAAAGAAAAATTGTACCATTCCGAAGAAGAGATGCAACCCAGTTAGCAGAGTGTCGTGTTAACATTGAGCGCGATCGACTTACAGAACCGGAACACTTCGACAACCTAAAAAATTGTCTGGAGCCAAAGGACTTCCTGAAGAGGGCACGCTCGTTGATGGTGGTGATGTCCACGCCACCCACGCAGAATTACGAGGAGTTCACCAAGAAGGTTCGCGAGTACAGCAGTAAAGAGCCCTTCAACTTCGTGATACCTGAACTGCTGAGGAAGTACGAGAAGGTAGATCTCCGCTACGGTTCTTGGTGTTGGATTCGAGACGGTATCCTCTAATTGTTACGTCTGATCGATTCTGATTGCAGTATGTGTCGATTCACGCGGCGTATCTTTACGACTCCGTGAAACTGTACGCGAGAGCGTTGGATCAACTCCTGAGGGATCAACCGGAACACACGCTCGAGGAGATCGCCAGGAATGGCACTCAAATCATCGAGACGATTATTAGAAATCACACGTATCAAAGTAAGTAGGTTTTAATCTGGATCCGATTCGAATTCCTAGAGCGTTTCTGAAGTGGTACTCGGCTGTCGATCTCCCGATAACGCTAAATCTGATTAAGAATAAGTGGGTTCGATATGTCGTTTGCACAGATTCGAAACTTGTAAAATCGATCGGGTATTATCGATTAGAGACATTCGGAAGATGACTTTCGTAAAAAAGAAATCATTTATCGTTATTCTCTATCGACTGGATGCAGATTATATTTCGAGGCGATGTTCGAACGATTACTAGATCGCCGTATTTCTTCGTTGTGTCATACAATGCCACAAATACCGTACTGCCTTGCAATTTCTTCACCCACTCGTTTTTGCTTGTACTCTTTCGTATTAATAATTAATGAGTTTCACGAGACACGCGGCATTTGTGCAAACAAACAGGTGTCAGCGGCGCGACGATCAAGTTTGACAAGTTCGGCGACTCCGAAGGGAACTTCTCGGTGTTGGCTCTGAAGAAGAATCCCTTCCGTATCAACAACTTCTCCTGCGACTACCAGATGAAGCCTGTTGGCCAATTTCAACAGGGTGAAACTCTAGTGAGTGAGTTGTTTACAGCATTCGTGCAGATCATTTTCTCCTGTTTGCGTCCGGACAGCTGCACTGCGCTCGAAAGTGATATCGCAGGAAATATCGAACGGTGGTTATCGATTATGCACACAGGTATACAGGCCGTCGGAGGCGATGGACTGGCCGGGTAAAAACAAGCCGGAAGCGGAACCTGGCTGCGGTTTTCTCAATGAACACTGTCCCAAAGACGATACACATCTGCGTAGCATCGTGGCCGCCGGTGTTCTCGCTGTTTTATTGTTCTGCGCTGCGGTGATCACCATGAGCATATATCGAAGGTGGAAGATCGAACAGGAAATAGAAGGTCTGCTCTGGAAGATCGATCCGAGCGAGATACACGGTTATCCTCATCTTGACAACATGATGTCCTCCCCTAGTAAGGTATGCAAATTGGTTATTCAACTTTAAATCAACTTTCCCCGTTGTATATTTTCAACGACCACGATTTTTATAACTGGCATGTTAGGGAAAATGACGATGCAAGGGCACTTTGCATGTCACATTGCGATATAACATATGAGAATATGGTATGTAACGATGTAACGCGTGGAAATAAGACTTGGTGATACAATGCAAGGTGAATAGGGACATGTAGCAATACAACACGGTAGGAACGCGTGACGATACAACACGTGGTGATAGATACGTGCGTGGATCTAACATGTGGTGATAGGGACGCGTGACTATACAACACGTAGAGACAACAACGCCAAGCGATAAAAGCGCGTGGCGATACAACGCGTGATGATAGGATGACGTAGTGTCGTAACGCGTGGTAATAGGAACGCGCGGCGATCTAACACGTGGTGATTTAACGCACAGCAATGGAGGCGCGTGGCAATACAACGCGTGATAATATGGACGCGTGGCGATCTAACGCATGGTGATAGGGTTACGTGATAATTTAACATGTGGCGATACAACGCGTGGTAATAGGGATGCGCGGCGATCTAACGCATAGTGATAGGGTTACGTGGTGATTTAACATGTAGAGTAGGATCGTGTGGTAACTTAACACGCGGAGATAGGGACACGTAATAATAGGGAAGCTTGGAAATAGAGCGCGTGTTAATCTAACATGTAGCCATACAACGCGTTACGGTAGGAACAAGTGGTAATACGAACACGCGGTGATACAATACGTGGTGATGCAAAGCGAGATTAGTAATCGGGTAATCTAACGCGTGGCTATATATCGTCATTTTCCCTAAGTATGTTCTCCAATGACCCTCGCCTCCGGTTCAAAAAGCAAAGAGAGTGCAATAGTTCTTTATATTGCAGTTAAGTTTAGTTAGTGCAATGTCCTACGAGTCAAGATGCGGCGGCCAGGTGTTCGCGCAAACCGGGCATTACCACGGTGTGGTGGTGAGGATAAAGGAGTTAAAGTTTTCAAAGAAGAAAGACATTTCGCGGGACGTGATGAAGGAGATGCGTATCCTTCGCGAAATCAGACACGGTAACCTAAACTCTTTCATCGGAGCGTGCGTGGAGCCAATGAGGATATTGTTAATTACGGACTATTGCGCCAAAGGAAGTCTTTATGTACGTCACCGTAATATGCTCGGATAAACGTGTCTGTAATCTGCTCGGGATATTTCATAGGTTAATTGTGAATTGTATCGATGTTTCAGGACATCATTGAGAACGAAGATATCAAGTTAGACGATATATTCATCGCATCATTAGTTCACGATCTCATTAAGGTATGGTTAATAATCGAGAGGAGAATCGTAAGTGTCGTAGGACGGTTTTGAGAACATGATTTTATTTGGACACAGGGTATGCTGTACATTCATGAGTCATCTGTGCTAGTCTGTCACGGTAATCTGAAGTCTTCCAATTGCGTGGTGACCTCGCGATGGGTACTACAAGTCTCTGATTTTGGCCTGCACGATATGAGGCACTGCGCTGAGTCCGACAGCATTGGTGAACATCAGTATTATCGAAGTACGATATCAAATTATGATAATACTTCTGTTTCAAATTTAGAATTTCTGATATTATTACACACAAGTAACACTTATCAGTTATACCCGAGAATGTGCAACTTATGATGTGGATGCTAATTTGCAGACTTATTCTGGAAAGCACCTGAATTATTAAGGAACCCCAATGCTCCGATCAGAGGCACACAAGAGGGGGATATTTACTCGTTCGCGATTATATTATTCGAAATAATTGGACGTAAGGGACCGTACGGTGGCGTGAATCTAGAACCCAAAGGTAAGTTACCCGTGTGTAGTACGTAGCTCGTGTTCGCTAGCGATTGTCATTCGTTAATCGGCATTTGCCAAAAGGTATAGCTGCAGAAATATAAATATGAACGTTAACAAATTGACAGAAATCATAGACCGAGTGAAAAGGTTCCCAGAAGATGGTGAACCGCCGTTTAGACCTAACATAGAGATACTGTCCGAGTCTGTAGCAGATTGTGCTGAGTATATAGTTAGTACGATTACCGACTGTTGGGCGGAAAGTCCTGAACTTAGGCCCGACTTCAAAATGATACGGACAAGATTAAAGAAAATGAAAGCGGGAAGGCATCGCAATATCATGGACCAAATGATGGACATGATGGAGAAGTATGCGAACAACCTCGAAGATCTAGTCAGTGAACGTACACGCCTTCTTTTCGAGGAGAAACAGAAAACCGAGGATCTGCTTCACAGAATGTTGCCTGAGTAAGTTGATTCTTTGCATTTTTATCAAGGTTGCGAATAAAACGTAAATTACTCGTTTATCTTACTGTTTATTCTATCGTTAATCAGTCTAACTCGCATATTTCATTTATTTTACAGACCCGTCGCTAATTGTTTAACAAATGGTATTGGAGTGGAACCGGAAGCTTTTGATCTGGTTACTATATACTTCAGCGATATCGTAGGTTTTACTGCAATGTCCGCAGAAAGCACACCTTTCCAGGTACAATCTTACTATTGTAACTGTTTAACAAAAATCACTGTAACTTTATGTTTACATTCATTATTCTGTTTTCAGGTGGTGAACTTTTTAAACGATCTCTATACACTGTTCGATCGCATAATCAAAGGATACGATGTATATAAAGTAGAAACAATCGGTGACGCTTACATGGTGGTAAGTAAATTGTATTCACAAAATATTCCTCTACTTTGAATAGTTATAAAATTTCGTCCATCTGTCTCCAGGTCTCCGGATTGCCGATCAAAAATGGAAACCGACACGCCGGGGAAATTGCATCTATGTCTTTAGAATTACTTAACGCTGTGAAAAACCATACCATAGCCCACAGGCCTCAGGACACTCTTAAATTGCGTATTGGAATCCATACAGGTAACGTGTCGAAGAGTGTAAAGCCTATTCAGGCTGAAATAGGTTCGCATAATTGTTAGAGGCAATGTTGTAGGCCCTGTGGTAGCAGGTGTTGTTGGTCTGACGATGCCACGGTACTGTTTGTTCGGAGACACCGTGAACACAGCTTCGAGGATGGAATCCAACGGCGAACCATTGCGTATCCACATAAGCGAGCAATGCAAGGAGGCCTTGGACAAGATCGGTGGCTACATCATCGAAGAACGTGGGTTGGTTTACATGAAGGGAAAAGGAGAAGTGAAGACCTACTGGCTTACGGGAGCCACTGAGAAAGCTATCCAGAAACGAGAGGTCAGTATATCGGAGATGCTATTCGAGAACAATCAAGTAAACTAAACTATCTTTTCAGGTCGACGTTGGTGATCTTCCGCCGCTCTTCTGCAGACCAAGAAGAAGTCCGAAATTGAATTCAGACTCCCGACAGGCTTCGTTGCTGGGCGGTCTGGGTGCAGGAAGTCGCAGACAATCGAACGTTCCACGTCCAACTCCGGATGACTCGTCCTCTCAATGTGGAGGATCTAGCCCAGTGCCAAAATCGTTGAATCCTCGAAAGTTTGAGCGATCTCCGTTGTACTTGACTGATAGCATATCGAAAACAACGTTGGATAACATTGTGTTACCGGACGACAACCGCGCAGCCAACATCAAGATGGCACTCGATGACTGCTTCATCGACACCAGGATAAAGTTCAGGAAGAACGCCAGAGTCCTGTCAACGATCGCCTCGTCGTCCTCGACGAGCGATCATCCGTTTCATAATATAATAAGGGAGTCCCGTTCTTTGGACCCGCTCCCGTTGGAACTTTATAGCAAGAGGTTCGAGTCGCCGAATTTCTCGTGGAAGGAACCGAAGAAGAGCTTCAGGTCGTTAGAAAATTGTGACAAGTGCACGAGGACGAACTCTAAAACTAACATTTCTGGCAAAGTGTTGAATAATAATTATCCTAACGGTAATGTGATAATAGTGCCCCATACCGATGAATCGCCTAACGAAGTAGAGACACCGTTGCTGGGAGACGAAAGTGGCTGCATGGGAGAAATCGTGCCCGTTAAGCGCTGGAGGTCTCTGGATCAAGTGGTATCGGTTCCTAGTACGGACAGTGTACCGGACAAGAAGTCTTCCGCGAGGAATTCGATCAGAAGTTGGCTAGTAAATTTATTCAGTGGTAACGGATTACGCAACAGTGATGTTTCTTTGAGGAGGGGGGTGATAGCGGGGTACGATATACAGTCGGAACGTGAAAGCATAGTTTAATTCAGTGATGGGCAATTAAGCCCGAGAGGGTGCGGGTATCGTTGAGTATACTCCCGTTATATTGCCACGAGCGAAATTGTAAGAACGAAAAATTCTTAGAATTGATAATATATGAAATTTGAGATATCAGACATTTCCGTACACTATGATAGACAGGAAGAGTGTCACTAGTGTACGTGAAAGTCTGTAAAGGGATATTCGTTGAACCGGCAACATAACGGCAGTCTGCTGTAATAGCCTGCAGCTTCTGAAACGTATGAGTGCACAAAAAAACGTTATTACATTTATGGAGTCATAAGCACGATGATGTATTGTTGCCATTTTTTTTAGTGTATAGATAATGTACGTGGAACGTATGGGTATAAAAGTTACCGATCGTGTATATTTTTAATACCTAGATATTTTATAACTTGTACTAAAATACGCGTTGTATTTTGACGGAAAACATGATTTCTTTTTTTACACAGTGCGAGATTTGCGTGTTAAAATTTTTTAACCCGAGAGCATAATGTGGATACAATAAACTGTTTTATAAATATGATTCTAACCAAAGTATATAGAAATGCAGAGGTCACACACGAAGGTGTCTATCTCGAGTTTAGCACAAACGATTCCCTGTACAATGCGGAAATGAAAAACAAAAAGTTATACAGTGTACATTTCATGCAAGTTCAAATATGCTCGATTCAGACATATGTATGTACATATATGTATGTATGGATGTATGTATGTATGAATGTATGTATGTATTATGTCTGTATGCACGTATGTATGTATAGTTTCTATACTTGTTCACTGAAGGAAAGCAAATTATCCGTATGGCTGTGAAAAGTGAACTAGATTGTACCTAAGGTGCTTAGTAATATATCATCTTGTCAAATGTATATAATTGAATAATAATATATCGATGTAAAGATAAAATGTAAATTAAAAGAAATATTATCTTCTGTAAGAGCTGATTAAAGATTCGTCTTTTCAAATAATGTATAATTCAGTTTTTTTTTTAATAAACAGATACATTTTGTTTTCCCTTCTTATTTTTATTCTATGAGTAACTCTATGCACACGATTTATACATTTTTTATTAACTTACAGTTTGTACATTGATTTTCTTTATAATTTACTAGATTAATGCTATAAAAATAACAAACTTTATTCTTGTCCACTAAGGAACTTTGACATGAAATCTGTGGGCTTTGGTTCCCAAGTCTCTTTCCAATAGTTCATAATGCTTCCATTCGTTTTCCATGACATAGCTGCTTCTTGAAGGTCCATTTGCCCCTAATATAATACATCATAAATTTAATCATGCTCTCTACTAGTAATAAAGTCATATGTATTACACTTACCTTAATAATAAGCATATCTATAACTCTTAAATCTCTTACATTGCTATTACGTTTAAACTCTTCTTTTAACTTCTTCTTGCATTCTGCCTCTGTTTTTGGGATATCATAATCAATTCCTGGAAACAAAATTGTTATTTGAGTTCTTTCCAGGATTAGCAAGATTTAACGGCAATAACACTGCATAAATAAAATAGTTTAAAAGAAAATCATTGTATTATTCAATCAAAAGAAACGTTTACAATACGTAAAATAGTGACTATTTTTGTCACAATTAGGTTAGGTAACAATATATCCTATTATCGTTTTAAGGATAAAATATCATAATGTTTGAATTACGTACTGAGATAGGGAATCTGTCGATACCACGCTTTATACAATGTTAACACTCTTCTACGAGCATCTGTTGGATTAAGTGACAAAAGTGGTTTCACTTGCTTCACAGTGGCTTTCACAGGAGTAGCCATTATTACGCAGTCCTCACTGTATCTTCAGAACAGATTAATATTACACATGTAACATTACAAAGTTTTGTTATTGAAATTTATTAAGATTTGTCAGGTTGAAAGATAGAAAGAAAGAATGTAAACTATATCACGCACATAAAATGTTACGCGTATTTTAAAATACCATTTATAGTAAGTAGTTTTAAATATTAGGAGGGAAATCGATACTAAAATGATGGCACTGCGATCGAATTTACAGATGTTGCAATACTGAAAGATGGTTAGAAGAGGTTAGAATTCTCAACGTCATACGACGAAGTTGTTCTAGCCGGTTCTCTCTATATCTGTGATATTTCAATAAAGCACGTGAAAAGTTTACATGTAATTTTTTTATTTTTACTGTGCGAAGCAAAGAATTAGTTTCTGAAATAAATACATACGTAATTTTTGCAAAGTAGAATTTGTATTATAACATATTTTAGTAAGGTGTAGAATTTATTATTATTAAAAATGGTAGTCAGGCAATATCAAGAAGAACTGAAATACTTAGAAAAAGTATCTGATACATGTTGGAAAATAAAGAAAGGTTTTCAACCCAATATGAAAGTAAGTATTATCAATTTACATAGGTTATGCCAAATTCCAAAAGTATGTTGAACATTTCTATGCATTCCTTTTATAGGTTGAAGGTGTATTTTATGTAAATAATACACTAGAACGTCTAATGTTTGATGAGTTGCGTAATGCATGTAGACCAGGTGCAGTAGGTGGTTTTCTCCCAGGCATGAAACAAATTGCTAATGTAGCTGCTCTTCCTGGAATTGTTTGGAGATCAGTAGGATTACCCGATGTTCATTCTGGATATGGTTTTGCTATTGGTAATATGGCAGCATTTGACATGAAAGATCCAAAATCAATAGTATCTCCTGGTGGAGTAGGATTCGACATAAATTGTGGTGTTCGTCTCTTGAGAACCAATTTATTTGAAGAGGATGTTCAACCAGTTAAGGTATCATTTCACTCTTTCTCATAGAGAAAGAAACAAAAATAACACTATATATATCTGTAGGAACAACTTGCTCAAAGTATGTTTGATCATATTCCTGTTGGTGTTGGATCAAAAGGAATTATACCCATGAATGCACATGATTTAGAAGAAGCCTTAGAAATGGGGATGGATTGGTCTCTCAGAGAAGGTATTAATGTGTATGTTTATTAAAATGAACTGCTTCTATTAACACAAGTTTTTGTTTAAACCTTGTCTAGGTTACATCTGGGCTGAGGACAAAGAACATTGTGAAGAGTATGGTAGAATGCTGAATGCAGATTCTTCGAAGGTATCAATGAGGGCAAAGAAACGTGGTCTTCCACAGGTAAGAAGTTTGATTTTATTGTGTTAACAAATATCGTAGAAATATTTAATGATTGGAAGAATGATTTTGTAGTTAGGAACATTAGGAGCAGGAAATCATTATGCAGAGATTCAAGTGGTAGATGAAATCTATGATAAGTGGGCTGCTTGTAAAATGGGTATTGAAGAAAAAGGCCAAATTTGTGTTATGATCCATTCTGGTAGCAGAGGATTTGGACATCAAGTTGCAACTGGTACTAAACATATTGAATCATTTAAGTGATTACCGGTAATTAAAATTTGCTATATTTTATGCTACATTACAGATGCACTTGTTCAGATGGAGAAAGCTATGAAGAGAGACAACATTGAAACTAATGATAGGCAATTAGCTTGTGCTCATATAAATTCTCAAGAAGGTCAAGACTATTTAAAAGCGATGGCGGCGGCCGCAAACTTTGCGTGGGTCAACAGAAGTTCTATGACGTTCCTCAGTCGACAGGCATTTGCGAAACAGTTTCGAATGTCTCCTGATGATTTAGATATGCATGTTATATACGATGTTTCTCATAACATCGCGAAGGTGGAGGAACATATGGTGGAGGGTAAACAGAAAACTCTTCTAGTACATAGAAAGGTATATTCAAATCTGATAGATATTGATTAACTGCGCGAGAATATTTATTAATTAAGTATCTTATAGGGTTCCACAAGAGCGTTCCCGCCGCATCATCCTTTAATTCCAGTTGATTATCAACTAACTGGTCAACCAGTTTTAATTGGTGGCACTATGGGAACATGTAGCTATGTTCTTACTGGAACCGAACAGGGCATGAAGGAGACATTTGGATCAACTTGTCACGGAGCAGTAAGTACTTGAAAGTTTATTCTGAAGTTAAATTTCCAAGCTAATTACAAATTATTGTTTCAGGGCCGGGCGTTATCCAGAGCTAAATCACGTAGAAATTTGGATTACACGGATGTATTAGAAAAATTGGAACGACAAGGAATATCGATTAGGGTTGCATCACCCAAATTGGTGATGGAAGAAGCACCGGAATCTTACAAGAATGTAACCGATGTTGTCAATACATGTCACGCCGCTGGTATTTCTCGAAAATGCATAAAGTTACGGCCAATCGCGGTCATTAAAGGATAATTATTTATTCAAGGAATATTTGTGAATTGTTAATTATGACTGAATTGCTGCTTCGAGCATCACGATCGTAACATCACATTTATTTATTAATGAATTTGTATAATTTATTACAAGTATTAAGTACCGTTTATCTTTTGTAAATTATGTAAATGTAGGGAAAATCCAATTAATTTGTAATAAAATTGCGTGCGAAATTACATTCAAGCTTTTTAATATGTACACCTATTTATCTTATTCTTCGTTTACTTGTTGAGGAACTGCTTGGCTAAAACGCATCGTACGGTGAATAATCGAGACGATCGTAAAAATATTACATTAGCGTTTTATTAGATAAAATGTACAGTTACCTACTATCGAAGTAAGAAAGCTATATTAGACTAATTCGTTCGACTTTACACGGAAATTAAAATCGCAGTGTTACGCTGAACAAATCCTCCAGTGACTGAAAGAGCGAAGAACAAAGGAGAGGGTAAGGTACTTACGTAGGAAGACAAGATTTCTCATGTACGTAGATAATGGAAGCAAACCATCACCATAAATAGTAAATATATCTATACGTATATCTATGTAGATCGAAATTCAGAGTACAGAGTATATCGTTCATCGTTGCAGATTGTGAACCCTCGAGAGAAGAAAGTACGGGAGACTAGTCACTGGAGGAGTTGTTTACAGAAATACAAGACCGACCAGCAGGAATAAAAGTGGTCTGTACTGCATTCCATCAAGAATTATAAAATTACGTTATAAAATAATTATCCTAGAGAACTTATGATAGATGATAGTCAGGAGATGGTTCAGCTACAGACTCGGTAGTGAACAATGGATTTGGGAACTCTGGTGGGTGTGGCAGTGGTCCAGCAGTCTTTGGCTGGCGACGGTACGCCATTAGCCAGCAGGATACAGCAATAGCTACAGCGACTAGTGCCAGCAGTGCTGTAATTACTAGTGCTATCACAAAGCCGACCATAGATACACAAATGTCTTCCACTCTTTGAGCCGAAGCAACTGTAACAAAAAACATCTCATTGTAGCACAACAACAAGGACGAATGTTCGTTCATTGAACAAACTAGATCTTACTTTCAGTTGGATCTGCTGTAAACCTCTCTTCTTTCCTTTCCAGAGTGAAAATCAGATTCGACTGAATTGTTATTTCTTCTCGAAGTTGCCCTTCGTAGTTGTCCGTGATGCTCAAAGAGGTGTCGTTTGTTTCAGGACCAACGTCTCGTCGGCGACGACCGAACGCATTGTATCCTCGGCAATTAACCTGTGAATCATTTCAAAATTATATGATGCTTCAATTTACTTCGTGTCAAAAAATTGATACTCACAGGTTGACAACGTCCGAAGCACACGCGAATATTGCACTGGAATCGAATATTGTCGCTGCTCGGGAACTTGAAGGCATTGAAGCTGGCCATCAGCGTCTGCGTTTCAGCGTTCTGTTCCCATTCACCGAATATCGTTGGATCTGTCGCGCAACCATTCTCGTCTGTCACAATGTATTCATTTTCCAAGTTGTCTTCCATCGTTTTGGCCACGCAGTTTCGAGCAAATCCACCATAAATAGCTAAATAGAAACGTTACAGTTAGAAGTTATCACCCAGGTATCTAGAAGACGATATAAAACGATCTTGCACTTACTCGACGGCTGAACTTCGACTTGCAACATTAGGTTGTCTCCAATTTCGGCCGAGTTGATTTCGTTTCCGCTCTGAGTAACAATCCTCATCTGACAGACTGGCGGTGGACCAGTATTGGCAATGGTTCCAGCGGTTGTTAACATGGAGACGTTAAAACCAAGTGTGACATTTTGTTCTCCAGTTTGGTATATACATTTAATGTGATAAGCCTGGGTCTTGTATGTCATCAGTTTCGGGTGCTTTTGTATGACCAGTACGAAGCTTGCTTGTCCCTAAAATTGTACAATCTTGTATCATCTGCTGTAACCAATTGAATTTTTAATGCACCAAGGATGAAACTTACGTTCACATGTATCAGGCCACAGTTTCCGAATGCCACCTTGAATATCTCGGTCTTGTGCATCGTTTCTGCAGGGATGGAAACAACTCGTCTGCACTGTTCGTCCTTGCTGTGACCTTTAACATATAGTACACCGTCGAATTCCTGATCGTGAAGATGTATTTCGACTTGCACTCCATCCGACAAGCAGCTGACTACCATTTCTGGTCTCGGGAAGTCCGTACGCCACCGGTTTTTGTCGTCTATTAGATAGATATTTGGTCAATTATCTTAACTTTAACACATAAATATTCTTATACATAAAAACGTATTCTTACAGCATTGAGTATAAGCGTTTCCAATGTAACCATTGATGCATATGCATATAGCCTGATGATGCGTGGCATTGCAGAGTGCATACAGGCCACACAGTTGGGTCATACAAGGATCTTCGCAAGTTTGAGTGGTCTTATCACAGAATCTGTTATCAGCACAATCGTCGTCGTGTTTGCATTCTATTATGTCGACTGCAAAACGAAGATATTAGTACAACGAATCAACACAGGCACCAGTGATACAAAGAATAAGTGTATCTCTCGTTTTACCTAATTTACAATATCCATTGGCGTCTAGTCTGTATCCGTGTTGAGTCGGGCACACACAGCGACCATATTCGTCGATGATCATGCCGTTCTCCAAAGCACAGACGCAGTATCCTTCGTTGTTGATGATCATTCCAGTCTGTTTGTGGCAAGGTATGCACACTTCGGTTTCGTCCCTAGCTGATCCAGGTGGACAGACGCAATTACCGTATTCGTCGAGGATTTGACCTTTCTCTACTGGACACACATTCGCTACAAAACGAAAGGACGCATTTAGAGATATCCGTAGAACAGATTACATCAGTTAAATCGGATAGGTGCAATTACTTTTGTCACAGCGGATGACAGCGTTTCCTCTATAACCAGGGATGCACTCGCAAATCATGGTCCTAACAGGTGTCGTGTCCAACACCTTGCAGTCTGCATTCACTCCGCAAGGCTCGATTTTCACGCAAGGATTGATACACTCGCCGTTGAAGCATGCTGTCTGAGATGGACACTCGTTGTCTGCCTTGCATTTCTCTGTTACTGAAACAAGACCAGCATCAAATAAGTCAAAATTCGAAGCGAATGTTCGAAAGAATTGATCGATGAATTCTTACGTTTGGTACATCCCACTTTGGCATCGCCGATGTAGCCAGGAGGACAAGCGCACTCGACCACGTGGTTGTACACGTTGCAGTCCATGTTTCCGGTGCAAGGGTTTACGGCGCAAGGATTCTCGCATCGGTTGTTGACGCAAGCCTTATTGGTGGGACAATCCGTGTTGGTTCTGCAACCAAGGAGGACGCAGGCGGCCCTCGGATTGCCTCCATATCCAGGTGGACACTCGCAGATGGCTTTGTGATTGATGCCATGGCATTCCGCGCCCTTTCCGCAGGTGGTCAACGATGGCGAACACACTGGAACGCAGTTGTGCTGTACACAAGCATGCGACCCACTGCAGTCTCCATCCGTGCGGCATCCAGCGACTGCAAAAATACATGTATACAATGACAAGATTGTATGCTAATACGGAAAGAGGAACGCAGAATGATCCTTACCTTTCGTACACACGACGTCAGGGTTTCCATCGTAGCCCAAAGTACAGGAACAGATGGGTTTGTGATTCGCGACGCTGCACTCCGCGTTCGGTCCGCAAGCGCAAGGGTTCTTGCACACAGCGTTCACGCAAGACTTGTCCAACGGACAGTCGCTGTCTTTAGTGCACTCGACCTCCAGAATCGGTTTCGTAGCCCGGCAGAGTCCGCTGCCACTGCTCACGTAGCCACTGGGGCACACGCAGACCATCGTGCGAACAGGGAACGTTGGTAGCACCCTGCACTCCGATGGTTCGCTGCAGGGTTGGACCACGGTGCATGGATTCTGACACTTGTTGTTGAAGCAGGCCAGCGAATCTGGACAGTCACCGTCCTCCTTGCACTCCGGTCTCTCTTCGGGTTTGCAGTTCACGTAAGGATTGCCCGTGTGGTGAGCCGGGCAACGACAAATGGGCAGGTGGTTGAAGACCCTGCACTCGGCTCGTGGCGAGCAAGGATTGTTGTGGACACACGGGTTGATGCACTGCATGTTGATGCACGAGTGATCGCCCGGACAGTCTCCGTTACTGTAGCAGCCTATCACTCTGCAACGATCTAGAGCGTTTCCGTGGTAGCCTTTGCGGCAGCGACAATCGGCCTTATGGTTGTTGGGGTAGCACTCGGCGTTCACGCCGCAACTGTCAGACACCAGGCAAGGATTCACGCAGTTGTTGTTCACGCAGCTCTTGTCCAAGGAGCACTCGCTGTCTCGTCTGCACTCCACGGAGTAGCAGGCGATGTCGGGGTTGCCTTGGTAGCCTTCCTCGCAGGAACAGATCGGCTTGTGGTTTCTGACGTAGCAGGCGGCGTTGGTACCACAGTTGCAGGGATTTCTGCACTGTCTGTTGATGCAGGCTTCCTTGTCGCTGCACTCGTCGTTCGTTGTGCAGCTACCGATGACCGTTATTTGAACTGGAATTAGAAGATAAAGATTTATCAGATACACCTTAGGATGTTAGATATCGAATTTGATATGCAGTAATTTGAAATTTTCAAGTCATTCATAGATAGGACTTTGTCTTACTTGGTCTGCAGACTTCGTCAATATCAGTGGTCCAGCCTTCCGGACAAGTGCAGGTCATGGTCCTCACCGGAAGCGTATCAAGAACATTGCATCGTGCGTTCTCCGCACACGGTTTGATCACCGGGCACGGGTCGATGCACTTGTTCTTGATGCACACCAGTTTGTCAGCACATTCTATGTCGGTTCTGCACTCTGGTTCGTCGAGTGCCGTCGTCGGGCGATGTTCGCAATAGGAGTATGGGTTTCCAGCCGGGATGTTCTCGGGGCAGCGACAGGTGGGTACATGATCCTGGACGTAGCAAATGGCGTTCTGAGCACACGGTGAATCTTCGATGCACGGATTGATGCAGCGTCCGCTGCTGCAGGCCAGATTCCGAGGGCAGTCGTAGTCGGTGCTGCATTCGACTCTCTCGCAATGCACTTCTGGATTGCCGAGATAGCCCGCGCCGCAACGGCAAACGGCTCTATGGTTTTGGCCATAACACTCTGCATTGATCGCGCACTTGTTCTCCAGGATGCAAGGATTCACGCATTGGCCGTTGTAACACGTGGCTGCGTTGTTGCATTCGCTGTCAGACTCGCAGTCCACTGTAACGTACAATGTTACGAGATCAGGAAAAAGATATTATATTATATCAAAAGAAAATGTTATGGCAGGAAGAGGTGACTTACGTTTAAAGCAACCCAACTGAGGATTTCCAGAATAGCCAGGTGAGCAAGAGCAGGATGGGTAGTGATCGACGACGTTGCATCTTGCATTTGGACCGCAATTGCACGGATTGATACACAAGTTGTTGACACAGGCAGCATTGCCCGCACAGTCGCTGTTCGAAGTGCATTCAGCCACAATTTCCGCTGCAAAGAAACATTGTTTCATTTAATTGTTCATAATGATTAAATCAAATTGGATTAAACCAAATGTCCAGCGTCGAACTTACGTGGTACACAATTGAGTCTGGAATCACCGACGTAGTTAGCAGGACACCTGCATATCGGATTATGGTTATTCACGTGACACAATGCGTTCCTGCCGCACGTGTCTTCAGCAACGCACGGATTCACGCAAAGAGCGTTGATGCACTGTTTGTCACTTGGACATTCGCTGTTGGCGTAACATTCTGGACGAATTGGTGGCAGTGGTACTACAGGGACTGCAATAGATATTTTCTTAAGTTTTTGATTTCTGAGGGATTGATTATATTTAACACAAGTTGAAACTTACATCTGATGCACTCGATGTAAGCGTTGCCGGTGAATTCCGGCGAGCATTGACAGATTCCTGTGTGGGACGTAGATTTACATTGAGCGTTCAGACCACACTGGGTGGTAAGGCAGGCTTCGATGCATGTTCCATCGATACATTTATCAGAGTCGTTGCAGTCCTGATCTTGGTGACACTTGACGTCCGCTAGCACTGTAGATGTTTATAATCATAAATATGAATTATGCTATTCTAAATCGATAAGTTCATACCAATCAGTACTTACCGATCTTCTTGCATAGTCCATTAATGTCAGTGATGGTGTTTGGTGGACAGGTGCAGATCATCGTTCGAAGCGGTACCGTGTTCAATACCTTGCATTGTTGGTCTCCAGAGCACATGTTCAAGGACAGGCAAGGATCTTGGCATTTTGCGTTGATGCACGCCAAGTTTACTGGACATTCGCTGTCCTCTCTGCACTCCACATCAACGGCCACACCTGGTTAAACGACAACCATTATAAATTAGATAATTCACTCCTCAATTCACAATGATATATTTGAACCATCGCAACAAGGTGTATTTTCTGCTTGCAAAGCTTAGAGAAGGCTCAGGAAGATCTAAGAACCAACTCTCACAAAATATAGCACTAGCAAGGTACACGTTAGTGTTTGTAACTGATCATTATTTACCAGTACACTCGACGTAAGGATTTCCTACAGTTCCAACAGGACAACTGCACTTCGGTTGATGGTTCCTAGCAATGCACTCCGCGGTATCAGCGCAGGTGTCGTCCTCGCAAACAGGTCGACAAACTCTGTTCAGTCTGTCGCAAGCTTCGTGATCGGCACAGTCTTCGTTATAATGGCACACCGCAGAAATGCACGCGATTCGAGGGTCACCCTGGGTGCCTCTGGGACAAACGCATTGCGCTCTGTGCGAAACTGCGATGCACTCTGCACCACGACCACATGCAATGTCTCCCACCAGACATGGAGTGACACAGTTGTCGTTCAGACAGGTCTTGTCATCGGGACAGTCGCTGTCTGCTTTGCACTCGGCTGAAAAGAAAATAGATTTATATTATTATAGATTTATATTACTTTTGAGATTGATTGTTATTGGATACATACGTTTGAAACATTGCACTTGAGGATCACCGGCAAAGTTCTGTTGGCAGTGACAGGTTGGATGGTGATTGACAGTGACGCACTCTGCGTTCAGTCCACATTGGGTGCTGACACATGGATTTTGACATAGTTGGTTTATACAAGCCTCGTTAGGTGCACAGTCAGAATTCCTTATGCATTCCGGGAATGAGTCAGTGTCTGCGATAATTAAAATGATTTAATTCACAGTATTCATTTAGTAACTTCACGTCAGCTATGATGCTTCCTTTATTAGTTATTAATTCATTGATAGTTACCTCTGTAGCAATTAACGAACGGATCACCGGTCGTTCCTCGAGAACAGTGACACTGACGATAATGATCTTGAACGGAACACTCTGCATTAGATGCACAAGGACTGATGATGCACGGGTTGATACAATGTTCGTTCAAACAAGCCAGATTCGAGGTGCACTCGGAGTCAACTTTGCAGATCGCTTCAATTTGTTTGTCCACTGAAATATCGTGGTGATGATTATTATTTTTATTATTCTAAATTTCAAAATTCGAGATTGTATCCATTATCGAACGCAATTCTTACCCGGAATGCAAGCTACAGTTGCGTCGCCAGCGAAATTCGGCAGACATTCGCAGATCATAGTTCTCATAGGCAAAGTGTCCACAACGGAACATTTCGCGCCAGCGATGCAAGGTTTCGTTTCCACACACGGGTCTTTACAGACGCCACCGAAGCAACCCAGTTTGCTGGGACAGTCTCCATCCACCTGACACTGAGGCTGTGGTTCTATCGGTTCTGATAAATGAACAATTAATTAATTCGCTGCATTTACTATACAACCTACATTTCTTAAATCTGAATAATTACCCATCAGACAGGACTTGTAAGGATCACCGGTATACCCCGGTGGGCAGCGACAAGTAGGACGATGATTGATGACGAAGCATTGAGCCGATAGTGGGCAATTGCAAGGATTCACGCATTTTAGGTCGCGACACGCCAACGAAGATGGACAATCGTTGTCGTTGGTGCACTCTGCTCTTTCGCATCTCTGATACGGGTTACCCAGGTATCCTTCGGGACAGTAGCACCGTGGTCTGTGATATCCGTCGGACGAACACAGTGCGTTGATGCCACACTGTGTCACCGAGCAGGCGTCCACGCACTCGTTGTTGATGCAAGATTGGGTCAGTGGGCAATCGCTGTCGCCACGACATCCAACTGTGAAAAATAAGCACTAGTTCGTTACTTGTTCATCACTTGTCCCATACTTGAGAACACTGAAGTAATTTGAAGAGTAAAAATAACGTAATCGTGTCATAACACGTACTCTCGCGACAGAACTGTTGAGGGTTGCCAGTGAATCCTTCGTTGCAGACGCAAACAGCGCGGTGCAGTTGCACGTGGCATCGGCTGTTGTAGCCGCAGGAGTCGAGGGTGCAAGGATCGACGCATTTCTGGTTGTAGCAGGTCTTGTCGTTCGGGCATTCAGAATTCTGAGTACACTCTGGGATCGGTTCTTCGACCATGGGTATCGTGCACTGGATCCTAGCATTGCCAGTGAAACCGGAAGGACACGAGCAGACAGGTTTATGGTTCACCGTCTGACAGAGCGAATTGATTCCGCAGGCACCGATGCAAGGATCTCTGCATTTCTGTGCGAAACAGGCCTTGTCTCGTGGACAATCGGAATTAATGACACATTCTGGATAAATGCAAACAGCGACGCCGTTCTTGACTTTGCACTCGCCGTTGTAGGTGCACGGAGATGGGTTGCAAGGATCAGTTTCTGAAAAGAAATCGTTACGTTAGCATCATATATCTCAGTATATGAAATTAAACGAATGTGATCTTGTGTTGGGTACCAATTTTCGGGTAGCATTCTTCGAAGGGATTGCCAATCAAGGAAGATGGACAGCTGCAAAGTGGACTGTGATTGATCGCCTTGCAGATGGCCTTGATGCCACAAACATTCTGCGTGCAGGGGTTGATGCATTTGTTGTTGATGCAAGCCTTGTCTCCTGGACAGTCAGAGCTGATGACGCACTCTGGGTGACAGCCAGTGATGCTGGATGGAATTCCTAGCAGACCAGGGAGACACTTGCAGACTGCAGTGTCTCCGACCTTCTCGCAGACGGTGTTTGGACCACACGGTGATGGTGAGCAAGGATCCCTCTCTTTTGGAACTGTATTTCATTCGATTAATGAAGTATGTATGTACATTAAATTGCTGTGACGTCAAATGTCTCGGTTAAAATACCTTCTGGGGCCGCTTGGCAAAGAGTGAAGGCATCTCCGATGGTGGGAGCAGGACAAGAACAAATAGGAATATGGTTGGACACGGCACAGATCGCTCCGACTCCACACGTGCCGGGACAAGGATCCTGGCACTTGGTCCTGATGCAAGCTTGCGATTTCGGACAGTCGGTGTTCATCAGACATTCCGGTTGGCAGCCTTCGTATGGATTTCCTCTGTAATCGGGCAGACACTCGCAGTACGCGGTGTTGTACCTTTCTCTGCAGTATGCATTGACGCCGCATGGTGAAGGACTGCAAGGTCTCGATGGTGTTGGTGGTGCGGGTGTAACTAAAAATCACAACGCAGTCAAATTAATATCTCGCTATCGATTAATTTATAAAACAATAAAGTTAATTTACAAGAAAGCGAATTGAATGTACAGAAGAGATGTATGCGAAACTGAAGAGAATGAAGAACGTGTATGAACAAAATCTGCTAAGAATTGAATATCAAAATAGAATGTAGAGATACTGCTTCTAATCGACATGCAATCTTTCGTGTATCGTACAATCTTTATATACAGTATTTACAGATGACTGAAAAGTTGAATTGTTGTTAAAATCGATTGTCCGCGAACGACTCTCCGTTAAAGAATGATTTCGTTTTAGAATTGTGACACGGGATATTCCTTACTGTTGATCACGGAACAAACTGTGAACGGGTCTCCGGTGTATCCTTCGGGACACACGCAACGGATGTAATGCAAGGTAACTTGGCAGAGAGCGTTAGTGCCGCACAGTCCTGTGCAGGGGTCGGTACATCTCTGCCTAACGCAAGCCTGATTGCCGGGACACTCGCTGTTCACGAGACATTCGGGTCTACAGACGGGAGGAGAGCCTACGAACTCGGGCAAACAGGAACAGGAGGCTTTATTATCTGGCGACACTGTGCATTGGGAGTTTGGTCCACACGGCGAGGGTTTGCATGGGTCCTGGCTGGGTTCTTCGTACTGCGTTTCTGCTTAGCAAACGTTCTCGTTGGGTTAATACTGGCTGAAAGATTTAATGCGCGGACCAATGCTGTCCAAGTTCGAATAAATCTCAAAATGATATGTTTTTGAATAAGTCATGCGTCAATGGGTTGAAGGGTAGAATTATTAAGCTACATGGACAGCACTGGCCAGACTTCTTCAGGGTACTTACTCATAGGGAAGCAGCTGACGAATGGGTCACCCGAATACTGAACGGGGCAGCTGCAAATAGGGTTGTGGTTGCGCACTGTGCACAACGCGTTCTGACCGCAAGCGTTTTCGCACGGGTTCTGGCACTTCTCGTTCATGCAAGCTCTACTCTGTTCGCAGTCAGAGTTGACGAGGCACTCGGGTCTGCAACTGGGTGGAGTTCCAAGGTATCCAGGGAGACACGAACAGGATGCTTGCTCGCCGAATTCGCGACAGAAGCTGTTTGGTCCACAGGGTGAGGGCTCGCAGGGTTTCACGCGTTCTAACGTTACGCAAGACAAATTATTATTAACTGGGTCTATGAGTTGTTCTTTAGAACTGGTTGTCCTACACTCACTTCTAATCGGTTTACAGAGAGTGAACGGATCGCCTTCGTGGTTTCCTACGCAACTGCAGGTGGGAATGTGATTCACTACCGTGCACTCCGCGTTCTGACCACAGATTCCGGTGCAAGGGTTCACGCATTTGTTGTTGGAGCAAGCTCTGTCGTAGGTACAGTCGGAATTTTGCACGCATTCTGGCCGACATCCTTGATAAGGATCGCCATGGTATTCGTTAATACAGCTACAAACTCCGTTTCGACACAACGCGTTTGGTCCACAGGGTGAGGGGTTGCATGGGTCTGATGGTACTGGTAGGATAGCTGCGATTTGCGAAAACAAGGATTAATCGTCGGTTACACAATGGTCTTTGGCAAAAAATTGATCGAATTCTTACGAGTGGGCATTAGACGGCAACTGGTGAAGGGGTCTCCCGTGTAATCTCTGGGACAGGTGCAAATCGGTGTGTGACTGATCACGTTACACAACGCGTTAGTTCCGCAAGATCCTGGACACGGGTCCCTGCACTTTTCTCTGATGCAGGCTTTGTCGCTGGTACAATCAGAGTTAATGGAACACTCTGGTCGGCAGTTCGGAGCCGACCCGACGTAATTCGGCAAACACGAACAGGACGGGATACCTCCTATGTCTTGGCATTGCGAAAATGGTCCACAGGGTGACGGTACGCAGGGATTCACAGGAACAGATGGAACCGTAGCTAAAATACGGGGTGAAATTAAATACTGGTTCCATCGACTATGACAGACATAATTCATAACAGTTTCACTTACTGGCGACGTCGAAGCATTTAACGAATGGATCTCCAGTTTGACCAGGGCTACAGCTACAAATGGGACTGTGATGGAAGGTCTCGCATCTGGCGCTTATTCCGCAGACACCGGGACAGGGGTCAACGCACTTCTGGTTCACGCAAGCCATGTTACTGACGCATTCTGTGCTGACTACGCACTCGGGTCTACATCTTGGAGGAGTGCCCTTGAACGTGGGTAAGCAAGAACAGGTAGCCTGGCCATTGACGTTACGACACTGACTGTTTGGACCGCAGGGCGATGGTTCGCAAGGGTTGGTAGGACTCTTTTCAGCTGTTCAAAACCACATTGTTACATCACACTCAAATGATCCTGATTATAACAGCGTCCCATTTAAGTTAACCCAAAATATCATCGGAAATGTTGATGACATAAAAATGTCGTAGATAACAGTTACACGATTTCAAGCTTGTCAACTTGTCACCCTTTGCACAAAAGTATTAAGTCACTCGAAATCATATAACATTAGTCTAAAACATTTTTTGTATCAGTATTTGAATGGGTCAATTAAAATGAGACACCCTGTATGTTTGGTGCTGAAGATTGAGAGCAACTTACGAGGCTGTTCAAGCAGCCCACAAGATCTGAAAGGATCGCCGGTGTACCCAAACTGGCAACTGCAAGCTGGGATGTGATTAACGACCTGACACACGGCATTGAATCCACAGGTTCCTGGACAGGGATCTTGACACTTGTTTCTTATGCATGCTCGGTTAAATGGACAGTCTGAATTGATGAGACACTCGGGTCTGCAGTTCTCGTATGGGTTTCCGTAGAAATCGGGCAAACAAGTACAAACGGCTGCACCATAAGATTCGCGACAGACCGCGTTCGCTGCGCAGGGAGATGGCTGGCATGGGTTGGGTTTCAGTGGAACGTCTTCGACTGCGAACGAAATGAAAGAGTAACGACAACGTCCTTTGATGTATGCCTGTGGAAGTACAATGAATGAGTCTTACTTGGTCGAGGAGTGCACTGGACGAACGGATTTCCGGTGAAACCAGGGGCACAATTGCACATGGGAGTGTGGCTGACGGTTCTACACTCGGTGTTACTGCCACACGAACCGGGACATGGGTCTCTGCACTTCTGATTGATACAAGCCTGCTGTGCCGGGCATTCTGTGTTGCTCACGCATTCGGGTTTGCAATTTGGTGGACTTCCTAAGAACTCGGGTAGACAAGAACACGAGGGAGAGTTGTTGATCACTTGACACAGGGCGTTTGGACCGCAGGGTGAGGGTTGACATGGATTTACTACGACATCTGGTTCTTTCGCTGAAAAAGGATGATTGTTACAAATATGATTCCTAGTATATGTCCACCTTAGAATTAATTGATCCTTACTGAATGGAATGCATTGAACGAACGGATCACCCGTGTACTGTTCGAAACAGCTGCAAACGGGGTTGTGGTTAATCACGGAACACTGGGCCGAGAGTCCACAAGCACCCAGGCAAGGATCGATACACTTTTGGTTACTGCAAGCTCTGTTTCGTGGACAGTCAGAGCTGACAACGCACTCTGGTCTGCAGGAGGGTGGAGATCCTTTGAATCCGGTGACACAGGAGCAAACGGCTTGACCGTTAGAGGCGCGGCAATGACTGTTCGGACCGCAGGGAGATGGGTTGCACGGATCAGCGGTGGTGATTTCTGTCATACAACATATTCTTCTGTTAGCGTCTTGAAAAGGTGTTGAATTCGGAAACTGTGAAACGAACCTTGTACAGGGATACAGGATAAGAACGCGTTGCCTGAGGTGTTTCTGGGACAACTGCACATTGGCAGATGGTTGATCACGTTGCACTCGGCGTTCAGTCCACAAGTGCCTACACACGGGTTTCTACATCTGTGAAGTATGCAGGCCTCGTTTCGGGAACAGTCTGTGTTTATGACACATTCAGGGCGGCAAATAGCGTAAGGGTCGCCTAAGTAACCGGATATACACGTGCAAACACCGTTGTCGCACTGTGCGTTTGGTCCACACGGTGATGGGTTGCAGGGGTCTGATGGGGCTTCCGTTACTGGAACAAACGGACAAATGTACGCGTTCGAAGACAACACGGCGATTAAAGGACTATGGGTATTCTCATCTTACTGGGTGGTGAAGGTGTAGGGGAGCAGCTGGTGAAAGGATCACCGGTGTATCCTTCGGGACAAGTGCAAGCCGGCGTGTGATTCACGACCGTGCAATGAGCGGCAACGCCACAGGAGCCTGGACAGGGATCTCTACACTTCTCCCGAATGCAAGCTCTGTTCGCTGTGCAGTCCGAATTGATGGAACATTCTGGTCGACAGTTGGGAGGTACTCCGATGTAGTTGTTCATGCAAGTGCAAACTGGCGTGTCTCCGACAGCTTTGCACATCGCGTTTGGACCGCAAGGGGATGGAACGCACGGGTCTTTCGGGTACTGGTCTTCTGGCTTGGGCACTGCGGACAAAACTCGTTAGAATACATGGGACCTAGTATGTCTTTTGAACTTGAACATTTCTGAAGGCAGCTTACTTGGTGCCGGGAAACAGAACACGAATGGATCTCCCGTCATACCGTTTCCGCAGCTACAAATTGGACTGTGATGAACGACTTTACATTGGGCGTTGCGACCGCAGGTACCAGGGCAGGGATCTCTGCATTTCTGATTGATACAAGCAAGGTTCGAGTTGCACTCCGAGTTCACTACGCATTCTGGTCTACAATTAGGCGGAGTTCCTATGTACTGAGGCATGCAAGAGCACACGGCCTGGCCATTGACGTTCTGGCACTGGCTGTTGGGGCCGCAGGGTGATGGACTGCACACGTCGCGTTCTTCTTCTTCGACTGTAAAACGTTCACATTGAATAGCCTGTTCGAAAGGACGGGACAAACGCTGTGTTCGCGCTACTCACTTGTTGGCATCTTGTACATGCAATTGACGTACGGATCACCGGTGTATTGCGGAATGCAAGTGCACACGGGTAAATGGTTAACGACCTGACAGTTGGTGTTGGCGCCGCAAGAACCGGGGCAAGGATTCTGGCATTTGGACCTGATACACGATAACTGTGAGGGACAGTCCGAAGATATGGTGCATTCCGGTCGACATCCTTCGTAAGGATTGCCGACGTACTCGGACAAACAGGTGCAGGAAGTAAGGCCATTTTGCTCGCGGCAAATGGCGTTAGCTCCGCAGGGAGACGGCTGACAGGGTCGTGCTGGAATCACTGGCTCCGCTAAAAGGAACAACAAAATTATTAAATCCAATCGTTAGATTAATATTGAAAAATGTTGGTGCGGATTTATACAATTTTATACGCCTCCCAATGGGAGCGTTTACATTAAATATTGACTTGAGGCAGTTGCCAGCAAGACACTTACGTTGCTTGGCAGTGCACTGAACGAACGGATCTCCCGTGAAATCCTTCATACAACTACAAGCTGGTATGTGGTTGACAACGTGGCATTCCGCATTCGCGCCACAGGAACCTGGACAGGGGTCTCTGCACTTGCGATTAATGCACGCCGATTGGCTACTACACTCGCTGTTACTGACACATTCGGGTCTGCAATTTGGCGGTGTTCCAATGAACTCTGACTTGCAGGAACAGGATGGAGAGTTATTGATCACTCGACAGTCTGCGTTGGGTCCGCACGGTGATGGCTGACATGGATTTGTCGGTTGGACGGGTTCCTCCGCTTTAAAAAGGGAATAGATTAAATTGAAGTAGCTGGATCATCCTTCTAGCATCCTTCGTAAAGTACACCTACGTCTGGGTATGCATCGCACGAACGGATCGCCGGTAAACACTGCAGGACAACTGCAAATGGGGTTGTGGTTCACCACTTGACACCGGGCCGACACTCCGCAGGATCCAGGACAGGGGTCTCTACACTTCAGATTCACGCACGCCTCGTTCAACGGACAATCGCTGTTCACGAGACACTCTGGACGACAGGCTGGAGGGTTTCCGATGTAACCTGGGGCACACGAACACACTGCCTGTCCGCCGATGTCCTGGCATCTACTGTTGGGGCCGCAGGGTGACGGGTTGCAAGGTTCTACTACCACCGGGTCTGTAAAGTTAACGATGCTCGTGTATTCTGTCAAGTGTGCAGGACTTCGAGCTTCTTCTTCGAGGTTTACCTTTGACCGGGTAACAGGCGGCGAACGCGTTTCCTGACATGCCATCCGGACAATTGCACATGGGAGTGTGATTGATCACCACGCACTCAGCGTTCTGACCACAGGCGCCAGCGCAAGGGTCGAAACACCTGTTGCGATTGCAAGCTTTGTCGAGTGGACAGTCTGGGTTCTGGACGCATTCTGGACGACATCCGTAGTAGGGGTCACCATGATATTCGGGCAGGCAAGTGCACACACCGTTGCGACACATCGCGTTCGACCCGCATGGCGAGGGGTTGCAGGAGTCTTGAGGAACCGGTGGAGATGCTACGACGATAGGTTCGTTAGAATAGGTTTCAACTAGCTGTCGATAAGCTTGAGGTGATAAATTCTTACGAGGTGATTCGAAGAAACAGTTGACGAACGGATCGCCGGTGTATCCCTTGGGACATGTACAGACGGCCATGTGGTTCACCACCAAGCACTGAGCTCCAGTGCCACATGAACCTGGGCAGGGATCCGTGCACTTTTGTCTCAGGCAAGCTCTGTTGCTGGTACACTCCGAATCGATGGTACATTCTGGTCGACAGTTGGGTGGAGATCCTATGTAGTTGTCCATGCACGAGCAACTCGGCAATTCCGCGTTGCCGAGCACACGGCACACAGAGAACGGACCGCATGGTGATGGAACGCAAGGGTTTACAGTTTCGGTCATCGCTGAGGAAAAATACCCGTTGAGAATCTGGTCGTCTGGATTTAATCTGTAAACTCGGGAGGAGGTACTCACGTTGAAGTTTAAAGCATCTCACGAACGGATCACCGGTGTGACCCACGTTACAGCTGCAAATCGGACTGTGATTAATCGCCTCGCATCTCGCGTTAATACCGCAGATTCCGGGACAGGGGTCGACGCATTTACGATTCTTGCAAGCGCGGTTTGTGGCGCAGTCTGAGCTGACCGTGCACTCTGGTTTACAGAATGGCGGGGTTCCCATGAAGGTGGGTAAGCAGGAACAAATAGCCTGTCCATTGGACACGCGACATTGACTGTTCAGACCGCAAGGCGTGGGACTGCAAGGATCAGCTGGTTTCGCTAAAACATTCGTTTAACATTCGTTAAATGACCAGTTCTAACAATGGTGTTCAGGGTCTGGTCTTCAGGGTCTGACTTACGTGCTTCTTGGATGACGTTACATTGAACGAATGGGTCACCGGTGTAACCGAGCTGACAAGTGCAAAGCGGAGCGTGGTTGACAACCTGACAGACTGCGTTGTAGCCACAGAATCCTGGACAGGGATTTTGACACTTGGAGTTAACGCAAGCCTGATTGGCCGTGCAGTCGGAATTGATGATGCACTCTGGTCGACAGCCCTCGTAGGGATTGCCGATGTAATCGGGAAGACATTTGCAGGATGCAGCGCCATTTAATTCGTTACACATTGCGTTAGACCCACAGGGTGATGGTACACACGGGGTAGGTTTCTCTACATTATCCTCCATAGCTACGACATCGTTTGGTTATAACTTCGTTTCCTAACGATGGTATCGCTTATACGTCCAAAAGTGGGTCATCGCTTACCTGGTCGTGCAACGCACTGTATGAACGGATCACCAACGAAACCATAAGAGCAAACGCACATCGGCGTGTGACTGATCACCCGGCACTCGGCATTCGCGCCACAGGAACCAGGACACGGGTCACGACACTTCCGGTTGATGCAGGCCAGATGCGTGGAGCACTCGCTGTTGCTGATGCACTCTGGTTTACAGTTTGGTGGGGATCCAAGGAATTCGGGCAAGCACGAGCAAGATGGCGAGTTGTTTACAACTTGACATCGACTGTTCGGACCGCACGGTGATGGGACGCATGGGTTTACAACTTGGGGTTCTTCCGCTATTGGGAGGATTGAAAATATGTAATTTCGATGATCGGTTTTTGATACAACACCATACTTACGTTTTCTTATGCACATGGAGAAGGGATCGCCTACAAGGTCAGCAGGGCAGCTACAAATCGGATTGTGGTTGACGACCACGCACTCGGCTCTGATTCCGCAAGTGCCTGGACAAGGATCTACGCATTTCTGGTTATTGCAGGCCATGTTTGTCGGACAGTCGGAACTGAGGATGCACTCGGGTCTACAATTCGGTGGAGTGTCTAAGTAGCCAGGTATGCATGAACAAACAGCTTGGTCGTTTATCTTTCGGCACTGACTATTAGGTCCGCAAGGCGACGGGTTGCACGGGTCTTTGGGTGTTAATACTACTCACAAATACAAAAAATAATGAGGTTTACACATTCTATAATCCGGAGCAATTAAAAAGTCAGCGATGCAATACCTTGAAGAGGAGAACAGATTACGAACGCGCTTCCGGACGTTCCCGGAGGGCAAGTGCAAACTGGAATGTGATTGACGACTGAACACTCAGCGTTCTGACCACAAGTTCCATCGCAAGGATTGTTACATTTGTTCTTAATACAGGCTCTGTCTCTAGAACAGTCCGAGTTCAGAACGCATTCTGGACGACAGCCTAAGTACGGGTCTCCCTGGTACTCCGGTAAACAGGTACAGACTCCATCCAGACATTGCGTGTTCGCACCGCAATTGACACACGAATCCACGGGTTTCTCTTCTTGTACTATATTAACGGAACGTTATGAGTATCGCCTAAAAAATATAAATGGGGGTTTGATGAACAACAGGTACCTGGAGCAAACGAGCATCTAACGAAAGGATCGCCAGAGAATCCATCGGGACAAGTACACATTGGAGTGTGGTTGATCACGGAGCATTGAGCGCCTACACCGCAGACTCCATCGCAAGGATAACGACACTTCTTCTGAATACACGCCTGGTTGCTAGGACAGTCTGAGTTTCTTATACACTCTGGTCTACAATTTGGCGGGGTTCCCATGTAGTCTGCTAAGCAGGCACAGGAAGCCTGGCCATTTATGTTGCGACAGTCCGAGTAGGGCCCGCATGGAGAGGGTGCGCATGGGTTCACGTACGATGGCACGGGTGCAGGTTTATCCACTGCAATGAATACTCACGAGTTATGATCTGAACGTGTCAGGATTTATAAGGAAAATTGTGAGGCTCACTTGGTACATCGAAGCAGGTGACTAACGGGTCACCGGTGAATCCTGGCTGGCAGGAGCATATGGCTCTGTGATTAATCGTTTCGCACCTAGTATTCGAACCGCACGATCCAGGACAAGGGTCGCTACACTTTTGATTGATACAAGCCAAGTTCGAGGCGCACTCGGCGCTGCCCGTACACTCGGGTCTGCAAGTTGGTGGGCTGCCTATGAATTCGGGCAGACACGAGCAAACTGATTGCCCGTTGATTGCTCTGCACTGACTGTTAGGTCCACACGGAGATGGATTGCAGGGACGACTGATTGCTTGATCAATTTCTAAAAGAGATCGGTGATGATTAGATTGAAGACTCGTGACAAATCTTCCTCGTTCTTAAGGGTATTGAACGTACCTGGCCGCATAGGTGAACAGAGAACGAAAGCATTGCCAGTGTGTCTGGGATAACACTCGCATACCGGTAAATGATTGATAACGAAACACTCGGCGTTGCGACCACAGGTTCCAGGACATGGATCTCTACATCTGTTGTTCATACAAGCTTGGTTCGAAGGGCAATCGGTATTCAGGAGACACTCTGGTCGACATCCTTCGTAGGGATTGCCAATGTAATTCGAAATGCAGGTACACGAGCCTGCGCCGTTCAGTTCTTTGCAAACGGCGTTGGATCCGCAGGGAGATGGGTTGCAGGGATCGGCAGGTACGGGTGTGCTCGTAGCTGTAAAGTTTAACGTTTATGATCGAGGGGCACGGGAAGAATTGTTGCGAAAGATAAGATTCTTACGTTCTTTGAAGATGCATTGAGTGAACGGATCACCGGTGTAGCCGCTCAAACAAGTACACATGGGGGTGTGACTGACAACGTAACAGTTAGCACTCGCTCCGCAGGATCCGATGCAAGGATCCTTGCACTTCTGATTGATACACGCTAATTGGCTAGGACATTCGCTGTTGCTAACGCATTCTGGTCTGCAATTGGGTGGACTGCCGGTGAATTCGGGCATGCAGGAGCACGAGGGTGAGTTGTTGATGACCTGACACTGGGAATTCGGGCCGCAGGGTGATGGCTGGCAAGGGTCTACTACAGGCTCTTCCACTGAAATAAGTAAACGTGTCGCGTTTCTATAACGGGAACATCTCGAGACTTAATTATTAAGGCGTTGATTTCTTACTGAAGGGCGTGCATTGGACAAACGGGTCGCCGGTGAAACGCAACGGACAACTGCATATGGGATTATGGTTGACAACGTTGCACTGGGCTCCGATTCCGCAAGTTCCGGGGCAGGGATTGATGCATCTCTGGTTACTACACGCTTCGTTTTGCGGGCAGTCTGTGCTCACTATGCACTCGGGTCTACAGGTGGGTGGACTTCCTAGGTATCCTCTGATGCACGAGCAAACTGCTTGACCGTTTACAACGCGACACTCGCTATTGGATCCGCAGGGTGTCGGGCTACACGGATTGACGGGTGTCATGTCTGACGAAAACAAAGGCACGAAATTATTCCAGTTCTGACAGAGAACAGCATGCAGAAGGTCGGTGACTACCTTGCAGAGGGGTGCACTGACTGAACGCGTTTCCGGTCATGTTTCCAGGACAGCTGCACATCGGGACGTGATTGATAACCGTGCAAACGGCAGCGATGCCGCAGGTTCCTGGACAGGGGTCCATACACTTGTTACGCAAACAGGCTCTGTCTCGAGGGCAGTCTGAGTTTAGGACACACTCGGGTCGACATCCTAGGTACGGGTTTCCTTGGAATTCTGGCAGGCACGTGCAAACACCGTTCGAGCATTCCGCGTTAGGGCCACAGGGTGACAGGGCACATTCGTCTTCTACCGGCGCTGGAGTGGCTGTAAAGGCAAACAATTTGTAGTAACACTCTACACGTTTCGTTCTGATACGGTGGTCCAGGAGAGGCGTCCTTACGTGTAGCTGGAAGTAACTGACACACAGTAAACGGATTGCCGGTGAAACCTTCGGGACAGTTGCATACGGGAATGTGGTTAACGACCGCGCAAACGGCGCCAGAGCCGCAGGAACCGGGACACGGGTCTCTGCATTTCATGTTAATGCAGGCCATGTTACTCTGACACTCGGAGTTAATCGTGCACTCGGGTCTGCAGTTCGGTGGTTGACCGATGTAGTCTCCTAAGCAGCTACAGGCAGCCGAACCACGGACATTTCTGCACTGGGCGAAATTACCGCAGGGAGATGGTACGCACGGGTCTTTCTCCATTGGGCCAGGGACCATAGCAGCTAAAAGTTGCGACGGATCTCGTTAATTTCCATATTATCGGTGCAAGGAGTGCGTTACGTGCGACTGGTGAAACGTTCTTACGTGGTATCGGTGTACAGGTCGTGAAGGGATCTCCGCTATATCCTGGCATACAACTACAGATAGGACTGTGGTTAACCACGATGCATTTGGTGTTCAGACCGCAGGGGCTCGGGCACGGGTTCACGCATTTGTAGTCCTTGCAGGCGAGCTGAGTGGGGCACTCGGAGCTAGATACGCACTCGGGTCTACAACCAGGTGGAGTGCCCACGTAGGTTGGTAGACACGAGCACACAGCCTGACCCGATACTTCTTTGCACTGGCTGTTGGGTCCGCAGGGTGACGGGCTACAGACGTTCTCTTTCGGGACTATTACTGGGAAACATATTGCATTTTGTTATTCGTTTCGCTATGCACATACGAGTTGTCCTCTTGGAATATTGTTCCGACATTTAACCAATACTGGCAGTAACTCCGTTAAAAATTTAATGATATGTAGATGTGTGAAATACAGTCAGAACAATGTTCCAAAAGGACAACGTGCATTAGCAGTAAAATACGAGTGCTTCGGATGTTCGGGAAAAGCACGGTTCCAGGCAAGAGTGGTTCGACTTACTGTCCATGGTACACACGACAAATGGGTCGCCTGTAAAACCGGGTCTACAGTTGCAGAGGGGTTGGTGATTAACGACCGCGCATTCGGCATTCTGGCCACAGGTTCCAGGACAAGGGTCTTGGCACTTGTTTCTGACACACGTTTTGCTGGACGGGCAATCAGGGTTAATCACGCACTCGGGTCTACAGCCTACGTAAGGATTGCCAACGTATTCAGGGGGGCAATAACAAATTCCGACACCGTCCCGTTCTCTGCACAACGCGTTTGTGCCGCAAACACCTTCGGCGCAGGGTGAGGGTTCCGGGTCACGAACTAGAACAATGCAAAATTAGAGATTAGTTTGTTGCAACAGGATAGTCGCGTTATATTTTTCCAGCTGCTTACTTATTACTGAGCAACGGGTATACGGGTCGCCGGTGAAACCGTTCGAGCACACACAGTTCGGTATGTGGTACGTCACGTGACATTCTGCACTCTCCCCGCAGAGACCCGGGCAAGGGTCCCTGCACTTTTGTCGAACGCACGTTTGGTGGCTGGGGCACTCGGAGTTTGAGATGCACTCGGGTTTGCAGTTGGGCGGGTTGCCTTCGTACTCGGGCAGACAGGTACAGGATGGAATGTCATTGGTCACTTGACACTGAGAGTATGGACCGCAGGGTGACGGTTGGCAAGGGTTCGTGGGCACTATTACTTCTTCTATGAAAAGTAAATTTACTTTGTTACCTACGGTAACTTCGATTTAGCGATTTCGTCTATAGCAGTGATGGGCAGATCTAGAGTTCATGGTAGATGAACTCACCCCTAATGGGCATGGGCGTCTAAGAAGGGTGTAGGGAGAACTTAGAAAAAAGATTGATAGAGACTAGGGAAATCTTAAGTAAATTGTGTGAGAGTTAGGGGGAATCCTTCATTGTGGGTAAAATCTTTCTGCAAGGGTTAGACAGAACCCTAAAATCTTGAAAGCTAAGTTAGAGAGGTTGTAAGCCTAAAGTGAGGGCTAGGAGGTCTAGGAAGTCAGGCAATTGCCCATCACTGCAGTATTACAATAAATTCAGTTCATCTTACTGATCATATCGCATCTGATGAACGGATCTCCCGTATATCTTTCCGGGCAAGAGCACACGGGATTATGGTTCACCACAAGACACGTCGCTTGAACACCGCACGTTCCTGGACACGGATCTCTGCATTTCTGATTCACGCAAGCCTGGTTCTTAGGACAATCTGAGCTAATGGTACATTCTGGTCTACACAGAGGCGGTGTTCCAAAGTAATCTGGAGCACATGTGCAGACAGCTTGGTCGTTCACTTCCCTACATAAGCTGTTTGGACCGCATGGGGATGGGTTGCACGGTCTTGTCGTTGTTGGAACTGCGATTCAATGATTTCGGTCATCAAAACGTTCAATGTACATGATGTTTCAGAAATATGAATGTGTACCTCGTATGGGAGAACATAGAACCAAGGCGTTTCCGCTTGTTTGTGGGGGACAACTACACATGGGTATGTGATTGATGACATTGCACACGGCGTTCTGAGCGCAAGCTCCTGGACAAGGATCAACGCACTTGTTCCTTATGCATGCCTTGTCTGCCGAGCAGTCTGAACTGAGCACGCATTCTGGGCGACAACCGATGTATGGGTCTCCGAAGTATTCGGGTAAACAGGTGCAAACACCATTGTTGCATTGAGCGTTCGGACCACATGGGGATTGTCTGCATGGGTCTGTCACAGGTTCCTCGACAGCTGTTTCGGTATCAACTCATTAACAAGGTTCTTTCTATTATACCTTCCCTAATTACACATCTCAGTAACTTACGCATTGGTTTGAGCTGGCAAATGTTGAAAGGATCTCCCGTGTATCCTTCCAAGCAAGTACAAATTGGAACATGATTGTGAACAGCACACACACTGTTTAGACCACAAGATCCCGGGCAAGGATCCTGACACTTTTCGCGAATGCAAGCCTGATTTCTAGGACAGTCGGTGTTGGTGATACATTCTGGACGGCAATTGGGTGGAACACCAACGTAATTGACTAAGCAAGAACACGAAGGTGAACCGTTGATGTTACGACATTGCGAATTCGGTCCGCAGGGTGAATTGACGCAGGGATCAACCGGTGTTTCGACAACGGCAACGGCTACAATAGTACAATTATATGTCTCAAATCTTTCCACAGTCGAAGCAGCATAAATATCGAAGTATGCTTACGTGGACTGTAGAAGCAGTAGGTGAACGGGTCACCTGTAAACCCTGGCTTGCAACTGCAGACAGGGCTATGGTTCACCACTCTACAGGTACTCTGTTGACCGCAAGAATTGGGACAAGGATCAACGCACTTATTATTCCTGCATGCAAGGTTTAGCGGACAGTCAGAGTTAACGCTACACTCTGGTCTGCAATTGGGAGGTGTTCCAGTGTAATTTGGCATGCAGGAACACGTGGCTTGACCGTTTGACTCTCTACATTGACTGTAGGGTCCGCAAGGTGACGGGTCGCAGGGATTGACCACATTAGGTTCAGGCACTGTAAGAAATTGTGGCTATTATCAATCTGAATAACCATTTCCCGTTAGACAGATCATTTTTACGGTGTCTTACGTGGTTCTCTCATAGGATTACAGTAGACGAACGGATCGCCCGTGTATCGTTCGAAGCAGCTGCAAGTAGCAGCGTGATTGACCACGTAACACTGAGCATTTTGACCGCAAGTGCCAGGACATGGGTCTTTGCACTTGGATCTGATGCAAGCTTGATTGGACGGACAGTCGGAACTGAGGGTACATTCTGGTCGGCATCCTTCGTAAGGATTGCCTATGTAGTCGTTCTGGCAAGAGCAAGAAGCCGAATTTTGTTGAACTCGACATATCGCGTTTGCGCCGCACGGCGATGGACTGCAAGGGTCTGGTCTAGGTACTTGAACATCGACTAAAAATACGGAAGAATCACGTTAAAATCCACTAACGGATAAAGGAAATTTAGATGGTGCAAAATCCTTACATTGCTGTGGTGTACACTGTGTAAACGGATCTCCAGTGTAACCATTCGTACACGCACACATGGGTGTGTGGCTGACAACGTTACAAATGGCGTTCACACCGCAGGAGTTTACGCAAGGGTCTCGACACTTTTGGTTGATGCAAGCTTGTTGATTAGGACACTCGCTATTACTGACGCATTCGGGTCGGCAGTTCGGGGGTGATCCTATGAATTCTTGAAGACAGGAACAGGATGGTTGGTCATTCACCACCTGGCACTCCGCGTTTGGACCACAGGGGGATGGTTGACACGGATTGAGCGGAGGTTGCGGTCTTTCAGCTTCAAGGTGTAAGATCAGATTAGTTCTTCTTTTACTACGAATTTCAATATTCGGTTAGAGAATTGATTCTTACGCATCGGGTAGCAACTGACGAACGGGTCACCCGTCATTCTCTCCCGACATGTGCACACAGGATTGTGATTCACCACGTTGCAGACCGCGTTCAGTCCACAGCTTCCCAGACAAGGGTTCTGACATTTCTGATTGGAACACGCCTCGTTTAGTGGACAGTCCGAGCTAACCACGCATTCGGGTCTACATATTGGTGGTGCACCGATGTATCCGCTTATACAAGAACACACGGCTTGCATGTTGTTCTGTCTACACTGACTATTTGGTCCACATGGCGATGGATTGCAAGGATCATTTACCGCTGTCGCTAAAAGTTATTCAAAAAAATTCGATTCTTGTACATTTAAACATACTTGCTATTTAAATATATGCAGACAAGGGAGCGTACCTTGGACAGGAGAACACAGAACGAAAGCATTGCCTGACATTCCCGAGGGGCAACTGCACATGGGCACGTGGTTGAACACGTTGCACACAGCGTTCTGTCCGCAAACACCGGGACAAGGATCGACACACTTGTTTCGAACGCAAGCTCGCGTAGTCGGACATTCGTTGCTTAGCACACACTCTGGTCTACAGCCCGTGTACGGGTCACCAGAGTACTCTGGCAAACAGCTGCAAACGCCGTTGTCGCAACGAGCGTTCGACCCGCAAGGCGAAGACGCACACGGGTCAGTTTCGATCGGGCGAGCTGCAAAGTCCCCACGTCATCAAAACAATCAAGGAATCCAAATTTAATACCCTGAAGTAGAGTAAATCTTACTTGGTTCGATGAAACAGTTGGTGAAGGGGTCTCCCGTGTAACCAGGAGGACAAGCACAAGTTGGAACATGATTAATAACGCTGCACTGAGCTTGCAGTGCACACGAGCCAGGACAAGGGTCTCTGCATCTTTGCCGTATGCAAGCCTGATTGGGTGGACAGTCTGGGTTAATGGTACACTCTGGACGACAACTTGGAGGACTTCCGGTGTACGTGGCTAGACATGAACAGGATGGTACTCCACCAATGTTCCGACATTCTGAGTAAGCACCGCATGGCGAGGGTATGCACGGGTCTTTAGGAACGACGTCGTTTTGAACGGGTGGTGTTACTAAAATTGTCGAAAATAATTAAGATAATTTTACTGTGGCTTTATGGAAGTAGCGAAATTAAATTATACATGACACTTACGCGGAATGGGGAAGCAAACAGTGAAAGGATCACCGGTGTACCCCCTCGAGCAACTACAAAGGGGTGCGTGATTGATCACCCTACAATCCGCGTTCTGTCCACAAGAGGATGGACACGGGTTTTCGCATTTCTGTCTGACGCAAGCTCTATCAGAAGCACATTCCGAACTGGTGACGCATTCCGGTCTACAAGATGGAGGTGTACCGATGTAAGTCGGCAGACAGGAGCAAACTGCCACTTGATTAACTACTCTGCACTGACTGTTTGGTCCACATTGAGCATTTCCGCACGGGTCTTTTACACTGACTTCAGGAACTGGGGAATATTTTCAATTAAAAACGAATACTTCCGATGTCCATTCCGTTGTGGATGCGACTCAACTTACCGATTGGTTGGATGGAACAATATCGATAAGGATCACCGGTGTAACTGGGATAACACGAGCAAGAAGCTCGATGGTTGACAACGCGACATTCAGCATTGGTTCCACACGTTCCCGGACAAGGATCCACGCATTTGGAGTTGATACAAGCTCGAGTGGGCGAGCAATCAGAGTCTAGGACACATTCTGGTCTGCATCCTTCGTAAGGATTTCCTAGATAACCCGGAAGGCAGGTGCAGGAGCCTGCTTCGTTTCTTTCGGTGCATTGCGCGTTGGGACCGCAGGGAGAAGGTAAACATGGGTTCACTTTTGTCGTGGTGTCTTCGACTAGAAAGGATAAACGGTCAAGTAGTCAAGATAAACAATTGTCAAGTAGTCACTGTTGACGTTGCAAAAAGCTTACTGGGTCTGATGAAGCATTGGGTGAACGGATCACCGGTGTATCCCGTCTCGCAGTAGCACGTCGGTGTGTGACTAACCGTTCGACACTGAGCGTTCGTCCCGCAAGATCCTGGACAAGGATCTCTACATTTCTGATTTATGCAAGCCTGCTGACTGGGACACTCGCTGTTGCTGATACATTCGGGCCTGCAATTCGGCGGGGAGCCAATAAAATCGGGCAAGCAGGTGCAAGAAGGTGAATCTCCCGAGATTTGACACTGTGCGTTGGGTCCGCAAGGCGAGGGCTGACAAACGTTTATCGGTTCCGGTGGCGCTGGTGCTATAAATTTTTTTATTTAAGTAATTGACCATTGTTGTGGAATAGTACTTGCACTATGAAGGAACTTACGAAGTGGAATGCATCTGACAAACGGATCTCCCGTGAGTCCTTCAGGACAGTGACATATAGGGTTGCGATTTGCCACCGTACAACGGGCACCTAGACCACATGAACCTATACAGGGATCTCTACACTTTTGGTTGGTACAAATCTGGTTGGGAGGACATTCGGAGCTAACTATGCACTCTGGACGACAGTTCGGTGGATTTCCTAGGTAACCTGGCACACAACTACAAATTGCTTGGCCGTTGTTTGCTCGACACTGGCTGTTCGGTCCGCAGGGTGATGGGGCGCACGGGGTTGATGGAAGCTCGGCTATGGAAACGTCACATTTACAAATCGTTAAAGTTACAAAATTACTGCATTTTATGTATACAGCTGAGTGCAATCTTCTCTAGGGGTGAAGACTCGTCTTAATATCTCAAAGTTATTTCTAGGAATGTTACATATTAGGAGACTCGAATCAAGTATATCCATCTGTCAGTGGTTGAATGGAATCAGATCAAGTACTCTTATAACCCACATTCTTAGATCAAACTAAACTTAGATAAAGGTACTTAACTTAGGTATTTAGACAAGTGTGCTAGAGAATACCGTACTCGATAGCGTACCACATTAGAAAGGATTAGTATACCTATAGCAGGACGACAGTACGCAAAAGCGTTTCCTTCGAAACCATCAGGACAGCTGCACATGGGAACGTGATTGACCACGTTGCATATTGCGTTGCTGGCACAAGTGCCGATACAAGGATCCTCGCACTTGTTCCTGACACAAGCTCTATCTCGAGGACAATCATTGTTCAATACACACTCAGGTCGACAGCCAAGAGTACTATCGCCATAATAATCAGGCAGACACGAGCAAATTCCGTTGTCGCATTGAGCATTCGGACCACAAGGGGATGGATTGCATAAGTCTACTTCGGTTGCTTCGGCTAATATAATAAGTTTCACGTTATAAAATTTTCAAACGATGATCAAACCTAAATGCTGGTCACGATTACTCACGAGGTTTGATCTGTTGACTGCAACTACTGAAAGGATCTCCAGTGTACCCTTCGATACAGGAACACATGGGGACATGATTGAACACGGTACACTGAGCGTTAAAGCCACACGATCCTGGACAAGGGTCTCTACACCTCTCCTGAATGCAAGCCTGGTTACTAGGACACTCGGAATTGATGGTACACTCTGGTCTGCAATTTGGTGGACTGCCACGATAATTTGGCAAACAAGTACAAGCTGGTGTCTGTCCTACGTTCTGACAAATCGCGTTGGGACCACAGGGCGACGGTGAACATGGGTCTTTCTGCACTGCCGGTGTCTCTACAGGAGCTTAAGAACATTGCTCGTAAATGTCTTGATGAATCAAATTTTCGAGGTTTAAGAGTAGTGGTTTCAATTCGTACCAGGAGCAGGGAAACAGGCGGTGAACGGATCACCGGTGAATCCACTGTTGCAGAAGCAAATAGGACTGTGATTAATGATCCTGCAGTTGGCGTTAACTCCACACGAATTGGGACACGGGTCGACACATTTTTGGTTCACGCAGGCTCGGGTCAAAGGACACTCGGTGCTCACTACGCACTCGGGTCTGCAATTCGGTGGACTGCCGATGTAGGAAGAGAGACAAGAGCAGACTGCTTGGTTGTTGTTCACGCGACATTCGCTGTTGGGCCCGCAGGGTGAAGGGTTGCAAAGGTTCACTATCACATCTGCTTCTAGATTGAGGGATAGAGGGATTATGTGATTGTTCAGAATTATGAAGTATGAGTACACTTGGTCATCTTTAATACTAAAAATCAGCCCTTACGATTCATTGGACTTAGACTGCAGTATCTGAAGGGGTCGCCCGTGTATCCTTGAATACACGTGCACACCGGTAAATGGTTGACAGCGTTGCACATCGCGTTCTGTCCACAAGCACCAGGACACGGATCCTGGCATTTCGATCTGACGCACGCTAAATTCGCCGAGCAGTCAGAATTCACCACGCATTCTGGTCTACAACCCTCGTAAGGGTTTCCGATGTAATCGGGTAAACAAGAACACGCTCCCGCGTTTCCTGACACTCTACAAACAGCGTTAGCGCCGCAGGGTGTTGGCGTGCAAGGTGTGGGTCTTTCGTCGGCAACTACATCACAGAATTATCTCAAATAGAGAAAGTTCGATGTTCACTGTAAATTGAATCAAAGGGAACTTACTTTGGAGAGGAGTACACTGGGCGAAAGGATCTCCCGTAAAGCCTGAAGTACAAGAACAAATCGGAGTGTGGCTGAACACGCTACATTCGGCGTTAGCTCCGCACAAACCGGGACAAGGATCCCTGCACTTTTGATTGATGCAAGCCTGACGAATCGGGCATTCGCTGTTACCGACACATTCGGGTCTACAGTTCGGTGGCGAACCCGTGAATTCAGGCAAACACGAGCACGAGGGTGCTTGATTCACGACTTGACACTGAGCATTTGGACCGCACGGTGATGGGTAACAGGGATTGATCGGTTCTGGAGACATTTCGACTGCAGAGCAAATAAAGTAGATCAGAAATATTTTTGCATTGAAGTCATTATTAGCTTCAAATCTTCTCGGTCCTCACCTATAATCGTGCAAGAAGCGAAAGGATCACCGGTTAGACCTTGAGGACACCTACAGATGGGGTTATGATTGACCACCGAGCATTCTGCTCTTAAGCCGCAGGATCCTGGACAAGGATCTCTGCATTTCTGATTGATACAAGCCTTCGATAAGTCGCAGTCGGAACTGACGACACACTCTGGCCGACAGGTAGGTGGATTCCCTGTGAAACCTTCTATACATTTGCAGACTGGGAGGCCATTCACTTCTTGACAGTGACTGTTCGGTCCACATGGTGATGGGGAGCATGGATTCGTTACTACGTCTTCTAATGTAGCAATAGAAAGATTAGATTAAGTATCTCATAGCTTTGAAACATATAGGGTGAACATTCAAACGAACAGTTCAGGAAATAAAATTAATAGAACCATGTAGAGGGTGGTCCATCTAAGGGTAGCCTCCTAAATACGTCTCTAGTAAAATTAAATGAAGTTTGTCTTATGCAAAAAGTTTATATGCAAATGTACATTAATGACCTTGATACAGAAGCTTTGTAATCTTTTTGTCCTTTGATACATCCAACTTGGAATCATCAGAATTGCATGTTAAATTTATATCTTCACTACTGAAGCAGATATTTAGGTGGTTACATTTAAGTGAACCACCCTGTATAAATAAGTATATATAACAGTATGAGACATAACATCGTACCCTGCACTGGAGAACAAGAAACGAAAGCGTTCCCTGACACGCCAGCTGGACAACTGCACATGGGAACATGATTGATCGTTTGACACTGTGCGTTCTGTCCACACGTTCCTATGCATGGATCTACGCATTTGTTTCTTATGCATGCTCTGTCACGAGGACAATCGTTGTTCATGACACACTCAGGACGACAACCACTGTAAGGATCCCCTTGGAATTCTGGAAGACAGGTGCAAACCCCATCGCGACATAGGGCGTTCGCACCACATGGCGAAGGGTTGCAAGGGTCCGTCACTGGTTCTTCGGCTAAAAATTATCGTTTGCAGTCAAAAATACAGTGCTATCAAATATTTTACAACCTGATAAACCTAATACAGTATTATTAGGTATACAACCTAATAAATCGAGTAGTTTATTCCTAACCTAATGATAAATTAGGTGAATCTAATGATGAATTATTTAATGACAAATAACCTAATGAAACTAAAAACAAAAGGGGCTCACATATGACTGGTCTCGGGACACAGCTGCTGAAGGGATCTCCAGTATATCCTTCAGGACAAGAACAAATCGGCACATGATTAAGAACAGAGCACCTAGCTCCGAACCCACAAGATCCCGGGCAAGGATCCGAGCACTTTTCTCGTATACAGGCAAGTGCACTAGGGCACTCGGCGTTTATGGTGCATTCTGGTCTGCAATTAGGTGGAACACCGATGTACGAGGGTGAACAAGAGCAGGAAGGATTTCCAGCAATGTCTCTGCACTGAGAATACGGTCCACAGGGCGATGGCGAGCAAGGATCTTGTTGAGCAGGTCTCACTGCCTCTGGTGGAGGACCTGTAGAGTTCGAGAATGAATGCCTACTGTCTTCGACAACTTCGATGAAATGTTTGTATGAATACACACGTGGAACAGGGAAGCAGATTGTGAACGCGTCTCCCGTGAATCCTTGCTGGCAAGAACATATCGGACTATGATTGATGACGTTGCAGACCGTGTTCCTTCCGCAAGGATCAGGACAAGGATTAGTGCACTTCTGGTTGATACACGCGCGATTGGAAGGACATTCTGCGCTCGTCACACACTCTGGTCTACAGCTGGGTGGAGAACCAAGGTACTCCGGTAAACAGGAGCAAACTGCTTGACCGTTGTTCTCTCGACAGACGCTGTTAGGTCCACAGGGTGATGGCTGGCAAGGGTTTCTCACGCTCGGTAAATTGACTGTCGAGTAAATTGGTTTTAACAACTGGCTACATATTGAGTGAAAGAATATTTGAGAGTCGAAGAATGTTGTGCACCAACCTATCTCTTCCTCTCTACAGAATCTGAAGGGATCTCCAGTGAACCTGGGCAAGCAATTGCAAGTCGCCACGTGGTTCACCACCTGGCAGACTGCGTTCTGACCGCAGGTACCAGGACAGGGGTCCACGCATTTGGATTGAACGCAAGTTTTACTGGGAATACAGTCTGAGTTGATGACACACTCTGGTCGACAGCCCTCGTAAGGATTGCCCAGATATCCTGGTAAGCAGGAGCATGCTCCCACCCCGTTTCGATCTGTGCACTGAGCGTTTGCTCCGCAGGGAGATGGAACGCAGGGTTCTGGTACGTACATTGGTATGACTGTAAAGGAAATTTAATTTACGAAATTTTCATCGACTAGAATTTAAACCTAAGAAGATTCTTACGTTGTTGAACGATGCACTGGGTAAACGGATCTCCAGTGTACCCAGGAGAACAAGTGCACATGGGCGTATGGGACACCGTGTTACATATAGCATTCGTGCCGCAGGATCCAGGACAAGGATCTCTGCACTTCTGATTGATGCAGGCCAAGTTACTCGGACATTCGCTGTTGCTTACGCATTCTGGTCGACAATTGGGAGGAGAACCAGTGAATTCTGGTAGACAGGAACACGATGGGGAATCGTTGACCACCTGGCACTGAGCGTTTGGACCACAAGGTGATGGTTCGCACGGGTTTTGCTGCGGTGGTGCTTCTAACGCTGAAATACGACGCAGTTCAGACATCGTCCGCGCGAGATCCACTTCGAAACAATTGTCATTCTTACGTTTTTCGGTACATCTCACGAACGGGTCGCCAGTCATGCTAGGTGGACAGTTACAAATCGGGTTGTGGTTAACCACTTGGCAGGTAGCTCTGATTCCACACGAGCCGATGCAAGGGTTGCTGCATTTCTGGTTAATGCAAGCTTCGGTTGGTCCACAATCTGTGCTCACCACACATTCCGGTCTGCAGGTTGGTGGAATACCGACAAAACCAGGGATACATGTGCACACAGCTTGTCCGTTCGCTTCTCTGCACTGACTGTTCGGCCCGCAGGGTGTAGGGTTGCAGGGATTTGTCACGACAGGGTCTGATCAGGACAATCAAATCGTTTAATCGTTGTGTCTATTTTTTCAGGATGTTTTTTATCAAAGATCGTACCTCTGAATGGAGCGCAAGATATGAACGCATTGCCCGACATTCCATTAGGACAACTGCACATGGGGATGTGGTTGTACACGTTGCAAATTGCACTTTGACCACAAGTGCCAATGCAAGGATCAACGCACTTGTTGCGCAGACAAGCTCTGTCCAAAGGACAGTCGGTATTCAGAACACACTCTGGTCGACAACCCACGTAAGGATCGCCTTGATATTCGGATAAACACGTGCACACGCCGTTGTCGCACTGTGCATTTGGACCACAAGGCGATGGGTTACATGGGTCCTCGGGTACTATCGCGACTGCTACAATGGTAAAGTCGATTGTTAATTATTACTGGACTCATGGTTTTATATATCACAGTCTGCAAAGTATAAATCATTCAATGTGAATCATCCACATGTGAATCACTTATGGATCACATAGATTCATTTACATTTTGTAGACTTCGATATAACATAAATTCATAAATCTTGGTCTAATTAGGAGCGTCAAAGAAGAGTTTTAACGCAAGAATCTTACGTGGTGCAGGAGAACAACTGCTGAAAGGATCGCCAGTGAATCCCTCGGGACAAGTACAAATTGGTAGGTGATTGAAAACCGTGCACTGAGCAGCCAGACCGCATGACCCGGGACAGGGATCGGTACATCTTTGTCTGATGCACGATCTATCGCTAGGGCAGTCTGAATTCACTGTACACTCTGGTCTACAGTTCGGTGGACTGCCAAAGTAATTAGCTAAACAGGAACAAGATGGCGCACCGCCGATATCCCGACATTCCGAGTACGGACCGCAAGGGGATGGTACGCAAGGGTTTTGAGGTAGATCAGGTAACGTTGATTGAGCTACGGAAACATTAATCGTCGGTTGATCGAACGTTTTATAGTTGATTTTAATTTTAATTTAGTCGGCAGACTTACGTGGAAGAGGGAAACATCTGGTGAAGGGGTTGCCGGTATTTCCGTCTTTGCAGGTACATATAGGACTGTGATTGACGACTAGACAATTGGTATTCTGCCCACACGGGCGTGGACACGGATTCACACACTTCTGATTCACACAGGCACGATTCGAGGGACAGTCGGAACTCACGACGCACTCGGGACGACACGAGGGAGGACTTCCGGTGTATTCGGGGAGGCAAGAGCATACAGCGTTTCCGGAAACCACGCGGCATTGACTATTCGCACCGCAGGGCGATGGAACGCATGGGTCTGTTTGATCTTCCGTTTTGTCTGGGAAGTGGCAAAAAAATCTTTAAAATTCTATTCTTAACAAAAGTAGTCATTTTTTGATATCAAATATACTTTACCAGGTTCTCTCATAAGTTGACAATATCTGAATGGATCACCCGTGAAACCAGGAACACAAGTGCACATAGGTGAATGATTAATGACCTGACAGACAGCATCCTGCCCGCAGGTTCCCGGACAGGGGTTCTGACACTTATTTCTTATACAAGCGAGGTTCGATGGGCAATCTGAGCTAACTGTACACTCTGGTCGGCATCCTTCATAAGGATTGCCGATGTATTCCGGTAGACAACTACAGGATCCAACTCCATTTTGTTCTTTGCAAACTGCGTTTGAACCGCAGGGTGACGGTGTGCAAGGAGATGTCGGAGTCGCTAGATAATACAAGAAATTATACAATAAACTAACTTGATGAGCTAAATTCGATAAGTTTAACAGGTTGAGCGCCACAGTGAAAAGCTGTAATTGTTAATGCCAGAACAACTAAAGATTATTTCTCTTTTCAATCACCAATCCCTATTTTTCTTTCCGATCGCCAACAATCACCGTGGCGGTCAAAGTGTTAAAAAAGAGTCTAAGTATCTTACATTCTTGGAATTGAACGCATTGCGTGAACGGATCACCCGTGTACCCGCTGGAGCAAACACACATGGGTGTATGACTGACCACACGACACTCTGCGTTAGCTCCACAAGATCCAGGACAAGGATCTCTACACTTCTGATTAATACAAGCATGATGTGCCAAGCACTCGCTGTTGCTGACACACTCTGGTCGGCAGTTAGGCGGAGAATTGATAAATCCAGGCATGCAGGTGCACGATGGAGAATCGTTCACCACCTGACACAGGGCGTTGGGACCACAAGGTGATGGCTTGCACACGTTTATGATTTCCGGCTTCGTTTCCACTAAAAATCGTACAACAGGTAAGTAACGTCTCGTTGTATCTACGGACACGTTAGATAAAAGTGTCCTTACTGATAGGGTCACATCTGACGAACGGATCCCCGGACAACCCCGCAGGACAACTGCATAAGGGATTGTGATTGATGACCTGACACTGTGCACGAATGCCACAGCTTCCTATACACGGATTCACGCACTTCAAGTTGCTACAGGCTTCGTTCCTGGGACAGTCTGAACTAACGGTACACTCTGGTCGACAAGATGGAGGACTTCCAACGTAACCAGGCACGCAGGAACAGACTGCCTGTCCATTGACACTGCGGCACTGACTGTTTGGACCGCAGGGAGAAGGATTGCATGGTGTTTCAGGGCTTGTTTCTATGAAAACATCGAGCAACATGTTATCAATTACGTCTGACAATGGATACCTTCATCAGATTTTCAAATCTCTATTGAATTCTCTATCAAATATCTATGGAACGGTCTTCATCAAATATTAGGTACCTTGAACAGGGGAACAGAGCACGAAAGCGTTGCCACCGGTACCAGGCGCGCAACTGCACATCGGAATGTGGTTGAAAACATTGCAAATAGCATTCTGTCCACAAGTATTGACACAAGGGTCTGCACACTTGTTGCGTACGCAGGCCTGGTTCGTGGGACAATCGGTGTTGAGGACACACTCTGGTCTACAGCCCGCGTAAGGATCGCCTCTGTACTCGGCTAAGCAAGTGCAGATTCCATTGTTGCATTCTGCGTTCGCTCCGCAGGGTGATGGATTGCAGGGATCATCGGGAAGTACCGGTTCTAAAAATCGGAGATATGAATATCGGTGGACTATCAGCACTGAATATCAGTAACCTGAATTAGGTCTAGAGATTGTCTTACGTGGTGGAGGTTTCGGGTTGCAGTTGGTGAAGGGGTCTCCGGTGTAACCTTCCATGCAGCTGCAAACCGGCACGTGGTTCATGACGCTGCACTGAGCAAAGCTGCCGCAAGAGCCAGGACACGGGTCCCTACACTTTTCTCGCATGCAAGCCTGGTTGGGAGAGCAGTCCGAATTCACGATACACTCTGGTCGACAGTTTGGTGGACTACCGATGTAGTTTGGCAAACAGGAACAGGAAGATAGACCGTTGATGTCGCGACACTCTGCGTTTGCACCGCAGGGTGAAGGGACGCAAGGATTGAAAGGCACCACTGCTGGAGGGATTTCTACAAATTTAGAGAATCATTCGAGTAGCTATTCTTGATTAGAAAAAATTAGTAACGAAGACGAGGAACGGTCCTCTCACCTGGCACTGGGAAGCAACGCGAGAATGGGTCACCGGTGTACCTTTGTCTGCAGGCACAGATAGGACTATGATGGATAACGTTACACTCTGCGTTCAGACCACACGGTCCAGGACAAGGATTCTGGCATTTCTGATTGATACACGCGAGGTTTGACGGACATTCCGAGCTGACCACGCATTCTGGTCGACATCCAGGTGGAGTACCAATGAACTGCGGTAAGCAGGAGCAGACTGCTTGTTCATTGACAACTTGACATCGACTGTTTGGTCCACAGGGTGACGGGGAACATGGGTCTCTCCTGTCCTCAACTGTATAAAAGGTGGAGTTAGGAAAGTTCCGGTCTAACAATTTGTGACAAAAGAAGATAGTCTTGATTTACCAGGTTGTGTGAACGGTTGACAAAATTGATAAGGCTGTCCACTGTATCCAGGGAAGCAAGTACAGGTTGGTAAGTGGTTGACAACTTGGCACTCGGCATTCGTGCCACAAGCTCCAGGACACGGGTCCTGGCACTTGGAACGAATGCAAGCACGCGTGGACATGCAATCAGAGTTCATGACACACTCTGGACGACAACCCTCGTAAGGATTGCCAACGTAATCGGGTAAACAAGTGCAAGAACCCACTCCGGCTTGTTCTTTGCAAATAGCGTTTGAACCACAAGGGGATGGTGTGCAGGGAGTCGAAAGAACTGGCTGCATCTCGTCTAAAACGCAAGGTTAACTGATTATTATGTTCTTAAGGAACATCGTTGTCATCTGACCGGGATCTTACTTTGTCTCTGGAAGCACTGGGTGAAGGGATCACCGTCGTAGCCGACGAGACACACGCACATTGCTGTGTGGCTCACTACGCGGCACTCGGCGTTAGCTCCACAGGAGCCGGGACAAGGATCTCTGCACTTGTTGTTGATGCATGCCAAGTGTGTAGGGCATTCGCTGTTGCTGATGCACTCTGGTCTACAGTTGGGAGGTGTTCCGATGAATTCAGGCGAACAAGAACACGAAGGCGAGTCGTTTATCACCTGGCAGACCGCGTTAGGTCCACATGGCGATGGTTGGCAAGGATTGATAGGGACTAACGGTTCTTCCGCTGCAATATCAACGATATTTCGTTATACGAGCTGTTCGATGAAATAAAGGTTCTGTTGATGTACTGAGCTCACGTTTTAGCTCGCATCTGACGAAAGGATCGCCGGTGAAGCCTGCTGGGCAGCTGCACACAGGGTTGTGATTTATCACTTGACACTGGGCTCTGACACCGCAGGATCCAGCGCAAGGATTCATGCATCTCTGATTGCTGCAAGCTTGGTTCTTTGGACAGTCAGAACTGACGGTACACTCGGGTCTGCAGGAGGGAGGCGTTCCAATGAAATTGGCCACGCAAGAGCAAACTGCTTGCTCGTTAACTACGCGACAGACACTGTTGGGTCCGCAAGGAGATGGATTGCATGGGTCTTCGGGTCCTGAAATGGAATTTAAAGAGGAATTTAAGGTGGATATCTTGTCGTGGGTAGATGCTGAACGGATACGTACCTCTGCTCGGACGACAAGAAACGAAAGCATTTCCTGTCATGCCAGGCAGACAACTACACATGGGGACGTGATTGTAGACATTGCACTGTGCGTTCTGACCGCAGGTTCCAGGACACGGGTCCACGCACTTGTTGCGAATACAAGCTTGAGACAGGGTGCAGTCGTTGTTCAGAACACACTCGGGTCGACAACCGGTGTAAGGGTCGCCTTGATACTCCGGCAAACAGGAACAGGTGCCATCCGTGCACATTGCGTTGGGGCCACAAGGGGAGGGATTGCATGGGTCCGCGGGTACTACGGGTTCTTCTATCGCTAAATAGTTGAAAATAATTATCGTACTGATTTAACCCGATCGATATGAACACGTAGAATCCTTACGTCTTGGATAACAATTCGTGAACGGGTCTCCGGTGAAACCATCTGGGCAAGTGCAAGACGGTGTGTGGTTGATAACATTACAGGTAGCCGATAATCCGCAGGATCCTGGACAAGGATCTCTACATCTTTCGTTTATGCAAGCTTGACTACTGGGGCAATCGGAATTTATGGTACATTCGGGTCTGCAGTTGGGTGGACTGCCGATATAGGTCGACAGACAAGAACAGGAAGGTGCACCGCCAATATCGCGACACTCCGCGTATGGTCCACACGGTGAAGGCACACATGGGTTCTGTGAAACTGGGCCAGGTGCAGGTTCTGAAAGATTCGGTTTGTGAGGAAGCTGAAAAACTTTCTCAAAATGGCATTCAAACGCCTTTGAGGTTATCTTACTTGGCACGGGGAAGCATCTACTGAAAGGATCTCCTGTGTATGCCTGTTTGCAGCTACAAATCGGGCTATGATTCAGGACCATGCAGTTGGTGTTCGATCCACACGGTTGTGGACAAGGGTTCACACACTTATTGTTAACGCAAGCTCTGTTGGTTGGACACTCCGAGCTCACTACACATTCGGGTCGACATCCCGGAGGACTTCCGATGTACTCTGGTAAACAGGTGCAAACTGGCTGATTGTTGACCACTCTACATTGACTGTTTGGTCCACACGGAGATGGATTGCAGGGTTCTCTTGGAATCGGTTCTGATTTTTAAAAAAAAGGAGGTCATCATCTTGACATTTTTGTCGATTGAATTTTCGGAAGAACGTAATTACCGGATTCCATGATGGGATTACAGTATCTGAATGGATCGCCGGTGAAACCAGCCATGCATGTGCAAGCTGGCGAGTGATTGATCACTTGACAGACCGCGTTTTGACCACAAGTTCCTGGACAAGGATCCTGGCACTTGGAACGAACGCAAGCCATGTTGGACACGCAGTCAGAGTTCACCGTACATTCCGGACGACATCCCTCGTAGGGATTTCCAATATAGTCTGGCAAACAGGTGCAAGAACCTGCTCCGTTTTGCTCTTTACACGCAGCGTTTGCTCCACAGGGTGACGGTGTGCAGGGTGATGCGTTCTCGACAATTGTTGCTACAATGACACGTTAAATGCAAAACTGTTGTCTCTAACTCTATCGCGGTCTCTACATCGTTAACTCTAGTATCTCTAGTAGATATATCTCTTACGTTGTTGCATAACGCATTGGGTGAACGGGTCTCCAGTGTATCCGCTCAGACACACGCACATGGGCGTGTGACTCACAACGCGACACTCCGTGTTTGATCCACAAGCACCGGGACACGGGTCTCTACACTTTTGATTCATGCAAGCTAAATGGGCGGTACATTCGTTGTTGCTGATGCACTCCGGTCTGCAATTAGGCGGAGTTCCAGTAAATTCGGACAGACACGAGCAAGAGGGTGAGTCGTTCACCACGCGGCACTGGGAGTTTGGTCCACAGGGAGACGGCTGGCAAGGGTTCACTGGCACGACCGGTGTTTCCGCTATTGGATCAAGTTTAGAATTGAAAAATCACTTGTTGAACGAATTCGATTAATCACGATAGATCCTTACTTATTGGGTCGCATCTGGTGAAGGGGTCTCCAGAGTGCCTTGGGAGGCAAGTACAAATGGGATTATGGTTGGCAACCTGGCACTGAGTCCTCAGACCACAGGTACCTAGACAAGGATCTATGCATCTCTGATTGCTGCAGGCTTGATTGCGCGGGCAATCGGAACTGACTACGCATTCGGGTCGACAAGATGGCGGAGTGCCTAGGTAGCCTTGAACGCAAGAGCACACTGCTTGATCGTTCACCACGCGACACTGACTGTTTGGACCGCAAGGAGAGGGTCTACAAGGGTCCATCGGACGTACTGGTTCTATGAAAGAATTACGTTGTTTGAAACAGAAATAACCTACAAAGTTAAGCATATGAAGTACTGGTCTGCACCTTGTAAGACGGAACAGATAACGAACGCATTTCCAGACATTCCAGGTGGACAGCTACACATGGGCACGTGATTATAAACATCGCAGACTGCGTTTTGTCCGCAAGTTCCGGTGCAAGGATCTGCGCATTTGTTACGAATACAAGCTCTGTTCGCGGGACAGTCGTTGTTGAGGACACATTCGGGTCGACAAAGTTCGTACGGGTTTCCTTGGTACTCGGGAAGGCAAGTACAGACGCCGTCATTGCATTCCGCGTTCGGGCCACAGGGTGAAGGATTGCAAGGGTCTGATGGGGCTTCTACCGCTGCAAAATGATTAGAATTTGTACCCTAACAACCTAATAGCCTAAAAAGTAAAAATTATAAGTAAACTGTAAATTAAAAATCTTACGTTGAGGCGGTAGTGGCTGGCAATTAGTGAAAGGGTCTCCCGTGAAACCTTCGGGACAAGTACACGCGGGTGTGTGATGAATGACGTTGCATATGGCGCCGAAACCGCACGAGCCGGGACACGGGTCCCTACACTTTTCGCTCATGCAAGCTCGATTGCTAGGGCAATCAGGATTTATCGTACATTCCGGTCTACAGTTTGGCGGGCTGCCCATGTAATTCGGTAAACAGGAACAAGATGGAGAGCCTCCGATATCGCGGCACTCCGAGTAGGGTCCGCAAGGTGATGGTACACAAGGGTTTTCAACGGGGCTGGGCAATGGTTCTGAAAATAATTTGCGATGACAATCTACCCGTTTAGTAGTAGCCTTACTCAAAGTTAGATAACTTATTTGGCTATTAATTTGGGAGAGCGGGAAGGGATTCTACCTGAACAGGTTCAAGTTATTCTTATCTGAGAAATTAATTGGTAAATGAAGCAACCGAATTGATATAAGATTCATCTCTTGAACAATTAAGTCATCAAGTTCCTCTTACTTGGTGTCGGGAAACATCTGGTGAATGGGTCACCGGTGAAGTCCAGCTTGCAAGCACAGATAGGACTGTGGTTCACGACCCTGCAGTCCGCGTTGGTGCCACAACGACCGGCACAAGGCTCGGTACACTTCTGATTAACGCAAGCTCTGTTCGAGGGACATTCAGAACTGACTACGCATTCCGGTCGACATCCTGGAGGACTGCCTACGTATTCGGGAAGGCAAGAACAGACAGCCTGGCCATTGTTAACGCGGCACAGGCTGTTGGGTCCACACGGCGAGGGACTACATGGATTTCCTTCGAGAACGGCTGCAAGTCGTGAATGATTGCGTTCGAAATTGATCGACTGACACGTTTGAATCGTGCTCTAAATGCGTTACACTTTGGAATTAGTGTGTTAATGGCGGATATAATTCGCCCGTAGGCTATGATTACGATGAAATTGTCGATGTGGTTATGAAGAAGCTTCTCTAACGTTATATCATCTCTAAGGAGGCGTTCGTGACATGGCGATGACTATGATAAATGATCACTGGTGAGGTATCAACTTACGAGCTGTCGGTTGAACGTAACAGTTCACGAAAGGATCACCCGTGAATCCAGCCAGACAAGTGCAGCTTGGCAGGTGATTTATCACCGCGCAATCAGCGTTCTGGGCACACGTGCCAGGACAAGGATCCTGGCACTTGGATCTTATGCAGGCCAAGTTCGAGGGGCAGTCGGAATTCACGGTGCATTCCGGTCGACATCCTTCGTACGGGTTTCCTATGTAATCCGGGGCACAAGTACAGGATCCTGCACCGTTCTGTTCTTTGCATATCGCGTTAGGGCCGCAGGGCGACGGTGTGCAGGGGGACTGCGGCGTGGGTTCGATCTCGGCTAAAAAAACGGGGTCACAGGGTCAGAGTTAATAACCATCAACACCAGTTGAATCCCCAAAATGTTAATACACTGATGATTAAACTATCCAATCTAATCTAATTATATTAATCGATCCTCGTGAAGGATGGACACCAAGATTAGGGGACTACTGTGTTCTTGTTGTGACGTGTCCTGGTTTTGTTGAGTACAGAATGCTCGTGTTTGTTTTGTAATATGCTTACGTCGTTTCAGGATGCATTGTGTGAACGGATCACCAGTGTAGCCACCGAGACAGACACACATCGGTGTGTGACTGACCACACGGCACTCCGCGTTGGAACCACACGAGCCTGGGCATGGGTCTCGACACTTTCGATTGATGCAGGCCAAGTTACTTGAACACTCGCTGTTGCTCACGCATTCCGGTCTACAGTTTGGCGGGGAACCGATAAAGTCGGGCAAACAGGCACAGGACGGTTTGTCGTTGATCGTTTGGAACACGGAATTGGGACCGCATTGGCAGGAGGCGCACGTGTCTTCTTGTGGCGCGCTCACAGCTACGGAGATAAAGGAGTATCAGCAATTCCGATCGTTTCAACATTTCTGAACGAATTCTCCAAAGAAACAGATCTTACTGATGAATTCGCATCTAGTGAAGGGGTCGCCTGTAAAGCCGGACGGACAGCTGCACACAGGATTGTGATTGACAACTTGACAGAGTGCTTTCAAGCCGCAAGTGCCGGAACAGGGGTCGATACATTTCTGGTTATTGCAAGCCTGATTCCTGGGACAATCTGAACTGACCACGCACTCTGGTCTACAGGTGGGAGGGTTACCGAGGTACCCTGGTACGCAGGAACATACAGCTTGGTCGTTTATTGCTCGACACCGACTGTTGGGTCCGCAAGGAGACGGGTTACAGGGGTTCACCTGAACTGGTTCTGGGAGACAATGTAAATTCGTTAATGCAGTTACTGATTTAGGTAAAGGACTTGTGCTGTAACCAGTCTTCGTACCTTCCATTTTGTCACAGGATATGAACGCGTTGCCAACCATACCAGTTGGACAACTGCACATGGGTACGTGGTTCAGGACATTGCAAACCGCGTCTCTGCCGCAGATGCCTGTACACGGATCCACGCACTTGTTGCGAACGCAGGCTCTGTTCAGAGGACAGTCGTTGTTAAGGACACACTCTGGTCGACAACCGGTGTAAGGATCACCCTGGTAGTCTGGTAAGCAAGTGCACGCTCCTGCGTTGCACTGCGCGTTTGGTCCACACGGTGACGGATTACAGGGGTCAGATTCGGGAGGTGGTACTGCAAGAATTGGTGTAAATTGGTAGAGGAATTGGACGAATTGAATTCGAAGCGAATCCTGATCAAACTCTTACGTTGTGGCGGTGTTGGGTAACAGTTGCTGAACGGATCTCCGGTGTAACCTTGAATACAAGTGCAAATGGGAACGTGATTGATCACGCTGCACTGAGTGGATACTCCGCAGGATCCTGGGCATGGATCTATACATCTCTGTCTGATGCAAGCTCGGTTGCTGGGACAATCCGAGTTTATAACGCATTCTGGTCTACAATTGGGAGGACTTCCCATGTAGGTGGGCAAACACTGGCAAGATGGTCCGCCGTTAACCACGCGACACTCGGAATTTGGACCACAAGGGGAAGGCAAACACGGTTGCGATGCCTCGACCGCTGCAGGAGGCAGAGCTTCTGAAAAGGCAAGCCAATTGAAGAGAGTGTCCTTCGAATTTGATTCAATTTCCAGGTAAGGACACTTACGTTGCATGGGGAAACACCTCGTGAAAGGATCTCCGGTGTACGACTCTCTACAAGCACAGATTGGACTGTGGTTCCTGATTACGCAGGTGGTGAACGTGCCACACGAGGCAGGACATGGGTTCACGCATTTCTGATTCACGCATGCACGATCCTGAGGACATTCTGAATTCAGAACGCACTCGGGACGACACATGGGCGGGGATCCTGTGTATTCTGGCAGACAGGAGCAGACTCCTTGTCCGTTTACCACTCGACACTGACTGTTGGGTCCGCAGGGTGAAGGTTGACACGGGTCCTGGTACTTCATTTCTTCTACGAAATTTTAACCTTCTTAGTATACTGTCTTCAGGATAGTTTTCAAAGAACCTTCAAAAGGTTCGACAAACTGATTGGAAGTGTACCTGTTTCACGAATCAAGGTGCAGTATTGGAAAGGATTTCCGCTATATCCAGGAATACAAGTGCAAGCAGGTCGATGATTGATGACCCTGCACTCGGTGTTCGTTCCGCAGGTGCCTGGACATGGGTCCTGACATTTCGAACGTATGCAACTCGACGTAGGTGGACAATCCGTGTCGACGACACATTCGGGTCGACAACCTTCGTAGGGGTTGCCGATGTAGTCGGGTAAACAGGAGCAGGAACCCACACCGTTCTGTTCCTTGCATATGGCGTTGAAGCCACACGGTGATGGTTTGCAGGGAGACAGATCAATGGGTACAGCTAGAAGGTATCAGCGAAATTAATCGATGAACGGATCGATTGGGAAGAGTCTAGATATCGTTTGATCCTTACGTGGCTTAGGAGTGCACTGAGTGAAAGGATCACCGGTGAAGTCGCCAGGACAGACACACATGGGTGTGTGGCTGACCACGCGACATTCTGCGTTAGCTCCGCAGGATCCAGGACAAGGATCTCTACACTTTTGGTTGACGCAAGCCAAGTGACTAGCACACTCGCTGTTACTGACACATTCTGGTCTACAATTAGGAGGAGAGCCTGTGAACTCCGGCAAACAGGAGCAAGAGGGAGCGTTGTTCACGACTCGGCACTGAGAGTTAGGTCCACAAGGAGATGGCTCGCACGCGTTTTCTGACACTACAGGTTCGGGTGCTAAAAGTACGCCGATAATTAATACCAAAGATCAATCGTATCGACGAAGTTGAACGTTGCAACGAAGGATCTTACGTCTTGGAATACACTGAACGAAAGGATCGCCAGTGTGTTCTGGCAGACAACTGCATACGGGGTTGTGATTGACTACGTTACACACGGCTCGGAATCCGCAAGAACCAGGACAAGGATTTGTACACTTCTGATTGCTACAAGCTTCCGTGAGGGGACAGTCGGAGCTGACTGCACACTCCGGTCTGCAGGTAGGTGGTGCACCCAGAAATCCTGCCACGCAGGAGCAGACAGGCTGCTCGTTGATCTCTCTGCAGACGCTGTTCGGTCCGCAAGGCGATGGCGAACATGGGTTCCTCTTTACCGAATCTATGATCGTTATATCGTTATAGAAATTTGGGACGTTCAAATGTGATCAGCCTAAAGAGACAGGCAATACCTTGAAGAACAGAGCACTGAACGAAAGCGTTTCCGACCATTCCATTAGGACAACTGCACATGGGTATGTGATTATGCACCAGGCACTGAGCGTTCTGACCACAGGTGCCTGGGCAAGGATCAACGCACTTGTTCCTGACACAGGCAAGATTTTGTGGACAATCCGTGTTCAAGACACACTCTGGTCGACAACCAACGTAAGGGTCACCCTGGTACTCTGGCAGACAAGTGCAGACACCGTTGTCGCAACGAGTGTTAGGGCCACAGGGCGACAGGGCACACGGGTCAGTGACTACCGGCATAGCTGTTAAAGGAACGTATGAGTTATCCTGGATTTCCTGTAAATTTCTAATCGAAGTTAATCTTCCTTACTTGGCTGGATGGGTACGGGATAACAGTTACTGAAGGGGTCTCCGGTGTATCCTTCGGGACAAGTGCACATGGGCACGTGGTTGTAAACCGTGCACATGGACGTGACACCGCAGGATCCTTGGCAAGGATCTCTGCACTTCTCGCTGGAACACGCGAGGTTCATGGGACAGTCGGAGTTGACGCGACATTCTGGTCGACAGTTGGGCGGGGATCCGATGTATCGTGGCAAACAGGAACAAGATGGAGTGCCAGCGAAGTTCCTGCACTCCGCGTACATACCGCAGGGCGACGGTACGCAGGGGTCTTTCGGGACTAAAGAGCAGTCGTTCTGGGGCGATTCTGGAATTTATTTTCTTGATATTATCTTTGGACGATGAGCTTAAGCTTGGATGATTTTTATAAAGCCGTGAATATTTCGTGAGCGATGATGATGGATTCACTCGACACGTAGTTGTAAATCAGCGACCAGGTTGAAATGGTGGATGAGATGATCAAGCTGGTATAAGAAGAAGTATCCTTACGTGGAGCGGGGAAACATTTCGTGAACGGGTCTCCGGTGTATCCAAGGTTGCAGATGCAAATGGGGCTGTGGTTGATCACCTTGCATTGCGTATTGATACCGCAGGAATTCGTGCACGGTGAGGTGCACTTCTGATTGATACACGCGAGTTCCAAGGGGCACTCGCTGTTCACCACGCACTCGGGTCGACAGTTCGGTGGGTTTCCAATGAAATTCGTCAGGCAGGTACACACAGCGTGGTCGTTCACGTTTCGACATTTACTGTTCGGTCCACAAGGGGAGGGACTACACGGGTCTGAATCTATCAGCGTGGCTGTATAGGGCAAAATTCGTATTAAGTTTGGAATAGCTGCGATCGAAGCTGGGTGCTTTTCTGGTTGTGCGCTGAAGCTTTCGTATGCAAAGACTGGGTACAAAATGGAAGCTTACGAGCAACAGAGGCCGGGGAACAATAGGTGAAGGGATTGCCAGTGTATCCGGGGTTACAAGAACAGACTGGCACGTGATTGATCGTTTCGCATCGGGCTTGCAATCCACAGGTTCCTGGGCAAGGGTCCCTGCACTTGAGGCCCGCGCAGGCCATCGTCTTGGCGCAATCGGAATTTTGGGTACATTCGGGTCTGCATCCTTCGTACGGGTCACCTATGTAGTCTGGCAAACAGGAACAGGAACCAACGCCGTTGTTCTCGCGACAAATCGCGTTGGTACCGCACGGGGAAGGCTCGCATGGTTTCCTAAGGTCTAGGGGTGTATCTGATGGAAAGAAAAGAAACACTTTCTGCTTTAGTTTCATTGATCGTGCAACGGTGGTGGGTCAAAGCTTGTGCAGTGGCGTGATCTATTTCTCTGTTCAGCGTCGATGAATTCTTATGGGTTTGAGACGCAAAGCGGAAGCTCTCTTCGACGATTTCAACGCTCGATTGATCGTGGCTCGCTTTAGTTTGTATTGTTAGGGTGTTTCGTGAGTGTGGCTATTCATGTTTCATTAGGAGTTTATTTCGTTATTATTCGTTATGGTAATATCATTCGTTTTCCATGAAGCGTGTTTTGGGGATCCAGGTACATTTCTATAAGCATGTTTTCGATGGGGGGGATCAGACAAGCTCATTTTAGGGGTTAATTTCTCCGTGTCCAGGTTTAACGAGGGTCAAAGGGACGCATAGGACAAAGTGTTTCTAACTAAACACTGGTGCAGGACATTTTACCTCCAGGTATGATTAGGGATGATCGTGCGGTGTTCTTCCTAGTCAGAGGGTACTAATGGGTTATCGATCAGGGGATGAGTGCAATTAAGAGCCTATACTCCATAGGCCCCGCCACCATTCGTTCTCTTGACACGGTTATTTCTCGGGGTAAGTACGCAAGGGACGAAGGCGTGCTGTTCTCAACGAACTAGTTAATCGCATGGGGTGATTCGTTTGCAATCGACTTTTATCGTGAGTGCAAAATAATTTCTAAGGCCCCGCCACCATCGTGACGCTTTGTCACTTTGTTAGGGCCATTCGTTAATTCTCGTCAACGGCGATGATCGCTTTTTGTTAGAGAACGCAATGAACGGGGTTAGAAAAGGTATGAACGAAAGCACTTACCTGCGTTGCCCGCGTGCAAAGGGCAAATTTTGCATGGAAGAGAAAAAGAATAGCGAAAAGTTGTTACAGTGAACTCACCCTTGGCGAACGGCTCACAAACGCTGAACGGATTTCCGGTGTAACCTTCGACACAAGCACACACCGCGTGGTGATTCACTACCGAACACTGCGCGTTCAGACCGCACAAACCCGCGCACGGATCGCGACACTTTTGTTGCATACACGCCAAATGCGGCGGACACTCGGGATTTATCGTACACTCCGGTCTACAATTTGGCGGAACACCGATGTAATTTTCGATGCACGAACAAGCTGGACTGTCGCCTCGCACTTGACACTCCGCGTTTGGTCCACATGGTGATGGCTGGCATGGGTTCTTTGGTACCGGTGGGGTCTCTGCGAATAAATCAAATATTTATAGGGTAAACTTTAGAAACATGTAACACTCGTTACAGAATGAATAATTACAAACGTAACACTCAAATCAGTCATAACAAGAAATGGCATTTCGTAAGAAAAAGAAACTTACTGGGCATCGGGTAGCATCTGGTGAACGGATCCCCGGTGTGTCCCTCGTGGCAGCTACATATAGGATTGTGATTGACCACTTGACATCTGGTGTTCTGCCCACAGGTACCAGGACAAGGATCCTGACACTTGTTGTTGAGACATGCCTGAGTCAAAGGACACTCCGCACTAACTACACATTCAGGTCTGCAGGCTGGAGGACTGCCAATAAATCCTGATTGGCAAGAACAGACTGCGTGGTCGTTCACCACTTTGCAGATGCTGTTTGCTCCGCAAGGAGATGGCGTGCACGGCTGTTTACGTGGTTCTGGAAAATTAAACATTTATTTAGTGATCATACAAATACATGTCCATACATGGTCCCGAGTGATGATCATATATCTGGATATTGTGATCCAACTTACCATCAGGCACGTGTTGTCTACACAGAGTGAAAGGATCTCCGGTGGTTCCAGCAGGACAACTGCACATAGGAATGTGGTTGACAACATCACACTTCGCACTCGTTCCACAAGTGCCAACACATGGATCCACACAGTAATGGTTGACGCAAGCTTTCACTCGAGAACAGTCCGAGTTCATGGTGCACTCCGGACGACAATAAGAATAAGGATCACCGAAATAGTTCGGAAGACACGAGCAAACTCCATCGTCGCATTCCGCGTTGGGTCCACAAGGTGAGGGGTTGCATCGATCCTCCGGTGTTTTTGGTTGTTCTGCAAACCGAATATGTTCATAAAACCTGTTTACGGTATAAAAAGTAAAAGATACGTACCTATTATCTGCGAGCACAGCGTGAAAGGATCTCCAGTGAATCCTGTCTGGCACAAGCAGACAGGAATATGATTCTGCACTCTGCAGTCCGCGTTCTGACCACAAGATCCAACGCAGGGATCTCGACACTTCTCTGAAATGCACGCCTGGGTCGATGGGCAGTCAGTGTTGACTACACACTCTGGGCGACAGTTAGGTGGAAGTCCTATGTAGTTCTTCAAGCAAGAACAAGCTGCTTGGTCGCCGATTGCCCTGCACTCTGCGTACAGACCACATGGGCTTGGGTTGCAAGGATCACCCACTGGTGGCATTGGTGTCACTGGAAAACAAATAAAATATTGACAAGTTATCCAAAAGTGACATATAGAAGGGGTAAGATTTGAATTAGGGAGAGTACGAAGTAGATATATCTGAAACTTCGACCTACCTGTATGAGGATAGCATCTGGAGAAAGGATCTCCAGTGGTTCCTTGCGGACAGCTGCACAGTGGATTGTGATTGATCACCCTGCAATTGGCTCCCACTCCACACGTTCCAGGACAAGGATCGGTACACTTGTACTTGTAGCACGCTCTATTTTGTGGACACTCGGAGTTCACCACGCATTCAGGTTTGCAATTTGGAGGCGAACCTATGTAAGACTCCTGACAGGTGCACACGGCTTGATTATTGACAGCTCGGCACAGACTGTTAGGACCACACGGAGATGGACTGCACGGATCGACCACTGTGGGTTCCGTTACTGGACTCAATGGAAGAGTGCAACTCGTGAAAGGATCTCCTATGTAGCCAGGCTGACAGGTGCAAGTTGGAATATGGTTGATGACCGAACATTGAGCCTGAATGCCGCACACTCCTGGACAAGGATCCTCGCACTTGTTGCGAACGCAGGCCTTGTTGGTTGGGCAGTCGGAGCTGAGGATGCACTCTGGCTGACATCCTTCGTAAGGATTTCCGTGATAATCGTCGATGCAGATGCAAGCACCCACGTTGTCGCGTTGCTGGCAGATGGCGTTAGGCCCGCAGGGTGATGGTTCGCATGGGTTGATGGCTTCCTCTGCAAGTTATGATAATAGTTAGTTAAAGAAACTAATAGATAAACTTCAAACACGAAACTGAAAATTTAGAGTGCTTAAAAACGGGCATACCTTCCAATACAATGCACTGGACGAATGGATTTCCTGTGTAACCGGACGTGCAGGAACACGTGACGGCGTGATTGACTACGATACATCTGGCGTTTTCTCCGCAAGATCCAGGACAAGGATCTGTACACTTCGAGTTTATGCACGCCTTGTCGGTCGGACAGTCAGGGTTGATGAGACATTCTGGACGACAAGATGGCGGTGTGCCGATGTAGGAAGGAAGACAAGAACAGGACGGATATCCGTTTACGTTCTGGCACTGAGCGTTTGGTCCACAAGGTGAAGGATTGCAAGGATCTCCCATATCTTTAACTTCTGGTGAAACTGTAAACGTAATAATTAACAGGTTATGTGACTTCAAACAGCGTAGTTTCTCTTAAAGACTTAATACCACATCGTAGCTATTAACGTACTTGAAATATCGTAGCAACTCTTGAAGGGATCTCCAGTCTGACCAGAAAGACAGCTGCAAATCGGCGAATGGTTGATCACCTCGCACCTAGCGTTCAGTCCGCAGGATCCTAAGCAAGGATCCGTACACTTCTTGTTGATGCAAGCACGAGTTGGCGGACACTCGGAACTGACTACACACTCTGGTCTACAAGATGGCGGAGAGCCCAGATAGCCTTGAAGACAAGAACACACAGCGTGGTCCTCGATGTTGCGACACTGGCTGTTTGGTCCACATGGTGAGACAGGTGAGCATGGATCTTTCGACGGTTGGGAGACTGCAATGATTTGTATTTAAGTACTAACTGCAACGAGTTGTTTTAAGCACAAACTTTTAACTAGCATATTTACCTGCAGGTTGTACACGGCAGCTGACGAACGGATCTCCAACGTAGCCAGCCAGACAAGAACAAACGGGAATGTGATTCACCACGTCGCAAACCGCATTCTGACCACACGTTCCTGGACAAGGATCCTTGCATTTGTTCTTTAGGCAGGTCTTGTCTCGTGGACACTCGGAATTGAGGATGCACTCTGGTCGACAGGATTCGTACGGGTTGCCGATGTATTCTGGCAGACATTCGCAATCACCGTTGTTGCATATCGCGTTCGGTCCGCAAGGCGATGGACTGCATGGATCGCTCACAGGTGGCAAAGTAGCTGCACAAGAATTTGTTGTTATAGATCATGAAAATATCTCTACAAAGCTAGAAGATATAGATCATTCTCTTACTCGGAGGGATGATGGTGCACTGTGTGAATGGGTCTCCAGTGAATCCCTCCATACACGTGCACACGGGTATGTGATTAAGAACGTGGCACTGAGCGTTGACACCGCACGACCCTGGACAAGGATCCTGACACTTCTGGTTCACGCAAGCAAGGTGACTCTTGCACTCGGAGCTCAGTATACACTCCGGTCTACATTCTGGAGGCACACCGATGTAGTTCGGTAAACAGGAACACGCCGGGTTTCCGGATATGATCTGGCACAAGGAATTGGGACCACATGGCGATGGAGTACAAGACGGTGGTCTCTCGGTGGTTGACGGAACATCTACAGCTATCAGAGAAACCGTGAAATATTAGAAAAATTCAGGTTGCAACAGTAGCCAGTAAATTATTCTTACCATAAGGAGAACACTGAGTGAAAGGATCTCCTGTGAAGCCAACAGGACAAGTGCAGATCGGATTGTGATTCTTCGTGGTGCACTGTGCCCTCAGTCCGCAGGTGTTCGGGCAAGGATCGGCACACTTCTTGTTCAGACAAGCTAAGTGAGCTGGACACTCGGCATTGACAACACACTCTGGTCGACAGTTTGGTGGAATTCCTCTGTATTCCGGAAGGCAGGTGCACACTGCTTGACCGTTAACTTCGCGGCACTTGCTGTTGGGTCCGCACGGCGATGGTGAACATGGATCCAACGGTGGAACTCCTGAAAATTGACAGAAAAAACTGTATCCGAGACTCAATTTATGTCTATGTCTAATCAAGAATGACATTTACTTGTCATCTCTTTAATTTCGCATGCGTAGTACGGGTCTCCAGTGTATCCAGGAGGACAAGTGCAAACTGGAACGTGCTGCTGAACTTTACAGATGGATAGCGTGCCGCAGGTGCTGGGACAAGGATCTGAACACTTGAATCCAACGCAGGCCAACTGTGGAGCACAGTCGTTGTTCGACTCGCATTCCCTGTGACATCCTCTTTCGTTGTCGTAGGGATCTCCGATAAAGTCTGGCGGACATGCACAGGCTCCCGCACCGTTCCTCTCGCGACACTGCGCGTTTGGACCGCAAGGATTCGGCAGACACGGATTCGATACACTTATGTCCGTAGCTGAGAAAGAGACAAGAGAATGTGATGCATGAAATTGGAATTGAATCACAAGGAATTCGACATCAAGACGGAAACTTACTTGGAGGAGGTGCCAGGACGCAGCGCACACTAGCGTCCCCTTCGTACCCTTCGGGGCAAGTGCAGATAGGCACATGATTTTGAACCGTGCACCTCGCAAGCTCTCCGCAAGCACCAGGACAGGGATTCTTGCATCTCTGTTCTATGCAGGCAGCCGAGTGGAAGCAGTCCGAATTGTCCGTGCACTCGGGTCTACAATTTGGAGGACGACCTACAAAGTTCAGGAGACACGAACAGGCTGGTTGCGAGCCGATCACTCTGCACTGCGAATTTGGACCGCAAGGATTCGGTGAGCAAGGATTTCCCAGATCTTTGAACGGTGGCTGAGACACGTTGAACCTGGTGCACTGTATCAACGGGTTTCCGGTGTAACCAGTTGCACATGTGCAGATAGGGTTGTGGTTGACCGTCAGGCACTTGGTGTTCAAACCGCAGGAACCTGGACATGGATCTGCGCACTTGTTCTCGATGCATGCTTTGTTCTGGGAACAATCTGAGCTGACTATGCACTCTGGTCGACAGGTGGGTGGTACTCCGACGAATCCTGGTTGACACAGACACACCGCGTGTTCATTGTGCACGCGGCAGTTGCTGTTGGGTCCACAAGGTGAAGGCTCGCAGGGGTTTATCGGCCGAGGTTCCGGCGTCACTTCTATTCCGGTGCATACGTTGAATGGGTCTCCAGTGTATCCGGGCAAACAGGAGCAGGATGGAGCGTGGTTGATCACCCTGCAAGTTGCTCCTTGGCCGCAGGTGCCGGGGCAAGGATTCACGCACTTGTTGTTGAGGCAAGCCTTGCTGCGATCGCAATCGGTGTTCGTGACGCATTCTGGCCTGCAGCCTGTGTACGGGTCACCGATGTACTCTGGCAGACACGTGCAAGATCCCACGCCATTTCGTTCGTTGCAAATCGCGTTTGCACCACAGGGCGATGGGTTGCACGGTGTTCGGGGTTGTTCGGTTGTTGTGGGTTCTGGAGAGGAACATGAATTTGATAGTAGTTGATACAATTGAACTTTGCAAGAGTTTACATACCTTCTAGTATTGGTACACATTCGGTGAACGGATCTCCGGTGTACCCGGTGTTGCAGATGCAAACCGGATTGTGCTTCACGACGTTGCAGTAGGTGTTCACGCCACAGGAACCTGGACACGGGTCCACACACTGTTCGTTCTGGCAGGCAAGGTTTCCTGGACAACCTTCGTTGATCACGCACTCGGGTCGGCAATTTGGAGCTCTGCCCACGTAGTTAGGTAGACAGGAACATGCTGGGAAACCGTCTATCACACGACACTGAGAGTTTGGTCCACATGGCGATGGAATGCATGGGTTGCCGCTGGGTTCTAGTCCAGGTTGCTTTGGTTCCGCTTTAAGGTACAATTCAAATTTTCGTTAAGAACTTTAAATGTTCATTATATACATGCTGCAGTTTATGTAACATGAATGGCTTGCACGTCTTACGTTCTTTGACGCATCCAAAGAATGGGTCACCGGTGTATCCGGACGTGCAGCTGCACACAGGATTGTGATTGATGACTTGGCAGTCAGCGTTCAGGCCACAAGTACCTGGACACGGGTCCCTGCACTTCTGAGCAATGCACGCCGTGTTCTGTGTACAGTCGGTGCTGACCACGCATTCTGGTCGACATTGTGGTGGGCTGCCCACGTAGTCCGGTTGACAGGAGCAGACTGCGTGATTGTCGATCACGCGACAATTACTGTATGGACCGCATGGAGATGGTTGACATGGATCACCTGGTAATGGCGTTACTGAAAGCGAAACAAAGTAACATCTTACTACCTGCTAATTAACGCAGATCGAGGAGATAAAGTGTTAAACTTACCAGACGATATGTGGCAAGATTTCAGAGGATCCCCAGTGTAGCCAGACAAGCAACTGCACGAAGGTTGATGATTGATCACTTGGCACTGAGCGTTTATGCCACAGGCGCCTATGCATGGGTCCTTGCACTTGTTGTTTATGCAAGCCTTCGTATGGACGCAGTCAGAGTTCTGGACACATTCGGGTCTGCATCCTTGGTAAGGATCTCCGGTGTAATCGGGCAGACAGGTACACGAGCCAGCTCCGTTTCGTTCTTTGCAGACTGCGTTTGCACCGCATGGAGATGGGTCACACGGTAGTGCAGCGGGGAAGGTAGCTGCAATTGAAAACAGTATTAAAACTTCTGACCAAAGGTTTAAGATAGTAATTAAATGATTAGTGTTACCTTTACTACATCCGGAAGATTGAAATAAAAAGTAATGTTAAGGTCTCTGAATATAGGTTTGAAATAGTGTGATTCGTATTACCTTTGCTACATCCAGAGAATGGATCCCCTTCGTAGCCCTCGTAGCACTGGCACATAGGACGATGATTCTGCACAGTGCAGTTCGTGTTGAACCCACAAGATCCTGCACAGGGATCCACACACTTCTTCTGAACACAGGCCAGGTAATTCGGACAGTCCTGATGGATCAGACACTCCGGTCTGCAGTTTGGTGGCGCTCCGAACATTCCACTGATGCAAGTGCAGACAGGATGATCTTCCTGCACCCGACATTCCGCGTTTGGTCCGCAGGGCGATGGCAGACAAGGATTCTTCGGTCCTGGTGGTGGTATATCTAACGAAGAAGAAAGTGAACTCCAGTATTCTTCTCTCTACACATATATTCATACAATGATACACGTACCTTCTTTGACGCATTGTGTGAACGGGTCGCCAACATAATCTGGGGGACAGCTACAAATAGGGTTGTGATTGATGACCTGGCATAATGCATTCTGCCCACACAAGCCGGGACAAGGGTCTCCACACTTCTGCCCGATGCAAGACAGGTGTGCAGGACATTCGGAGCTAACCAGACACTCTGGACGACAGGATGGAGGTGTACCGTGGTATCCTGGGCTACATGAACACACTGCACGGTCGTTCATCACGCGACAGATACTGTGGGGTCCACAAGGTGATGGCATGCAGGGGTTCTGAGCTGGCAGAGCTGAAAAGATGAATCAGATGTTCAGTTTTATCAAAGATAGTCAGTTCCATCAAAGATAGTAAATTTCATCAAAGATAAACAGTTCCAACAAGGACAATTTGTACGGAAACTTACGAGACTTCTCGACTTTGCAAGAACTAAATGGATCCCCTGTGTATCCAGGCAAGCAAGAGCAGACTGGAACGTGTTCAACCACTTCGCATTTGGCGTTCGAACCACAGACACCCGGACAAGGATCTCTACAGTGCTGATTGAAGCACGCCAGATGATTTTCGCAATCCTGGTTCACGATGCACTCTGCCTCACAGCCGTCTATATACGGATTACCAATGAACGGTGGCACGCATTTGCATTTCGCGACGCCATCTTCTTCGACGCAGATCGCGTTCTTCCCACAAGGCATCAGTAAACAGGGATCTTGCACGCCTGTTTGTGACACTGAAAGCAAATAAGTTTTCTCTCATATTACTCTTATTAAATTACAACCTTCCTTTGCACTACTCTTTTGCTGTTAATAAAATTGCTATGATACCTGTACAACTCTGGTAAGGATTTCCAACAGTATTCGCAGGACAATAGCATGGCGGTACTCTGTTCGCGTCGCAGCTGGCTCCAGCTCCGCAAGGATTAGGATCGCACTGATCAGACTTCGGTACACATCCTCTGATAGTGTTAGGACTTTCAATGTACCCTGGTAGGCAGGTACACTTCGACAGACCGTTGTTCAGAACTGAACATTGAGTGTTGGGTCCACATGGTGATGGATCGCAAGGATTGACAGGCAGTGCGCAAGGAGATTGAGGTGGATTTCCTTCGTATCCTGGCAGACAGAAGCATCTCACTTGTCCTGCTACCACGCGACAACCGGAATTGACACCGCAAGGATTGCCTTGGCATTGATCGCCCTCTGGAACTGGGAAAACATTTAATTGATCAAGGATATCATGTAAAGGACATTGGTACCACATAGTATCACATTATTCAGTTGATCAAGAGTGTGACATAGACCAGGTTAGATGAAGATATTTTAAAAAGTAATTGAACTTACTGCACTGTTCGAATGGGTTGCCAGTTAATCCTTTCGGACAGAAGCATATTGGATTTCCGTTGTCGTTCTCGCACATCGCATCCAAACCGCAAGGATTCGGGACGCAGGGATCCGTAGATCCTTGTGTGCAACCGACGTGAGGGTTTCCTTGATACCCTGGATGACATTTGCACTGTGCTTGGTGATTTTCCGGATAACAATTAGCGTTGGCACCGCAATCGGTCTCTAAACAGGGATCAACGCACTGTCTGTTCAGGCGGTCACAGTATTTGCTCGGTGGACAGTCCTCGTTGTATTGACAGATGTTTTTGCCTTCGTCTTCTATAATAACCAGAGAATCGTTGACATTTGCTAGTGATCTTTGATATCGAAGTTAAGTAATATACCTGGTGCACAGTAGGAGAAACCATTTCCGTGGTAACCTTCCTCGCAACTGCAGTCCGCTTTGTGATTCGTGTTAACGCAAATCGCGTTGTTGGCACACGGGTTCCAAACGAGACACGGTTCCTGACAAGTGCCCTCAATGCACGCCTCTGTCAGCGGACAATCTTTGTGGCTAGTGCAACCCGCTAAAGAAAGATTGAGAAAGCCCGTATAGCCCCGAGAAAGAGTGCAGAGGTACAAAATATAGGGTGACAGGCTCGGGTGTGTCATAAAATACAGTGTATCGTGTGTGTATGTGTCGGTGTGCCAAAGATCGAAGATTGTATCGAACAATCGTGTCGAGCGTGTTTCAGACTCGAAAATTGAAGATCGTAACAGTTGAGAGAGTACTATCTAAGGATTCGAAAACCGAAGGTTTCATGTGTGAAATTGGAAGTAAAATTGCACGTCGTAAATACGCATGGTATATGTACAGTACATACATATTTACAGATTGCACGCTGTAAAAAAGGTAAATTGTGGAAGATATGGTTGCAGATTCTGGTACAAACCTTTGACGCACGTGTACGTCGCTGGGTCGCACTCCATGCCCGGTGGACAGTAAGGACAATCTGTTTCGTTTGTTATATCTGAGGAAATTGAGAAATTATTCGATTATTTCTTGGAAATTTGTACTTTCTGTAATTTAAAATGAAATCGTATAGAAATCAAACGGTACAAGTTCAGAAAATTAATTGTAGTAGACTCTCGTTATAGTACCACCCTCACATGGAGTTTCTTCCATACTTGCGATACTTGCTATCGTAGCTCACTAATGGCGCCCCCATATTTATAATACACACTAGTGTTACATCTCCACTATTATAATATACAGTAATATATTACTCTACTACTATATGTAACTAACGTGATATACACACTTGTGCAACCATCTCACTATTATAATACATAGTAGTGTTATTCCAATACTCTATGTGGTACACTAATAACAATACACTGCTGACACCCCAACTATTGCATACATAGCTTAAGATCTGCAAATGTAATAGCCTCGCGCTATACCAGTATACACTAATGACTCTAACAGTGTGTACCAGTGACGCATCCTCACTAATTCATATCGAGGTTATTCTATTGAACTTGTATCAATTAAATTTCTATACCGAGTTGACTATTAATTTTTACCTTTCACGCAAACAGGTCGATGATCTTGAACATGGCACACCTCTACGAAGTCACATGGGTTGTGAACAGTGCACGGGTTCAAACACTGTTGGTTAATACAGGCCAGCTGGGAGAGACAGTCGTCGTGCGTTGCACATTTGGTATCTGATGAAACGAACGTGTATTAGAAGCTCAAAGTAACGATCAATCAATTTTAAAACATTTTGAAACTTTTCTACCAGCACTATATCTTTTACGATTTACTCAATGATCCCTTGAAATTCTCAACACAAAATATGATTCATAAAAAATACAATGTACAATACTAAACATAGAGATATACACAAAATCCCCTAATTCCTAGAACATATATAATGGTTTTCGTGTTATATGTGTGAAGCCCAGAAACAGTCGTTAGTTGGTCCACTTATAAAGGAAACTACTATTGTGAACAAAAATATACAGAAAGATCAGTAAAAAAAATTGGAAGTTTCCTTTAGAAATGGACTCCGTAAAGAAATTACAATTAATGGTTACGTATAGTGAAGCGAGAAGAGATGCAGAAGCACAATAACAATGTACAGCATGCAAAGAGCGCTAATGCAGCAGGTCCATGTCTGCACTGGATTGCAGCAATGTACTGTAATTCTGGCAAACATTTAAATGTTCCATTTATCGTGATGTTGTTCTTGTACCCGAGACCATCCGGACAAATGATGGATGATCGATCGAACGATAACTCTCCAGAATTGGTTGCCTCCAATTTTCATCTGGATACCGGGTGATTGTCACGCTGCAAGATATTTTGCAGAGACACAACATTGGTGAACACGAGAACATTTACAACACTCCCGACAACACAGATCTTTACCTGGGAGTATGCTACAATTAGTTGTACTCTGGTTGACTGTTAGGTTGAAGCACACGGGCCGATGCATTATGTCCCATTCGGTTTCGTTTAAACACAGACCGGTCTGGTTCGAACAGATTTCGCATTCTTTACTGTCGATCGTTTCATTGCAACGTATGTTTCCAGTTGTTTCTGTGGTATCTATAGGTGTTACTAGAGTAGTGGGTTCTAACGTTATCTGTTCTGTGAAGTTTGGTTCTGTCGATGAATATTGGTCTGAGAAATATTCTGTTGTTGAAGGTTGTGTGGTGTATTGTGTACTTGTTGAATATTCCGTCGTAGCAATTGTTGTAGGATGTTCTGTAAAATACTGTGTTGTTTCCTGTTGCACAACTGAGAATGGCTGGGTGGAATATTCGGTATCAGGAGGTTGTTTCGTGGATTGTTGTTCAGTTGAAGGCTGTTCTGTTGAATATTTTGTAGTTGTCGAAGGTTGTTCTGTAGAATACTGTGTAGTTGTTGTAGGTTGTTCTGTAGAATACTGTATACTTGTTAAAGATTGTTCTGTAGAATACTGTGTAGTTGTCAAATATTGTTCTGTAGAATACTGAGTAGTTGTTATAGGTTGTTCTGTAGTATACTCTATAGTTGTTAAAGGTTGTTCAGTAGAATATTGTGTAGATGTTGAAGTTTGTTCTGTAGAATCTTGTATAGTTGATTGTTGTTCTGTAGAGTATTGTTCCGTGGGATATGATTCAGTCGTTGATGGTTGTTCAATAAAAAACTTCGTCGTTTCTTGTTGTTCAACAGTGTGTGGCTGAGTGGAAGTTTCAGAAGATTGGGTTGTAGGGTATTGTTCAGTTGTTAAATGTTGTTCTGAAGAGTATTGTGTAGTTGTCGAAGGTTGTTCTGTAGAGTATTGTGTAGGTGCTGTAGATTGTTCTACAGAGTACTGTGTAGTTGTTGCAGGTTGTTCTGTAGAGTATTGTGTAGTTGTTGCAGGTTGTTCTGTAGAGTACTGTGTAGTTGTTGCAGGTTGTTCTGTAGAGTACTGTGTAGTTGTTACAGGTTGTTCTGTAGAGTATTGTGTAGTTGTTGCAGGTTGTTCTGTAGAATACTGTGTAGTTGTTACAGGTTGTTCTATAGAGTATTGTGTAGTTGTTGCAGGCTGTTCTGTAGAGTACTGTGTAGTTGTTGCAGGTTGTTCTGTGGAGTACTGTGTAGTTGTTACAGGTTGTTCTGTAGAGTATTGTGTAGTTGTTGCAGGTTGTTCCGTAGAGTATTGTGCAGTTGTCGAAGGTTGTTCTGTCGAATATTGTGTAGTTATTAAAGGTCGTTCTGTAGTGTATTGTGTAGTTGTCGAATGTTGTTCTGTAGAGTCCTGCATAGTTGTTGCAAGTTGTTCTGTAGAGTATTCTGTAGTTGTTGCAGGTTGTTCTGTAGAGTACTGTGTAGTTGTTGCAGGTTGTTCTGTAGAGTATTGTGTAGGTGCTGTAGATTGTTCTGTGGAGTACTGTGTAGTTGTTGCAGGTTGTTCTGTAGAATATTGTGTAGTTATTAAAGGTCGTTCTGTAGTGTATTGTGTAGTTGTCGAATGTTGTTCTGTAGAGTCCTGCATAGTTGTTGCAGGTTGTTCTGTAGAGTATTGTGTAGTTGTTGTAGGTTGTTCTGTAAAGTATTGTGTAGTTGTTGCAGGTTGTTCTGTAGAGTATTGTGTAGTTGTTGCAGGTTGTTCTGTAAAGTATTGTGCAGTTGTCGATGGTTGTTCTGTATAGTATTGTGTAGTTATTAAAGCTTGTTCTGTAGTGTATTGTGTAGTTGTCGGAGGTTGTTCTGTAGAGTATTGTGTTGTTTCCGGTTGCTGAACAGCAGACGTCGTAGAATATTCACTATCAGAAACTTGTGTTGTGACTTGTTGCTTAGTACTCGATTCTTCCATAAAATACGATGATGTACTTCGTAAACTCTCTGTGGTCAATTGTTCAGTTGTTGTCGGTGTTTCAAATGTTGTCTCCCGCAAAGGGTACTGTGCTGTCACAGTGATCAACGTGACACCTTCTGTCGTCATTAAATTAGAACCTTCAGTGTTCAAATGCTTTTGGGCAGAACTGTCTTCAAACGTAACCACTTCAACTGTACTCTTTTCGTTAGACACATCTACATCGGTAACGTCGGTTGGTGTTTCAGTCGTGTATATGTATATAGGTGTAACTGTAACAACATCTCCAGATAATGGTGTCGTTTCTGTGCAATAAACATACGTAACTGGAGTGACTATCTGAACCCTATCTGTTGTTACTCCATTATCACTCGACTCTGTCGTTGTATCTGTTGTAACGTGTGTACTATCATATGGCACAGTTGTCGTTTCAAGAGATGTGTTTTCAATATCTCCTACGGTTGGAACAACTTCTGTACTTTCTTCCGAAATATCTTTAACTCCAGGAACCTCTGAAGTACTTGAAGTCGTAACCTCAACTGGCAACGTTGTGTCTATATCTTTAACAGTTGCAACAGTGTCCGAAAATGGCGTAGTGCTCAACAGCGTAGAAGTTTCTGAAGTACTTGAAGTCGTAACTTCAAGGGGCAATGTTGTATCTATATCTTTAACCGTTGCAACAGTGTCTGAAAATGGCGTAGAAGTTTCTGAAGTGTCAACAACTGTCGTCGCCAAAGTTGAGCTACTTTCTTCACCGACAGGTATTGTAGTACTTTCCATCGTGTACGAAATTGTCGACGTTTCATCGTGAATTGTGGATAAAGTATTCGCTAGAGTACTAAGCTGTGTAGTGTTGGTTTCATCAATATCGTGAATCGTGTAATCGTAAGTAGACAACGAGGTTTGCGTGGTAGTGTCTGTGCAAGTGTCCTCGCATCCACAAACAGGCCTGTGTGCTTTAACCCGACATCGAACTGGCAATCGACAATGGTCGACGCAAGGATCAACGCAGGATCCTTCGACACACGCTTCTGTGTCGCTGCAGTCGTCGTCGGACTCGCAGAAATAATCCGGCGTGTAGTCGTGAACTGCTGCGGATACAACATAACATCAGCACACTGATCGCAGCCAAGATAGAAATTGTACAGAACATAAGAAGGCTGAAAAACTTTCAAGCGTCTGATTAAACTATACTACGATCATACTGTTTACTCCAAGTAATCTACGAATTAATATTAAGATTAAGTTATTAGCATGCTCGCATGTATAATAAATAGACAAGCTATCGGTCAGAAGTATCATCGAATTAGGTCTTTACAGAGACAGATGTAACGGAGAAAAAAAAAATAATCGTCGAACAGTAAGAACATCGGCAGAGTAGCGGGAGAGTATTCTAAATTTCGAGGGTGGTGAACAGTTGTATCTGTGGTATTGGAACCTGAAACGTTTTGTCATTCAGACAACGGAATTGTGCTTCATTCATCAATCTTAACGCCTATATTAAAGTCCAAATTGTGTTGGTAGAGTTAGTGGTGGGGTGCTCTGAGGGGAAAAATTCGTTTATTATAATTAAATGGTTGTATCCTCGCATTCTCATTGCCACACGTGTGTCCCAATCATTTGTGCAAATTACAAGTTTTAATCGTCAAACAATCACTGTGTATTCTTATTACTAAGCCCTGTCGCGACTTGTATGACCACGTGCCGTTTGTCCATTGCAAACATATTGTTGCAATCGTGTGTTCCATCACTACACGTTTTTATCATAATATGTTCCGACCATCACGCGTCCCAATCACTACTCATTGCTATCACTACTTGTTCCGATTATTACTCGCCCCTATCGCCACGCATTACTGTCACTACTTGTTCATTACCACCCTATCGCAATGTATTCCTATTGCTACTTTTGACCACCCGTCTTTATCGCCGCGTACCCCTATTATATCGAGTCCATATTGCTATATGTCCTTACTACGCGATCCTACAACCAGGCGTCTCTATTACCACTCGTCCCCATCACTACACGTCCCACTCATCACATGTCCTATTACTGCGCATCCCCATTACTACGTGTTGTATCGCTACGCATCCCCATCACCACGTAGTATAGTATAGAAGTAACTATTACTAACATCCCCCATCACTCCACCACTTAGTCTATCAACCTAACTTAAACTGAAAGAAGATATTCGTTTTTGTATATGAACCGTGTTAGATTCCACTGTCTGAATGGTCGGAAACCTGAAAAGTAGCAACTGGTATGTTTGGTGTGAGGCAGTATAGAGATATCGGTAACGATATCTGGAAGAAGATGTCGTCGTCGGTGGCAGCTAAATGAAAGTCGAGTGACAGAGAGACAGTGAAGAGATACAGAAAGACGTGAGAGCAAGAGCGAGATAGAGAGATAGGTGGTGAGAAATGGTGTTTACCTTTCATGCATCCGTATTTAGTATCTGGCACAAAGCCGGGGGGACAGAACTTGCAGATAGGCTTGTGCTCCTCCACGTAACAGGGGGCATCAGCCGGACAGGTGGAGTTTCTGCATGGGTCCACGCAGCGATAGTTGCGGCACGCCAAGTCTGGAGAGCAGCCACTGTCTCGCAGGCAAATGGAGAGGGAGGGATTGCAATTTTGTGTGCAAATGCAGACGGGACGGTGGTCCAGGACATCGCAGGTTTTATCAGCCGGGCAGGGCTTTTTCTTTCTGACGTTACACGGATTCTGGCATTTCCCATTCACGCACGCGGCGTTCGACGGACAGTCGAAGTCCCTGGTGCATGTCAACGTGTCGGGGGCGCATGTCAGTTCGCCGACCTCGTTTACGACGAAGCCGTACTTGCACACGCACATCGGCCGGTGGTTACGCACCTGGCATCTCTTGTTTACCTCGCAGGTGTATTGAGAGCTCAAACACGGGTCCCGACATTCGCCCGTTCGCGTATGACACGACAAACTCTCCGGACAGTCGCGATCCGACGAGCAACCGATGCTCGGTGTAGGTCTGGGATTGAGCGTGTCGCATTTGGGGTCTGGATGACAGGCCGTGTGGGGCATACCGATATAACACTGCGGACAGGAACACCGTGGCTTGTGCAAAACCACACGACACAGAGCGTTGATCCCACAGGCACCGCGGAGACCACACGGGTCCACGCATTGCAGGTTTATGCAGGCTTTTTCATTGGGGCACTCTAGGTCACTGGTGCATTCGCGCTCTATCTCAACCAATATTTCGATGTTTTTATTTTAGAGTTCGTAGTGTCATTGGTGTAGAGTCGGTGGAACGGTGGGTAGTGGTTGTGGTGGTGGTGGTGGTGGTGACGGTGATGGGACAGGAAAAAAAAAGAAAAAAGCATATATAAGAACTGTGAAAAGAAACTTTCTCACAAATAACATAAACCACATGCTTTGTATTTATAATACGGAAATAAAATAGGGTAGCTCTTGTGAAGAAGTAAAATAGAGAACGAACTTTACAACTCTTTTACAACACGAGGTGTCAACCTCTGGTTGTCCAAAGAAATATATATACATACGGGTGTATATATATATGTACCGTAAATTGGCAAGCAGCGATATTTACAACACAAGCCCCCACAGAATTCAACGAGAAAATAAGAGGAAATGTAACAGTGGATAAATCCAGCAAAAAAATAACAAGCATGGGTAATATGAGAATGTCCCTTTCGCAGTTCCCAATCTGTATCATTAAATCCTATGTCTAAAAAAAACGGATCATCGGTGTTCACTGTGAATGTGTACCTTTTTTGTCGTTGCAATTAAATGCCGTCTATATGTCTCTCTCTCTCTTTCTTTATATATGTATATATATACGTTTTTTTTTTTCATTAGCATTTTGCTCGATAATACGGTTTCCTCAAGACAGATTGGATACTGAAATAAACATTCTACATATGAATAGTTATGTGTGAGACATGTGTGATATGTGTTTCTTCTTCGGACACATTATGTACAGTATGCCTAACTGTCTAGTTATATATAAATATTTATGTATATATATGTACAGGTAATGTTGACCATTGTGAAATCCAGTGTCGTATAATATATATATATATGTATAAAATCTGGTAACTGGTCCAATCACATCTGTCTCTCAATTGTTAACGATTCACTGGATTAATACATCTATGTATTACTTCAATTCCTACTAGACGATACATGGTTATTCTACGGACCATGTTCCTCTGATCGTCAGTATTGCTCGCTAGTCACAAATGCTGTACATGAAATTAATAGATCTGCCCGGTTAAACAGTTAGTAGGTCGTCTCTTACCTGTGGTGCACTCAACATCTGGCGAGCCACTGGTACCAGGTGGACATCTGCACACAAATATCGCACCGTCTCGGATGCACTCTGCACCCTTGCCGCAACCGTTCGTGCGACAATCGCCTAAGCTCTTGTCTGCGCTACCTGTAATCACAAATCAACCATAAGTCTGCAATCTAGACATTCGCGGTCCAAACACACTAGAAATTCACCAGGGATAAGATAGCTTTGAGGTTAGGTAGTTTTAAGACAGGCTGACCTTAGAGTAATGTTGGATTTGGGTGGGTTCGAGATTAGGTATTATGAGGACAAGGTGACTTTGAGATGAGATAGTATTTGCATAAGTGACCTTGATATAAGGTAGGGTCGAAATCCCATAACCTTGAGATTAAGAACGAGATGACCTAAGAGAATAGATTAGATAGGTGTCCAAATATTGACCTGTGTTTAATATTCGTACTAACTCCTTGAAGACCATATACTACACAATAATCTGCAAATAAACTTACAAGCTTGCATCGGATCGCCAGACGGATAGTTCGGTGGGCAGTAACACTGTGGCTGGTTCTTGTAAATGCGACAAGCAGCATTGACTCCGCAACGAGCGTCCTTGCAGAGTTCTCCTCCATCGCAGATACAAGCCTGATGAGGATCGCCATGGCATCCAGGATCGCAAGTGCACTCGAATCCGTTCAAGGTCTCCCTGCATTTCGCGTTCACTCCGCAAGGTCTTCTCAAACACTCGTCTCCTCCTGAAACATCGAACGTGTCCTTCAAAGGTCCTTGGATACCAACAGCAAGTAAACTGTAGCTCACAATACCTTTCTTGCAGTTGATCTTAGGATTTCCGTAGTGTCCAGGTGGACACGAACACTGGGCCTTCCTGTTGACTACCCTGCACTGTGCGTTGAATCCGCAAACACCGTGTTGCAGACAAGGATTCGTGCAAACTCCATCCTCGCTGCAGCGTTTGTTCGCCTCGCAGTCGTCGTCTCGGTGACATTCCAGCTGGTAACATTCCTGACTTGGCTCTCCCTGGAAACCTTCTGGGCAGAGACACACTGCGCGATGATTTGAAACGCGGCAAAGCGCGTTGATGCCACAGGGAGATCCGTTGGCGGAACATGGATCCTCGCACTGGCCGTTCACGCAGGATAAAGATGATGGACAATCGGAATGAGTGCGGCAACCAACCAGACACAATCCTCCGTCGCAAACGTAACCCTACGATAAGTAGACATATAGATGGGGTATGTCATCACTAATAAACGAGAAAATGCAACTTCATAAAGAAAGCACGAAGTAAACTATTACCTTCGGGCAGTAATTATTGATGTCACACTTGATGCGACATTTTCCAGAATGACAAACTTCGCCGCAGGAGCACTGATCCTGCCCGGAGCAGCTCTTCGTGCAGAAACCAATTTCGTCACATTCGCAAGAACCATCGCAAGGGATCATGGACTTAGCACAGCTGATTAACGCGTTTCCGTAATAATTAGCTGGACAGCTGCATTGTGCCACGTGGTTCACCACCCGACACCCTGCGCACTCTCCGCAAGCCTTGCCACCCTCGCATGGATCTATAAAAGAAACCATCGCTCTTAGAATCGATCAGCTTGCACTATCAGCGTCATACGAAAACTTACTTTTGCACTTGTTGCTAACGCAAGATTCGTCGTTAGGACAAGAGTTGTCGCTGCGGCATCCAATGTCGCATAACCTGTTCTGGCAAATCTGATTCGCCGCGCAATGATCATCGCTGTTGCAGATAGCCTTGCAAATTCCAGCGTCGCACCGTTCGTCGCTCAGGCAATTAGCATCGCTACGAAACGATTTACATATTGTAACCAGTTCGTGTAACAAGGAATAGCGTGTACTTCAAGGATTAATTGTTTCACCTTCTGCAAGTGGCGTAACAGGATCTTCCATAACAAGTTTGGCCAGTCGCGCATTCCAATTCCGTGTTGCAAGGAAGGAACGCTTGTTTGCATCCAATTACGGGATCGCCAACCAGCGGTGCGGGACACGCGCATAATTTCCGGTGATTCACGACCGAACACTGAGCGTTCACTCCGCAGGCGTTGGAAAGCGAACAAGGATCTACGAACAGAAAGGTCAACATCAAAAAGGAAATTCAACAAAAGAGAAGAGCTGGTAGAAACATACGAAGACTGTAAGGTGTAGAGATATATTCCCATTCCTGACAATCAGAATACCTACAAGCTAACCTATCAACTAGTAAATTATTAAACCCATCACTACCGAGTGCATGACTGCAAGGTTTAAAAGTATCTTACCCTGACACTGGTTGTTTATGCAGGCGGAATTTTCCTGGCATTCCACATCGGACCGGCATCCGATCACGCAAACAAGTCCCTCGCAAATCTCTCCGCTCCTGCAATCCTCGTCCCTTCTGCACAACGATTTACAGATGCCCGAGGGGTCGCAGCGTTCGTTGCTGAGACAATTCAAGTCCGTGGAGCAGACAGGTGTGCAAACTCCTCCGATACATGCTGTTCCCGTCGAACAGTCCCTGTTCGCCTGGCAGGCAGGTCCAGGTGATCTCAGACAAGCCACTTTCGCGGTTGGGTTCGGTATGAAACCCGCGGGACACGAACAAGTGGCTCGTTGATTGAACACGGTGCACTTGGCGTTGAGTCCACATGGAGTTGCCTCGCAGGGGTTGGTGCATTTGTTGGTGATGCACGCTTCGTTCGCGTTGCAGTCCTCATCGGCGCGGCAGCCGAATGTGCACATGTTGTGCAGACATATGTGACCCAGGAAACAATCGTTGTCGAGTCTGCAGGTTAGTAGACAATTACCGCGGACGCATTTCTCGTTGAACGCGCACTCGTTGTCGCTGGTGCAGATTGGTAGACACACGTTGTCGCGGCATGTGTTGCCCTCGTTGCAATCGTTGGTGTCTCTGCAGGACACGGGCACTGGAATGGCGAAATACTCAAATTAGTACAACTAGTTCCTGGACCTTCAAATTTAATAAGAAGGAAATTATGAGAGTAGGAATGTCGGTGGATTAATAGCGTTCTGTAGTAGACTGTAATTATTTGGGCCGAGAAGTTTGAAGGTCTATATGATTGTGAAATTACCACATGTTCGTATTACAATCCTATCGCTACACGACCCTGCTACCACGCGACCCTATTACCCTATTACCACCATATTTAATGACCATCTCATAAAACTTACATCTCACACATTCCAGCTCCGAGTTACCAGTGAATCCCGGAGCACAGCTGCATTGTTTGATATGACTCTTCACATTGCATTCTGCGTTTATTCCGCATGCGGCTCTCATGTCGCACGGATCGAGACACTGTCCGTTCTGGCATACGTCTGATAGATTGCATTCCTCGTCGGATTGGCAGAACGCTAGAGGAATTTCAAATTAATTCACGGTTCGATAGAAGATCGGATGATGATCTAATGGTTACGTAGCACTTACGTCGGCAGATTCCTTCGTAACAATAAGTATTGGTCGAGCAATCAGTGGCTGACGAGCAAATGACCGGTTTGGGTCGACAGCCTATACTTAAATTGTTAGGATCACCCTCGTAATCGGATCGACACTGGCAGGCTGCTGCGTGATTAGCAGCCACGCAGTCTGCGTTCGGTCCACACTGTGTACGTGAGCAAACATCTAAAGCGGAAGGGCAAGATTATGTAACTGGTAATTTGCAACATAGTTTGAGAGGAATTATATACGCACCGAAACACTTTGGTATATTGTTGACGTTTATGCACTTGGCAGTCAGTGGACAATCTTCGTCGTTCAGACACTCGACTGGTGGTTGACAGCCACTGTTGTACGGATCGCCAACCATGCCTTGTTGACAGAGACACTTGTAGGATCCTCTGGAGTTCTCGCATATTGCTCCAGGACCACACGGTTCGTTCAGACAGTAATCGATCAGCTGACAACCATGAGTTGGCTCACCAGTGTATCCCGGTTGACACGTGCAAATCTAACAGATAATATACAATTAATTGTCTCATAAGTTTTAATATTTCAGTATGAGTTTTAATATGAATAATTACCTGGACATGTTTCTCCGCGGTGCAAATAGCATTAACGCCGCAAGGATTGTGGGCCAAACACGCGATCCTGCACTTGTGAGTATCACAGATTTTCTCTCCACTGCAATCATCGTTGATTTCGCACTCGATGGGCTGACAACCGATCTTGTCGTCTTTAGCGTTTCCAAAGAATCCATTCTTGCAAGAACATACTGCCACGTGGTCGTTGGCTCTGCACTCGGCGTTGCGTCCGCAGAGGACCAAATCGCACGATTTCTGACACTCTGCTTGTCCAATATTGTTTTTAATACATCGCTCGTCATCAGAACAATCATCATCTGATGTGCATCGCAGTTCTTGTACACAGATGCTGTTGTGACAGTACTGATAATCCGGACAGCTGGAATTGCTTTTGCAGGTAGGTTGACAGAGACCATTGATGCAAAGCTGGTCACCGATGCAGTCCCTTGTGCTACCACAGAGTGCTGGACAAACATAAAACTCGTAAAATATTTCACCTATTTTAATTTTTGTTAATTTTCTTTAACTTTCATTTACCTGTACATATTCCACCGTTGCATGCCGATCCCGTTGCACACTGAGAATCCGATTTACAGTATTGAACAGGTGTACAACCCAGATTTGGGTCACCTGTACCACCTGGCTGACACGTGCACACAGCACTGTGGTTTAACGGTGAACAATCCGCTCCTTGGCCACAAACGTTCGACAAAGAACAAGGATCGACGCACTTGTGATTGTAACATGCGTCCGAAGGACTGCAGTCGCTGTGATAATTGCACTCCAGGTGAACGCATTCCAACTGAAATTGCGATTACATAGTTTGATACGATTCTTCAATGATTTAATCAAAGAATACTCACAGCAGGATTTCCAGTGGTCTGGCCAGGACATTTGCAAAGAGGAACGTGATCCTGCACGAAGCACTCCGCGTTCCTGCCACAGGTAGTCAAAGCATCGCAAGGATTAGTGCATCTGTTATCGATGCAGGCTGCAGAATTTGGACAATCGGAGTCCGTGAAGCAAGCTCCGGGTTGTTTGCAACCGGACTTGAAGGGATCTCCTACTAGACCATGTGGACAGACACATTCGTACGATCCTTCTGAATTCTGGCAACTATATGAGAACATGTTTCATAATTAGTATTGTTTAACTGTAATAGATAATACTAGTTTATTCCTACGATACTTACACTGCAGAAGGATGGCAAGGGTTCTTCGAGCATTCGTCAACGTCAACGCAGATATCGCCAGCCAGGACAAATCCAGGATAACACTTACACTTTCCAGTGTGATCGTAGGCCACACAATTACCGTATCCGCAGTCCACTTGATTACAAGGACCTGGGCAATTCGAAACAAAAGATCAAATAACCTGATAAATAATAATCCGAAATAATTTTCAAAGATTCACTTACTGCTGCATTTGTTAGTATCCTGATTGCAATATTTATCTGTGGGACAATCAGTATTGGAGAGACACTCCACTTTGAAGCACCCAGCTGAATCACCTATGTACCCAGGTTGACACTGACAGGCAGCAGTGTGATCCAGCACGGAACAAACAGTGTTGGGTCCACAATCGACCAAAGAGCAGGGATCTGTGCAATTATGTTGGACGCATGCTTGCGAATCTGGACAATCAGCATTCACCGTGCACTGATGAGGTATCACGCATCCTGATCCCACAGGATCACCAGCGGTGCCTAGTGGGCAGACGCAACGGTAAGATCCTTGAAGGTTGACGCACTCCGCACTGGAATGACACGGTTGATCTTCGCATTCGTTCACATCCAGGCAATGTTCTGGCCCAGCGGTGAATCCGTGACTGCATTTGCATTTGTTGTTGATGCACACCTCGTTGTCCTTGCAGCCGGTATCAGAAGTGCAACCCACTTCGCACACTCCGTCGATGCACAATTCACCGGGCAAGCAATTGCTGTCGCTGTAGCACACTTTGACACAGATGCCGTTCTTGCAGCGCTCTCCTTCGGCGCAGTTGTTCTGCTCGCTGCACTGACATTGGCAGAATCCGGAGACACACACGTGTTGGCTGGGACAATCTTGATGACCGTCGCAGATGCCTGGCACTCGGACACAACCCTGCTGGGGTGTTGGATTCCCGTGAAAACCGAGGGGGCAGGTACAGGTTGTGGCATGGTTGGTGCAACTGCAGATCGCGTTTGGACCACAGACATCTTTCCTTTTACATGGATCTAGGAGTAATTATAGCTTTGTGACTTTACAGTTTTACTAATTAACTACTGCATCTCTCCACTAGCATGTCTTAACCAATTCACGTTTAATGAGTTAAGTAACTGACCTTGACACTTGTTATTGATGCAGGACTCAGTGGAGGGACAGTTCTTGTTGCTTCGACATCCCAGAATGCAAACTCCATTGACACAGGCCTGATCGTTTTGGCACTGATTATGTGTGACGCAAGGAATCATACACTTGTTGTTCAGACACTTTTCACCGGTGGAACAGTCAGCAGTTGCCCGACAAACAGCTATAAGGAACATTTCTTAGGAACAAGGTTCTACAGATATTACAATCGAGTATTAAAATAAATCTTACCTGTACACTGTCCATCGAGACACACGCTGTCGTCGCAATCAGCATCAGCGGTACAATAATTCTTCACGCGTACGCATCCGTCTTGCGGTCCTTTCGACGACGGGACAAACCTGTGGATGCACTTGCAAGTTGGTTGTCCATTGATAACTTCGCAGATGGAATTGGGTCCACACGCATCTTCGCAAGGATTGACGCAACGATGGTTGTGGCAAATGGAGTGCACAGGGCAGTCCTTGGCACTAGCGCAGTATCCTTCAGGTTGGCAACCTTTGCCATAAGGATCGCCTACGAAATTAGGTGGACACTGACAGATGGGGTTGTTGGAAGGTCCTGGAACGCACAGGGCCGACTCGTGGCAGGGGTTTGGATGACAAGCTTCGAGGGCAACGCACTCTACGTCGGGTACTGGGTTCGGTCTAAGTCCAGGGGGACATTGGCAGATAGCTCTGTGGTCGTCCGCGATGCAGACAGCGTTTACTCCACAAGCGTTTTCGTCGCAAGCGTCGTAACAGGTGTGTGTCAGCCTGTTGCAGAGCTGAGTAGGTGGGCAGTCGATGTTGTAGACGCAAGGAACCGTACGACATCCTTTAACCACGTCGTTAGGATCGCCAGCGTAGAGTCCAGGTGGACATTCGCAGTTGGCGACGTGATTGTGCACCACGCAGAGAGCGTTAGGACCGCAGGTGACAAAGTTGCATACCTGCTGACAGATCAGCAGACCTTCCTCCGTGCTCCTGCAGGTCTGATCCTCCGGACACTCGCTGTCGGTTGAGCACTGATCCTTCCTAGGAGTCTGACAACCCTGGCGATCGTTTGGATTGCCTTCGAAACCTGGTAAACACTCGCAGCGACCGCGGTGTCGTTCGGCCACGCACTGAGAGTTGATCGCGCAGGTGAAACTACGACACACGGAGACACACTTCAACACACCCAGAGCATCTGGTCGACAGGCTTCCGTCGAATGGCAGTCGTCGTCCGAAATGCAGTCGGGAACCGATGGTTTCTCGCAGGAGGACAATATGGGGTTCCACTCGTATCCGTCCTGACACTTGCAAGTGGCATGACCGGGAATTATATCTGGCTCGCACTTCTGGTGGGCACCGCAGACCACTTTGCTGCACGGATTCACGCACTCGCGAGCACCACTGTCCAAATCGATGCAGAAGGAACCCTCCTGGCAGTCGGAATCGTGGGTGCATCCGGGTGTTATGATCGACTTGGACGGCTGGCAGCCTTCCACCAGGTTGCTGGGGTTACCCTGATACCCGTCGATGCACAGACACGAGGACACGTGATTTTGAGTGATGCACAACGCGTTTGGCCCGCACTGCAGCTTACTGCACGCGTCGACGCACTTTCGAGCACCCTTGCCAACTTGGAAACAGATTTGTTGCGGTTCGCAGTCCAGATCGTTGGAGCAGTGGCCGTGAAGATGGCAGCCTTTGGTGAGGTCGTTAGGATTGCCGCTGTAACCTGGAGGACACACGCAGGCTCCATCCTGGCAGACTGACCTGGGGCCGCATTTCACGTCGGTGCATTTGTTGATGCACTTGCCAGCCACACAGCTGTAGTCGAAGGGACAGGGTACAGTGTCGCTGCAGATGCAGGTCGAAGGATCGGTGCAAGGTCCCACTTGGACCTGTTGGCAGCCGATGAAGGGGTTGCCGAAGAAGCCTTCTTTGCAGCGACAGTCGTAGCTGCCAATCGTGTTGATGCACACCGCGTTGTTTCCGCAGGCGTTTCCGTTGCACTCGTTGATGTCTGCGGAAAGTAACAGAAACGTGTTGTCCACCTATCTAGATTCTAATCTCTTGTGAAAAGTTGTTTGTACCAACCATGACACTGAATGTAAGGGTTGCCCGCGTATCCAGGGGGACATAAACACTCGACAGCGTTAGGTCCAGCATTACAGTGTGCGTCTTTGCCGCACAATGCGGTGGAGCAATCGGACTTTTGTTGTACGCCACAACCATGATAAGGATTTCCAGTCGTTCCAGGATTGCAGACACACTTGGATTCCTGCAGGGTGTACTCGCAGTGGGCGTTGGTACCACAGCCAGGGTCACAGACAGCAGGATTGATCGCTGTCAGGTTATAAATCATTAGTGATTTTTCTATGAAAAGTTTGTTGGTTTAATTGCTTTTTGTAACACTTACGTGGCATGCAGAGGAGGTCAGGATTTCCAATGAAATACGGGTTGCAAACACATTTGTTCGTAGCTGGTTCGCAAGAGGCACCAACACCGCAGACTACGCCTTCGCAGCGACGCTTGCACCTTCCGCTTATGCACACGCTTGGTTCCGCACAGGGAACTTCCGGCGAACAGACATCCGGTTGGCACTGCCCACCAGGGAACGGATTACCCATGAAACCTTCGACGCACTTGCAAGTTGGTCCGCTGTAGCTCACGATGCACTGGGCCCCAGAACCACAGACGAAGCCATCGCATTCTGCGAACGCGTAAACGACTTGTTAATCAGAAATTCAAAAGAGTATGAAACTTTGGGAACATGCTTGCTTCTCCACTTCATTTTAAAGTGTTGAAGAAATTGCCTAGATACTCACGTGAAACACACTCGTTGTTTTTGCCCTCCACGAATCCGATCACGCATCGACACCAGGCAGCATGTTTGTCAGGTTCACAATACGCGTTTGGACCACAAGGTATGTTGTCACAGGGGTTCACGCACCTCCCGCTCACACAAGCGAAGATATTATCACAGTCGTCGTTAGAAGAGCACTCGTTCTTCGCAATAGCAACTCCCGTACAACCAGCACCATAAGGATCACCCACTGTTCCCTTCGGACACTCGCATATATGGTCACCCTTGGTGTTGATGCAGTAAGCACCGTGCCCACAAGGATTATTCGCGCATTCGTTCACATCGATGCACCCGTGTTGAGGATCTCCTTCGTAGCCAGCCTCGCACATGCACCTCGGTGGGTCACTCGGTGTACACTTGGCGTTGATACCACATGGGAAACGATCGCAAGGGTCTGAAATATTTAAAAGATTTTTAAACAACTGTAATTATAGCCAAACTATACTAATTACATAATAAACATCGGTATCAAGTGACTTACTTTTACAAAGATTGCCGTCGAGAGGATCCGAGTAAAACGGTGGTGGACAGACACATTCACCAGGCTGCACGCACTTCTCGTTAGCCTTGCACTCGTTGTCGTTTGTGCATCTCTTTTGAGCCGGAGAACAGAGACCGTTGTATGGGTCTCCACCATAACCATGTGGACAGGCACACTGATAGGAACCTGGCAAGTTTATACACTCCGCTCCGTAGCCACAAACCTGGTGTCCAACGATGCACTCGTTTATGTCTATAAATCAAAGTTGGTTCAAAGAAGATCGATAAATTGAAGGTCATTTAAGATAAAGCGTAGATACAAACCCTCGCAGGAGCCGTCGATTTTGGTGGTGTATCCTTTAGGACAGGCACAGTAGCTAACTCCACCGGCAATTGTTATGCACTCAGCACCGCTGGGGCACTTTTCGCCCTTGGAGCACCCAGCCAGCATGCACTTTCCGTTGACGATCTTGTACGGAGGCTGACACTGACACTCGATGCTGTTGCATTCTACAATTGTCACAAATCAGCTTATAAACTCCACAATTCTTACGACTCATATTTTACACAAAAATATTTGCAATACCTTCGCAGAGGGAGAAAGGATTGCCGTTGAACCCAGGTGGGCACTGACACTCGTAGCTGCCAGGTAGATTCTTGCAAATGGCGTTGACCCCACAAGCAGGTTTCTCCCTGAGCTCCATACACTCGTTGATGTCCCTGCATTTACCGGATTCATGGTCCCGGGTGTATCCCCTCTGACAAATGCACACACTGCTGCCCACAAACTCGTCCTTGATACACTGTTCCCCAGCCGGACACGGGGTGCTGGGTCCACAAACGTGAGGAGCCTTCGACTCCTGGCAACCACCGCTGTAAGGATCCCCTGTGGTACCACTCGGACACTGGCAGGAGAAGGAACCAGGTTCGTTGTTACAGATCGCTCCCTGAGGACATGGATTAATCGCACACTCGTCGATGTCCCTGCAACCACCCTTAACTCCAGGCTTTCCCGTGTAACCACTGCGGCAAAGACAAGTGGCTACGTCGTTGGATAACATGCAGTGTGCATTTGGTCCGCAAGTCAAGTCCTCGCAAGGATCTGATTTCAAAAATATCACAAAAGTTTAATATCATAACAATATTATACAGTACTTAATATTAGAACGTATTAGAACAAAGGAATATTGAATATTTACGTCTGCAGTCGTTTCCAACGTTGGGTTCCGGGCACAGACACCGTTTCTGTGGGTCGCAAATGGCATTTCCAGGGCAGTCACCGTCAGCTTCACAAGTGACTATACCGACACACTTGATGTAAGGATCCGGATCAGGTATGGTTCCCTCTGGACAGGTGCACGTGTAGGAACCTTCTGTATTCGTACAGGTAGCTCCATGACCACAGGCATCGTGTCTGCTACACTCATCTACGTCTGTATTCAAAAACCATGATAAAGTTATTAAGACAGTTCGGTAGACAAGTGTGTTCTTTATGGTTCTGACATACCCATGCATTGTTTGAAGGCATTTCCTGAGAACCCTGGTTTGCACTGGCAACTAAAGCCACCCAGAGTGTTGGTACAAATCGCGTTTCTTCCACAACGGCCAGAAGGACCATTTACGGCGTCACATTCGTTTATATCTAATTCGAGAAAGAAATTACTTATTAACCACTAAGTCCCAAAATCCGTAGAGTCCCAAGGTCCGTAAATTTCCTAAAATCCCAAAGAATATGGGAAACTTAAGAATAAGTATTCTTACCAACGCAGCCAGCTGCAATGTCGTTCGGATTGAATGTCCAGCCATCTTCACAGATACAGTACGCTTCGTGGCCATCAGCCTTGCAATACGCATGGTCTCCGCAAGTTACTTCGTCGCAAGGTGCTGTAATAAAACCACGTCAACTATCTCTCCACACTCAATCCCTGACCATAATTCGACTTCAATTTACCTTTGCAGGGTATGTGCGGTGGAGTTCCAACGAAACCAGACTCGCACTCGCAGTGGTAGCTTCCCCTGGTGTTGCTGCAGATGGAAGCAGGTCCGCAAGGGTTCGAGAGACACTCGTCCAGATCCACACACTCGGCTCCCACTGCCTTGAACCCATTTTTGCAGAAGCATTGTCCTTCTATGCACTCGGCGTTGTTCACGCAGTCGAAGTTCGATTTGCATAAGGTCGTCACATCGGTCTATAACAAAGTTTGGGTTGGAAAGACGAATGCTAGGAGGGAATAGCAGTTAGAGTAAGGTGAATCACCTGTTCACACGCTACTGTTGGGTTGGGGTTGGCACTGTACCCCGTTGGACAGACGCAATTGTATCCAGGATCCGTGTTCTTGCAAATGGCGTACTTTCCGCAAGGGTTCTCCAACGCCGTGCATTCGTCGATATCTAGGAATCAACATTGACGTCAGTAAAAGTGGAGAACGTAGAGTAGACCTGTAGCGTTCTATTATCCAAACGATTAGTCACATCTAAGAGCGACCACACTGCAGATTTGTTATCGGCTGATAACTTAATAAGTAAATTTGATCCTGTTTAAGTCAGAAAAATCTTACGAAAAATTTGATCAAACCGATAAAAGATCTGTAGTGAGGGTAACAGTGCGTTAGTTAGAGTGCATTAAGCCTACACAACCGATGTGATGGCACCTTTTGACATGAAACGAGCAATCGCGCTCAAACGGTTAAAGATGACTTGTCGATGATCGTGTTAATAAATTCGATGAAAGAAAGTGAAACACGCGAATTGAATTAAAAATGTAATGTAAAGAATTAGTTGTAACGAATGATCTTAATTGCTAACCGCTGCATCCCTTAAAAGGATCTCCTGTGTAGTCCTCCTTGCAACTGCATACGAAGCTGCCGATCGTGTCGCTGCACTCGGCGTTCTCGCCGCAAGGATTTCTCTCGCATTCGTTCACGTCTGTTAATCAACACGGTTAATCGCATGTTATCGTTACTGGAGTGGATTATTCACAAACGCGACAACTATACGTGTTCTTTAACGAGAAGTTAGAGAGGAGACTGACTTTCACACAGTGTTAGTCCTTGACCGATGAAGCCCTGGGGACAGATGCACTTGTACGATCCCGGCACGTTGATGCATCTTGCGTTTTCCGCGCATGCATCCGTCCGACCGCACTCGTTCACGTCGATGCAACCGTGTGTCGAGTCCATCTGATATCCAGCACGACATCTGCACTCGAAACTACCCTCTGTGTTCACGCAATCTGCGTCCGCGCCACACGGTGAACTCTCCTCGCACTCGTTTACATCTGTTACCGCGATGGTTAGTCATTTCACTATTAGCTCTTGATTAATCACAATCGATACATTAATCGTGTTACCATGAATTTTATTTTATTGTTAATACGAATGATTATTAGGCTTGATATAATAATTTGGGCAGGTAGAGTGAAGCATCGTTATATTATGAATGAACTTTTAGTATTTCTAGTTGTCATATGAACTTCATATATGGCCATATATTTCGCGTCATATGGATATGGTCATGTGGAGATATACTAGTGAAGATTTATAACGTGGTCATAGAATACGTGGCACTGGTTGGATCTTATAAATAGCAGCCATATAGCGAGACTCCACTGTATCATGTTTCCCTACCTCTATCACTTACCACTGAGACTGTTACAATCTCAATTTACTGACACGTATGCTTTCTAATCCTAAGTATTACTATAATTAATTAAAGATAGAGTTGCTTACCGTGACAGCCAATCCAAGGATCACCGCTCATTCCGTCCGGGCAAGAGCAGCGGAAGCTGCCATGTACGTTTATGCATTGAGCTGATCGACCGCAAGGACTGCGCACACATTCGTCGATGTCCACGCATTCTTCCTCAGGATTGCCGTTGTATCCTTCAGGACACTCGCACTTGTGAGCACCAGGTAAATTCACGCACAGAGCACCCCTTCCGCAAGCACCCTCGTATTCGCATTCGTTTATATCGATACACTGCGCCAAATTATAATCCAACCCATACAAATTGATCATATGTACTATACGATTAAACTTGTATGCAGAATTGATCATGTGTATAAAATGATTAAACATGTATGCAAAATTGTTCATATGTGTCAAATGATTGAACATGTATGCAGAATTGTTCATATGTGTCAAATGATTGAACATGTATGCAGAATTGTTCATATGTGTCAAATGATTGAACATGTATGCAAAATTGTTCGTGTGTGTCAAATGATTGAACATGTATGCAGAATTGATCATGTGTGTCAAATGATAGAACTTGTACATAAAACTGATTATGTGTATCAAATTATAATTGAACTTGTGCATAAAATTGATCACCTGTACCAAATTATGATTGAACTCATACACGGAATTGATCATCTAAACCAGATGATTGAACGTCTATGCAGAATTGATTATGTGTATCGAATGATTGAACCTATCTACAAAATTGCTCATCTGTAACGATGCAACTTGAATGCAGAGTTGTTGATGTGTACCAAATGATTAAGTTTGTATGCAGAATGGACTAAATTTATGAAGAGATTGATACGAGAAGATACTGACACTTTCGTACGGGTCTCCCGTGAAGCCATCCTGGCACGCGCAGGTATAATTTCCGGGAATATTATGGCAAACGGTGTTGTCGCCGCACGCACCGGGTATCGCGCACTCGTTGACGTCTTCGCAGTGCACTTCGCCATCGCCGATATAACCAGACTTGCATTTGCATAGGAAACTCGATGGGAGATTACAGCATTCTGCGTTCTCCACGCATCTCGAGGCAAAGGCCGGGTTGTCGCACTCGTTGATGTCTGCAGATAAGTATCAGCGAGCAATGAGGAAACGAAAAGCAGTCATGACAAACAGACGCGCGAGAAAGAATTATTGCTGCATACCTTCGCAGTGGAAACCGTCGCCTCGGTAGCCAGGGAAACAGGAACATAGAAAACTACCGAGAGTATTCGTGCAATGCGCGAATATATCACAGGGTCGGTACTTGCACTCGTTCTCGTCTGAAACGCGTTTCCGATTTGTATGATATATTATCCCGCGCCACGAAACGGATGCGTTTTAATCAACGAGATCGTTACGCAGATATTTCACGTTAAACGCGTACTAGTTATTAGGTACTCGAAGTATAGAGTATTAGGTACTGACCTGGTACTTGACAATTGCAACCCCCGAAACCGTCGTTGCAATGGCAGACGGAATCCAAGCAGACGCCGTTCAGACACCTGGTTCCGTCTTCCTTCGTGCAGTCATCTATTGTCGGAAGAAGAGAAATCAATTGGCAATTTGCCGTGGGTAAACATAATGCAAGCCCTTAGTCATCGGTGAGAAAACACCGCGAGCCGGGTAAAAATGTTGATTACGATGAGTAATTCGTTTCCCAGCGGGTTACGTAATGCGTTCATCATCGACAAACAAACGTTGATTACGGTGAGAAACGGCAAGAAAAATCAATGTCGACAGGATTAATCGCGCCGGAAGAATCGATGCGAGAAAACACGACGACAGGATACTTCTTATAATTGACCCGCCGGTATTCAAGTATGTGTATTGTAAGCGATAGCCTCGAGCAGTTCGTGAACCTTTTAAGAGAAGCAAATTCTAACAAAGAAAATGAACCTCTTCTGATTTTAATCAATTTTTACGTGCTAATTATTCCTGTATATTTTTTATTGTTTGGGTTATTATCAAATTAGACGAGATCTGGGTCAGATTGGATACTATGTTTAGATTGAGTTTAGATTGTCTTACTTAGGCTGGGTGTAGATTAGGTCGGGGTTAAAACTGAGATCTACGTTAGGTCTATATTGTTTTGATTAAATCTAGGTTAGATTAACTGTAGATTAGGTCGGGATTTAACTAGATAAGATTAGAATTTAGTCTATATTATAGCTAAGACTAAATTGAACCTAGTGTTGGTATAAATTATCACAAAATGAGACTTTCATAGCTTGAATCCACCAGATCTGTCCACATGAAATATGCTTCTCTGTATCAAGACCACATTTCTTCCTGGAAGTGCTCCTGCATATTTCTCTACCATAAATGCAACAATACAAACGAGTCTTACAATTGCACAAAAAGAACATGCAGATAAATTGTACAGTTATTCAAAACGATTCGATAACCGAGCTATCCTTAGCAATGAGAAGGCGTGAGCGTGTGTTGTGTTGCGGTCTCGCAAGTAACTCAACAGGAATCGGCTGGCTGGCGTAATCACGTCAGGAACAACAGAATGACGTAAAGAAAGAGTGGAGAACGTAACGGTAGCGTGGTCGAGTCGTGAAACAAGCAAGATCCTCTTTTCCTATCCGCCGCGCCTGCTCACGCGACCGTGTAACTTTTCCACCCGGCTTTTCCCGAGAGGCAGCCTCTCGTAACTTACTTGTACACTTTAATCTGTCACGTTGCTCGTCCGTGCCCTGATAGCAGTCGACGTGGTCGTCGCACAGCTTCGACAGCTGCAGGAGCTGCAACACGTCCGTCGACTCGTTCACCTGGCAGCCGAAGTAGCCGTCTTCGATGTTCAGGAAGAATACTTCTCTTCTTAGTCCGCGCCGGACTCCTCGAAGGGACTCGGCCTGAAACGTGCATTAAGCAATTTTTTATTGAGCGCAATTAACTTAGTCCGTGATACTTGTCAAATTTCAATGTAATCACGAGGGAACCTTCGAGGGTTGACATCGAATGTGATAGTTTAATATGACAAAATTCTATCGTACTTTTGAATCACAAACTTCTCTTATGAAATTTTAATGAAGAAAGTATTTACTTACTGGACACAGAAGTAGAAGTATCCACACCACCAACGGCCAAAGATGTTTCATCTTGGCTGCAACATAAAGAAACTCAATCATTCTCACAAAGTTATCAATGTTTTCGAGGTGAACGATTTCCTGAATTACATAATATTATTCATCAAGGGTCTTTAGGATTTCGTCTGTACAAAAGTCGACAAAAAATGTAACCACTGAAACAGCAAAAAAGTGTCGACCTACTGCTATTCGTGAAACAGGGGGACTGAAGCACCTGTTCGAGCAAGTTGCCGGTAACACGTCGGCATTTGCGACCCCCTTTTACGAGTAAACCCGAAACTGACTGTATCAACTTACGGTTTAGCCCTGGCCCCGCAAACCCAGTTTCCTGGCTACCATGGTGTTTTGAAATTTAAGAAGGAAAATTAGATACGAACATGCGCGGCAACGGGCAACGAGCAACGAAGGATGAGAACAGGAGTGATAAATCGAGGAACACGGTGTAACAGGAGATAAGGATAATTAAGAAGCCTGTAATTTCCCTTAGAAGCTTAAGACTGTCAGAATTTATGGCATATAAAGGAAAATCCCATGATACCAATTGTAACTTTAATTGGCTGCTGAATTACCGCGCTTTTTATCGAGGCAGCTTAATACGAGTAACATATGTTATAGCTTAGTGCACAGGAGATAACTCAGGGTTAATTAGTTGTTTTCTCGACTAAATATCATTAAGTTTCTTTAAAAGGTTGTGGATGTATTAGACGGCATCGATGAATAGTTGATTAAGGACGAGGTAGAGGACGTAGGAGAAACTTGGATAAAAGGATGTGAAAATATGGAAGCTAGGAAGTTTGAGGGTTTGGGAATTTGGGAGATTTAGGATTTTGGAAGGTTGGGGAATTGGAAAATTGGAAACTTGAAAATTTGGGAAATTGAGAGTTTGGGAACTTGAGAGGTTTGAGGCTTTGAAAGTTGGGAAATTGAGACCTTAGGGATTTGGAAGATTGGAAATTGTGGAGTGTAGGAATTTGGAAATTTGGAAACTGGAGAGATTTGGGACTTTGGAAGATTAGGAACTGAAGATCGTAGAAATTTGAGAGTTTGGAAATTTGAAAAATTTCCGACTTTGGGAGCTTGAGATTTTGAGAGATTTGGGACGTGGGAAGTTTGGGAACTTTGGAGTTAGAGAATTTGAAAGATTTGGGACTTTGGAAGTTTGAGAACTTAGGAGTTTAAAAATTTGGAAGATTGGAAATAAGTTTTGGAGAGATAGAATTTGAATTTTAAAAATTAGAACTGTAAACCTAACATTGACCATGTGAAATTAAAGAACACAAAAATTTGAATTATTTAGAAATATAAAAATTTGGAAATTTGCAAAAGGCGTACACATAAGTCCGGCAAAAGAAAATATTAAGATACGAACATAATACAGGAACTCGATGATTGAACGATTACACAGGCATCGTAATCGAGCGAATAAAGATCAAGGAACGTTCGCAAAGCGTTCGAGAATCGCCGTCGAGATTTCACGAAGCACCGGAAGCGTAATGTTCAAGGGACACCGGTGCACGCGATTCGCGGAAGACGTCTTTTACGTGCGCCGCAACTTATGGCGAACATTCATTCGAACGGACGCATTGTATGCGAGCACGCGGCGAAATGTTAACGACTGTACGTGCAGTCAGAAGGATTCACCGAGCAGGAAGGAGCAAGAGGAACGATCGAGTACATAGAAGAAAGAACGAGCGAAGGAAAATTAGAGGGACAATTACAGGAACGAGCAAGAGGAACGCAGGAAGACTGCTTAGAAAAACGAGCGGGAAGAAGATGCGGAAAGACATTGTTGAGGAAAATGGAGGAACGTGTGCTCGAAAGAAAGCGAAGAAATTGAAACAGTAAGTTTTGCTCGCCGGAAATTACGTGAAATGAAAAGTTGGCTGGTGTAAAAAATATTTAAACGTATGAAATATATCTGCATTCTATGTGAATTAAAAAAATATCCACATACGATACAATATGTATATACGACAAAATAAAAAGGTATCTATATACAGTAAGTTAAAAAGGTATCGATTCAGCCGTATTAAAATAATTGTAGTTCATTACCCTTTTACCGTATAATTTTTGTCAAGACTAGTATACAATCTCCAAGTTGTAGTTTTAAATTACAAATAGCTTTATCTTCGGATCGCGCAAACGACCCAATAAATTTCGGATAACGCTACAAAACGATGGTAAGCATATCTCCAACCCGTTACTAACGAGCAGAGGATTGAAGAACAAGGATGAAGGACGGAAAAGAGAAGGAGAAAAGACGCGGAGGAACGTAATAAAGGAGGGCGTGCGAGTGCGATGCACCTGTGGCCCTCCTGCCCCTCCGCAACAACTCGCCGAGACCATCAGTGCCTTCTAGTACCCTTAACTCCTCGACAACTAACTATACGCAGCTGGCGACCCAGCTAGATCATTTTGCCCCTCTCGTGAAATTTTCGTCACGGAAATTACCCACCCTTGCCCACGAATTTCAGATGCATCGCCACTTCCGCCATTCCCATTGGCGTAACTTCAATTTCCGCCTCTATGTCGGCTGCATCCACTAACATTATTTAATAGTGCAAGTATCTGGTGTTTAAACTTCTATCGATTTGAACATTTGAAAATTTAAAATATTCTCTTCGCATTGATAGCCTCGTATAATTCACATATCTTCAAAGTTATCAATGTGAAGAGAATATTTTAAAACAGTGGGGCACTCTTTTTCTATTTAGCTATAATGGCCATTTCAATAAATGTGCGTACAGTTGTGTAGATGAACAATTAACATGATTCTGCTACTGAATTATGTATGATTTGATGGATGATAATTTTATTAGCAAAGAGGTCAGCGTTTCAATTTTAATTTAATGGTTATTGAATGCCGTTGCATTCATTATGATGGATGTATCACTAAGAGGAAACTACTGGTTCGATTACGATCCATCATCGGATGTTCTAACGCCAGGATGTTGAATTAAGCTTCATCCGCGTTTGAAGATCATTATGAAATGACGCTAATTAGCGTACAGTAGTGTCGCGGGAATGGAAGCAATTCGCGACGAGAAACACCGCAAATTGCACAAATTACCACGACTATTACGATAAATCTCGACAGGACTCAGGGTTATAGCCTTATTAGTCGATTATTAACATTTAAATGATATTAAAACCGTAGAGAAGCGACCTCGTTTACAGAGATGATTTCTCGAATTTGTTGGACAACTTTCCTTTTATTGCAAAATTTCACTTAATTTGCAAGATTTAACATTCGCCGATGCAGCGTTTCATGCGAATTCGTGTCCAGAATCCTAGACCCGATGATCTTTTCACAAGAACCGTTATCTCGTTTTGTAGGAGTCAGATTTGTGTCAACGGGTGACACGAACCCGGCTTGAACCCGCTGCATTTCTCCTCCGTGGAATTCGAATCGAATCGATTTTGCGAGCGTGGCAACACTCCGATACGTAAATTTTACCGCTAAATGGCACGCGGATTAATAAATATTCATTTTCGTGAACGAGCGTACTCGTACATCCCACAGTTTAGTCGGTGAAGAAGCGAACTGCTTAATAATTAAGACTTTGTTTCAAGCTTCATGCTTCTCGTTAGTCGCCTAACTGTACCTTCGAAATGTTTTCTAACAGGAATTGATCGCTGACGGATATCGTTAAATTACAGAGTTGCGCTCGTTCAAAGAAGAAACTTCCTCTAATGCAAGCACCAGGCCTATCATAATGGTAATTATCACATTTTTTTATTTAAAAGTATTAACATCGTAACTCGGCCATTTTCGTACGAATTTTATGCACGCGATATCGAGCAGATATTAACTCAAGGCAAGTATTTACTGCTGCCACTAATATTTCCTAAATAACTACCAATGCAACAAAGACTAAACCCTGCTGAGTTTAACTTCTGAAATATGTTCGAAACCATGAAACGCGACGATAGGAACATTAATCCTTGCAAAGTAACTGTTTATTCTGCGAGCTAGAAACCGTAGAATGTTTCATAGGTGAGGCAAGTAACGTTTTGGTGAGAAGTTACTGGACGATCCACGTCCTCCATGCTCAAGGCTGTTCGCGGTAAATTAATTCGTTGCAAACAACGCAGAGATAAACGTTTCATTAGCATTCGTCGATGACGCAACCCTCGTCAGACAATGAGCGCGCGAGTTTCATTTCACCTATTCTCCATTTTTTTTATGTCGGATTTTTGCCACTGGCGGAAGTTTCTAGTTGCTCGACGGTTCATTGTCTCTGCTACTTTCTGAGTTTGTATGCCTCGCATACGAATGAGCGTGGACTTCCTGACAAGAGTGACAACCTTTGACCTTGAGTAACCTTCGTGTCGAACTGTTCACAATTTAACTGTGAACCGGTACAAACTTTAAGTCGAATTTTTGCTACACATAAACCTTGCGTCCTTCTTGTAATTAAACCCATCAACCCTTCAAGATTTCTCATAATTTGATTCGCTTGAAATTATAGGTGCTGCAAGATCTGAAAAAGTTCTCAATCGTACAAACATTACTATTTCCTCCCATAAAAGAGAGGCAATTATCCGCAGCAGGATTTAATTTTCCCAGGAACGAGTACGCGAATTTCAGTTTCAATGATCCGTTGATTGCTAGGAAAGCCTTGAAAGTGAAGACACCGTGCGAACGAATGAACCGGGGGAGAAGAGGCAACGTTCGAGATTAAAGTAAAAAAGGTGTCAGAGTTAATTCGATGTTCGAGCATGGGCGATGGGAGACCCACACGTTACGCCAGTTTCGTTTGTAGCTGCTACGGTAACACCAAGAACTTTCACTTTGCAACGGAATTATTCTGTGTTGCCTGGTTCGCCGCTCTCTCGTTTCGCCTTGTGGTGGGCGTCAGTTTTAGGCCCGAATCATTTGCCGGTTTTATACTTTGTTGATTCATGCCGGATGTTGCCACAGGCGGGCAAGATGGACGCCGGATCGTGTTCAGAATAGGAATTTCCTAACGCGGTGCAACCCGAGGCTCGAGCCGACATCCAGGGATTTTCTTCCTTCTTCTCCAAACATGGTATCTAATTCCTGCTAGTCCATAATTATCTCACTCGGCAGAACCTGATTCATATGTTTACAATTTTGTCCTGATAAGCTTCCTAAATAGATCACACTGATAGATGTGGAGAGACTAAGATTTGATGTGGAGCTCACCTAGCGAAAGTTATGATCTGGAGATTACTGACTATGACATTAACCTTGCTAATAACTTGAATTGTAGTGTTAGTGATAGACCTAACAGCCTGTCTAGATACTTAAAAGAAACTAGAAAGTAAACAGACGTAACTCTTCTTACATATATAGCATTATATTCACATATTTGATAATAATGAAACGTGTCTAATCTGAGACATTTAACTCTTAACAGTTTCAAACTCAACCGTGTTTACACATTTCAGAATAACCATCCTTTCACAGGATGAACCTTGATCCCAGGATCAACCTTGTTGGCAAAGAAAAGATGCATATTTGGAACATGCTTCACAGTTCTCTGCTAAATTGAAGGCATCTAATTAGACCTATATGGAAACATGGTTCATCGATAAATTAAAGATGTCATTGAACAGCAGTCTCCATACTTCGTGCCATCGAAGATGCCGCAGCAAACGTTCGTTTTATGCAAACAATGCTCTGTGAGTTAACCGTGTTGCTCGCTAAGGGTATCGGCATGAAATGTGTTACCGTGTCAATGATATCATCCGGTAGGCAGACAGAAGGAAACGATGACAAAACCTATCAATTAGTCGGCGGCGTACACACGCCAGCCTCGCTGACACGCGCGCATGTGCACATATCTGCCGTGCCAATAACGCAAAACTCCCACACAATGCGTGTTGCGAAACGCGTCGAGAAGAAAGGAGGAATTAATGCAAAATGCGTCCGAGTTCATTTCAGTGCCCTACATCAAATTCTCCCGATATACAAAGACTACAATCTTCGTGTACGACGCCATATTGGTACGGTAAGAACAAGTTTTCGAAGCATATTTATTTTACCATAAATTCAAGCGTAAACCGTATTTTGGTTTGTAATGAGTATTTATGAATAATTCCATTAATATTTATGAATATATCTATTAATATTCATGAACAATTCTAATAACTAACTGTGAAGTTGTAATTAGAATAAGAGTTTTATCGAAATTGCGTCTTTCTGAATACTGACAAGAAATCATTTCTGCTAGGAAATTATAATTAATCGAATTAATCTTTCAGGTTCGAAACAGAGCGTCAATCATGCAAGAGTCATCCAATGGTGTAAACCAATCCTTAATTGTGTAAACAGTAACAGAAATGCACACAAATAAACTTCTTTCTTCTCAATACTCTTTACTTTTTCATTTATTGCACTGCAAAGAGAAACTGCAAATACTTGTTCACGCCATTGTACACATCCGTTGTAACATTTGACATATAAATGATCATATAATAGGATCCTAATGACAGGACCTCGACTCCAAAAAGAACTGCCCACTCTTCCACCGATTTCCCTCCATATTTATCGAGGAACGACCAGAGCAAACACGATTTCGACATCGTTGGAACGTGTTCGTATGACTTAATCGATAGATATAATTATCATGCACCCATCAGGAGCCTTCATAACGACCGTAGTGAATAGTTAGTATAACTTCATGGATATTTCCATCGCCATCGAGCCGCCCACCAGATTCTCGTTTTATGGAAGCTTGCTGTTCGGCGCCGTGAAAGTGTTTAAATGTGTCACGGTACATCTTGTCCCGGCAACTCGTGTCGTTCTTACTTTTTATAATTGTATCCCGTCGAAGGGAGCATCCTACGCATCGCAGTTTCTACAGATTAGAGATGTTTATGTCACGGGGAAATTTTTTCGTGGAAATTCTCCGTCCGTTTAGTGATCGGTGATAAATTCGATCGCGCGATAACACGAGTTCTACTGTCAACGATAAACTGTTCATGCTTATCTTAACCTTAAAGACTTTAGGAAGTTAAATACAAGAAGATAGGATAGCTTTCATATCTATAATAATTACATGAATAAGTTCTAGAAGAATGTATGATATTTGAAGACAATGGTTATGTCCACACACGTGTCCTTCCAATAAATTTAAAAACCAAACTTAATCCTAGATTTTGGACTCGTTTATAGAAAATAAAATATGGAAGAATGTAATCTAATCCTATTCTCAAACATGTACGAACGTCATCCTCGAGTATAGATTACATCTGGGTTAGAATGTGCTATGTAAGCTTAACGAAGTGTGTAAATATGGATTCGCGTAACGGCAACGTACACTTCTTGATTTTTGCACAATAAGGCCATAAATCTTTTCCAAGTTGAGATGTACGAAATTCCAGAGCAAAGTTACCACGCTGTTGCGCGCGTTTGCAAGCTTACGAGAATTCTGCAATATAAATGAAGTTACAGAGAGAGTCGCCGAGCCGCGAAGTACAGGCATACGCGAGCACCCGGTACCGTTAAGTTTTCCACGGATTTCGCGCTGGCCCGTGTTGTTACGATCCAGTGGAAGACGCCTGGCGTCGTAAAACGGCGTCTAACAGTAAAGATCCCTCGTAACGCGAGCATCCTTCAGGGAAGATGCAAGTCGAAAACCCGTGTCGACGTCCTGGAGCGATCGAAATTCTCCCGGGTGCGTTCAACCCGAATACAGAGACCAATTACGTCGACCTGGGACCGAAGGTCTTGCTTCTCGATAAATCGATCATGGCTTACGTCATAGAACAGAGAAAAGAATCATCGAACGACAATAATGAATGGCCGACGCGGGATGCCATCTTTGGTAAAGGCAAGGTGATGACGCGTGGTGAATTAGCGTAGCCCGAGACGATTAATACGGGACGCGGGTGCGTAGGACGTGAGAAAAACCATGGAAAATACTGATGCTATGCTCGCCATGCGAAACGTCCACGAATAGGAGCCAAGGTTTTCGTGTCTGCGACCTCGATCGAAAGTTGATTCATTTCAACAGCAACTGGATGCAATCAGAAACTACCATTCTTGATTCTGGTTCTCGGAGAGGTTTCATTTGCACGGCATAGTTTCTCCTCGCTCGACGATCATTGAATGATAATTCGGGGGTTTATCAAGTGCATAATAGACACTGGAGGTTGTTCAATTCTGGAGAAATTTTTACAGTCTGATTCCTACTGAGATATTATTGTTCAGTGCTGATACATTGTAATAGTTTAGACGCTTCTTTATTCGTGGGTAAAACTTGTACCACAAGAATTTCTATAGGGAAATCCCTATGGGAAGAGTCGGTCTAAGACAAACGTCATTCACGTTTCGAATAAAATGAAGACATTTGAAGACCAAAAATAATTTTTTCTCTAAATGAAAACTTAATAAGTTATTCTGGGAATAGCGGAGTAAATTAAGTGAAATCCGCACGAAACTTATGTAACTTCCTATCGTAGCAAGCGTGCCTAGCATAAGAGGTACTTAGCGATAAAACAATCACGGGACGTTAATTATCGAAAGGACGTAAAACACTGATTATCCACGCCGTAAACAGTTTGAAGCGTCGCGACGAAACTCTTATGAAGCCGTCCACGACTGAGACGTTACGCGTGATGTGCTTAATAATCGAATCGTATCGTTGCATGATTAACCGTCAGCTAACCTTTCATTCACTTTAATCGTTGCACGATATTGCTCGGCGATCGTAGTATCGCCATTTTAGACGCAACAATTTTCTCGCGTGAGTCCGCCATTTTTTCCCACGCACGGTGATCTCGGTAACGGTAAGGTGTTCTGGTTGTTCGATCCGTGAGAATCCGCTAGATAATCGTTAATAAAAATCTAGGTTCGATGGTCGATTGATCATCATGAAATTTCATTGAACGATTTCGTAACTCGTTACACGTTCAATGTACGAGCTACGATTTTTAATCTTCTTTAACCCTCGATTGATGGAGCTGAGCCGATCGTGACCCAGACCTTTAATAACTTGTGAAAAGCGGGACTTTGACCGAACAGGTGCGCTAAATTTTTAACTGATATTGCACTGGAGAAATTCACACGGTGGAATAAGTATTTGCATCTTTATATCTCTAGATTCGGGTATAATCTCTGCATTCAGAGGTCCCTATATCCCCAAATTTCTACATCCATACATCCTCCAATTTCTATATCACAAGACCCAGAATCAGTTATTGTTTCAAATAATCTTCTGACGAATGTTATGTGATGCAAGTTTTGAATAAGACAAAAATATTTATGAGTAAGGAATAATTATTAATCCGTATAAATTATTATCTCGAATAAAAGCCTTCTCGAATGACTAAGATGATGAATAAATAAGGATTTGGCCATTCCAAAACAATCGATGAAATCACATTTTATATGAAATAACATCTTGTTCCGAATAAACATGTCTCTGAATATAAAATTACTTGTTTTCAAATATTTTGCGTCGTAAGTTTTCCATATCTTCGATTCCTTTTAAACTTGTATGGAAAAATTTTTAACTCCTCCCAGATCTCCACATCGTTTGCGTGGAGAGTTAACTAAAATTTGAAATGGTGAGTTTCCACCATGGAAATTCACGGTGCGAACTTTTTACCACGTGTTGCATGCGCAATCAGTTAACGGATGCTTTCCCTAAATATGGAAATACTGGTGACACGATTGTAATGGTCTACGACGTTGCGTGTGCTGTCTGTTGCAAGCATTGAACTCTCCGGTCGGCCACTTAAGGCGCACGATCTGTAAACGTGTCACCGGTTATTCACACAACGGAGACGGTGTGTTTCATTACCACGTAATACGAGTACGTTCGCTAGTTTCTCTGCAGTACCGAACGATAAATTACCAAATAATGTCGTTGAACCAAACCGTATTTATACAGTGTCCTTTCACGAGTATCTCGGACATGTCGGGAGAAAGTTTTTAAATGAGCTGCGAGTAAAAGTAAAACTGTTACAGTTGTCTATACGAGGAAACGTTCTACTTATTAGTCATTCTGATTCAGAACAAGTGATCGTTATACGAACTTGGCTAATAAGTTTATGATCTCGCTGTTTATGCTGGTTTCTAAATCTGCTGATTTTCATCCTATCACCTGTCGATAATCCACTGAGATATTACAAGGTAATTAAGATTCTCCATTCCTTACATGTCGATTCATATGTAAAAGTCATTCTGCCTTCACTTGGAACTTCTATTACCACAAAATTTTTATTCGCAAAGTGACCAATGAAGAGCCATCACATTTATATAAATTACCTTAGTTAATTGCTTATTCAACTTTTTACTATTGCAGTTTGCGCGAAGAGGTCATCGAACACAGATAGAATTTTACACGCACCTACACTTACATGATTTAATATAATCGCAAAAACATCTGCACTTCATAAATATATAATTTTCTGATAATGGAAAAGAACACGAGGGTTAGAAAATGACGAGCCATTATAGTATTTGAAAGTATTCGTAAATTATTAAACGACGAATCACGAATTACATTGAAATTGCTAAATAAAGGTATGCAACTGCAAGGACGAGGATATGAAGCACAATTTGACGGATAATACTTCGCTGGATGAACCACTTAAGCCGCAGGTTTCGTGCAGGAACGATGGCGTTATTATCGGTTTGGAAGAACCGTGTACGCACGCCTAGATGACTACTGCAAAATGCTGAAATTACGGCAATTTTCCTGATCGCCGTCTAACACGTGTTGCCGATTGTTAAGCGGACAAATTGATCGTTGCGAAAATTCACCGTTCTAACGTTCCTCGCACCGCTGCCTATTTTTTTCTCTTTTCGTTGTAAAACGCACCTCGTAGAAACGGGAAACGGAATTGTCGGATAAACGGGAATTATACTACTATCGGTTACTCACGCACACTTAACCTCGGATTATTAGAATCAGCCATTACAATGATCGAGTCAAGCGTCCATTTTATTTCCTTCGTGTGCTCTCTCAAACTCATTTCACTTTCATTTTATACAATTTTACATACGATTCTCGAGTACTTGGTAAATTAGGTTTATTCATAGATACTAAGAATTATAGGATAACAATTGAAATTCTTTTATTAGACAAGCTTGACTGAATCCTATGCAGGTGTTCCAGCACCTGCAGCGCCATATTTTATCGGTAACATATCGATACTCCGAATCATAGACAAAGTTCTATAAATATCTGACGTTGATTTTTTGAGAAAATCGTTTAGTTGCCTTTAGGCTATTGTCCTAATACGCCATTATTAAAAGAGAAAAGAAAGGGTCTACTAGTAGATACACACGACCTTGCCCGTTCCCCTTCAAATCATTCTGCCCGTGCAAGCATTTCATCATCGACCGACTATGCTATACTTACAATCGTAATCGCAAAAACCTAGAAATAAACACCAGCATAAAACATGGTTGCACTTCCGTTTATACGCTTCTGAATTGGCAGCTTCGGCAATTCGAGATTCCTGTCTTGGGGGTAGCAAGGTCAGAATCGATATAAGGAAACTATTCGAAGAACGACGAAAGGAAAACATCTCGTAATGACTCTCATTATCGGCGTCACCGCTTGCTCCCTCAATGAAATGATAAAATCATCGTCGTAATGATACCGTGTGTGCGTGTGCAAGCGTAACGGAACCGCGGAAGGTGGCTTGAAAAGTAATTTGCACCGTGACCCGTGACACTGCCATCCCGAAGCTCGAATAATTGCATCGTAACCGTTAAAGGGTGGAAGGTCGTCGACTAAGCGTGTCCGCGACTCATCGATGGGTTGTACCGACTCCAAAGAAATATTATTACTGGAAATTGTACCGTGAGCAACTCGACTGCCGTCTCCGATGGACATTCATCATCTGTTTATCATAAACAATCAATCGTCGTATGCCCAACCATAACCGCGCATCACTACGTTTCCTAGATGCTTCGTGACCATGATTAGAGGCTTTCGCTAATGTCTTCCGGCAGCTGAGGCGAAACTAGAATTTAATGGATCCTCTGTTTTATTTGGATTCGTTGCAGATATACCATCCTCCGGTTTCATTGAATTCATCATCTTTTACTACCGACATTTTATTTCCTTTCCATTTATGCGTTGGTATGTCGCTGGCATCTGGGTGGATCAGGTGGACTCTCGTGTTACTTTTGTTACTTCCTTCTATTTGTGGGATTTTGGGACATTGGAACTTTGGGAATTTTGGGAGCTTGAGAATTTGGAGAATTTGAGACCTTGGGACCTTGAGAATTTGGAGAACTAGGAACCTTTGGACCTTGAGAGTTTGGAGATTTAAGGATTTGGGAAATTGAGAATTTGGAATCTTGGTACTGGGATATTGCGATTTCGGAATTTTGGAATTTGAAGGTTTGAAGATTTGGGACCTTGGGACATTGAGAATTTGGAGACCTTGGGACTTTGGGACCTTGGGACCTTGGGAGCTTGGAACCTTGGGACTTTGGGATCTTGAGACCTTGGGACCTTAGGACCTCGGGACCTTGGGTCCTTGAGAATTTAAAAAATTTGGGACCTCTGGACCTTGAGAGTTTGGGGATTTGAGGATTTGGGAAATTGAGAACTTAGAACCTTGGAAATATAACGATTTCGGAATTTTGATAATCGAAGGTTTGAGAATTTGGGAAATTGGGACTCTAACATTTTAGAATCTTAGAATTTTGAAATTTTGGACCGTAGAACCTCATAACCTTTTGCGCCTTCAAATTTGAATCTCCAAGACCTTAACCTTTTCAAACTTAAAAATTTCAAAACTCACATTATCGTATTGTCTCCTTATTGTATACACATCACTACAGATTTCAGAAAGTTCTCAACCCATTTTAAAAAGTCCTTATCCAACGACATATGAAACATATGAACCGACTATGCAGAATTACCATACGACCCCGTGCCTTTTCGTCAAAGCTGACCGTGCTTTTCTCTTTTCGACATCCATGTCTTAATGCCTTTACATTTACACTGTCAATATAGTTTACGTAACACGATGGACAGATCTCTAAGTATTTTACGCAATCGTTCATAATTTTATTATTGACGCTAAGCGTCGTCATCGCAACGGTACAGCTTCACCTTGCATATACCGGTAATCAATACCGTAATTCTGTCTGGCAGCGACTTAGTATTTTTATACGTATGAGACGCCAAGGAAGATCATGATTGCGAATCCAAGAAACAAGAATTCGAATAACAGGTTGTCGCGAATTCGTAAACAGAGAGGAGACGGATTTACAGTTAGGTAAACATCGGGCTAGAAATTATTCGTGAGTCAGGCACGGTCAACTTGTAGAAACCTAACATTTACATGCAAATTCGATGCATATGTTTAGCTGCATGCTGGTCATTGGAGGATTTGTTTTTTACAACGTGCGAACGGGATTGTATACTTTACTATTAAATAACGACAATTTTATGCGATGCATTCAATAACTTTGTTTATACTCTACGTGACTTGTTTTGGAAATAACAAGATTTCTCTGCTTTGTTATTCTAATTGACGTTGACTTTTGTCTTAAAACACGCTTTTTCCGACGGGGCATTCCCTGAGTGCGGCTCACACGCCCAGCGCGTGCTAGTTCATTATTCGTAAATTGTCTACGCTTACAAATTTTGAAAATGTCATATTATTCTTAAATTTCCAAATCTTCAAAATTCCTTGTTAAATTACTAAATTTTCGAATCGTCACTCGAATATCCCGTATATCCTCTTTCCATCGTCATTTTCTTTGGCAAAACATACCATACTCGCCAACGTACCTCGTACGACATAGAAAACGCAAGAAGTAGATGGACGGTGGATTTTCTAGAAATCGGTAAAAATCTGCGGTGTACGAGGAATGTTAGAGAACGATGTAACTACAAGAAACGCGATTTATTATAATCCAGAGCGACAAGTTGCTCGCATGCTTCAGCGAATTTAGAAGAAACGTGACAAACGGGTTTCGTGGTTGACTGAGAAAAGCAAGAGTGACGTTTTCAGACGTGTCATCCCTGCCACGATTTACCAGGAATCTTGCAACAGTCGTCCGCAGGTTTCACGGTAACTTTAGCACGTACGAAAGAACGAGGAAGAAACACGAATAATCGATATTTATTAAGTTCGTTCGTGTTATTAGCTTGACAGGTGTTCCTCAATTACGAACCACTTTGCTCGGGGATACGTGACCATATCCACCAGCCATGAAGACAATGGCCGTGACATTCTGACCCGAGGAGTTATTCAACGAGAAACGATTACTATGGGACGAGCAAAAACCGAAACTCAATTTGTAGCTGCTGAGGTCGCCCATTAAAGTTACTCCTTTTTTCGTTCGCGGATAATGGATCTTAATCTGTTGAAATTGGTTCACGGAAGAGTTTATAGATGTAGATATGTTAGGTGCCCAATTAGGAGTTTAGATCGAGTTTAAATATGGTCTGCAGTCTCTGGATTGGATCAATATTTTATGATGCAGCGAATGTTTCCATAATTTTGTATAAGATGGTGCACAGTGTTAGGAAGTATAGCCCAGACCCGTATCTACTCGGTGCAATGGATACTCCAGGATTTCATGTTGACAAATTATTCGAAGAACTGTACAAGGAGTTGGAATCTCCAACATGGGATTTATCGAGGATCGAAGCGTAGGGTGTTTGTCCATGATGTGCAGAAAAGTTCTCCGAAGCGAAAGCAACGAAGGAAACGTAGAGGCAACGTAACATGGAGCGATACGAAAGCGATTCCCGGAGACAAAGGAAAACATGTAGCTACACGCCTGGTTAAAAGGAGCGACCTCCTTGAGAACGGTCCTTGACTCGTAGAGACGGCCAAGATAAGCAGAAGAAGGAGAAACGAGTAGTTGTAGAAGTAGAAGAAGAACAGCAGGAGATGGTACAAGAGGCACAACAGGATGAACCGAAGAAGAAGAAGAAGAAGAGGACGAAGAAAGGGAGTAGGGAGACCTGGAGGCAAGTAATGGCGCCTACACTCGGTGGCTGCGAAAGGTCGAAGAATATTCTGCTTCCGAGGAGCCAGCAGAATAATACCTGCATCCAGGGCAAGAGAAAGAGAAAAAATTATGCAGCAAGAGTGTAACGGTCGTTTCTCTTCTCCCACGACTTTCTTTGTTAATTAAACAATCGAGGCTCCTTTGACGTGACAGCGTTAGGTGTACACAAGGGAAGTAGTAGGTCATTTAAAAATGGCGTGTTCTTTTTTACAAATAATGTAAGGAAACATTCTGACGTTTCGAAAAAATATAATAACCACATTTCTTACAATTAGGCGTTCTAATGAAATATAGATACTTTATTATACTCGTGATTCGAACAGATGGATATTTTTAACGATTATACGAGGAAAATGTAGATGGAATCATATCTATTTATAACATTCGAAATTATTCTGTTTATGATACACAGTTTATTTTACTTGTGAATATGTAACAGATAATATATCATTAACTACATGAAATATTAATAAAAGAGATGATCATATCTGTTTATAACATTCTAAATTATTCTGTTTATAATCATACGATTGAAATACAACATCGCGAAGAAATAGTTATAAAAGAGATGATTTACATGTTCAACATTTTCAGCTGAAAAACATAGAAGCAACTTTTGAGATGACCTAACATTATGGAAGGATTTGACTTAGAACTGGTTACAACGTATACTTCCTCGAGTTCGTTGAACTCGTTGCGCTAGCTTAAATAATTGGCACCATAATTTCATTCAATTGCACACTTTTCCTCTCCGTACTCTTTCGAGTCATTAATATTGTTCTTGACGTCTGACCATGTCATTATTTTAATCGTATACGACGTACGCTATAAATTAACACTTTGACAGTATCACATGTCCATTTCTTTCGGATGGCTTTTTACGTTAACAAGAACTCGAGGAAGAGTATCAACTGCGATTCATAAATCCAATATTCATATTACAAAATTTCCGAATTCTCATATTTCCAAATGTTCAGGTACGAAAAGAGAGATAAAAGTATGAAACTCGTATAATAACCGTGCAGACATTAGCGTTAATAAATTTTTTCACGCGGGGACAAAAAATGTCGATATCCTAACAGGACTACCCGGTCCAGGTATAGCATACGAGGCCACGAGTAGAATGAGAAATGAGCAAACAAGAAGAGACGAATTCCACCGTATAGAATCCTAATCTTTCTTCTCCCCGGTTACAACTTCGCTCGAGCGGCTATTTATAAAATTCTCGCAAGAATATCCGCGTGAGTCCGGACAGGAAGGTGCTATAAATTATAAGGTGAATCCTTTGAAAATTAACGATTCGATCCGGAGGATACGGTCTAATGTACACCGATGTTTCGCCGTCTCTGCCGTTGAATGATACCTGGGATCATGCAGAAGGTCGTAAGGTGTACTCGTTCGTGACCAGAAAAATTCTCGAAGGGAAAAGACTCGGAGAAGACCGGAGGAAGATCCATGCAAAGCGTACACGCATGAAACACGGGAGGACGGATGCACACACGCGTACGCACACGCACGCTGAACGTCTACCTTTCTCTCTCGTAGCCAAGTTCGAAGAAGAAAAAGAGCGGAGAGAGGAAAGAGAAGAGCCGAGTGGCGTTTCGAGAAACGAAGGATGCCTATAATCGGCAATGGACGACCGCACCTCGCCACTTTCGCGTTGCTTGACGCGGATACCGGTCTAACCGATCGATCGTCCGGTTTAATCATCGTCGTCTCCTGTAAGCATTCTATCATCTGCATCGCGTATTTATTATACGGTAGCCGAACGGCGATTTGGCGAGGGCCAAACCGGCCCTCGTCCACGCTGTGATTTAATTAACACATCGAGTGTCACGGTAAAGTCGTTGGTATTCTTATTTGATCGCGTTCGGTAATTAACGAGGCGATTAAAGGCTTCGATCGGGGTTCAGCGTTCTTTAGATGCTGATACGTTCAAATGTTATGATCGCTCGTTCCGGAAACTTGTTTCAAAGTATCTTGTAAGTTGGGGTATTGCTTCAGATTTCAAATGGATATGGATAAGATTACGTTTACATTTGAAATGCACTTTAGTTCCCATAAATACACGGAAAAGATTTCTGTGCAGTCGGTTCGGTAATTAATTCCTAAACATTTTGCAAATTACGTTTCAATTTGCGTTATAATTGAATATAAAGAAGGTTTAAACTTGAAATGCATTCTCATTTCCATCTTCGATCATTTTGTAATATCAGGTTTAGAACATCCATAAATTAAATTAGTTCCACATAAAATTTACATAAAGTTTGATTAGTATAAGGCATTAGAAATGTAAATCTGTAAAAGTAAGGCTTTATATCTCGAGCTCGCTTTATTTCCCCGTGACCTAACCTAACTTAACCTACAAATGGAATCTAGCGATCGTTCTTGGACATTGGAAGAAGAATCGGGGTCGTCGAAGTAAAAACTTGAGCATGCGTTCCTTTATGTTTCTGCAAATTTATTCGAGAAATGCGTATGGAGATCCTTGAGAAACACGCGAACCGCCTCTTTTTTCCTAGTTAAACGTTCATCGTACGCCTCATCTCGGGCGTGCCCTCGCATTCGTAATAGAGAAACACAGCTAGGATTGCAATTGGGCCGAGGAAACCGCCCGGAGGATGCATAATTGAATGAAGTCCAAGTTGAATATTACTTGCGAAACTCATAAATATGCACAAATTACACGGTAACTTGTTGCGCCGCTCGTATTCAGACTTTTCACCTTCCCAACATATTAGCAAAAAGACTACTTAAGTGTGCGTTGTTAAATCTCATTATGTGGAGAAGAGATTTCATTCCTTTTACTAGACAACGTTTGCATGCGAAAGTTTATGATCGAAATAAATTCACTGCCCTTGGCTGAGGAAATTACATACTATCAAATTGCTATAAAGAATCCTTAGACAATTTCCTGATCGTCTTCATTGAACTTCTTGGTTATGTGATTATGGCAAGGCACGTGCAGGTATACTTGACGACTTCTCTTTCATAAGTGGTTTCTACATTTTTGTATTGGGATTTCAGGTTTTTATATTACTACATTTTTGAACTCTGATATTTTTGAATGCCTTGTAATTTCGAAAGTTCTAAAGTTCCAAATTCTTAAACTCTTAAATTCACAAATCAAGTCTCCATATGTCTACATCCACAAATTCGTGGATTTGCAAATATCTACATTTTCTAATTTCAACATTCTTCAATACCTGGACCTCCAAATTCTATTATTAAATCTCTATGTACCTCTCTATATTTCTAAATCTTCACCCTAAATTTCTGCGTCTCCACATCCCCATGTCTACAAAACCTTACATCCCCAAATTCTCACATCGCCAAATTCCTACATCCACAAATATCTACATTTCCAAATTATTACATCCCTAAATCTCTACAGTCCCAAATCACTACATCCCCAAATACCCACATTCCCAAATCCGTACATCTCCAAATCCCTATATCCCCAACTCCCTACATCCCTATATCTCTACATTTCCAAATCTTTACATCCCTAATTTCCTACATCCCCAAATTCCTATATCCCCAATTCCCTACATCCCCAAAATCTCTACACCCCCAAATCCCTACGTCCCTATATCTCTACATCCCCTAATCCCTACATCCCCTAATCCCTACATCCCCTAATCCCTACATCCTCAAATTTCGATATCTCCTAATCTCTACATCCCCCAATCCCTAGATCCCCAATTCCCTACATCCCCAAATCCTTTCATCCCCCAAATCTCTACATCCCCCAAATCTCTACATCTTCAAATCCCTACATCCCCAAATTCCTATATCCCCAATTCCCTATATCCCCAAAATCTCTACACCCCCAAATCCCTACATCCCTATATCTCTACATCCCCTAATCCCTAGATCCCCAATTCCCTACATCCCCAAATCCCTACATCCCCAATTCCCTACATCCCCAAATCCCTACATCCCTCAAATCTCTACATCCCCCTAATCCCCACATCTCCAAATCCCTACATCGTCAAGTCCCCCAATCTTCCACTTGCATCCATTAATTGGAGAACTCGATTATAATTGACGCTGTTACTCAATAAAAAACCCTGAAATGCAAATTTCCAACACTCTAGATGTAGAACATTCCGTTGATTAAAAAGAAAAGAGACATCAGCTTGGATACCAGGTGGCTAACGAGTAGTCATGCGACAGAAAATTGCCAGTTGATGCAATTTAATTATACTTTCTTAATGATCGAGGAATTTTCGCATAGACAGCATGCATAAAAGCGTAGATTTCCCCGCGATAAACGCACTTCCTATTGCTTGCTTTTACGGTGGAATCATTAACGTGAGAAGCGATATTTCCGTCCTCATTACGAACAAAAGAAAACGAATCGTGTTTTTATTAGTTCTTTAAATGCTACTTTCTTCAGTTTCTAACGTTCTGCCCAAAGTATTCTTGTTCCAGAATCGGTACCATACGGTCGCTGCGTGGATGTTCCAGTTCAAATATTACGGACTATTAATTAAACACCGCAGGGGATAATTTTGTCTTGCGCTTATTAATTATTTCCAGTAGAAACGACGAGCAAACGAGGCAAGAATGTGTCTGAACAACGAGCTTAGCGATACACATTTTCGTTGCGTAATCGGAACGACTGTCAACACAAAGTTCAAACGAGGTCGTAGGTAACGGATGAACAAATTGCGGACGCTTTTTCCTCTCGTTAACTGTTCTTGCTTTGTATGAACAATCTGTGGTCAAAGTATAGCAGGAGATAAACGATTAACTAATTAGAAATTGCGTTCGATCAAGATACGATAAGGTTATAATATAATGATGTTTTATGTTCCAATGCTTTTTTTATTTATTATCACAGCCTGTCCTACAGACGACAGTAGCAATTTTACTGCTAATTAACGGCAAGTAAATGACTCGCGATTTAAGCGAGGGAATCTTCAAGTTGACTCTTATCAGATCCAAGAATCTACAAGATGAAAACACTGATACGTCATCGGCATTAGTGTCACCGTTCAACATGAGATCTCAATGAAAGGTACACGTTTTTCAGTTTAATTTTACATGACAAACGTCATTTAGCAAGATACGTTTTTTGCCTACTACAAATGTTATTTAGATCACATGGTAACCAAAGTGCGATTAAGCAACGTATCTACCTACAATCGTTTGTACCCACGCAGTTGCGCTAATTTCGATCGTTTTCAGTGTGTAACGAGGAAAATGACGGACCTGTGCACCGTGACCTCGACAATGCCTTTCCCTATCGATACAACGTCGCGCACCAATTCGATCAGTGACATAAGACACAGTCACCGGTGAAAAATAACAAAGTTTCACGTTCTGACGCGTTTGTTAACTGGTTTGATTGTGTGCTACATCATGTGATGAATGTTGAAGGAACACGCGATATCGCGGGATATCTAGGTGGGTGCGAGAGAGGTCATTTAGGCTTGAAATTTTCAGATCTTCAAATTATTGTAAATTGAAGAATTGTCAGGTTTCAAAATTTTGAATTCTCTAATTTTCAGATTCTTAAGATCTTAAATTTTCAAATTTTTAAATTCTCAAATTCCTGAAATCTCAATTTCGCAAATCCTTGGATGTCCAGACGCTTAAATTCCCAAATCCTCAAATACCAAAATTCGCAATTGCCAAAATTCTTAGATTCCCAAAGTCTCAAATGTCCAAATCCTCAAATTTCCCAAATCCTCAGATTCCCAAGTCCTCAAATTTCCCAAATCCTCAAATTTCTCAAATCCTCAGATTCCCAAGTCCTCAGATTTCCAAATCCTCAATTTCCCAAATTCTCAAATTTTCAAATCTACAAATTCGCAAATTCTCAAATTTCCCAAATCCTCAGAGTCGCAGTCCTCAAATGCCCAAATCCTCAGATTCCCAAAACCTCAAATGCCCAAATCCTTAAATTCCCAAATCCTCAGATTCCCAAGTCCTCAGATTTCCAAATCCTCAATTTCCCAAATTCTCAAATTTCCAAATCTACAAATTCCCAAATTCTCAAATGCCAAAATTCTCAAATTTCCCAAATCCTCAGAGTCGCAGTCCTCAAATGCCCAAATCCTCAAAGTCCCAAGTCCTCAAACGCCCAAATCCTCAGATCTCCAAATCCACAAATTCCTAAATTCACAAATGCCAAAATCCTGAAATCTCCCAACCCCTCAAATTCCCAAATCCTCAAGTTACCAGTTACCCAAATTCCAAAGTCCCCAATTCCTCAAACTTCCCACTACCCAACTCCTAAAGTCCCAAAATCCTGCGACCTTGAATTCCTCAGGTCCTCAAATTCCCAAATACCCGCACCTTCCCACCCATCTGCAATTATCATTTAATGTATCATAATTACAGTGCAAGACACCGAAAGATCGAAGATAATATTTTAACTTTATGAAACAATACCATTTCCGCTCGGTTGATTCGAATACCATTTTGTCCGACGTTACGCGAAAGGAAAGGCGCCAATTGTTCCGAACATTTTTTGCAGCCGAATAAAACGTTGATTGGCCATACTACTCGTTAACGGTATTTCACGATTTAGCATCGGTGAGGTTCCATTCGGACGGTACCGAATCTATTTTCACGAGCTCCTCGGTCCGCCATTATCTTGCTAATGCATTCCGAATACATTACACGATCGCGTCTGATCTATTCACGTTTCGTGACCGACTAGAATCGATTACCCCAACTCGTTTCCTGGAATTCCAGCTCCTCGAGGATGACGTACAATGAAGCTATATTCGATCGGTGTTTTAGACGATTTCCGTGCCGATTCACCGGCGTTAAAACATCGCCTAGCGAATTCCGCGTTTTATGCATCTACGCGAAAGAATATTTTTGCTCGTTCATCGTTTACCTTCTTCGAACAACCCGTCAGTTCTCGAAAGCGAGAGTTCCACTCATAACACAATTTGCAAAGCCGTTTTATCCCCGTCGAAGACGTTTTCGACGATACTTCGACCATTCTCTATTCGTTGCACCATGGCTAGACTAAATCCAATGCGAACGTTAAACTCTTTAATTGGGTTATGACGGTGAAAGTTTCTGGGCTGATTACTGTGTTACGCATTGACAGTTTAATTATTTATAATTATTTTATCGTTATTCAAACTTATTCTTAAGTGTTCCCTGTACATATTTTATATTGCTTTCTGGTTTAAAAACATGTAATAAAATTCTATTGTATACACGACGATACACGCATAAAATCAAGAAATTGCAATGAAACGTCTTCAGTCTTAAATTCAGTATTATTTATCTATCTGTTGTATACCTAAAACTGTTCCCTTAATAACAGAAAATCTGAAGTGACACCCCACTTCAAATTTGTCTATGAACATGGAAATTTTCGTTCTTGATCTATAAAACCAGAAGGCTCTCACGTTCTACTTTCAAATTGCACGTCATAAGATTTGAACGTTTTCGGATGAATCATCAATTGCTTCATAAGCTCGAAAAAAGACTTAGCGAAGTAAATGCTAGAAACATGCAAATGCAATTGCTAAACCACCTGTCGATTTCGTACCTCGAACGCCATTTTCTTAATTAAGAACGATCTTCGGTAAATAGTTACATTTTCTCGAATCCCGTAATCATCCATATTTTTACATTGCCCACAGAACTTACGCAATGGCTGCCAGGTAGTTCGATGGTAAAAATAGGTACTTGCGTTACATCCAGAGACGGTGACGCCGTCGAAGTCCATAAAAGCGCACCAATGCAACACTCTCCCCTGTCACTGTCGCGTATCCTTATATATTTTTTTTTATTTCCTTCCTTTTTTTTCAGTCCGTCAAACTGCTCACTCACTCACGACTCGCCGCACTCGCGACCCGTTTTCGCCGCATAATCCTCCTAGAATACTTTTTGCACATCTCCCGGTTCCGACGTCCCGTGAAAGCACTCGCGTCGCAAAACCGGATTCCAGCCAACGAAGGAGTTCTATACTTGTCACAGAAAGTGTTCGCTCGAAATCACTGCACCTTGGATCACGTACGATCACGATGTATTCTCAATCGATCGATTTGTACCGTGAAACTTCCTCCGGCAATTTTACCATCTTGCAAAACATACCATGACAATCTACACGTCTAACGTTTAAACCTTAGAAAGCATAATGAGTTTGCGCTTCGGCTGATTCGCCGCAGATGCAATTATTTCCTATTCATATTCATCGTTTACTTTCCTGGTATATTTTAGCTTTCGATTATTCTGCTAAGGTTAGTGAAGGGTTTGAGAGGTTTATTTCTACTTTCGAGTATTTATCGTTTGGTAGAGGTTCTATGCAGTGCATCGTTATATGGAATGTGTGGCGATATGATGGTGATCAAGACGAGTAGAGGTAGAGATGACGATGCAACGTGTGACGATATGACCGCGTGGAGATTTGCATGGCGGTACAACACGTGGAAATAAGGTTGCGCGGTGGTACAACTCCTAGCAATATAACGCATGATAGTACAACGTGTAGCCATACACGTGGACATGAGAACGAACGGTGATACAACGCGTAGTAATAGAAACGTGTGTTAATACAGCTCTTAGCAATAGTATAGTGATGAACGCGTAGCAATAGACCTGTGATGATACAAAGTGTAGCAATAGGGACATGTGATACAACACAGCAATAGAAGCATGTGATAATACAACGAGTGGCAATACAACGCGTAACGATAGAACGCGTAGCAATGAAAACGAGTATCGATACAAAAAACCAGTACAACACTTGGAACCACCTAATAAGTCAGGCATGAGTTCATTACTGCCTCGAGGTGCCTATTTAGCGACTTGTGAGGTCGTTTGAAAGCACAGTATGCTCAAGGTTGAAGAGATGTTTCTAAATTAGATATCTAATGAAATTTGTAAACTGAACTAATATTTCAGTCTTGAGTCATAATTGAGTGTGATATAAATGCAACGGCATTTTAAGGGAACTATAGACTTTTACTCGGTGTACTTTCTAAAGTACGCTGACGAAACCGGAAGTTGGCCGTCGAACGTATCAAAAAGTTGGCAGGATGCCATCGAACGAATTGATCGCCACAATATAAATACACATAGGAAACGAAGGCGAAAAGGAAAGAAGAAAGCTCGATGAACGGGAGGCTGATACGTGACGGGCAAACGAAAATGGAGGATTCATTTTAGCGCGCAAAAACGCAACCGGTTCGCGTTACGCCCAGGTAGTCGCATAATTTCTGATCGGCACACTCGCACACCTCGTGCATATCCTTGACACCATCTGCCTAAAGGATGTGCTAAAGGTCGAAGCTATCATTGCGCTCTGACATAACGTCGTGTGATCCTGCGATAAAAAGCATTCCCTTCGAAACTGCGTGTGCCCGTTCGATGCATCGTTCGGCAAATATTTTCAGCCTCGTTTTCACTGATATCGAACTGCAGTCTCGGTCCACGGAACGCGAGATGAAAGTGATGCAGCGTCAGCAACGGCGTTACACTTTTGCACGGAACATCGTGGAGCAACTGACTTTCGATATCCTTGAAGAACGCCTTTTAACGAAACGAAAGTCCTGGCAAATAGCCGCGAGATAAAAAAGGAATCGTGTTCGTTTCATTGTGCAATCGAATTAACCGACGGGTGATAGGTTTTCTCGGACGATGGAGATCGTCCATTTTGGAGAACCGCGAAAGCGTTCGATCGCGTTAATCGACGCGCTCTTTTCGGAGCATCCTTGAACACTGCATAGTTTCAAAGTGATTCAAGCCGGTGAACACTCGCGAATGATCTTCGGAGCGACCTTGACTTCGGAGCAGACCAAACCCGTCCAGCATCCGGCGGTTTAACGGAGCAACATCCCGTGCAATCCCACCGTGCTCGTCTTTATCGACTAAAATTGATACCTTCTATCGATTCCGTAAGATCAACGACCAAACGAACGGAAGTAGAAACCGTGGTCGTACTTGCTGTGGTCGACTCTGTCCAACGTCCCGAAAAGGAAGAAATGGTACCGATAGAAGCAAGAAGAACCGGGTAATCGACGAAACGGTTAAAATTAGGGAGACGAATAATCCATTGGACGACGTTGAAGGCTCGAATCCTCGAAGCAGACGGTTGGACCACCAGAGCACTTACCCGTCCCCATGGCTGATAGCAGCCTCCTCCTTCAGCCAGGATCCCTGCTTGTATCCGTAGTCCAATGTTGGCTGATTTCACTGGTCGGTCCACCAAATAAAGAAAGAAATAATAAATAAATAAATAGCACCTCTCGGGTGAAGACGTCGTGAAAAGGACGAACTTCTCGTCCAGCCGGGAGACCGCGGACGAACTGGTGGCTGGTGAAGACTTTTGGTGAGACTTCGACGTGAGACAACCACGACGTCATCGCCGGCCTGCTGTCTCATTGGTCGACGATCCTTCTCTTTGCTCGACTGGCCTCTCTCTTTTTACAAGCCTCCCTCCTCTCCTTTTCCTTCAACGAACACCTCTCTCACCTTCTCCTCATCTGCCCTCGCCACCAACGTCTTATGACCGTCTTTGTCTTTCGACTGGATCACGCTCCCTCGCTCGCTCCGACTCGCTTCCACGCTCCGCGGATTACAGCTCGCACACGTAGAGTACGTCCCGGAGAGCTCAACGCTTGGAACCGATATACCTAGCCTGCTTCTCGTTGCCTTGGAACGGCTCCTATAAGCTGTATACAGATAGGCTGTAGGTTAAGTATCTTAGAGGACAGATGATCCTCTTACCAGGGGTCAATCTAACCTGGTACGCCGCTATCTTCTGGAATTTCACGGGATTTTGATACCTTCGCGTGCATCGAGCTTCGTTTAAAGTGCATCGAAAGGATTTGGAAAGTTGGCGATTTGGTACTTTGAATCGGGAAATTTCCAAATTTTTCAATTCATACATAAATTCATGAATTCGCCAATTCCTCGATCCCTACACCTCAAATCTTCAAACCTGGCTCAATCTACTGGAATTTCTCGAGGACCTCGATGCGTTGACTCTCAAGGTTGATCGCGTTTCGAGCGGGTAGAAAGGAGATGGTAATGAAACTCGTGCAGCGTTGCTGATAGCGCAGCCGGTAGCAATGTTCAGTTTTCTCGGATGTTCTCTCGCGACCTTGCCCTCAGATATGCATTCTCATTCCCCTACCCGGACGCAACAGATTAACTCTTATCAAACAGTAGCACTTTGCAAATAACTGCTCTAACAATTTTCTCCCCGATTAACAACTTCAAATTGCTTCCATTTAATAATTACACATATTCAACTCCATTAATCTTTCGAATACAAAAAACGATGTCCAAAACTGCGCAACGTGTAAATTACGTCAGTCGAGCGCTCGTGCATAATTCACCAGAAGAAAGCGACACTTCGTGTACTTTTCGCCGATCGATTCACGAGCACATTGAGCGCCGTTGAAATACCTAGGCGATTTTTCCGCCCCGACGTATCACAAATCAACGTAAACGTCGGGAACGAGCACCGCGTTCCTGGTGACGCTTCGATTCGTTTCCGCGCGCTATTTTCTCCGTATGAATCGTCGATGCTACGGCAGGTCGTAGATTAAGCGTAATGGTGCAAAGTATAGAGCTGCACGTCCGTGGATTCTTCTCGTGGCCTCCGCCTGTGAAGTTGCCTCGAGGCAGCGGGGTTCAGCGACACCGATGTACCCCGGCTAAGGAGTACCTAGTGTCATTAGACTCGTGCAAAACGCGTGTACCTGCTTCAACGTTTCCTTCAACGACACTCCACGTGATTTCACGGAATCGGTTGGACGTCTCTTTGATAGTTTTCCGGGTCATTCAATGTGGATAAGAAGTTATACAATATGAAGCGTTTGATTTACGTTAATATTCCAGCTGTATGAACGCTCGTGATAATAAAACGGGAACGATGGGTTTCTTCTGCTTCCTCTACCGTTACATCGAATTAATGTCATTTGTAAGATATTCCACCGTTTCTGCACTTACCGTTGACACTAAACTTCCAATCTTTTCTGATACAAATCTATAAATAATGACGCTTCTGTTTCTTGGATCCTTTCACAAGCTCTCAAATTCCCAAATTTCTAAAGTAAATACAATCACGAGAGACATCAATACGAAAGGCATCTTTACCGACATCCATTTATCCGTTCAATAATTACACAGCAAATACTCAAGAAAGTTTCGCTCGACAAAATGTCAGATAAGATATCTTGTCGACTTCCTTCGAACAATCGAGTCGCTCGTTTTTTTTAAGTTCTTCCTGTCTTCGGTTTGCATGTATTTGACGCACAACAATTCCCGTCAAGATTCCCGGATCCCATGAAATTTTTCCTGCCGTAGATCGGAGCAACGATCCGTGGAGCCACGATGCAATCTTTTAAAGCATCAGGCACCGATCCATGAGATCCCGCCGGAGCAATCTGGCTTCCGTAAATCCAGCCTATGATCCCTTAGGCGATACGAAACGATTTTGGCTGATTAAAAAGAGTAAACTTCGCCTTTCACGGAGATCTCATTGTTTATCCTTGCCTCGTCCGTAACGAGATTGCGCAACCAGAGTGTTGCGTTAACTTGGGATTCACGATTGCACGCTGAACACGAGGATATCTGAGATAATGCACGTTCGCGATTAATTTACAAGTAGACACTTGTAAATCACTGTACAATGTCGTAGGCGAGTAATGCAATGTCAATTCTGACCCATATCGTCTCGATACGAACAATCTTTATTTATGAAATAATAATCTTCGAGCATATCGGTTATTTGAGAGTTAAAATTAAGTTCGAGTTAAAGTGGAAACGGTTCATTATTTATTGGTCATTTTACCGCAATTTCGATACGAAAGTTATTCGTTCGAGGATACTGCGGTGTCTTACAATTTTCCAGCTGGCAGCACAGGATCCCAGATACCTTGGAAACACACCTTATACCTTGGAACTCGAGCTGGGCACAGTATAGGTAACGGGTTCGTGAGGGCACGCGTTCATTTCGTATTCTTTTCGACGATGCCGTCATCCGCTTGGCCAACTGCGGATAACTTCGATCGCCAGGCGCGATCGATTGCTCGATCAAATTTCAAAAGCTCCACCGTCGCCCAGCCGAACCACCTTGTAATTAGCCCCCCGGACATCTTGTATTTTTTCGGACAAGTTCACAGCGCCCCATTCTTGTTCGGATGACGAGAACGAACTCTGACACCGTTTCAGAATCTGGACCCTTCGGTAACGAATACCTATCTCTTCAACATCTCTCTTTGATCCGTTTAGTGGCTCCATTGTCTTCGAAGAATTGAGCTACTCTTTTTCTTTGCATCCTACGTGTGAGATTTAAGATTTAAAACAAAATTCAAAGGAATTCAATTGTCATTGAGTATGCAAGATCTGAGTTTGATGTGATGCAAACTCAGTTTGATGCAATTCAATATTTACATGATTTATTTCAATATCCATTTAATTGAATTCGATGTAATCACTAAGTGATCCAATTCGATTCGATTCTCACGCAATTCTAACGTGATTCAATTCTGATATTAATTTGATGGAATATAATACTACTTAATTGGATGTAATTCAATTTCTCGTTTAATGTAATTGGATGTAATTTAATTGGATGTAATTCAGTTCCCGCAATTCGAATCAACGCGATTCAGCGCGGCGTGATTCAATTCCCACATAATTCAGTACAATGTGAATGTCAATTCCCACATGACTTCCACCTGCTCGTGAATCCATTCCCATAAGACAGACTAATCAGCAGGTGTATACAACGTTGAACGGGTGCAAAATGTTCAATTAAAATCGCCATCTAATATAGTCGGTGGTCGTGGTAATTGAACAATTTACTAGCGCACCAGGCACGTGTCGCCTGACCGACGTGAATGATCGCCGTTCCCCGTTGATTCATCACCGGTTACATCACAATGCAACCGCACGCTTCGAAGGTCTGTGCGACACTCGATAATGTACATTTCCGTCGGACCTCGTGTAACAGGAATTCCTAGATTGGCTGGAGGTCACGTAATCTCGCGCCTCTCGATTTATACCCGCGAGAACATACCCCGCTGATTAAGCGCCATATTAAAAGCGTTCCGTTTGATCAACGGGGTGTCTACCCGCGGAATGAAACGATCCATCGCTTTAACCGATTCAATTCCAGCGCCTAATAGAAAGCATGAAACCACGCCACGTTCTAACGCAGCTTCGATTTTCCTTTCTGTGCCGATTTCACGTGAAACCGAACGCAAACATGCGTGACAGAAGGTAAACAAAAACGGGGAGCGAGGTTTGTTTTGCGTGGTCCATTTGCGGATGAGGGGAATTCTACTTTGTCCGAGGAAACAGAAGGTATTACATTTTTTGTTGCTGATCGATTCCGAAGAACTATGAAGGGTTTTGAGTTTCTTCAAAGTTACGATAATTTCATGACTTAGTCCACTTGCATTCCATTTCAGTCTTTTATAATTCTAGAGATTGATAAATTACAGACAAATTTTTCCTGAAATGAGATCCTTCTTAAAATCTATCATTTCTTCGACCTCGACGGTGGCTGGAATCTCGAGGAACGTGTAATCGAACAAAATGCCACGTCACGCCATCTTAAACGTCATTAAGCGGACGTTTTCATGCGTTGCGGATTTAATAAGCGTGATCAAAATGCAGCATCAAACAACCTTGCATAGGAAACGAAGGATCGAATGGATTCGATCGATTTCAAAGCGAACGCGCGGTTTATGCCGGCATTGAAATCACCAGAGTTACTCGTCGTCGTAAGGCGAACGACCGACGATTTAATGATTGAACCTCGAATAAAAGCTCGATTTGTGTCTTTTGCATGGCATCTACTTATTCTAAATAACGCTGTCATTATAAATAATAAATTTCTTGTTATTTTCAAGTAACGATTCTATGCACTTACGGCTATCACGTTAGAACATCGATTATCTAATGCCGTAATAACCTTGATTATATAATTATTCGCTCGCTATAGCGCGAGGAGCATCTTCCGTCGTTTATTACACTTTTTTCTCGATACGATACCTAACGATCCGGTGCGCTCAGTGGCGAAAAGGAAAACCTCCTACTTCAACGTTGATGATCCTCCACTACATCGCAATTACACGGAACGCTGATGAAAACCAAGGCCGTTCTTCCAGAATCAATCTTGCGTGTCAATGGGATGAGGCAAGTTCGCATGAACTTGTATTTATTTTCCTCGATAATTAATTTGAAACCTGCAGCTATTTTAATACTTGCGTTTAGCATTCTCGAACAATCGTAACTTTATATTCGTAATCATTCCACATCATTTATTACAATACTGATATATGCATGGCGATAAAACGCGTTGTGTAGAGGTGTTGCTGTCGATTATCGACACAATATCAATATCTCATTCATGTTTAACGACATATCGGTAATATCGTTAAGATGTCGTTAAGCTTAATGAGAATGAGTGAGGCAGAATATAATCATAATTCCTGTTTAAACCTTAAACTTAATTTATCTATACCTAACATGTTACTTGATTTTATCATTCTCGTTTATTCTTGTTTAGGATGAATCCACGATCGGACTCAGTTAATTTCGATTCATTAGACAATAGGTTAAATTAAATTAGGCGATACAATGCGAAATATGTAATACATACAACGCCAACTTGATAGACGCATAGTGAACGGGTAGTAGATCGCATGGTGATAAGGATGCGTGGCGATAGAGCACGCGGTCATACAATACATAGTAACAGGAAGGAGTAGCAATAGAATGTGTTGTGATAGAATGCGTGGCGATAGGAACGCATCGGTGGATATTAAACTTGTGATGCCAGACAGCGGTAACACATGGCGTTCGACATTTTGACACGTCCACTACAGGCGCCATTGATCCGTGCCAACTATGGTCTTGGCGATATGATACGAATTGTTATTGTAAATATTTTTACTTATTTCACTCGTCGAATGTTCAGAATCCTCGAAGAAATCGTTAAACGTTTCTCTTTTTGGTTGCATCGTTTATCGGTATAAACTCAAATTCGCGATTTTATCATGCAAACGATATTTCTTTCGAAATCGTTTTCGAAAACCTTGATATTTTACACTCGGATACTAAACCTGTGGGCAGTCATGGCGTTCTCTACACATCCTACGCATCCGCCATCGTGTTTCGCGCCAAATCCAACGTCGATGTCTGGCTAAATAGGACCAGGAGCCCTGCACGCATGTCCTTGGGAATGTTTCCGCTGGCACATCCTCCTCGCCTCGCAAAAAGTCGCACGCCATCCGCATGAATTTTAATGACAAACGTGTAATAGATAATCGGCGTGCAATCGAGAAAGAAACAAGGGTTAATCATAGTCTAAACCCTTAAGAAAATGCCAAGTAATCCGAAGAACGTTAACGGAATTATTCTAGCATCTCAAATGTTTATGATCGGCATTAAACTTGCTCGTCCCTGTCTAATTAAACTCGTCCGTACATTTGCCTGGATCAAATATGCAGAGATCGTCATTGATTTCCGCGGGAATAGCGAGGAATCCGAGGATCCGGTGAAGCAGAGCAACATTTTCGCGATTAGCGGGATTACTGCTCATGATGCGGTAGATTAAAACGTTATTAGATCGCAGGTTGCAGCTTCGAGAAAGGTTGCTCGTTTTAAGGATAGCCGCTGGAGATGGGCTGGAACAGGAATAGCAAGGGTGACGTAAGCACTCGAGTCTGCACACGAGCGATAGACGGGTGTTGGTGACTTCACCGACGACACATTGGTTCAGTCACCACTGCAAATAGCCGAAGAAATCGATGCGAGCCGTTCCAGCTACGGAACCACGTTCACCGGTTCTTATGAAAAACGTCGGCCAAAAGAGAAATGCTACCGGTCGATATTTTCAAGAAACGGTTAGTCGTCAACCGTTAACAGGGAAACTGAACTTGCATTTTTACTCGACGTTGCAATTTCGCGCCTGCTCGAACGATTTTTCGAAGAGGAGTTAATTCCACGCCGATTTATTTTTTGCACCCCGCAAAAACCTCCATGTATCTGTTATTATCCGTCACTTAATTCCAAGATGCACAGTTTATTTGCACCATCTTTCGTTCCTTTGCCAGCAATTTACCAGACCGATAGTCATTATCAGAGCCTTACAATCGATCGCACGGCGTCGCAAGCAAGAAGGTTCGTGCGTCGAATAGGAATTAAAATTGTCCGACGATTGAACAGTGAAAACCGTGACGACAATGACCCCGTAGAAATCCTACGAATAACAAATCATTTACTTTCGCGTGTACATCGAGTATCGTAAACCTCCAAGGAAAAATGGCAATATAGAACCAAGATTCCACGTGTTAGATCATCAAATACAAAGCGATCTACCCTGATCTATACCTAGTTACGCCACTGCGTTTGCTGTGCACTTCGGTTTTTGCAATCGCGATGATGTCGTTAAGCAAACATTTTTATTTGTCTTTTTGAAATCCGGGAATTCCTCTTACGGGAATCTTCTTATAGCATCATTACCATACTAAAAATGAATGCTAGAAAAATTATCGAACGACAAATTCGCATACACAGATCCACACGCAAGTATTTCGCCCGCATCCGATTCCGATGTTCGATTCAAGGTGACAATCGAGTGACCGGATGCATCGATGGTAATTTATCCGGCGTTCAATGAGTTTGTCCTTCGATGTTAATTCATCTAGCGAAAGTCACGAGACTAATCAAAAACGCATTAACGGTCAGACTGCTAAAATCGGTTTTCCATGGTTCGTTCAGATCCGGTCGAGATGAAAAGCACGACCTTGGTGGGTGGTCGTATTAAAATTTGCGAGGATCTTTTTCCCGAATGCATATCGAGTCGAAAAGATTGTTACGACGAATAACTTTCATGGGAGTATGCACACGTACGGCGCCCGGATTGCGTAGGCCAACTTGTGTGGGTAGGCTGGCCTTCAAAGTCCTTCGCTGGAAAAGTAGGGACCAGGATGGTCGTATGCGTAGGCTTCCGGTAGGTGGGAGGACTGGATTAAAGGCATCTCTCCATTATACGTAACTGTACCTACAAGCGCCGTGAAAGTCAACACGTTTCGAACTAGAATCTTCGCTTATTTGTATACTTTCATATGCCGATACGCTCGGCTACAACCTAGTGGAACATACAATGATCTATAAGAAATATAAGAAAGAACTAGAGAAAATCTGTGGAAAACCTGGGAAGTTGGTCAGAACTTAAGTAGAATCTAAATAGAATCTAAGGAACATCTAGAAACACCAGAGGGTGTCTTAGAACCTCTTCTCTTCAGATATAAAGAACATGATCAAATAAGGCGAGCGGTAGATACAACCTTTACATTTCTCCTCAACTATAAAAAACCTAATTGCACGGAACTACATATAGAAAAATGTTTTTTTTTTTTTTTTTTAAATACAATCATGTAGGTAAATAGAACAAGAAAATATAATAAGATATCACAATTTCCGTTTATTGATTTTTTTCCATTTTTCTGTTCATGTTTACTCAGCAGATTTAACCTTCTTCTGTTTGCGTTCTTCTTTGCGTTTTTGTTTCTCTGAAGCATCATGAATGCGCCTCTTTTTACGAAGAAGCCATATTTCTTTAGCTCTCTCTTCGCGACCTTTCATCATACTCCTGTACAAATTCTTATGTTTTTTCTTAACCATTCGTTCACGTAACCGGTATTCTTGTCGCTCTTGTCGTTGTTTCTCCCATGGATCTTCCTTCGTCACTTCTCCAGTTTTTACTTTCATTTGCTTTTTCTGTAATAACAAGAGTAAATTATAAGAAATGCAGTCATTTCAGAAAACTGTATGCCATCGGTGAATATCTACCTTGAGCAATCGTTTCTGTTCCTTCTGTTCTTCCATCTTTGCCTGTAGTTTCATTTCTACTTCCTTTTCAACTGCTTCGTCCTCATCAACTTCTTCGTCTAACTCTTCATTCGAATCTTGTTCCTCGTCTTCATCTTCTTCTTCTTCTTCTTCTCCTTCTTCTTCGTTCTCGTTTTCTGACTCTTCTTCAGATTCCTCTTTATCTAAGGGACACAGAACGTTTCAATGTCAATTATCTCATTATTTGATTAAAATACAGAAACAAACAATACATACCATCAGTCAACTTGAATTCGGGATCCATAAGTGCACGTTCTTCCGGTGGAATGTATGTCTGATCTTGACGATTATCCGCAAATGGTGAAAGATGTGGTGGGAGTGTGCAACCCATTAAATATTTTTCCACGGGTAACAATTCTCTAGCATTCACGGAATCAAAAACCCACTGTGGTTGTACATAATATCTACAAGAATATATAATAATTGAAACGACTGAAAATAATTTAATAGCAAAATTCAACAGATTTCTGAATATTACCTAGAAATATACTGTTTACTCATACTAGGTCTATCCACTATTTGATGCGTTATAGTTTCGTCGGTTTCATCAAACGTTGCTCCAAGAAAAAGTAACTTGTCCCAAGATACTTCACCACCAAAACAACGTAAAATAAAAACTAAAGGCTCTCTTGGTACTTCTCTGTTTAAAAATATCTTTAATCCTTTAAACAATGTTTTTAACTTTTTAACCTTCTCTGCCTCCAACCGAGCTTCTTCTAGTTTTGTTGCATCACCTTCCTAGAACAATTATATGTTTATTTTCTTTTGAACTTACATTTCTAAATAAACATAAAATTATTAAACTGATACATACATTTGTAAATTGATCCATTTCCATTTCTTCATCTTCTACAACCTGGGTAGAAGGATCTAAATTTACCAATGATACATTTAATGCTGCTATCCTTTCAGATACATATACCTCTTCATCCACAAGTGCCTTTTCAGAGTTTTCTACATATTAAACATTTATGTTATATTACAACAAAATGTGTAATCTATATAAATGTACAACGAAATCATCTTACCAGCATTGGTGAGCTTTGGTGGATAATATAAATTAAGAGTATGATAAAGTCTATAATTAACAAAACCTAACATTGTAATATAAAATTCTACAAATGTAGACATGATTTTGAAGTCTACATCCAATTTCGCTTGAGGCTCAAAACAGAAATGATGGGGTACAATCCAAGTTATCGTTTGTCCTTTAATTTCAGCTTGATAGTAATAACCTTTAATAGACACAAATACTTTTCTTAAAGCTTTAGCATTTATTACTGCATGTAAGAACTCAACCGTTAGTCTTCTACATAACACTGACTGCTCTCTTGGTATACGATGAAGAGATGGGAAAGTACTAAACAAAAAACACAGGGTCAAGCAATCATCCAGATCTCTAAGCGCATCAATAAATGTTGGATAACGTTCTTTAACAATATGATCTATTGTTATAGTGGGATGATTACTCAAATATCTTTTCATTTCTGAATATTCTTTTAAAGATCTTGCTTTTGCAACTTTTCTATTAAAGATCTGAAAAAATAATATATTAATGTACCATTTATTTTGTAATACGTAGTTTATATTGTAATGGTTATAAACTGATCTAACATACTTTCTGGTCTCTTAATTTCCATATTATTGGTTCGTGCATTAAAAATTGAATATCTTTTTTGTGGTATAATATTTTAATACCAGGTTCACCCTTTTGTGCTCTCCTACGGTTACGTGGTTCCCGAGGGTATATACCTTTTAATATACATAATCTACGGAACTCATTCAAAGAAAGCTGTAATTTCTTTAAAGCAGCTTTTCTTGACATAAATTGCGCTCCCTCTCCGGATTGATACTACAAATTTGAAAAGCATAATTAATCATTACAATATGTACGTGAAATAACCTCAATGACATTATAAATGAATCGCTGTCAAAATAATTGTGAAGTGACATATATAAATACCTTTTTCTTTCCTATTACAACCATTTTGCTTTACAACTTTTAATAACTAAAAATGTGTAAAAATATATAAACAGTTGGCAAACAAATTAAAAATGAATCCACGTGTTTCTCTGTAGGAATAACATTAGAACGAGAAGAATTGTGAAGACTGCTCACTGACAAAAATGAAAACATAGGATAGCGCCACCTGATGACATTATGACCAATTATTAAAAATTTGCGCACATCGATAAATTGTTCTATTCGTTTCTAAAAGATCAAATAAATTCAACCAAATCAGTTTTCAGTTTTATTATTAATATATTCTTAATTGCGCACAGCACAAATATATACAAAGTTGTTCGTTAATGTATTAAGTTTGCCATTTTAATCATCTTTCTCTGAATCACTTTCTCCATCGCTTTCGTCTTCTAATTCCGGCATAGGGAAACGTAATATAGCTGCTATCCCAGTAATTTGATCTAATTCTATATAGAACACAAACAAATGTATAATAAATATGTTTAATAACATCTTTATTTGAGTAATTGGAATTTCAACTTCTAACTTACGTTCACCTGATACGTGCAAACTGGAAAATATCTTTACGTCACCGCCAGAATCTTTCACGTTTTCGACTATCTCAACGTACTCCTTTCTCGTAAGAACATCTTGACATCTAAATAGGAATGATTAGAGTAGTAAATAAGTAAGGCAAACTTAATTAAACGAAAACTTTTTGTCGAAAATTTATTTACCTGAATAATTTATCCGAGATAAGTAAGGTTTCAATAGCTTGAGCTTCATTGGCTTTCTGAATATGTTTTTTCCCATAAAAAGCTCTAGCAGGATCAGTCTGTAATATCGTGTAAAATGCTTCTAGAGCTTTTACTTCACCTGCTGCTTTTGTTTCAGAAATTCGGGAAACAACGGCAGGCTCAGCCAAAACTTCTATTATCAAAAATTATATAACCATGAGTTACCACACTTTCATAACTTATTTTAAAGCATTTAATATACCTTTCAGTGAATGTTTAAAACCAGAACTAGAATGCACAAGCAAGAATTTGCTCTTATTTTCTAATATTATTTTGTTGTCTGATTTAATGGCTTGTTGTATCATATAATCCATGTACTGATCTTTAACAAAGCCAGGACTAGCAAGAATAATACATTTCACAATATCAAAATTGATGTGTCTTAAGATTCCTTGCATTATGCTATCATAAAATCTTGTTAAACCCTTCAAATGTTTTATATATAAATATCACAAAAGCTTATTAGAATTCAATAAAAAAATAGTTTATAAATGACACCTTTTCATGCTGTGAGACATTTCCTTTTCTTTTCCTAGGAATTACTTGATCTATTTTTGCACGGACTATTGTCATATTGGTAGTTATTAAACAAATATGAGCTATACCTTCTTGCATTATAACAGCAGCAACATCTGCATTCTAAAATTAAACAGTCTTTTGCTAAATCTGAAAAATATCTGTTATGTTTATCTTTACAATTCTACCTGTGTAGGATCACATGCCGTATCAACTCTTTCCAAAGAAACAGAATCCCATTTTGCTTTAATAATTGAAAACTTTCTATTCTGTTCAACATCCAATGTATGATATGCTCCTGTCTATAAAGAATTTTGTATTAAACATTTTCTTTGTAGTTCAGTCAATGAGTCTAAGTCAAATTACCTTAACATATTTATTTTCTTCTACATTTCTACCTTTTAATCTTAAAACACATGCCTGTGTATCAAAATCAATACCTTCTACACATATGGTAAGCGTAGTTCTAACTCTGTAACTATTAGAACTCCCAGTTGCAGATTCCATTTGCACCTTTCTATAAAATGTATTAATATAAAGAGTTACATATACATTTCCCAATATTCTATAGTAATTAATGACATAAGCCTATTTACCTTATAGTAGAGCAACTAACAAAATCGCCTTCGCTAATGAGATTATATGCATGCCACATATCTTCAGTATTTTCTGGGACAAGGGACACTTTCCTAATAATATTTTTTATTGTCCTCTTAATTATATTATATTTTTAACATTATTTTCAACTAAAGAAAATGAATTACTTACCCTTCTCCATCTTTGTCAATATTTTTTGATATCAGCTTCATTTTTTATAATTTTCTTTCATTTATTATGTCTAAAAATTAAAAAGTTGGACTTATTATTACTACTGGAATTTAAATAAAACGTAAATATATCAGTTTCTGCATCATTTATGCAAATGGGTATAGTTCTTCAACTTTCAATACTCTTTCATAAACAACTTTTTAACTCTTTTATAAACAATATTAAATGGAAAACAAAAAAGGATACAACAGAGAGAAAAAATTTATTTAACAAATCATTCTTACAAATTATTTGTACATATACATATAAAAGTTAACACCGATAGTGGTTAGGTTCATGATACGTTCCAATAACGTATCATTATGACCGACGAAAAAAACGTAATTACCTTAACAAGAATTGCACTGCCTTGTATTTAAAAAGGTCATACGTTCCATGTTTTACGCTTAATTGGAATGATATAAAAGAAGACGTGCCATATGCCAAACATATCGACAATTATATAGATTCATGGTTAGACTTTACACCACAGATGATGCACACACGAGAGCAAATCTGGTTTCGCTAGAAAAAGCACCGGCTGAAGGGAGGCGGTCCTCATCATCCGTCATTCATCTATTTCTGTCAATTGCCGATGAAAAACGTATGTCATACGAATATTTTTATTTGTCACGAAATAAAGCAGCTTGTTTTTAAAAGTAAACATTTACTCGAGAGAATTTTGTTATTTGTGGACTTCAAAAATACCTCCTATGAATTCGGCATAATGCCTGTCAATGCACTTAGTCAATTACTCGAAAATCTTATGTTACTCGACTTTTGTTAGAGTTTTGAATACTGCAAAAAGTTTTTTATGTAATAAGAGTAACATACTGAAATCAATGAGAATCGAAAATCATGAAAATTTTTGTCTAAACTGCGCTGGTAAATTATCATAGGTTATACAGTATGTAGAAGCATTTCAGTCAACACGCGCACAAGGAATGAAATCTCGTCTATATGGTTTTCTTTTCTCTTCTTTATTTTACTTCATTACCCGTTTGTTATTTACATACCTTTTACCTCATTTCAAATTTGTACATTAAATAAAAGTAACATTTGATAAAATTTGTTTAACTATAAATTAAAAATATAGAATTCTAGAAAGTTAGGAATATATATACATCATGATATAACATCCATTCATGTTTCATATTTATAGTTTAAATAAATAACAAATGTCCGTACTTTCTCAATTAACAAATACAAATATTAAAGCCAACAAGTTGAAACTGTTTAACATCAAAATTATTGTTTTTATGACAAACACATTTTTAATCACATACTTGCAGTTAATATGTGTTTGCTTATCTGAACAATTTAGACAATTTTCTTTTTTCTAATTCATTTTTCTCTTTAATAGCTGCAGAGAATGCTACTAAATCTTTTTCAATTGTGCTTTTTAGAGTAGGATCTAACTCAACCACTCTTTTTAAATCTGTAATAGCTTTCTCTTCATCCCAGGCACCTATATATGCTTTACCTCTCCTATATAATGCCTTTACATTATCTAAAAATTATATAAATATTACACTTTTTTTACATATAAAAAGGTAAATATATAAGTAACAAACCTGGCTCATGCTTCAGAATTGTAGTACAATGTTCTATAACTTTATAATATTCCTTCTGAATCAATTTGCATTGAGCATAATTCAAAAGCAATGGTGTTTTTAACCGATTTAAAACTAGCCATTCTTCATCATTTGGTTTTTCACTTTAACATACATGTAATTGTTAATAAATATTATAAAAGATATATTAATATGCTAAATACTAACGCGAGCATAAGTTGTTCCAACATTCCAATTCCTTTAGCATACATTTCACAAGCAGCTTCATAATTTTTTTCTTGAAATAATGCATTCCCTTTCTTTCTTATTTCTGGAATACTTTTTAATTTTTCATCTTCAGTCATTTGCCATGATTCTTTCTCATACTCATCTGGTAGAATTACTTTAAGAAGTTCTATATAGAAAAATATAATTTTAAAATTGAAAAAGTTACATTTAAAATATAATTATTTTGAATTGGTTACCAATTGTGAATTCTAAATCTTGAGGATGTTTGATAAGTTCATTTAAATCCTCATACCCAATTCCTTCATTCTGCAAAGTTACACCACAACAATGATGATTACGTTTCTCTGATTGTGGTTTTCCAACTTCCCTCAGGGTTTTAGACACAAAAGGGTATGATGTGACTAGCTAAAGCAACAAGTACCATTAAAGTATATCTTTAGCTGCTAATATGTAGTCTGATGAAAGTGAACATACACTTTTATCAACTTTGAAGCATGCCACTTCATTTAATGCCATTTTTTGAACAATAGCTTCCCAAACTTCAAATTTAAACTTTTTGCCTAAAACCAATTCCATTTCTCTTCCCATAACTTTGCTATCGTCTATTACTGTTTTTTCTGGGTCGCATTTTGTTGTTTTGAAATGAAATACAACCTAAAAGTTCATGACCAATAATTTATTAACACAAATTAAAATTTATATTCAAAACATTAAAATAAAATATATTGATTGAAATGTATGCATACTTTGGTTCCAGGTATAAAGTTAATAGTTTTCGTTCCTGCATGTATCACAGTTTTTACTATATATTCTTTATTATCCATTTTTATACAATGCAAACAAAACAAACTATCTTATTTTGCCTTGCAACTCAAAATAATACCACCGAGACACTAATAGGAGCGCTGGTGTCGCTAGTAATGCGTATACTATACCATTGACTAATAAGTCAATGACTATACTACATAAAACAAAATTTCAATTTTGTTATGAGTCATGACATATTCATATTTATTTACATTTATATTTTAAAAACTTGTACTATATGATATTATAGATTGATTAATTCAGAAATTGGAATATATTTTCTTACAGAATTTTTTATGTAAAAATATACCCCAATTTTGAGTTTTCGTTTTCAATTCTTTCGTAACGGGTTGAGTCATTGTTCACTACTTAATACTCCTTTAATATTCTTTTATTTTTATATTAATAAATTAACGCGAATACAAGAAAAAAGTACATATTTTATTACTGACAACAATTTAAAAATATATAAATTGTGAAATAAAATAATAGTACATATTAAGTGTACTTTCAGTGAGTTATCTATCTGAATTTTTTTTCAAATTATCTTAAATCGAATCTTATGTAATTATTCGCAATTCAGTAATATTTATACACGTATAGACAATGTATTATTATAAGTAGTTAATAATCCACATTTTCTTTTATTTGCGCAAAAATAATTCTCGAGAGGTACTTGAAGTTGTATCAAAACTAATACAAATCGTATACTTCCAGTGATATGAATTTAATGTTTAGTAATAGTACAAACTTTTTTTATATGTAATATTTGATTTTAATATGTTAACATATTAGTGAACAAAAACAATTTGTAGTGCAAGAAATATAATATAAACTCATTACAAAAGGTTATAAATTTACAAGTTTAATCAATCTTAATTCATATGAATGACTGGCACTTTTATACATTTCATTGACTATTAAAATACGAATAAATTTATAGAATAACGGGAAGTCGCATTATCACAGAATATAAGTTCAGGAAGGAATTTGAACTGTTGTTACTACTTCAAGATGAACCAAATGAATGTAATTAATAGTAATAATGCTTCTGCTGAAGGTATAAATGGTCACACAATCCACAGTAAGTCAGCATTTTATAGTTTGATCATTTGTTATATCAAATTTTTAATTAACCATCATTTTAATGTGATATTTACTTTTAGATATGACTGAAATAAAGATACCAGTACCATGGGGTCATATAAGTGGTCAGTAAATTTTTTAATTCAATGTATTCTTTTTTTATTGAAAACATATAGTTAATATTATTTTTATACTTGGACTTTAAACAATTGTATGAATTACCTTAGTATAATACTAATGAATTTAGGCAAATGGTGGGGATCAGCAGATATACAACCAATAGTGGCAATACATGGATGGCAAGATAACTGTGGGACGTTTGATGCTTTAATTACATTATTACCATCAAATATGTCTATTTTAGCCATAGATTTGCCTGGCCATGGTTTCTCTTCCTATCAACCACCAGGCCAATATTATTACATGTTTTGGGATGGGCTTCTTGCTCTCCGTAGAGTTGTTAATTATTTCAAGTGGAACAAGGTTAGCTAACAATTAAGAGTTATACAACGATTCTTCTGCATTTTTAATTTATATAACATGGCAATTGATTTTCTATAACTCAGCTTATCTTGTAATATAATTTATATCATAATTTGTACATGAATCATACATCAATTTTATACATCAATCATCACTTTGCTTATGTTTTACAATCAGGAAATTATAATTTTGATAATCATTTAAAAATTCCTATTATTAATATAATAATTCAAAGTTGAATGCAGTTGCATGATACAATAATTGAACAGACATTTTTTAATTCATTGTGTACAAGGTTGACTGTTATGGGTTGGTTGTTATGGATTTTGAATATCTCATTGTGGTTATTATTTGTATTATATTTCGGAATTAAAGGTACAGGTTGTTTAATATCGTTGTATAACTATAAAATAACTCTAAAATATCATTCTATACCTATGAATTGAAAAGAAATTTTTGTAAGTCTAGTGCAACTTTGTTTCATTTTAATATTTTTTATTAAAAATATTTCTTTTCAGGTATTATAAATGTTGACACTGACATACTTTAACCGTTATTATTGCTAATTTAAAATTTTTATGTGACCATTTCATTATAATATTATCACCTGCAGGCAAATGGTGGGGTCCTAGTGGGATACAACCAATAGTGGCATTGCATGGTCGTCAAGACAATGCTGGCAGTTTTGACACTTTGATTCCCTTATTGTCCAATGAGATTTCAGTACTTTGTTTGGATATGCCAGGTCATGGTTTTTCTTCTCATTATCCAAACGGTCAATACTATTTTTGTTACTGGGATGGTATTATTCTACTACGTAGAATTGTCAAGTATTTCAAATGGAATAAGGTTAGCGAGTGGATTAAATTTTACCACTCCTTGTCCTATAATATAAATGCACTAAGATTTGTAATAAAATAATATAACAGTCACCCTTGAAAATTTGCACTGCTTAATTATGCACTATTTAATGAAATTAAAATATGTAATTACACTTTAAATTCACTAACATGCACTAATAATGTTATTGTAAGTGTAAATTATAAATTCCTTGTATTACAAATGTGTAGTCATGTAACATAATTAATGTAGGCATAACATTTATGTTTCTTCTAACACTTAATTACTTTTTTTTTCAATTTTCGATTTCTTACTATACAGTTATTTGTTACTAACATAGGTAAAATTAATTGGACATTCCTTGGGAGGTGCAATATCGTTTCTCTATGCTGCATCATACCCTGACGAAGTGGACTTTATAATAAGTTTAGATATTGCAAGTCCCAATGTAAAAGATGTAACAAAAACTCCTGGAATCACGGGTGACTTGATTGACAAATTTTTAAAGTATGAGTTACTGAAACCTGAAAATATTCCGTCTTACACGTACGAAGAAGCGCTTGATATTGTAGAAGATGCTTATAAAGGATCTATAACCAAGGAAAGTGCAAAGATACTAATGAAACGCGGCATGCAACCATCCTGTGAACCAGACCGGTACTACTTTTCACGCGATCCAAGATTAAAGGTAATAAGCATTTTGTTGTTTTATTATTTTACGATAGATATAACGACATATATTATATATATTTAATATCATAATAATGTTTAGGTTTCTATGCTGGGTACATTGTCCATGGATTTAGTACTTGCATATGCAGCTCGAATAAAATGTGGTTATCTTAATATTCGTGCCTCATCTGGACTAATACTTGATAAGCCTGAATCTTATGATCAAGTTTTAAATCAAATAAAATTAAATGCTAGAAAATTTGAATATCATACAGTAGAAGGAACGCATCATGTCCATTTAAATAATCCTGAGAGGATTGCAGCTTTAATTAAGGATTTTATAAGTACTTAATGGTAGAGAAATTTAGATGCAAATTATAAAACTAGACAGCGATTGTAACAGAAATTAGTTTGGTGCAAGCTATATTAGCTGCATGTATTCTGAAATATTTAATTTAAATACTAATTATTTTAGTATATTTATATATTTTTTATGTATTACTTGTTGTATTATGTACAAATGCTGAAAACCCACCACATAACTTTTTATGTACTTCCAGTACACATGCATTAAATGAATTGATCTAATTCAGCAACAGTATAATAATTTATAACGAAATGTTTCATACATATATTAATTATTGTTGAACATTAAAAATTATTTAATCCGAACATAATATTTACTTAAATTAGTAATAAAATAGAAGTATTTTTAAGTGTATTAAGTTGTTTTATTTTTAAAAGACAATAGTTTTAAAAGTAACTATGTTATAAATTTTGGAAAAAGAAATTTTAAGAATATTTTTCTATCAATACTGGCTTTTTTATTTATTATTTTCCAATTTATATATGCGTCATAAGTTAAAAATATTTCAACAAAAATAAATGTTACTATTCGAAAAAAGCAGTGAACCTCATTTTTATAATATTTATGGATGCATGATTGTTTTAATGGGTATTCCGTTAAGTTGATAAGAATGATAATGCACCAGCAGTATGTATCAGTTTATGCTTCCATACATAATTCGGTAGTAAATGATACCAACGCGTTACCTGCTATCATTGCGTTCTGTTTTGTTGCAACTATTTTAAACGTTGACAAAATGTATTGTACTTAATAATACCAAGTGTAACTATAATATGTTTAAACGTAACATGATTGTTTATAATTTATTACAATAAATTATTTATTATAATAAAAGAAATTAACAAAATTTATTACTTCGTTTTTCCCACTAAATTGTATTGTCAATTATAACATTCGTTGGAATTACGAAAAGTAACGTTATCGCACGGACTAAATTACAAAAGAAAGATAAAACAGTATTGATACAGATGTTTTTCGATTATCTATAACGGTCAAATCTAGAAACATCAATGTTAATTTGTTTATTCAATTGGCGAGCCGATGCCACGTAAAAATATAAAATTATGTAGCAGTACTTCATTCGCTACAGCTGTTACATATCAGTTCTTCTGAAATTTTTGATCGGTATAGAGTGATTAAGACAAAGATTTATTGAAGTAATTTACAATATTTTTAAAATATCCAACGTGTTATACTTTTTTAGACGTTTTCATATCATGATTGTTGTCACGCGCATTTAATTTAATCTGCAAAAAAGAGCGATAAATAATAATAGTACATTTTAATGTCTTTGCAAAGGTCAAATATAGATTTACGCGTGGATGGAATTTAACACAGAGGTATTATATAGGTTTTCGTCGAATTATTAGTTTAGGTCGTTATCAGGTAACTCCTGAACGGAGTTATCCTATCGTACATATACGGTCTGCGTGTCAGTAATTACGAGCGATGATAATGTCGTCACACGTAGAAAATGAACATGAATATTCCATTTCAACAGGTGAATACCGTTCGTACTTGACTACGTGTTCTTTTTTCCTCTATTCTCGTTACAGCTATTGTTTTCTGCCATAGAAATGACTATAATATCATCGTTCTATTGTAAGTATGCAACATTCTTTATTGTATAAAATTACGTAACTGTTCAGATAAAAGAATTTTATTCCGAAATACTGTCAATCAATATGTTCATATTGTCAAACTAACGTCAACGTTTGAATTATCAGCCTGATCCATCGATCCTAACGATCAACAAACTTTTCACTTGAAAGTTTGTTCGTTCGGCTCGAGTTATCAGGTTGAAAGGATACACTTCGATTTTAATTATATATTAAGAGGTGCTGGACTTTTGGACATATTTCTGCAGATATTTACGGTAATCTGCCGCACGTTGCTGTAACTCTTGATCAGTTGGCGTATACGCAGCGTAAGTCCTTAATCGTGCTTTTGCGAGTTCCAAGTCCTAATTTTAAAAACTCCTTTTAGTTTTTAATATTACGAGTTTCGTTATGGTAACTGCTGATTACGTAATATATTGCACTTTCGTTTCACAACATGCATAATATGAAAATAATTATACCTTTAGAAATTTTGTATTACGAATCAAAGATTCTTCTAAATTTATACGAAAAATAGGCGTTAAAAATCTGTTTTTGTGTTGTTCTTCCGAAGAAACAATATTGTCCACTTGTGCCGACGTCGCCATTGTTTATGATCTTCTGTATTTGTAACTAATTATTTCATTTAACTTTCGTACGAGACTTAAGAAAGAATACGTATACATGTTCATAATGTACTGTAGTGCATTTGGTTTCTATAGAAATATGGTGCGGCGATGTAATGTGTAATCGATATTGACACTCACTCAAAAAATACATACGTAATAAATTCACGTGCTTCAAAGGATAAAGGATTGTTTTATTACATTTTAAAATAAATAAATTATATTTAACAAAATCAATATTCATATTCCTAGATATGAAATTATTATATATTTAAGAATACGTGCAAAATGTATTAGATTTAATATAATAGATTTTTACGAAAGAAAACAAAATTTTGTTTCTATTTTTCTGTTTAATATTTCCCTGCAATATTCCCTATTCCACTTACTCTTCGATATTCTGAGATGTTGGCTATAAACAAAAATTATTTTAATTATAATAGTGTAATTACAAAATTTAATACAACTTTTAATACTTACAAGAATGTATATGTGACTCGGTATTGACCTCTCTACTACTTCCGAAAGTCGAACCTTATTTAACTTATATTCTTCGTCTGCGTATAAAGTATAAATAAAGTTAAATACTATGATGTGATTATTAAATATTTATTAATGGACAAAATTCTTACCAGAAGGAACTGCTAAAGATAACGTGGGGAGTTGTACAAAACCGGCTACCAGCGGTCGTAAAATCCACTCAACCTTTCTTTCATTTTGCGGAAGTATGTATATGTCAACCTACAAAATCGAACAATCTAAAGTAATAACGGACAACGGGAAAATTTGTGTACTTTTAAACGATTATTTACCTGTTTTTGTCCAGCAAACATGAATGCATCACTAGCTTCCATAATCAATCGTAAAGTAAGCATATAATCAGAATGATTTTTTATGTAGTACGATACAAGTAATGGCGTGCGAACCCAACCATGAGCTGGTAATTTAGCTTCTAAGCCAATAATCGCATCTTCGACCCGCAAAGGAGCTAAAGTAACGCTGCTACTGGTTTCTAACGCAGTTTCATCGTTTGCACTAAAATAAGGTATATTATTGGTAAAGCTTCAATTATCTTATAACTTCGTATAAATTTTTACCGTTTCCATTTAATAGTATAGACTCCTGTACTAGCAGGTTGCTCACCAGCTACTTTTGGTATCAAACAGTATGAGTCTGTGGCTGTTTCATTTTTAGAAAGGGTAATACCAGTTAAAATAGAACTTGATGGATCTGCATTTGCTCTTTCTATAGAATCTCCCTGAATAATGATTACATATGTTATTAATAGACATAAAATAAGAACTAAATAGAGAATAATAATATTTACCAATTCTATAGAGGTACTTATAATATCTATAGGCCATGGAGAAACACAAGAAATGTGAGGCATTATTATAAACGGTTCATCGATGAAACCTTTTGCTAATGGTTCAAAGAGCATAGTATAAAATAACGTTGATACTTCAAACGGCTTTGTCACCGATAACGAATATGTTAATTCTTTAGTTCCTTTTATATTTTCAGCTCTTGAATATTTTACCTATAATAATAAGGTTACAGGAATTATTATATTACTTATTTGTAGTTATAAGATGACAAAATGTACCTTTATGTGAATATTTCGATCGCTAACTTTATGAGCTCTGAAGTAGACAGTTTGATGTGTACTAGAATTGTTTTCTAAATTATCAATCGACATTGATATTGCAGATTGTTTATTCTGCATTGTTAAACTTAATTCCGCTAAAATATAATGAAATTTAAATTAAGCACTACAGTAGATGATTGTATAATCTTGTATATTTTACTGGAACGTATATACTTGACTGTTCATTTGTTCCATCGGGCAAAAGTGCTACAGTTAAGAATGCCGACACTATATTTTTATTAGCAGTAATAGTTATTTTAATGGGAAGCCATTCTCCTACAAGCGCTGGATTATTTGATTCTGCACTTATATTGAGACTAGATTCTTCTTGTTTTATCTCTGTACTGACTAGTGGTTGTATTGTTTCAAATTCTCCTCTACTGTTATAGACATAAAATGCATTAATTTACTGGCAAGTATTTAAAACCTCTTGTACGTACCGAAGTTGTTGAATTTCAGGACACAACAGACTCAAACAATTTGTTTCTCTTTCTATAGCAGAAAACCTCAAAAGAATACAACAAGATTCGTCGTTACCCATATATAATGAGATAGTTGTGATACGTATTTCGTTATTATCATTTTGTTGAGGTGCTTGAAATTGGTGAAGAAATTTCTTCATTTCTTTCCCATGAAATGTGAGATCGCTCTGTTTGGCATCAGTAACATTCAACTCTGAATTATACCCTGGACTACTAATTGTTACTGATATTTTGGAAAATTCAACGTTACCACTGTACAAATTTCTAAAAATTACAGCATAAAATCATGTTAGAACTCAATTGCTTTCTTATTTGAAATAAAAATCATTAAATATAATTACCTAATAATAACTTCTACATCAATCATAGAATTGACAGCATATTTTGGTTGTAAAAACCTTGCTTTGACCTCTATAAAGGAACTCATGTTATTATCATCAATTGTAAAAACAAGTGGTTCTGATTTATTAAGTTCCACTACCCACTTTTCTAATGCAAGATGTTTCATGTCATTAGGTAAATCAGGTTCCGGATTTGGAGGTTGTTTCTATGGTTTCATATTAATATTTTATTTTATGAATTATCAATTAGTAGATAATAGAAACTTACTTACATGAAGGATATTGATAATGTTATTATAAACGGCAATTTTGTAATCTTCTGAAAATGTAGCGGAAGGTCCTAAAGCTTCAAAGGCTAATGTGATGTATTCTTGAATGCTTGTCGATAGATACGCTGCTCGCAAGGCATTTTTTAAGATATTTGTGATTAAGAGGGGCCACCGTTCACCGTGATATTCCCACAACATGTGCGTCAATAATCTGGCCAATCAAATTTTATAATTTTGATGTTATGTTATGAAATAAGTCTAGAGGAAATAATGTTAGGATCAATGATTTGACTAACGAATAATACAATTTTTTTTTGATAGCTTTGACATGTGTTGACAAATATAGTTATTAAAATTCCGACTTACGTCAAAACTTTCCCATAATCCTTACAATTATAATACTCTTCGGCCATTTGTACAACTGAAACACAATCATTGCATATAATATATGTCCAAAAATTTCTTATAATAAATAGATAAACATATTATACCTAACACTCTCCTCATTCTTGGGCATCTGTACAATTTGAATTGGGAAATTGCATTTCCTAACAAGCTAATAATTATTTGCTGAAAATAAATGAATTATATAAATAGAGTTAAATATTAAAAATAAAAAATACTAAAAATGCTCCTTACAGAATGATCGACTGTATATTTTTCTTTATATTGCAAAGCTTGTATAGCAACAGCTTCTTTTACTGGATCTGGAGACTCAGTACCTAATTTTCCAGGGCGCCATGGTCGTTGTCCATAGAATTCTAGTTTCTCCTCACCAGCTAAAGGATCTGGTTCTGGATAATTATTAACATTCTAAAACAATTATGATATATATACATATATATATAGATTATATTTACAAATTCTATAACATGTTTTATTTATTAAACATATTGATTCTTATACCTGACACAGTTCTTTGCAACTTGCTTGCCTCAAACTTGCATGATGAGCGGCCGATTGAAAATAGTATCCGGGGTGTTGAGTTTGAACAGCGGGTAGTCCTTGCCGAATAAAATCATCAAATAATTCTGCAAATGTGGAAAATTGACTACACATCCAAGCATGATGTTCAAACATTAGTTTCTTTGGGCCTGTCCATGACTTGAAACTGCAATACCAATTCTATATTATTGTTATATTCTTATTATATGTTCTTCATTGTACTTATTATTGCTGACCTGTCAGTATGATATCTAAAGTGTCCTACTGCCTCTTTAGGAGCATTTAAATTAAACATTATTTTACATATTTTATAATTTATGAAAGAAGCAACAATTTTAATTTCCATTACATTCGTATCTGTTATTTGTAGTTCCAACAAGCTACTAAATGCTTGGTTATAGTGTCTGAAAAATAATTTGATATCTTTTAATTAAAAACATATCACTTGTTAACATTATGAAACTTACTTTAAAGCTAAATTTTGATCCTGTTTTAGTTCATTCAGAAAGGCCATTTTAAACTGATGACGTACGAATAAATGTTTGTGTTCTCTTTTATGCATTCCTTTATTAATTTGATCCTTGTGACCTTTAACAATGCGATATTCATGATGATAAAATGTCTGTGCCAAATCATATAATGCGTTTTCCAACCTACAAATATATTTGAATACATATAACAAAGCATGTAATTAAAAAGTAATTACATACATATGGTTAATTTAGCAGCTACCTAGATATGTATCCTAATAAGTGATCTCCATGTGGTAAAATATATAATAATTTTGGGGATAATTCACATGCACCACAAACTGCTGTAGCACGTTCAGTTGCTGTAGTATCTTCAGAGCCTGGTAGAGGCTGTGTACATTGTTGTATGAGTACCACAGCTATTTTAGTGGTTCTTCCATCCAAAGCATTTCTAAAATGATAAGGTAGTAAAACAATTATAATATTTACCACTATATATGTCTGATACAATACAAACCTAAATGATTGAACTCTAGAAGCACATTCCATTTTCTTTTCATTCCACTGTGGGTCATTCCAATCCAAATCATAAAATACAACCACAACTGCTGGAACTTCATTAAGGTATTTATTCATCCAATTGCGTTTTAATATTCCCTTAGGTGTATACCAATCATATGAATTGCGCTGAAAAATATATAAGTCCATTTAATTAATATTAGCATGTCCTACAATAGGTACATTCACATGTAAAACAATATACCTTGGGTTTTACTGTGGGAAACTCATGTGAAGGACCTAACAATTTAAATTGTATCGCAGAACTTTCTAATCTTCTGTTATTACTAAATGCTCCCCAAATAGAACGGTGTACACTATTTGTAATATCCAAGCCAGTCAAGCCAATAAGAGCTAATGGCTTAGTTGTTAGTTCTAGTGGTAACTCAAACATGATTAAAGATTCACTGCAAAAGAAATGAAAGTAGAATAATTTGATTAATAACTATAAACATTGTATACTTCTATTATTGATTAGAAATTTTTTGTAATATTTATTTACATTTATCCAAATACACCTAATTATTTACTCAATGAACTACATCGAAAACAAAATTATTAAATAAAAATTTATATAGCGTACAAAACTGCTTTGTACTGCTCAATATAAGTTGTAATTTGACAGTTTAGGTTATGTATTACTGTTCAACCATGTTTAACTCAAGCATACAGAACTATGTTGCTATATGTCGGTGATATTCAATGATGGTTATGTGATCATGATTCACTAATGCCACCTAGCGATGTCATGTTGTAAAAAACTACCGTGTGCAAAATTGGAACTTTGACATTTTGAAACGATAGAATGGAAAAATTGATGTTCTTCATGTGTAAGAATAAGAAATTTTAAAGTAGGCTCTCCCGTGACTCTCCCTAGGTTCTCTTACAACCCAAATGGTACTGAATATACCGCAATACATGTATCAGGAATAATAAACTAACAAATTCGTTTAAATAAAACTATTTTATTCACAGTGAAGTAATCTTTTTAAATAATATCAGAAGCATTTAATACTTCTGACTCTTTATCTTCCTCCATAGCGTTTAATTTACTTGCAGAACCGGGAGAATTTAATTTTGTCTGTTCAGGAGTTAATCGCACCGTTGTACCATGTCGACTGTAATCTTCAATCTCTCCTACTGGTCGTTCAAACTCTTCTTCGACCACCCTCTTTCTGCATCTATTCTATAATTTCAAATTCAAACGTTCGATAACTAATTCGATTTCATATTATTCTATTATTCTCTTTACCTGCAGAAGTTTCAGAAACTCTTCCCGAAATTCCTTACTACATAAAAAGTATATAACAATATGGACAGCAAAGTTGCAAAGTTCAGTAACTGCAGCGAACGTTCTAAACAAGAGATAACCAACGTCCGCAGCGTCATAATTATGATATAAAAATGGGAGTAGTATCGATGGTATCATTGTCAATATAAAACATACTGCCATCACTGACATTAGCGTAGCTAAATGTTGTTCTTCCCTGAAAAGTAATTCATGATTTAATGCATGAGATTGCTTTGACTTTGCCCTATATCATCTTAGCTATTTAAAAATTTCTTCGATACACTACCTATACCCCCGATTACGGCTTAACAAAGATGTCTCAGGAACATTCGCCGTACGAAACTTCTCAGAGACTGATTGAAATTCTTTCTTCTTAGCATTCAGATGTAGAAATCTCTTCACCACAAAACTGTTCAGCAGAAAAAGAATGATCGTTGGACCAAGACGTAGCGTGATCTCCATGATCCAAATGTAAGCAATCCATAGCGTATGCCGGGTGACGGAAATATTTTCGCGTAACGTGAAAAGAGTACCGGTAGTCTCTTGTAACTCGTACACTGTTCTCATACCAGTTAACGGTGCGCTCGCCTGTGTTATAATCAATATTGTACTTTATATTCCTTTAATGTACATTGATAATAATAATTGATGTGTCCGTACCGCAAATCCCACAATGAAGGAACACAAGATGAAAGAGCGGACACTTTTACGTGCATTTCTGCTACGGATACGCGCAGGGAAGAAAATAAAAATATATCGATCGACGATTAAGCAGGTCATAATTAAGATGCTAGATATCGCAAAGGTGTTCACAGCCACTAATTCCAAATATGCATGGTAAAAAACAGACGGGTAATCATTCTTCATACCGTATCCTAGTCGAACAACTGAAACGGAATATTTAATTTTAGCTTTACTTGGAAGTTTTCATAATGTTATTATATTTTCATTTTATTGTATATCTATGTTGTATTACAATGATGGACAGATCACGGGTCTGTTAAAAAGCGGGCACCGGAGTCTAAGCATAAGAAGAGTCTAAAGAGGATCTAGACAGAAAGTTGAGGAGGACTTCGAGGCATTCGAAAATTTCAATCTTTCAAAATATTGTTCGACAATTTCGAAGTTTCAAAGTCGTCTTGGTAACTTAACGAACATAGTAGCCTGCAAATTATTATCCATCGGTGTCCATCACTGTTATATTACGTACTAATGGGTATCCAAGATGTGAGAACACCGATATGCGCTAATGCGAGTCCCTTAAGGTACAAATACGCGATTCCTCGGAATTGCGGTGTCGATAACACCAACAGGATTAAAATATTGCCAAAAATGCCGGTGGTCACGATCGTCGGAATCATTATTCTATAAATAATCCTCAACAAGGACGTGGATTCGTGAAGAACATTTTTGTTCGTGTCAATTATAACGTTCCAGGTAGAATTTTCACCCCCGCAACATAAGAGCGTTCTAAAAAAAATGTTATATATATTTTAGAAAATATGTTACAATACTTAACATGAAAATTTCATCGAGATGCTGAAGTTTAAAATAGCTTTAAAAATACAAAATACCCTTTAAGTATTCCCGTTAACATGACGAAAATTATTTATTTTAAAGACACTCGGAAAGGAGTTATTAAAAATTACATTAAGAATTTGGCGCAATTAAAGATATCTATTGTTATCGATAATTTTATGCCACTTGTTTTGTTACTTTCATTTAGTCACTTAGCCGAAGCCGACACAATGGGAGCACAACAAGTTCTGCAAAATTCATCCACGATGAACTCACCACGCTGATTCCTGAGAAAAGCCAATATCGCGCATGCTCTCACCAAGGTTGACTTATTGTTGTGCCCGAAGTATACATATTTACTTGTGCATTATAATTATATTCCAGCACCCTTCGTCGGGTTAACTCGATTGAAAATGCAGTAAAAGCGCGCACAGCGATAAAGTGGATGGTTTTTCGCTTCCGCTCGAATGACAGTTGAGCTATATTGGTAATTTAACTGATGATTGAGAAAGTTTGAAATTACTTTTAAATTGTTTCTTTCTATTTACTGTGCAATTTTCTCTCTTCAGTTTCTGAAATCTAGAGTTTACAGATGGCATATAGATTATTAAACATCAAACTTTAAATGAAGAAATTAACAAAGATATACTGAACAGTATGAAAAGTACTTATGCAACATCAAGACCAATAGCCACGTTCAAAATTGTTTTCAGAAATATAATTAATGCGCATTTAATAAATTTCATCTTCTGTTAGAGACCTGATGCACCTGAAAGAACAGAAGCTTGTGAGGATAATTAATTTTTTTCTTAGTAAGGTAATTTTAAACGAAGATCAGCGTGCTAATTTAAACGTGAAGTTTTTCCATCGATACCCAAAAGTGTTTTTGAAAAAACGAGGAATTCTTCCAAGTGGAAAACGTCATTAGAGATATCCCTTACACTCGATTGAGTATTCATCGGGGCGACCAACGAAAACGCAAAGCTAGCAAGTAAACTTGGTAGACTCTGAAACGACGTCACGTCGATTAGAAATTTATTATATCCGGAAATGGTTAACAATACTTGAACTACTCAGGAAGTATCTTACTATAATTAAATATTAAATTCCTAAACTTTAAAATATTCAAACTGAGAAATTGACTATATGAGTATACTCGCACATCCTCGAGAGCGCAATTTCCCATTATTGTTTTAGTCAATTCCTGTGTCTCTATATTCTTATTAGAGTGAAAGGTAGTTAAAAGTAATACATGTTTTACTTTTAAATCTTACCATTATAAGCACTATGATATAGTGTTACACTCAGTTGGTATAGTAGGTGATATACATATTTATCTTAATTATACTTTAGCATTTTGCTGGTAGATGACATAGGAGTATTATTTTATGGCGGCACTCCTGAAAATTATTGACAAAGTTAGGGAGTAAAGGAAAGCATATTCCTTCGCAAATACTTACCTAGATATCATATAGTACCTTTACAATCCTGTTATTATGCATCTAAAGATGAAGTGTGTTTTCAGATTATTAAATAACTTACTAATTTATTATATTACCTTACAATCCCGTTACATTGTCCCTGTTGCTAACGTCTAGTTAGCAACATTTTAATTATGGATATGAGCTCTAATGTCGCAATAATAAAATATTAAATTTCGCAATAGTATATTGCAATTCCAATTATAAGCAGACAATACATTCTATTTGTGCCGTTCTTATTGCTTTCTGTATTGAATTTTGAATTTTAATTCATCTTCGCATCAACAGGTTGCGGGCTGTTGTCTCTGTCTTACATTACTACCAATATCACAAATTTAATGTGTAGAACAATTATTATAAATATGTATTAAAATTATGTTTCTTTCGTGTAAGTATTAAATATTGAAGACAGTTTAAAATGAAATAAACAGAAGTTTGAGTATAAAGTACCCTTATTTATTAAATACAGTTATCTTTTTTTTACAATTAAGTTACGCGAAGTTGGTAACACTTGAGCGTTTATGTTGTGGAAGTTTGAAAATTAACGTATAAAGGAGGGTAATTCCTGTAAGTCAAATTTCGTTAAATATTATTATAAAATATGAGTGAATTTAAGACGCCGACAGGTAACAAATACAGAAGTAGAGTGCAAGATAATCCAAACTTGCAAACACCTATCAAAATACCAGCTTCACCATTTTTAGAACAAATTGGTTATGGTTGTGGTAAGGAACTTATATTGCCTTTTATTAACATTGTTCTTTATTAACATTATTGTAAATATTTCGTTAGGAGTTAATGTTTTTAGTTTGGAACGGTCGCCGAAAGTTGGTTTTATTAGATCACCATGGGCAATAAAGAAACGAAATCGTAAAATTGAGGAAAGTGAAAAATACAATGAACGCATTCGATTCGAAGCAGATGTACTTCGTAAATTAAATCATCCGAATATTGTTGGTTTTCGGGGTTTTACTGAAGTTACTGACGGAGAGCCATGCCTCGCAATGGAGAAATTAGACGCATCTTTAGGTATAAAAGTAGAATTGTTATAGCAAATTTGATGTAATTAAGAGTTTACAGATTTCACAATATAGATTTCAAATGTTAGGTGATAAAATAGAAGAGAAGATCATGAATGATGACGAACCATTTCCTGCCAAGGATATTATAAAAATAACATATGAAATTGTAAAAGGATTAGTATATCTGCACCATACTGCTCATATCTTGCATGGTGACATAAAAAGTTATAATATATTGGTTTCGGACGATTTCAATGTAGTTAAGCTCTGTGATTTTGGAGTATCTTTACCACTTACTGAATCCTTAGAGCTAGATACTTCGAAAGGAAATTTTGCATATGTTGGAACAGAATGTTGGAGTGCACCAGAAATTATCAATGGTTAGTTTCTTTTTCTATTTCATATTGTTGCAATGGTATGAAGCTATTTCTGAGTTCAGTAGAAATGGGCATTTAGTCTACCAGTTGGCAGGCACAAGAATATAGTTTGGTGATAGTAAAAAGTTGATAATATAACTAATCATAAATTTTATTCTTTAGAGGATGGTCCTGTTACAAATAAAGCTGATATATGGGCATGTGGACTGGTTGTGTGGGAAATGATAGCCCTGTCACCACCTCACGTAGAAATGAACGAATCTTATTTAGACGAATCTTGTTTAGATGAATCAGTAGTAGAAATACCGCAGAAAGAAGAAAGGAATGAACAGAATACTAGTATGGATGATAGTGTTATATTTTGTGCAGAAATACGTAAATATGGTAAGTATTTAAATAATATTGTTCAGTATGATTAAATTGTTGCAAGAAAGTTAATATATCAAATATAATATATTAACAATCATAGGTACTCGGCCTTCACTACCAGCTATTAATCTAGGGAAAGAATATCAAAGTGTACTTGAGGTATTTTTTGCATGTACTACTACAGATTACAAAATAAGGCCCAGTGCAAAAGGTCTTGATAATTATTTTAAAAATTGTATATTCAAAATTAAAAAGTGATATAATTTTAGTTAAAATACTTATTATAAGATATACTACAACTATTTTGATTCTGTCAGAATATATTGGAAGGTTTTATCAAAAAATACTATTCATTATACTTATTAATAAATTTTTACTTTTACAAAGTTCTATATTTTTTTCTATACAAAAATCATTATCAGCAAGATAACAACAACTACTATACTGATTATGATGCAAAGTTTAATTTTTTTCTGAAAAAATATTTTACATTTGATAACATTAGTATATTTACAACCATATATTTAATATCAATAAAATATAGTTAATTATTAATACCTTTCTATGGCTGTGACTGCGTTGTTCTGCTTTTCTAAGATCATTGCGGCCGCTATCAACATTATTTGCCGTTTTGCCAGCAAAATATTCTACACTATTCACTTGCTCTCCCTATGAAAAAAAAATTATGAAAATTAAATACATATTTAAAATGTATCCATAAGTTCATTATTTTATTTATTTATTAGAACTTACTTGTTTTTCAATAAGGAATGCCATTTCAGTAAACATATCCCTAATTTCAGTTATAGATTTTTCTAATTTTACTATATCATTATGTCTGCTTTGAATATCTGATAATTGTTGTCTTGCAATTCTACTATCTTCTAAAATCTATACATGGTAAAGTTTATTTTCATTGAAATTTTTTAAACAGCAATGAACAGGGACACTTACATTATCAACAAATAAACTATTTCCTTGATTATCCAGTAGTTTCTCTAGTTCTTCACTTGTAATATGTTTTCGAACTAATAAATAGAATACAATGTAAATATTAGTAATATTTAAATTATAATAATAAATATTTTACTAAAAACATACTTAAAACTTTTTGTTGTTGCAAAAGTAAACGACATTTATCATGATATCTTAACATTGATATATTGTATTCTTCCATAATTTCGGAAAATAATCGTAGCATTGTTGTGTATTGTAATGCTTTAACTCGTATATGTATTGGTCCCTCTCTTACACTGGATAATGTTAAATTATCAATTGGAGATATTTCTTTTCCCATTTCTGTAAATATTGAAACCATAATGTCGACAATTTTATAAAATTTAAAATTACGTACATTATTTGTATGCGAAACACATACAAACATCAGCAGAGATGAATCTTTAGAGAACATTTAAGTTGATCCCTAGTATATGTCTCATTCCAAATATAAAATTTATTTCTCAAACTAAAAAATGACATTTTAGAATTTAATTATTTCGGGACATTAGAAAATGTGGACCATGATAAATCTCTAAACACCTGTTTCTTCAATTCAAAAGAGTGCATCGATGTATAAATATATATATGCTTGCATATACATATATATTTCACGTTGCACTTTTAGCGAATTAAAGTAGTCAGTTTCCCGCCTCCGAATGGACGCCGAAGTTCTAAATAGAACTTCTTGTTACTTAAAAGAGATGTTTTGTGATAAACCTTTAAAAAAGTTTATTGTTGGTCTATATCACAATGGAATTATAAAATCGTTATCAATACATTCTCAGAAAATGATAACCTGAGGCCATAATTTCTCTTTATCAAATGATAAGTTAAGGTTATGTTTACATTTGTAAGATACAGTTGAAGAAATGTGATAATAATTTTAGTTTGGTTTAAAACAAATTTAAACTGAAAGTAGTTGTAACTATGGAATCTTTGAAAATATTTGATAATTTTAAAATCAGTGATTTGGATGAAGACTGGATTCAATCCATTTGGAATGGAGAGTTTATGATTTTCAATGAACCACCTGATGAATATCTCATGTTTATAGAAAGTGAAGATATGAGATTGCTTTTACATGAATGTTATATTATTGTAAAAGCCTGGTTATTAGAAAGAACAGATCACAATGATCCTGAAAGTTGTTTCGAAACATCTTGGAACACATTGATTATTATGGATGTAAAGGTGCGTGCTTTATTAGCTGTATTGGGTTATATAATAAAAAATGGTCAAAGTAAAGAAGCTGATGAGAACTCAAGACAATCAAGTCTATATGCGATTAATTTGTATTTCATATTTCTGGCTGTTCCTGGTAGTAATGCATTTAATGTATTTCATCCAAATTTATATCAGCAAGCGATAGAGACAATTAAAATACATTCAGAACAATTACAGCCAGTTATTAAGAAACGTAGGAAATCAATGAACTTAGATGACTTAGTTGTTACTGATGAGTTGATGAATGAAAACTACGTCCTCTCACATAATGAGAAAGAAATTCTTATGAAAGATTTGAATACTATTGTTTCCACATTTATTATAATGATAAGATCATTCTGGTTTAAAGATCACATACAATCATTAGATATTACCATTCATGGATTAGTTGAAGTTACAAAAGTAGAAGATGATTCTATACTCTCTCAGCACATTAGATACAGAGATGATTCAGAGGTTTCATTGTCACAGAATGCTTATGTAGCTTTATGTGAATTATGCAACAACAAACATGGACCTGTTGAAGTTACTATAACATTCATAGCGAAATATGTATTACCACGTTTCTTATGCAATCATATGGATGTACAAATGAAAGTATTTACAAATATACGTGAAAATACTATACATTTTTTAAACAATTTATTATGTAGATACGAAGAAGATGCTACAATTGCAATTTTAACATTAATACAACACTTAATGTTAAACTGTCCAGATCGGCTAGAGGCACGACAAAGACAAGTTGGTATTTTAATAAAGCTTTTTGGAATATGTAAACATGATCTTATAGTAAAGATATTTAGAAATATAATATTATTGTCACATCATTCAAAAATACCATTTAGATTGTTTGCTCAAGAACTTATTGGAAAATTATTGACTGAATCCTTTTTAATAAATTGCAATTTAATGGATAATTTGAAAACTAAAGCAAAAAGAATATTATTTGCAACTGTATTGAGTCGATGTATGGATTGTTCAAGCATGGTAAGAGGAAAGGCCATTGCAATAATTGCTGAATTCACAGAATCTGATAGTGCAATAGATAAGGCTATGTTTCAAGCTATTTTTAATGAGTCTGATCCAAATAAGAAATTTCTAACATTTCAAGAATTAAAGAATGCTTTGTCTGAAAATGTGGACTTACTGCCAGGTTCAAATGTTTTGATAAAAATGCTCATGGAGCGTATAGAGGATGAAAGAGCAATGATACGACGAAGCACATTGCAAATTATGAAAAATTTAATTCTAATGTTTCCAAATTTAATAAAGGAGGTTGTATCTGTAATAAGTCGTAGATGCAGAGATCCAGCATTATTAGTACGCCGTTTTGCAGTACAAGTGCTGTCTCAACTTTTACAACAATTCCCAGATAATTCTCAACTTTTACATGAATGGATACAAACTGTCTTACCACAAATATTTGATATTGAAATTAAAGTACAAGAAAAGGTGCTAGAATATTTACAAGAACTACTATTAAATAAAATAAAAGATGTTTCTACGAGTGCTGATAATGATACAAGTACTTTACCATGGAAAATATTAAATACTTTAGCTAATATGAAAATGAGAAAACATTTATCAAAAGCTTGTAATATGTGGGTCAAAAATGGTGGTGTTATTACTAATTCAGTGGTGAAAAACATACAGTCCCATATTGGGACAAGTAATAATATAGGTGCATGGGTATTTTTAGTAGCTCTGGCTGAAAATACCAAGTTACCCAACATGAACAAATATATTTCAAATTACAAGGAAATATTGGAATATAATAATTTTTGCACAAGTTTAGTTTTACAAGTTTTAAGATATTCTTGGAAATCTTTGGATCATGAAGTTTTAGAACATCTGCATGTTTATATGTATAAATGTTTACAGCAATTTAAAATCAACTATGGTTTGATTAGTATCTGTTTGGATATTATATACAATATAATACTTTATTTAAATCCAGATAAAGGTAATAATTTGTTAGAGCTGTACATGCAAAATTTGATGAAGATTTCAGAAACAGAAATTGCAAAAATTTTCAAAAATGAATCTGAAATTGTTGATACAGTACCTAATTATTTGAAAGCTATGTTTACATTAGGAAATGCTACACTTTTATGTACTTCTAAAATTTCACCATCAATATTAAGAATTTTGCAAGGGATGTTACTTGAATGGGAAGCATTACCAGAAGCAATAAAAGAAATAAATGAACTACAACCATCAGCAGTTGTTATTCTTGGTCAACAAGCAGTGAGAGATCGTGAAGTAGCAAAAGAAATAGTTCCAATATTTGGTCGATTAATGAGACAAGAAACAAATTTAGATTCAGTTATTCATATTGCCATGAAAATAAATACTGCAAAAGCTCTCGCTGATATTTGCATTAGATTTACTGCATTAGTTGAACCTTATTTATCAGATATGTGTGTAAGCATGAAAGATTCAAGTCCACAAGTACGAGAAGCTATCATGGTGATATTTATTCAACTTCTTCTTGAAGACTATATCAAAATTAAAGGTCCATTTTTTTTTCATATATTGACAATGTTGTCAGATTCAGACAGCATGATCCGTGAATTAACTAATTTTCTTATAGAAGAGAGACTTTTAACAAAGAATAAAACTTTAATATCACAGCAATTTTTGCAAAGTATATATCATTATAATAATTATCGATCTCAACATAAAGTTTATGACCTAAAGATGCGTGAAAAAGAACGAAAAGCTTTAACACTTCCTGGAAAAAAGAATGAAGAGAAACGGAAAATAATTTATGATTTCATGTTAGATCATTTAGATCCACCAGGGAAAATAAAATTACTTGTAAAAATAACTAGTCAAATACTTGGTGGAACTTGTGTTGATTCAATCAATGTTAAAAAAGAAGAGGGAGTGGGTGTTTTGAAGGATGCATTATATGTAATTGGTAATAAACGTTTACGACCGTCATCTTTTAATAAACACAGTGATGATGATCAACAAGAGAGTGAAGAATCTATGGCTCAGACAGTTACACCAACTACTAATGCTATGGCTGTCATCATTGAGGGAATAAAAAAGCATGGCTTAGAAATATTGTTACCTGTATTGATAAAGCTTAGGGTAAAATTATCAGCTTCTAAATCTACATTAGAAAATGAAGTAAAAAAACTGTTAGTTAAAACATACTCTGAGTACAATAAGGATCAATTATCAAATATATTAAGTGAATATCCCAACTTGGAAAAAGAAGTTGAACAATTTAAGAAGTATGTAAAAAATTGTTTACTATTTTGTGTTCATGATCAATTACTAATGATAATGAATTTTAGGCAATTGGAAGATGTCAATTCTAATGATGAGGATTCTAATGAAGAAGGAACATTACTGCCAGAAACGAATAAGCGAATTATAAGTGAGAAGAATTCAGATTTAACGGCGTATAAATTATCTCCCACAGTTGTGATAGAACGTGTTTCAGATTCTCAATTATCAAACTGGAAGAATGCATTAGTAAATCCATCGTTGCGAACTACTCCTGTAAATGGTTGGGATTCAATTCCTTTGGTTTCACCTTCAGAAATGTTAGGTTCACCTACTCAACCCGGTCCTAGTACAAGTACACCCAAGTCATTCAAATACTTGGACTCAAATGGTCACGTTTCAAAAGCTAGAAGACTTTCCACCTTTTTTCAAGCTGAAAATCTATTCAATAATTTCCAGTGCCCGATGGAAGAAGTTCAGTATGATAGTGAGTCTGATTAGAATAAGTAAGATAAATTATTTCTATTTATGATGCATGTATAGAAAATGCAAAAAGCCTACCTCTTAATTTTCGTTGAATACGAAATGATGTTTGGGAAATAGTGTACGTTCGATTTTCAAGTTCTTTTTGCATGTCTGAAACACGTTATTTATTAGTGAATAAATAACTAAAATATTTTATATTTTATTCTTACCCTTATTGGTATACGCGAGAACATTATTATGCAAATCCTTTATAATCGAGATATTTTCAGTTATAATTTCAATCAAAGCACGAACTTCTTCAGCCTGTATCAACATTATTTAAATATCTATTGTAAATGTAGAAATCTGTGATATTTGAAAAACGACTTAACTATGTACATAATGTACATACGTACTTCCTGTAATACTTCTTTCAATTTTTTATTCTGGGATATTTGAATGTGTACATCCTGTAAAAATCCTTTACCAAATGTAGTGTTATTATTTTGACACTAAACAAAAATAGAAATGTATATTATATTATATATTTTGCATGAAAAATAGTATTTTAAAACACAACATAATATTTCACATATAATGTTAAATATAATATTATGCTGATTGTAATATAATCTTCACTTTTAAATTTGATAAATGGAAAAAAATACTAACAGCGCGTAGTTCGGGCATTCGATCACGAACCATGATGAGTATTGTTTGAGTATCGGTATACAACTGATAATTTTATCCATAAAGTACAGTTGGTTATCTATCTTATCAGTACAGTAGAGATAATTGATAAAATTCAGTGTATTGTTGGCACTGTTACTTATAATTGTTGCGATTAATTCACGAAGATTAGTTAAACATATTCGTACGTATCTTCTCTACTAAACTGTTTGACTTAGTTCACGGCTGAGCTGCATTACTTTACCTAGAAGATGCTTTGCATCTCAAATGAAATAGGAAATAGTCACTTAGCAGCTGGGTTACAAGGACAGCTTTGATATAAATTATGCACCTTCGACTCGTTCTTTCTTTCATTCCTTTTTTTTCTTCTTGGAATTACAGTAATATTCTTCCTTTGAAAGTATGATCAGTAATTTTTTATTGTTTTGATAACATGCCGCCTATTGTTTATGTGCAATTAATATTTATTAATATATAGGGTGTAAAATACAAACTAATTTTGAAAAATAGTGTGATCTCTTAGTATGACTGTTGAGAATATTATTATTTTCTAAATTAAAAAAATTGTTGGTATTTTTTGGTTGCATAATAATAAAGTTATATAAAATATGTTAAAAAAATTATTAGGTTTTTAATTTCAAATTATTCAATTTGTTATTAAAAAATGCAATTAAAATTCGGATAAATTCCAGATAATATTTTGTTAGTTTACTCTGTGATGTTGTGCAAAGAAAATTGTTTTTTATTTATGTATAAAAATATATATATATATATATGTTACCGTGTATTTTCTATTCAAGAGTACTTGATGGTTGCTAAAACGTACTTTTTTATAATTTAATAAATCACTTGCACCATTTAACACGTTTATGCTTACTATTCCAATAGATTATAATAAATATAGATAACAGTTTGGGAAAACAGTGAATGCGTTTATTACATTGTAAAAATAACATTAAAGTAACATTAAACAAATAATTATAAAATATTGTATTAATATTACATCAAAATAAAATATCTTAATATCACTTCGAAACATAGTTTTAACATTTAAAATATATTTTCTCTTACTCTTTCAATAAATAATATATCTCTTTTTTGTGCACGTTACACTAATACGAATACAATATACAAACCAACAGGAAGAAATAGATGTATCGTTGAATTATTAAATTTTGTTACTTTTTTCTTTTTAAGGCAAATTAATCAGTCTTATAGAACCTTGAATTAGCACAGGATGATTGTATTATTTAGAAGTACATCATATACTTATTTTGTTTACGTCATCACAATTTCATCATCAACAAGATATATAATTCTATCATAAAAACAACTTTGAAGGATACATACTAGCTGCATCAAACGAATGGTTCTAATATTTCGATGTCGTGAAAACATATTTACAATAGAATGCGCTAAATGTATTTCGCGTATCTTTCAATACCATAAGATTTACTTTATACACCATATGTATATCTTTCTAATGTACATATACCAAAAAATAAATAACGGAATTTCTGCTCACAGTTTTGTGATATTGCAAAAATCAACATCCCGTTTACCTTTACAATCCTGTAACGTTATGAAATATGATAAGATTGCACTTATTTGATCATCCTATTTATAAATTGTTTCTAATAATATATATGTGTATATATATATATATATATATATATATCTTTAGAAATACTGATGTTTTTCAACGATTTACGAATTTAACTTCTATTTTGTTGGGCGGATAACGGACGTAAACTTTGCTAAGATGTTCCCGTTCTTGTTCTAAGTTTATCCTTCAGATAATTAGCAACCTGCGTCTGTGAATGTATAATAGCTAATTGGAGAGGCGTAACACCTTCTTGGTTAACGAGTAAAGGATCCGCTCCCGCTCCTACAAGTTGCCTCGCAACAGTCATTTGTCCTGTTAAAGCTGCTGCGTGCAATGCGCTTTCACCGTTCTGAAACGTAACAATTACCAATTAATTGTAATTCGAAATGGACTACGGAATTTTGAAACTTTATAACATTATGACATTGCAATTTTATCAACTTCCATCAAATCGTTCCAAATATTTTCTTAGTTATTCAGTTCAGGATTGCATACAATAAACCAAGGAATCAATCCGTGAAATCTAACATTGTAATTTTTATATAATACGAAAGCTTACTGGAAGTATGCCAAGCGATGGACGATACTTGAGTAGTTCACCAACAACAGCAGCATGCCCCTTGTGGGCTGCTTTAAAAAGCGGCGTTGCGCCATCCTACGAATGAAAATATTCTAAAACCATTGTTCATTTAAACGATCCATATTTGTCTCTTCTCATTGCTCGATCATCAGACTTACATGTCTGGTGGTGTCGACCTTCGCGCCAGCTTTCAAAAGCCTCCTTACAACATGATCGTGTCCCATTTGCGCTCCTATCCATAAAGGCGTGGCACCGTCGGTTCTTGCCGCGTCCGTTTTTGCCCCGTGTTCCAGCAGGACCTCCAATATTCGCACGTGTCCATTTTGAGCGGCGATAAATAATGCGGTAGCACCGTCCTGTTACATTTAAACAATTCATTATTTTTACATTACATTCTTTAATTCGCTGACTAAAACACGGATAAATAATACAAATGACAGAGTACTTTTTTCCTTGTATTTCCCTTTAATTAAGGGAAGCCTAAAATGCACACGACCGTACCTTCATGTGAGCATTGGGATTGGCACCTCTTTCTATGAGACCTTCCACAACATCCAGGTGACCGCACTGGCACGCAACAAAAAGTGGAGTACCGCCGTCCTGAAATCGTAACCAGAGATCGTTAACTTTTCCTTTTCACTCAATTAACAGAATTGCTGTTTCTCTGTAGAACTCACTATGCTGCAGGAATCGACCACGGCGCCGTGTTCCAGCAAAAGATTGGCTATGTCCATGTAACCACCTTGGGCAGCAAAGAAGAGCGCCGTTGTACCAGTCTAAAAATACCAAGTAATAAAGTGTCAAAGATTTTGCTGGAATTCTAAAGCATTGTGCAAATGTGCTAAAGAAGCTTCGAGATTTTATGACGCAGAGGACCAACGTATATACTGTAAAGGCTGAAGGCATCGCAAATAAAAAAACGAAGTGGAATAGAATGCAAAACCGGCAGTCTCTTTCTTTCATATTGAAAAGATTTTGTTGCGAAACGGAGTTTTATTTTACTTTACAATAGCACGCTACAAGCGAACGCTTTCATCCATGAGAAAAAGCAAGAACAAAAGTTCATCGTCTTGAAGAGTATCATTTGAAAAAAGAAAAGGAACAAAAATTTCCAAAGAAACTGGAGAACGGCGAACGTAGAGAAAGGTGTCTCTTAAAAAGACCAATGGAACACTTTAATGCATCCGATAGTGACGCAAAGACACGCGATTGAATATTCATGATACTCCTAAATGCGTAAAAATTTCAAGTTACATTTTATCGTCGGGCGATGTTATTTTAAATGTCACGCATGAATACGTCTTCGAATAATTAGCAGCGAACATTCGCCATTTAAATGTCACGTTCACCTTAAGTTCCGCGTTCGTGTGACTGTCTGGCTGATAGGCGCCATGAATTTTGCATTTTATTTCCCCATCCACGAGACACGCCTTTCTACCCGATATGAAAATGGAGACTGAATTTGTCCCCTCCTATTGCGACACAGAATTTCCACTGTGATGGTAATATCTGTAGATAATTGACAGCGAGAGCGACATCCTGTCGCCTTTGTCACGGCACGGTGTCTGCTGCTATAATATGGAGAGGTGTCTTCTATTTCCGAAGCATCGATCTATCGTAGTTCACTCGGTGTCTCATGAAAAAATTCATTTCTCATCGTTATCGCTATTATTATCTTTAATTATATTAAGTCAGGATTGAGGTGACCTCCAAAATTTCAACAAATTAAACGGAAAAAGTGCCTACTGTTCTAGAAAGAGCCTAATTATTTAGAACTTAGAGATTAACAAAAATAAAGACCTCAGTTGTAATGTAAAAGTTTTAAAATTGTCTGAAAGCTCAAGGGTCCAGGGTAGTAGCGAGGGACATCAGGGGCAAGTTTATCGAATGGTCAGGCAGTGTACCCTGAATAAATAAATAAAAATAAGCTTTCGAATTGGACATCAATTGATCGGTAAAGGAGAGAAAGTGCTAGTGTGTGTCTCGAATATCCCCGAAAGGTACAGCGTGTGTCCGGTGCGATGCAGTTGAACCTGTTCGAATACCGGGCACATGCACTTTCACTGACTCTGACTGCCTTGGAGCATCCGGTGATCGTCGACCAAAAGTCATTCTGCTCGACTTGTCCCTTCGAATCGAATTATGTACCTTTCTTTGCCGGGTATATCGGTTTTAGTCGTGTCAAGATCGCTGGTATGTTCTAGCTAGAGAGGTTCCACAGTCCCGGTGTTCCTCGAACCATGTCAAGTTGGGAGACCTAATACCTATCCATTACAAACCGCAGAAATTCTATAACGGCGATCAACCTGTCTATCTGGTCAGGGTAACATTCACCATCGTGGTCATAAACCTTCTTATTTTCTTCTTTCCTTCATTCCTGATACTGCCGATCAAGCATACACAACAGGACGATTGATTCCGAGAAAGTTTGGGTACAACATTTGCTCTAGAAATTTATTCAATTACAATAGAATATTCGTAACGAGCATTTTCGAAGATTACTCAATAATTCTTAAAAGACTATAAGTATACACCGTTAAATGATTACTTCGCAAATCGCAATTCTGTTATGCTTCATAGATGAAGTAAAGAATAAAATGTGAACCTAGGATCATCGAGTACTTGCGAGAACGGTAATCGCTAAAGAGACATCTAACGGCTGTTTCGGGAACTATTAACGGACCGGGTACAACCGCTGCCAAATGCAAATACCGTGTTTGCACAACTTGCGAGCATAAGTGGAACGGTATAAAAGGTCAGAGTTATTTTTGGTAGCCGATAAAACCCACAGGAGTTTAATTAATTTGTCAGAAAGTGGGCAAACACGGTAATTAGCGGCAAATGGTGCATGGTACCTGTAGTGAGCCCGTACAACCCGTACCCCCGACGCAAACTCGTACGATCGTATCAATTAATGCACGGTGTACCGCGAAGAGGATGTTCCGATAGTCGGTTGGGCATCGTCAATTTATAATGAACTTGTTACTTCCTGCCGCAATCCGCTTTTCAGCGCACACACGCTATTTTAACAGGCTACATTTATGCGATACAACCAGCTTTCGCGTGCTACGATCGCTAGTTTATTTGTAATTCTTATGAACAACCGTGAAGTTTGGAAAATTTCCGCTGCACCGACACCTGGGAATCCGAGAACGTTCTTTCTTTCGTTCTTTCGCAATACCGCATGTATTTTTCAGCGGAGCTCGTTCCGTGTAAAAATAGATATCCAAGAAGTGGAAATCATCCACTTTTTAGCACTAATGTTTACGCATTTCATAAATTATCTGTTCAGCGTGCCACGAACAATAAACCGAAGAGTAAAAATACAACAGGCTACAAATACCATTTTATAAAAAATTATTGTTTACCAGTCAATGTGGATAGACGTGTTATTGCATGACTTGTACAAGAAACAAATTTTCATACGGAAGAAAAAGTTGTTTTCTTTGGAAATTTAAGTGTCGTCCTATCGGAAGATCATATTTCGCGATCTACGAAAATCCTTTAAATACATCAGTGTATATCGTACATTTAGTGACATTGAATTTTTATAAAACGTTCAAGCACGGTGGTTGAAACGATAGTTATGTCGAACGGTGTGTGTACAAGATATACAATTTCGATAAGTTAATCTCAGATAAAGATTTCCATTTTCAGGAAATATTACGTAGTCAGTAATCCAGGAAATACATTTTATCTTTTACCTCAAACCATATAATAACCAACTTTCTTGTTATAATAATAACAAATGGTAGAAACATTCTCGAAATTCGCGAACGGTAGCTTCGTAATGGTACGTTACTGAAGGAATATCGGTAGCAACATTGACTGAAAAGTTTGTTTAAACTGGTCGAAAGTCTGCTCGTGAACGAGGCCAAACTTAAGGGATCAGTGTGTCACGAACGCCCACGCACGATTTTCAAGCCGATAGCGGCAATTTGCACAGAGGCGGGTTTAGGTGTTTCTCACTCGAACGTGAGTGGTTATAGTTGCATATTACGGCAGGCTATTAAAACGCATTCGGATCACGCGAACTCGAATATGTACCTACACCGGCGGTGCAACCCAACGTGCTCTGCTTCAGTAACCTTGAACACATACGTAACTCTTTTATATCCCAACACCGACGCCAGTTATCAAGAAAAATATGTCTTGAGCGTACACAAGCCACAATTCTTTCTTTAAATGATCCCTATTTCATAAATAATATATATTAAAATATCTTACAATTAGTAAAAACTAAGTATAATAAGTTCAACATTTTTACTTTTAAACTCGAGAGTTCAAATATTGGAAAATTTTGAAATTTGAAATCTGTAGAATCCTATTATTTATTCTATTCCACATCGTTGCACCGAACCCTCCGGTAAGCCCTCTGATATGCACTTGATCCACATATCGCTATTTAAAAATCATTACAACGTTAATGCACTATAATGTTCATAGAAAAGGACTATTATGCATAGAAAACGAGCATTCTTCGTATAATGTATTCCTCCTAATTGCCTAAGCATGCGATCGTTCAATAGGAGGCCACCTATTTCTTAATCTCATAACATGAATTAGAAACTTTCCTATCATTCGAATAATCGAGCGTTCGCTCCTAGAAGCAAGCAGAACGATTCGCGACTAATTACGCCACTCTCGCGTCTACATTCGTATATCTACTTTTCATCGGTTGACTCTCTCCGAACCGTTGAAAAATTCATCGAGAACCAAAGTTTCGTTTCTTTTTGTAGTTAACGGTGTTTCGCTAGGATGAGCATAAGTGGTGATCGTTGAAAGCCGGTCGCTGTCAATAAAAATAATTCTGGAACGCGAGTAACAGCGATTGTGCAACGGGTCGTCGCGTGCTTAGGTTTGACGCACGTTTGCGTAATTTGTTCTCGGCTTAGGAACGTCATCGCTTGGAATCGGTCTCAGAAACCAGAAATAACATTCTTCGGATCGTTTTTCTTTTTTCCTCTGCGCGGCTACTAGGTTTCAAGTCATTTACATACCGACACTTCTTCGGCTCTAGAAAATAAGGCAGGTGAAAGGATGATCAACGTTTCAGTGTTATTAGACAAAGATAAGGAGCGACAGAAACTGTTGCAGTCATAGCATGTTTTTACCTGAAGTCCAACGAGACGACTTAATTAACGAATCACGCGCCAAATATTTGCTTCTTAATTGAAAGCTAAGCGGACGTACGTTCTGTTCCGAAAAGAATGTATTCAACAGGCTTCGATGGTGCCTTGAATTTGCATACAATGCAGAGACTCTCGATGGCACGGGACACCGAAACCTACGTGGATTCGGCCATAAATCGTCGCAGGCCACTTAAAAAGGACCACTCGACCGCTTCCTGGTGTTTCGTGTTACGAGCGACGAGCTATTTGGGGTTCGCAAGCTCTTCAAATTCTTTGTGAACGAACCAAGCAGTCTTGTCGTTCCAACTTCTCAAGTCGTAAAATTCTCAAAGTTTCGAAAGTACGAACAATTCACGCCTCGTAAACTGTACAAGTTCTTCATGAACGAACCAACTAATCTACTTGTTTCTATGTTCAAAATAATTGTGAAGCCAGAGAGAAAGAGAGAGCGAGTGTTTGATACGCTTTTTTCGTCCGCGAGATCGATGGAGATACAGCGCAATTTACAAGGCTCATTATCGGATGCTAATATTGCACGGTATCTCTACAGTAGAGATTATCTGGATAAACACGAACATTATTAACATCGGCGACTTTGACGAGAATCAATTTATATTTAGATCTACTTGGTAAACTAGATCGTTATTTAACACTCGCATGTGGGCCTTGTTAGACTTAGTCCATTTTCTTCTTGCATTTTTTATCGCGCTAAGCTTTCTGGTACTTTTTCATTTCCTCGATATGATTCAGAACATGTAATACAAAATTCATTCAATATGAGAATTGGGAAATATTTAATAAAAACTATACCTTATAACCAGGCAATATTCAATCTTAGTAGATATCACAAGCAAACATAGTAATGATACTAGTCATTTTCATATGGTGTATAAACATATGGTGTGTAAAGAGCATTTTACAGTACATAAAGCAGAATAATTCCATTTCTGTTAGCCCATATGTCAGAGATAACATGTGGTCGGTAATGATAAAATTTCAGATCTATAAAAGAAAGCTTGACATTCTAATAGAAAAGAGTAAATCAGGTAAATCTGTAACTTTCAGTCGTCACAAAGGTTATTTCCGCTCAGTGGGTAACGGGGTTGGCAGGACGAGTCTGCTAAGCGAACTTCATTCATTCTTAGCCATTCATTCATGGTCCGGTATACCGTATGCTAAGGACTTACCAGCCTTCTGGCATTAGGATCCGCCCCTTGTTGCAGCAATTCGTTGACCGCCTCGATGTGGCCTCCGGCGGCGGCCAATATTAAAGGAGTAGTCCCATCCTGAAAACAGAAAAAAGAATCAATAACGACTAATCCGTATATATTAATAAAATTCATAGTGACAAAGAACATTTGTGTTCAATAATCCCTATCGAATCGCTTTCTAATTCATTTAACTCTTCAACAACGAAGCGCTAAAAGAAATCGCAATTTGAACTTAATTTGAAACTTTCGCTTTTCTTTCATAAATTTTAGAATTTTCTTCTAAATTATTTGTATAATATGTTACTTAACTTAATGATATTCCTAATTATTCTCTTTTCCTTTTTATATTAATTAACACATTCACCGTTGACCGATATTACGAATTTAATTTGGTCAGATAATTGAGAAAACAGTAGAATAATTCCGAATGCCATTAAAACATCATACTAATTGCGTAATTAATCATTGTAGTAATAGCAAACCGAGATGCACTAAAGACTGAATAATCTATATATGGTTGTTTCTATTACGGCAGCAAATGTGTTAAGTATATTTTTGTAATGTCGGTCATCGATGACCACTACGGCAATCAACGTACGTCTGTTGTATAATTCGTTTGATTTTTTACGCTCAGCTCTTTTAACACCTTTACGCGAATCCATACTTTGTCGAATCACGTCATCGTTGCATCGGTAATTTACTGCGATAACGAGGCGATTGTTAGTAAGGTTTCTCAATTGACGTAACAACCAATCAGGGGGGACCGGGTCCTTAATGATGTCATTAATCCAACTGATAGTCTGCAAATAAGTAAAGAAGAAGTCTGCACGGATTTTACTCTGGAAACGGTCGAACGGTATGTCCGCCGTGAAATGTAGATAAGGAGGTTGAACACGTCCGTTCGAAATTCTGAATTCGTCCAAAATACGTCGATGGAGTTCTACGTGGTCAAAGTGGGACACCAAGTATCCATGCGTGATCTAATAAACCACTTTCGAGACGAGAACTAACGTTACTCGGTCTTTTAACGTCGTGTCGTTTTGCATAATGAACCGACTGACCCAACGACAGATCACCACTTCGTAATTCATTCTTCGTGCGCACAAAGGTCTACACATGGTCATTCATGACGTGCGTTAGAGAAAAAAAGGTATACACTTTTTCCTCGATCTACCTTATCCTTACAGTCGACGTGTACGCGTCCAGAATCTAGGAGAATTCGAAGACGCTTCGTATCGCCGTGTGCAGCTGCCAAATGCAATTCCACATCTCGAGGAGATTCTTTCTGAAATTATATAAAAACCAGCGTAAAAGTTAGCTAACGTGCGCATTTTGACCTGACAAAATTGTTTGAGGAATCTATGGATGTAAGGATACAGAAATCTAGGGATCAAGGAATGTGAGGATATAAAAATCTAGGCATTCAGAGATTTAGTGACATGGAGATCTAGGGATCTAACGACTTGGGAGTGTAGGGGCCCAAAAGTATAGAAATTCGACAATGCAGGAATTTGGGGATATAGATATATAGAAATATAAAGATTTAGGGAAATAGGAATCTAAGAATATATGTCTGTATATTAACACTCACACATGTATTATTTTAATAGTATAGATAATAGGTTAACATCCTGTAAATTACCTATGCGGATGTATATTCATATCGACGTAATTGATACTTTTCACTTAATGTTCGGTTCTTTCTATTCCGCTTGGTTTCTACTTTTACCAATCGTGCTTGCAACCCTTCGTCGGTCATATATCGATTTAGCAATTATAATCATATTATAAACTAAACTTACTTGACTGTAAACTGAAATCATTTTTTCTCGAACTACTGTGTTTTACAATTTCCCTACTTTTCGATATTTTTAGAATTCAAATTTCAGCAAGATTATTTAATTACACAAGTAATTGTGACCCCTTATTGTTTACGAAATCGTAGTGATTTTTTAAATTCATAAACCCAGTTCTCCCTCGTTCTCCTTCCTCTATTTTGGTCCAACAATAGGTTTTATAGGTCATCGCGCGTAAAATACGAGAATCGATTGCTCGAATAAAGAAAACTCGTTGCATCTTAACCAATTGTTACGATATGTGATCACGTGTATCGGACACAACCTATTGAACGCGCATACACGTTATATTTTATTGTAAATTAGAATCAAATGATAATCGTTGTGCAATCATCTATACAATCGTGAAGATAACATACTTGCAGATTTATTGTTCACAGGCAAGTGACATCAGTTCTCCAGAAATTTATTCTGATCTCATCTAATTTTGCATTTTTGTATACTATTGCTCATACGGATATATGTAAAACGATGTTATAAAAAATTATTGCTTAAATTCTACAAGTATAAAATTTATGTTTAAATTTGAATATATTTAAATAATTTCAGTTTAGAACTTTTATAAATGCATGCAAACGGTAGTTTAAACATAAAATGAGCTTCACTGTACGACATAGCAGTACATTCAAACGATATCTTAAAATTTACAATGATACAGGGCTTTTATTCATTTTCAATTGTATTCAGATGAGTGACATATAATGTTTCATTCAAAAGGTGTTTATACAGAGAACTATACATGCTGGTGCCTATAGGCAGATTTTAATAAATAAAACAACTTACCTTCATAGACATATTTGATATGCATATATAGCAGAATTTCGGCGCGTTCAATGTTTTGTTGTTATGAGAAGAACAACAAATGCACTTAACGTTAACGTTGCAATTATATGCATTAATTATGCTCTTGATTACATGTCGCGTGTCAATTATATTTGCAACATGCTTTTAAAATGTTACATGAATTAAAACACAGTTTCATATCACAGCCTGTTCAAACGCGCGATAATACTAACACGTCTCTTCGTGTTTATGAAACGCGAAGGCACAATATAACAGCATCATGAGTGTCCGGATGACTTCAAGTCACCGAATGCCTGGTGGAACTGTAGGGATCGTGGTATAGACAAGGAATGTTTCCTTTAATGTCCCCTTGGTGGCGTTATTTGCCGCGCATTTTTTAACTTTAACTTTTAAATTTTTTAATTCTTAAATTGCAAAACTTTGAAATTTTGCAGTCCCAAAATTGCAAAATTCCAAAATCCTAAAGTCCTAACTTTCAGCAGTCTATTGGAAATCTCTGTCCTACATCATCACCTGTTCTACCAATTCACATAATTTTGTTCACCGTGTATATGACTGATGGAGTGGGAAACGTATGGTAGTGGGGTAGCATCAAGTGGGGAAGCTGTTGAAGTTAGCCAAGTATGATCAGGAAATAGATTCAAATTTCTAGGGATTTATAGAAACTTATTCGATAACGTTGGCACACTCTGCAGATTTGCGATACATGCAAGAGTGTTGTCATAAAACCTTCTTTTTATCGCGAAGCCATTTTACGGTATACGTCTAGGAACTAAATGTAAGGGAATGTATTAATTTACCAAGTTTTGTTGTTGAATTTGTATGCAGAACGATATGCATTTGATACTTTAACTTTTATTGCAGACGCAACAATGGAGAATGACAATGGAGTACTTGTTGACTTGTATATTCCGAGGAAATGGTAAGTGATGCACGTGGGTCACATGTGGTTATAAAAAAGGTGGAAATTTTTTATTTTATAACAGATATATGCATTTATAAATGTTACTTGTCAATGTAATTAACAGTATAATATATATAAAACCATAAGTAGCATATTAAATGTATATAAATATTTAAAAATTCATATATTTTTATAGCTCGTCAAGTAATCGTATAATACATGCCAAGGATCATGCATCTATTCAATTAAGTATTGCTGATGTTGATCCTGAAACTGGACGTATGACAGACTCCCAGAAGATGTATGCAATCTGTGGAGCTATTCGTCGCATGGTACGTTATCATGTAAATGTATATATAAGAATAAATATGTTTGTACATAATAATTTCTTATATTTGTTTAGGGTGAATCTGATGACTGTTTGGTACGCCTTGCAAAAAATGATGGCATATTACCAAAAAATTTTTAATGTAAGATAAATATTTTACTCTTTCAATAAAATTATAAAAAATCAAAGACCTTATATATTTCATTGTATATACCATTTATTACATGATTTGTACATATAATTTCACATATGAAATACTGAATCATTATGTATGTATATTAATTATACAGGAAGATATATCCTTGAACATTATTTTTTCCAATAGAGCAATATATTTTACTCATTTATCTTCTAAAATTATGCTTAGCGTGTATTAGTTATATAAAAATAAAAATCATTTTAAAAAATATAGTTCCATATGTCAAATATGTAAAGTATAGTTTCAGATAGTAATGTTCAACTGCAGTCAACAAAAATGTATTACAAGCATGTTAAAATATATAGATCTTTCTTTTATACATGTAACATCTTGAATAATAAGAATTAGTAAAATTTGTAAACGTTTTAAAGAAATATTTAGTATCTGTTTAAACTTTTATATAATACGAATATGGTCTTAGCTAATTTTAGTGTTTTAAATTGTTGATTCTTATTTATCCAAGCTGACAGCCAAAGACATTATTATATATTTATTTTCACAATGTTTATAGTTACGTATTCGAATGTTAAAGGAGAATTACATGATCAAGCAATATTAAATGACGACATAAGTACCTTATCGTTTTGTGCATAGATCATTTATATTTGGCAAAGTACGGTAACTTGTAAAGGTTCAAGACAATTTAATCCTATAAAATATTTTCATTATGTGTAGTAATAATTACTGGGAACTTGTCTTTTATGCATAAACAATATTAGAAAGTAATGAAACTGTCTTTAAACATTACCCTGAGTACATGCTATAGAATGTTATTTCAGTTTTAATGAATATGTAATTACCATAGTAGGCCATTAAGTTCATATATATATTTAAAAATTGCCCATTGGGAAAGAATAATTACATCTTCATTACATGCACGATTAAGAATTTTATCCATGTAATTAGCTAATATATAATGTATATCTAATATTCATAGATATGCTTACTAAAATGAAATATTGCAGCTAAAGTAACTAAACATTTCTGTTGTATAAACTCTGGGATATAGTAATAATAATATTTAAAATTGTAGAAGTACTGGATCAATTACTTTGAAATTTGATTTGTTAATTTTTTTTAATTCATTGTAACTATTATTCTATTACAAAAGCGCTTTTTTACATTATCAACCTACATCTTAAATGAAAATTTCTTCGTCTAATTGCAACAAATGTAGAAATTTCCTTAAGAAATGAAATTGCTGGTCAATCATTTAAGGCAATCTATCACTTTATAAATTTCATACGTATCTTACACTATTTTTATACATGGTCAAGCCTGTGTATCATATATTTAACACAGGAGTATCTGATAAGGAATGAACGCGACTGAATCTGCGATTTTTCAAAGCTGCAATTGCTTCTATAAGATCTGCTCTTTTACTAAAAAAGTCTACAATTGCTTGACCTGTTAAGGCAGATGCCAGGAACTGTTCAACACTTATTGACCAATCGGGATCGGCAGACGAAATTATACTTGACGGATTTCCATTGCGATCAGGTGACTAAAAACGGTGATTAACGTAAAATATATATTAATATAAAACATTTTGATCAACGTAACAAATACATACCCGCTCTGCAATCGATGACTGTTGCGCAGCAGTAGCAGCTAAGAGTAAACTGTCCTCAGATTCATCTCGATCAACATAAAATTTTTTACCAACATCTCCCAACTGAAGCAATAGTGTACCTATGTAGATTATTGATAGTTTTTTACTTATCGTTAGCAAGAAATATACATTACAGTACTGAACACTGATAAAATATATATACAATACAATACATCTACATGTTCTATTTTTATACTATAGATTTTACTTTGTTTCTTTTACCTATCGAAGCTATGCAATGATAAGTTTCTTGTTCTTCTGGTTGTGCAGGGAACATATCATAAAGAGTTTTCCATAGTGCTATGAAGTGCCGTTGAGACATTTTTGGTACTGTTTTCAAATCCAATGGACTATCTTTGGATGCTATCATAGAACGTAAGCTACCCATACTTTGAACTTCCCATGATTGATCTCCTTGTTGACTATTCAAACTCGTCGAACGCGATAAAGTACCTGTAGTCGGTTCTTCTGCTAAGCTAATCGGCATTTCTAAGGAAGCAACACTTTGTTCCATGCTGTCAAAGAAATCTGTAGCCTCTGCCGCTACTTCTGCACCATCTGATATTAATAACGTATTTAACTTATTCACCGTAATCATAAATATATATAAATATTTTTTGTCACTGTATTTGTGTGCACTTAAGTAATAATACCTACCAGAATGTGTCGGCGATTCAAAATCAACGGGTGTAAGTAATGGTGGTAAATGTAGAGTATATAAAAGTTTTAACCTTTGCGTTAAATCGGCAGTTGTTGTCATTCCGATAGCTTGTACTAATTCCCGAAAGTTTAGCAGACCATCACGATTACGATCCATTAACTGATAGTACAATAGTACTTATAAACATTTTCTGTATTTGCTTGATCTTATTCAATAAAATTAAGATACACATAGATGTTAATTCTCTAATACTTTATGTAAGTAGTTTTCTTTCATTAAAGTAACTGCAATTAGAAACTAAAGACTATTTTGTAAAATTTAATTAACTTACACGGAACAAACGGGCAGCGAGAGATTCTGCTTGACTACACTTTCCCCACAGCGATAAACCACCAAATAATATCCTGAACAGTTCAAAGTCTACCTTATATGCTTCATATGGTGGTTGAGTTGGATCATAACGATCAGGTTCCGACTTTCGTTGACTCATTAATTCTTCCCTAACTAAACTTAACAGATCCTAAAAATATCAATTTATTGTAAAATAAATTTATTAACAAAAGAAATTTATTTATAATACCTGTAATTCTTCCATCGTCATGTATTTGTCGACAACAACACTTCTGATTACATTTTTTTCGATTCCATCTTCTAAACTTTGAACTACTCTAAGTCTGTGTTTCAAACGAAGCCTTTCTATCCCACCAATAGTTAAAGTTCCATATCTTGAATATGCTTCATATATTAAAGTCTGTACAGATATGCTCTAAAATAAAAAACGTACATATATAACTTGAAGTCATATTTACCTTTATAGAGATATATATGTCACTTATATAATATTTACGAGAACATTCTTACTCTATTAGGAGTAGCACTGTCAACTGGTCTAGGAAAAATAGGGCCCTCGTCATTGTACACACCTCCAAGATAGTCAGTTAACAATTGCATCGCTTCACCGTCGTCGCGACAATTAAGTAACTTATCTTGATTCCATTCCAGTACTGTTAATGCTATCTGACACAGGAAGAAAGACCTGTTTACTTCAAATTTCTTCTGTATGTATTTTATTCTGCATTTGTTAGGAAGCATATCAATATTCTCACTAATGATAGATAATAACGAAACTGGAAATAAAGTATTGAATTGTACAAAATGTTATACCTGAAAAATTACTTTTGCACCGTCATAGAAGAAGCAATCCATTATATTCACTGCGCTGCTGGTTGGCATGACACTTAGAAATATGGTTAAAAACCATGACAGTGATATAACTTTGATTAAACCAAGTTCCTGTAATCTAGCATGTAAAGTTGGTAAATATTCAGCAGCTAACTCTTCCAAAAGACCCTGATCAACGAGAGCACCAACTACTCTCCTGTCATAATAGTCGGGTAACAAAGATTCGCATACGTTACATAACTGCCAGAACGCAGATTCTTCTGAACAATAGATCAATAGAACTGAAGCTACGATATTCATTGCCTGACAATAACCTGCCCCAAAAGAAATCTTAAAATCTTGTAAAACCTTTAAAACAATGATTATCTAATAAACATGAGTTATACCAATTTGCGGATTTTTCCATGCATATGCAGAAAGAACTCTTCTTAACGCACTGATACCGGTGTCGGATTGAAAAGCTGGATGTTCAGGTAACGATCTATGTAAATCTCTTTCTATCTCCTCATTTGCTTGGCAAGATTTGCCCAATGATTGGTCAACTAATGATTTATAAAGACCTGGATTCATTACCATTTCATTTAAAGCACCTAGAAATGATTTGAAATTGTAATATTACAACACACAATTATAACAGTAATATTACAAATTGTTACCAGAAAATGTAAGCCAGACTTCTCCTCTAAGAGCCTGTGGTACACCTTGAATTATAAGTTTTGCCGTTTCCGTTGTCCTATACATTGTAACACCTCTACCATACTCTGCAAAATGAAGTTCCCATTGTTTCTCTTTAGCTTCTTGTTTTAATGCTGCTTCATTACTTAATGGGGCTTTAAACAAAGTCATAAGTGGTGGTTGAGGTTTCCAGCTTTGAACTGATTTGGCTTGTTCGGAATTACTATCATTCTGATGTGGATTGTTTTGGAAAAATATACTATCTGCACTCCTATCATAAAAGAAAGTGCATTGAGTGAAATACTGGTTAAAAAAAAAATAAGATACATGATAACTTACAATGACAGTTTAGATTTTGCTAATAATTCAGATATTTTTTGAACAACAAAATCTCTGTCGTGAATTTGAGCAAATAAAAATGACGATCGAGCTGTTGTCACTAAAATAGATTTGTCTATTCCTGTACTAGATGACTGATTTTCAGCAGGTTCTATGAGCCTTACTTCTCTCAAAGGGATAACTAGACTTACTAATCTTCTTACCTAAATTAATACAAATATATTATTATATAATCCGGCGTTTTTATATCTATCCAAATATATTACCCTGCTTTCAAAACACATATAGTTTTGAGAGAGAAAAATCTTTCCCCAAACATATCTTTTGTTGTATGGTGTCCATAATGTTGCATCTATACTGCCATCCAACTTTTCAATTCCTGGTAATCTAAATTGTAATCTATAAGCTTCAGAATGTGCTCGTGCATCAAGATCTCTTTTCAAGAAAGATGGCTTTTTAGGTACATTCTTGCTAAAAATGATATATTACTATTATTATATTATTAACAAACATTATTCATATGTAGTATTATGTTTAAATATACCTTAATTTGTTTAATAATTCTCTATCTTCATTAAAACCACTTTTCTCATCTATAAGTCTATCAAAAATCAAAAATATTTATTTTTCAGGTTTTCCTTACTTTTTTATACAAAAGATTAGTAATACTACCTTTTCATAGCAATATTTGTGAGTTGCTCCATTAATGAATACGTCTCTGACTTATGAAGAAACATTGAAAAATAATGCTGTAAAAAAGTGAGATTCCTGTTACACAACAATTCAATGCTAGAAGTAATGAATACTACAATATATTATTCACCTCTTTATTGTCTCTTGTTACAACACGTATACTGTCTGGAAATAGGATGGAATTAGTTTTACTTAATTCAGTAATATCTGCCCATCTTATAGTTAATTTTGTTTCCCTTGCCAGAATATAGGCATAAAAACACATATGATTTACGGATAAATATAACCATCCTTGTCTAGGTAAACGAGATTTCCAGTAACTAAAAGAAATGCAATAGTATACTTTCTTAAAAATTATAGTTGGACTACCTGTATTCTTAATGTAATTATAAGCACCTGCAGGAATAATAATTAACCAACTTATCCTCCTTTGGTACATTGAATAGTTGGTGAAATTTAAAGGATACAGTTTTAAATGATTCTGGATCATCTTCTGTGAATAACATTATATTTTATCAGTCATATAAAGTGTTATTTCTTAATTAATTGCATAATTATTGATTTACCATCTGCAAATTGACTATCAGGAATATTGTTTGCAATAATAGATTGTATTTTACAGCAAACAAATTCAGTAATTTCTTCTTCTGTGTCAAATGACTTTAAAGTGTCCATTAAATTTGAATGGAGCCATTCCCAATCTTGTAAAATTTCTTCATGGGTCAAGGAACATGCAATCTCTACACAAGTTTTAAAAACAAAATTTGTTTCTGCTAGTTCTAAAGAAATTTACAAGATGACCATTACATTTTACCTTACCCCAATAAACTTCTGATGATGGTGTTTGATGTAATATTCTAAAAGGTGGTGGCTTAGTATCTAGGACACTATCCAATGTTCCTACTATAATAGAAGTAAGACCTTTTGTCTTTCCATGTCCTTTACGACGTTGCAAAACAAAATATACAGTTGCTTGTTCTGTTACCCTATACAATAAAATTAAGAGTACAAGATTACTTCCTATAATAGATTTTTTTATTAACAAACATTTCAGAAGTAATTGTATAGATCCTTTAAATAGAACATCCTGTGCATTAATTATAATACAAATACCAAAGAAGTTTGGAAATTCACTTTGTATAATTAGTAATAGTATACAAATATTTTTTATATTTACAGAAATATATTGTATATTACTGGAATATATGTGTATAGACTATTTATCGAAGTAGAATTCAATAGCATGATTGTTTCTTATCGAGAATAAACCGTATCTCCCGTACGTATGTAATTTATGGCATTTTACATCTATACAATGCGCGGCAATGTAAGAAAATGCAACAATTTAAAATTTAAAAGCTACATAAAATTTCAGTTAGCATGCTCAACTAATAAACTCGCAATATACTTAATTTCGATCGTACTTTTTGAACGTAAACAAATAACATCGTCAAGCAAATCATTAGTTGGTTGTTATTGGAATATTCTATCCGTTTAATATAGCATGTATAAATTAGGAAAGCTTTTATAGTAGTACTACGTTTAAAAATTGTTCAAATTACAAAAGAGAAGCATACTGTCAGCTGTCTTTGACATACGATGTAAACAGTAATTATAACAAAACATGCATCTCTGTGTACACGTATCAATTTACCATAAAGCATTTGCCAGTAGAACTTCTTGTGGCTTCACCCACATATTGACCACCGTTGTTCCAGCACATATGGCACTAACGATACAAATCCAAACACTCTTTATCCAAGACAAAATTCTCTGTCTATCGAACTGCAAAAAAAATACTTGCCAAAGATAAACACCAACACGAAGTAGTCTGTTGTCATCTACGTTAATTCGAACAATTTCGCCATTCCTTTAAATTAAAATGTTACTAAGGTTACGACTTTTAAAACATTTTATTATATCGCTTACAAATGCGTTATATAACATAGAATATAGTTCAATAGGGTAAATTTTATTTACATACATGTTTATATAAATAATTTTATTCAACCTTATAAATAAAAAGTTGTTCCTACTATCATCAAATATTTTTTTGTATAGTAGTGGTTGATAATATGTTGCATCTTAATATATAAAATTGTATTTTTTTTTTTCATATGTAAAGGAAAAGATTATAATTCTCCTAAACAATATGTATTATTTATTTGATTTTATTCATATTTATTCTAATAGATGTCGCTGTAATTCCTAACTCGTACAATATCTGCAATAGAAGTTCATGCACGTGCCTAGGTTAAGTCTTGCAGCACAATTTTATAGATCGTTCTGTAGAGAAAATGGCGTCTCTCACAGGAGTTCGTTTTTTAATGAGAAATACCGGTACTCTTAGAAATTCAATCAGTCGACCATGCTTACGTGGTGTTATTACACAACTTCAATTAAATGAAAAATATTTTCATTGTAAACGACAAAGTACCATTAAAGTTTTACCGCAGGTAAACATTGCTCTTTTCTATAGCTTCTGTGAAACTCCCTTTTGATGGTTCATATATTGGACTTAAAATTACGTATTATGTAACTGAAATAATTCGTATTTTGACAAAATATAAAACAATGGATCGTTTTATGCTTATAGCAATAATATAACAAATACTATTAATATAACATGTCACATTATAATTAAATACGATGCATGTAAAGTAGAATGTCTTTATATTTTCGATATCGATATTCAGATTTTGTTTTTATATTGATATTATTTTATTTATCACTGAATTTGTTATACGATCAAAGTAAAAAAATAGTGATTTCTCGTGTTTTATTGTTTTCATTCAACTCTTTACAAACTTTATTAAAGAAAGAAATATTGTAGTAATATAAAGTAATATATAAATGATATTGTACACGTAGGTAACAACACAAAGTGTACGATTGTACTGTGTAGATGTTAGAAGAAGGCGTATTGAGTCACGCGTTCTAGCAGTGATCAAAGCCTATGATAAAGTATCTGAAGAAAAGGTTGTAAAATTATATATTTTCTACAAACTATTGTTTTACAGGGCCTACGAGTCAAGCAGGTGCGTCACTACAGTCATAAGGCACCATTATCACTTGACCTTATTAAGGAGCGTGTGCTTTTAGTACTCAATCTCTATGATAAAATTGATCGTAACAAGGTACCTGACCACCATAATAGGATATGATAATGAAAATGCGTGTAAAATTGGTTTTGCAAATATTATATAATGTAGCAACCTTCTATTTAAAAAAAATTTCAAAATAATCTGGGTTGTTGCAAAGCTTTTACAGCAGATAATATTTTATAAACACTTTGCTTGAATCGTGGTCTCTGTAATAAATTGCTATGTAAATTTAATTTGTAACTTCATTTTTTATGTTTTTTTTTTTGTAGATGTAAAAATATATTATTTTGATTACATGTCAGTTATTTGATCTCACTATTTATAGATATATTCTAACTAATAATTTAAAATTTTACACAGTTAACCCTGGAATCCCATTTTATGAATGACTTGGGTCTGGATTCTTTGGATCACATAGAAGTTATAATGGCAATAGAAGATGAATTTGGTTTTGAAATACCAGATATGGATGCAGAGAAATTATTACGACCAGCAGATATAGTGCGTTATGTTGCAGACAAAGAAGATATTTATGAATAAATATCTACATAAAAGTTACCACTTTATAGTCAGATATTTTTATTTTTAACATATTGTATAAGAAAAACATTTTTGAATTTTGTTTCGCCTGTATATAAATTTTCAGTCGTTATAATAATAAAGCAATTATTAGATTCAAATATAAATGAACATTTATTATTTATGATACTATAACGGAAACAAATTTATATTCTGTTTACAAATACCACATTTTGAAGCAAAGAATAAATTAATTAGAATTAAGTTAACATCAATAATAAAAATTATGTTGTAGAAAAAAAGACTGAAATACAATGTTGTTGATCAAATTTTATTGTATAAATTTTTTCCAAATCATTCTAACTTTTTATTATTAATAAGGCTTTTAACAGTTTTAAAATATTTAAAAAGTGTCAAAATGTTGAATTTAATCCTGTTCGAACTTTTTTGAAGATGTCCCAATGCGCGGGTATTTGACATTATCTGACTACCCCATACATCCCTACTTTCAAGTCTATTCCTCCTTCAATCCTGACATAAACGAGTGCAACAACTAGCAAAATGAAGATGGCGGATGGACCCACAATCCTTCGAAGAAATAGGCCTGGAACAAAAGCAAAGGTTGATAAATATATTAATTTTGATCATAATTTGTTCTTTCTATAATTTATGTATCGTTATTTAACAAATGTTTGGTTATAAGCATCGTACTTGCAGAAATATTTAAACGCGTTCTTGATGTGCATCTGATGGAAATCAATGCTGTGAAAAAAAGCGATTGTTTACACAATGATATTTTAATATTTGTTTACAGTTTATTAATGTGCAAATTATTCATGACCTTTAACATAGTTTTTAGGTTATTTAGTTTTTAAGTATGTTATATTTTTGTTTTTGCTAATAAAGGTTCAGAGTTTGACAGATAAAGATACAATATGTTTTTATGATACCACTAGAATAAATACTACAATACAATGTTCAAATCTTGGTTTCTTTATTTCTTAAGTCTTCTGAAATTGAAATATTATGCATTTAGGATTTCTGTAGATGGCCAGATGAACCATTCGAAGAAATGGATAGCACGTTGGCCGTGCAGCAATATATTCAACAGATGATTAGAAAGGACCCATCTAATGTTGATTTGATATTAAAAATGCCAGATGCACAGGATGAAGCTGTATGGAAGTACGAGCATTTAAGACAATTTTGTATGGAACTCAATGGTTTAACAGTAAGATTGCAAGAAGAATGTTTTCCGGTACAGTGTAGTCAAATGACGGCTACAGAACAATGGATATTTTTGTGTGCTGCTCATAAAACACCTAAAGAATGTCCAGCTATTGATTATACAAGACATACTCTTGATGGTGCAGCTTGTTTGCTTAATAGCAACAAATACTTTCCCAGCAGGTACATGGATAAAACATTATTTTGAGAACTCGTATAATACACAAATTGGTTACTGCATAAATATTACACGCATATCCACTTTTAGGGTGAGTATTAAAGAGTCTTCAGTAGCTAAGCTTGGATCTGTTAGTCGCAGAGTTTATAGAATTTTTTCTCATGCATACTTTCATCATAAGGCAATATTTGATGAATTTGAGAATAAAACTTTCTTATGTCGCAGGTAAAATAATTCATTAAGCAATTCTGAATACAAATGCTTTTAAAATCTCTTGGTTCTTAAGTTAATTTCTTTTTATACAGGTTTACAGTATTTGTGACAAAGTACAGTTTGATGTCAAAAGAGAGTTTGATAGTACCAATAATGGAAGAAGATGGAACAACTGAAAGTGAAGCCTAGAATTTATTGGTAATACTGATATGTCATTCAAATATTTGTAGTTCCAAACATGACAAGAGCATTGAAAAGGTTCAGTACCTAATTTATCTAAAATGTTCTTGATTGCGAATAAATTTTTTAATGGAAACTCATTGCAATTTTTCAACAAATATTTCTGTGCTTGATAAATATTTCTCCACAAAATATATAAGATAAAATCTGTGAACAGTGCACTTGAACAAATTTTTACTAAGTGTTTATATAAACGTATTATTCATTTTTTAACTAAATAACTCTATACCTTTTTTTAGATACTGAACTTATTCTTTATTCTTTAACATGAGAATGCTCATTTTTATATACGTATTACTTCGACATATATTTTATTTTCTTTTCTTTGATATTGTAAATTTGTATAAAAGTATTTGATTATATTTTTACGAAAATTCATAATTACATATAAATTCTGAGAAATTTCTCTTGAAATCAAATATATTAGTAAATTAATCTTAATTATTTTTGTTCTGAATATTAGAATAAATCTTGATAAGAAAATAAATCCATCTGCCGTACCGATATCAACTTGTCATAATGATGAAGCTGTAATCATCGGGATGTAGCTAAACCAAACAGATACTTATATATAATATAAATATAATCCCTACATATTAATAATAATAATAATAATAAATCTTGTAATATCTTTATTTATATCATATTTATCTTGCGTGTTAATAAATTTAAGATTTTGAATTTTTTCCAATTACAGCATACAGTAACATACAATCAGTTCAAAGACGTTAAACTTTTATTGTCTAAGATGTTAATACTTTGATGGTCATAAGCCTCATAAAATTCGTGACTGTTGTAATTTTATGTGCCTTTTTATATCTGAACAGAGCCTATCGGTAAGATTGTATTCGTATAGTTCCATTAATGTAAGCCGTAAAATTACAAATTTTTAAATTGCGATCGATAACTGCTAAACTTCGTAAAAATGGATTAAAGGATGATGATATGAATCGTATCAATGTCACAAGTATGGTCATCAAAGTGTTACGCATAAAAAGAATAATAGTTTTATCACTTGTTTCGGTACTTATATTTTCAGAAATAAGACTAGAGAATACAGATAACCATTTTATATTAATTTTAATTATTATAATTAGCATCGTTATACATATTTAATTGAAAGTATTCTCTAGATTTCTTATTGAGAAAAGCAATATCAGTATTGGAATATTATCTATACTACTGCCGAATATTGTTGCAATAAATAATTTTCACCAGCAATTAATATAACGTTACAAAAATTAAGACTACTGTTAAACTTGCAATTTATTATTTTATCATTATGTAAATTACATTCACTTTGAATATAAATGTTTGTAAGCTTATACCAATTTGATACAGAATTACCATGCAACAGTAACAAAATTAGATTTTGCATTTGCATTAATGGTGAAAAATATTACAAGAATTTTGCGAGTAGTCTTTTTTAACACTTTGCAATCAATTTTCCATAAGAAACACTACTGTAATTTTCATAACACACTGTATTTGCAATGTCTATTCATACCAATTGTAATACTGTATATATAATTTGTAAATAAGAAACAAAAAATGACATTCGATTAACTAAAATCAAGACCACATTGTGTGTGATTCTTTCTGTAACAAATATACATGTATTGACGAAGAATAAACTTTCTATTTAATATCAATATTTGTGCTATTTAAGTACACATACTTAAACAGAAATAAAGTAAACAATAAAAGCTTTTTGTACAGTTTGTTTACAATATAACTTACTTATTTTCTTTTCATTATTATTCATTCTTTTCTCTCCTCTTATTCTTTTTAGGTGGCGCTTCTGATTGTTGTTCCCTTTTTGGCCTCTTTTGACCGGTCCTCAAACCCATAGCTGCGAATTCCTCAGCGTCGATACAGGACGTATTAGCAGCTTCCTGTCTTATATTCTTTTTCTTATTCTTTGCATCTTCATTGTTCACAAATTCTCCACAATCATCAGGCGCTTGGTAACTATGTTTTGTATTGTTAAAAAACAAAAGGACATTAAATTAAAACTAAGAATAAAATTTATTACCCAGGTTCCGATGTATCCTTTATCTCCTTCGCTAGTAGAATGTGTATTTCTGGTACGTGGCGATTCTCTGCATTCAAATCACCCTTGTTCTCCGTTTTCGACTTCTCCGATCTGCAATTTATGTGTCATTCAACAAAGATAAGCCTATGGACCTCTTATTCTCCCTTATATTGATCAACTCACTCGACATAACGTAATTTGGTAATCTGATGAAGATTTCCTTGTTTCTTCTTGAAAATCTCTGCACAGGAAATAGCTTTTCCAATGCCATGACCTGCTGCGGTCCAAATAACGTTATTGTACTTGGAAAATTCTTTCAATGCGTACCCTAAAACATTTCTAATCTTCGTGCCAGTTTTCACCTAAAATGCTGCAAGTTAATGATAACGCAATACTTTACGTTGATGTTTAATATTCTTTTATCAAGACGCAAAATCTTACGCGCATCAGAAGAAACTTTTCTGGCAAATTTGGTATGGGGATATTTGAATCTGTTGGTTCATCCTTTATATTCTTTGTCCATTTCTTTCTCTTTAACTTTGATTTACCCATCTGGGGAGAAAATAAATATTTATCTATGAATCATTTCGTAGTAAATTATCAATTTTTCAAATCTTCAAATTGTCAAATTTCCATTTGAACAGTATTAATATTACGTTCAATAATGTGGAGTATCAAGCTGGTAGTTTCAGTTTGATAATTAATCGATTATATTTTTAATAATTGGTATTTTAATGCATCTGATTGCAGATAGCCGTTTCCGTCGTGCTAGTCAAAGGAGTTAAAGAACGATAAGACTACGTTCTTCCAGCAGTAGGTCATGAGTTCACTCCATTGGCGTGTCACTCCTGGAACCATTCATGGAACTTGGAATGGCCTCGTACAGTCTTGGACATAAAGATTTTTCGATTCCTCCGTAGTTCATCTTCCTCTATGAAGGAATGCTTAAGTGTTTACGACTCCCTAGACTTACTGAACTTGACCTTTTTGTTACGTCAAACCTTTCCTCGACGTTCATTATCTTGCCATTTTTCGCAAAAATGTTCATTGACTAAAGGCTAAAACTATTCATTCCGCTCTTTAGTTTACATCTCGAATACAGCAGTTGCATCTCCACTTTGAATAAACTTAAAGTATGAATAAACGAAACGTATTCCTTGGACTCTTAAACGAGAATACCTCTTTTATTCATCCTTGTTACGAGTTTAGTCATTGGAGGTATGGGATTAATCGTAACTCAGGCCAATGAAACACAGAGAATGATGCTATAACTTAGCAAGAAAATTATAAACGAATGAGAGTCATTCAGAAAATGAAAATAAAATGCTTTACGAGTACAGCTGTCTACTACCGATACCGATTTTATATTTTAATGTTATTACAGTTACAGTTTACGTAATCGCCATTACTAGTTCCCCTAATTTCACGTCGATGATTATCAATTAATATCAACGGCAGCTAAGAAGTGGGACGATCTCTCGAAAGTTGGTGCTCGATATAATTTCCGGAATTCCGAGGCGAGCTTGGAAAAAGCATCCGAGGGGGGATGAAGCCGCACAGGGAAAGTCCCATCAATATTTTCCAATCAGCATTCGATTGCATGGTACATCCCTTCTTCGTACGGGAACAGAGCCACGGGGTGTGTTAAGGGGGTCGCAGTGTAGGCGTATATGGTGGTGGTATGCGGCATAGCCGGCATAGCGCCGCGACTCTCCGTCGCCATATTGCATTATTAAGCACCCCAGCCAGTCCCTCGTCCCTGCATTCCAGCATTATGAACGTTTTTATCCCTAAAGGGCGTCGTTTTACCTATGCGAAACGAACTGCTCGATGAACATTCGACCACTTGGCTACTTTCGGTTCGTTGAACTATTCTATTGACAAGTTGACTGATCATCCCCCTTTAGGCTCGTGTGTGCTCAACCGTTTCTCCCTTTACCCTTTTGCATGGAAATTGTGCGCTAAGACAGGGAACAATTGCACGTGCATGTTCGTTATTTTTGAAGTATTGGAGAACTTTTGTAAGATGCACACTCGCGTGGCAGAATTCTCTAGGGAAATTAATGATGAAGGTGAAAAAGGTTCCGCTACTCGTTTCAATGAATTTGCTACTTTTTGTAGGTCCTTAGACACTTTCTAGACTGCCCTTAGGTTACCAAAGTGTTCCCACGGTTTTTCCAAAATTGGAAGCAATCGCTCCTCCCTTTTTGTTCTGCTTTAACTAACAGCCCACATTATACTAAGTATACAATTAGTGAAAGTCTAATGTAGAATCTCCTGTTTTCACAGATAAAGAATATAGACAAATACAATGAGTAGTACGTTCACAGTAACCGTCCATAATAGAAATGTCTGGGTAGACCTTGTTGGTCAGACGGTAACACCTCGTTAGATCAATATCGTTTAAACATTCTGTGTCCAGTTTCTCTAGTTCCGCGTTTGCGAAGTCATTCGTCCTATATTTGTGGTCACTCTTTAATACGCGAGACGCGTCACAAGTAGTCATCTACGTCGTAATAATAGTGTTTCGATTTCGTGAACATTAGCGGAGGATGAAGAAACGGATTAAGTAGCAAAAAAGAGGAGTAGTCAGAGGGTTGATCGATCGGCCATTCCTGAAGAGTACCGTCAGCATCGAATCGTCTCTAAACGCTGGTTTTTACAATTCGATCCTGCGTGTCGTGTGCCCAAGAAAGAATCTAATTTAGTGACCACGAAGATGTTCGTTTGGTCGGTGTAAAAAGTATGGCGTAGAAAGGTCAAGGATTTCGACCACTTTTGGTACACCATCTTCTTCAGGTTCGAGCAAAGAGAAGCGGGGACATTCTGCGTCTGACACCTCCTTAACGATGCCTACGCGGCGTTCTTTTCCCACCGTAATAAACCATCGGGCGCCGCTCTTGGGAGCTCGACTTCCAATTTGTTCGAGTGGGCAACTCTTCTATGGCGAAGATGCTCGGCGATTTCATCGCGAATGAACGAAGACCCCCGTATCGACAAGTTTTCTCTATGAAAGAGAATTCTCTGTTCCAGTCGTTCGTATGAATATTTCCCAGTCGATTAGGCGACAGAATGAGATTTCTCGTCCAAAGTTTTCAATTTTCCGTCTGTTACGAACCTGAAGAATCCCCCGTTAACGATCTTCGTTAGAAATTTACAGACCAAAGAGAGAAAGAGACGAGGCAACCAATTGCATCATTTTCCGTAAGCACCAAAATTTTATTCACCCTCGAGGACACCTGTCGTCGAACCTCACTCTTCGCATTGCCTCATCAGCAACACGTGTCGCTTTCAATAAACCTCTGTCTAATTTAACATCGAATCTTATCAAGGTCATTGAACAGCGAAGGTGAACCTATCGGTTGTCGAAGACAGTTGTTAAAGCAGCAGCAAAGATGAATTCACGAAGAACCAGACGACGGTACCTGCGTCAACTGTTCCCTTGATGGAAATTATCTGGAAGCGTACATAGATCGGTCTCTCCCGCTCGTCCTTTCAAGGATCCGCGACCAAGATCCCGCGGAAGGACGCGTTTGCGCAGGAGTCGAAGAACCTCCGGAGGCTGGATCCACGATATATCCGTGCTGGTTAGCGAAACTCCGGATTGTTCAGTCGTGGCTCATCCAACGTAGACCGATTGGAACTAGCTAGCAACAGGTAGGGCCCTCCGCGTGGCCATTTTATTCGAAGTTTGCCAAGAAAGGAGTAAGCAACCAGTGAAATTGAATAGAGTTTTATAGTTTCATTGTACACAAACGACAATTAAGATTTATTGTAAAAAGGGAGTAGTGTTTGTGATCTATTTAGGTGTTGCGCTTAGTGCTAATGTTGGAGTGACATTAGTCACCCACATTTGAAAGTTAGACATATTTGTGACAATCTTGTGGAATTGGGTACATTTTGTTGGAACTCTTAGTTTGGTGGTATTATTTTGAGAGTTGAATGATTACATTCTTTGGTTGGGGGATGTTTGAGGTTGTGGATAAATTTTTAAAATACATGTTTTAACATTGTTGCCAATTTGCATTAGATTGTTAGCACAAAAGAGATAGTTGTTTTGGACAAATTTCTAACTTTCTATTTTCTACGTTTCTACATTTCCAATTACTCAAATTCTCAAATTATAAACTTCCTGGATTTCCAATTTTTTAAATCCTTAAATCCTTAATTTCCAAGTCCAGAAATCCTTTCAAAGAACAAGAATCTGCGATGAAACAGAAACTCTGCTTCTGTTCCAGAATTTTCTACAAATCTCTTCCGAAGGTGGTCGAGTTAAAATAAAAAGAGGAGCAACATGGACATTCAGGAATTTCGTGTGCGTGGAAAGGAAATGGTGGAGTACATATGCGAGTTTATGAGTAATATCCACAACCGGAGAGTCACGCCGGATGTCGGTCCCGGATATTTACGACCACTCCTCCCCTCGGAAGCACCGCAGCAACCTGAATCTTGGGAGGACATCATGAAGGACGTCGAGTCAAAAATTATGCCTGGAGTAAGCGAACAAACGAATCATTTCGAGATGTGATACATCTAGAACGGATATTTGAAAGAAATCATTTTCGCAGATCACTCATTGGCAACATCCTCGATTCCACGCTTATTTTCCAGCTGGTAATTCATTCCCATCCATTCTTGGTGACATGTTGGCGGATGCAATAGGTTGTATCGGATTTTCATGGGTGAGGACAAATAGTTTGTCGCAAAGATTTAACGCTTCGTCGATCTTTCCCGTTCAAATTAGGGTGTGAACGTGGGTCAAGTTTGACGGATTGATCCAGGCCATTGTTTGCTCGATCATCCCTATATTTCGTCATTTTATTTGTTCTAGGCGGCCAGTCCGGCCTGCACGGAGCTCGAGACGATAGTCTGCGAATGGTTCGGTAATTCAATGTTATTTTATTAAATATGACCTGAATGTTTGGTAAACATTAATATTAGCGATCGGTTGATCATATGCGATCGAATAAAAGAAGAATGAACATTAGGGAACACTTTAGATCGAAAACGAATCGTTATATTAGATCGCTGGAAATTTTGTTAAAAACAATATTCACAAATTTTTGAAAGCTTAAAAACTGAAAATACATTTCAGGCAAAGCCATCGGTTTACCAACGGACTTCCTCTACTTTAATCCAGGCAGCAAAGGCGGAGGTGTGATACAGGTAACACGTTCAGCATCAGAAAACAGAGAGAACGAAGAAAGTAAATCTTAATTGAATTTCAGGGTTCAGCTTCGGAGTGCGTGTTGGTGTGTATGCTCGCCGCGAGAGCTCAAGCGATCGCTAGGCTCAAAGAGTCACCTGCTCATGCACATTTGGACGAAACTGCACTTCTTGGAAAACTTATGGCTTACTGTAGTCGCGAAAGTCACAGCTGTGTTGAAAAAGACGCGATGATATGCTTCGTGAAGCTGCGAATTTTAGAACCCGACGAGAAAAGCGTGCTGCGCGGAGAAACTTTGCGTCAGGTATTGTAAAATGGGGTGAATAGGCATACTTTTACACGAAACGTTATTCACGTCAATTAGACACAAACATAATGAGTACAGTAAGCAGTAGAAGATTTCTAAACTTGCTTGCATCGGGATAAATAAATCGAAATAATTAATAACAAGATTTTTATCAGGCAATCGAGGCTGATACCGCAGAAGGGTATATCCCTTTCTTCGTCTCAACCACCTTAGGCACAACTGCTTGTTGTTCCTTTGACAATCTCAGGGAGATAGGACCAGTTTGTAGAAAATATCCAGGCGTAAGATTATTAACAATTTATCGGTTTTAATTATTACTTGGATCAAGAACACCGATATCTTTTTTACAGGTATGGTTGCACGTGGACGCAGCATACGCAGGCAACGCTTTTATTTGTCCCGAGTTGAAGTACCTGATGGCTGGCATCGAATATGCCGATTCTTTCAACACCAATACGAACAAATTTTTATTGACGAACTTCGATTGTTCCTGTCTATGGGTTCGAGACAGATTCAAGCTGACTAGCGCGCTAGTCGTCGATCCACTTTATCTTCAACATACTCATGCGGATACAGCCATTGATTACAGGTGTAACCTTCACTTCTTTTGTTTTTTCAAACTTTACAATAGAATAAGTCAAGGTTTGTTTTAGATTTTTTATTTTAAATCACGGAATTTATTAAGTTTCAAATTCATGTGATGTACGTGTTATTTTCTAATCGATACGACATACGTATTGTTTTGTGTCGTCAAACGGTGTCAGGGTAGATATGTTTCGAAACTAGTTATCAAATATAAACTGGTGTTCACAGACATTGGAGTATACCATTGAGCCGACGATTCCGTTCTCTGAAACTGTGGTTTGTTATGAGAAGTTATGGAATAGCCGGCCTGCAAGCTTACATACGGAATCATATTCAACTAGCGAAGAGGTTCGAGGCATTAGTCAGGAAAGATGCGAGATTCGAAGTTTGTAACGAAGTTGTGGTACGTGTCCCACCATGCCCGTATTTACCTAGTTAACTAGGTTATTTCTCAAGCAGGAAAGAGTTGTTTCCTCTTCGCATGTGTAACATACTGTAAACGACGCGGTGTTTGTCTTGCATAATAATATCCACATCCATAATAAGGAACCGCATATTAAGGATCACAATATCCTTAGAGGAATCCTTTAGCAAATTCCATATGTATTTTAATTAAATTTTCTTATCATTTAGAAAGGATTTAAGAAATCTAGCTTGTACAATCGCGGGCATAGATGGCTTCCTTTGTTTAAAGAAGAGAAGTAGAAAAGTTGTCCAAGATCAAATTATGAACGATGTAAACGAATATTAGGCAACCTCCTACGCTTTTTCTCTTATTGAAAGAAGCTATCAGTGCACGCGAATGTACACCGTATGTGACTCTGTCATCCTCAACGCATGACTTCCTTCATATAAACGTAACGATTTCAGTTGGGTCTGGTATGTTTCCGAGCCAAAGGTTCCGACAAGTTAAACCAAAAATTGCTGAGCACCATCAACGATTCCGGGAAACTGCATATGGTGCCAGCGAGAGTGAATCAACGCTTTACGATTCGTTTTGCGCTCGCCGCACCAAATGCCACTGCTTCTGACGTTGGTAAATAATATTTCAATTTTACGATAACAATATTTTTGCGTCTCAATTCCTCTATCTTTGTTTCTACGTTTTAGACATCGCGTGGAGTATCATTACTGATTACCTAGCTGAATTATTGGAGTCCAAGGTGAATAAGCTCGTTTCATCCCATTTTTTGAAGGACATTCGATATTCAAGATACTCATGTTTTTTTTTGTTATATAATAGGATGTTATGGACGAGCTGGCGGATATTCGCGAGAAGAAAAGGAAAGCCACCCTGGAGCAGAGGAGGTCCTTCTTCGTCCGCATGGTGTCTGATCCCGCTATTCAGCCAGGATTCACGAAAACCCCTAACAGGACGGGGCCGAAGTTAGACACACAGGCAACGATCGGTGGCATTGGTTCAAATCCTCATCCTACCACGTAAGATTTATTGTCGAGGGATTGAATGTCGCTGAATATTTATCAGAAATCACCGATCGAATGACTGATACTTTTAGGCGTTCGTGGATTTCCTGGCCACTGGCATATTTGATGCAAGCAAAGGACGCTGCTGACACTAGCGAACTGTCTCTTAGGTACTTGCAAAATATTTTTGACATAGTTCTCAGTAAACATCAGCTATAAGCGATTTTCATTTATTTCCGTACACGGAAGCAATTCGCTTTTGTTTATCGCACGGAGTACCGAAATAAATAATTATCTTATCTCATTTTTCCTTTGATCACTGCAAAAGGTGTTTACGTGTCCTCCTTTTACTGCCATTCTTTTTTATCAAGATATTTTAAGAACCTGATGCACTCTTCAACGATAAATAATATGAGCAAAATACAGCCATTAAGTTTCTTAACTGCCAGGAACAAAGTGGAGGAAACGTAAAATGCTTTTATATGTAATCTGAATTGTATAAGAATAATCATTATTGTGGCTAGGTATATAGAAGAGTCTAGGATGTTGGAATTCGGGGATACAAGGATTGAATGATACAGAGATCTAGTAGTGATATAACACTGAACTGAAAAATGAAATTAAATGAAGCAAAGTACAGCATTTCATAAACGTAATATACTTCTAGATTCCGTCACTTGGATACAATGGTGCGTCTGAAGGCAAGTGGTACCGGAAGTCGCCGCGGTAGCAGCAATGGCTGCAGCCCTGAACCGTCGCCATCCGCTTCGCCATCGCGCGGAAGATCGCCAAATGGCAGAGCGTAAAACAATCCCTGATTCTTCAATCTTTAATCAACGTTTCTCCCAGGTGCATCAACACACACGGACACTGCCGACGAACTCGACGAAGAAAGTGTTTGGAAATTCTACGGACGAAGAGGATCATCGAAATCGAAAAGATTTTTGGGATTGTGTGTATGTGTGTGTATGTTTGCGTGTGTGTATGTAGTAGCAGCAAATCATTTTCGCGCCCTCGGTGAAATACATCGCTGAAGAAAGCGTTCGATAAATATAAGCACACCTGGCAACAAATCTAGCTCCTCGTGGAAAATTTTTGAGTTAACATATTTGATCTCCTATAATTGAAAGCAATAGTTGTGGGATGCGCTTTCCTACATTTGTTCTTAGCCGAAGAAAGTCTGCGTTGTGCACCCGAGTGTACATCTTCTTGCCTATCGATTTCTTTGTGTAAGTGTACAAGCTCTCTTTGCAATGAAATTGTGTTGTCTAATAGAACACACTGTACACGTACAACATGCTGACTGTAAAGTTTCCCTTGTCTTATGAGTCACGACAGGCAGATAAAAAGAACATGAAACTAAAACTCGTGCTATGTGAATATCATACAAAAGGTCATAAAAGAGCCGTGTTCATTACGCTATCGAAAAGGTTGAGGTCACGAGGGTGACCGATGCACCTGGACTATTCGGTTTATTTGGTTATCATATTTTTCTACTTTCTTCATGTTCCACGTTCCACGTGAAATATTGTCACGCGTGGTTCGAACGAATACGTAATCGACGAATTTCTCGATTCGAAGATGTCACGTCAGACGAAAACAATGGAGTACAATCGGTTTACGTGGGAAGAGGAATGTAATAATTCCTAGAATGTTCTCAATTAAACACGCCCGTTAACGAGATAATGCCTTTTCCTGAATCAAAGCAGTTATTTATCAATGGAGGTTTAAATGTTGGATACCGATGTTGCGGAAGGAAAGCTAACGAGAAAAAGTAATTCGTTGTTGTGACATGAAAGTTTATGAAAGTACACTTGTCTGCATCTCTTTAGACTCTGCTCAAAAGAATTAGAAGATCGCCTATTCGTTATGATATATATAACATTCTAAAATCTTGAACAAGCTATTGTTAAATCGAATATGAATGGTCGATAATTAAAGGTGGGTGTAATAAAAAGTGAATGGAAGATAGTTCATTTGTCTTATATGCGATCAATGTTAATACAATGTAATTTCTTCCTAATATATACTATCACTCAGAAATGTATGGTTATCTTGTTCCTCTTCATACTCACTCTCGTAGTGTTCCCGCCGACGGAATTATGAGTGAATTGGTAATATCAAGCTTACCGGTATAACGCGTGTTTATGGATTTGGAAATGTTGGACTTTGGGAAGTTGGGGATTTGTAAATTTCTTTGTATAAATTTGAGCTTATATATGAAATTTAGGGATTTTAGGATTTGGACTTAATGGGCTTTATGTAACAAATATTTGCCAGAACTTTCAACTTTTTGATGTATGTGAAAGTAGAATTTTGCCATTGAGAAAAGCACTTCATTTAAAAAGAGTACATTGACACTTTTTCTTCTAAACAAACAAACTATTTTTGTAGTATATTATTGATAATTTAAAATTTATTTTATTTAATTGTTATCGATTCAAAGTAAGAAGGTATAATTATATAATAAAGAAAAGATTCGATGGTTTTCTAATTAAAAAAAAAAAATCATTCTAGAAGAGTTAACGAGTTAGTTTACAGGAATCGATGGGAAACGTAGAATGTTCAGTAGTGAAGAATCAGTGACGAGATTAATTAATTTGAACGTGGCAATGGTCTGGCCATCCTCGAATGGGAATCCAATTCGAAAACGTCGGACGCGAACAGATCATGCGTGAAGGTGGCGATCAGAGAGAAAATATGGTGATCGTCGGCTCTGCATATGTGTGTATGTGTTACAAAGATTGAGCGGTGACCTGTCACCGCTTCTACGGGGTGTTGTAAATGTAGGTGAAGAGTAAACGTCTATTTATAAACGGGGTAGGAGGGGGTGAGTTTACTCCCTGTGCATCATCGACAACACACTGGGGCTTATTCAACCACCGACCCCATGATACATCGCCATTGATACCAACCACCCTCTCATGAATTTTCGGAAATCTGAACGAAACACCACTCATCTGAGGGGTAGCTGCAAATCGATCTTAATTGACGATTTGTCTTTGATATTAGTCTGCACTTCATGTAAATAATTATACAGATTCGTACAAAAGAACCGTACAAGCTATTTTATAGTTGGGATGAAATTTAAGAAGCTTAACTAGTTGAAATGTGTATTTAATCGTCGAAATATTCCAGTATTCGAAATTTCTTCGACAAATTTAATGAAAATGAGATAGGTGTTTATGGAAAATAAAGTGAACTGTAAAATAGTTGAAGAGTAATATAGTATAGCAGTAGAATAGCAAATTAAAACAACAGAATAGTACAAGTATCGAAATGCTTGTATAAAAATAACTGCTTAATCTGTAACCTTGAGATACAGTCAAATAATTAGTAGCAAGACCTTAAGAAAATTGCAAATTATGTGGAAGATTATCAAGAAACGTTGGAACCCCCTTTTAAGAGCACTTTCTGAACATTTATCGGTAGGTTTTGTAGCTACGAAATCACAATGAATCAGGCAAATTAAAATTGTTCACGATTGTCGAAGCTCCGCCTTAATTGTATCTGGCCGTAGCAGGGATGTACAAAGAGGAGGTGCGCATAAAACTGACCGGCGCTTTGGCAGGTGCTACCAGTCTCAGCTCCAACGTGGGATAAACTTGTTACGCGTTTCTCTCCGTGATCGAGTCGCGTTCGAGGTACAATTTTTCCGCTATAATTCGATCGCAAAACCTCTCCGTATAATAACAGAAACCGAAAGGAAACAGTGGGTGAACGTACTCGAGTTACAGAGTAATCCACCAATTACGCGGTCTTTTTCTTAAAAGTGTAAATCGGTCGTCATAAGAAAAGGTATTTCATCTAAGGTATTCACCGAATGACGTTCGTTTCATCGCATCCTCGATAAAAGGATACTGAAAATAATGTCACGATCACGTACAAGCTGTTGCTGAGAACGTGCTTAATCACAAACGAAATTCATTGCACGAATTAGCTGTGTCCTGCAACATTCCACCCGGCAATTATGAACATCGATGAGTTTCAAGTACGCGGCAAGGAGATGATAGAGTACATCTGCGAGTATCTTCGCACCCTGGAAGGGAAGAGGGTGACGGCGAACGTGGACCCAGGATATCTGAGGCCCCTTCTGGCCAAGGAAGCTCCAGCTAAAGGGGAGTCATGGGATGCCATTATGAGGGACGTCGACTGCAAAATAATGCCCGGGGTGAGTGAGTCAACTCGATTATCGATCCCTTTGTTCATCGATTACGACCTCTTTCGATATTAATAATATTCGCGAATACGAAAAAATAGTAAAAAACGCAGTCGACCGTGAATCGACACGTACCGTCGTACTACCATCACCGTACAATCTTCTTTCGGTGCTTTAACGACGAATTAATACATTGTTTAGAATATATTAATACTTGTCGAATTGATCTCTAACATTGAAATCAGATTTACTTTATTTCCTTCGAAGCGTTAATGTCTCCCGTGTTCCTCGTACTCCTTACTTAGCACATTTCATTGATGTTTTCAAAACACGGAGCATTGGTTAATAAATAAGATTGATTTATCTACACAATACGTGTATAGTCTACATGAAAATGTATACGATTCGTGCTCCTTCGCAATCGGTTAATTCGAAATATAGTTTCTCGAGTTATGGTAATTAATTTTCAATTTACAGTCAATTATATTTTTCGTAGTATTCTTACAAAAATATAAAAAATTGTGCAGAAATATTTAGGAACGGTTATTCAAATCTATTAAAAATATTTCGTATAAATTAAAATTTATGATCGCATGAACTTAAGAATGTCGAACGATTTTGCGACAGTTTTACCAAAATAAAAAAAATATAGAAAAGGCTACCCAGGTAATCGCCCACGCAAGGGTTAAACATATTCCGGTGGACCCTAGAATCACCAAAGGGACGTTTGACGTTTTTCAGATCACCCATTGGCAGCATCCCCGCTTCCACGCCTACTTCCCAGCAGGGAACTCGTTTCCCTCGATCCTCGGGGACATGTTGTCCGACGCAATCGGGTGCATAGGTTTCTCCTGGGCAGCCAGCCCGGCCTGCACGGAACTGGAAACGATCGTTCTGGACTGGTACGCCAAAGCGTTGGACCTTCCGCCGGAGTTCCTGGCGGAGCACAAAAGCTCGAAGGGCGGTGGAGTGATACAAGGGTCAGCCTCCGAATGTATTCTGGTCACCATGTTGGCGGCGCGAACCCAGGCGATTAGAGCGTTGAAGGAGCAAGACCCTAATACCGAGGACTCGGCCTTCCTGCCGCGATTAGTAGCCTACTGTTCCACGGAAGCTCATTCCTGCGCGGAGAAAGCGGCGATGATCTGTTTGGTGAAGCTTCGAATCCTGGAGCCTGACGATAAGGGTTCCTTGCGAGGTAAACGGCTGGAAACCGCGATCCGGAAGGACGTGGCCAACGGTTTAGTCCCGTTCTTCGTGACCACCACTCTGGGCACCACGGGATCGTGCGCGTTTGACAATCTCGTCGAGATCGGGCCCGTATGCAAGCTGTACCCCAACATCTGGCTACACGTGGACGGCGCTTACGCCGGAAGCTCCTTCATCTGCCCGGAGATGAGGCCGTTCATGGCTGGCATCGAGCACGCGGACTCGTTCAACACGAACCCGAACAAGTGGTTACTGGTCAACTTTGACTGCTCCTGCATGTGGGTGCGGGATCGAGTCAAGCTGACGTCGGCTCTTGTCGTGGACCCGTTGTATCTCCAGCACGCCAGGTCTGGAGAGTCCATCGACTACCGTCACTGGGGGATTCCCTTGAGCAGACGATTCAGAGCGCTGAAGCTGTGGTTCGTGCTGAGGTCGTACGGGATTACTGGGTTACAGAAGTACATAAGGAACCACATCAGACTGGCTAGGCGATTCGAGACCCTGATGAGGAGGGATAAGAGATTCGAGATCACCAATGATGTAAGGGCAGGATTGGTCTGCTTCAGATTGAAAGAGAGCGACGAGATCAATCAAGAGTTGCTTGCAAATATCAATGCTTCCGGTAGACTTCATATGATACCCGCTAGAGTGATGGGTAAATACATCCTGAGGTTTTGCGTGGTCAGGGAGAATGCTACGGAGGATGACATTGATTATGCCGTCGACGTGATCGAGGAACACGCGACGGAGGTGATGCTGGCGCATTACGCGGGTACGGAGGAAGAATTCAGGGCGAAAGGACCGAAGAGTCCTGCTGCCCTGGACAAGAAGCTGGTGCGCAAGTTCAGCTTCACCAGGAGCGTGACGAGGGACGTGTACAAAAGATCCATCTCGAAGTCGAGCCTCCACGACGGCGCTACTCCCATCATGGTCGTCGACGATAACTCGCAGGTCGACACCATTGAAGAAGACGTGTTTTGCAACAGCAGGTAGACCGCACCTCAGCTCACGGTGCCCAAGAAGAGGGACCAGTTGCTATCGTTGCCGTGAGCTGCTGACGATGATGATAGGTGTAATGTTGTTTCAGGTCGTGACGATCCCGATGATGATACCCGGATGATTCGTGATTTGTGTGATCGGCCGTTCTTGTTTGGAATAATACAGCTACGTGAACACGTGTGCTTGTTTTTCTAAAGAACATTTTATTTAGAGATTAACGAAAATTGGGAACTTTTTAAATGCCCTCGATGTAGGGCATTGGTTAATGTTTGCGGCGGTGACAGAACTCTTGAAGAGGTTCGACGATAAACTTCTTCAAGAAGTTGACAAATCGTTCGGGAATTTGCCTTTCCACGCACGATTTTATGCAACGTAAGTTCAGCATGGAATTTATTTTCGTATTTTTTCCGCAATCGACCGGAACAACGGATTATATTTGCTGACCAATAAAATTTTCTATACGTAAACGGTACAGTGAATGCATAAGATTCCTTGCTTTTCAGAGATGCTAACACGTAATTTCGTATCGGATTTGGGATTATGAAGAAACTAATTATACATACGTAGAATCAATGTATAACCAATTTATCGATTTGTGTAACCAGGGCCGGCGCGAGATGGGTTCTGAGCGTTCCGAGTTTAGAGTACTCTGAGCCTGGAGCGTTTCAAGTTTGAAGGGTTCCAAATTTTAAGTATTCCGAGTTTGGAGCGTTCCAAATTTGAGACATTCCGGAGCTCCAAAGATTTTGAATTTGAAATGTTTCAACCTTGAAACAAATGAATCTCTTCTGGTCTTGCACAGATTATGAACTCCATACATGTTCGCGGCGGCCCTGCGTGTAACAATTCAGACCATATTAAAAATGAATATGTAGTTATACAGAAATAAGACTTCACTATTAAGTACATCGATTATATCTTAGGATATCGAATAGTTGCGAGATTGAATTATTTAATGAACGAACTGTGTACGAATAAATGATATCGTTTTCGATTAGAGATACCGGAAGTAGACACGAACTAAAAGACCTAAGATTCATGGTTGGAATTTTTGTTCTTTTCGATCGACACCAATCGTAGAATTAGATCACATGTACCTATTTACCATGAATGTTTTATTTCTAAAAAGATATATTCGAGTTGTAAATGGTATCGGTAATTCAAATACGTTTGAATTTCTATCTAACATGATACAATATAGATTGTACAGTGAATATTTATTTCATATGTAAATTTAATGTAATAAAATTGAAGTTCGTAAAATGGTAACTACTTTCATTTTCATTTCATCGTACAAGAATTTTTTGAACAGGTATTTATTCTATAAAAGTCATCGACTAAATAATTGAGCAGTTATTAAATGGTAATTGGCAGCACCTGATAGGCAATTCCTGTTAATGAGAAATTATAAGACTCCTAGAGGCAATAGACTTAGATAGCTTTAAGGCAACAGAGTAATTAGTTATCGATTCGATACATAATTGTGCTTCATGAGTTTAAGTATATTAAAACTAAGAAAAGGTGATCAATTAAAACTATTTTTGGTTCTGTAAAATATAGCATACCCTTTATGGTACACTTTATACAATTGCATATAAAAATATGTAGATTACAATTATTTAGCTATTACATTTGTCCACATTGAGATATTGTCACAGGAATTTTTGGTTTATTATTTGGTCCTGTGGGAACATTCTCCACTTTTCTCATAACTAAAAGTCCATCGATAACTCTTCCAAAAACAACGTGTTTACCATCCAGGAAATTACACTTGGCACAAGTAATGAAGAACTGGCACCCATTAGTGTCTTTCCCACTGTTCGCCATTGACAACAATCCAGGTGAGTCGTGTTTCAATGTAAAGTTTTCATCAGGAAAAGTTCCACCACCGTAAATACTTATAACTCCAGTACCATCTCCATTTACAAAGTCACCACCTTGGATCATGAAGTCTTTGATTACCCTGTGAAAAATGGCACCTTTGAAACCCAAAGGTACACCATCTTTCCTATATTCTCCAGTGCAGAATTGACGAAAATTCTCTGACGTCTTTGGGCAAACATCCTCGAAGAGTTCAAAAATCATTCGTCCAATTTCCGTTGTACCCACGGAAACGTCGAAGAAAACAACCGGATTATTTGGGTTTCGTAGTTGAGCTTGTATTTGATTCCAAGTAGGCATATTTGTGCGTTCTGTTTATAAACCTTAAAAACGTTCCTTATATTACTTTGGTATTGTTTATTTTCTAATTATCAGTCTGTTAAAGCGAAACAGTAGCGGCATAACCTCTTCAACGTGCACGCGTAAACACTGTGCGTTTGAGGTTACAACTTTTGTTTTGAGACGTGATTTTTATTTAATGTATTATATTTTTAACATAATGATTTACGTGTAATTATGATACACTTTTTCTTACACTAGGTTTAAAATTTATTGTTGTAAACACTGACAGAATCGTTCTTGTATCAACGATAAGGGTGGGAGAAAATTATGAATATCAAGCATAGGTTAGTGTTTGATTTGATGTAAATGAAACATATTAAATTGAAAGTAAATCGTTTGAAAAAAATACGTAAAGAATTTTTATTGTTACATATGATAAAATAATCTGGGTTCTTCTTGTTATAATACAGAAGATTTTTATAAATAACACAGCGTGTTTATAAGATTTAAAATCACGTGTAAAGGCATACTTTTGTTATTATTTTTTATATATTAGTACTTACGTTTTCAGCAGGTGTTCATTGAAACTTGAGACGTGCTTATTGAAATAATATTGCACATTATACAATAATAATTATAAATTGCGATTATTACGACTGTTTATTTCACAAAATTACGCGCACTTGTATTTAGTACCGGTATGGACACGTGACTGTTGCGCTTGTTCACTTTACAAAAGCGTACGAAAGTTCAAAATATTAAAATTCGAATTAAAATTACGCTGGAATATCGACAGAAAATAAAAGATAAATGTAGAAAATAAAATGCACTTTATTTTCTTATCGCACCTCATATTCTACATTTCAAATGCCATTTTGGTTTAATTATAATTTACGTATTATAAATCGACTTAATTTAAAAGATCGGATAATTTGTAAAATTGCATTATAGTAGAACTACATAATTTTTAAGTAACCTTTTTACGATATGTAATTTTTTTCTTCAAAACGACCAATAATGCGCTTTACATAATATAGAAACTTGTTTCTATAATTTTATTTTAATACATGTACATTGTTTTACCACGTATATAGTATAGGATCTAAATGTGCAAAAGCGTTTGAGAAAACCAAAATTGATTAATTAAAAATGTATAAATATACTTGAAATTCTTTCAGTAATTGAAAGCTTTGTTTTAATATCAGTGCATTTTAAGAGACATAGAAAATTGGTGCTTTATTACTACTACTACTATCAGAAACAATACTTAAATATTTATGCTTAATATTTTTGTTCCAAGAACATAAGAAATATTGAAATTCATTACTTCTTACATAGCCACAATAATAGCTTAATAATATCACAAACTTGGATAGTAATAAACTAATAATAATTATATGTGAATTTTAACGTGTTCCATTAACACATTTTTGTCATTAAAATCTTCTCCGCAAATACCACAAACTAATTCCTCTTCTTCATCATCACTTTCGTTTTGATGATATTGTACAACTTGTATTACAGCTGTCTGGGATGTTCCTTCTGATATCAATGATTCTTGTCCAATTTCATTATCATGATCCTTTGTATTCTGGTCTTGCCTAGTCGAATGATGAGTTACCATATCCATAGGTACATCATTATTATTTATTTGTGCAATTTGACTGGAATAATCTTCATGGCTCTGAGGGTTTTGTAGTGTCAAAACAGGCAATGATTCGTTTTGTTTTGATATTAAGTGTAAAGTATTGCTTTGTTTTGAAGTTTGTATTAAATGCATTGCAGTTATTTCATTATGACCGGTAGCAGAATGAAGTGCACTTCTTTCTGATTCTGTAGAAGCTATACATGTGTTACTTTGTTTATCCATAGTAATCATACCTAAAGGATCTTTCTGATCAGTTTCTGAAATATGTATATTTTCATCTTGTTTATCATCAGTTAATAAATCGGTATTTTCAGATTTAAATTCTGAAATTGATATAAAATCTTCATCATCTTTTTTTGTAACTACCAGAAAGGTATTCTGTTTATCATTTAAAATTTGATGATTATCTGACTTATCTGTGTCTGTAATAGACAAAAGTGCTTCATTTTCTTCTGTTTTAGAAATTATACAACTTCCAATTTCTTGTTTCACTTGCAAACCAGTTGTTGCACATGTTTTTGATTTCTTTTTAACTGGTTTTGTTTTCGGTGCATTATTGTTTGTTTTAGCTTTTGCTTCTGCTATCATTTGGTCAGAATGTTTAACGATATGTGCACATAATTCATCTCGATCTTGACTCAAAGTTCCACATATAGGACAAGGAAAAGGAGGTCCGGTTGCATCAGTTTCATTTTTTCCGGCAGCATGAACCCAACGAACGTGTTCCCTCAGGACAACCTTTTGATTAAATGCTCTTGAACACAAAGGACAAATGTGAGGCCTTTCTCCTGTATGAATACGTTCGTGTTTCCTTAAAGTTCCACCATCTCTAAATGCTTTCCAACAAAATTTACAACCATATGGTCTTTCTCCTGTATGAGTTCGATGGTGTATTAAATATCCTTGTCTGGATGAAAATGTTTTAGAGCATGTGTCACAATGAAAATGTGCAGGACTTCCAGCATGTGTTCTCCCATGTTCCCAAAGTCCTTGACGAGATACAAAACTTTTACCACATTCTGTACAAGTAAATGGAGAATCACCAGGATGTGCAGATAATCTATGTTTGTCTAATTGATTTTGTTTTTCAAATTGGGATCCACATACTTCACAAGAATGTGTCTTTTTCCTGTGAATCCATTGATGTCTGAACATTTTTTGTTTTGTAGTGAATTTTTTACCACATTCAGAACATGCATGTTTACACCATTTACTGTTAGGTGAACCTTGTTCTATATTATTTTGCATTAGCTTTTTTGCACATGTGGTTTGATGAGTTGCTAGATGGTTGTTATCCTGAAACTGTTTATCACAATATTCACATTCAATTGGTATACTCCAATTTTTGGATAAGTGAATTTTTTCATGCGATACTAATGCAGTTGCACGGGCAAAACCGATTCCGCAATATTTACAGGTGTGTGGCTTTGTACTATTTGTTTCAACTTCTATATAATTTTTTCTATCTTCACTGTTATATGATATAGTTTCAACTTTGATCATTGTATCAGCATTATTAAATGAATTCAATGATATATTGTATTGTTGATTTACTTGATTATTTATACTATTCGGTTGAGAATATTCAAATTGCGTTACTTCCCCATTTGGCATTACAGTAAATTCATGTAAAGTATCCATTTTCTCTTGAGAATTTGATATTACATTAACTGTTGATTGTTCACTGTGAAAATTATAAGGGGCAACTGGCCAATGAACTGTATCATAATTTTGTACAGTTTGTACAGAGGAAGATGGCACTTCATTGTTTTGAGATTCAGCTATATTTTCAGACCATTTTCTAAAAGGTTCTTCAGTCTGAGACACATTATTACTTTGTGATTGCATGATGGCACGTCCAGCAACATATGTATGAATTTTCATATGATTAGATAAACTAGAAGGTCTCTGAAAATCTGCTCCACATATGGTGCATTTATGAGGTCTCTCTATCTGATGTACTTGCAACATATGATATCTTAAATTGCTCTTTGAGCGAAACAAATTACCACAAGTTCTACAAGCATGTGGACGATCTACTTGGTGACATACCATATGATTATTCAAATCCATTTTCCTTTCAAATCTTTCTCCGCAAGTCATGCACGACAATTTAGTAGCAGTACAAGTAATATGATGTTTTGCCATTTCAGATTGTGTAAAGAAATTCGTGCAATTAGGACAAGATACTTTCTTATCTTCAAAACACGGGTACATTCCTCCGAGTTGTCGGAGAGCTTCTACAGCCATAGACTCATCATCACCAGATGTGTATTGCTGTTGCTCTTCTTGTTTAATATATATAGGATATACCACACGATTCTCATCTTCTTCATCGGAATGTTCCGTTAAAATTTCAACTGCAACTTGTGCCTCTGTAATACCAGCATTAACATCTGTAACGGATACTTCGGTAAGTCCTTCCTGAAGGACACATTCATCAACAGGTTCACATATTTCTTCATGAGATATAATATTATCTTGTATTCCATCATGTACCCCAGAAAGAGGAAATGAAACATACTGTTCATTCTCATGAGTTTCCATTATATAACACTTTTACAAAATATTAACAAGTAATATGAAGCTAAAGCCTTATGGACCTAGTTTCACCTCATGTTAAGTTAGGTCCTGTCATCACTGATAATCAACCAGTATTCCGTGTAAACGTATTACAACTGATCGAATTATTCACATCGTACTGTTACGATTCTTTAACAAACATCGTTGCTAAGAAATATAATGCGTTTGTCTCCCTGACACTGTAATTTAATCTAGCGTATTGTTACTTATTATTTTTATCGACTACAAGTAGATTATATTGTAATTTTACGCTGTTCAAGTTATCTATGAAAGTAGATGTACATTATATCTATTCTATCACTGATGATTTATTTGTTATATAAATTTATAAATTCACCATTTGAACGATGGTGTAACAAGGTTATTTGTACAGGAGTACAGCAAATCGTGCGCCACCTGAAGTTCTCAACGTTTTTTGCGCAATACCAATGTTGAAATTTCGATACTTCGAAGGAGTAATAAATTTGATTCGCAAATATTGAAACATTTGCAATAGACTTTTATAATTATTTATTTTCACAATTACTTTATTATTTCATTTTCACCATTATTGTCGTTCTAACTCGAGACGTATATATATATGTATGTACGATCACTTCAAATTACCTCTTGCATTCGCGTTAAAAGCTGATGCTTGCAGTTTACAATCTTTGAAATTATTATTTTTACATAAAATAAGATCAATAATTAATTTAATAAATCCAACATTATGTACAAGCCTTATTCCTCATTTTTTTTTTGTGATTTTATATTTGAAAACGGCGCATATGATGCCATCTGACGAATAGATACATAATAACCTATATTTAAAAAAAGGGGGAAACTTCGGAATACCGTCATTGATAATGGTTTGGTACAGTCAAAACATTCCGAAGTTAATGAGTCTTGCACTCCGATGTAATTTGATGCATATTATAGTAAATTAAGCTAATAAAATCAATATTAATTGAATTGAGCCGAAAACGATACACCTGGCGCCATTTAGCGGCAGCGTGCGGGAACTAATGAAACTACAGTTTCAAAAGTGCGTAGTTCACCCTGTTCGCAGGAGAGATGGCGCCACTTGTTCCATTTTTATAAAAATTCAATTAACAATGATTTTTTTCATTAATATCCTATATATTTATTAATATTGATTTTATGCTGTTTGCAATATATTCCGTGGGTCCAAAGGATTACGTGTTCAGAACAATTCGCACACTATACTGTATCTCGTCGATGATGTAGGGAACGACATAAGAATGGCAAAAAATTTACTTTGGAGTCGCCAAAAACCATTCTCACAATTTCATGATCCCGTTTATTGCATTTGCTATTTTATATATATTTATTAACAGAGTTTCTAAATAATACATTATAAAGATATTCGTAAATAAATATAAAATTTTACAATTAGTATGAATCAGACTTACATTTACATTTAGGACGTGAATCATATCACGTTTCAAGTCGTGTGAATTTTCGCATGTGTATTTTATCTCTAATCAAATTAGCTAAATAACATACGTTTTAGAAATTTGTGTCCCAATCGGAAAGATCGACAGGCGCTGTTTTGGAATCAGGAGGAAATCTATCAAAGTTCCTCATATCGAGATAATGTTTTACCTAAAATCAATGAAATAATAAAGTTATGTTAAAGTTATATCTATGAAGACATATATTTGTATTTACTGTTATCGTAATTGGGGAGCGCATTTTTTGACGTTGTAAGGCCTGCCAGTCGAAGGAATGGAACCATCTGAAATTAGTTAAAAATAATAAGTACAAATAACAGGTACATTGCTTCCGAATATAGGTACCTATGACTACGAATATCCTGGACACCATGTCGCAGACAACCGAGTCTCTTAACAGGATTATTCTGCAACAACGATGTGATGAAATGTTTCGCTGAGGTTTTGACCATAGGCGGAAAATGATTTTCATTAATGCCATTAAGAATGTTATCGTACATGTCCAAGTCCGTTACATCTAGAAAAGGTGTTCGATTCAGAAGCATTTCGTACACGAGGATACCCAATGCCCAATAATCGATAGCCCTTTAAATAAAAGCAGTCGTTCATTTTATTCAACCGAAGGACGTAAAAACCAGTAGTAAGATATAAAATACGTACTGATTGTAAAGTTTGCTTTGAATAATTTCAGGAGCCAAGTATTCCGGTGTACCCATGAACGTCTTCGTCTTGTGAGGCCCAATCATTTTGCTCGATCCAAAATCAGTCTACAAAGATGATACACGAATTAGAGAAGATCTTCGTTGATCATTCATACACAAAATGGAGGCACTTGCAAGTTTAGCGTAACCATATTCGGTGAACACTACGTTCTCTGGTTTCAAGTCTCTGTAGATGATACCCAGAGAATGAAGATGATGCAGAGCCTCGGTGATACAAGCAGTGGCGAATCTAGCAGGTAAATTTTCTAATCGTCCACTTCTGTTTAACATCGTCCTCAGATCTCCGCCTAGACAAGCCTCTAGTAGAAAGTATAGATACCTTTTGTCTTTGAAGGTTCTGTGTAATCTACAAAAGATTAAAATTGTATTACATAGGTCAAGTTTGTTCAGATCTATTTTTAGAGTACCCACTTGCAGATAAACGGTGAATTGCATATTTTCAGGTTATTCTTCTCATTGTAAATCATTTTCTGGAACAAACCCTCCGTGATCATGTTTTTCCTCACTTTTTTCCTGGCGAAGCTGACATTCGGTATCGACCGGATTGTAACCAGTTCCACCCTGCCGTAACCACCGGTACCGATTGTTCTCTCGACAACTAAATTCGATAACGATAAATTTTGGAACTTGTTGTCCCACTTGTCGTCCTGGACCAATTTCTTCTGACACTCATCCCAGTTTTTGTTCCTGATCGCATCCAGACCCCCAAGGTACTCCAGAAACGTCCTGAACAAAACCAACGATAAAAACAAACAATCGCTAATATTCCTGTGCATTTACATACTTTCTTTCTATGGTGTAACATTCCACTCCAGGAGGCATTGCAATAGCATTCGCTTTGCGAGGCTCGTCATTGTCGAGCAAGGCCCTTTCTCCGAAATAATCACCCTTCTTGAGGACCATCAGCTCCTGTTCGCTTCCATTCAGTTTGTTCTTCGTAATTTGTACGTTACCAGCGTTTATTATGTAGAACTTATTGCCTAGTTCTTTTTCTCGTATTATGTATGACTTTGATGGATAGAATTCCTGAAGTAACATGGATATTGTAGTGACTAAATGTAGTGCTCTCATGTTTTACATACCACAGCTACCAAGTCGCATATTTTTAAGAGAGCCTCTTCCGGCAGATTTCCGAATACTTCGATTCGACGAAGAAGTTTGAGATTGTGCTGTACGGACTCTTCGTTACTCCTTGCCATGATCGTTCGAAACATATGTCTGTCCAGAACCCATAACTTTCCATCTGCACTAACTGAGAGATAATGTAACCATGAGAGTGTAACATAGATTAAGTTGTTACAGTTCAGGTATATGTAACAGCTTCAGTATATAAACTGCAACCTCTAACCAAAATTAAACTACTTCACGAAGTTAACTGGGATAAACTCAAAGTTAACTGTAACGAAGTTTTGGGGGTATTAAGAGTTTGTGTTTGATACCGTCTATGGAGCACTGTCTTTTCGTGTTGTACAACAGGGCCAGTTCACCGAAAGCGACACCAGGCCCAAAGCTTCCATGATACGTTTTACCCACGTATATTTCGAACGAACCACTCTCCGACACGTACAGATGAGAACCTACCACAGAGATTGAAATCGTAACTGATAATCCCAAATTTCGAACTATTACCTACCAGTTTCTCCTTCGTAAATGAGTCGCGTGTCTGCTTTCACATTTTTGGGGTACATCACCGAAACAAGAGCTTCTATCCGCATTTCATCGAGGTCGGAAAGGAATTTATTACTCAGCAGAGCATTTCTGATTAGTTTCTTCGTCCTGCAAGTTGTAATGTTCGATCAGAGGTGGGATATTAGTTGAAGAGATGGGTGGTAGACTCGAAATATGAAATCTTAGATTCAGAAATCTTTGACACGAATATTCTAGCCAAATTTAAATTTAAATGATTAACTAAATTTCACGTCAACTGATCATTGGTATTCAAAGTCATTTACTTGTCATTTTTCTCGTAAACGGCGATCGAGGTATTAGCTGACACGTCCACATCACCAATTACTCCAGCTTTCCTCTGATGTGATAATTGTCGATAGCAGTCTTCGCTGTTCTGTCTTTTCAAACCAGAACACTTGATGTTTGCTTGAAAGCTCCTTCGCAAGAACATTTTTTTGGACAGTTATTAGACGGAAGAGGAAAACATTTTCTTTCGTAAGAAAACCACAATAGAATCCGATGGATGTTGCTTCAAGTAGGTAAGATTCGCGAGTGATTGACGTTTAACACCGATAGATTATTGATCTTATCTTTAATGAACTGCAATTCCCAGCCTTTAGTAAATGACCTTGCAAATGCATTTGATAGATATGACAATATCAAGAATATATATCCAATTAAATCGTACCTCTTTTTAAGTGTAGTTATCAGAATTCTCATTGAAATCGTTGAAGACTCTGATAACACTAGTGGAAGTATTTCATTGATATTTTACTTAAAAATTACTCATTAGAAATTTGGAGTTATGGTTAAAATTTATTTGTCAATTTTAATTGCGCAATAAACCTGATTACAGTAATATAAAAATAATATAATATTAATATTGGAAAAAAATAAGAACTTGTTAAACTTGTATAACATCTTGTAGAAGGATAGAACTGTTAACTGAAAGAGGTGATGGGAACACGGAATTAAACAATAATTTAACTCAAGTATAAATTTATTAATAACTTGTAACATTATTAGTAACAATCACATTATAGTTTTCATGATAATAAGCATTTTTGATCATAGAGTATCTTTTTGTTCTCGACCTACCAATCCAAAACGCTGGATCTATCTAATTACAGCCTAGTCGTTAGAAAAAGCTAGCTCCATTAACGTCATACTATTGTCACGTATGCAGTAGCTATAAATAGGAAAACTGCTCATCGATCATGTCCGAATCGGTTAGTGATAAGTGCAATCCGTCGTTTATCGATGGATTATTGCATTATTGAAACAGTGTTCCCCGCAATTTTATGAGTCATATCTTATCGTTTAATGGATAAACCACGTAGATCTTGCTTATCCTGATGTGTTTCTTGCGTTAAAACTCATCATCCCATCCAGAGAATTCGTCTGGTGGAACATTGCGATCTGGAGGATATCTTTCGAAATTTCTTGTATCGATCTGACTTCGTACCTGAAAGTATAACATAGCTGTCTCAAAACTATGATCTACCATTGACCTAAGTTACTTACATAACCTAGGTTCTCTGGGTAGATCGAGCTAAATAAACTTCGCTAGGGAAAATAGGTAGCTAAGGGAAGTATATCTAGGGAATTATCGAGCATTATGACTTGATACGGCTTTCTTTTCCTATCGCCATGTTGGAAGCTAAATTGTGAGCGTACATTTATTCTAATAATTTTTGTGGAGGGTCAGTTGGAGCTCTGATCAGTTAGGCCAACCTTTGCCATGGATAATATTGATATTTACCGTGGGTACGATGGGTGCTGGCATTCTGCGTCTCTGCAAAGCCTGCCAATTGAATCCATTGAACCATCTGCATAAATAAGATTCATTAAAACATTTTGCGTTTCACCGAAATACTTCTATCAAAAGTCAAAGTTAGAATTTCACAAGTATGCCACTTGGAGGAAGTACTATTTACCCCGAATGTCATCTTCCCATCACTAAGTTTGCAATGTATTCGAGTGATTTTGTGTTTAGTTTGAAATTTAACGTTTGGTAACTCACTTGTGGTCCCGAATATCTTGGATACCGTTCCGCTGATAGCCCAGACGTTCCGAGGGACTCAGACGAAGCAGTTTCTTGATGAGATTGTTCGCGTTTTTGCTAACGATACTCGGTATTCCAACTACTTCGACTCCCTTCAAGATTTTATTGTAGGTGCTCATGTGATCTGGACCTCGGAAGGGTGGTTTACCGACTAGCAGCTCGTGAGTCAATATTCCGAGAGCCCAGTAGTCCACCGCCCTTGGATAAAAAATACTTTCATTTTACACTCATTTTACTATATTACATATACAGTTCTATATCAGGGTCTGTAGTTGTCTTAGGTTAAATCAGATTAACTCGTTGAAACCGTACCGGTCGTGTCCCTTGTTCAAAATGATCTCCGGGGCCACGTATTCTGGTGTGCCTGCGAAGGTCCAGGTCTTCGATGGTCCAATCTTTTTACTGAAGCCGAAGTCGACCTACAAGAAGTCCACACTGATTTATTTAGGTGTACACATACTTGATTTCCATGATCAAATGTACATGTAAGTTTCAACTTTGTTGAATTATCCTTGATGCTGCACGTTAACTTACCAGTTTCAAATATCCTCGAGAATCAAGCATAAGATTTTCCGGCTTCAAGTCTCGGTAGACGATGTTTAACGAATGAAGATGATCGAGAGCTTCCACCACGCATCCCACCATAAACTGCGCCGTCGTGTCGTCGAAATATCGTCTTCTTTGGAGGGTCGTCCACACATCCCCACCCAGACAGACTTCCATCAGGAAGTAGACGTACTTGTTGTCTTTAAAGGTCTGGTAGAGTCTGAACCAAGAAATATGAATCAAACTTTAGAAACATGTACCAGTTATATTTGATGAAAAGACCAATCATGAACTATAACTTCAGTCTAGAGGTATGAATTCTATTTCAGAGATCTTTAATCACTTTCATCTAAAACTAAGATTTAGTGTTATTAGGTGATGTGATTAAGGTTAGATCCGATAACTTCAGATTACTAACTTGCAAATGAATGGCGAGTCACAGGCCTGCATGATGTGCTTCTCATTCAGCACATGCTCCTGTTGTTGCTGTTCGACCATCACCTTCTTCTTCAGCATCTTCAACGCGAAGCTCTTCTCACAGTCAGACTTCAAGGTGACCAATTCGACCCGTCCAAATCCGCCGACTCCCAGAGTACCTCTAGTCTCCAAATCAGCCAAGGTAACATTCGAGTATTCGTTGGTCCACTTCTTGGGGGTGAGTGACAGCTTCTGCTTCTCGTATTCCGCCACCCAATCCTTGTTGCGTATTTCGTCAAGACCGCCCAAGTAGTTCAAGAAGGACCTGAAATTCAATATTTCAGAAACCACATCTCCGAGGAAAGATCTGAGAAAACTCACTGTCGGTCCAAGGTTAAACATTCGACTCCAGGTGCCAGGGCAACGACATTAGCGTGACGTCGGTTTTCACCAGAATCGTCGTACAGAGCTATTTCTCCAAAGTACTGCCCCTTTCCAAGGACCACGAGTTCTTCTTCGTCCCCGTATTCGGTGTCTTTGGTGATCCTCACGTTCCCGCCGCTGATTATGTAGAACTTCTCACCCTTCTCTCCCTGTCGCACTATTTTAGCTCCAGCGGGGAAGAATTCCTAATAAGAGAAATATTCTGGTATTAAAATTGATAACTACGTTTGAAGTATGTGGACGTACCACGCGTATCAGGTCGGAGATTTTAGCTAGGAGATGGTCCTTCGGTTCTGGTAACTTTTGGAGAACGGAAACCTGCCGGAGGAACCGGACATTTCCTTCCAGTCGCTCTTGCGCTGTCCTCATCATCACCGTGAGGAACACCGATCTGTCCAACACCCATACTTTTCCACCCTTTTTCACTGGAAATTTGAACTCTTCATAAATCTTCATTCATTACTTTATAAATTCAATACATCAACACATTGTCAACATTTCTAATTTCATTTGAGTCTACAAGGTTTCTAGTGTTAGCCATTGTCTTTGACACTTAGTATATTAATTAATGTGTAACTCTTACCATTAATTGATCGAAGTCTTTTGGTGTTGTACAATAAGGCGATCTCTCCAAATGCAACACCCGGTCCGAAAGTCCTCTGGAACTTATTACCCTGATAAATATCAAATTCTCCCTCTGCAGACACATACAGATGCGACCCTGAAACGTCGATTAAAAACAAATATATACAGACTTCGATATCGTTAGAATAAAGGAGAACACGAACTAAATTTTACCTATATCGCCTTCTCGAATAACTAGAGTATTAGGTGGTATCGTTTTAGAGTACATTGCGGAAACCAGTGCTTCCACCTGATTTTCCTCGAGGTTGCCGAGGAACTCGTTCTCCAAAATGGCCCTCTTGATCTGTCGTCTACTCCTGGAAAAAGAGATTCAAATCTTGAGTAAACTTTCATCATCTAACTGTTCGACTAATTGCTTTTCATGTCGTTTGCAGATATTACTTGGAGTCCTTTTCGTAAACGGGGGTGGGCGCAGAGGGTGGAGTCGGGGTCCTTCCGATAATTCCACCCCTGGGGTTGTTCGAGACCTGATCAGAACCGTCTGAATTTCGGGCATCTTCTTGTTCGTTTTCGTGGTGCGTTGGAAGATGGTTGCTGCTCTTTCCAGGTGGCAATGGCGCTCTACCTTTTCCATTGGAAGTTAAGGGTGGCCCCGTCCCGTTTAGTACCGCGGTACCGGGTAGGGGTTGTATCTGGAATAATAGAATTTATGTTGATGTTCTACTATTATTTACTATTTTTAGTTTATTAAATATTGCAGTGCTTGCACAGTACTTGCTTCAATGCTTTATTGCTTGTACCAAATTTAATTATAATAATGTTTACTTACCACGCCATGAGTAGTATCCAATTCCCCAGATCGTTTGTAACTGGTCACCACCGGGATTTTTGTACTTACGTTCTGCAAATAAACGAAACATTAAGTAATACAAGCTAGTCTTCTCTGACGTACTATGTTGAGTCTAACACGAAATTGAAGTATGATAATTCGTAAACACGTTAAATAATTTTCAGAACATTCTGCGTAACATGACGGTACGGAAAATATATCTAGCTTGCAATCATTTAATTTCCACTCGGTCAAGATAACGAAAGAGTATCAATTGTATTTATCATTTATCTCTTACTCACCACGTTAACACCGTTCACATGATTCACCTCGTCATTCCCGGGCAGAGGGGTAAGATTGATACTACCCCTCTGACCCAGGATATTAGCTCTCGGGAAACACGAGAACCTCATGATATCATCTTCGTCCAACACATGATGGAAGCACACTCTCTTAGCTCCTGAAACACACGAAAAGCGCTAAAGATTTATCGTTCGTTTCAAACAAATCATATTCGCGTGCGACTGCAACCATAAACACACGTTCTTGTCAGCGATCGACAGAATTGTCTTATCAGACCTGCGTCTCAACGACGAATTCCTCGTTCGCGTTAATCGTGATAACGACACTTATCGTTCGACGAGCATCGTACGAGCACGAATTGCTTTATTGCTTCCTTCATTGCCACGACGAACCATTGTGGTTACTCAAATTTCGGTAAATATTTGTGCAATGACTATTTAATGCGTCAGAAACTTATATTTGGACGAGATTAACGTTCAAAGCAAAAACGTAAATTAAACGTAAATATACGTTCTTTTTTCTTTAAGGGTTGAGTCTGTTGATGAAGAAAGGGGGCTTAGGTACTTGGGGATTTAGGGATTTGGGAATTTAGGGAATTGGGGATTTTGGGATTTGGGAATGTAAAATTTGGGGGTGTAGGGATTTGGGGATGTGGGGATTTTGGGATGTTAGGATTTGGGGGTGTACGGATTTGGGGATGTTAGGATTTGGGAGTGTAAGTATTTGGGGATGTAGGGATTTGGAAATTTAGGGATTTGGGAATATAGAAATTTGGGGGTATAGAGATTTGGGGATGTTAGGATTTGAGGGTGTACGGATTTGGGGATGTTAGGATTTGGGAGTGTAAGTATTTGGGGATGTAGGGATTTGGAAATTTAGGGATTTGGGAATATAGAAATTTGGGGGTATAGAGATTTGGGGATGTTAGGATTTGGGGGTGTAGGTATCTGGGGATGTAGGGATTTGGAAATATAGAAATTTGGGGATATAGAGATTTGGGAATGTAGAGATTTGGAGATGTTAGGATTTGGGGATATAGGGATTTAGGGTGTAGAGATTTGGAAACGTAGAGATATAGGTATGTAGGGATTTGGGCTGTAGGGATTTGGGTCTATAGGAATTTGGAGATTTGAGAATTTCGGAGATAAGAAATCTTTCGAATAGTGTGATTCGAGAATTTAAGGATTTGAAAATTATGGAGTTTAAGGATCCAAAAATTTAAGAACTCAGGTATTTGGGAATGCAGGAACAATCCTGAAATATGTGAATACAGAAGAATACAGGAATACCAGTATTGGTGCTAAAGAATGCAATACAAGAATACAGCTCTAACTTAAACCTAATCCAAATGCACCACAAACTTAATCCAGCTCTAACCTAATCCCTCAATTTCAATTTTATCAATATCGGTCAAAAAGATAACTTACAAAGAGTCGAAGACGAAGATCGGAAATGAGTTTCTCACTGTTGTCTGTAACTACAAAGTCTGTGCCGTTAACGAGATCGTGACCTGTCGTACAAAAACAGCCGTCAGACAAAAGTTGCAAGAAGTTGGACAGCGAGCACGTGGCATGTCCGCCTCACCTAGTCACATGCTTATGCTAACGATGCTCGATGCACGATATATCGTACGCTGACGTCAAAACGCATTAGCACGTTCTCACGGGTGAGGATATACTCATTTCGCGGGATGATCGTTCGCTATACGAAAAATTTTCCAACTGAAGGCCTCTTATTAACTAACGACCGGCATAATAATCCTGTTTTCGAGTTTCAACTTCGGGAAAAATCAACACACGTGCTTGTTGACGCTCAGTTTCGTACCATTCCAGTTGAATTATTCTCGAGTTGGTAGAGCGAATTATCGAGTCAGCCTCTGAATTTAACGAACGCTCGATCGATCTTATCGAGTGCAGCGATATAACGATCTGTGTACTCATCTTTTAGACGATTGCAGCAAAGAAAAAATTGCAAGCTTAATTTTCGTAACTTTTCGTACAAGGTCACTTCAGTAGTGGACTTCAGACGTTCCTGTAATTTTTAAATGTCTCGAAATAGCAAATTGAAGAAATATGAACTTTGTACGAAAACAATTGTATTGAAAAATTTTTGGTGATTTATTAATATTAACTTGTTTATACATTTTGCACGAAGAAAGACTGTTGAAACGGTAACGCTAGTCGCGTTGCAAAGAGCAGTTGGGTACATTAAGCAAGTGATAAGAATATTTGATTAGCCAAGAAGAATCTCTCCAAACGTTATTTACAACGTGTTTGTAGAACGAGTTGCAGTACCCTTGTACAGATTCCTAGAAGCTATTATGCTCCAGATGATCTCAGTTGTTCAAGGACTTCGGAAAAATCCTCACTTTCATTTGTTTTCGAAAACTGTCTAAATTACTATTCATATTTACTTCTAGACCCTTTTTAAATTGTAGTAACATGTACTTGTCCCAGTTTACACTTTCAGAAATTTAATCTTTGACCAGTCGTAACAATCGACATCGAACCTCAGGAATGAACATATTTAAATAATTATTATTTACTATTAAAATTTGAAACATTTCAAAGTAGCAGTCTATACTTTAATTTTCATTTGTGCAATTATAAAATGGCGTTGCATAAAGAACTAACGTAACCTAACCAAGTACAATTTTCATTAATAATTTATCTGTGAATATTGGTGTATGTTTACTTAGAAATTTGAAGGGATCAACATTGAATGATAATTTATGAAAAGATCTTACCACGTTAAGAACTGACTATCTTCAGACCACATTCTTATGCGTTCAGTGTCATTTACTTCATTACGATAAAAGGGCTCGAAACATATGAGGAAATCGACAAATTCACCAATAATCCATGTAAAGAGATAAGTAATCGAATATCTGGAAGATTTGTGGCACGTATCTGATGGTTCAATTGTAAGTGGATCACGGTTTCCGGTGATTTTAATGCAACGAGTCAACGAGGAATTATTTCGTAACAGCAATCAACTTTATTTGTAGATTACGTTCGAGGCATAGGTGAGACAAAGCGAAGCAAAATGAGCATCAAAGGAGCGGAAAACTGGAAAATCGCTTCATTTTTTTTTCCCATTGCGATCGTATCTGGCGAAACGTTTCCTGCCTCGTTAGAGGTCGAGCAATTAACTCGCAGGAATAATTGGAAGCTGGCGCTGACGGTGTTCGTCGTATATTTAGTCTTCACTTTTTCTTTTCACACACGATTATTTTCCGGGTTCTTTTTTACGTAATACCGATTCTTTGCAACCGCCTGCAGACGTTTCGTAATTTATCTTGCACAATGGTTACAAGAATGTCGCTCATTGAACGCGTGGAACGTCGAGTATGCGGCTGATGAGTGAGATATTAATTGAGGAAGAAACCATCCTTATTTCTTCCGATTATTATACTCGTGTTGCTAGTATTTACCATTTTTGCAGCTGTGTTTTTAACCTCATCGATGTTTAATTTGTTTCTAAATTTATCAAACAAATGTGATCGTTTAGTCTGTTTTTAGATCCATCAAAGGTCACATATCTGGATGTTTTGTTTCTTTCTAAATTCATCAAAGGTCACATATGTGGATGTTTTGTTTCTTTCTAAATTCATCAAAGGTCACATATGTGGATGTTTGTTTTTAAATTTATCGAACGTCACATATGTGGATGTTTAGTCTGTTTTTAAATTCATCAAACGTCACATATGTGGACGTTTAATTTGTTTTTAAATTCATCACAGGTCACATATGTGAATATTACATATTCTTCATGTTTATAATTCTTTCAGAATTGACTTATATAACTGTTGCATATTTTAAATGAATACATTATAATTACTATCTCTTTTTCTAACCTCAAAAAATCTGAAGAAGTTAATTATGTCTAAGGTTAACAAGTCAGAGATTTATTTAAAATTACCAAGTTATAAAAAACTGTTGCTTATGAGCAATAATGAAATTGATAGAAAATTCTGTTAAACACACGAAAATATAATTAAAATTATCAGCTGGAAAGTCTTTACAACTTAACAGTTTAAATATAAGTATTAAAAAGATAAACGAGTGTTTGTTATTTTGTTAACGTTATAAGTTAAATATGACAAATTTGAATGAAAGATAAAATTTAATATTCGATATATTATTTAAACACAGCTGCAGTAGTTTAATATAGCATTTATCTTGACGCCAACAAAAAGGGGATGGTAAATGCAAGTAAATAACAAATAATAGTAGATTAAATAGCAGTAAAAGTTGACAAATGATTTCGTGCAAATTAGTCTTGTCGTCGCAAACGTTCAGCTCGTATTCTTATTAATATCTCGATCCTACATTATCTAATAATCCGCGTCTGTTCGTCTTAAATTAGATACATTACATCTTTTTACTGTACCGAAGAATTTTTCTTCGACAGTAATAATTATCATAGTACACACGTCGTATGGAATGGAATGTTCTTCACGTATGAGCTATTCAGTGTGCTGATATAAATGTATTTGTGAATTCGTTTCCTAATCGAGTAACTTCATTGGTGGTCTATTGGAATGTGTCTTACTCTTCAAGAATGCCACTTCATTTTCTAAACTTCAATTTTGTAATACTTTGCTTCGAGCATCAATTTTGTTCGATATTAACAATTAGTGTACATAAATTGTTTCAGTCGACATTTTCAGATAAATTGTTCCAGCCAACATTTTCAGATAAATTGTTTCAGCCAATATTTTCAGATAAATTGTTTCAGCCAATATTTTCAGATAAATTGTTCCAACCATTTTCAGATATTTCTCAACAACAAACCATTGTTTCTATATCAATTTAATCCTGATTGCAGCAACCAGTACAATTACTCCGCACATAAACAACGAACACGTGGTCAGAATACTTGTTTATTAAAATATTACTCGCGAATCTGTTCTCCACTGAAATCGTACCACGGTTATTTTTAATCTGAGCCAATATTTTCCATCGTGTTATCGTGTTTGATTTTCCTTTAATTGCCCCGCTTAATTGCTCTGTCACGTCCGAATTTACCCAGACAATATCTGCAGTGTTTGCGCACGAGGTAAATCTGGCTTTAAACTCCGGTAAATCCACAGTTATGAAATATATGTTGCAAAGTAAAATTGTGCCATGGTATTTTGAGCTTAGACGTATTTCCAGTGTCGTTCACGTTTATCGTCGCATTAGCCCATATTGTGGCGACGATATTGTACAAAACAACGAATCAACTTTCAAATTATTGTACTCTTTGTTCCGCGTTTCGTTACTTGCACAACAGGATTACCTAATCACGCAATATTTGCTTATGGCTGCTATGCGAGCAGACACGCGGAAATCTTATCAACAAAGTCGAGTTACTTCTCCCCATTGAGTTGCAATCGAATCGCGAGGTATTATCGTTGTGATTTTTATCCGATGTCGAATGTTCTTTCCGTCACGATCGATCAGATTGCGCGATAAACGAGTACGAACACAGAACTTTGTTTCGTCGGTGAAATTAATGCACGTTTCTTGTAATAAGGTGCTCTGAATTCTCGAGATTCGATAAGGAGTACATACTGTCAATGTAAGACACTCACCTTGCAGATTAAGGCTGTGAACGTTAACGATTAACGAAATAATTAAATAATTAGCAATTAGCAGAAATTTTAATATAACGATCGAACGACTGCGCGAAGATACGGTTTTAGGAAAGAACGATCAGCTGCACTCGGTGAATTCACGCATAAAACTGATGTCTCAAGTTCGACAATGACGCAGAAATCTTATCTAGCCGATAACAAAGAGACAAAGTGTCAACAGGCAGGTACACGTACGGTCGTCTTATCTAACGAATCCTATTCTGCTTTCATTAATAATGTACCTATTGCTTTAATTATCTGAGGACCGGGGTGAGCCTAATCTACATACCTGGACTTTCCCGAGCCTGAGGGAACGTAGAATATCACAAATTAGAAATTTAGAAATTTTTGTCAGTGCATAGATTTAGATTTTCAGGTATTTTAATTGAACTCGTGCATTCTTTAATGTATGAACTTTCTATTCATAAATTTTCCAATTTCCTTACTTCTTAATTTCTCAATTTTCCAATTTTGCAATATCCTAATTTCCTAATGTTCTAATTTCTAAATTTCTCGACTCCCAAATTTCTCAATTTCCTAATTCTCGAATTTCCCAATTTCCCATTTTCCCAATTTCCCAATTCCCTAATTCCCCATTTCTCAATTTCCCAATTTCCCAATTTCCCAATTTCCCAATTTCCCAATTCCCAATTCCCAATTTCCCAATTCCCTAATTCCCCATTTCCCAATTTCCCAACTTCCCAATTTCCCAACTTCCCAACTTCCCAATTTCCAAATTTTCCAATTTCCCAATTTCCCAATTTCCCAATTTCCCAATTTCCCAATTTCCCAATTTCCCAATTCCCCAATTTCCCAATTCTCTAATTCCAAATTTCTCAAATCCCAAATTTCAAATTTCCAAAGTTCTTAATTTCTCAAATTCCCAAATTCTAACTTCTCTGAGTCCTCAACTTGAATATCTGAATTCCCAAATTCCCAAATTCACAGACTCGCGAATATCTAAATGCAGAACTCATCACTTGACAGTATACGCACCCGTTGCGTCACTCGATTACACGTATAAGACGCACCAAGTGCGTCAATGATCCTACACACGTTATAGAAAACTAATTATCCGTTTACGTAAACGAAACACGTGAAAGATAACACCGATAGACTTTGACTGTAATAAGCATTGATTATCTTTGTACACAGTAACGTTCTAATTAGTGTAGCTATTAAGACAATGTTACGTTACTGCAACTTAATTTACTTCTCGAATACTTCAACGAATTCTGTTTCTCCTTCGAATAGGTTAGAGAGATATTTCATCGATACGTGATAACCGAAGGTTTATCGATTGCTGTTCGATAAAAAATGCATCGGCAGACTATTATAAAAGAATTCACAGTATTTCAAGTTGAAAAAGAATAAAACTATTAGATAAAAAACAGGTATCATAAATTGACGATAGATAGTTTCATTGGAATTCATAGCCTGTTATGCAATTTTTTCCAGAAACGTACGCTCGAATACAGACCGAGTCACCCATTTTCCTATTTCCTATTTTCTTGTCTACGAAACGATGGTCTCTTATCTCTGCTTTTATCGCTGCACGTCGATTGAACGTTTTTTGTTTCTTTTCGCTAACGAACCTCGGAACTATTGCATTTGCTTGCTCATCATGAAACTGCTTTCCGTCTTCAACGCGTAAACATTAAACTATAGCAACTTTCGAGAACTCGACGTTTCAAATAAATAACAATTAAAGCGGCAATCGATGATTCATCGATAAACAGTCACCGAAAACATCCGTGTTCCAATTTTTTAACTTGTCTGCACGAAAGCTACATAATACTTCTATCGGTCACGATCGAAGGTGACGAGTTGCGCTAAACGTATCAAAGAACCATTCGTTTAATCTTGTACAAAAAATGTCTCTTTAATCCTTACCATAATTTATGGCCTGCTACGTACTTTTACGAGTTGTAATTCCACGCGATATATTTCTACGAACTGTACTTAGATCCGTTGTGTTTTAACGCGTTGCACTTTGAAACGTGGTAATTTTGCGCGTTGTAATTCAGGACGTAGTAATTCGGCGCGTGGTAATTCGGGGCGTAGTAATTCGACGAGTGGTAATTCGGGGCGTGGTAATTCGACGAGTGGTAATTCGACGCGTGGTAATTCGACGCATAGCAATTCGACGCGTAGTAATTCGACGCGTTGTAATTCCACGCGTGGTAATTCGGCGCGTGGTAATTCGGGGCGTAGTAATTCGACGCATGATAATTCGGCGCGTAGTAATTCGATGCGTGGTAATTCGACGCGTGGTAATTCGGGGCGTGGTAATTCGACGCGTGGTAATTCGATGCATAGTAATTCAACGCGTGGTAATTCGGGGCGTGGTAATTCGACGCGTGGAAATTCGGAGCGTAACAATTCGACGCGTGGTAATTCCACCCGTAACAATCCGACGCATAGTAGTTCGACGCGTAGTTCTTCCACACGTAATATTTCGACGAGTAGTAAATCGGAGCTGTAATTCGAAACGATAACCATTTGGACGCGCTGTGATTCTTCGCATTGTATTCCGAAGCGTTACACTTCAACACCTAGAAATTTAACTCGCAATATTTCAACGCATTAAAAGTGCTATACTTCGGTTATCATTTCCACGCGTAGTATCTCAACACGTGCTATTTCAACGTGCTACATCACCACTGGAAATCTAATTCAACTCTAGAATAATAATTGCTCCATGTACATTGTCATCAATAGATCACACGAAAAATTCACCTTTAGTTTACAGCAATGCATATGCGTACACATCCGTCCTTACAACTATAACGATCGACAGTCAAGTGCAAGAACACCTAGAAAGAAAACTACGTGCAAGTGTTTGCAATGGAAACGAAACGGAACATGTTCACAAAATGCTGAAGGTGCCAGACAAACATCGATAATCTCGAGTCTGATTGATTTCGATCGATTTCTTTGATCAAATAACTCGCTCGAAACTTCCGAAACACAGTCAACGACCCACTTTCAGATTATGAAACTAGAAAATGTGTCGGTAGCTCTACAATTTATGGTCGATGAGGGAGTCAAGATTGTTCAGTTGTTAACATTGTTGATTGTTAACATTGATCCATCAGATATCGTACAGTATATACTGAAATCAATTGAGATCAATGAGATCCAGTCGAAATTTCTGAATTTGCGGATCAATAATTTGACTATCGATTAGAACGATTGAAAGTGGTGTCCTGGAAGATGCTGTTCTAGGATTGTACCCAGATTGGCAACATTCAAATCTGAATGATGCACAAAATATTTCTGAAGCAATGGGACTTGTCGGTGATTGTCTTGATATAGTACAGATCAAACTAGAAATCGTGTAGATAAAATGTCAATAGCGATATACCTGTCTCAGTATCCTAACGCAAAATTAAGGCAGGTTCAGGTATAATCCCCGTTGCTGGTTTCATTATTCGTACTCTAAGTGTATTTTCGTCTCCCTTAGCGTTCTGCATTTGTATTACCAAAAGCAACACAATAAACAAATCATACTTACTTGTCAAAGTTTCAGTCCTATATCAGTGGATCCAGAAAGTCCCGAACCCTGTCTAAACATTTGCTCAGTCCACAGAATTGCAAAACGTTCACTGTCGATCACCGAGGAACACTTTCGAGATTCATTGTCCGTTACCATGCACGATATCGCTCGAATCGATTATCCACGTCAATTAGAAAGTGGATCAGGTGATTCAAGAACGATGATTTATCTTCGTAACGTTCATTTTTCACTTGCACCTAAGCAACGACGGCCCTTCGTCGAGTGTTGTACGGTTCGATAAGATTCGATGATTACTAGCAACAGGTAGGATCAGGTATTTGACGTGTTCGTGGTAGAGGAAGAATTCGACGGACCTTGGTTGATGGAGTCGAGGTGTTATCGACAGGACGGTCTCGATACCACTGGATGAAAAACACGAGCACACGTTTTTCCAGCAAACGACGGTTGTGGGGGTATTAGCAATTATTATCGTTTGGCACCTTATCCACGCGATACAGGCTGGCCGCCAGCGTAGCGATTACGTATTCGACTCCACGTGGACTTGGTCACGATCGATATCGATGCCGAAATGGCCGGGGAAAGTATATTTCCATTGGATCGCTTCGATTAGATCGTTTCGCCGATACTAATCGTGTCCGACAAGTGAATTTCGCACGGACACAGATTTCTTTTTGCTCTTAGTCTTCATTGTGAAATATTTGAAACACTACAGATATGGAGTCACAAATATAAATATTGCCAATTATTTGCAGTTTGTGATTCATTGCGAACACTCTTCGTGGTGAAAGAGCAAGATTTTATAACGGGAATATATTTTATTTAAAAATTGTTTCGTAAAATGAAAATTTATACGTGTAGCTCCGATGATTCGATTATTCATTGATATCAAGTATCACGCATTGAAGGAATGAGGAAACGTTGAAACACATTCCTTTGACGCAAGTATATTTCCTTTTATCTTTGTAGGACGATGTTTTCTCTCAGAAATGTAAACAAGAAGTGGTAGAAGTAGATCGATAACTTCATTATCGACTACTTAATCGCGTCTTAATTATAAATTCAAATCAACTTTTTATAATTGACTTTAATTCTTATATTAATAGCTTTCAAAGTCCAACTTCCGTGTATCTATACGTACTCTACGCTGTTAACAAATGTATGTTAACAATGTTGTTCTAAGATCAAAGTCCCAAAGTAAAAATCTAACGCAAAAAATAGATCTATATACTCAGAATCAATCAACAATCATTTTAATATCTTCCAAGTATTTACAAAAATAACTCGCTCACGTCGCATTTGTCATCGGTATAAAAAATAAATACATTCTAGAAATATCGTGTCGCAGTACTTTCAGATCCCCCTTCAATGATCAGCTCGATCATTTTCTTCGTTGCATTTCAACATATTCGCGAAGAATCCATTTTGTCGTCGGGAGAGATCCGCGGGTGAGCCGTCCTCGACGATTTTTCCCTCGTGAAACACGACCACTCGATTGCATTCCAACAGCGCAGCCACTCGATGCTGAAGAAACACGACAAGATGTACAGAAGCCGTTACAAGTTTTATTGTCAAGGAAGATAAGGACATGTCGTGTATCATAGTCGTGTTACCGCGATAATGATCACCGTTCTATTCTTGAAAGCGGTCGAAACTGCTTTCAAGAGGCTCTTCTCGGTAGCTGCGTCGAGTGCACTGGTCGATTCATCGAGAACTACGATCGAAGACTTCCGGAGGATCGCACGGGCCATGCAGAGTAGCTGCAGCTGACCGGAAGAGAAATTTTCTCCTCCTTCTCGCACCTCGAAATCTATTGCAACGATTCAAACTTTAGTAAAATTATCTTCAAGGTAATAGTTAATAATCCGATAGTTAATTATGTTCAATGTTTATATATATTTTTAACTTTGTCGAAAATTAAGTTTCCGAAATAACTTAAAGATATCGCACTATCTCAATGTGTTTTTCAAGGTTCCCCACGATACCTTGTGTATATCGTTACCTATATGGAACCGATTTGCATATCTGTACAGATAACGACTGAAAAAGTGGAACAGGATATACGAAAATTTTCCCCGTTTTTATAGCGCTGTTCTGATAATTAGAATTATCAATTACCGAGTCCTTCAGGATGAGAAGCCACAACGTCCTTGATTTGCGCTACCTCCAAAGCATCCCACAATTCGTTATCTCCGTATTCCGATAGGGGATCCAAGTTTTTCCTGGATACATTAAACGTTTAAAAACATCTATTTTTAACTTTGATACCCGTGATTGTAAATTTGAATTGTAAAATATGTAATTACCTGATAGTGCCACTGAACATAATTACATCCTGGGGAATCACCGATAGTCGTGAACGAAGTACTCTTAACAGAACTTGACTAATGTCAATTTCATCGATCATAATGCGACCTTCCGTGATTTCCAGCAATCGGAACAGTGCCATCGCTGTGGAGGACTTTCCACTTCCGGTTCTTCCACAAATACCGATCTGTGCAGTATCAGTAATCTTATAATTAGATCGTTTATATTTTTATCATTCTTACCTTCTGACCTGCAGGAATCTTCAGAGACAAATTCGAGATCACGGGCTCCGTTTGCGAATCGTATCTCAAAGATACGTTTTCGAAAATTATTTCACCCTTGCTGGGCCAGTCGTCAGACATTCGGAGACCTGGTAATTCAAAACGAATTTCATATTTTTCACGTTTATTTCATGGTCTTATGAATTCCTTATTCTGTAGTTATTCAGTATTATGAACTTCTTATTCTACATCTTTCATATAATTTACCATACCAAAAAGGTATCAAAATTGAATAAATACCTTCTTGATAATTTTCCACAGGCGCATATCTGTACACAGAGATCCTGGCGACACTGCCAAGATACATCTCGATTTCTGCAGTGAATTTCACCACCCAATTCAAGTATATGGGCACTAGAAGCGTGTAATTGATCGCTAGACCGACTAAAGCAGGTGTTACACGTTCCGGGTAGAGTTCCGCGGAAATTAATGCGGCGAATGTTGCGGTAATTACTATTACCGCTCCCAGATAATCCTGAAATGTTGTTCCATTGAACGTACACAGTTTACAAGAGGTATCTTTGCAAGTGTTCTTACCAGAGCGATACCTAGCCATCGACTACTAGAATTCAGAAGCAGAAAGGCGTTGGTGTTGGTATCCAAACACTTCAGGGCTTGCTGCATGAAACGAGTCTCTTGTTTGGAGGCTCTCAAGGTTGCTAAACCACGGAGGGTCTCGGAGAAGTGTGTTGCGATTGGCCACCGAGTGCTAGAAATTCACTTCATTGAATTTCATATAATATTTTCATCGTGTATTAGGTGTGTTTAAAATTTGATATTATTATTATACAGTTTAGAGTGTAGATTCGACCTTTTCGTTTTACATTGGTTTACCTTAATATAGCTTAGTCACCTATTTTGCCTTAAAGTGTGTCACCTAAAAATTCTTGACCTTCCAACAACTAAAAAGGTTTCCAATATCGAACTAGTAGATAACCCACCTGCCATCCAATCTCTGCAAGTGCCTCGCACCGCGTCTATAAAATCTTTGGACGAGATAATAAGCTGCACAGGTGGGTACAGCTGCGATCAAGAACCATGGCGAGATGACGACGTTCACTATGATCGCCGATCCACAAAGCAGAACGAAGAACGTCAGTCTTTGGATCGACATGGATATTTTCTTGAAAGGAATCCAAATACGACTTCAAACTTTTGTCACATCAGATAAACGGTAATTAATCGGTGGTTAATAACCTTGTCGATTACACCGGTGTCGCCGCTAAACCTGTTGAGGATTTTACCAACTGGGTTGCAATCGAAGAAGGACATCGGTACTCTGAGTAGTCTGGAAACCGCTTCTTCGTGGAGTCTTCTTCTTGCCGTGGCACCTGTCCACTGACCAGTTGCGTTGCACACGAAGGACAGGAATATGAAGCTTATTGACAGGGTTATGTACACCTTGAAGTAGAACAGTGCCTGAAATCATTTGAGAAAATTCTGTTCACTCTGATCAAAGATATTGATAAATTACAAAATATGTGATACATAAAGTTTAGAAGTACAGAAAGTCCATAAATACAATAAAAAAGGCTTAGAATTACAAAAAGTCCACAAATACAGCACCACAGATACGGCAAATAAAGTTTAGTTATAAATCCTCACAAGAAGGAAACTCACAGTCACATCCTGACTCTTCTGTGCCAAACTCTCATTCTCTTGGTCTGTCCACCGACTCAACCACAAGTCCGTGTAAACCCGAAGAACCTGACAGAAAACTGCCACACTTATATAAGTCAGACCAGGTAGCCAGCCTCCAGCTTTCAGATAATCCATCAGGATCATTCTGGTCACCACACCACTTCTGTCTTCGTACAATGACTCTTCTTGTTCATCCGTATCGTCAATTTCTGCAATTGATAAAGTTGTACTACCTCTTCCACATATCTTACTTGAGTTAAATTTAGTTGGAACGTGTACCGACTTCCTTCAATCTCATCAGTCTCGGTTCCTTTGGATTCTACTGATATTAGACGTTTGACAGGAAAAGCTTCGTGTTCTTGATCCATGCTGAAACATGATTCAGATAATGATACAAATTAACTAATAATTGTCGACTGATAAAGATAGTTATTAATGAAAAGTTGGAATGGGATTGTTCATACTTTTTAATACTGTAGCTTATTTGTTTGTTGGAACTGGGAGGTATCAGTCTGTGGAGGACACCTTTTTCTCTGTTCAGAGGTATCTCATCAGGATGTGGACTGACGATTCTGTAGAATATTAGAGTTAATTAAAATCGTTTCAACTATAAGTACGTTCTTCGACACTAGCACTTTCAACTTCTAAAGCAACTTAAAAGAGTCTTATAATTTAAAATGTGAAACCTGAAGCAAGTCACTTTGATCTAATTCTAGTATCACTTAAGGACCAACCTGCCAGAGAATATTTGTCTCAGGACGTTGCTAGGTTGTCCATTGTCAAAAGTGTTATTCCTTTTTCTGGAAGCTAGTCCACTCTCGAGGATCGTCGGGGTGCTGCTCTGTCGAAGAACTGGAGGAGGTTGCCTCTGAGGTTGAAGACTGGTCGACCTGACTGCAGTTCGATGCGATTTGAATTTCTTTTTTGACGTGTTCCATTCTTCGGTGGGTAGTGGAAGATCTGTCAGATCGTGGGCCAAGTATCTCGACCCCGACAGGGTAGCTCGTCGCATCCTAAGTGGCACAAAACCTGGTGGATCCTGGTTAAAACAAAGTCATTCTACATCAAAAGCCATAACTGCTAAATCTTCCATCAGTAATGCAACTAGCTTCTTCAAGAATCTGTAGATGATTTTAATACAGTTTCGATGCATTTATAGACACCTGAAGAGCTGATTGGTGAATTTTGTTCGAACACAGAACTAGTTTATTTACCACATGAGCATCTCTATCAGTGATCCACGACCCACTCCGCTTACTCTTCGCATTGATGCCGATCCTAGACACCAGTCTGATCAGGGACCACCTATCTTTGGCTGTTCTATGAACGCGATGTCCACCATTTTCCCTTGTTCTGGTGTTTCTCCACTCGTTCGCTAATTCCGGGTCAGAGTCCTCTATCGCTGATTTCGTTCCCACTGCTCGAACCCGACCATCATCTATAACGATGATCTTAAGGACATTCGTTATAAGTCTGTGCCTCTTTCGGGTGTCAGTTCATCGACGTACCTGATGAGCTGTGGATAGCAGCTCTAATCTATGGGTAACCATGATGACTGTACGTCCACTTCGCAGGAGCAGCTTCCGGATTCCCTGGTCGAAGATCTGCTGGCCAACTTGGTGATCCAGTGCGGAGAGTGGATCATCCTAGTAATATTTTGGGGTTATTTATTAACATGTATCAAACATAGTATATGTTACAGGACATGCTGACTCTTGTCGATAGGTGACAAAATATGAACTGTCAGTAAAATATGTGTTCTGGGATTTAACGACGAAGTTCAAAGCTGGCAAGATGGCAACTTTCTCTGACTGATTGTAAATTAATCTTGTTAGACATAACGTGGATGTAACATTCTTGTAATTACTTAAATAAGTTCCTCAAACTTAAAAACATGTGAAGATGTTTCGGCCATCTTCTCAGCTCCCAATATATATCTAACAACGTACCATAACGATGATATCTGCATTGCTATAAATTGCCCTCGCTATAGTCACCCTCTGCTTCTGCCCGCCACTCAAATTGATTCCTTTCTCGCCTATCCTCGTGAGATCGTGACCCGGAAGTATATCGACATCCGGTTGCAGAGCACAAGCCTTCAACACGCTCCGATACCTTCTCAATTTGTACGACGATCCAAAGAGAATATTGTCCCTCAAAGTTGTATTCAACAGCCAAGGTTTCTGAGCCACGTAAGCAATCTTCGAGCCTCTTTAAAAACAAACAATTTAATCAAACTAATTTATTTATAACAAATAAATAGAGACTCACTTGGCCCATTCGATCATTCCCGATGTCCTCTGAATTTCCCCTAACATTCCCAACAACAGTGACGTTTTTCCGCCGCCAGTTTTTCCGACGATCAAAGTCAACTGACCTAGAGAAAATAAGACTATATTTTATAGCTTGTGAAATCTTCAGGAATTACATTAAGATGGGATCTCAATAATTGATGGGATTATCAAATAATAATTAGACATTAAGTGTCAAATTACTGACAACAAGCAATCAAATGAAAATTACCTCGTGGAAAGCTCAGATCGGTTACCGATAATTGATTCTCTTCAGAGCCCCACGAGAACGAACAATTTTTCAACCTGAGCACCGGAACTTCCGGATCCTTCTCGAACACCGTATCCACAGAAGAATCGATATCCAGCTTGTATTTTCTTAAAGCACAGGATTGTCCATCTTCCTCGTCCTCTTTGATGCTGTCCAAGGATCCAAAGGTTGCAGCATTGTGAGGCTTCATTGTTTCCACCTTGAAAACCTTGGAATTCATACGAAGTTAATTTTTAAAATTTAACATGCTTACAGGAATTTCGTCGAAAGAATTCGTCCGTGAAGACACGTTTCCCTTAATGACGTCTGACTTTTCTTCACCAGGATCTGGAAGGACGTTGTCGATTTCCGGAAGCTGAAGAAATTCCTCCATTCTGGTGGTAGAAATCTGTATAAGAGAATGTTCGGGGTGAATGTTTATGAAGATGTTCATGAATTGATTCTGCTCACCATGGCGTTGATGATGATGGGGATCATCACCGGGAAAATTAAGAGGGGCACGGTGAGCTGTGAAAATAAGGCCAAACTCGCGAACACGTTCCCAGCTTCGAGATTTCGCTCCTCTATCCAGAAATAAATCCCGAAAGTGAAGAGGGTTGTAACCACTGATGATGCGTGGGTGAGGAAATCTAATAGCAAACGATTGTTTATAACTTTATTCGAATTTTAACAGATTAATATCATTTGTACTGCAAAGATAACTCCTCATTCGGTTTTACATCAATTTGAAACTAGTACCTTTTAACTAAATGTGTACTCTTACATATGTATTAAGCACATATGTATATAAATGTGAAACGGACAATAAGTGGCTATTAATAATAGAGAAATAATTTCAAGAGAATTCATTAAACCTCTCAACTATAAAGTTTCATAGTTCTTCGACAGTAAAATCTCCGAGTGCAAACCTTCCAGCTAATTGTTTTTCACCTATATGATTTATTAATATGAGCTTACTTATAAGAGTCCAATAGAAAGAGTCTTTGTCCAGCATTTTCAACTCGCTGTCCCTCGCTCTTTTTATTTTCCTTTCAAAAATGTCCTCCCAAGCTCTGAGCTTCACGAGTCTCATTCCTTGCAAGATCTCGTTCATCAAACGCAATCTGGCGTCACTCTTTTTCTGAATAAAAAATACCTCGTTTACAAAGAGAAAATTTTCTGATAAAACATAGAAGAAGATAAGTATGGTTACAGCGACTGATTTGAAGTTCTCGGACATTTTTTTCCCGAGCACCAACTGCATCGGTGTTACGATGAGTATGCAGCAGAGTGCACCAATCACTGCACTGATTCCCAGCTTTGTGTACAGGAGAAAAATTATAGCTACGATCTGAAAATACCATTGGTAATATTAATGTTTAGTAACATAATATTAGTCATCATAAATCAGTAAAATTAATTTTCAATTTATATCAGTGCTACTAGTAATAACATCAGTGGTATTAGCAATTTTCAATAACATCAGTAAAATTAATAATCGTCAACAATATCAGTAATATAACAGTATTAGTAACATTAGTAAATTTTCTTCGGTAACCGTTCCATTAAATTCTTTTTTAGAAACAATCTTCAACCTTCAACGGAATTGCCCAAGTGTAATGGCCGATCCAAAAAAAGCTCATAACGTTATAAACGTCCTCTGACACGAGATTCGTCAGGGTGCCGATATCGGCAGATTGCTGACACCTGCCCTGTTCTTTCTCCTTATCTAATGGATTTTCCTCTTCATCGATGCTCCACGAACACAGACGCAAAGCCTTATCGTACAGCAACGCCTACAAGAATCAACCGAAATAGAATCCTTCGAGGAATATCGTGTCGATTCAAGTGTACCTGAAGTGCAGTTTTCAAGCGGATTCCTTCCACGCAGAGGATATGACTGGATGCCTGGCTCAGAGTACTTTGCAACACGGCCGAAAAGAACACCAGGAGACCCAGAAAGTAGCCATTTTGTGTTATTTCGGAGAACGTCATGGCACTCTGAAGTATTTGTCATCCTCGATTTAGTCTGATATTAAACAAACGAAAAATGATAGAAAGGTATACGAACATTCGATGAATGAAACGCAGTCTCGTTTTGAGAGGTGGAAACGTAGTCCAAAATTTTGGAGATAGTCATCGGAGCAATCAGAGTTGTACCATCGCCCAATAGTTTTAGAAAACCTCCAACAGCGAAGGGGTACCATATTCTCCTCCAGTAACATCTCCAAAGTGACAAGTTCCTTCTTTTATCCTATAAAAATACGTGATAGTGAACACAATTTAACTAAATCGTTTGTGACAACTAAACCTTGTATTCTAAAAACATTGTGATGTTAAATTGTTCATAGTAAATATAATAATTCTGTGGCCAGCGAAAATAGTGTATCTGTACTCGATTACCCTGTGGTCTTCATAAACTTTCGCGAACTTGTCGAACTGTCTCTCAGCAGTTTCCTCCTCAGGGAGTTGTCCAAGATTCTGAGCGTCCAAGGACGAGGCGTATCCCTTCGACAGAAGGTCAATCACCCAGTGGAAGGTGATTCTGCCTAGGAAAGGTGCTCGGGAATGATTGTAAACGGTCCTCCTGTTCTCCGTTCGTTCGACCAAGTACCTTTTCCTCTTCCTCGTCTAAAACCAGGTGAAAATCGTAGTGCATTTATTTGCGGCGACGCGTTAAGGCTGCGTTAAGTCTATTTGCATGCTCGAGGGAGGTAACGCTTGTTTTTACTGGGTCAAGGAGGTATGCACGTGAAATATATTTGGAGCGAATGCAAGCTTAGTATCTCGTGTTACCGAAGACCACGTTCACGGGGTTGTCTCAACCCTGAATCGAGTTTTTTACGTTCTCCTTTTGAAAAATTCCCGAGAAATATCTTTGCGATCTAGTTTACACCGTCGAAGGAAAAAGGTGCAACCACTCGATAAGGTCGCTCTTCAGCGACTATGATAATAAACATTATTATTCAAACAAGCTGAGTAAATGTAAAACAAATGTTTGCACTAGGTGGAGTAGCTGGCTCTCTTCGATAAGCTTGTAACGCTTTGTCGCTAATTCCGTGGTTCGATTATTTTAGCCGCTATTAGCATTAATACGATCTTTTAACTCTTCTTCCAATCTAATTTAATGGACACCTGCGGTACGTTAAGTACCACGGGATCTAAGATGCAATCTTTAAAACTTCGGTGTCTTGTACGAAACTTACGGTGAAATAGAGGGTGTACGAATCCAAAATGGCGAATAAACCGCATAGGACGGCGACCATTGCTGTTGTCGTAAGTCGAACGTGTTCAATCGACAAACCATATCTAAATACACAAAAAAATATATAGAGTAAACAGTACAATAATTTTCATTGTAATTTTCATTCAGTAGAACTGTATTTCAAGTGGTCAGATATGTAAATAAATCGAAGATGCTTAAATCGTTAAAATAACATGAAATGATATTCACTTGAAATTTTTCCATATCTACATTCCAATAACTGGCATCCAGTAATTCAGTATTAATTTAACAAAGTATGAAATGTAGAGGGATTAAAGACGAAGCATACGTTTTTTGATAAAATAAAAACCGACCTAGACAGGTATGTAAATTTCCAAGCTCGCGATAAGCCGATGGTCGCAAAAATGGCGGCGGAGTACACGGTTCCGAAACCATCCCTAATTTCGGTCGCTCGATGGAGTATCCAGCAGCAGAAAGTAGCCAGGATCGTGAAGATGGACGACAGGGAGATCGATGTTAAAAAAGATTCGCAAACTTCTAGGAAAAGTACCGCGAGCAGCAGCATACACAGCAGCGTCCTGGTTACGTGAAATGGTAGAAGTCTTCTGGAGTCTCTGGTTGAAAAGAAATACGTTTGGATAATTGTACAGAAACAGTTAACTATTAACATTATTTATAAAGGCTGTTAACTGTCAATATCATTTTTAATATTATTTTTAACGCGACAAGTGGACTTAAAGCTATATAATTAATGTATTATTTATCTTACGATACAGGTAATCGTATCGATTCACGCACGACCAATTTCTAGTAAACTTCTAATCACCAGAAAACGAGTCTTTCCTCCTCAAAACGACTGTCCAATAAAACTCACGATCCAACTCTTCTACATCGAGCATGCTAATAAACAAGTCGACTATCGAACTAATTACTCGTTAATTACACATCGACGTTCATCGAACGGCAGTTGGATTTTTATTTTTGCGTGGAAATTGATCGAGTTTGTCGAACGACGTCGATCAACCGATTTCATGATCCCCGTAATTTCTGCGAAGATCCGATCGATTTTAATCCAACAACTTCATCGATTTTCCGCGAAGCGAACGAGAGTAAGCAGTACAGTTAGCTTATTTGGATCCATTAAAATTCTCCGAACGAACATCGTGACGCAAACCAGGAAAGAACGCTCTGGGACCAGCACATGTCATAAATTATTCCGCTAATTAATCTGAACCCCCGGGAGATTCTCTTAATCCCTGTTTCTTCGTACTTTTTGCTGTGAATAATACTAATATTTTCGTGTTAGATAGCAACACTGATATTACCATTACGTATTTTATATGAATTTTATGCTTAGTTTTACAGATAAAAGAATTAATACAATTACAGTTTCTTTTCTGTAAGGTAGAAGCCATTTTCTTTCTGTTGCTGGTGCAAGAGGCACTTTGACATTCTTCGTGCTACGTCACTGAAAATTTGAAACTCTGAAACATTGCAACTTTGAAGCATTGAAACTTTGAAGTAATGAAGCCTTAAAACTTTGAAATTTTGAAACTTTGAAGCATTGAAACATTGAAACATTGAAACATTGAAACATTGAAACATTGAAACTTTGAAGCATTGAAACTTCGAAGCATTGACACTTTGAAGCAATGAAACTTTGAAGCATTGCAACTTTGAAGCATTGAAACTTTGGAGTATTGAAACTTTGGAGTATTGAAACTTTGAAGCATTGAAACTTTGAAGCATTGAAACTTTGAAGCATTGAAACTTAGGAGTATTGAAACTTTGAAGCAATTCAACTTTGAATCTTTGAAACTTTGAAGCATTGAAACTTTGGAGTATTGAAACTTTGAAGCAATTCAACTTTGAATCTTTGAAACTTTGAAGCATTGAAACTTTGGAGTATTGAAACTTTGAAGCAATTCAACTTTGAAGCATTGAAACTTTGGAATATTGAAACTTTGAAGCATTGAAACTTTGGAATATTGAAACTTTGAAGCATTGAAACTTTGGAATATTGAAACTTTGAAGCATTGAAACTTTGGAATATTGAAACTTTGAAGCATTGAAACTTTGAATCTTTGAAACTTTGAAACCTTGCAACCTTGATACCTTGAAACCTTAAAACCTTGAAACCTTGAAGCCTTGAAGCCTTGAAGCCTTGAAACCTTGAGATCTCGAAACCTTGAAAATTTAAAACCTCGAAACTTCAAAAACTCAAAAACCAACAATTTTCAAACTAATCCCCTGTTTACGATGATTCTGTACAGAATTCCAATGTTTATCAAACAGCACGAAACACGTGTACACAGTTTGATCACTCTTCCAAGAAGAAGTGTGCTCAACGTTGTTTAACACGGATAAACAATCGAATTCCCACGAAAAGATTCGATCATATTCATCATCCGGTCGTATAATTTCCAAAAATGTTTAACTTCAAGACGTCCAACGATATTTGTTCCGTTTTTCACGCCGGCGATGATAAGAGCAAGCTGAAGAGCAGCGAACGATGAGCCATCAAAATAATAAATCATGTAACAGTTGTACTTAGAGAGGGTCGAACGTAGGCGAAGAAATTAACAGCCTCGATTGACTTTTACCACATTAATTGAAACGAATTGTTCGAATGGGACGTGGCCCTCATCTGAATCATGGGAGATCCCAAACGTGCAATGTTTTGTTAATTGAAGGTTGTCCTAATTGACGTAGCTTGTACAGCCCTTTTCTTTTCATTATTTACATGCTAACTACTCTTCAAAATATCTTCTTCCTAAATAAATCTTATCTTCTCTGATTTGCAAAAGAGCTTGATCGTTATTATCTAAATAAATCATTTCTCAAAATTAACCTTCAAGAATTATCATTATCTACTCATGTTGCTACAATGTTCCGACTCATTCTGCTATCTTAATTTGATATTGTAATATCAGAACGATAATACCAGAACAATGTTCGTATATTTAAATACGTATCGAAAAAATCAATCTGATGGAAAGTTGCTTTCTTCTTAATCGCCATTATCAAAGCAAGTTTCACCGATCGTTCAAACGTATCGCGACATCGAAACGTAATTCGAGCTTTATGTATCCGCTATCGACTTACTTTTGATGCTTGCTGCATTTGTATTTCAATGTAGCGACTCCAGCGACCAGAATCGCGAGCACAGGAATGCAGATATTTGCGATTTCTACTAAACAGTCCTCGGTGGATTCGTTCTCGGTGAACCGGAAGATCGTGCCGTTCTCCGTTCGCCAGCTCCATACGATTCGCCTTCCGGTTTTCGGGAGGATGCGCAGAAACTTGTAGCTTTTACACAAATCCATTTTTACTTTCTTTCAGTCAAGAATGCTTTGCGTGACTCTTTGATGCATGTTTTAGATGGTCAACTGAAAACATTATATTTTTCTACTTCTTTCCTTGTCTTTTGGATTAAGTATAACTTGTATAAGGGGTATGGGAATATTAGGATTGAGGAATGAGGAGATCGGAAATGTGAGAATTTGGGGATGCAATTTGGGCATGGTAGAATTTAGGATGTGAGAATTTGGGAACGTGGAAAATTCGGGATATGAGAATTTGGAAATGTGACAATTTGGGGGTGTGAGGATTTGGGAATGTAGAGAAGTGGAGATGTGAGAATTGGGGGGTGTGAGACTTTGGGAACGTGGAAAATTGGGGATGTGAGAATTTGGGGGTGTGGCAAATTCGGGATGTGAGAATTTGGGAACGTGGCAAATTTGGGATGTGAGAATTTGGGAACGTGGAAAATGGGGGATGTGAGAATTTGGAAATGTGACAATTTGGGGGTGTGAGGATTTGAGAATGTAGAGAAGTGGAGATGTGCCAATTTGGGGATGTGAGAATTTGGGAACGTGGAAAATTGGGGATGTGAGAATTTGGGAATGTGCCAAATTCGGGATGTGAGAATTTGGGAACGTGGCAAATTTGGGATGTGAGAATTTGGGAACGTGGAAAATGGGGGATGTGAGAATTTGGAAATGTGACAATTTGGGGGTTTGAGGATTTGGGAATGTAGAGAAGTGGAGATGTGTCAATTTGGGTATATGAGAATTTGGGGACGTGGAAAATTGCAAATGTGAGAATTTGAGAACGTAGAATATGACTAACGAAAAGATTCGAAGAACTGAGAATCTGTTAATGTACAAACTTGCAAAGGTGAAGATTTGAATGCACGCGATTCAGAATTGCAAAAATGTTCAAACACGATTTTGAAATAGAACTTATGACTGATAAAAATCTTCAAAGCTAATTTAGTCGTCCGAAGTTACCCAATTTCTGCCATTCCTTTCCCCACAAACGTAAACCTTTCCATTTACACGGCTAAGCACTTACATCCACGTGTAACAATTTGTATAAACTTCGGGAAATGACTTCAGCAAATAGTAGCGGATCGAAAATAGATAGTTTGTTTTCACCATTGCCTATTTCACGTCATGATAAACATATTTCAAATGTTTCCAACTTCCGATTCAGCGAATTCCAAAGACCACGCTTTTCGTGTTCCACGCTAACCAAAAATACCGCGCGCATGAATTTTCGTTATGTGTTCTGAATGAACGCGAGACTCGGTAGAGAAAAAAAACATAGTACTTGCGGTTTTTATCAAATAAAAAATAGGGTAATGCGTAAAATACCGAACAATTTGTTTAACCAGCTAACACCTCGTTGATAGTAATCTCGTGTCAACACGAGACTGTTCTTATCGTTGTACTCATTGAGCAAAAAGTTGTTTAAAATTCATAATGAGTAATCAGCGATATGCTAAGTTATAAGGTAAAGCAGTAACACTTACGTGTGCAATGTTGAAGTTTTTCGACGTGGTTCGTTATCATAATGTATTCGACAACTTTGTTATGTCACCAATTTTCTTCTACAATATCACTTTTATAGTTTATAAATTGCTCTTGTTAGTTTTTTAGTAGATTGATGAATCATTTCACAACTGAAATGATCATTTTGTGATCTTATAGGTGCATGATTAACAAGGGTAATCAATATTCTTTCGCACGAATCTTTACGTCATGAATGATTCTCATTGTTCTGGTACCGTGAACGATTGGAAATTTTGAAGGTGATACTCTGAATTGATTAGTATACGTTCACTGTTTTAGTAATGCCTTATCTTGCAACTTGACATTCTAGACTGTAGAATATTAACAATTCTTACATGTAATATTTACAAAATAAATTATACATTAACCAAAAAATGAATATACGTTTCGAAACTGTAAATTTTTATGAATTCATCTAAACTGTGGCATATTTAGTCAATTTAAATGTTTATAAATTAAATTTCTATACATAGCAAGTGACATGCACTATTGAATTACAAAATGAGTATTTGTTTCATTTATCAGAGCTGCAAAAACCTTCAAACTTTTCACTAAAGTGCACTGTTTCAAGAATTAATTTAAAACAATACAATGCGTTATAAAATGACTAATATTTTAGACCCTCGAACAATTTCATTTTAACAACGTACATAGTTTTAATAATTTAATTTTGTCAATAAATGTATTTCCAACAATTTGTCTTCAAAAACAAATATATTTCTAACAATTCAACATATTTCCAAGAATTCGATTTCAATATATCCAATTTTCCTTCAACAAATACTCGACCAACAAGAGCATCCTTGCACTCTAAATTGTAATAGAAGGATCGAATGATGCACCATCGATTGCATGGGACGTCGAATGCATACATAAATCGATTTTTCAGGAATGAACACTACTCGCAGGAGTTTAGATCAGACTTTTCAGCCACGCACGTGCGCGTTGCTCGATCAGAGAAAGGAATACGCCTCCTTTCTGCTTGACGGTCCGCGGACTACTGACAAACCCGACAATGTTGAACACAGAGCGAATGGTGATTCCGTGTGTGCCGATGAGTCATTGGTAGAAGAGAAAAAAAAGATCTTGATGATGCTGCCAGAGGCTCCTCTTTCACCGGAAACGCTGAGTACGTCCTAGAAAAGCGGATTCTTTCGAGCGGCATTTGGCTCCCAATTCTTTTTCCTCTTCGCACTGTCAAGAATTTAGCTAGGGGTGCAACATTGGCAATGGTGTTTATTGCTAAGTCATCTTCTAATTCCCCTTCGACGATTAAATATATCACAGTGACGAATACACTACAGTAAACTATTTTTGTATCGGAAAATTCGGTATTGTAAAATAAAATTCGGTAATTTCGGTGTGGTGTAATTTTGGTGCAAGATTGGGACCAGGATAGGTCTCCTTGAATTTAGACTAACTGTCGAGGTGATCTAACGCGTGGTGATCTAATCATTGACGTAACTAGGATTTTTGTTTGCTATGGTCCCCTTTCGCAATATGTCCTGTACCAGACATCTCGTCATAACCAACTATAGATGTATTCAATTTCTGACTACTATGTACTATTATGTAAATACTATGTAAATATTATGTAAATGTGTTTAGAAATTTGGGGATTATGTAAATCAGTATACTAGAGAGTCAAGAAAGGGCGAACAACAATGAAAAAACGATGATGGTTTATTTGAAAAATATTTAATAATAAACATTGACAATATACAGAGAAAATACGCCATAAGAAGTCGCTATGGGAGTAATAAGAACCTAACAACTGGTCCAGACTTACAAAATATCATCAAATCAGACAATGATAAAGGTGTTCCGTTACGACACCCCGTGTGTACTCCTATCATCAGTATTTTTTTGTTCTTTTTCTTTTTTTGCAAACTAAAGTTATTCTCGTTCTCTCGTGTATGCACCTGAACGTTTCTCGTTACTTGTTCTCGTGTTCCTGCGATTTTACAATTAATATCGTCTTGTCTGCCCCTTGCGATTACATTCAACGTAAATTCGTTTACGTTTGTTTTTTCTGACGAAGTAGATTCGCAACCGGAAACCGAAAAAATGATTTCGCACACGGGTCTCCCGTTGCGAATCCGATTACACCGGCGAGAGAAGCGAAAAACAGGTGGCATTTAGCTGCTTACGATGTTCTCTATTTCGTATTCTTTTTTTGTATTTTTCTTTTTTCGTTTTGGTTATTATCCATCTCAATCTTTCTTTTCCCTCCAACCTTTATTTAAATTATCCTTATTACTACCTTCTCCGTTTTTAATTCTTCCCTCGTCTCTTTTCATCCCTCAGATCGTTCTCCAAACTTCTCGCATATCGTTACAATGAATAAAATCGTTAATAAATTGTACAAGAATTTGGAGAACACTCTTTCAAGATATCTTTCACGAGTACAATACACGGACGCATCCCTTAATCACCCACGCACGAATCACTAACAAGTTACGACTTATTATCGTTACATTAACGCCCTAATGTCATGGAACATCCCTTATTTTAACTTTATCCTTCATTTTTCTCGCTCGTCCTCCTTTACCTCGCGATAATTCGAAAAAAAGAAGGTGTTCGAGTCGCGGCTCGAGATCCTCCGCTAGTTCTACACGAGCATGCACGATTTCCGATGCTAATAGAAACGTAGCTGTAGGCTTCCTTCGGGTTCGCGTTATGTAGGAGCAGAACCAAACATTATTTCCAAATTCTGGTTTCCACATTTCCACAAGTTCTCAATTTTAATAATTAAATTGTCAGATCTTAAATCTACTGAATTTAACAAATTTCTAAATTTCTTAATCTACAAATTCACAAACCCCCACGTTTTGAAATTTATAATATACTAAATCCTCCACACTTCTAAATTAAAAAATTCCTGAATTCTCAGATCCCCAAATCTTCAAAGTACCAAAATCTCAAATCTTGAATCTACTAAATCTCCCAAATTTCTAAGTCCTCAAATTCTCAAAAGTCTAATATACTAATCCCCCAAATTTCTAAATCCCCAAACGACTAGATTTCTAAATTTTCAAATTCCCGAATGCCTGAAGAGTTACCATAAAGAGATTAATGGATGGTATTCTTCCCCTAAATTCGCGAATATCCCTAGGGAAGCCTACCGTGCTCGTAATTTCACTCGCAGAGGATCACGAGCAGATCGAACAGTCGCCTAGTACGCTAGGATATGTTGCTCGTAAAGATGTGTCGTTTTACGTAAGTCATGTAAGTCATCTAGATTCACTTTTTTTTTTTAAAAATCCCGTTTACGGTACTGCTTTATAATAATAATTATATATATATGTCATATCATCGTATATTTATATGTATGTATAACGTTACGGTGCGTATCGATCGTTATTGGATTATCTTACAATGCGAATTACCGCCAGCCGCTGGATTCGAAGTAAACGCGGGAAAATCAAAAATACGCGCGAAATTTAAAACGACGTTTGTGAGAGATTTTGCGTTGAACGTTTGAGGGGACGCATCCAAGCGACCGACGAACGAATCGAGCACGTTACAATCACGCATTTTGTACAATTGATTCTTGCTCGCTCGAGAGGTGAGAAGAAACTCCGTGTTGTGCGCTCCTCTGTCAGACGCACCCAAAAATCGATAGACGATAAACGCGCGAAGCACTCGAACGAATTTCTATGTATATAAATAAGCTGATCGCTAGAAGTTCGTCGAGAGGACTGGTATTCTGACTTTCTAAGACTCGGAAACAGACTCTACTCTATAATCTCTAGTCCGTACCTGGCTAAATTCTAGGTTCCTTGAACGTTCCTTTGTACACAATTCATCGGGTCAACCATCAATTTCGCTTCTTTTACGCTCTTTTGCCTTTTCACAGGGTGTTAATCGTCGACATAGATTCGATTCAACGTAAATTAATTACAAATTATTGGACAATTTTCAGTGATACAAAATTATTTTCATCGCTTCCAAATATCCTTATCTTACTCATTCTTTCGTCTTTGCTTGTACAAGGTGTTTCATAAAGCACATACTTCAGATAATTACGGACAGATAATTTTGCTGGTACAAATATTTCTCTGGACGATAAGAATTCTGTAACAAATCGTTCCAAATCGTGTTCTACGAAACACTCTGTGCAAAATATTACAGTGTCGCTCGAATCGGGTTAGCAAACGAATATCATATACAATATGTGGTCAGTCGCTTCGACGCGTAGCCAATTACAATGTAACGAAAAGTGGCAAAGAGAACACAAATAGTCCGAAAGTATCGAGAATCGTGTACGGTAGGCCTGCGCACGCACTCGACACGCTGAAAGAATGAAACCAAAAGTCAAGGAACAAGAGGAGGAGGAATCAACGGGGGAGAAGGGAAGTTGTGCACTCGTGACGAAGAATAAGACGATGGGTTTTCGCCTAGATTTGAGCTTGACTTACGCTAGCCACTAGTTGTAATAGCCTACCGATAAAGGTATCGATTACGAGTAAAGTATAAATTGTAATTACAGTGTACAATATACAGGGATTAGATCTTTTGCCCGGTTTTCATCGTCCTTGCACGCTCGTTTCTCTAGGATGAACCGTCTTGGCGTATCCTTTCTAATATCAATGTTATCTTCGAGCACTTACGTATAACAAAAAAAGCGTTCAGTCGAGGAGGAACGATCGTGTAGAACGAATGACGAGGAAATGAGCTTCCTTTGAAGAGTCACGCCATCTTGATTGGTTCAAAGAGTACTTCGCATTTGGAAATTTATTTCTACGCAACAGAAACAATTTCATTTAAAAATTTAATACGCGGACATGTGTGAATGTTATATACAAATTTCCTGTTACATCAAAAATAAATATGGCGGTTATTCCGTTTAGAATGATTTGCCAATTACCTCATGAAATATGTGAACGCATATTTAAAAGAATAATTTATTTAAAAAATTGTAGACTAAATTGTCAGTATATTATTCAAACGTGTTTTTGTCAATCACTGTTAGAAACAAATTCCCAAAAATGGGGTATGATTTCTAACCGATCAAGGTGGTTTGACCTACATCGAAGAATCTCAAGAATCATCCTGAATCAATTTGTCCCTCTTTCAGCCCAGTTTCCTCGTATGGGATGCAATAAATCACTAGCATCTTTGCTCTTCCTTTTTTACGGTCGTTTGTAGTCTGCATTAAAATCTACGCTCGTTAATTTAAACGTTACAAGAATCATGAGTATGTCTGAGAATTGTTCGGCTTAGCTCTTAAAACAAGTTTTGTGCTCGACGAAATCGATTTCCACGGTCGATCCCTAATTTCTTATTTACATGTACTGGCGCTCGCACACGCAAAACGAGAGAAACAAAAAAAAAACCATGAGAATATGATTATTTATTATTTTTTTTTTAATATTCTTTCACTGTCTCTTTCCTAGCCTATATATAACTATCCTAGCGATAGATTTACGAGTTAAAACGTATATAACCGACGACAGCCAACTAATCTGTCACGAACTATCTACGTAGAAAAAAAAGAACGAAAAAAAGAACGAAAAGATTGTGAAGAACATCTTTGTCATATTTGGCTATTTCACACACGACTCTTTGTTGTGTAATTCCCTTCCATCTTCCCTTATCCCAACCCCTCACCAGCGTTTTGTCGCCATCTTTCTTTTCCCGCCTACGTCTCTTTCTTTCTCGCATATACTCGTTTTATTCTTGTTCTCAAAATTCATTCACACTTTGTTCGCTAGCATTCCTTCCATCTCACGCTTCCACGTCGAATCACGCAACCACTTATCTATATATATATTTATTCATTTATTTATTTATATATCTATGTATATGTTTATTACGATAAATCTCCACTTAACTAGAACTTGTAACAGGGATTATCACTCACTCGGCTCAATGTGCGTACCATTTTCCCTTTTGCGTTTACCCCTGTTTCGGAGTACTCTATCTTTATGTCTCTGTGTGTGCTTGTATGTGTGTACGTGTGTTAGCCGATTTTTCAATTGATTACTTAAAAGCAACATGACCTCTCGAAGGACAAATTGGTGATCGAGAACGTAGTGAATCCAGGAACTTTAATTTGGACGAACCCAAGGGGTTGGTCCTTTAACCCTTCTTCGGATTGTGGTAGAGGTCCTTTGGATTAAGTATGTTTCCTTTGACTAGGAAAGTTTAGAGTGCTCTTAGAGAAATCCTGGAGGGATTCCAGAAAAATGTCTTGGACTATTTCCTTAAGTTTTAATGAATCGAAAATTGGAGATCCAAAGAAGAGTTAAAATAGGAAATAAAGTACATTATAATGAATAGAGAACGGTAAATATAGAGACTGTAGGCTGAGGAACACAAAAGATATTTCGAGATTGATCAATAAATTGATTTAGCAGCTAAGGAATCAGTCTATCGAAAGTATTGACATTCTCGATCACTTGATTTGGGCTTCTGTCGTGAATTTAATTAAATTCTACCGTAGTCCTGGACAAAAATTATGGTTAGCTAACGTGGAGATTCATTTTTGGTTGAGAAATTGTAATCTGTTACATTTGATACTTTCGATGGAGATTCTGTAACATTTGTAAACAGTTGAAATTGTTGAAGATTATCTTATACATTTCAGAATATTATTTCACATTAGAAAAAATTGATCGATATACACTGACAGAAACATAGTGTCTAATTTGGACACAGATTTTAATCAAACAGGAAGATTTTATTCTTTACTTCGCAAAAATATGAACAATGTTTCATAGAAAATCTATGGCTGATTTCAACTCCTCCATCAAAAACTCCTCCACAAAATAAGAGAGCAAAGAAACCTCGTCCAACCTGCTTCACTATATCTACGACTACTAAATTTGTTCAAGTACGTTCCTAAAAGTTCTCTACCTGTAATTAGAGAAGAGGCTGCCTCATTCTACTTTTTGTTAAAGCATGGACAAGGTTGTGAGTATTTAGAGAAGCTGCTTTACCGTAATCTTCATCAGGAATCGGTAGAGACTGTCAATCAGAATCAGACTCTTCAAGGTTTTCTCCTACCCGAAGCTATTTATTCGAATCACTCGACGGTCATGGTTCGATTCACAAATTTACCCACAAACACACATGCTCCACACACACACATACACTTATTTGGCATAGAAACTCTACCGGACACGCGTAACTGCCTCGCCGCTCTCGTCGCCTCTCTCTTGGCTATCTAACTAAAGAAAAAGGAAAAGAAATGGTCTATCGTCTGTCGTGGATCACCGAGTTTGTCGCTTGCGGAAGTTCATCCAGTCGACACGAAGGAGGAGTTCCTTTTCCGGCAGCCATTTGCGAGAGCTCTCCATTTTCTTTGACCTAACCGCGTATTCGATTAATCTCTGACCATTGGCGTAACTAGACCAGGATAAGATCTTCAAAGTTACAAACTTTTAATTTTCCAAGATTCCAAATGTTAAATCTTCGAATTCTCTAAATCCCCCATTATCAAATCGACTCTCAAATGTAGGATTTTGACATTCTACCTACGATTAGGTAATTTAGCCCGAAAATTCTAGTTACACCAACGCGTTTATCCGAGAGGTTTCGACGATTGGCTCGAATGATTATCGATTCAAAAAAAAGAATTACAAATAAAAGCGATACAAAAAAAAAACGAAAAACCGCGAACAATTAACTCGTATACGAGAACGACGTGCCCGCGTTCGCTTTTAAACGACGCGGCTCAATGAAATCGAACGAATTATGTACAAAATCCATCATTTCTTGCACAACGTTTGTGTTCATACACAATTTAAAATGTACCCCGCGATCGCGATAAAACTTACCCCGGGACGCATCTAAAAGTTACCCCCAACGATTGAGACGTGCACGAGCAACGAATTGCATAATTACAATTGATTTCTAAAGAGATCAATTACCTATATCTATCTATCTACTTATTATATTTATATATATATGTATATACACACGTATATATACACGTACACCGGCTATATTCGATAACATTCCCTCGCTCGTTTTAATTAGAGTCGGAATGGCTGCCGGCTTTCGAACTCGAGACGAACAAGTCTGACGACGCGATGCCACGTTCCTTCGGAATTCACGTCGAACTGGTCGAAAACGTTTCAAAACGGACCTCATTTGATCCTGATTTATTATACTTTATATTCGATTAACACTTTGACTGCTGACATTTCATATTTCTTTTCATATTCGAAAAGAGGTTATCTGGGAGCGTTTAACGGCGCCATTTTATGAACACTTCATTAAATGCAAATGGTGTCCAGAAAATTGTACTTTTAAATAACCTTTTTTTCTATGACTAACAATACAAAATGCATATAAAATTATTAAATTCAGGGGTAGTTACTGCAAGCATTTACCAATGACTGTACATCAAAATGATAAAGGAGTTTAGCATAATGAAGCTACAGAGAGAAGTGGAAGCGTTAAAGACAAAAATACGTGACAGCAATTGTCAAAGTGTTAACGTTTTAGTATTCTTCCGCTAATGGAAGCGGAATGTTTAGCATGTCCCAAAAGCCGAAATTCAATTGAACCGTTCCTCTTTGTCAGGGTAATTCGGTTTATCAATTTCCTCGTCTCTCCACGTTTACCTCCCACGATTATCGATCATGGCTTCCAAAAGTTCGGCGACGTTTCGAGCAAGCCTTTGTCGTGCGGTTCGCAACCCCTATCTCGAACTATCTCGAACTCGAGGCACGTTTTAAATCCGTTTCGAATTCGAGGCGTCTCCGTATATATCATTCTCTATTCCTTTGATCTTCTTCCGCGTTGCTTGTCGAACTTGTTCGGTTATTTTCCTTCCAATTGTCGAGGGGTCCCTTTGTTCGTCTTCCTTCGCCAACGGGAGAAACTCTGGCTGTCGTTTCGTCCGTTTAGAAGACTGTTTTCGAGTTTGTTCGAGCTCCGATTTAACAATGATTATTCCGTAGATGAGAGTCATTTCTGTTTCGCGCCGAGAGCCACGAAGAAGGCTAGCGTCAGCATGCGCGGACGATCCAGGCATCGCTTCGTGGGGTGATCGTGATCGATGGCGGATGAGGTTGATGATTGTGTCGATTTCTTCTGGTCATGTTCAGCTGAGTATAACGATGTACTCTTGGAAGGCTCGTGCTTCGCTATCTTTCGAACCTTAGTACGGCGTGAACCTGTTATAGCCACCCCTGTACACTGTCGCCTGAAAACAAAGTTTTTACCGTCTTAGTTTTCCCGGTACTTGCGAAAGAAGGTCTACATACAGACTAGGCTATAAATATGAATTTGGGAACTTCAGAACTAGAGAATGGAGTTTGAGAATTTCAGGATATAAAAGTTAGAATAGAATCTCTGTCTTCGACAAAAATGAAATTTGCTAAACTATAAACATACTGCACATTAAAATTGCATTTTGAAATATATCATATGTAAATATATGGAAAAGTGAAAGAATTTTTATTTATACAATAATATTTTTACTCACCCCATAGCCGGCTACTGGTCCAATACCATGTCCAAGGTAGGGATCGGCGTATTCACGCCCGTAACTAAAAAAAGCAATGCATACACACATTAAAAATACTGTGGTTACATCAATCTTCACGATACACAGGAATAAAGTGTATTGTCTGATGTACAAAGGTTTCCATGTTGCGTGCACAAAAATAGGATAAAGAGGCAAAAGGAGATACAAACGTTAGGACGTGTCTTTAAAGGTTTCGAAAGGACTATCAGGGTTTTCGACAGGTGTATCGGGTTGCGTCTGGATCTCGGTGTATCTGCGACTTCTAAGAGCTCTACCACGTCGTCGTGTTCGTCTGCAAGGAACGAACTCTTCATGTACATATGTATATCATTATTGACAATCACTGAAATTAATTAACCCCTTACGGTCCAAAACATTTATTATCGATTAGAAGAAAATCATCGGAAAAACAAATTTCTGAGTATGCAAGGTGTATATATACTCTCATATGCTCACATACTTCTCACATCAAGAAATTAAAAAGATGTACATATACGTCCTCACAAATATCTATCAATATGTATATTCTTTATCTAAACGTATCTAATGTAGACTCTATCGTTTTATGTAACATAGCAATTACGAATGGTTTGAAATCAGCAAGTGCTTGAGTATGTTATGCACTCATCTCAATGAGCATATGTGACACCTTGATGCTGTGTTTAAGTCAATATCGCGTCGTATATATTGATGTATAATAATATGTAATGTACTCAAATGTATTCATGCATAGTATATAACAATTACATATGTCGATGTATAAAATATAATAATATATAATATATCGATGCACTAAGTGTAACAATATACAATATACCGATGCATCAAATATAACAACAACGTATATATTGCTGCGCTAAATATAATGACAATTATACCGATGCATTAAACATGATAGCAATAAATAATATATGAATGTAAAATATAAACAATATAAAATATGTCGTAAAATAGAATTGTCACACATGTAAGATCAGTAATGGAGTTAAGAGACGCCGGCGCTTTCAGTATCTGTTGATATATCGAGAAGAGAGAGGACCGTAAGGGGTTGACTGGGATGAAAAAAGGAAAGAGCAGCAATTGGAGCCCGAGGGATAAAAGCGAAAGGAGAGGTCGTACGAGGAAGGTAAGCGAGAGTGGTGCTTACCCCGCGACTGCGGCATATCCTGCGACCGGTTGTGCCGCAGCTGCAGCTGCGCCGTATGCGCGCGCAGCCACTGCCGTGTAGGTCGCTGCAGCTGCGTAGGTGGCCTGCTGAGCCGTCGAGAGGGGTGTCTTCAGCAATGGTGACGCTGCAGCTGCTGCTGCCGCGGCCTGAAACAAGAACCATGACCCGCCATGCAAGGCTCAAGCAAGCTCCAAGACAGACCAGACAAGGGTGTCCTAGCCGGAGGATACGCTACCAACGCGCCCTCTTACCATTTACCAAAGGTCCTTGCACGTTTACCAAATATTGCGTTGCCAGCTACGATCCTAAAGGAATCGCTCTGTGTGCTCGTTCACGCTCGGAAGGAGCTGCTGTTCCTCTTTCAGCGGATTTTAACTGGAGGGGGATCGAGTGGACATTGATTGGATGCCTCGATGGTCAGTTACGGTTGCTAATGAGACGTGACTGATGTGGTTACTATAGGTTCTTGGATACTTTGTGGAAATTGTTGATGTTGACTGTTAACTTGTTAATTCTAGAGGGACTTTTTATTCTGATTACTACTAGATTTGTGAAGTACTTTGATATTATGGTTTTAGGAATATTAATATTGCTGAACTTGAGAATTAAGTATTGAATTCTAGAATGAGTACTTTAATATTTAGAGGGATTCTTAAACACTGCAATGTTCAAGTGTTTGAATTTTGATGTAGAGTTCTTGAATATTTATTGGAATTCTCAAGTATTGGAATCATATTCTCAACTTGCATCCTAAATAAAAGTCCTATATATAAAAGTTTGAAAACCAGAATTCTTTGAAAACACCGAGACAGTCAACAAGTAACAATCCCGATATTGTTATGATTTGTGCAAGGGACAAGAATGGGAATTTCTCTACAATTCTATCTCTCTACGTGCTCCTCGTCCAATTTTCACAAACTTCTCGTTCCTTCTTTTTATTTGATGTCGTGCAAGGACCCTTGTAGACGCGTTTGTGCGGTGCACCGACGAAACATCAACGTACTCAACCCTCCGATTTTTCCTTCTTTTTTCCACCACATTCGCAGCGTTTTATATAAAGTTGATACAACTTTGATACTCGGAACGATACTCGAGCGTCGTACGGCGTTGTTTCGTCGACGCACGATGATGGTGTGCAGGTAATCAAAAGTTTCGAGCACTCAGCTAAAACGTGGTTCTCGAAGCTACTGTTTGTTGTTCGATCAAAAAAGCATCAGGAGATGTGCCTTATGTACAAAAGATGATGCGGAAATGATACAGTTTGCTCGTTAAAATCCATTCATCGTTCATTGATGATGATGTTTCATGTTAGCTACTATAACACAAAGAACGTGTGTGTCCAACTATTGTTTCTTTCATTTCGTCTATACTCAACTATCAAGATTATCCTTAAGGTGTTGCAATATTCTCGATCGGTGTTATTTCAAAAAACAAGAGCACTTTATCATTCTTTTCCTTTCATATTCCCAATCTCGTATGAACAACCTATAATTTTTAACAAAAGTCTTATTGTGTTTTAAGGTATGATTATACATACAGGTATGATACACATGCTCAATATTTTGATATGTTGAAACTTCGATACAAGACTGGGCATAGAAGAGGAAAGAAGGAACAAAATATTCTCATTTCACGAACAGAGTCGTCGAACAAAACCTTCTACACGAGGGAAATGGTAAAGAAACAGTTACACAGGATTGCAGGGAAATTCGCGTACAAAAGGGCGGGAAATTAGATACGAAGAGCAATTTAGCGGCGAGATGATAACCGTTCCAGATAAGTCTCGAACGCGGAAAGCATCGATATTCGCGTCGAGATTAAGATATATCCCCGGAGGATGCCATTTATCGTGGAAGGAAACGCGGAATCTACGTGCATGCATCTAGACTAGAGTGTGCAATTGTATCAGCGAAAGGCGGATATTCCTTTTACTACGAAATCACGTTACTTCGTTGAATTCCTCGTAATACCCGAAGAATTTTTTTCCATTTAGCTCTCCGTCCCCTTTCAGCCGACTATTTCGCCGACGAGAATCCTCGAGTTCTCGCGTTTTTCACGGGATTACGAATCGAAACGGGGCTCAACCGTGTCATCGTATCTTGCAGAACACTCAGGAACGCCGAAATTAAATCCACCTCTTATTCTGGCCCCTGTTTTATTAAACCTCTCGTCCCTAATCCTCAAATTACATTATCCACGAGGAAACCTTTCGCCAAATCTTTGCGATTCTATTCGAGCAAAATCTGGAAAATCTCGGATTTATCTCGTCCTCGTCTTCGCACTAATTAATGCTAATTGTCCGGACAAATAATTCTGACTTTGGGACCATTAACCAAAATTATTGCTTTCACGTTTCAGATTTTATATTTTCCGTGCCAGATGTCTGTCATATTTCATTCAAATAAAGAATGGCCGCATATGTCAATCGACATTCTTATAATTTATTTTCAATTTAAAAGTAATTTAACAGTGTTCATTCGTTTCGATCTTTCAAGACTCCCAATTTTTAATTTCGATATATAACTATATGTACATTTGAATGTATGTATAACTACATCTATGGTATATTTATGATGGAAATTTTATTTAGCATACTCAAACAAAAATGGCAAGTTCAAACGAGATAAGATGTTAATTACTAGAAAGTTAGCTAGGCAGTAAAATTTTACAGGATTACCAAATGCAAATTAAATCCCTTTATTGTAGTCCCTTCCGGGAATATTTCAGAATTAAAACAGCGTCGGAAAGTTTCTACGGAACACAGTAACTCGCATGATACGTTCTTCGGAGCAATTAAAGACTCAAGTTTTTTGCGAATGACAGAGTAATTTTTTCCGCGAATTTTCTTACATCCAGAGTGCACCTTGCAAAATGTTCCTTCGACCACGGAACGCTCACCGCCGGAACAGAAACATTTTTCAAAGGCAAGTGATTAATGATTACCTTCCCCGGGAAATTCATTTTCTTTCCTGGGCGACGTATCGAGAGAGCTTGCCATAAATCATGAACCATTCTGGTTAATAATCATTATAGTCTCCTCAAATTATTTAATTAGTTTCAATAATTTTATCTTTGAATTGCAGCAATTGAACTATGTGGTTGTAATTTAACGTTCTAAAATGTGTTCTAAATAAAATATGTTTTATACGGTTTATTTAATAGAAGATATTTAGCGGAGAACGTCAGGCGTGAAATGGTAAGGTTCGTAAACGAGCGTGGCTTTTCAGAAAATCCTTAAACGATTCTCGCATGTGATACTCGATTTCAGCGTGGTTAAAAACCACTTTTCAAGTAGGGGTCAATTAACTCTCGGTTATTTTACTTGGAGGACGGAAGAACGGAAACCACCGTTACAGCATCTGTCCCGTTGCTTCCTCTCGGTACCATTTCCCTTTTTTCCACCGTATTTCCGGTCCCTTCCCGCGTGCAAGCTCCACCGTGAAACCGCAACGTGGATCCCCGCGTTTACACCGGCTCGCTTCACGGGTCAGATGTTACGTTAACGATCTCCTCTCGACGTAACCTTTCGTCGACAGCCACGAAAACGTGACTCAATAATTGCTCTCGTCCATCGTTACACTACTTTCGCGATTTATTCGAGCGGAAAAGTCCATCGGACAAAAATTCTTGTTTTAAGGCATTCTTGTTCGACTATAATGGCCATTTACAGATGATTGGTCCATTTATACAGAAAATTTCATATAATATGTACAAGGTGGTTTACAATTTCTAAATGCATCGTTGAAAACGCGATAGTAGAGGAAAATATTTTACGTAGCAAATGTAGCCTTTTATAGGTGAAGGTCTTTCAGAGAGTTTAGGGTCAGAACGTATTTGTGAAGTTATTCAAGGTAACATGAACAACTACACTCACCTTGAATAACTTGCAAAATATGCTTGTTAAAAACAGTTATTTTTATGCAAAAGTTCTGTGGTTTATAGAGACCTGTTTTGCAAAATTGCATATATCTTATAAGATACCGATATGTTTCATTGATGGAACCATTTCAGAGGTCCAAGATCAACTTCGTTATTTTAAATAGTACACTATACTTTTTATGCCAAGATGTTGAATAAAACAACACATAAAAATTCGCAAAACGTCTCCACTTATAAGAAAAGTACATGCACACGTGTTCTAACTAATGGAATATTTTTTTGAACAAAAAAAAAATGTCACTTTTCCTACAAGGTATGCAATTTGCATAAACCACCCTGTACATACAGCAGATGAAATTGGTAAACGCGAACAAATTTATCTAGCAACGTTTAGAAACTTCGTGACGCATTAATTTCCTCCGGCTCCATTTTAAATTCAATATTCTGCTCAAAAAATGGTGAGAAAATTTGCATAAGAACGAAGCAAATAGAAAAAAGCGAGATCGAATCCGTATACAGCGAAGATAAAATCGTTAACGAGGCACATCGAAGACGGAAGCGGTACGAAATACCCGGAATGAAGCTGTCGGACGCGCGAAATGACGCGACGTTGATTTATGAAGGCTTACGATGGCTGGCGCAGTTTCCACGGGTTGCTAGACCGTTCCCTGGAAGCTCGTAAATTCACAGGGAGGAACTACGTGGCCAGTTTCGTGTGCCGGGTCAAGACAAGCCCCGAACCGGAAGGGGATTCGAGCCGGTGCGGTGGTGCGAGTTCGCGCGGAAATTAGACGCGGAAAATTTCGTGGTCTCGATTCGATGCACGTGCGACGTCAGGAAATTTACGACATTATGTTTCTCCTTCGTATCTGCCAGAATTTGCTCGAACGTTTTCGTATCTGATTTATTCGTACTGCATCCGTTGGTGAATTATTTAATTGGACATCTTTCGTTTATACGATACTTGCACCGATGCGATTATTAATCAGAGACTAATTTCGGACTCTGAGCTGTTCGTTGCGATAACTTTCCAGGTGTAATTTTGCAAGTTACTCGCCGCTAATCGCTCGACAATGTACAGTTCGGTGCATGGAGAGTTTAACTTGGTTAAAGGAAGGAGTGGGGAGGCTCCTCCCACTAATCGCTTGATTTGTTCTTAGTAGGAGGCGGGGCTAAACTGTCGACGCGAATCTTGCCGAAATCGAGGAAGAGGGAGGTCGATTCTTCCATTGTTCGTAATGGCGGAAAACTGTCGATGCACGTAACTGTACTCACAGTACAAAGCCTAAATTACATTGGTATAGTAAGCAAAGAGTATACTAGCCTTCTAGTGTATTAGAATATATGAAAACTTCATTCGATACAATTCTTTTAATTTTTCCTAACTTACCCCTCTTCCTCTCTGTCTCATCCTTTCCTTAAAAATTTAATTTCATAAAAATAATACTGAGCTATTTAATACTTAACTATACTTTGCAATTTATAATAGTCAGTTGGTATACTCTATTACGTAGTCGATCAATGTAATTTAGGCTTAAGGTGTCTGAATGAAATTTGGATTAAACTGTTGGCAGAACTAATTCCATAGAAGGTTGAATCTGCCGAAGGGGTGAAAGGGGCGAGGATTAAGAGCAACTCTAAACTAACTAAACAACTTTCTCTAAAATACTCAACGGAGTGCTCAACGATCGCTATGTTTCTGAATCTTCGTGTCAATGATAGAGGAAGGAACATCGGAAGAGGTTTTTCAAAGACGAATTTCCGCGCTAGAGAAAGGAGAACTTTGAAGTGTAGCACGAGGTAGAATCACTAATTCAAAACAAGTGATGTGAAAAATAAATTGAGTAACTTACGTACTTGTAATTATTCTAAATACATTGCTGACCAACTGAATTTCTTTCTTAAATAATATACTTTTAAAATGATAATATGAGATCAGATTATTCAATTTACGAATGAACCCCACAGGGGTTGGTCAGCAACGCTCAAGTTCAACGAGAGTTATGTACAGTTACTAAATATTCTAAATTCTCAAAAATACAGTCGCTCTACTTGAAAGCGATCGATCGAAAAATGTAAAAACAAAAAAAAACACCGAAAAAAAACACTCTCTAACAGTGGTATAACTAAAAACAAAGGAGACGAAACAAAATACTACGAACAGCATGCTGTTTACAACCGTCGCAAAGACCACACTCGGGAAATGAAAGAAGCGCAGAACAGAGGAAGCGTATATGTATACATAATATATAGAACTGCAACGACACCGCAGTTGTATTACTGGAAAGGGTGAACAGACCAAGAGTAACAATAGAAAGAAAAGAAACATTTAACAATACTAAGAAAATGTGACGTGTCGATCAAGCAAATTTTCGACGATCGGTGAGCACTCCTGATCGGCCGGTCCAAACAAGGGGCCAGCGAGAAGACAGGAGAATAAATAGAGGTAATAATAAATAAAGGGGGTTGGGGGAGAAAAAACAGACAAACAACGGGCGAAGATAATTCACGGGCGGACCCTTAAAATTCCTACCTCCAGGGCGGGTGCTTTAGCCTGAAACACAAACGGCATACCTGAAAAGAAATTCGGCCAGATCGTGGGGGGTGCGGGAATTAGGGGTTGTTTCTTTGTTTCGCGTTGGACAAACGATTATTTTCGTCGTTGTTGCTTTGCGTTCTCCGGATACGTGTTTACTGTTCGCGTAAGACGAGTCTGTTGATTTTGGGGCGAGGAGAAATCGAAGGGGTGAGAAAAGAAGGGCGCGCGATGATCAGGCGACAAAATGCAACAAGATGCTGCATGATTTTGTGACGTGACAGGGTGCAATGCCACGGAACAGACGTTTCCTCCGATTTTGCAAGTAATCGTTATCGAATTGCAAACTGATTTTGTTTAGAATAGTGAAAATGGCTAAATGAATTGGTAAAATTGTAATTAAGTCTGCTGTGGACATATTTTCACTGTGGTCAATGTATCAACGCATTTCGAGGATTCTGAATCGAGAAAACGCCTTTTGTTAGAACAGCATGAAATAGATTCTGATGAAAATCGATTCGAAATAGATGAAATTAAGGGTGTTAACACGTTCAATCTCGTTGGGATTTCAGAATTCTGTCAATCTGTCAATCCTTTCGACATACACGTACGAACGACAATTGTTACCCATCATTAAATAAAATTACTATCACATTAATAATCCTAGTTATCTACAGATTATCTGTTCGTATCAAACGAGTTAGAACTCGAATTGAAAATGCAATCAAGTTTACATATTTACAAATAACTCGCACAGATTGAACGCGTTAAAACAAACAGCGGGGAACCTCGGCGAAAAATAATCCGCAAAAACTGCAAAAGAGCTCGTTTACAAAATAAACCATCAACCGAAAATTAATTTCGCGAGCTCTCTTTTCCGAAGGCGCATGAATATGTTAAAAAATTTCCCATTAAATTCCGGGCGTGTTTCATTTTCACGGTGACACGTGGTCGAAACGAGAGCATAGCCGGCTAAATGAATGCGGTACGTCCGGAATTAATTTTCATTCCCGGTTTTAAACGGAATCGAGTGTATCGTTTGGAAACAGGATGTCGGACGAAGCTCGCAAAAACGATAGCCGTCGTTACTGCTGTTTCTCTGCTCTTTTGCAATTCTTTCCTCTTTTTCTTCCGCCGCTCGAACCCGGGAGAGATTCGCCGTGAACGTTTTCGTGAAACTCGCGGCGGGGGGTGAAAAGAGGGGTAGAAAAAACAGACGAACAGGCGGGCGAGAGTGACGACAGATGAAAGAACGTAGAAACGAGATAGGAATGGCGTTAATTGTTATCGGGCTCTCTGCGTTTCACGTGTGTGCAAGCCTGGAAAAACGTGTCAACTAACGTCAGCTGTTGCTTGAGGCCATTCCAGCTAAACGGGTCCGGAACAGTAGCAGACTTTAGTCAATATTTCTCTGCCTTCTTTTCTCTTTGCTCTATGTTTCTTTTTTTACTCTCCTCTATCTCTCTTTTTTTTATTTTTCAACTCTGCTTAGCGTTCGTTTCGTTCTTTGAACGCTACGTGCTCTGTTTCCTTCGCGACTGACCGGCGATTTGCGGTTCGACATTCTTCGAACTGGGTCAAGTATTTTTATTCCTACTTGTGGTAAACGATCTTTGATCCCGTTTTTCTTTCGTATTATCACTAACGGCTTGTACACGAATTCATTGACAACGGAGTTTTTGATGTAGCAAGTTTTTCAGCTTATATTTTAAAGATCGAAGTTTTTAAGCCAAGAGTGATTTGCGGTTCGTTCCTCGAACTGGGTCAGGTATTTTTATTCCTACTTGTGGTAAACGATCTGGGATCCCGTTTTTCTTTCGTATTATCATTAACAGGTAGTACACGAAATAATTGACAATTGAGTTTCGAATGCAGAAAGTTTTTACGCTTATATTTTAAAGTTTGAAGTTTGTACACTAAAAGCGATCTGCGATGCTTTCGATATTTCTGAAGTGGGTCAAGTATTTTTATTCGCTCTTGTGTTCAGACATTTGAAACCCAATTTTCCTTTCGTATTATTCTTAACAGATTTTATACAAATTAATTAGAATAGGGACTTGAATATCTCAAGCTTCTATACTTATACTTTGCACTTTGAAATTTATAAACCAATAATGGAACAAAATGTAAGGGAATGAATATTACTTGTCACGTTCAATGTATCCGTGGACGATAATCGAAGGAAATCGATGTGGAAGTAACGGTCGAAACCAGATTCATTTACCAATTAGTTCACGACAATTTATCAGCAGCGCTTGAAAGGTGATCGACTGAGCTGACGTTTTAATCTGACTACAGGAGTAGTTCTATTTAATTAAAAACTCATTCGTCGCCGCTTCGCGTTCCGGAAACAGAGCACCGGCGACAATTTCCGCCGGAAAATCAGGAAAATGTTTGTGTCTCACCTGTAGCCTGTAGTTGGGATCCTGCGTCGCTGCGTGTGCTGCTAGGAACGGGTCGTAATAAACGCTGCAAAATAAAAATTATCATCATAAATTTCATCTCAATCGTAATTTTCTCAAGCTGCTTTTCGAATTTCCTCCGCTTCCCTTTCTAATTATGTAATTCCAACGGATATTAAAAATGCAGTCAACGAAAAGCAGCTGAATATTCGTTTTCAAAGCCGTAACTCGCAAGAGGTAGAAAATGGAGATAGTTAACGAAACTCCATTTCTATCTCCAGTATTCTTCCGTTTTGTGGACGTTCGAGCTCTCCGAGGTCGATTACCAATAATATAGCATCGAAGGATTCAATTTAACTTTCTGGTTCCATTCATCGGAACCATTCGCGATAATATGATTGATTTTGATTGAATTTTGAAATTGGAGTCGCGGTGAATGCGTTTAGGGAATCTGAGGAAGGGACTCGAGCATTTAGAGATTCGACACCTTAGTAATTTAGTGATCTGGGGATTTAGGGATTCGGGAATTTAGAGATTAGGGGATTTAGGGATTCGGTGAATTAAAAATGGGAGATTTAGGGATTCGAATATTTAGAGATTCGGGAATTTAGGTGTCGGGGATTTAAAGATACGGGTATTTAGGAATCTGGGGTCTTAGAGATTTTGGGATTTAGGGATTCGAATATTTAGGTTTTCGGGAATTTAGGTGTCGGAGATTTACGAATTCGGGGATTTAAAGGTTCGGTGCTTTAAGGATCTGGGGATTTAGGGATTTGGAGATTTTTATATTAGGGGATTTAGGGATTCGGTGATACAGAAATTTGGAGATTTAGGGATTCGTATATTTAGGCATTAAGAGATTTAGATTTTCGGGAATTTATGTATCGGGGATTTAAAGATGGGGGATTTAGGAATCGGGGACTTAGGGATTCGAAGATGTATACATTCGGAGATATACATAGAAGTTCGTGAATTTAGGAATTTTGTGGTTTTAAGAATTCAGGAGTTTAAGAGCACTCATGGATTTAGAAGTTCGGGGATCAAGAGATTCGGTAATGCAGAAATTTGGGGAAGTTAGGAATTTCAATATGTAGAAATTTTAGGATGTGGGTGTTTTAGAGAACAGAAATTTGGGGATGTAAGAATTTTGGGTTCTTAACAATGTCAACATTTAGGAACATAAAAATCCAAAAAGGTAGAGATGCAGAGTCGAGAGAATACAGAAATCCATAGAACTAGGAGTTTAAGGACGTAAAAGGAGTGTACAGGTTTCAAAGCGTTTGATCAATTTTTTAACTGGAACACCGGCAGTCGATTGCGATACAGAGACGAGATTAGAGTTACTCGTCCATCATTTTCACTCTCCGTTGGCTTGATTCGTCACTGGTTATCTACGATTTCAGCAAAGTGAACGAAAATTCATAAATCACGGCTCGCACCGTAGACGCCCTTCCACCGAATACCGCGTCAGGATGATCGGTGAACCTTGCAGCGGGAAAACGAACGGCAAAATGAACGATTTTAACAGGTTCTCGCACCGATGAATCGCAAAACCAACAGCGAACGCCATTCCCGAACGATAAAGTTTGCCGTTGATCGATGAACGAGCCTGCGATGTATCGATCGCTACATAATATTCCGTCGCCCTTTTTATCTCGTTCACGCCGCGCAGAATTAATTAACGGACGGCTATTTATCGACGTTCCAATTGGATTTTATTCAGAATGATTGCAGAAGTTTTTCAATTTGTATTAGCTTGCCGAGTGCTCTATACCCGATTTCGAAGGGTAGCAAGTCAACCACGATGTTATCGCATAAAGGTATCGGAAAATGGCACCTATGGTACTTCCGTTTAAAGCTTCAAGTTTAATGAAAATAATTACGCAAATGCTTCGGCAGCGTTTTCAATACAAAATGGCTGACTATTCGAACGTCAATGTACAGTTTCGAAAGGTACTTCGTCTGATATAAATTGATCACATAAAAGTATCACAAAATGGCACTTGTGATACATCAATTTACAGGTTAAAGTACGAAGAAAATAACTACGTAAACGCTTTATGAATATTGTTAATCAACAATGATTGATTCGATGTTGAAACAAATAATACATTATTCAGTAATAGGTAAAGACTAAGGTGTGATGGGTCTATTGTTTGCTTCGTCAAAGAACCACTCACTTCGAGTTAAGAATATCGATGAATCGTGTATATAGGCATTTTCCTTAGACTTTAAGCTTTACACTGATATGCCATAAGTGCTACTTCGTGGTAGTTTTATGTCATCAAATCGTTACTGACTTTATGTGCCTCGAAATAGATCATCATTTGCTGTAACCGGCAATCAGCAATTTTATATCGCGAACTTTAATGGTGGTTTTATGTGGCCATTTTCACGGAACTTTAAATTGATATAACATAAATGGTATTTTACGATACTTTTCAGTCATCAAATTTGATCAAACTTTTTGTGGTACATCGTTTGATCAGCAAATTTTCTGGACAATAAAAAAATTAACCGTATCTCTTGTGAACCGTGAATGTAACTGAAAATAATTTACAGATGTCGCGACTTTTATCGAACCTCCTATAACCCTCCTGATCAATTTTGTTTTGAACACCGATCATCCAGTCGCGTTTTCAACCAGAAAGACGCCTGTAATCGCTGAAAGAAATTCGTCTGCGTTAACTACAGAGGCCGTGGGTCATAAATCGGTGATCCTTCTCCGAAAGATCGTGCTTCGTTAAAAAGAGGTTAGATCGGTGCATGCGTGTGCAGATATTTCGACAAGCAGGCTAACGAGCAAGACACGTGCACCAAAAGCAACGGGGTTACTCGACGTGTGCTGGTTTTCGATGACACTCGATGATCCTCCAGCCACGTCGACAAATTGGCAGAATTCTTGACGCCTCTGTGAACCGAACTCGGCGATACGTGAAATGTAAATTTCCCTACGGAAAATTGTGGCGCTAACGTCGACCATTGATTTTTTCTCCACGGTGATTGCATTAAAACTTCATATACAAGAATATAGGTTAGTGGCGAACCTGAGCTTACACCAGTTCAGTTTACAGCGCACTTCAAATTTTTATCACCTTAATGATTCTGGCTTTAGGAAACTTGTATCAGATGCTCTGTTGTAACTGGAGTTTCACGTTGAAATTGTTATATATTTTATGTGCAAACAGAAATGTTAGAAAGAATTTGCAAATGTATATCATGAAATTATGAAATCTTTTGCACTTTTCATTCCAGCTCTTGTTTCATTGAAATGAACTATGTAACAGAATTGTCAGTTAAAATCTGTACAAATTTTGCTATTTCTGAGTCTGATGTGTGAAATGCAGCAACAAATTTGGACACATCACTGTGATTGTGATTTAATAAATTACTTGCAATAAAATTTGACAGTAGCAGTTTCTTCTACCAAACACATATTTTACCTAAGAAAAAGTCTAAAATAACTACACAAAAAATTCATCATCATCTACTTCTAAGTGCCTACTTAAACTCTTTTCTATAAAATGATGAATTTTAATAAAATGATCTCTCTCGCAGATATAAGAGTCGCCAAGTCCGAAACAGCCAACACACGATCGAGTAGCCCGTTGTATAAAAAGGAAGAAGCACAGTGTGGTGTACTTACGCCGGAGCGAAGGGATGCAGGGCCGTGGCTGCAGCTGCAGCTGCAAGTGGCCCCGGGTTCCTGGCGAGGGCCAATGCTGCTGCACTTGTCGGGAAAGCCGCCCTCGCAGCTCCTACTCTTCCTCGTTGGATGGCGACTCCTCTCAATGCCGCGGCTGTAACAACACACGCAAACGCACATGCGAATACTGGCCTACCTTCGTTTTAAGCGTTTTATCAACTGGTGAGTTTGCCCGGCCATGACCGCTTCGTTGCTTCGTATCCAGGTCGACGACGAGACATGACGCTGAGATCGACTTTCAGGATGGACTGAGGGACACAGAGGCGCGACGAGATATTAGCGCCCTCTATGCGGAGGTGTTTGATCACGATTGAGGGACTTTACGACCGTTTGTTCAGACGTCGGGTTAACTTTGAAGGGATGGTGATTCGAAATTTAGGCTGTCGAGACGAAGAATTTGATGTCGACTTTTAGCAGATTAAGTGGATGGAGGGATCAGAAAAAGGAACATCTGTGGAAGATATTAACGCCCAGAGGAATTTTGGTTCCACCCCATTTCAGGACTGTGGAATTTTCACTCTACCTTCATTGCTTCGATATTTTTTGATCAATCGAGACAAGGTTAAATTAGTCAGGATTGCCGAAATCTGGGTGACACTTTGGATTGTCAAGTATCGAGATAAGAAAGTTGAGGTTTGATGTTTACATCGATCTTCACGAAACTAAGTGGACGTAGAGACTGTTGATTATTTCGGACATATGAAAGAAGTCCTCCATATAGAAGAATCTTCAGTCTTCCTCAGTTTTATTCCTCTATTAAATATAGTGATATCACTAAATTGAGCAACTAAGGGAGACTACTACTGAGGCAGAAACTGGAGTAGCAACGAAATGACTCAAAATGTGACACCAAAATCCATTTCCAGAAGAAACATCTGATAGCTGCTACAAAGATTGAGAAGTACTTTATGAACATGAGAGAACAGAGTCTTTAATGCAAGATTATTTCTGTAGTCCTAATCAATTATTAGAACAGCATCTCTAAATCAGACTCTGTGTTAAGACACCCGACGATGTGATTAGACCTAACCTCGATGCAAGGTTATTTCTCTATTACTCTAATAGCAAAAACTCTCTATGAGCTCATCACTTAAAATCGAATCGAGGTTCTACAAAAGAACCCACCACAAATGAGCGAACAGAAAGATCACCAGAAAAGAAATGGTATTCTCTTGAAACAGCTTAAACATCCAAATGGGAGATCAGGCGAATGAGAAACGACGCTGGTGCAAATGGTTATTTGAAACCAAATGTTCTAACCGAGACGAAGAGTACCAAGGTGGACCATCGACGTCCACGTACCGTGACAAGTCACCTGGACGATTTATACCCAAACCCGTGAAGTCTATTATGAAAACCCACATGTCTACGAGGGATCCGATGCGTACTTCGTCGGTTAGGTTCATATTACCGGGGCAGAAAGTGGTTCATCGAAGACCGAAGAAGCTGAGCTTTCTGGACAAGTGTAGGAAATTCAGCGAGACGCCAGCTTTCAAGTTGATCCTTTGTGTACTATTCGGACTGTTGCTACCTTGCATCTTGATTTATGTGACTCTGTATTATATGAGCAAGATTAGAACGAGGAGACAACAAGGTAGTGGAAGATGGAATAGCTGACGAAAAACACGTTCTTTGCAAGAAAATGTAACGTGTAATTAATTATTATTAATATTTAGACTGGTACAGTGAGAATTGAGGTTCTATCTAGTAGTCTAATCCTGCATTATTTTCAAATTGAAATCTGTAATTTAGTATTATATGTGATATTACTGATCTTTACCAATTTACCAATTTAATATTACTAGTATCTGAAGTTGTATGTTATAGCTTTCGTCGGTAATATATTAGATTTTACTTCTTTCTTGTTACCTTCTCGAATTCTCAAAGAAATCACAAAGTCCGTTAATCGTCCTCGTTATCGCGGTTTGTAAAACGAACCTGGAACACGTTCAATCGACTCGAACGACGAAAGGATCCTTTAAGTTGATCAAAGCCGAGGAAACGATTAAAGAGCAGATCTCTAGATTGAAGAAGGAAAATCGGCCGATTGATCAAGTTCTACGAGGAAATCGAGCTCTCCGAACCAAGTACAGATGATTTCCCGTGAAAAGCGCGTCTAGAAATTGAACGAAAGCTTTTAGCGTTCGGGCAGCTCGACGAGAAAATTCGTCGGGGTCGTTTCAGCGATCGTTCGAGCAACAATTAGGAAGAAATCGCCTCTTCGACGTGGTCGTTCGTTGATGGAACTGGAACCATCGGGGACGTCCTTTTTGGACCCGGAAATGGCGGTGCGCGCGGCGTTTCCGGACACCCATTGATCACGAACGATTCTCGGTCCTTTGATCCGGACTTTCATCAATAAAATCTGATGTTTCTGCCTACCTTTTGTCCGTGCCGTTGCCTTTCGTGGCTCGGAGAACTAACTCGCCTCGTTTCATTTCACCTTCGTGGGGTAACCACCCACGATGCCCATTTTGGAGAGATCATTTTTCATCTTTGCAATTGTCAGATTTGTTAATATATCAAATTTTTTTATTTTATTGCTTCAACATTCATAATCTGTACTCATATACTTATAAGTAGACTTATATACTGTATTATTTCTTCTGTTTCAATATACTTATATACTGCAATATTTCTAAATCAACAAGTTTTTATATGTACAAATTACTAGGTTCATAGACTGTCAAATTACTCAATTAGAAAATTCTCAAGATCTAGTATTTAAAAATTTCAAATGTCCAAATTCTTAAATCAATTAATTCAAAAATTTCTGAATTTTATATCCCCAAATTCTTAAATCCCTAAATTCCAACATTTCTAAACTTTGCAATTCCCAAATTCTCAAATCCCTAAATTCTAACATTTTCGAATTTCATAATCCCCAGATTCTCAAATCTCTAAATTCCTACATTTCCGAATTTCTATATCTCCAAATTTTCAAGACTCCAAATTTCAAAATTTCCGAATTTCATAATCCCCAAATACTCAAATCCCTAAATTCTAAAATTTCTGAACTTCACAATCCCAAAATTTGGCGATCCCCAAATTCTCAAAATCCCAAATTCTAAAATTTCCGAATTTCTAAATTCCCAAATTCTAAAATTTCTGAACTTCACAATGCCCAAATTCTAAAATTTCCGAATTCTCAAGTTTCCCAATTTTTAATTTCCCGAATTCTAAAATTTCCAAATTCTCAAGTTTCCCAATTTCTAAATTCCCGAATTCTAAAATTTTGTACTTCACAATGCCCAAATTCTAAAATTTCCGAATTCTCAAGTTTCCCAATTTCTAAATTCCCGAATTCTAAAATTCCCAAATCCCCAAATTTTCATATCCCAAAATTCCCAAATTCCCAAATTCCTAAATTCCCAAATCGCCAAATTCCCAACCCCAAATATTAAAATTTTCAAATCTCCAAGTTCCCAAATTTCCAAATCCAAATTCCCCAATTTGTAACACACTAATCTCCAATATCAAAATACCGATGAAATTACACACATATGCATATAAAATGATCTCTCCAAGAAGTGGACATTCATCAGGCGATTAGTACGAAGCAAAAAACGAAAACAGGCGTTGCTGTATGAGCTAAAGGATTGTATACAACGAGCAACAACAGTAAACAACAACAATCAACAATAAAAAAACAACAACAACAACGGAATAGTATTGTTAACAATCAAACTACCGTGTGGTTAGCGTAAACAAGAACGGGAGTTAAACTCTGTTTGAGACGGGGAAGACCGGCTATATATCCGGCACTATTTTAGTGTCCAACAGTTTCAGTGCATCGAGAGTAAAACTAGAGCGTGATGCATTTACAGCAGGCACATTCCAAAAAACAGGTCTTGTAAGGTGTGGTAAGAGTGAAACAACAAAATCAGTCGCTACGATTTGATCTGTGGTCAAAATTCTGATATTCACATAATTCAATGATAAAATTATATTTAAATAGATATACTAAATTCTTTGGACTACTAACAAAATACATTTTTAGACTACGACTAGTAATTTAATAAATATTTATACTACAACTAGTAATTTAGTAAATTCTTAGACTACAACTAGTAATTTAATACAATTCTTAGAGTACTCATCTCAAGTTCTCAGGTTCATCTCTTAAGGTAAAAATAATTGAAGAGAATATTTGGGGGTTGAAAATTGTAAATTTCAGATTATTTTACCAGCAATTAATCATGACAAAAATAGAAGATAAACTCTCGAAATATTAGAAAGATAAAAAAAGGAGTAATCACTTTTCAACCACAGATCGATAATCGTCGAGAGTGGAACGTCGCCCTAAATGGCGTGTCAGGTTCGTTAATTACGTACATCGATAAAATGCGTGGCCAGAGTGAATAAACAGGGGGTGAGAGTGGGATTTTAATGGTGTAGAACAGAAAGAAACAAAACGGAGTATCGTGCTGCTGGAGCAACAACCGGTGCGAACCGTGCCGTTTCCGGTGTATTCTCACGGTGGACGGTCTCGTTTCTACGAAATCAAAGATCCCTTCGATGCTATTATATCATTTGCGTTACGTCGACATTGTGTCGAAAAGGTAGGAAAAGGAGAGATAATATGGACCAATGGGAACCGAATAGGTCAGAAAAATTCGAGATTCGAGAGATTGCCTCCAAATCGTATTTATTGTGTACTGCACTCTTGTTTTATGGTCTTGGGAAAGGTTTGCAAATTTGAGTTGCTAATTTTCAGATTTATATTTTTGGGGATTTGGTATTTTTAATTTTTATTAATTTGGTAAATTTCTAAGTTCCTACATCCCCAAATTCCTATGTCCCCAAATAATTAGGCACCCCGAATCTCTACGTCCCCAAATTTCTAAATTTCCAAATTCTTACATTCCCAAGTTCCTACATCCCCAAATTTCTAAATTTCCAAATTCCTAAATTCCCCAGCTCCTAAATTCCCAAATTACTACATTCCCAAATTTCTAAATTCCCAAGCTCCTAAATTCCCAAATTCTTACATCCCCAAATTTCTAAATTCCCAAATTCCTAAATTCCCAAATTCCTACATCCCCAAATTCCTAAATCCCCAAATTCCTAAATTCCCAAATTCCTACATCCCCAAATTCCTAAATTCCCAAATTCTTACATCCCCAAATTTCTAAATTCCAAAATTCCTAAATTCTTATATCCCTAAATTCCTACTTCCCCAAATTTCTAAATTTCCAAATTCCTACATCCCCAAATTCCTACTTTCCCAAATTTCTAAATTTCCAAATTCCTACATCCCCAAATTCCTACTTCCCCAAATTTCTAAATTCCCAAATTCCTAAATTCCTACATCCCTAAAATCCTAAATTCCCGAGTTCCTAAATTCCAAAATCAGCAACTCAGTAAACCCCAAATTCCAAGCTCCCAAAAATTCCAAATTTTTTACGAGAAATTAGTAAATTATCAGATCTGTCGAAGCGTGAACATCGAGTTATCGCGTAACAGAATGAGGGATCCTTTTAATTAATTCGTTCTAATCGCGCTGCTGGTAATCTGTCACGGTGCTCGAGCGATTACGCGGCCATTAAACGATGATCACTAATTAAGTTGATCGAGGCTGGGAACGCTGACTAATCTCGGCTCGAACACCTCAAACCCATGTCTCGAAAGGGGATCTTTGGAAAATCCAGGGAAGAATCGAACGGATACGAGGACCGTTCTCGATGTCGAAGAAATTGGATCCATTTGGATTCTCCAAGAGGGAGGCAATCTCTCGTTATTCGCAGAGGTTTCCGGTTTTGCGTGCCGAGGTAAAATGGTGTCTACTATTCGTTCTCTCCTATGGACCCTTCTTTTAACCCTTCTTTCAATCAATACCTCCTTACATGATATTCTCGTAAGGGTATTATACAAAACTTCTAGAACTTTCTAGAAATTTGTAAAATCTACAAATTTTATATTTTAGATTAAAATATTTGTGGTTGATAACTTTTTACTGTATTCTACTAGCTCTGAAATTTATAAGCGAATTTTTCATTTTAACCTCTTCAAGGATACTTCTGAACGTATTACGTGTGGACACACATGTGGACTCACATGTGGACATATGGACTCCCGTACGAATACATATGTGGACATACATATACATATGTATGGTCACATATGAGGACTCACATGTGGACACATATGTGGACTCACATGTAACTACATATGAGGTCCTTTCGTTTGTTTTCAAATTCGTCGATCAAAAGTTATGCATGTACGTGTTAACACTGATTTTGTATATTGTAAGTTCTTCAAGTTAACATCATCTCTGAAGAGGTTAATAAATATGCTACCAATGAGTTACATTTATGATGTACAGAATAAACTTCCACAATTTCTATATTATTCAAATCCTCCATACTAATTACACGATTTCAAGAGATTAAATAGAATGAGCTCAAATAATTAACGCGTTAAATTTCCACTGCAACGGATAAGCACAAAATTCTCGCATTAATTAAACAAATCATTAACAACATTAATCTGATAAGTGCATGAAATGAATCTCTCAAACTCCCGGTAAATAATAGAATACGAGAGGAAATAACTCGACGAATAAAAGGATATTTCTCGAATTCCCGATAAACATCTCTCAAATGCTTGGACAAATAAAATTTCTCGAATGCTCGGTAAACAAAAGATATCTCTCAAATTTCCAATAAATGAAAGAATACTTACAAAGAATATAATAATCCGATAAACAAAGGAATATCTCTCAAATACCCGACAAACAAAAGAACACCGTTCAATAAATAAAATACAAAGAAAATGAAAAAATATAATAACCAGATTAATAAAAGATTACAAATTTCTTGGCAACCACAAATATTTGTCATCCAACAATAAATTGCTCTCGAATAAACAATTCTATTAATAAACTGAAATTGTAAGAAGCGGAGCTCGATTTCCGTCGGCATCCGCATAAAAATAGGAGAACGAAAGAGACGAGAGGTGACAAGGGTGTAAAGGGGTGGGTCAGAGAGGAAAGGGTGTCGTGCTGGTGGTTTGGTTGAATCTCGCGTGATTTCCGGCTGGATTATTAGAAGACTCTGTACCTTCGTCTCGCCGCCGCCCTGGGTGCAAGGACAAGCGGTGCAGCTGCAGGGGATGGGGTGACCGCGGCTGCGGCGACCGCTGCAGCTGCAGCTGCCGATGGCGCCGCTGCACCTAGCCAACTCCACGGCATGGCCGGCAACCTGTATCCTGTTTTTGTCAGAAACTGTTAGTTCGTTACATCTCACCCATCTTCTAATCATTCTTCACCTACAGTCCGAACCTCTATTTCGACACCATGAATCATTCCTTCTACATTCTCAATTCTTTCCACCCCTTGCAACAATTTCCTCTTTGGGTCTATTTTTCAACCCCTTGCACTATTTCCACGAGTCTGACTCGTGACGCACTGGTACTTCAGTTGGGATCAATTGTAGTCGAATTTTGAATATGCTTCAATTTGGAGTTCAATTGCATAGTCGACGATTGAATAATACCATGTTGTCATAAAATTTTAACATTCTTTGTCTGTTTTGATATTGTAGCTGTGTTTAGTTAGTTCTGACTGACGCACCTGACAAATAGGTCATAGTGCAAGGGGTTAACGCTAAACCTACTGGTGCAATATGTAAAGATAAATACCTAAAGGGAGGCAACGTAGCAACCCCTTAACAAGCTCTGTAATTTAGAATAAGAAACTTGTTAAATCATTTTGATTGCTTCGGTAAGCTACACGAATTTTTTGTCCTGAAACTCAGCACAGATTGCAATAACACCTTCACAAATTTTGTAACTTGTTAAAAGGTCATTTCGACTCGGTAGGTTCAGCGTTAAAAACCTGCCCCACTTTATTTTCTGAATTAAATCGAGTTACATCTTTTAACTTGCTCTGATTACATAGAGGTTAACCTTTCGCACACTGCACCCTCAGGGAGGACACTTTAAACGATAAAACCACATCAGTGCAAAGAGTTAATTCTCTTTAAAGAGACCTTTTGACTTAATGTGTTGATAGCTGTAAAAATTCGAGTATACTTTGAATTTGATTTACAGCCCCAATTGACAAATGATAAAATCGATATGACATAATATAATATAAATTATTGACCTTTGCACATGTTCAGACATCAGACCGTCGAACTAAAATATAATACCTGAATTAAATCTTTAAAATCGTCAGTGCAACCTCATTCCGCTTATTATGAATGCAGAACCAGATTTTAATTTTAAATGTAAAATATTAAAATCCTTTCTAATTGAAGAAAATTAAATTTGTAATATCATTGATCAATCTACAAGTTAAAATGCAGCTGATTGATGTAGGCAAAGAAGGAAAATGACCAGTCCTGATCAGATGTCTGAATAATTACATGTATATTTTGTTGTTCGTGGTTCCTGATTCATGGTACCGATTAGGGGTTGAAAATGGCAGGTCGTAGATTAAATAGTTGTTTTCGTGAGCCGTGAATGATTGTCTGTGACACGGAACCCGTTATTCTAGAAAACTTCTCCATTTGTTTTGCTAAATGGCCGGTTATTAATAATGTAGTAGTTTGAATTGTTGCCGTGTTACAGGCGACACGGTCACGAATTAACTTCATTAATATTTCGCACCATCTTTTCGCGGCATTTTCCGCGCGAGCGAGCTGATTATTTTTAATTATTCCTCTCTTGTTTCCCTTTTCTTTCATTCTCGATAATTAACTTATAAAGAGATTATATCAGAAAGCTGGTATCCTCTTTCCAATTATCTAATTGCGATTCGATATTATTTTAAGACAGAGACCAACCATAGAGAAATCGATATCTGACCGCTTATAATTTCATTTACGATTACTGCTGTAGAAGCAAAATTGGATCCTGCAATCTACATTAAATCCCCGATTTAATTACGAACTTCAGCTCTAAAAATTGACAACAATCCTAAATTCAATTTGTAAACTGTGGAGAGAGATATACCTCAATGCGAAAGAAATTCGATACTGTTTCCACGATTCCTGTGCATGAATTATGTATAACAGGTAACTGGAGAATTCAGGTAACCGAAGATACAAAGAGAACACCATCAGGCAAAATGGACGTTCAAATTTCTCATGACACTATAGTCGACGTTTTAATTAAAATTCGATAACAATTATAAAATGTGATTTTCATTTTACAATCGAACATGTCACTGTCTCCTTTTCCACGTTCATCGATCTCTCAAAAACCTTGGAAGAAAAATGTGAAAAATGATCCTGGAATAAATTTATTTTATAATTGAGAATTCGATTTTGAGATAAAAAGTAAAAGGATTGTTTCAATTAACGCAGAGTGACGTGGGATTTTATAAAATTGAAAAATTATTTTCAGATATGTTGAAGATCGCTTATACGTAGGTTCGAATTCGATGGTGTCCGAAAATTGCCGAGGTTATTCCCGGAAGAAACGAGGACGATCTAAAATTGCGGAGCGAAACGCCTCCAGAAATCGCAACGAGAGCAAACATTCAATTTTTATGCGAGACGCTATCGATCCTCCCCTCCCGTTCCTCTCTTTTCTCATACTTTTATTTCACGACCGGCGAGAATTTCTGTTTACGTATTTCCCTCGGCTTCTGTGTTTGATTGATCGAATTTATCGAATCCGATGCTTTTCTTTGCTATTTCCAGCCATTACACCGAGTCGATTCCACGAAATTTGCAGCGAGTTTTCTCACTTTCGATCTTCGTATCGCACCGTATTTCTCAACGTCGTTCATTTAGTTTCGATCGAATTTTATTTTTGCTCTTTCGCTCGAATTTTCCATGAACTTCATTCGACGTTTTTTGATTATAAATAAAAATTCCGTGTCAAGTCAGCGAAAGTTTCAATCGCGAGAATCGTTAATTTTTCAAAGCGTCTCGATACATCGCCGCAACCTGAGCGCGCTCTTCGACCGTTTTAATTAAACTTCCGCGTTCGGCGTAACGATCCTCGTTCAATGAGCGAACGGAGACAATGTATTATTAATTAACTCGCTCTTTCCGACGTTGATTTATTCGCGCAACAATACGTCGCCTATTTGCCCGCGAACACGACCGAACTGCTAATTACCCTCGCGTTTATTTATCGGTCCGTCGTCAATCGTGTCGGTTCGACGTGACTCTCGACCAAAACCATCGATTATTGTTCGCGTGCTTTTCCTTTTACCCTGCCTTCTCCATCATATTTGTATGAACGTTCCCAATTATGCCATATACCTCCATTCTTTTTTCAACAACCTCGATCGCTGAATTTCCCGAAAATCGTGTCACAATTTCGATTTAATCGGTTTTTATTCCATTTAATGCACTAAAACGTTCATCGAGTCTACTGCAAAATTTTATTACTATTTATTATTTAATTAATTAATCCATAATTTCTGTTATTATTTAGTTCATTTTTATTCTGTAATTTCAATTATTATTTAGCGTAATCTGTCATTTCTATCATTGTTTAATTAATTTTTAATCATCTATTTCATTATTTAATCAAGTCGTTTGTCATTTCTATTATTACTTAATCAATTCATTATCTATAACTTCTATCATTATTTAATTAATTAGTTATCTACCATTATCTAATTAATTTGTAATCTACAATTTCTATCATCATTTAATTACTGAATTATCTACAACTTCTATCATGTATTCAATTTGCTATCTATAATTTTTATCATTATTTAATTAATTTATTATCTATAATTTCTATTGTTTAATCAATAACCTATGATTTTTATTACGACTGAATCAAATTATAATCTAGAATTTTGACTACAAATTTTTATTTTTGGCTACGTAATATTTTACCAATAATCCTGATTCGACAGATTAAAATGTTTAATGTTATTTCAGGAGACCCGAGGGACTTATTAACGCGGTGGATGTTTCAATGAAAATTTCCATTTCTCCCAGAATGTTCTTATAAATTCAGAAGGGACAGAGAGTTTAAGCGAGCCTCCCGTTCGCCTCGAGTGGCACCGCAGTAATTAATATGATTGAATACCTGATTCAACGGATAGATTCGGTGAATTTAGGATAGCTTTAATGTAACAGCAAAATCTTCTTGAATTCACACTATGTTAACCATGGAAATTTTTATTTCAATCATAAGTTCGTATCGTGGTTTTACATCAGCAGATTTCTTCATTGCTATAATTTTAAATTTATCTTCGATATAAAATCACAGAGCATTATTTTACCAGTTGGGAATTCTTTCTTCAATTACAGATTCACTAGATTTCAAAGTAAAATGATCTAATTATGAATTTTTACCACGTGAAACTCATTGTTAACTTTTAAATTGCTCCATGAATTTTTATTGAAACCGTATTAATTTTCATTGTGAAGTTAGAAAGTGCTAAGGACGAGTTACGAATTATAGCTTCGTTACCGAATTTCAAAGTGAAATGACCAATCATGAATTTTTCCTAGAGAAACCGTTAACTTTCGGATTACACTACAAATTTTGTATTAAGTTTCACTGCGAAATTACGAAGCGTGAAGATCGACTTAAATTGAATTACGAGTTCATTACCGAATTTCAAACGATCTAGTTGCTGCGTAGACCATTGTTAAATGTTTTGTATTAGAACCACATTAATTTTCATCGTGAAACGTTAATTACAGATTCCCAAGCAAAATCATTTCTCCAGTCCGAAGACTTCTACGGTCTATATCAGTAACGAATTTTAATTGCGAAATTATTAATGGCTACTGCAAGATCATAGAGAGAAATTCCGAGCATGAAACCGGCGTAAATATTCATGGATACGTAACGAGCGGACATTATCGAGTGATAAATAACGAAGAGCTACATCAAAGAATATCGTTCGTTCAGTGAACCGGCGTAGAATCGCAAGTTGCAGACAATAACAGCCGTTCAAACAGACCCGAAGCGTTTTTCTAATATTTGCCATTCCAGCACGACGTGGACACACGGAACGTTTCCTTTGAATTATTAAGCGGACAAATGAAACGCTGCCGCACGGGAATCAACGAAAATTTCAACCGCAACTTCATGCGCTCCGCTAGTCATACGCGATTACGTTGAATAATTAACATCCAACGAATTGAGTCACAATTAATTATGCAAATACCCGACGCGTTCAATTCGTTATTAGATTCGTTCGTAACAACGCCGATTAACGAGACGACCGACAACCAATTTCTGTAGTTACTCGAATTACGATTTACCGGCGAAATCCTTTTGCTAAATTTGCGTGGCATTCTGAAAAATCGCGGTATGATACTGTTGTATTCTATTGTTAGACTGCCACCGGCGATATACAGGGTGTCGCGCAACTCCCCCACAGGGGTTGTAGGTGTGGATATTCAGGAAATTCAGAAATTTGCACATTTGGATACTGACAAATTGGGCAAATCACAAATTTGGAGACTGAGAAACTTGCAGACTTGTTAATTCAGAAACTGTGATAAATTCGATAACCCTCGAAATTGAAAAACAAGTCCAAGCACTGGAGAATCGATAAAATATTTGTAAGCTTGAAAATATAGAATCTGCAAAGTTCAAAAATTCACTTCTACAATCTCCCTCAATATCACGCCCCAAGCCCTAAAATCCTCGAAAGCCTAAAAGACATAAAATTGCTATAACCCTGAATCTGCGAGTAGTATCGACACACCTCCCCCTAATACATTAGACAATTCCAGTTTAGTAAACACGTCGAACGAGTCGTTGAATGCCCGAAGGAGATGCCATTAAAAATCCTCGTCGTTTTGTATCGCGAGAATGATTAAATGGATGGTAGACGTAAAAGCAAGGCTCCGTTAGGCGAGACCGGTGTAACCTTGAGAGTCTGTGAAAAGCCATAGCGCCGCGATACACCGGGGAATCAATGGGGGTTGATGCATCGAGTTTGCGTACGTCGAGAGTCATCGTTGGTTCACGAAGCTGCGAGTAATTAATACGATTGAATTCTATTCTCCGTCTGGTGCAGCTCTGAGGCTTTTGCTCGGAAGCTGCAGAGGCCTCGTAGGGTGGCACGACAGGGTTGACGGGGTGCAGAGGGGGTTGGCTATGCTGGCAGGGTTGCTACGAGCGATCAATAAACGCCGCTGCCAGCATCCACCCCTGGATCCACGTCTACCCTTCTTCTCTCTGTCCCTCTTAATGCCACCTTTTCACTCTCCTTCCATCGACATTTTTCTTCTTTCCTCCCTCGGGAGAACCTTCTCTCTGTCTCCGTATCTCCGCCATACAAACACGTCTACCCCTTATTCTCTTTTTCTATCCCCTTTTCTTTTTCTTGCCCGCTACGTCTCTCTTCTTCGTGCGCCTCTGTCCGTGTTGAACTTCACCCTCTGTTTTCCTCTTCATCGATTTTTACGCATGCCTTTCTCTTTTCTTCCATGCTCTTACAGTTTCGGCTCTCTCTTTTGTTCCAAGATTATCTCTTTCAGACTTCACTCTCGATTTTCTGCCTCGCTTTATTTCAAACCTCTTCATCCTTCTTCGCAATACGGGCTAATGTACAGCATTCGAATTCTATCACAAATTTATTCTTCATTTTTATTTCGTTTTGTTCCTGATATTTATCTTACAATTTGCAACGTCTTCAGACTCTCTCACTTTATCGGAAACTTCTTCGTCTTTTCATACAATATTACAAGGGGATGTATGTCTCTTTATAGCATTCCAATTCTATCACAAATTTATTCTTCAATTTTATTTCGTTGTATTCTTGATATTTGTCTTTTGATGCAAGGTCTTCAGACTCTCGATTCTTTCCTTCACTTTATCCGAAACCTCTTCATCTTTCCATACGATATCACAAGGGGATGTCTCGCAGCATTCGTGTTCTCGTATCACAAATTTATTCTCCACTTTTGTTTCATTTTATTTCCAATATTTGTCTTACAGTTTGGATTCATTCTTGTGGTGCAAGGTTCAGACTCTCCATTTTCTCTTTCACTTCATCCGAAACCTCTTCATCTTTCCATACGATATCACAAGGGGATGTCTCGCAGCATTCGTGTTCTCGTATCACAAATTTATTCTCCACTTTTGTTTCATTTTATTTCCAATATTTGTCTTACAGTTTGGAGTCTTCCTTTTGGTGTAAAATCTCTTTCAGACTCTCGATTTTCTGTTTCGCTTCATCCATAACGTTCGTGTTCTTGTACCATAAATTTATTTTCCACTTTTGTTTATATCCAGATATTTGTCTTACAGTTACAGTTTGTGCTTTCTCTTTTGGAACATTATTTCTCTAACTTCACTCTCCACTGTCTACTTCACTTTATCCGAAACCTCTTTATCGTTCTCTTTCAATACAGTGTGACGTCGTTAAATTACATTGTTTCACAGCATGATCCTGTCTGAAAATTCCTTTCATTCTAACGCGGATTGTCCTGCAGGTTTCATTCAGGTTTTTCGTTTGGTGCAAGATTATCTCTTTCAAACTTCGCTCTTGATTTCTTGCTTCGTTTTATTCGAAACCTCTTCATTCTTTCGATACAATAGTACAGAATGATTGCGTTCTTTCATAGTTTTTATACTACAAAATATATTTCTGTTTCATTTTATCGCGATTTTCAATCATAAATGATTTTGTTTTTAGTTTAATTAGATTGGTTAAATTCAACTTCGTCAAGGGTTATATAAAAAGACTATAAATTGATACAATTGATAAAAGGAGTTCTCCTGAGTGATTCCAGAACAATTTTCTCTGAAAGCCTCCGAATGCATCGTCGAAGAATTCCGCGGAAAACGAGACAGTATTTCTTTCGTTCTATTTTCTTTCAGCTCTGCGAAATCGTCGACGAATCGTGAACAGGATTTCTGTTCCGCGAACAACGTCAAAGATAAGTCTTTCTAAGAAACGTTTCTTCGAGGCCTTACACATTCGACTCTGCCAAATTTTCTACAATGATTCAAGTACTCCGACCAGCTGACCGAACACCTAAAAATAACCCTACATTTCCTACTCCCAACATTCGAAATTCCTATCCATCCGAAAAAAATCCGAAAGACCCGCAGGATAGCAGTAATCAGAAAATTCGATCTGACCGACAAAAATGTTTCCAATCAAGCGAACAAAACCTCCGACGCTCAATCGAATCTCGATCGAAGCTACACGAAACGCGATCGATCTCCGTATCTCGAGGTCTCGAAAGCAGAGACACGAGGACAAAAGGGATGCGATTCGCGACAACGACAAATCGACTCGCAGAAGGGGTACGCCGGATGGAGTGCAGAGGGTGGATGGGGGTGTGATGGTAAAACGGAGAGCGGAGGATGGCAAGAGAAGTAGAGCTAGAACAGAACATACATCGAGACAGACGTGAATACAGCCCTGGGGCTGAAAAGTCAAATGCACTAGAACCAACAGTCGCATGACCCACGAGTAAAGCAACAGTGATTAGGTGTGTGTAGATTACGCTACTCCTCCTTTGGCAATTACGCAAGTAACATCAACGGTTCACGGGGGTTGGCTAATGGTAGTCGACGGACAGTCTAGCAATTCTGACCGCCCGGAAGGGTGAAGGGCTCGTCCATTTCGCGGAGAAATGGCCGGACCAACCCCTCTTCCAGCAGGCTTCGATCTGCCGACTACTGGCTCATTCAAAAGGTCCGTCATTTCGCGAAAGGTTTTGAGCTTCGTTATTTCAATCTTAACAATTTTCTATTCTGTAGACAAATGGCTGAACCAATTTCTAATAGCCCTCTATCTACGGTGTACTGGTTGGTTCAAAACAAGTGGGCAACTTGCCATTTGATGAGAGGTTTTGAGCTTCGTTATTTCAATCTTATTAACAATTTTCTATTCTGTAGAAAAATGGCTGAACCAACCTCTAATAGCCCTCGATCTACGGTGTACTGGTTGGTTCAAAACAAGTGGGCAACTTGCCATTTCATGAGAGGTTTTGACCTTCGTTATTTCAATCTTATTAACAATTTTCTATTCTGTAGGCAAATGGCTGAACCAATTTCTAATAGCCCTCGATCTACCGTGTACTGGTTCATTCAAAAGAAGTGGGCAATTTGCCATTTCAAGGTTTTGAGCTTCATCTTGTGCAAAATTACAAATTATCTACATCGTGGAGAAATAATTGACTCCTCTTACAGCAGGCTTCGATCTCATATGTACTGGTTCATTCAAAAGCAGTGGACAATTTGCCATTTTAAGGTTTTGAGCTTCATTTAAATCTTGTGCAAAATTACAAGTTATCTACTTCGTGGAGAAATAACTGAACTCCTCTTACAGCAGGCTTCTATCTTGTATGTACTGGTTCATTCAAAAGAAGTGGACAATTTGCCACTTTAAGGTTTTGAGCTTCATTTAAATCTTGTGCAAAATTACAAATTATCTACTCTGTAGAGAAATAATTGAACTCCTCCTACAGCAGGCTTCGATCTCATATGTACTGGTTCATTCAAAAGAAGTGGACAATTTGCCATTTTAAGGTTTTGAGCTTCATTTAAATCTTGTGCAAAATTACAAGTTATCTATTCCGTAGAGAAATAATTGAACTCCTCTTACATCAGGCTTCGATCTCGTATGTACTGGTTAGTTCAAAAGAAGTGGACGGTCTGATATCGTGAAAGATTTTACAAGCTTTATATAAAATTATTTCTTGAACTTCATATCTTTAAAACATGTCTCAAACGATAGTACAAGTTCATAAATAGTCTGACGTTATTTAACCCTTTCAAGCCCTGTACATTGCAATGTACATAACATTTATTATCGCAAATATGTTAATGTACATATTTATATGCAAAAGTATATGACCATATGTGACATTTCCAGAAACATATTGATGTGACATTTATTTTCAGAACCTGAATTTATTTTCATATTAACGTACGTGACATTTATTTTCAAAATCATTTTGTGTACACGATATTTATGTAAAGAAACATATTAATGTTCGTGACATTTATGTTCAAAAACATGACATTTATTTTGAAGAACATATTAATCTACGTGACATCAATTTTGAAAAACATATTAATCTACATGACGTTAATTTTGAAAAACATATTAATGTACATGACATTTAGTTTCAAAATCATATTTCTGTAATTTGATGTACATGCAACTGCACTTGTGTAATCATGAAATGACATCGGTGTACTATAATAACCTCTTTTATGTATCTGGTTCAACATTCAGAAATTTCAATCTGGTATACGAACGATTCAGTTGCAAATCAAGCCTGAAAGGGTTAAAGAATTCATTTCTGACTTATATCTTTGTTTCATTCCAAATTCAGTTCCAAGATTGAATTAATTTAGTGCCCAATTTAATTGAGAACATTAAAATATTTGGAAAATATGTAATTTTAAAGTAAATTTATAATATGAGGATATACTATACTGCAATATTATTTACAAAATAATAAAAATCACCTAATGGTACTTTTAAATAAGACTTTGTTCTACAAACCAGAATAATTAAGACATGTTCCTATCTTTTCTCTATTAAAAACTTTTCAATGTCTTCAACGATAGTCGCTGTCTCAACCAAGATTAGCACACTCTTAACAGCGATTCAGTAAAGAGAACTTGATTAAAAGGATAAAACCGATAACGAGCAAAAAGTTGAACTTTAAACTAGCCCGGAGCAAACACGCTCGTACGATTAAGCTCGACACGTCAAACAAGTGGAGTTAAGTAAGGAAAGCAAACTCTAACCGAGGGAAATTTGCAAAACTTAATCTCCGTTCTGAAACTCGATAACTGCGTTCGCGAATGAAAATTGTCGACGAAAAAGTTTCGAAATTTCCCAGATCTCTTCGCCTTGCGAATCTTGCTTTCGTTTCTGTTACAAATTTTTTGAAATCCATAGAAAATTTGACAGATTCGGTATTCTATTCTTTTAGGTACTTTATAGCATGTCACTAGACTTACCCTTCACTTGCAAATTTTCTGTTCCCAATATTTTTATGTAATTTTTATTTTAGCCTTGGTTCCTTGGACGAATGGTCAAATTCAAAATTTTTTTAAGTATTGGTTGTGAGTTTTGAAACTTTTAAACTGGTTAGTGTCAAAATTTATAACTCGAGTACTTTAGTTCTGTTTTCCAAAATTTTCAGAGCGACTGGGCTCAAATTAAAAATTTGTTGTATTTTATCTGTGATTCTAAAATTTTTCAGAGTGACTCAGATTCAAATTGAAAACTTGCTGTATTTTACCTGTGATTCTAAAATTTTTCAGTGCCTTCAAATTCAAAATTTTTCGCACAGGTGATTTTCAAAGCTAAGTGGTTGACATCGAAATTTTCCGTGTATCTCAGTAGAGTTTCCCAAAAATTACAGAACAATTGCAATTAACATTGAAATCAAAATATGTAAGGTATGATTCTAGAAATTTTTAGAGTGAGTCACGTCGAAATTTATAATCTTCTGCGTGATTCTCAAAACTTACAGAGTGAGTAACGAACAAACTCAGAACCTTTCGTACTTTGACAGGACCAAGAGAAATTTAGAAGGACGACGTGGGTTGTGAGAATCATAGGATAACTGTCGCTTCCTGTAGCAGCAACAAAATGCATTCCCGTTGAATAACAATCAAATACAACGATCTCGCTACACAGACTGAAAATCGCAACTTTCAAAGGTCCTCCGCCTGGTCACAACAGCTGTTTCATCGATCATAAACCATGCACTAAGAAACGCATCGTTCCAGAAATAACAATAATATAGTAACAATAATATGTATATATAGATAGATATCGTATATATGGTTCCTTAACGAAAGCCATTCAACAGAAAGAGAAAAATGAAACGAAAATTGAATACGAAACAAGGTACTGTACTCCGAGCAACGTGAGTATATACGCAAAATAAGGAAAATGAAAAAATAAGGATGCAGAGATTATTAGTATAACGTGAGCTTCTACGATGTTTCGCGTGTCGTGTCTCTCGTAAGAAAACAAAATTAAACCCTAGTATATCACTCTTTTATAAATCATGTTTTGAGTTTAAAGCAGATATTAAATATTGAAATTCTGTTATGGTATACATATGGAAAATGTCCACATATTCAAGATTTGGATATTTACTAATATGTTCGAAAATCGTGTATTCTGGTATGTGAATAGTGAATCTGGATATTCCAATGTTCAAGTGTTCGAAAATCAAATATTCTGTACAGAAATATTCGAAATTGGGAGCTTCCTATATTCAAACCTGAGAAATTCGAATATTCCGATATCCAAATGTCCGAATTTTGAATTTTCCAATATCTAAATATTAGAAATTCGGATCTTCCAATTTCGAAGCGTTCGAAATTCCAATATTCCGATATTTAAATATTAGAAATTCGAATCTTCCAATTTCGGAGCGTTCGAATTTCGAATACTTCGATATCTAGATTTTAGAAATTCGAATCTTCCAATTTCGGAGCGTTCGAATTTCGAATATTCCGATATCTAAATATTAGAAATTCGAATATTCCGATATCTAAACATTAGAAATTCGAATCTTCCAATATCCAAGCGTTGGAATTTTGAATCTTCCAATATCTAAATATTAGAAATTCGAATCTTCCAACATCCAAGCGTTCGAAATTCCAATATTCCGATATTTAAATATTAGAAATTCGAATCTTCCAATTTCGGAGCGTTCGAATTTCGAATATTCCGATATCTAGATTTTAGAAATTCGAATCTTCCAATTTCGGAGCGTTCGAATTTCGAATATTCCGATATCTAAATATTAGAAATTCGAATATTCCGATATCTAAACATTAGAAATTCGAATCTTCCAATATCCAAGCGTTGGAATTTTGAATCTTCCAATATCTAAATATTAGAAATTCGAATCTTCCAACATCCAAGCGTTCGAAATTCCAATATTCCGATATTTAAATATTAGAAATTCGAATCTTCCAATTTCGGAGCGTTCGAATTTCGAATATTCCGATATCTAGATTTTAGAAATTCGAATCTTCCAATTTCGGAGCGTTCGAATTTCGAATATTCCGATATCTAAATATTAGAAATTCGAATATTCCGATACCTAAATATTAGAAATTCGAATCTTCCAATATCCAAGCGTTCGAATTTCGAATAATCCCCTATCTCAATATTAGAAATTCGAATCTTCCAATATTCAAATGTCCGAATTTCGAATAATCCCATATCTCAATATTAGAAATTCGAATCTTCCAATACCCAATTCTTCAAAATTCCAATACTCCAACACTCAAACATTTAAAATTCTAATGTTCCAATACCTAAATATCCGAAATTCGAAAGTGCAGTACCCAAATACTCGAAGTTCGAATATCCTAATAACCAAATACTCGAGAATATTCCAACAAGAACATATCAGAGATCTCGCAAACAGAAAAGATTTTAATTAACGAACTGCGCATCCAGGGCTTCGTTACCGGTATTACGACAAACTGCACCTCTTTGAAAGGCGTTTCTCCGAATTAATCTACCGAGTGGCGTTTATTAAATCTTAAAAGGAATTCTAGGAAAACGCAGCTTCCTCTCCCGTGGATTCAGTTACGCGTCGAAAGCGTGGATGTTTTCCGCGAAACGTAACGGAAAGAAAAGAAGAGAGAAAAAAAAACCCGCGAAGAAAAGTGACGATGACTCTCTTTCCATTCTGTCTGTTTCAAGGAGGAAAGGATTATCTGTCGAGCTTTCAAAAAAGCGCACCCCCTTCGAGGGTGACTACTAATTGCTGGCGGTGCTTGCACGCTCAGCGGTAACTAATTAAGGCTACGCACTGAGACTAATTAGTGAATGCCAGGCTAAACAATCGGTAAGAATGGTGAACGTTATATATATACGTATACATAGAAAACGTACTCGTGTTTGCCGAAACGACGCTGTGAATGGTGACGAGGCTCGCGCTATTCTCGAAATTCAAAAGCCTTCTTTCGATCTTCTCGGGCACAAACAATTCTTTGTTCTCGCTTTCGAATCGACGCAACCAGATGGAATTTTTCTCGAACATCGTGTGTCACTGATCGCTTCGTGGGAAAATTCGAAAGGATGGGATTCTCTCGGTTTTAACACGTTCACCGCCATTTTCATATGCTGCAAACTCTGGTAAATTAATTATTTACAGGCAAATGAAATTAAGAGAACTTGTAAAGACTCTTGGTGTTAAGACAACAATATACAGTAACAGATTAAAGGATAAAATTGAGAGATTAAGCATTATGGTCCTTAATAATTGTGCGTCTGACCACATATGTCACATTCTACTGCGACGGTCATACGTAACTGGCACAAATACAATTAAATTATTTTCAAGAATATCAAATGAAAGGAACTTTTGAAGGCTCTTAATATTGAGACAACAATATACAGTAACAGATTAAAGGATAAAATTGAAAGATTAAGCATCATGGTCCTTAATAATTGTGTGTCTGACCACATGTGTCACATTCTACTGCGACGGTCATACGTAACTGGCACAACAAATACAATTAAATTATTTTCAAGAATATCAAGTGAAAGGAACTTTTGAAGGATCTTAATATTGAGACAATAATATACAGTAACGGATTAAAAGATAAAACTGAAAGATTAAGTATCATGGTTCTTAATAATCTGTATTATAGTGTCTGACCACATATGTCTCATTCTACTGTGACGATCATACGTAACTGACACTGTAAATACAATGAAATAAATCATTTTGAAGAAAACCAACAAAAGGACCTTTTAAAAACTCATAACAATATACAGTGTCAGATTAAAAAACGAAATTGAAAGATTAAATATCGTGGTTCTCAATAATCTGTATTTGCAACGTGTCTGACCATAGACGTCTCATTCTACTGTGACGGTCCTACGTAACTGACAATGTAAATACAATTAAATTAATTATTTGTAAGAAAATCAAATGAAAGGAACTTTTAAAAGACTCCTGATGTTGAGACCATAATATACAGTGATAGAAAGAAAATGAAATTTAAAGATTAAATATCATGGTTCTTAATAATAGGTATTTGTAATGTGTCTGACCACATACGTTACATTCTACTGTGACCATCACATATGACCAACGCAGCCTACAGTTAAATTGATAATTTGTAAGAAAATCAGCTGAAATGAATTTCTGAAGGCACCTGATGTTGAGACTATGATATTAACAGCATAAAAAGTGAAATTGAACCTACCTCATTAATGAAAAATTATTAACCATGGTTCTTAATAATTGTATTATAGCATGTCTGACAACAAAGTCATTGCACTGTGGCAGTCAACGTGTTAAATGTAAATTCGAGACCGATGGACGTTCTAAAGAGAAATTTGCTTCACCCGAGCACACTGAATGCTCCGAGATACGCTGAAATTTTCACTCCTTGAAGAAGAAATTTCAATTTGAAGGAGAATTTGAACGAGTCGTGCACCAACGGAAGAATCTTCGAAAACAGAGGCCTCGAGAATGAAGAGCGAGCGACGTGACCGAAACGATACGAGAATTAATTAGTTACCACTAAATCAAAGGCGGCACTTTTCGAGCATGCAGCAACCTTCTCCCGGCCAAAAAATTACTGTCATGTCTCTCGCCAACTAACACACCGTGCCACGATCCAGTAACATTAATCAATGACAACAGTTCCATAAGAAAAAGAAAGGAGCCGTGAAACGAGAAAGGAAACAGAAAAGAAACGAAATAACGTCGAAGATAAATGAATAATCGAGATCGATGGGATCAAACGATAAAAATCGAGTCGACGAAAAAACGGTGCCGCCATGGCAGCCAATCACGGAGAAAGAAAAAAAACGACGATAATATTTCGGACAACGATTATTGGTTACAGGTGGTACGTGTGAGAACATAGCGAGAGAGACGCTAATTGAAAAGAAGATTACGTTTGTCCGATAAGAATAGAGAGAAACAGAAATAGAAACAAGGAACGAATGAAAGCGTTCTTTGGTAAAAGGCATGCTTCTCTCTTCCCCCTCGTTACGTTCTTTCTCGCGAATGCCTTTCAGAAAAAAGAAGAAAGAAAAATACGCGAGCAATTAGCCAGTACAACTTGCATTACCGACCCTTCTTCTCTCTTTCTCCCTCGTGCTTCCATCCCTCTTTTCCCCTTTTGATCCGCGAACCAGATCGTATTAACGCGTTGAATGCCACGGGGCAAAAATTCAAATAATTAATTACTCGCACCCGTTGATTCTTACGGTGTGATTAATTATTCGATCGCGTAAAAATTTCGAGCGTCGCTCATTGATAAGCCCCGGTACTCAGCGCGTTAACGGCTCGACTTTCGAACGTTATAAAAGAGGGACAAGAATGAGAGAAAAAGAGAACACAAGACCAAACTAAAGAGAGAAAATAAAATACGAAGAAACGTGAATTAAAACAGAGGGGCGAGAAAAAAAAGGGAAACGTACGTGTGAAATATACACTAGGAAACGCAAGATCGGTTTCCGCAATCCACACTACTTCAGCTCTCGTTACGTGTACGTAGGTGCAAAATATACAATATATATATGTAATAAGTAATCGGTACGACTGCCAGGACGGACGTACCATAAAACACGTGAAATTATAACGTAATAATAAGGTGCGAGCGTGTGTGTCCGTGTATCGTACGTTTTCGTTCCTCGACGTTCGTTTCATTTTCCAATTATTTCCCGTCACAGAGACACACACGCACGCGCTGTTACATATTCAATATATAGATATATGTACGGTATATATATAATATATATGTATATAATGTATTCACAGGTGAATCTCATATGAAGGCAAGCCAAGGCCACGACATGAGACGTGCAAATTAAAAAAGGTAATAATTATTAAAAAAAGAAGCAAGTAAAAAATTCTCTCCCAAAACCGCTTTCCAACCACAACCAAGCACAACCACAGGCAAGGTACGGGCCTTTGTCAACGAGACAGTCATCAACCAGTGAATATGTGGCGCATTACCGTGATTATTATATATATATGTAATACAGGCCTGCTCATCAAGTCATCGGGATCCAATTTTTCAATTTCAAGTCGATTCGAAAAGTTCACCCTCTATTTTCAGGGTGATACTTGCTGTGCAGGCCCGGTGTAATAGTAACAATTTGAAAAGTCTATATATATATGTAATGTATATACAGGGTACTTTAAAGAGGTTGTACATCGCGAAAACTACGGACTTTCGATGGCGAAACAAATCGAGGTTGTTATTTTGTAATGTGTGGACTCGAATACGGTGTACCGCTTTGATGAGGGAAATTGGGTGGTATTTTGGAATTGGGTTTAGGGCAATTAAACGCAGAATTCGCTGTAACATGGTTAAACTAGCTAAATCGTTGGACTGCAACCCCTTGTTACAGCAAATTTAGTCTTCTTGTTTCTGGGAATTGCGGGTTTTATAGAATGATTTTTGAAGTCTCCTAGAGTTATGCCAAGTTTGGACCAAATCGGTGTTTCCAAGTTCGTGAACCACCCTTACAGTGGATGTACATATAATTTAGAAGTGTCTTCAATGTCTATAACAAAATTCTACGGACGTTTATTTAAATTCTATGTAAATCATCAAAGTCGAGTATTAAATTTTCAATTGGCCCATTTCAAAAATCCACAAATTACAAAATGACCCGGCGATTTATTCGGACACAGAAAATTTGTAGTTTCGTACAAACTTGCACAATCCTTTCGAGCTACCCTGTATACGTATGAGGTACGAAAGAGGGGTTAATCGAACGGTATGGGAAATTGGGACAGAAACAGTGTCTAAGGGGGTGGGAAATGAGGGATGAAGTGTCAAAAACGCGTGACGGGGATAATCGGGGAACGATTAATAGTTTGTGTGTAGGATCCAGTGACGAGCACCGTCGGAGGGTGATCGTTAATACAACTGTTGTTTTAACCACAGTGGTTCGGTATTAATATCGTGGCAATCGGTTATACGAATCGATTATACGAGTAGCTTGGTCTCGATTCGACGGACAGTGGCGAACAATACCGGGATAAGGAACTATCGGGAGATATTGCTTCGATTAATGCTCTGGACACTCATTCTTTCAAACGGTTTATCAACGACCGATTAATTTGCAGATTCAATGCTACATCGATTACTATTTGTAAGAGTGACTAAGGTTCTAGTCGATGCTACTTCAAAAGTGTCAACTAATCAACTATCGCTTCGCTAACACATCTAACATATCTAATGATCAAAAGAATATTAATCTGAACACCTGAAATTATTAAATTGATGCAACAGTAACATGGCATAGGTGTTTTTGACCCATTTGCATTAGAAGGGTTTTGTGGGAATTTATGTCAGAGTGACGCTAATTCGGGTTAAACCGAACGTTCGTACATGGTGCGTGCAAAAAGCGACGATCATGCACATACTTCAGATTTAGGTTCATAAATATCCATTTCATCCGTTGTAAGAAGTTGCATGTTTCTTGTCGGATGAGGTGCTTCGAATGGCTCAACTTGGAGTTCAAATTTTATTTCACATCATTCTTATTATTAAATAAGTTGGAACTTCGTTTAAAAATCTGACTAGTTGAAACACCGGTAGAAAGTTAGCCCATTCGAAGGTTCATCAGGACATTATCTTTCAAGATATTTTGTTCATAGATTTAAGTGTTAAATTAGTATGTTTAAGAGTTCGGTATCCCATCGATGCAAATGGATCAAAACCAGGAAAACTATTCTGTCCAACAACAAAGAAAAAAGGAGTGTCCAAATCTACACGAGCACCAACATCATCGAAACAAACCCCAGCATTGTTCACGCCACACGTTAAGTGTCACAGAATTAACTTGAGACTTGCTAGCAGCCAGTTATTCATTAAACAAGAATGATACAAATGTGAAACAAACGAGAGATAAGTGCTTTGTTTTTTAGAAAGAAAGAAAGATAGATAGATAGAGAGAGAGAGACTTGTGGTGTTGCGAGCAGTGTGCGCCGCGATACGGCCAGATTAATCGATTAATCGAGTACAAAAAGGGGGTTGAGGATCCAGAACAGCTTTCTAGATGAAGAATTAAGGTAAAAAGGAGACCAGGATTGGACAGGTACAGGGGTAGTAGGCACAAGAGCGATGGGTTAATGTAGTAAATCGTTACGCTAAAAATTAATCAAAAATATCATACGAATTATTACGTACGAGAATACCTCATGCTTTTACCACCGGACAGAGGAAACCCTAGAGACTAAAAAGCTAGCACAGGCGAGACTCGTATCTTTTATTATTATTATTTGTATGGTTTTTTTGGCATTCGACACTAGAAAATATATCCCGACCTTTCTCCGCGTTATTTCGACGTCCAACTGCCCATCGACCACCCCTTTTTCCGTTTCTCGACGGAATGTTTCCTAGAAAAAGACGGCTGCCACTCCGCTCCTTGATCCTCCCTTATCTCTGTATCCTTTCTCTCAACGTTGCACACTTTGCATCCGTTTATAACGTGTGTCCTTAACGTTCATCTCTCTTTATCCACTTCGATTTTCTTTCAACTTTTGTCGCTCGCTTTCAGAGAGCCGTACCTTCGCTTCTGATCTCCGTCTTGTCTCGGAAAATTTTCTGCGTCCTCGGTAAATGTTTCTTCTCCGTGTCCTCCTGATCTTCGAAGATGCACTCCGTGTTTCTTCGACTTTTCCGCACCGAATGGTACACTGTCTCGTTCACGGCTTTATTCTTTCTTTAAAGGAACTTGTTATATTTACATTTATTCGGTATTTTTTGATGCTGCGTGAATTTTGTTTTATAGCAATACTTTCTTACATTCGACACTTTCATAATTTTACATCTATATTCGTATGTTTTTGTGACTTATAACTTTCTTATAAAATAATGTGCTTGCTATATAGAAAAGTTGTGGAGATTATTTAGAGCTCACAAAATGATAGTATCTATACATTGCAAAATTACGAATTGAACTGTTAGATTGTAATGGATGCTCAATACAGTAACCAAAACTAAAAGACTTTATTTAACTTGATAATTTTAAAGTAATATGTGTACTTCATCTTCAGTTTGTACTTGTATCTCGAATTTCAGATCCAGCCATTAAATTTCATACATTATTAATGAATAACATTCCTATAACATATCATACCAAAATTTTTGCAAATTTTCAGTAGCGAAAGTGTCAAGCGTGAAAAAGTACGCGTGTGAAGCGTCGAAACAAAATCCTTGGGGCGACACTTTGGAACATCTACATCGAAAGGGGGCGAACGAGAAACCAAATATCTCGGGCCATATCTGGATGAAATAGTCAAGGAGGGTCCACGGGTACTATGGACACCATTTGTAGAGAAGTGTTTCTGGAGAAAATTCAATGGGGAATCCTGTGTTATCAGTGAAAACCAACGGTGTCTCGAGTTTCGCGGGCACAAAGCTATCTGCCATCAACGAGACAGTGTCGTTTCATTCGGGTCTTCTTGGGATCCTCTCTTCCTGAAGCTGGTACGTGTATCGATTATAGGAGCAACGATCGCGAGTAGAAAATGACGGAGTGAGACCGTGTCGGAGAGACACAGTTTTGCAACGACCTTAAAAATACATTGTGTAGGTGAAGAAGATGGTACACGTGGCATGCAAACGTTGATAGAGCTTTCAGGTACATTATCAAGTCTCGAAAGGACTTTGTCTAGCAATAAAATGGTTCGAACATCGATACTGCAACATCATTTAGATCAACGATAATTATTAATTCTGTACGGAAAATTGTGATTTAAACGTATGTTCTGTTCTTCAATTTATATGGTGTATAACAATGTACAAATTTTATGTAGTATTTAACATTGTAAATATTTTATGTCATTTAATATTGTAGAAATTTCATGTATTTAACATTGCAGAAATCTGATATGGTATTTAAAATTGTACAAATCGTATGACGCACCAGGTGTGTCTTATACCAATGACGCACCAAGTGTGTCTTATGTCTATGACGCATTAGGTGTATCTTATGTCGATGATGCATTAGGTGTGTCTTAAGTCGTTGACGCACCAGGTGTGTCTTATGACGCACCATGTGCGTCTCGTAAAAGAATCGACTACACAAAAACAGTTCAATAAAATGCAACTACTACTTACTGAACAAATAAGAATGTACAGTTTCAAGATACCAAAAGCTGCATATAAATTAAAATTGTAATTGGTATGAAAAATACAATGTAAATATCGAATAGGTTTCGAACGGATTAAGTTACTTCGAAGATCGAACCATTTATTGCCATCAGGTCCGTAAATCTACCTAATCGCAATCGAATTCAGACTTCTTGTTACAATGTTACGAAAATTTACAGCATGCACCCCTTTGAAAGCCATGTAACATTTAACGACGTGTTCAAGGGAAAACGTTATTTTTCAGTCTGTTTGAAAATGAACGCAACTGGAAAACAGGAAGAAGACTCTGACACGAAGTACTAAAAAAATTGCAAGTTTACTATTTCGGAAGAATATGTTCGTGATAAAAAATCGCAGCCTTCCTCCGTAATCGTCTGTTCCTTCAGTTCAGAGTAAGAAAAGCGGAGAGAACTAACAAGGAACTTAATAAAGATTCTACGAGAAAAAAAAAGGAAACAGAGATACACTGAAAAGGACACATCGAAAGAAAAGAAGAATTACAAGAAAAGAGGAAACAACTGTTCGAGTCCTGCGTCAATTTCTTGTCTGAAAGAGACACTGTCCAAGTGGCTATTGTCTTCGACGATAAGTTTAAAAGTGCAATTCGATCCGAAAGAAATAAAAGGAAGCGAGCCAAGGGGGATGAAATGCCGGCGCAAGGTTGTTCGAAAAACGATGCATGCCACGTAATCGGAACCTGAGAATTTCGTTGTTCTTTTGTTTTGATAAAGTAGAAAACACTTGTTTATTGGTTGACCAGAAAACACACTGAATCACCAGGGGGTTGTTTTGACGAACGATAGCGGTCTCCATTGTTGCACACGAGCGTTTGTTCAAACCTTGACGCTGAAAAGAGTTTCGACAAAGGTGCTCCATTGTTCGTTCCAAACTGAACTTTATATCTGGGTTAAACTGCGTTTATGCGACTTCAATTTAACGAAAATTATTCGCCTGCAATTTCGACTGAACTGGAATTAACGCTCGGAACGAAAACTTTTCAAACATTTTGCAGTTGGAATAAGAATAGGATTTGTGGGTTACAGATGTGGCTCTAGGTTTTTGAGATGTGGAAATAGGGGTATATAAGGGTGTATAGGGATAAATAAGGAGTTATAGTAATGTGGGATGATAGAATAATAAGAATCTGATGATTTGAGGATCTGGAAATGCTGAGATATAGGAATGTAGTTATTGAGGCAAATAAAGATCTGGATGTACAGGAATTTGGGGGTGTAGAGATGTAGAAATAGAGAAATGTATGTATCTACGAATCTAGATATCTAGGAAGCTGGAAATTCAGGAATTTTCAAGTCTAGAGTCTACAAAGTTATAAGTCTAGAAATTTAAAAATGTAGGACCAGAAATTGATCCTTGAAATTTAGGAATCTGAGAATCTACAAATTGAGGAACCTAGGAATCTGAGATTTCGGGAGACTAGCAATTTAGTAATCTGAGAATTTACAAATTTAGGAATCTAGGAATCTACAAATTTAGAAAGCAAAAAGTCTAGAAACCCAAAAATCTAGAAATGGAGGAATCCACTAATCTAGCAATGTACATGTCGACATAAACCAAATCTAAATGTTTCAATATCAAAGACTGTTCCAACGTCAAGGTTTCAGCAAATCCCTGCCAGCAACTTTCGAGAACCGTCGTATAATACAATTCGCATAATTAACATCCTCCTGGAACATTGTACCATTTTCGTGCTTTTCGTGTCCGTTTTTTCTCATCGTCCATAGCTCTCTATTCGACGTATCACATTCTTCTTCCACATTCTGTTCTTGAAGTATCTTCGAGTTTTCACGTCTCGCAACCGGATTCTTTCGACTGTGCTAGATTGTTCCTCGGGTAGAATCGACTTCCAGAACCGTAGAACGACGCATCACTGTCTCCCATAGAGAAATCGTGCGAACTTACTGCGATCGCTGCGTTTTGTCTCTCAAGATTTACACTCGAAACACGACGGCGTTGCACGTGAGATTACTCAGAATAATGTCCGTGGTTTCGCGAGTTCAGCTAGCGAGAAAATGGTCACGAACATCGGTCAACGTGCCACGGAAATTTCACGGAAATGGAATTGATCGATTGCACCGAAATTTGAATCGAAGCGGAACGGTGCTGCGTGCGGGGCCCGAGAACTTGAAACTATCGCAGTTTTCTGTCACTCTGTCTCGTGATGAATGTCTTTTGTCGATCAGAATTCTCTTCGAAACGGTGCGTGAAAGCACGACAGCTAAATCCACTTCGTTTCTATTCTTAGGCTACCTGTGTGTTTCGGACATTGTGCTGAGAGACATTGTCAGACAACTGTCGAGCGAAAGCGACTGTCACTTAATTGAGAGTGATTGTTCAATGACCATTCAAGCTGGCAAAATATGCTCTCGACACCTTCTAACAAGCTTTACTCAAGTGGACACCATTATAACATACTTGTGTATCACGAATATAAACGTGCAAAAGCCTACGTTCTCCAGATTCTTTTCGTATCTTGCAAATTTCTTATCTAAATATTTTGGCACTCTGGTCGAAAGATAATAACGATATCAATTCTCCGTAAGTTTCAGCAGTTGTGTTGATTATGTATCTCGACCATTTTCGTTAACACAATGAAATAAACATGTCTTGTGATTTATGCAATTTGATGAACATCAAAAAACTTGTTATTTACTCACGGAAACTTTTGCACGTATTTAATAGACAGCACCGTTCTAGGAACATTGGAAGCCTTCCAGTTAATCGATAAATTCTTTGTTTTGAAGTTTGATATGACAAACACTTTGGCACGTTGACGATATTGGGTTTCGGGAATGTTCACTTGTACTCATTCGGTGTCTCAATCTCGAACGAAATATTCTATGGCAGGTAACTTACGATCACTAGAAACAATACCCTGTATCGATGTGGCGGCGAATATTCGCGAGTTAAAGAACTAAACACACAGAGTGTACAATAGACGCGTATAAAATCGAGAGGAACGAAACCGCGGAATGTAGATAAAATACTTTTCGAGTACCCTGTGGTTCCGACACTATCGCTAACCTTACGATCTAAACTAATTTGTATGCTCTCCAAAAGGTCAGCGAGTACCTTTCGATATTTGTATTAACCGGTTAACTGCTTAATCCAAAAATTCATTTCGGTCGAACTCTTTTTTGTCGAGTAAAAATGTATATCTTGTTTTCGACGCGTTGATTTTAATTATGTGTTATTAACTGCAGTTAACTGGTTAATAGATTCTTTGCGTTGAAGCTTTCTACAGAAGGTTCTCAAGATTAGGAATCATCGATTCATTGATCCGAGAAGTCTCGTGCCGACCTACCACTGACCGATAGACGTTACCCACGTGGCCGTTTTTCATCGCATTTTCGCGGGAAATTTTCTCGAGGAAATTGCGCCGTACAAACTGTAATATCGCACTGATTCCAAAGCTGATAAAGATGTATAGAAACTGTGTAGAAGATATACGTAGAAATTGCAAAGGTACATGTAGAAATTATAAAGAAGCTATATGTAGAAATTGCGAACAATATATGCGGATAAATTGAATAGATGTAGAAATTGTAAAGAACCTACACGTAGAAATTGTGAAGAAGCTATACGTAGAAATTGTAAAGCTATTCAAGTAAGTCACCAAGAAATTATACGTAAAAATCGTAAAGGTACATATAGAAACGGTGAAGAAGTACAAATTGCAAAGACACGTCTAAATAAGAAGAAACGAGTACAAATTGCGAAGACGATATATGTAGTAAACAACATATGTAGAAAGAGTAAAAATGGTTCATATAGTTGTGAAAAATGTATACGTATAAAAAGCTGAGAAATTTGAAATATATAAAATGTACAGAGAAAAACGGAAACGTGAAAAAATATAATGTAAGATAGTAAAAAATATTTAATAGTAATAACTGTCCAATACAAGATAATCCGTATTCGCGAGGAAGAAGAAACGAGGAATAAAGAGTGTAAAAAATAAGATTACACGATATCGCAAATATTGGTAAAAACATAAGGTTCGTTACAAGAAACTGTGGACGAGCGCAATTTCCTCTCATTTCTAGGATTTTCATCCCATTTTCTGGCAGCGGTTCACGCTAGAACGGGAATGGACCACAGACTGCTCTTTTCTGTCGCGAGAACACAGTGGAACAAACACATTTTCAGAGTGTACGTGTGTATGTGTATGTAAGAGAGACGTGGGATCAGGGCCTGGTGTGAGCTCTCCCTCGTACAAGGTTGAGGAAGGCGAGTGAAAAGAGTGAGAATAAAAAAAAAAGAAAAATAATAGAGAGAAGAGTAGACAGTATTCGCGAGCTGGTTGAACGACGAGCAATTAGTTGTAGGTAAATAAAGTCTGTACACCCACCTTGGTTCTGCTGGAATCACCGAGAACCCTAAAAAAATTCTGGGCAGAACGTAAGGGGTTGGGGGGGTTAAAACGTGAAAAAAACGTAGCCCTTTCTCGCGTGGACCATCTAAGGGTCAGTGCTAGACCTGTGGTGTAATACACCTAGAAACGATATCGTAAATTCGGTGCAACACACCGGAAGTGTCGTTTCTACGTGTGAACGTGCCCCAAATCGAGTCGATTACAAAGAAACGATCGAAAGTTGCATTATAAATCGGTAAACTTTACCGACTCGACTCTACGGCACGAGTAGAATACACGCTCGCTGAAATCAGCGAAATTCGAGAGAAGATAAAAGCGATGAAGTAAAAAGAAATAATATAAAAAAAAAAAAATCGTGTAAAAAAAGAAATTGGTGAGATAGATCGTTCTCGAGTGAAAGAGAACGAGATTTCTATACTCGTGGCTGTGTTTGTTCTTAGTTTTTGCTTTTTGTTGGCTTGGTCGTGGCGTGTTGGCGGCTGTTGGGAAGAAACAAACGAAAATGTCAACTGTTTTTTCTGTGGTGCGCCTCGAGACTGTCTGTCGCGATGCACTCCGTTGATCGTCACCACTGTCGTCGCCTTTTGCCGAGCATCGCCTTCAGGAGAAACCGTGGCAATTCTCACGGATCTCGAAGTAGAGATTCAGCAGTGCCGATTCCGGCACGTCGTGGAAGCACCTACCCTCTGGCCATTGTACGCATACTGAAACATAAAGCACACGTTCCATCGTTATACACCCAAATATTTACTCTCGATTAAGATCATCTTCAACTATCACCGCGATTCATACCGGTCTTTCGGTGAAAACAATGCCGGTTCTCCCTTTCTTTCAAAATCACAAAGTTCACTTTTTGAAACATAGCACTTTGAAACATAATGGGGAAGTTGTAACGATAAGAAATGTTAGGAAATTCCCAATGACACACCCTAATAAAGCAGGGTGAAGGGCCGTCCAACGACGACCACCACGGTAACGAGGCCCGACACTGGGACGTCAGGGCCATAAAACAACCCCGAGGCCCCTGAGTTTCGCGAGGGACAAGAAAACCTCTCGGAACAGGAAGAAGGCATTCCGTAAAGAACATCGGAAGACGTAACTTCGTCTTCGAAAACGCGACTTTACACGAATATATCGTATTTTAAAAAAAGGGACTTAATGTACGTTTCGATCATTTTAACCCTTATTTTACAGAAAGGTATGGAAAACCTAGGGTTGCAAGTAATGATCAGAGGTTTTATCGAGAGGTCGATTTTAGAGAAGAGGGACGAACAGTTCGGTCCGTTGAGAATGTGACTGGACAGCAAATGAATCAATCGGCTGATGAAAACAGATAGAACTTGCCCTCGGACTCATCACCAATGAATTACAGACAGAGAAGTAACTGTTGAACCCAGAGGACCTTCCTAATTTTTTATCAGAATAGTATAAGATCTCAAATCTCTCCCGGGTTAGTACTCTAAGACACGTTACTCCATCCACAAACAAAGAATTTCATTAAAAAGTCCTTTCGTGGTTTAATTCCTATGGTTCAAAGTTGACACTCCATTGCTGGAACGTGACAAGAACGACAGTAAAGAGCCAAGTCTGGCTTTCGAAGAGTCTTTTTATTTACCCCGTACCCTCATTAGGACCACCCTTGAAGTTTTTCGTTTTCCGTCTTATTTTTCGTACTATCAGATACGTAATTAACAGAACGATTAGTCAACCGGTTGCAAGTGTGGTAATTATGCGATAGTTGCAGTAGTAAACTAAATTTGTCTGCAAAAATCCGTAACGCAAGAAGAAACGAACTGTTTCTTCTTTCCTGACTCTGATCGATTGCCTTTTATTTCAGAGGAATTCGAAGGGGATGGTAAGTGGCGGGCAAATGCGTTTTCTCACGAAGCCAGATCCTTCATCTAAAATCCTTCAGGAAAAGAATTTCTGTTTCGAACTATAAATTATCCTCGTGTCGATATTAGCTTCGTATAAATTCTACTTCGAGATATATTTTCAATTTGGATAGGAATGTTTGATACCTTCTATCAACTCGAAATAAGCTATTTCGTATTTAGATTTATTTCTGGATTCCTGGAGATTTTAAATTCATAGATTCACATATTCTTATATTTCCATTTACCTATGTTTCTACATTTTTATATTTTAAGATTCATATATTCACATCTTCTTATATTTCTACATTCTTGTATTCTAAAATTCTATTATATATTCTATATTCTAAGACTCGTAGGGTCACGTATTCCCATATTTCTATATCCCTATATTCTTATATTTTCAGATTTGTAGATTCACATATTTCACATACATTCCAATATACCTACATCCCTATCCCTACATCCCTATATCTCTACACCCCCATATCTCTACATCCCTATATCCCTAAATCTCTACACCCCTATATCCCTACATCTCTGCACCCCTATATCTCTATACCCCTATGTCCCTACATCCCTATATCCTTACACCCCTACATCCCCATATTCCTATATCCCTTCACTCCTACATCCCTATATCTCTACACCCCTATATGTCTACACCCCCATATCTCTACACCCCTATATCCCTACACCCCTATATCCCTATATCCCTACATCCGTATATCTCTACACTCCTATGTCCCTACATCCCTACACCCCTACATCCCCACATTCCTATATCCTTTCACTCCTATATCTCTACATCCCCATATCTCTACATCCCTATATCCCTAAATCTCTACACCCCTATATCCCTACATCTCTGCACCCCTATATCTCTATACCCCTATGTCCCTACATCCCTATATCCTTACACCCCTACATCCCCATATTCCTATATCCCTTCACTCCTACATCCCTATATCTCTACACCCCTATATCCCTACATCCCTATATGTCTACACCCCCATATCTCTACACCCCTATATCCCTACACCCCTATATCCCTATATCCCTACATCCGTATATTTCTACACTCCTATGTCCCTACATCCCTACACCCCTACATCCCCACATTTCTATATCCTTTCACTCCTATATCTCTACATCCCCATATTCCTACCTGCCTAATTTATTTATGAATAATTGAATAGATTTACCGGTGTCTTCGTAACAGAGGCCGAGGTTAAATTACAGGAAAGTCCGTATTTCAGTCGGCAATTTCGATCGGCATTTGTAATTCGGATTGCAGCGCTCGTGATAATGGAATTTCAAATAAAAACGGACTAACCCGTGTGCTCTCGTTGCTTATGTAACGAGGAACAGTTCGACAGGTTTTCATAGCTGATAAAAATTCATATGGAAATCCTACCGTAAACTTTTTCATGCGAGCCTTACGTACCCTTTTAATCCTGTAAAAATTGCTAAAATTCATCTCCAACATATTCTGTGCGTTACAATAATTGGAAATGCACGGATTTGGGAATATAGTATCTATCTTTGTATATGTACAAGCTAAAAAGCTTAACCCTTTGCCCTACGTCGTGACGCACTCGTGACACACTACAGTTCCTGATAAACCAGACTCCTATTTTTATCGCAATTTTGGTTTCACTTCTAATTATAATCTTCACGTTCAATCTCATAATCTTCTATTGAATACAAAACGTGTCTAACTTATTTTAATTTGTGCACGACACAACTGTCTAAAAAATTGAACGTTAAGGGGTTGAAATTGAAATAAAATTTCTGTATTCCTTTATCCCATGTAAAATATTTATTTTACCTGACGATACTATCACATATCTATTTTCTTTTTACGTATATATATATATGTATAAGTTGATATAAAAGTATTTTAGGAGTCAAATAAAACTTTTATATCCTCAGTTGCATGTCGCTTTATCCCACATTGCATGTTATTTATCTTCCTCGCGTGAATATATGTACAAGTTAATATAAAACTACCTTAAAATTGAAGTAAAATTTCAACGGTCTCAGTTGCATGCTTCTTCATCTCACGTTGCATGTTATTTATTTTGTACGTACATTTTTATGTGATCATATAAGTTAATACGAAGTAGCTTAAAATTGAAGCGAAACATTCGGTTGCATGTTCCATCACGTTGCATGTTACTTTCTTTCTATCTATACGTGTGTAACTTAAAAAAGTAATTTATTGTTCCTCTTTGCGTGCCACGTACTTCAAATAATTAAAATCGAAGTTCAAAGCTAAATTACCCAATTAAAATTGCCACCATAGTCACACGCAAATTTTCATAAAAGTATCTGTAAAAATTCTGAAATTTTTCTGAGAAACGAAGTGACGTAAAAATATTTTTGCACACGTACTCTTGTCCCAATAGCGGTATTTTTTGCACGAGCCAGATTTTTGCAAGGAAAAAATCGGTCGAGCACCGAAAAAGTTTCATTTCCTTTGTTTCAATCGGTCCTCATCATTTGCAGGAACGGTGTCACACGTGCAACAACCATCGAGAATCCTCTTTTCCCGATAACTTTTAATTTTCCTGCGGCGATGGGTTACCAGCGAACGATCGGATTTTATGGAACAGTTCCCTCGGGTAATTCGTTGACGATCCACTTTCTTTGCCGGCATTTCACGCGAATCCAACGAGGACGACAGTCCACAAAGCAAATGTTTTTGAGCGTCGAGCCGCCATCGACGCTTTAAATTGTACTCGATAAGAGAAGCTGTATCGAAAGAGTATTCATTTTCTCTGTTTCTAAAAGACGACGGAGCTCCTCATAATAGAAAGTTTCAGCGAATAGTAGCTCCGGTTATTTCGTTTGCTTGAAAAGTCCGTTATTCGGTCGGATAACTTTGTATAGCAGGGAAGTCGATCTAAGGAGATAAATGTATTTCACTGAGACTGTTTGGAGAGCAATTTTCTTTTATCGTGTTCTATGAATTGCGTTACTGTCCTTACTGCCGAAGTGGAGATGGCTCGATTTCCTTGATGAGTTTTTCGCCACTTTGTACTTCTTGAATGCTGTCTTGCGATGGGGAAATTCGTTTCGGAAGCAGACTATTGCTCGTCAGGTTAAGCTACTAGGTCATGGAGAAATCGAATTTGAAAATGTTTTCGAAATTTGATCTAAGGGGGTGGAGATTGTGCGAAATGTTACAAATTCTCAGAATTCTAAAGTCATAATTTTTCAGAAGTTTCTAAGTTTCAAATATCTCGAAGTCCCAAACATGTTAAACCCTTGCACTATGATTTGTCAGGTGCGTCATGAACTAATTAATCACAGCTATTGAAAGGGACAAAGAAAGTTGCAATACTATGTCAATTTGCTGTTGTTCAATTGTTAACTACGTACATTATAATTGGACTTGAACTCCAGATTTAAGTGTTTTTAAAATTTGAGTAAAATTGATCACGGCTGAAGTATGAGTACTTCATGATGCGTCATGAGTGCGTCACGAGTCAGAGCCGTTAAAATAGTGCAAGAGGGTAAGATGCAAGTTCATATATTCTAAATATCTTAAAGTCCCAAATTCCTAAATTTCCAATATCTCAAAGTCTTGAATAACTAAATTCGCAATATTTCAATATGCCGAATTCTTAAATTTTGAATATCTCAAAGACCTAAATTCTGCAAGTTACAATATTTCTATTTCTCAAAATTCTAAATTTGTAAATTTCCAATTCTCCGGATTCTACATTTCCAAAGTTCAATTTTCCAAAATTCCCAATTCCCCAAATTCCAAACTTCTCAAATTCCCAATTCTCCAAATTTCCAATTCCACAAATTCCTAACTCTCCAAATTCCTAATTCCATCAATTCCCGATTCCCCCAATTCCTAACTCCCCAAATTTCCAATTCCCCAAATTCCCAATTTCCTAAATTCCGAATTCCCCAAATTCCTAACTCTCCAAATTCCCAATTCCCCAAATTCCTAACTCTCCAAATTCCCAATTTCCTAAATTCCGAATTCCCCAAATTCCTAACTCTCCAAATTCCCAATTCCCCCAATTCCTAACTCCCCAAATTTCCAATTCCCCAAATTCCCTACTCCCCAAATTTCCAATTCCTCAAATTCCCAATTCCCCAAATTCTCAACTCCCCAAATTCCCAATTCCCCAAATCCCCAATTCCCTCAATTCCTAACTCCCCAAATTCCCTACTCTCCAAATTCCCAATTTCACTAATTTCTAATTTCCCCAATTCCTAATTCCCCAAGTTACCAATTCCCCAAATTTCTAACTCTCCAAATTTCCAATTCCCCAATTCCTAACTCCCCAAATATCCAATTCCCCAAATACCTAACTCTCCAAATTCCCAATTCCCCAAATTCCTAATTCCCCCAATTCCTAACTCCCCAAATTTCCAATTCCCCAACTTCCCAATTTCCAATTCTCCAAAATTCCCCAAACTCCAAAATCGCAATCCCAAAATTCCAAAGTTCACAACCGTATGGACTAAAAATTCGCGTATACGCGTTAACCTACGGGGGAATGAAATTGAATTAAATCCCGGATTATCTAATTTCTGCACAATAACAGAGCGAACTCACAGTTTCATCGCGATCACCGTATTACATTTTCCAAGAAGCTGAAATTTATCATCGATCGAACGCGTAACAAGTTTTTCGCGAATTTCCATAGCGTCGCTCCATCAAAAGCATTTCATAACCCGAGTAACGCTAACAAATCGTCGACCGATGTATTTTATGTCGGACAAAAGCTTTCAGCGCTATTTCCACGAAACAGCAAGGTGTCGTCGATACGTGTGAAAAGCGAGGCGACGAACGTAGAGAGAGAGAGAAAAAAAGAGCGAGTTACAGGATGAAATTTTGAAGAACAGCTTTTCAGCAACGTGGCCGATGCGCCGTGCAGAAACTGACCTGGAATATTCACTTTGTCGCCTCTCGTCGCTTTGTATGCGTTGCAGAAACAAAGGAAAAGATACTTCAGGAAAACTGACAAACAGTTAAAAGGACAGTCGCGCGTTCGCCTAACGGATTAGTCGCGAAACGCACGGAATTATGCATCTCCTTCGTTCTGAGAAATGAAACTACCGAGAGGACGCTTAGCTTCCAGTCGATTAAGGGATTTATTTCATTTTGGACAGCTTCGTTACTCCAATTACTCCTTGCAGATCGCCATTTTGTTCGCGATTGTCTCCTGTTAAATTACGATGCTAATTGGCAACGGCGAGAAAGAGAGTACTTGATGACGTTATTATTTATTTGCACTCTTATGCACATGGCGAAGATGCATCATGCGTGGAAGTATAATGCATGTGTTCATTTACTGCTGGTTTCATTATTTTACCGTTGGTTTATGGTTCGAGCGTTGATTCACTACTGTTACTCTAATATATTTATTTATTTATGTACTATTTTTACTTGCACAAGTGCTTATTTTTTCATAGTTACTGCTTCAAAATCTGTGTTCATTCATATTCATATATTTAGTATCGTTACTTTATAATTCAGGCGTTTATTATTTTTACTTGATAAAGCTTACTTATTTATTTACTACTGATACTTTATTATTTAACTATTCGTTCATTTATTTTTCACTGCCACTTTATAATTCAAATGTTTGTTTGCTATTATTGCCTTTAGAATTCTTCATTCATATTCATTTATTACTGTTACTTTATAATTCAAGTGTTGATTTGTTCACTATTATTGTTTCTGAATCCACGTGTTCAATCATATTCATTTATTTATTATTAATATTTTACAATTCAAGTGTTTATTCATTTACTATCGCTGCTTATATTTCAAGTGTTTATTTCTCTACTATTATAGCTTCAGAAGTATTGATTTATTTATAGTACTTTTAATGAGACCTCCACAGTATTTTAATCGAAATGCCAGAGCAAAGGAACACAGAATTATAATTGCGTAACACGAGTTCGACGAAGGTTTTGCACATAGAACAGAAATTTTGGATGTTGCCCCAAAGTTACGGTATCAGTGTTTAAGGGGTGACGCATACCATAAACGCGTCAAGTGGTTGAAATCGATCTTAGGCCCGGCGTGTGTGGCCACAGGTGTGGTTCTATTCGCGGATAATCGCGTAATTCGAATACTGGAGTAAATTTCGTCGAACGACGGCGGTCAAGCAAGGAATTGCTCGGGTCAAGTCTCGGTTAGTTTGGCACGTTCGCCAAATGCGGTTATTATTCCTACAGTTACCAACTAATTAATTAACGCTGTCCGATGTTTTTTTAACGAGACCGATAACCAATTAACTTGTCTATAATTAGAAGCACTCTCGTAGACACGCTACGAATTCGAGTTGAGAAACACTTGGCAAGATATGGCTATGATTGTTGCATGAGTTTTGATTATTTATAACCACTTCGGGAATTGTGTCCAATTGAAAGATAAAGATTTGATATGAGAACAATCTGTCACTGTGGTTTCCAGGCGAATCTTTCTTTTCGTGTGCAACTAAAAATTTAACGACAGACTTGTACTATCTTTGGAAATTGTAAATGATTGAGATTGACAGTCTCTGCTCTACTGCTCAGATTTAATGACATAACGTGTGTGGATAGAAATATGAGACATGAAATAAAATAACTGAAAGAAATAATTTATGTAATTTTGCAAATATGTTAAAAAGTGTACAGACAGAAACATGACATATGAGGCGATGAACTAGAAGAAATAATTTATGAAATTTTCCAAATATATTAAAAAATGTTCAGATAGAAACATGACATATGAAGTGATGACTTAGAAAAAATAATTTATAAAATTTTGCAATTATATTAAAACACGAGTAGATAGAAACATGAGATGTAAAATGATGAACTAAAAGAAATAATTTATGAAAGTTTGCAAATATATGAAAACATGAGACATGAAGTGATGAACTAAAAGAAATAATTTATGACATTTTGTAAATATATTAAAACATGTGTATACAGAAACATGAGATACGAAATGAAGAAGTAAAAGAAATTTATAAAATTCTATAAATATACAAGAACAAGTACAAATAACTCACATGAAATGTAAAATGATGAACTAAAAGAAATGTATGAAATTCTGTAAATATATTAAAACGTGTACAGACAGAAACATGAGATGTAAAATGGACTAAAAGAAATTTGTGTACCGGTTATAATTATGTTGGTAAACGACTAAACGGTATAAACGAGACGTCGAAGGAAGTATAATTTGATGACGAAAAATCTGGTTAATTTTCGGCAAATATGACCGTGCATCGTTCACGATAAGTCCACCTCGCAATTGTCCGATCCGATAATCTGGATTAAGCCGTGATTTGAATGGGGTCGAGCGATGGCATCGCGATTAGTTTTAGATTAAAGCCAATTGCTCGGACGATGGAATTAAAGCTTGAACTGTGCAGCTACGAATCGGTCTTTTTCATTTATCGGTTATCAGCAAAAGTTCCCATTGAAAAAAAATCGAGAACACTTTACGGGAGAATATTCGAGTACTCGAAGACGCTGAATGTTATCTAATATCGAACTCTCGAGAGATTAAAAACGAAGGAAATATTGAATTTCGTCGACCTAAATATTTTCGAGATGCTTTGCCGGGAAACCAAACAAGCATCGGTATTGACCCTTATTCCAGGATAAATATATTATATCCTTCGTTTTAATTAAATTGCTTTCGGAACTACGATTTAAGAAATATCTTCCTTCTGTGAAATTACTGAATATTATTTCGCAGTGGATTCCTCACAGGTGAAATTCAATTTGAACTAATGTAAATTACGATTTCCATACTCCTCATTTAATTTTAAATAATACAATATTTGCCTTTGGGTCTCGACGTTTACAAATATTACTGGAATCCAACCGTGTCTCAAAGGTTTCATAAAGAATTTTTATGAAAATTGTACATCTCTTTTTTAAAAACCGATAAAGGTTGACCCGGTTTGCACATATCTCCTTAATTGACCAAACTAAAATAAACGTCAAGTTCGCCGAAGCTGTATATTTAACTTGACAAAAGACGGACGGAACGAGAGACGAGAAAATAACTTCTCACTTTCGCGATGTTCAGAAAGGTGAAATGTCAGACTAATAATAATACGATGGAAATATCTTTTGAACTCACGGTTCCAATTGTTGGAGATCAACCCTTAACTTCCATAATACATATAACGTAAATAACGTGGGATTCTGGGTCAAAATAGACCCAGAACTTAATGTACAAGTTTTATAATTATACTGGTAGAATAGAAGTTGTACTCATAAATAGAATTAGCATAATATACTGAAAATGTACCGATTAAATAGAATTTAAGAATTGAAATTAATAGGAGTACGAAGAAAAAATCTCTTGAAATTCTATTCTATCTATTTTGAAATACAGAATACTTTGATTCGTTAAGGGTTGCACCCCTTAAACTTATAATTATTAAAATAAAATATTTGAACCTACCGTTGGGTACCGTCGGTGGTTTTTTCGTCTGCACCCTCGCCGTCGCGTTGTTCACCTGTCGAACGAACAACAAATGCGTTAAAAATGATCCAGCCACCCTCCGCGAAACACAAATTCTATCTCTACTCGTCGACCTCGAGACCCGTGCGTTTCTGCGTTATCAAAAAATTCTTCCAGTTCGATAAAGTTATCGAAGAGGAACCTCGACAGACTTCAATCGTGAAATTTAGCGAAAATATTTCTGCCAGAAGTTTGCCGAAGCTGTTTGCGAAACTCGGACAGAGTTCTTGTTTTCCTGGCCGTTCCGGGGAAAGCGTTTTTCCATCCAGCAGGATTTTCCAGGATACATATCGAAACAAACGGCAATTTCGCAGGACCACGCACGAATCTCGCGATCGACGATGCGTCGATGAATGCGCAATCGGATTCGCAATTTTCCCTCCGCGCGTGTATATCGCCCTCTCAATTTTCATTCCCAACGAAATTTTCGCCCCCGGAGCGAACGTATCTGACCCGTGCGAATCGTCAGTCGAGCATCGATCGACGAATCATCCCGTTAGTTTTCGCAAAAAACCGCTCGCAGCCGTGCGTTCTGATTCCTTTGATTCCATTTGCCAGACATTTATTTTCACCTTTTTTTTTTTAATTTCAATTTTTTTCATCGCATCCGAAACAAAACGTAGATTCGATCGACGCGCGGCTGCGAGTTCTGGCTTGAATTTAGAGATTTTCCGGGTTTGCGGAAATCTGGAGCGATCCTCGAATCGAATTTGGCAATTGTTTTAGAAATATTCAATTTATTCGACCTTGACGAATATATCAACCCGTATGATATACATATGTAATACAATATTGTATGTTTATGTATGCAATACCTTTATTTATGTGGTACATAGGTACAGAGGCCTGCAAGATAAATCCCTGGTTGATATAGTAGATACAATTGATGATGTAGACTTTCGTTATATTGCCAGATCCACCCGAGTTTACAGTTATTGGTAATTCTCCATCAGGATCTGATAACGCATTGACATGAGCGTTGATTGCAACACGGTGATATGATAAGACGTTAATGTTGCAATGCGTTATTGGATGACACGTATGGCGACGTGTTGATATGACGACGCATTAATAAGACAACGCGTCTCTATTCAACGCTGCGACATCTTCACCAAAGTCAATTGGATCTATGCGGCAATATAACGAGAGACACCTGTACATTATCCAATATACGTTAACTAGTAACAAAAATTTGCCAAATTTTTATCGATTCGACTCCCGTTTCCAATTATTTCTAAATTCAAGGATAGTTTCGATTATAATCTAGAAAATGCTCCATGGTCGTGAAATTTCATTAACTTGAGAACTGCGTAATGAAGCTTTCACGGCCAAGAATCGATCGATTTTATTATAAAGTTTGATCACAGATTTTTGTGGTAAAAGAGAGATTTTGAGTCAGATATTAAAAGCGATCGATTCGTCGAGCGAAATTTGAGAAAAGTGGAGCATCGGTACGTTTAACATTGTGTTCGAAAAACGATATCGTGTATCGGGAAGACGGAAACGCTCCACTTTTCCGTATAATTGGAAAAAGAAACGTTGAAAAAGAAATCAAGAGACTGTTACCGTCGATCTCTCATTATTTCAACCTCGCACAAGCACTTTCGTAGCCAATGAATGCGACAAAAGGGAAAAAAGGAGGATCTCGATGTTTCTTTTCATCAGCTGGTTACCTCTTACCGTGCACCCGGGTTCTTCGGCTTCCTTTCATTCCTTTTGCCTCGCGGAAAATAAAAATAATAAACGTCTCCTGGAGACACTCCCGTCCGTTCTGTTCTCTGATTTGCTTGCCACCTGTGTCTACATTATTCTCCTCTCCATTGAAATTTCCATTCTATACTCGTGAAAACTTCCGTTCTGCGGAAGGTCTTTAAAAATCGTGAAATAGGACGCGGAACAAGAAAATACGGGGCTTAAATTCTAAAACGGAGCGCGATAAAGTTTCGCAGACGAGTCGGAAGCGAAGAAATCCTTTCCTCGAATCACCCTTGTTTCTCTGGGAACGTCGCTGTGCCTTTTCGACGCAACAATCGTAAGCCAATTGCGTCGATACGTCGAACAATTTGCATTTTACGATCTTGTTTCCAACAACGAGGATTTGTCGCCGCTGTTGCAACGCGACATCACGTTACAGTAATGGTCGGATTAAGCGAGCCTCGTTTCTCGTAACGAGCGATCGCGTTTCGTTTTATACCCAGAAATTAGGTGTCCCAGCCGATAAATTGGCCAATTTTATCAATGAGACGAGAGAAACCTTCACGGAGCGTATGATCACGCTATTACAAAGTGATCATCAAAATTTACTTTTCCTTTGGATTTTTAAAACTTTCATTTCTTTACTTTTCTCTCGCAATTGAAGGATAACTCTTCTTTCACGATTGAAAGATAACTTTAATCTTCTTAGTCTTCTCTTGCAATTTGAAACTAATAATGTTCGCATGACAAACGGATTACTGATACTGAATTCAGAATTGTACTCTTCAAAAAGTTAACCACAATATGTGCCTGGTGTTTAATTTATTATTTATACGAAAAGAAAACGAAAGGAGCTTTCAAGACGCTTTTCTGTATTTTTAAAGAGAAAATGAAGGGTTGCAATGTGAGATAAGAAAGTGAAGTTATGAAGAAAAATTGTGCAGGCAAATCTGGCGAATCTGAGGTCATCGTCATAACTCTTTTCTGTATCTTGAGAAAGAAAATAATTAAGTGTAGCAATGTTGGGTGAGAACGAGTTGGAGTTATCAAGAAAAATTTTGCAAAAGCATCTGATAAATCTGAGGTCACCATCATAACTCTTTTTTATATCTTCAGAAAAATAATTAACGTAGGGTGAGAACAAATAAGGTAAAGTTATGAAGAAAAATTGTGTAGGCAAATCTGACGCATCTGAGATCATAACTCTTTTTAATATATTTACAAATTAATGAGGTGGGAATAAACAAGCTAAAGTTACTGGGAAATCTAACTCATGACACTTTTCTGTATCTTTATAAACAAATAATTGTAGTAATGTTATATGAAAAAACAGCTGAAGTTGTAAAGAAAAAATTTGCAGGAAATCCTAACAGATCTGAAGTTACCCTTAAATGCTTTCCTGTATCTTTACAAACAAAACAGTTAATAATGTTATATGGAAAAGAATCAGTTGTAGTTATAAAGAAAAAATTTGCAGGGAAATCTATCAAATCTGAAGTCACCCTCAAATACTCTCCTATACATTTACAAACAAAACAGTTGAAAATAGTAATGTTACATTAAAAAAAAAAGAAAAAAAAAAAAAACAGATGAAGTTATAAAGAAAAATTTTGCAGGAAAATCTACCAAATCCGAAATCTCTCAAACGCTTTTCCTTTGGAAAATAAATAAAAGTAGCAACATTGTACGAGTACAAAGAAGCTAAAGTTATAAAGAAAAATTGTTCAAGAAAATTCGTAGAATGTGACCCTCATAAAAGAGTAAAATGAAAGGCAAACAGGTATACGTGTCTTATTGTCAAGCAGTGGAAATTTAACCGACCAGTCAGGATCGTCGCGGATTCGCAACAAACGAGCAAACAAGCACGAACAAACGTCCGCGTCTACGTAACGCAAATCGATTGTCGCACTGCCTTGTTCCCATTGGCGAGCAACAAACAATGCGAACGCGGACGAACCTCGAAATCTTTGTTTGCTGTCCGCGCATCGTATTAAACGTCCACGTTCGAAGTTTCCCACGTAAATCCGCGTGCCACGATTGTTCTGCAAATTGGACCGGCTGTACGCAACTGAATTTTATTCTACTACCCCTTCATTCGATTTCGATCGATTTATTTCTGTCCGCTGAAATTTTCTTGGGGAATTTGGGTTGGCGATATGGAAATTTACGTGTGGTTTTTAATTTGGAATGTTGGCGGTTTAGAAAAATGGACGTTTGGGTAGAAAGTTGGAGGATTGGATGTTTGGATATTTGGGGATTTTGGAGGTAGGGGGGTTAAAAATTTGAAATGTAGGAAATTGGAAGTGTAGAATTTGAGGACGTAGAGATTTGGCATATCTAGTTATTTGGGGACGTAGGAATTTAGGGACGTTGAGATTCGGGGTGTCTAGTTATTTGGGGCCGTAGAGATTTGGGGACGTAGAAATTTGGGGATGTAGGAATTTGGGGACGTAGAGATTCGGGGTGTCTAGTTATTTGGGGACGTAGAGATTTGGGGACGTAGAAATTTGGGGATGTAGGAATTTGGGGACGTAGAGATTCGGGGTGTCTAGTTATTTGGGGACGTAGAAATTGGGGGACGTAGAAATTTGGGGAGTGTAGAAATTTGGGGACGTAGAAATTTGGGGACGTAGAGATTTGGGGACGTAGAGATTTGGGGACGTAGAGATTTGGGGACGTAGAAATTTGGGGATGTAGGAATTTGGGGATGTAGGAATTTGGGGACGTAAAAATTTGGGGATGTAGGAATTTGGGGACGTAGAGATTTGGGGACGTAGAAATTTGGGGATGTAGGAATTTGGGGACGTAGAGATTTGGGGAGTGTAGAGATTTGGGGACGTAGAAATTTGGGGATGTAGAAATTTGGGGACGTAGGAATTTGGGGACGTAGAGATCCGGGGTGCCTAATTATTTGGGGACGTAGAAATTGGGGGATGTAGAGATTCGGGGTGTCTAGTTATTTGGGGATTTAGAAATTTGATAACTTTAGAAATCTAGGGCTTGATAATTAGAAACCGTAGAAATTTTATAATTTCAGAATTTGAAAACTTAAATATTTGAACTTGTACATATTTGGGAATCTCGAGACTCGAACATTTGAAAATTGAGAAATATAACTCGAAAATTTGAAAATTCAAGTACTTGAAGTTCTATAAACATAAAAATATGAAGACTAGAAAATTTTACAATATTAAAATTTTTAAACTTGTACCTAAGAAAATTTGAAAGTTTAAAAAGTGAGGTCTACAGCCCTTTCGCCTGTGTTAAGATTTGAATTATTTTAGGGGGATAGGTTTACGAAGGACAGGTTCATTTGAATGCCTCCCGATTTTCAACACGGTGGCTGCCGTCACAAATTGGCGAAATTAAATCCCAGGATCTTAATGGACGTCTCGAGCGACTGCTGCGAGTACAAATACGATTCGATGCAAATTCAAGTTTGCGACGCGATCGTTTTGCAAATTGGAAGGAACGCATAAATTCAGCGCCAGTTTTCTTATTCGACTGCAGTTGAAACACTGAAACTTTCAGTGATGAAACTGTCTCTCCATGAATTTGTATTCTTTTCAATAAAGTCAAGGTAAAGTGCACTCTGCCACAACTTAGCACAAAAATCCAATAGTCTCAATAATTTGAATTTATATAATATTGATCTTCATACGTTTACAAGTACAGAAACTAGGAATTTATTCATCATTAAGCTTTAATTTCCTCATTGTTGATTAATTTCGATATTATCATTTCAATTTCGATACAATCACGCTTCAATTACTGATTCATGGAGTTTAATATTAATATGCTCGATGTAACACGTTGTACAATAAATACGTGTGCAATCAATATTCAATAATTCATATCCGTTAAATTGAAATTTCCCAAGAATGTTCGATAAAAATCAATAAACGACATTTTATTACCGTGTCGACAAAAAGTGTTCCTATTTCGAACAAAAACACGGGAAGTGTTTTATTTCGAGGATTCGAACAACGAGTTTTTTTCATCGACAACAAACGAACGTAGGAAGATTTTCGAGCTCAATTATTTTCCATACACGGTCAAGTACGTTCGTGACCCGAACTGACACGAACGATCCACGATTTCCGGCCAATCTGCAACGTTATCAGCGTATCGCGATCTGAATTGAAATGCAGGAAGTAAGTAAATCTAACCGGTCCCCGGTAAATCGTGGCTCGTTAAGCTCGCTTGGAACGCAGCCTCGACCATCGATTTTTCGACCTACGCGGCTGCTGCTTGCACGTACCAGCGTTAATACATCAATTGAACGTTGCTTATCATACGGACCAAACACTCGTTGTTTTATTACGCGACCGCTGTTAACAACTTATTTACTCCGCGACAGTTACGTTCTAATCAGCTCGTTTGTCCACTATGACCTATTCAACGTTCTAACTGCACTACCTGTAAACCTACATTCGCTAATTTCCATATAAGTTTATGGTTATCTGAGCTTAGCTAAGGTACCTAAGGTTAGTTATACACAGGTTGTATATAATAGGTTTATAGTTCCCTATATTTAGGTTTAGGTTTCGACGTTTTCTTTTTTCTAGGGTCATGTTTTATCAAGGCGGTAGATTTATTTTTCTTGAAGGTTTAGGTAGTCTGTAGATTTATGCTTCTTCAAGGTTTGGATATTATGTAGTTTTATGTTTCTTCAAGGTTTTAGAGATGTTCAAGATTTAGTCAAATGTGCGTTTCCTCAAGATTTGGTTCTCTTTCTGCAGCTATGTTTTCTCAAGGTTTAGATTTTTGTTTCGTCAAGGTTTAGGTTCTTTCAGATTTTTCTTTCTTTAAGATTCACCGCTTTTCTAGGTCTGGATTTCCTCAAGGTTTAGGTTTCCTCAGATTTTTCTTTCTTCAAGTTTACCTTTCTCCTAGGACTACGCTTCCTCAAGGTTGATATTATCTCTAGTTAGTACAGATCTAGGTTTTCTACTGGATATGGTCTTTTCATAAATCTAGCTTCTCCAGGCATAGTCTGCTCCACATTTCACCTAGGTCTAAGTCCACAATCGGAATAAGACTGATTAATAGATTTTGAATGTTTATGGTTGTATGATCGAGCAACGTATAAATAAACCATGTATTCTAGATCCACTGTAAAGTGGATTACTAATGCAGATAGTAATATCCATTCTAACTGAACAGTAATACCTAGTCTAACTGAATATCTATACTTCCTAGATAGTAATACCTAATCAAACTGAACACCTATGCTGAGTAATACTTACTCCAACTAAATAGTACCTATTCTAACAGTAACACCAATTCCAACCGAATAGTAACACTATTGCAACCGAATAACCTACAACTGCAGCGAAGTGGATACCTCGAAGAGATTCGCAGTATCGCCAATAAAACTCGTTTAAAGGAAAGTGCTCTTCCGGCGTCACGTATGAAGTCATCATCAAAGAGTTTTTCACGCGAACGACACGTGCTTGACCGAATTAATAAGCCTCCCCTTAGAAGAGCCTGATCTATCTTGGCGAAGATCACCCTTGAATCGCGTGGCAAGCCACAAACCATTCCGAATATTTCGTCTAACCTTGCGCTGCTCTAGCGACTGGCACATCTGCATAAATTTGACTTGCTAAGCCCTGAAAAGTCGAGCAACCACCACCTGTCGTATACGGTAGCCGGCGAACTTACAAGAGCTACGAGTCAGCCATGCTACTAGGTCGACCGGTGGACTTCCGTCTTTCTGGAATGCCCAACTTCCGCTCAACGCGAAGTCGCTTTTTGTCCTTGCTCGTTAATCAGCTTCGACCTTCGCAACGCCGTTCTTAGCCCCGCTTCCGAATACACCTTCGCGTTCTAATGGCTGTTTCCGATTATTCGGGTGCAGATATTTTAGGAAATCTGCTAATCTAGCTCTTGAATTTTTATTAGAATCGTGGTTGCGTAGATCACTCATTTCTTCAAGGTCATTTCTTCATTAGGGTGCAGAAATTTTAATTCTGGTGGGATAATGCTGTGAATGGTTTCTGGAGATTTACATTTCATCTAGTCATGGATCTCTGGTCCATCGAACGTCCAAATGGCCTTGAAATTTTTAATAGTAGCGTGAAAGTATAGACTTGTAATTTTTACTCAAACTCCATTGTTCGCTTTAACTGAATATTGATATTATGGTTGCAGAAATTCAGAATTTTAATACCCAAGCTTTCGACGACCAAATGTGACCTTAAAATTTTCATCGTTTCGAAAGCACAGGCAAATAATTAATTACTGTTTTTATTTCGTCGGCAGCACGTATTCATTTAAATATTAATGGGAGAATGAATATTAATACGAGTTAATTGAATAAATTGCCAATGTATTGGTATATTCAAGCGAAAATCGTGAATTCGACACGTACACTTATAAGCGTGGTCTCAGTTACAACTATGTAAATCACGAATAATTTTAGTATTCACAAGTTTACAGCAACTTGTGCAGCCATCTCTTTATATCGATGACACCAGAAGGTTATCAATTTTCAAGGATTTAAGCGCTTCTTGCAAGCTGAACGACGTCGTCCATCCTCCAGGACAAAGATTAATTTTCTGCGACTCTCTTCTCGAAATTATTTTCATTGACGATGACCTGGAATCTTCGTACAAGAATCTTCTTGTCCTCTGCGTGTCTACTTCTTGCTGATTAATCTGCTCAACGATTTAATTCCAGGCTTTCGTAATCTCTGCCATTTATCAGGACATCCATCTACAGAGTGTTCCAATAAAATGTACACACGCCTTGGACATCAATATTAGATAACCGAGAAAGCTACGAAGACGAATCATTTTAATCAACAAAGTGGATCAGGCGATACTTTGTAATTTCACCAACAAGTTTTCTGTATTTCTTCTGGTTAGAGTTGTAGTTTGATAATTATAGTCATACGTATATTCTAGCATATCAAAGATGAAAATGATAGAAGATATTACATGGCAACGATGTTGATGGCCATTTTCAACATCCGCAATTTCGCGTGAGTGACTGTTCTTTTAAACATGTGTGGTCTCATGTGTGCACGTGTAGTTCGATACAGAGACGTGCAAATTTTTGCTCGCATAATATCAAAGATGAAGATGATAACAGAAGCTGCTGAACGACATAGAATGGCCATTTTGAACATTTGCAATTTTATTTAAATGACTGTTATTCTGTTAAACGTATGTAATTTGATATTCATAAAGACGTGTAAATTTTTGCTTATATAATAAAGATGAAAATGATAACAGAAGCTGCTAAATGACATAGAAGGCAATGGCCATTTTGAACATTTGCAATTGCATGTAAACGTTCATTTAATTGATTCCGACCCGGCCAACGTAATATCAATTTAACCTCCGTTTGTATCAATCATTAAATTACATGGTAATAAAACGAGTACACATTGTATTAAGCCATTATATACGGTTTACTCGTGGCCGATAGGATTGTTCGGTACAATGGAAGCTCAAATATGATTCGCGGAATGGTACAAAACGAAATTAAACTGGATATTCGCAGCAGGCCGTTTCAGGACGGAGGTGATCGAAAATGGCCCCGGAATCAGATTGTTCCAAATAAAGGAGTCTCATTACTCCGGTATCCAGCAATTTCCACAAACAGACCAGCCCATCGCCCCGGGTCTCTCTTTCTCTTTTTATCATTCTTTGATCCCGGGTCAACAATGCTTTCAGCGAGCGTGCAAAATTCAAGCGCTAACGAGGCCGAAAGGCCTCCGATAATCGAAGAGTATCGAGACTGCACAGGCGCATCCTAACTATTGCCAGTTTAAACTTCCCGTTTGGACCTTTTAACGGGGGGGTTGAAAACGCGGACTCAACCCTCGCGACACCACCAGATACTCCTTCCTCTATTCACCGGGTCATTATCTTAACGAACGCTCTTTGTACTCCCCGACCAGCATTGTGTTCGCTCGTTACAAGACTCGAAACCGGTTCAAAGCCCGTCTCTAACCATCCGATATATCGCCGAAGGTGCCACGTCCTTCCGACCACATTCCACCCTTTTATCCTCCGCTGGATAAGTTTCATTCCTTCGATGAGATCCTCGGTGGTCTCTCGGGGTATTAGACGCTAATTATACTCTTCGGCTATTAGGCTGTACTTGATATCCTGTTAGACTGTCATTTCTCCTGAGGAAATTTTAATAGTTGAATAATTTGCGGTAGATCGACACGCATTTTCGAAATTACGGCAGCACGGTGCGTTAGAATTACGACACGTTGAGATCACGGTGCGTCAGAATTGCAGCGCGATGGATTTACGACACGTTAGAGTTATGGCGCGATCGAATCGCATCGTGTTAGAATTACGACGCGTTGGAGTTACGGTGCGTTAGAATCACGACGTGTTGGAGTTCGGTGCGTTAGAATTACGGCGCGTTGGAGTCACAATGCGCTAGAATTACGGCGCGTTGGAATCACGGTGCGTCAGAATTGCAGCGCGTTGAATTTACTGCATGTTAGAATCACTGCGCGTTGGAATTATGGCGCGTTGGATTCACGGCGAGCTAAAATTACGGCGCGTTGAAGTCACAATGCGTTAGAATTACGGCGCGTTGAAGTCACAATGCGTTAGAATTACGGCGCGTTGAAATAACGGTGCATCAGAATTGCAGCGCGTTGCATTCACGGCGCGTTGAAATAACGGTGCGTCAGAATTGCAGCGCGTTGGAGTCACAATGCATTACAATTGCTGCGCGTTGGATTCACGGCGCGTTGGAGTCACAATGCGTTAGAATTACGGCGCGTTGAAATCACGGTGCGTCAGAATTGCAGCGCGTTGAATTTACGGCATGTTAGAATCACGACACGTTGGAATCATGGCGCGTTGAAATTACGGTGCATTAGAATCGTTTAGTTTCATTCCTTCGATGAGATCCTCGGTGGTCTCTCAGAAGATTAGACGCTAATTACACTCTTCGGCTATTAGGCTTCACTTGACACCTTTTTAGACGGTCATTTCTCATTTTGGATATATTGTTCATATACTGTTATCGAGTAAAATTATGTTGGATTACAGCTTGACCGAGCTTAGGTAATCTCTTGGTAGATTGCTGGCCCTGATGTTTAGAAATTTGATTTGGAAATACAGAAACCTGCATTTCTAAGAAGTTTGAACTTGGGCATTCTACAATTTGAAGCTACAAAATTTTTACAAGAACTTCATAAAAGGTTTAAAAGTGAATAAATTGTGCAAATAACCTCAATGTACATACAAATCGTTCAAGAGAGTCTACCAGTTTTCGATAAAGAAACAGCAATATAAAATATCCAGTCTCGTTAATTTTCTCGAAATATTTCAGAACGATATTCGCGGGAGACGATAATCTACGTAGAACGTAATTGCGCGTCTGCAGTAGTCGAGAAGAAAGGAGCTCATCAGAGTTTTAAACCGATGATAAATTTCCGAGGAATCCACCGATCTTTCAAAGTGACACGCGTCCGCGGGAGACAGCGGATTAAACTTCCAAGAGAGGGTATAAAAAAATGTCGACTTTAATTTGAGATCTCCCTTAATCCTTTCGGTAATTAAAAAGCCAGGCTGCTCGCTCACGAAAAGGGATCATCGTCGAACTCTCGCCTTTTTATCGCGACGTCGAGACTCGCCCCTTGCAACCCCTAACCCTTGGATCTTTTAACTTTTCGTTAGGGTGCGCCTCGAAATTGCACGATCTTTTTAACGGGATCCCTCGAGCGTAGCTTCCTGAAATTTTATTTTCAACCTCGACGCTCGTTACACATTCTCGTTTAATGATTCATTAAATTTTAACGGTCCACTTCATTTGCGTGATTTGTGTGGACGCGAGGACATCAATATCCCATTTGAGGGTGTGATCATTTCAGACTTGTATCATTTAAGGCACCTCGCTGAATTTTAACTACGAACACTATCATAAGGTAGCTATACCCTCGAATTTAGTATCGCCTATTATACCGAATCAACGCTCCATGAGGATTTAATTTACTCTTTGCGAGCTTTTATAACCACATTCAACCTCCGTAGGTCTTTAAATTTCGGGATACACAGGTGGCAAGCATTTTCTTCAATTCGCGTCTTAGAACGGATCCGCTACTTTTTCCCAAGTTTATAAAACCCGGGACAACATGAAACACGCTCGTAAATTTCAATTACACCGGCTTATTACGCCGACTGAAACAGCAGCCACGGCCAACTGTAGCACCGTAATTGGGTATTAAAGCTGTTTTAAATTCCATCAGCCACTGCATCTTTGTCCGCGATTTATCAGCTTTGCTGCCCTTTCGAAAGCGCGAATTCGCTGAAGGGCACGTTTCTATGCGAACAATCTGCAGCGTTTCTCAACGCTCGTTTAAACGAGTCGAAAGTGCTCGTGCGATTTTCTTCGCTTATATTTAACTTAACAATTAGCATCGAAGTGTCGCGTGGAACGCTCGCGATATTCGTTCGCGGAAAACAAACAGGATACTCGTTTTTGTTCTGGAAAACGCGGAAGCAAATCGCGAAGAACACCGTGCAATATTCGCGAATTTTAACCACCGGCTGAGCGAACGTTTGGCAACATTTTTTAGAGCGGTTCATCGTTTAATTCTGTCAAGGTATTATTCGTTTATCCAGATTGAATAACGAAACTGGGATTACGAGCTTTCGTTATATTACCAGGTTTGTGCGTTAAAAGTTTACTGTAATTAGGATTTAATTCTCCAATGACGGATAATTAAAATCTTCCAATTATTGCCTGCTGTTCGACACTGGAAGCTTAATACACGTGAAATTAGTCTTTTTATTCGTCCGACAGGAAAGAGCGGAATAAAATTTGAATAAACGCGAATATGGAAATTAAAGGATCTGTCAGTTTCTGTTAACGTAATTATGTTTTACTTTTTGAAAGACAAGTTTGGTAATGGATTTCACTGTTCGAACGAAATTTCCATTTTGTTCGATGGATTTCACGATTCTATTTGCAGAAAGTAAAAGAGATCCTCGTCGAGTTGGGGTTGGTAAAAAAACGAAAGTACGAGCGGATCGTTCGTGAAAGCCGATATTCAATCGAAAAACCGTACTTTGAGGGAAAAGAAATAACTAAAAAATTCATCTTGACTGCGGAATTATCGACATGAGTCCACTCTTTCCTCGTTTTTGCTTCAGTTAGACCGCGGTGGAAGTTCGTGTATTCTTTTATTCCATCGATTTATCGATTGCGTGAATCGGAGACATAAGAAAATTTGCTGAATTCATACATTGTAACGAAATTAATTATTCAATCGATATTGCCCGTTAACCTTTTGATTCGACCACTTGAAAAATTCACAAGCAACTATGACTATAATTTAATATACAGAATATTTTCAATCTGATAGTACAAATCGACAAATGATTTTTAATTCATTAATTTTTAAACGAATGAAGAAAATTATATCTTTCATTTTTTGTACTGTGAGCTGATTACAAATACTTCAAAATTGTTCAAGTTAATTTTTTTTCTAAAGTTGTACATGAAAAAGTTTTATTTTATAGACTTAGATCGTAGATGATCACGTAGATGCAGGTCTTTTTTGTACACCCTGTAAAATGGTCAACGGTATTTAATTCAGCACATTTCACTTTGATTAGATTCACTGCGACGTGTTCCGATTCGGAGGAAGTTAATTTGCCGCGTTTTAATTCGATCATCACAAATCGATGCAAATTCGAGTATCTCAATTTTCAACAAACGTTAACTATTACATTTACAATACGCTACTACTTTCGCAGAAATGCGAGTATTTTCTAATTAGGTAAATGAAAGAACCGATACGAACGGTAATAGGAAGTATCCGATAATTGTTAAAATTTGGCAAAGGTTCGCTCAGCCGATCGTTTCACGAACGAAAGAAACAGGAAGAAGCGTTCGTGTTAAATTGATCGTGCGATTTCCGTGTGTATTATCGAGTGTATTATCGAGGGGGGTGAGAGAGCGGGCAGTGCGAGGCGATATATCTCGTCACGACTGATCGAGTCGTGTGTTCCTTTAAACTCGACGCGCGCCATTGTATCCTTACCTTTTCGGACACTTCGAGGCTCGTAATTTTCGACAGGCCCTCCTCAGTGTCTCGTTCAGCGTTCAAATTTCTTTATATCATCGTCTTTCTCTCTTTTTCTCTATTCGTTCTCTTTTATTTCGCTCGCTCTCTCAACTTTATTTATTATCTGTCGCGCGTAGAACAACTCTATATAGGGACAATAAGAGACTCGCGTCAGACATTTTCTTTTCTCTCTATCAATCTTATGTTTGTTAATTTTGTTCGTTTATCGGCCACCAGTAGCCAGCGATGTTTCCTTGAGTTCGCTCTTTTTTCTTTGCTCGTGCCTCTTTTCCTCGATTTAAGTTAATGTTTCTTTTTGGTCTCGAGCGCGTCCACCCCTTCAACTTCGCCGGTTTCACGTCAATCGCATCATCCACAGGAACAACTTCTTACCGTCAAATTTCTTACGTCTCATTCTCTTTACAGGATTAATTAGAGTTCGCGTGGATGATGCGAGTCACGTCTCGACTCTGCTTACGCTTTCGAGAGACGTCGCGACGCAACTTGACAATGACTAAATGCTAATTTTCTGCTAAATGTCACGCTCTTTTTGCACAAAACTTTCTTACCCTCTTCACGTTTTCGCAATTATTTAATATATCTAGATAAAACATATTTGACCCAAGAGTCTCTTTCACCAAAATGAACAAAATTTTCTGTCGACATCTCACAGGTTGTGCTCAACCTTTATCAAGTAATCTAATACCGAAGTTACAATAAATCAAGTTTGATTTCATTACATTCGAATGATAACTATAATTTACTATAAGCATACGAATCTGCGGATTGAAATTTATTCGGTATAACACTAATTAATCAGTCGAGAAATGAAAAGCTCCAAAGTCATTGCCAGAGTGTGCATCACGATCAATTTCAGCGGAGCCAATTGATCCACGTCGAAAAGTCCAATACGTTCTACAGCGATTAAGCGAAGGAATCTAGAGATTACGCCAAGTGCAATTTACACGCATCCATATCGATATATCTTGGTTCCGCGTTGAAAATAGAGTGTACAAGTGACTGGAGGCACTCGAACGATCGGCGAGTGATCTCGATCGAAGAGCCTCGATACCTCGAGTGGTTCGACCGGATTCACTTAGCACGCGAGAGCCTCCTCTCTTGGTCAGCGATTATTTCTCAACAATTATTCGAAAAAGGATCGTGGCTCCGCGAAAATTCGATAACTCGATAATCGACTCTCGATCAGAGCCGTTGGCTTATGTCTAAACGCCGGGGGCGTGCTCGTAACTTCTGTTCTTACTTAGAATTCCGATGCGGATTAAAAACGGAACGACTTTTACGAGCAACACCGATCCATGCGTCGCTTATAAACTAGCGGATCAACGTGAAATAGGCGACCAACGCTTGGGAAAGTTCAATGAAAATAAGCTTTACAAGTATATATAGAGGGTGCCTCGTACGCAAATTATTAGTTACTCGACAAATTTTGTCTATTTCGAGGGAGGTATTCCTGTGGACGCAACGTTCACGAGATAACTTTGAATGACGATAAACATAAAATTGAAGCGGGCTAGGTTAAAAGTTAAGGACGAGAAATTTGAATAACGAAATCGCGTGTAATATTTTCTGACTACTGCTCTTGTTTTTGCAATAAAGGATCTACGAAGAATATCTCTACTTTTCAGATTCGTGTCCACAGTGAAATTTCTCCCAGAAAGTGGGCGGAGTGTAAAACGTTATCGAAGAAGAAACGACTCGAAAGATAAACACCCTGTATATATTAAATAGCGTGGTTAAACGTGTAAGAAAATCGATAACGAGCGGGTCGCTGGTCGCCTGTTGATCGAGCGAGAAGCGCGGGCGAGGTGCTCGCGTGCGCTTTTCGCGTGCTCCTGTGAAACAGAGAAGAAAAAAAAATATATAAAAAATAAGTACAATACGTGTATAAATGAATTAATGGCGATGTATACATATATATATGTATGTATATATATATATAAGTATAAGAATGTTCATGCACACCTCAATCTTTCTGCCCTCAACCACGGTGCCGTGTAGCCTCTCACGTGCCCGGTCCGCGTCAGCACTATTTGCGAATGTTACAAAACCGAATCCCTGCATGCAAGGACAGACAAAACAACATGCATTAAACTCAACTTACAGACTGCCAGCGCTCGGCAAACGGCCGACTGGCAGGCCCGACATTTCGTGCTCTTTTTCGTACAACCTTTCAAACGTGTGTCTAAAATGAAAAGTAAAACGTGTTCTTTCGCAACGAGATAATTCTTGAAAGATGGAGAGAAACGAGATCGAACGAAGAAACGTAGAAGTGGGAGATTTGAAAAAAGGCGGGAAAACGGTCGACGCGCGACGCGATCCTTCGAAGCGGTCTGGAAGCGAACCAGTGCGTTTTTTGTGGGGGTGCTTCGCGTGCAATTCACGAGACAACTCTTTTCACGTGCACCGCTATCGAATTCACGTCGATTCGACCACTTTTTCATTGAAGATTATCGAAACGAACGGCACGACCGCGTAGACGTTTCTTTGTGCCCTTCGCGCGACCGCCCGCGACTCTTCTCACCCTTCTCCGACGCGACCCTCCGCCCGACCTTCTTCCGCTCTCTAGCTTCGTTCTTCCGTTTATTTCTCGGACGTACAATGGCCGTTTGCCAGAGGTCGCGCTAATTAATTCTCAAGATTCTCTCGAGACGCGACCGAGAGGCACGAAAAGTTTCGTGGAATTTCTTTCAGCCGTCGCGCGCCATTGAAACCCGGACGATTCGCGAAATTCCGACAGAGATTTCTTCGCGGCGAAATAATAACCCGGTTAAGACTCGTTCGCGACAAAGTACGTTTGAAGCAAGGGGAAAATGTCCCTTTAACGCCGTCGTTTTAAGTCAAACACCTTTGCATCGTAGTTGAGAATTATTAGAATAATCCTCGGTTATGAATTTCGAATAAACAGAAGATATCTAAGAATAAGGAATAATTCTTTGCTCGAAGATGTACGAAGCAGTTTCGAGTAATTATTCGATATTTCTGAACATCTTTGTTTTATTCAAAATGTGCATCCGGAGGTTACTCGAACGATGCCGATCTCCGCTTCGAACATTATCTCGAGGATCTTAAGGAATTTTAAAGCGATAATATCGTTTCGTTGCACGGAGAGAAGTTAACGAAGAGCACCGGAAGAGTCGCGAGCACTTTTTGGCCCGACTAAACACACAGAGTAAAACGAAATCGCGTGAAAATCGATCAGAAAAGCACGAATACCATCGGCCGAAATGTCGGTTTGCCAGGGTGTCTGCGAGCGCGTCATACTGCTTACGGAGACGCACCAAACAACGTGCAACAAATAAGTAAATATAAAATCATGGTAAGAAATCATGGTCATGGTCACATTAATCATCTCATTATCATATCATATCATATCGTGTCATGTCATCATGGTCATCGTCATATCATTAAAGACTCTTGCTTGTACCGAGAGGTGCGTGTACGAGAAAAAGAAAAAATTAAACAATGAGAAGGATGTTATAACACGATGGAAAGAGGGAGATGGGTGGGATTGCTCGGGAGTTAAAATTGGTGCGCGCAATTCATGTGTTCTGTGTGTGTTTGTGTGCTGGTGATGTATGATTTCGTGTGTGCAATATACATAAGTCGATACTGGATTCAACGATACGTAGTTCCTGAAGAAATTTTAATAGTTCAATAATTTGCGGTAGATCGACACGCATTTTCGCAACGCGTTGAAATTACGGAGGGTTGGGAGCACGGTGCGTTAGAATTACGGCGCGTTGAAATCACGGTGCGTCAGAATTGCAGCGTGTTGGATTCCCGGCCCGTTAGAATCACGGCGCGTTGAAATCACGGTGCGTCAGAATTGCAGCGTGTTGGATTCCCGGCGCGTTAGAATCACGACGCGTTGGAGTCACGGTGCGTTAGAATTGCAGCGCGTTGGAGTCACGGTGCGTCAGAATTGCAGCGCGTTGGATTCACGGCGCGTTGAAATTACGGTACATTAGAATTGCAGCGCGTTGGAATCACGATGCGTTAGAATTGCAGCGCGTTGCGTCACGGTGCGTTAGAATTACAGCGCGTTGGAATCACGGTGCGTTAGAATTGCAGCGCGTTGGATTCACGGCGCGTTGAAATCACGGTGCGTTAGAAACACAATACATCAGAATGGCAACGCATTAGAATTACGGCGCGTTGGAATAACGAAGCGTTAGAATCGCAGCGCGTTGGAATCACGGTGCGTTGAAATTGCAGCGCGTTAAAATACTGGCGCATTGAACGGTACGTTAGAATAATGTCGCACTGAAATCACGGTGCGTTAGAATAACGGTATGCTTATGACGGGGTGTTAGAATATCAACGCTATATAACCTAAAATTACGACACGTTGTATAACATTTTATAAATGACACGCTATATATTACCATAACGAAATTTCTGCGAGCCGTTTCCTACCATTCGAAACGACTCGAAAATCCAGGAATAAATTTCCATTAAATCTTGGTTATCAAATATTTCTACTTTATCCAAACTTTGCGCAAGAGAATTATTGGAAGCATTGTTCAACACCGATCCTAACGCGTCGTGTATTCATCGCACGTTCGTGGGTTAAAATGTCAAAGATACAATTTCAGAAAGTTTATCATCGCCTAAAAGCTTCTACACAAATGTGTTCTATCCCAGAAACGACTTTCATTTTCCTAAACGATGCCGTCAAGAATAAGATCTGCAGCGACGTTCCGCAACGACTAATCCGCCGTGAAACGACAGAGTATTTTTTCCCAAGCCGGACGAATTTTCGAGCTACAGCCTCTAGAAGGTATTCCGCGAAGAGATTCATCAAGAGTTTTGTGAAACTGGAGGGTAGAGTACCTGTCGGATAATTGAGTTCCTCTCGTCTGCAACCCCTCGAATGGAAGGGGTTGCGGGGCTGCCAGAAACGGTTACGTATCCAGGAGCTGTCGCCATCGCTGAGAAATCGTATTAAAGGCAAATCAAATACGGCCGTCTCTCCTCGAAGAACGAAATAGGAGAGTGCAAAGTTATCGGTCGTGTGCTACTGACGTAATACACGCCGAAGAACGCCTTGTTTCTCTCCTCGAGGAACATCGTAACTCGTTCCCGGTAGGAGGGTGAGTTTATAACCGAATCGATGGGAGAAATTGAATTGCCCCGTGGAGAATTCCTCGGGAATAATCGAGCTACGATTTCTCTGCGTTTCGTTAATTAATAGTCGAGACGGGCCAGAGGAAGCTGGTTAATTGAGGAACATGGCGTGGGTTAGGGTCGCGAAAGGTTCGAGGGACGCTTAAATTTCGGAGCAATTAATGCTCTAACTTCGTTTTGGCAACGGAATTTACGGACATTAATAACTCGGCCTTTTTTATAATCTCCTGTGTTCTCTAAGTGAGAAGAAAGATAGAATTTTAAGAAAACGAATAAATTTCGGTGTAACGGGATATTACAGAGCGTTACACGTAAGGAGAGTGTAGTTGGCAAAAATTTATGATCGACGTAAACTCTTAAGGATAAGTTAGATGACTACAAGGTTTATAATTTAAGCCGTCTTTTTCCCCCGTGCCTTTCAGAACTTTTGAACTTCCATTTTCAACTTCTGAATATTTGATCCCTCCTCGAGTTTCCCAGCTTCCTAACTCACTCAATGTTTTACTCCCCCTTCGATATTCCCTGTCGATTCTCATTACAAAACTGCAACATTTTGCATCGAAACCGTGCAAAAATTACTTGCCTATACTTTTTTGTTCGACTACTCGCGTTCGATAACAAAGGGAGCATTCATGAAACAGTCGAGTCCCGAAGCATTCATTTCCCCCATCGACTGCTTGTTAAACAATATTTCCGTATGCGCAATTCAACGAAACTTGCTCGAAAAAAGCTACTTCGATTTAATTTTCAATCACTCAAATCAATTCACGATTCTGAACACGCAAGTGTTTCCTGCAACTTTATCGAGACAGTAAATTAACTATATTCAGATATTATTAAAACTTTGTTCTTGGATGTAATTGTTTGTTAATTGGTTATTTTTTCAATTTTTATTCAAATTTGAATTGTGAAATATTGTTAGTAAATTTTTATGTAGATTTATATCAATATGTACATATCTGAAAACTTGTATCTTACTTCCCAGTCAAAAATACAATTTGATCTATCTCCTCAAGAATACCTTCACATATGTGATCGTCCATTTTGCTTTTAAATTCACCAACCCAAAGATCACATGTGGATATTACCATTGCTATTGTACATCATAAATTCTTTCAGGATTTATTTATAATCATTGCAGGTACAAAACGAATGAAATAATTACAAATGTTCTGAGCAGGTTTAAAATGAATAAAATAGTTGCACCAAACGCTAAGTCATTTCTTTATCTAGTCATAAAAAATCATTTTTGTAAAAGTTAAAAGATAAACATAAAGCTATGCAATTTTAAAAAATCATTTTTGTAAGACTTAAGAGACAAACATAAAACTATGTGATTTTAAAAAATCATCTCTGGAAAATTTAAAGGATAAACATGAAGCTACGCAATTTAAAAAACCACGAGAAGGTGGTATTAAGTAAAATGCGATAGGAAAATCATCGATATGTGAACATCAGAAGATATTTCTGGTGAAGAAAGAGAACCTCGTCTGGCGGCTTTCATGCGGTTTTTCCGCCGCGAGACGAATCGTACACGTTCATATTCACCTGGGAAATCAGCATAATGTCGATAAGCTGCACCTACAATACGTCGACTCGAATACGAACGAAGGAATCGAATAATCGATTTGCATATGGAATACACGCGTCCAATCACGCGTCGTAATTTCGTATTCACGAATCTCAAGTTTCTCGATAAAAATTCGAAACCCACCACTTGTCGTGCAAAAATGACGAACATTCGATTTACGAGAGTTTACTAAGCTTCGAAAGACTGCAAACATTCCAGATCGAAGAAATATTTGCTCCATCTGCAAAATTAGGACGGAGTAAAAAATTCTTGTGAAGAGAAATGTTTCTTGGTATCTTCTTTGACAATTTTGAAATGCAAGAAAGTAGAGAAGGAAAGATCTTTCTGAAACGCAACGTAGGAAGAAGAGTGACTTGTACCGCCATTTTGAAATGCAAAAAAGAAGAAAGGAGAAGCGTTTCGTAGTTTTTTCTTACGCAATTTTGAAATGTAATAAAGTAGAAAAGAGAAGAGTATTTTAGAATGTTTATAAACAATTTTGAAACGCAACGAAGTAGAAAGAAGAAGAGTTAATGATCTGTACCGCCATTTTGGAACGCAAGAAAGAAGAAGCGTTTCTTAGTTTTTTCTTTGACAATTTCGAAACGCAATAAAGTAGAAAAGAGACGAGTCTCTTAGTACTTTCTTCCACAATTTTAAGATGCAACGAAGTAGAAAGAAGAAGAGTTTCTTATTTGTACCGCCATTTTGGAACGCGACAAAGAAGAAAGGAGAAGGCTTTCGACCGCCATTTTGTAACGCAACGAAGTAGAAAAGAGAAGTATTTCTCGGTATTTTCTGTGTCAATTTTAAAACGCAACGATGTAAAAAGAAGAGTTTCTTAGTGATTTGTACCGCCATTTTGGAGCACAACAAAGGAGAAGGAAAAGAGTTTCTCACTGCTTTCTACCGCCATTTTGTAACGCAACGAAGTAGAAACAAGCACTTCTTGATGTTTTCGTACCGCCATTTTGAACGCAAAGAAGAAAGGAGAAGCGTTTCTCAGTTTTTTCCTGGCAATTTGCAACAAACTAGAAAAGAGAAGCGTTTCGTGGTATTTTCGTCGGAAATTTTAGGAGGCAACAAAGTAGGAGAGAGAAGCGTTTCGTACTATTTTCTACGGCAATTTTGTTGGCTGATAATCCGAGACGTGATCCAGGGACGTGGTTCTCGTGACGGAAGATCGCGATCTTGACGAAAACCTGCTTAAAGCCTTATCGGCTTTCGGAAAATTGAGGTTGGCGTGCAGAAACCACCAAGCCACCTCCCACGTTTTCTTTCCTTTCAGGAAATTAATCCGCCGGGAGTCTTACAAATCTTTCCTACGATACTCGTTCATCCTGTTAAGCGAAATAACGACTCCTATATTTGCATCCCCCTAGCCACTTACTTTATAAATAACGTGGCATTCTCAGATTTTATCATTCTTGGATTTCAAATCTTCAAGTTTACAAATTCTCTAATTTCCAAATTACTAAATGTATCTCTCTAATTACCAAATGCTGAATTATGCTAATCTTTAGATTTCACGATTCATAAATTTCAAATTTGCAAGTCACTGAATTGTAAAGTCTTTAAATTCGTAAATGTATCAAATTTTCAAGTTTTCAAAGCAGGATTCACACAAATTCCTGGATCTACCAATCCCTAAATTCCAAATTTACAAGTCACTAAATTCTCAAATCCCTAAATTGCTATATCTTCCAAACTCTCAAATTTTCACGAATTCTCAGATCTCCCAATCCCTATAATTCAGAATTTTTAAGTTTCCAAACTCTCAAATGCCCTAATTCCTAACTTCTTCAAACTCCCAAATTACAAATATCGAATTCTCCAACTCCTCAAATCTCCCAATTCCTAAATTTCCCAAATTTTTAAATCAAATCTCCAAGTACTTAAACCCCAAATTTCCAAATCTCGACTTCATCTCCCCAAATCCCAAACTTCCCGAATAGTTCCACAATTTCCCCATAAAATTTCAAACCCACCCCCCAAAAAAACTGAAACCCCACATAATTTTCTTCTAATCTCGATCTCCCAAATAGCTGCTTCCATAATATAGAAATTTTTCAAGCATAATCGCATCAACCAGATCTCGTCCGCGGATAAGAGTAAGGTAAATTCATAAGAGCGTTCACGTGAAACTTGTAGCCATTAACGTTAAAAACACATCGAAACACCCTTGACTCGGTGTTATACGAGGCACATCGCGAACAATAATTAACCGCGTTTAAACTGCGGCAAGAATATCATTGTTTCCGTATCTACGAGCCGCTGAGCAGCCTTGGAGTCGCGATTCCGTCGAGAGACAAGGGGAAAAAAGGACTTTCGACGGCACGAAAACGTTTCCGACGTTATTTCTTCGTTGTCAAGCACTCCGAGGGTAGCGAAACGACGAAAACGTCGGCGATGAATACGCGTTTGAGAGGCAGCCGCCATTCAATCGCGAGCGTGAAGATAAATCGCGCGATGTGGCTTGCACGACTTCATTCGTGACAAAGTCGAGAAGCCATGCGGCTTATCGAACAACCGGTCGGTTATTTTTCTAATACACCTTTCCTGTTATCGTGCGGCCGGGATGTTTCGCGCAGCCGTTTTAAAACGATCCAGATAAATCCACCGTGTAATTAGCTTTTTCAACAGGTACCGTAATTAATTTGAGTAAGGGCCGACGAATAATGGCCGAGATTAACAAACGTTCCCTTTGATACCGTAAACGACTGTGAAATTCATTGCTGCCTCGACATCTCCCGAGATTTCAACCATCTTTTTCAACTTTATCGCTGCAGTTCTACCGGATCGATTCCCCTAGGATTATAAACGCCCCGTGAAAATAATTGTTTTAGATAACCAGATTTCTACGAATTCGTGTACCTCGCTAGAAATTTACCGTTCTGAAGATTTAATTAACCTGAACTGCTTTTCATTTGCTGAGGTTGATTTTTCATAAAACTACCCATCTACTTATGTTTCTGATTAACTTCACTCTTCTGAGATTAGAAAAAGATGTGACTCAAGTTCTGATTTACCCCTGTTAAATTTGTAGAAATTATATAAACAAATGAATTTATAATATATAAAAGCAATGGTAATAGCCACATATGTGACCAACCGTAAACCACATACGTATAAGTATTCTTTATCTGTAATAAATTCAAAATTTCACCCAGTTAATAACCAAGTCTATAACCTTGCCGATTGTCGAATAATTACAACTTTTTCATTTTCCATCGCGATAGCGGAACGATTTGTATAAAACCCGAGGCGTAATAAGTGTGCGACAACATCACAAAAGTGCAATTAAAAAAATCATCGACCTCACCGTACGAGATTTTCGCAATTAACGGTGTAGCGTGAAAAGGTGTGTGTGCCGTGTGTCGGAGAATTGCAGCGGAAACGGTACGCAATTAGAAACATCGAACGTTTCTGTAATCTTCCCTAAACATCAACAGAAACAACTGGAAAAGTTGGGACTACGTTGGTGCAATTGCGACTACAACGGCAAATTAGCATCGTTGAAAAGTGAAACGTGTAATTCACCCCTGTTCGAATCGCGTGAACCGATAACACGATAATTAAGCAGATAAACGGGTGGATGGTGTGTGTTCGTGTTGCTAAACGTGCGTGTCGGAGTGTCGAAGGATCGAAGGGTAGTAATCAAAGGAGGGGGTGGAAAAATAGTGTCGATGAGAAACGATGGAGAACGAAGAGAGAGGAACTTGAAGAATACTTGAAATCGTGACCGAAGCTGGCAAACAGCGATATATAAGCGCACAAAACAATACGAGATTTAAGATTATATATATATAGATACGTATAGAGAGAGAGGGTGAGTTAAGAGACAAGGAATATGTGCGTGTGTGTGTATACGTCATCTCTGTGAGTGTGTATTAGCGATGGAAGTAATGCGAGAGATCATTATCTCCGTTTTTTCCTACGTTTTTTTCTTTCTTTCTCTCTCTCTCTCTTGTTCTATCCCTCTCACTCGATCACTCGTTCCTTCCTCTTTCTCTCTTGTCATTACGGTAATGATACCAGGACCAAGGAGTTTCAAGGCGTCCATGAACTTCGATTGGTTCGCGACACTTTTTCTACGTTGCCTACAAATTATCCCTTTCTCACGTTTCTCCGCCGAAATCAAAAATTCGAGGATCTTAGGGATTCGCTGAGATCGGTTTTAGGATGTGGATGATTCGAGGACACGAGGTTCCAGAGAGAAAGAGAGAGAAAGAGCAAGAGCGTGAGGAGGTTGTTGCAACGAGAAGAGCCAAACTGTACGTGAGACTATATAGAACGCCGGACAAACGGTTGGTGAGATCGAAAGCAGCATTTCTCTATCCTAAGACACATACGTGAGTAATTAAAAAGAGGTAGAAGCATGGGCCTTTCATTAATACCTTCGACTCGCCTAGACAAAAGCGTGCGACTACTATTTACATATAATAATAATAATGATATAACAATCAGATAGAGGTACGTACGTACATGTACATAATTAAGGTGTGTGTATAGATGTGAGTGTGTTCTTGTGCTCGTGTATCAATATACATATATTCATTATATATTATATATATATCATATATATAAGATACTTAAGAAACTTCGGAGGATGCAATGGTAATATAAATATGTACGGTATCATGCTGTTCCCGTTGGACTGTAACATGCGAAATATCCACTCGTTAACGAGAACAGTTTATACTTTCGTATTTAATTCAGAAACAATTAACAAACGATCCACAGAAATGTAAATAAAATTCGTGTTACTGTTCAACTCGACGACTACAAACTTTTTGGCAGAGAGATCATAATTGAAAGTAGTTGTTTTTATTTATTTGCTATTATTTGTTACTCGATATTTTAAAATTGGAAAAGTTGAATTCTACAATTTTTTTATCGGAGATGCATGAAAATAGTATTTAACTCCGAGGAAAAATATATGAACATTTTTGAACAAAGAAATGTAATTAACCCTCGGGCACTGCGCTGGTAAAGGTAACGATAATTAAAATTTTCAGATACGATTTTTAAAAACGGTCTTCCGTTAAATGAATTGATGTAGAATTTTTTATACTACTCCGTTATTCTTCATTGTATCAATCCAGTTGTTTAAAACCTTTTATATTAAATTTCCATTCAAATGTGGTATGTTTTAATTTACGTAATTCCATATGTTATTTTCAGTTATTCGAATTCTGAATTATTCACTACTGTACAATGAGTTTTTATTCGAGACCAAAATTAATTAAAATATTCCAGATAAATATTTTCGATTATTTAAAATTTTGGTTATTAGCATATTTAAAATATTGTCCAATGTTGCTCATCAGCATGTCCGAGGGTTAAAGATCTGTTCGATGAAAATGATTCAAGTAAAATTTGTCGAACGAGAGAGTGAAGATAGAAATAAAGATGAAACGAGATCAATATCCCATCAGTTACAATCCAACGCGTTTGCAGGTGGATTAGTCAAAAGATCCGCGACGCGTGAACCATCATACGGCGTGTGAGGATAAGTCTCGGTAGAGATTCGAAATCTGCAAGATCGATCAGATAAGCAAGTCGGCGATACTATGGTTAGTGTACTCTAATTTCCTGTTTCCCGTAGTCTCTATAACCGCGCGTGTGTTACTGGTGTGGTGTGTGGTGTACGGGCCTTGAAACGCCTTGGGGAAACTCGTCAAGAGAGAAAGAAGAAGGACAAGAATGGAGGTATTTTGGTTAGAGTCGTAGCTTCGGAAGAAAACGAGGTGTGACAAAAAGTTTCATCAAATCAAATGGGCAGCATCTCCCGCGAGGGTCTCCTCCGCGACCGGAAGTGGCGGCAGTCGGCTCACCGGGTGCACCGTGTGTCCGCTGCTGCGTGAATTAAGAAAAAAAAAAAAAGTCAAACAAAATATCTGTCTCGATCGATAAACGCCAGAGAAGATCGTTTGTGAGATGGTTTAGCTGCCATTTTTTTTTCTTTCTTTTTTTTTTTATATCTTTCTTCGTTCTTTTTTTACTGAACTGTACGAGGAGGAGTGGTGTCAAGGGTGACGTAAGGGAGGAATAATGGATTGTTTTCTTTTTTGTTATTTGGTACCACAGTTCGTCAAAAGCAGCCGCGAACACACAGTTACGCAAGGTGCACCGAGCTCTGCCTTATAACCAATGGGAGCTAAATAATGATAAAATGCGGTAATGCTAGCTAGTAAAAATGCAATAGCTCGTCTAACAACTACGAGAACTAACACCATTGGTTATATTATATGGTATATGTATGTACGTGTCACTGGCACATACTCAGCGCGGGAAAAGTGTGCTCGCCAGGCGCCATTTTGATCGAGAAGATCTTCAAACGTTTCAACGAGATACGCTAATGGACCGCGAATAAATTATCAAAGATTTTTGTGTCAAGAAGTTTGGCGACGTGATTAGCACACTCCTCCGCGCTGGTTTCAAAGTATCTCTTCTCCAAAATGCTGCACTTCATTAGGGATGCCACATTCCATTTACATTGACGAAGCTTTCGAGAAAAGGTCTCTCTCACAGACTCTCATCGCACACACACTCTCTCGCTCACCTTAAGTCTAAGATTACGGACAAACGAGACATTTTTGTTCTTGCGAATTCGCTTTGGTTGCTGTACTTTTTTTTCTAAAGGGTGAGTAACGTCTTTAGGATTCAACGATTGATTCAGATTTTTAGTATGGCAGCATGGTGGTACACTTTTACTTTGGATAATTTATATACTTTTATTTGAGGCAATTTGTATACTTTTCTTTCAATTTATTTTTATTTGAGACAATTTATATACTGTTATTTGAGATAATCTATATATTTTCATTTCGGATAATGTGCATTTGGAATTTATGCAGATAATTGTAATTTTGAATTACTTCATGATGATACTTAATATTTTGAAACACGGAACCGTATTAATCGTTGCGATTCCGTGCCACGAATTACGACATCGCAGCGAGATTGCTTTCTCGTGTGTATTGCATAATTAACCCTTGTAATAGCGAGTGGGAATGAGGAGAGAGTATTTAACACCCACCATGCTACCATTTCCATTAAACGTTAAAATAACCACCTACTTACAAGGCCCTCGTTTTCAAAATATACACGACACTGTTTATTTAAATCGTTATTTCAAATATTCCGTTTCTAGATATATTTGCTCAAAATCCGACATTTCAGTTCGTCACTTTAAATTTAGAAATATAAATCATCCTGTTGCAATTCGTATACAGATGTGATTTCACCTAATCGAAAATCATAAAATTTTTTAGACATATACAATTTTAAAAAGTTCTTTGAAAGTATATCTTTTTAGAAGTATTAAATTTTTGACGAAGTATAACTTTCTAAGAAGAGTATTTCTAGAGATATAAAATGACTTGAAATTTGCAGTAAAATTTTCTGAAATAAAATTACCGCAAATTAAAGATACAGCAATTGAAACTTAGAATTGCACAGCAACGCGAAATCGTAATGACAAAAATGACCCGTCTGCACCGGTTTGATACGTTAATTTCTGACGAACAACCCATTCGATTTTTTCGACGTAACTTCTCGTCGAAGAAATCGAATCACTGACGAGAAAAACGGCTTTCGTCAGAAAAACGTGAAAAGTACGAGTTAATAGCGTCCGTGACGGGAGCATCGATCGTTTCTTTTTGCACGGTGTTTCTTTGCACGCAGTTACGTTTGTTTGAGGTAATTGCGTGCAGATTCCACGGGGATCCCGTCACGTTCGCGACGATCGCTTAAATGCTAAAAAGCGATGGCAACGTATCGTTGTCGCGTATATTACGTTGACAAGTGTTTTGCAATGCAAAAGGTACGTTGCTTAGGTGCCATTGTCGGAGTCTATCACGCGTGATGAATGCCGGCTTTGTGTTTGAAATACCCAGGTCGATTTATCGAGCTTTCTTTCCTCGAATCTCATCACTTTCTTGTTAAACACTTTGGGTCGTTTGAAAAGATCTGCATTTTTCTTGTGAACACCAAATTCATTTGTTTGAGCTTCTTCCCTATTCTAACGGTCAACTTTCCCTATTCTGATGGTAAATTTTCTTGATGTGGATGTACATCATAAAATGACATATCCAGAATAAAAATATATATAATGTATAATAACAAGATGGAAAATGTAGATGATTTTCAACGACGAGGTACTATCAATATCGAGACGATTAGAAGATTATTTGTGAAATGAGGAACGATCAAACGGAAAAGTGTATGTCACAGATTCAGGATGATCGGCGAGGACGGACAACTGGTCGTCAACGAGTTTAATTAATCCCCTTTCGGGCCGTTGTAATCGTAACAGCTATATTCCACTTGGGATTGGTTGTTCAAGCGACGGATGTGACTTGAGCTAGACTTCCTGTCAGGATTGCCGTGTACGATCGAAATAGACCTCCCTATTATTGCCCTAATAGCAACTCCAACAACCGGTCTCATCCTACGTTCCATTTTCGACCATTTTAATTGACAATTTCAACCGGCTAACTAATGAATCATTAACGACGAAATACCTATCGATTGTTTCGTAACTTCGAACTGATTAATTCTGAACGAGCTAATTATCGAAAGTCTCGAGAAATAACGATCACAAAACTGAGACATTGCATGAGACATTTCAGTCCATAATTTCAAAATGAAGGTAAACGTTACATGTTTATAAAATATAATTACGCATACTTATGAAATGTAATTAAGTAAAATATGCAAACTAAGATAATACTTTGAACCGTACAGAGAGAAAATATTTTACATGCTTCCATATTTGCATAATGTTCCACAAACTCGCTAAATATGCGCGCTAATCTAATTCGAAATACAATGGAGCTTCCAGAATAAACAGAAAACTTGGAAATTAGAGCTGATTACTCGCATCAAGTTACAACGACGTAATATTCGCGACAAGAACGGACCCGCTGAATATGCAAACTGGAAAGTTCCCGTCGACGAAGATACTCGAGCAGCCGAAAACTTGGGTGTCTCGAAAAATCATCGCGAGAAGTTGCCCGAAATAATGGATTTCTGATCTAATTATATCGCTTGGTCGGCAGGAAATTACGGCTGGAAGACCTTTTACTCGATATCTCTTGCTTCTCGCTGTTGCAAAGCGAAACTTTCCACGCGATTTCGTAATCTCGATGAACTTTGCCAAGTTTTATGGCACGAAGGACAATGAAAAGGATCTGGCTACGATAATTAACCCTTTCGAAACTTCTCGCTTCACGTTCAATGCATATTGCGCTCGTTGCTTTTGCTGTTTTTATTTTGTTTCACATTTTTTAATTAGGGATGATATGCAGGGTTTCAATCAACTCTTGACACACTAATATCTTGATGCGAAGTTTCGCACGATTGTCACTCTTTGAAATTTTTACATTTCTACATTCACTAATTTATGGGGTTTCTGATAGAATTTATGAATTCATATGATTTCTAATTTACAAATTCATACGCTCTCCGATTTAAAAATTTACAAATTCTTACGGTTTCAGGTTTAGAAATTTATGGATTTATATGGTTTCAATTTTAGAAATTTACAAAGTCATACAGTTTCAGAAATTCACTAATTCCTACGGTTTCAAAATTAGAAATTTCCAAATTCATACAGTATCAACTTTAGAAATTTACAAATTCATACGGTTTTAGATTTAGAAATTTACAAAATCATACAGTTTCAGATTTAGAAATTCATTAATTCCTACGGTCTCAAAATTAGAAATTTCCAAATTCATACGATTTCACCTTCAGAAATGTACAAATTCATAAAGATTCAAATTTAGTCCAAATTCAACAATTCCCAAGTTCCTAAATTTACAAATTCATTATACTCAACCTACTAAATTCACAAATCTCAAATATGAAAGAATCTGGGCAACTCAGTATATTGCCAACGACAAGGTTTTCCCAATTCACGGTAAAATGAGAGTCCACTCAGTTTCAAATGTTTGAATTTTCGCTAGAAACGAAAGGTTCTAGGACTGATTACGAAGGGAACCTTAGTTAACGTCAGAGTTGGAACGTGATAAACTGATTAGCTTATCCCGTGTCACCATGTCCGGGCGAAGTAGAAATGTAAACGGTGTTTGAAAATTAAGCCTGACAAATAGGAAGAGTTAACACTGTTTGAGGTTTACTGTAAGCCGTGTCCAGAAGGAAAATATTTTCAAAGTTTTACGAGTACTGCAGCCAGCTTAAATCGTATAGCACGTTAACAGCCGCAAACTTCGTGAAATCTGTCGTAATTTTATTCTTAACATTTACGTTCACCGAGTAGTTACTTTTCTTTCAGCAACACTACTTGGATTAAACATTTCAAACACGACAGAATTCAAATTCTGTATCTGACTCTTATACAATTTATCACTACTAACAAAATACGAAATTTATACAAAAAAATGATTGAAATAATTTTTCAAATTATGGAGCAAATGCCTACTTTCTACAAAAAAATAAAGTGTGTGCTCTTAGCTGGTATAAAAGCGTAATTTTATGTAAATAAAGTATATCAAATATTTTCATATTCAAGTACGAAACAACACGAGGTTCCGTAAAATTTCCGGCGAACAATGTGTTAACGAGCGATATAACGAGGGTCAGCTGCGCTCGCAGCTGTCTATATTGCAGAATGTATACCAGAAACGGAGATGAGATCGCATCGAGAATTGTCGCAACGAGGAAACGAAATACTGTTGGAAATCCGTGATGGACGAGCAGCTGAGATTGCTTTCCTGCAAGTGGAGCATGGACACTCCTTAGTCAGCTCTGCAAGACAGTATTTCTCGTGCGTACATTTTTCTGCGGCCAACAGTTTCATCGGACAGGTGATAAAGAGGGTACTTATACTCCGATATTCCAGCTGGAGACTTTTTTCCTTCATTACGGGCCAATAATTTCTGTTTCTCTCTGATTTATATTCTTCTCGAAAACCTTCGAAATGAACGGATATAATCGGTTACATTGCGATTCGACACCATTTAATTTTATCTTCACACTTTGTATTTTTCATAGTACCTTTCAGAAAAATCCATATTTTCGAGCTTTACGAAAAATATCTATATTTTCCATGGATCTCTGAGAAAAATATTGTTCACATTTCTCCGTCTGCATCTTCTGTTCCGTTTATTTTACTGGTAAAATTTCTTCTTCATGAATGATTCATACCCGAATCGAATTCTTGTTCCGTTTAATATTTTATTGGCCGGTAAAATTATTCCGTCATAAATGATTTAGAGCCGAATCGAACTGCCGTTTTACTGCTAAAATTTCTTGACTCGAATTACTACATACTACAGTTTTAATTGTCGTTGATAAAAATGATTTCCCGAGAAAAAGAGGGTGTATGGGGGTAGAGGAGTTTGAAATGCAAATAGGTTTCAATATGGATGACAGCGGTCTGGATAAGATCCGCAGTAATACATCGTGCCGACAGCCGGCATCCGGTGAGCTTGCATATTCAGCGTCTTTGCGTCAAGCACACTCAAGTGCACTTCATCAAGCTTCCCTGGTACCAGTAACCCAATAGCATCGTCTGCTGACGACGTCACGCACGCTCGTCCATTGTCCAGTCGACGATGATCGAACTTCAATCCTTCTCGACTAATTTACCGGCTACGAGTGATCTATCAATTATTTGGCCCAGACGTTTTCGAGATTCTTCTTCAAACCTGAATGCGTTCCATTTCGCAGAAATTCAATGCGCGATACGTTCCATAGCAATTTGTTCCGATATTCTCTGCCTTGTTCTACATCACACTACAGTTCCAATGCGATAAACTCGTATATTCATTGAATTTTCATCTCTGAATGTACCTAACACTTTAATTCTCTTCAGTGGTCCTCAGGTTGCAGGAATAATTAGCTAACGCAATCGTACAGAAAATATGAGGTTAAGGGCTAGGTTTAATACATGTCGAATTTGCACAATTTTCGTTGCAATTATGTAACATGTCTTAGAGAACACATTGGTACAAGTGTTCTCTAAAATATGAGATCTGTTAAATTTGGAAATTTGTCAAAGGTAAAATTTGAAAATTTCCAAGTTCTGGAAGCCTGTGAATTTTTAAATCGAGTAATATGGAACCTCGTGAATTTGTAAATTTCCAAATTCGTCTGAAGGCTCGCAAGTTTGCAAATTCGTGAGTTATGAATTTGTAAATTTGTGACTTCGTGGATGTGTTCATAAGTTTATGAATTTGTAAATTTGTAATGTGTTGATTTGAAAATTGAACTTCCTTCGAATATTCTAACCGTGTGACAGTAAAGGAGTCGTACATCTCCATATCTGAGTACTCCCCTCGTGAGGTTTCCAACCTGCTTCATCTAACATGTTTTCATATCAACCTAATAGGTATGACCCAGTCGACATAGTGTTCAACAAGAAAGAATGAATTTCGACAATGGCACAGCACGTCACACTTCCACAATACCCTCGGGTATCTTCACGAATCTACGCGACGATTTTCGTTGGCATCGCGCTGCAAAAGAACGTGTAGACCGAGCGGATGCAACGTCACGACCCAGTTTTCATTTTCCCTCGTCCTTGTACATCCTCGGATAAACATCGCTGCATCCTCCGTGGTCGAAATGGAATTTCATCGTTAGAGAAGGCGCACCTCGTTGCATCCGTTCGGCGAATGATTACGACCTCGAGATCTCCTCGTGGCCAGGACACGTCTGTAACTTTTTTGATAAGTTGCGCGGTCACGCGTTCGGGAAAGAAAAATCGAGTCACGTTCGAGTTACGAAATCTTCGCGCGATGATTGCGAGCATCGTTGCCGGGGATGTTGGACAAAGAGTGGCGGACGAGAAGAAAGGGGGTGGAAAATTGCGAAAGTTACCATCGAGCGAGAAACTAATGGCCGAAAAGTTCTACCTTGTTTTTGGACAAGGGAGGAGTTTGAATAAGGAAAGTTGTCGCGATTTACCGAACGTGTTGCGGGGATCGAAGAGAACAGGAATCGGAGAACGCGAAACTTGATCCTGGCGACGAGGATTCTGTGGTACGGCTTAAATCTAACTGTATCGTAGTTAGGGGTGGGTTGACAGGGGTGGCTCGCGGCCTAAGGTCGACTTCAGCTTACCTTGCTTCCCCTTTCGTTAAATATGATTTCCACGTCGAGGATTGGCCCGAATTGCTGGAATACAGAAAGCAACGTTGTCTCGAGAATATTTCACTTGCCGTGGGGGATTGGAAAAAGAATGAATTTGAACAATATTATTACATAGTAAATCTTTTACCAATCGTTACTATTCCTTCTATTTTCTTAATTCATCGACGATCATCATTGACAGAATATTCTTGCAAGATTTTAAACAAGTTTTTCGGTTCGAAACCACCGAAGCAGGTACAATTTACGTTATTTAACAGCGAAGCATTCAGCAGAAACATTATGTACCATAAAGATTTCACGATACTCCTAAATTTTACGATGCCCATAAATTTTACGACGGTTTATCTTAAAAATTATAGCCCCGAACAAGTACCTGCGGCAAGATTTCAAATTCATTCTTTTTACAACCCAAGTAGAGTGCAAACCGCAACAATTTATCAGCGACATCGAATTCGTACCAAACTACCAGCACAAATTGATTCAAACAACAATCTACATCATCAAGCGACAAATAGTTACTAGTCAAGTGTAATCTGGTGCTCGTCAAACGAATGAGAACGCGAACCAAGAGTTACTTACCCCAAACATTGCCCTGAGATCAGGGTCTCGGAAACGGAAAGGTATATTGCTGACGTGAAGGCGTTTTGGTTGACCTTTCAGGTCGGTGCCCTGTGTCGCGGTCGCTGGTGTGGTGGCACCGGATGTGACAGGTACCAAAGCGTTGCCTTCGACGGCGCCTTCGGGGTTGCTCTCGTTTCCGGCTTGCGTCGGAGTCGGTTGCTGACCACCGCCACCTGCAGCTGCAGCCGCTGCAGCTGCTACTGCTGCCTGAAACACCTCCGACTATCGTCCACGATTAGACACTGAAATTTATGCAATATTTACCTCTTGCACTCTAAGAGACTTTTACCACTGACAACAACTTTCAATATTTATAATTGAAAAGTTATATTGTTTGTTTCACTGTATTCGTACATCACATGTATAATACTGTAGGTTTGATGTAGGTTAAGCAGTTAAATATTTATTTGAAATTTTTGTATTGAACAGAAGGTCATCTTTCGAGTGCAGAAGGTTAAATTTCAAATGAAAATTAATATGAGATTGGTCGGTGAAGAAGTCTCGACAGAATCAGAAAGTGTTAGTTTCAGTACTTTCATGTTTGTGTTAAGGGTGAAAGAATTATTTGGATGTCATTTTACATTAATTTGTTCGGCGATAAATTCAAGGTACTTAACTCAACAACACCTGCGAAAAGTGTCATTCTGTATAAACAAATATGATTTACAAATATTTCAGTTGACATTCATTTCCCTTCGTAATATGTTCCCATTTGTATTTGGTAAATATCGTACTGTTTATTTTTTATAATCCATACTGAAGGGTTATAAATATTTAATAACAAATTCATGTCGAAATATAGCTTAAAAATCTAATCAATGTTGATTAAGACTGTACGGAAGTAAGTAGTAATGGCAGTGAGTGGTCAGACACACGTCTGACTACATCTTGCTCGCACCACTAACGAGACAAAGTGAATATACGACGCATAGTCAGACGCAGCCAGCTGTACGCGAAATTTCTAGCTTTACTACTATCCGTAGAACGCAGCACCTTCCACTGAACTTTATCAGGCCCGTTTCACGGCCAGACACAGCGGGCAAAGCTGGTCATCTACCGGAACTAAAGCAATTTCAACCACGAAGCCGACAGAAGCTTTGTGCGCTATTAATAAACACTTAACGGGACGAGAATATTTGAACTCTCCAGCCACGGGACGCGGTATTCCATGCGATTAATTCGGAAAGCTACGGGGTCTTAACGCGGCTGAGCCTCGTTAACGTTACACCCTCCAAATTTACTTCTACTCGCGAGCAACCGGAGACTACTTTCGAGTCTAATAGAAGCTAGAACAGGTGTGGCCACGAAAACGATCCTTGAGCTCCGGTGTCGGACTTGTTTGCGAGATACTGTGCTTCCAGCCTTTTGGACAAAGGTGGTGAGTTGGAGGGGTGGTTTAGTAGAAATTTCAACCTCTGGGATATAGGGGTTTCGAGTTTTGGGAATTTGGAATTTTGGGATTTTTAAATTTTGGTAATTTGGAACTCTAGGACTTTGGGTCTGTGGAATTTTGGTAATTTGGAACTTTGAGGTTTTGGGTCTTTGGTACTTTGGTACTTTGGAATTTTGGCACTTTGGAACTTTGGGATATTGGGTATGTGGAATTTTGGGACGTTGAAGTTTTGGGACTTTGTGATTTTAGTACTTTGGGACTTTAGAACTTTGAAATTTTGAAGCTTTGCAATTTGGGAACATGGGGACAATAAGATCGTGTAATTTTGGGACTTTGGAATTATAGAATTTTGAGACTTTGGGCCTTTGGAAATTTGGTAATTTGGAACTTTGAGGTTTTGGGTCTTTGGTACTTTGGTACTTTGGAATTTTGGCACTTTGGAACTTTGGGATATTGGGTATGTGGAATTTTGGGACGTTGAAGTTTTGGGACTTTGTGATTTTAGTACTTTGGGACTTTAGAACTTTGAAATTTTGAAGCTTTGCAATTTGGGAACATGGGGACAATAAGATCGTGTAATTTTGGGACTTTGGAATTATAGAATTTTGAGACTTTGGGCCTTTGGAAATTTGGGGTCTCAGAATGTTAGAACTCTAGAATTTCAAGGTTTCGGAATTTAGGAATTTCTTAATTTTAGAGCCTTGAATCTTTAGGTGTTCTAAATGTAGGTCTTCGAATTTTGTGACTGAAACTGTACAACTTCAGAATTTCAACAAACTTTCTTTCAATATTTAACTTTCATAAATTCTAGGACTATGCAATTGTAGGATTTCAGAATATTCGAAGAACGAAATCCTTTTCAGGTCTTCAACATTTTAGACCTAAACTTTGCCACTTATGAATCGTGAAACTATCCAACTTCTATTCCACAATCTCGTAACTAACAAATTCTGCAATAAAAAATGTAAAAGTCATAGAACTACTTCAGAACCGTGAACCTTAAAAATTTCAGTTCCCTGATGGTCCTAATACCGAATTCCCAACTGTCCGTAAGCCAGAGGCTCATTTGAAAACGCAACAATTCAGCGAAATCCCCTGCGCATTTCCATATTCAAAGAGGCGGTAGACACAACGATTCATCGAAACCCGAATGAATTTCTGTGTTCAAAGGTGCGGTAGAGGCGATGAAATTTAGATGGTGTCTGGCCTATAGGAAAAGCTCAGGATAGATCCTGGTCCACGAAAGCTCCCTGTGAGAGGCTCACGAATTATTCATCGAGCATCGTCGCTGTCCTCCCGGGTGATACCAGCCGAGATTAGGGCTTGAAGAACGACGTCGATACGCTTCCAGACAAAACACATTCTACGAAGCTTGTTTGGCGGGAGATTAAAACTTTTTCCCCGAGCTTCCGTGACAAAAGGGGCGCGAACGCGATGCAAACTTCACGTGGGTCTCCTTCCTACTTTGCCTAGGATATACATAGACATGCTTTTAACTCTTTTACCAACACATTTTCAAGGTGACGTGCTTCGTTTTTTACTAACTTTTTATTAACGGGGTTATTCATTTTTGTTAAAAACGAGGGTGTTATTTAATTTTTGTTTAAGACGAGGAAGTTATTTAATTTTTATTTAGGATGTTATGTAATTTTTGTTGAAGACGAGGATGTTATCGTTTTTTCTTTAGGTTGTGACAGGAGTTTTGGAGGGGTTACATTCTTTGTTTCAATCAAAAACCCTTACATCCGTGGTTTTTAGGGGATGTTTTTAGAATATGTGACTGGAGTTTGCAAGTTTTTATATTTGTTAGATTTAGTACCTAAAAATTTTCATATTATGAAATTGCAGGGTGTTCAGAACTTTCTGAATTGATATTTTAAAATTCTAAAATTGAGAAAACATGAAATTTTGTACTCTGAGAAGTTAGACCAGAAGTGTTCAAATTTCGAATACTCTCCAATTACAGTTAAAAGAATCCTGAAGTGCTCAAGTAAGAGAGACCAGAAATAAATGTCTAAAAACCCTAAATTTGAAAATATCTAATCCCAAAATTTCAAACACCAACCTCCAAAATTTAGAAACCTCAAAGTCCCAAAGTTTCCACAATTCTAAAATTCCCAAATCCCCAAGAATGCAAACTACCAAAAACAACCCCTACATTACAAAATTAAAATCCCAAGTTACAATAAAAAAATCCGGGCAAACCAAACTAAAAGTGTTTGATTTAAAAATGAAATTTTAATTAATTTAAATGAAAAAACTTGCAAAGTAAAACAGGGAGTTTTTAACAAACGAGTTTTTCCCGGTGGAAAAACAATTTACGAATGCACCCCGTGCAAAAGACGCAATAAAAGTTGTGCGTCGAGCAGCGGTCGAATTTCGAGTAATTGAAAAAAATTCGGCATCGAGGAAAGCGGAGAACAAGAAGGGTTGTACACGAAATTTCGTCGCTGTCGATCGAAATACGCGCAAACGAGGTCGATCGCGTTTAATCGAACGAAATTGCGCCGTTCTGACGTTCTTTTTTTATTCTTTCTACTTCTGTCCACGCGGGACAATTTCACGATCGTCGAACACTCGTTCCAATTAGAAGAAATTATTCCGATCCGACGAACGACCCTCGAATCGTGGTTGAACGTGTACGCGGAAAAACGTTTCCCGCCAGGAATCTATCGCCTCCGGAAATCTCGTCGACAGGATCAATGTTGGCGTTTTCAAGAATTCTTGAATATTTATTCCCTGCCGTTACATCCGACGGGATGCGGATTTAACTAACGATCGTGTAAAATTTAAATCTGTTTTTCGAGCATGAAAGAGTAATCGTTGCACGGAAATGAAAGGTATATTTTTAAAAACTGTACAACGCGTGAATTTATTCTTAATAATTGTTGTTGCGTAATGTATTTTGTACGATTATAAAATTGGAAATGTGCATATTTTATACACCCTACTTCCTGCTATATTATTACTCATACTCCATTATGTTATCAAATATAATATTTTTATAAAAGTCCGTACGGTGAAAATTTGATATAAGTTCACGAAGTAGTCGCGAAATATGATGGTAGAATTTTACACATCTGCAGCTCAACCGAGTCAAGAATTCCATACTTGTTCAACATAATTTAACCGCAAGTTCCACGTAAATTGCAGTAATGAATAACCGAACTCGCAGTTTCATCTTCGTGAAAAATGATTCACGGAGAAGGGAATTAGCAAGTTCTTATTATTCGAGTATAAACGTAGCTCCGCGGTGAGTAAGTAAGATGGATCTACCCACATCTTTTTCTACAAACTGCAAGAAATTCAGAGATCCAGAGCTATTAACCCTAGAGAAATGTTTGCAGATTCTCTTCCATTTCCGAGAACCTCGTCTCTCGACATGAACGATAGGAATTTCCCCCTATCCTGGCAGGAATTTATCGTAGCCCTAAACTGCAGATCATTTGTTTCCTCTTCAATTCGTTTAAACGACTGGTCGCAAGAAGACATCGGTTCCAGACGATTTCCAGAACCTTTATAATATCCATCATTTTACGAGACGCGGTACCAATCACAAATTTTTTGTTATTTCAGAGAAGTTAGGGATACAGCTAGTCTTCTTAATTTGTACAATTCATTCTTAATTAGGTTGTAATTAGAAGCGATGTAATTTGGTGCGGATAAAATTGACGCGTTGTAATCTGATGAATTAAATTCTGAGGAGTTGTAGTGCGTCAAGTGGAACTCCAGAGCATTGTAATTGGGCGCGTTGTGTTTAGATATGATGTAACATGACGTGTGGAATTTCGGCGCGTTGTAACTCAACGCGTGGAATTTTGGCGCGCTGGAACCCAACGCGTGGAATTTCGGGGCGCTGTAATTCAACGCGTGGAATTTTGGCGCGCTGGAACCCAACACGTGGAATTTCGGGGCGCTGTAATTCAACGCGTAGGATTTCGGCGCGCTGTAACTCAACACATGGAATTTCGGCGCGCTGGAACTCAACGCGTAGAATTCTGGCGCGCTGTGACTCGTCGTGCGGAATTTCGGCGCGCTGTAACTACAACGCCTGGAATTTCGACGCGCTGGAACACAACGCGTGGAATTTCGGCACGCTGGAACTCAACGCGTGGAATTTTGGCGCGCTGTGATTCGTCGCGTGGAATTTTGGCGCGCTGGAACTACAACGCGTGGAATTTCGGCGCGCTGGAACTCAACGCGTGGAATTCTGGCGCGCTGTGACCCGTCGCGTGGAATTTCGGCGCGCTGGAACTCAACGCGTGGAATTCTGGCGCGTTGTGACTCGTCGCGTAGAATTTCGGCGCGCTGTAATGCAATGCGTGGAATTCTGGCGCGCTGTAACTCAACGCGTGGAATTCCGGAGTGCTGGAACTCAACGCGTGGAATTCTGGCGCGCTGTGACTCGTCGCGTGGAAATTCGGCGCGCTGAAATGCAATGCGTGGAATTCTGGCGCTCTGTAACTCAATGCGTAGAATTTCGGCGCGCTGGAACTCAACGTGTGGAATTACAAAGCGCTGTAACGCAACGCGTGAAATTCCGGAGGGCTGGAACTCAACGCGTGGAATTTCAAAGCGCTGTAACTCAACGCGTAGAATTTTAACGCGCTGTAATTGAACGCGTTGAGTAACTCGAACCGTGTTGTCTCAACACGCTACAATTCGCCGCAAGGTGTTCACAGCGCTACAAGTCAATTCGCAACATTTTGACGCACTGTATTCTCCGTCGACTATACACTATATCCTCGACTGTATATTTATTCACCATTGTCCGTCGAATTGCACCCTGTCGCGTTATACAGCCCCAAGTATTCAAAAACGCGTAAAACAAAAGTTATACTCGTATCGAAAGAGTTCTCCAGCTGGCATTCGAAAATCGGAATAGTTGGCCGTAGTTCGAAAAGTTGCGAAAGTTTCGCGGTTCCAGAGTGGAAAGCTCTGAGAGCACGTTGAGCGTAGAATCCACGTTTAAGCTCGAAATCCGCAAAACACTCGAACCACCCTCGAGACGGGACTTTGTATTGGTTAACGAGCGCCGGTCAGCAAAGAACCGAGCCGCAAATGGAAATTTTCGAGACGGGAAAGTTCGCTAGCGGAACGCACTCGAGTGGCTCGATGAAACTGGATTGTCTGAAGGCTTTTCGTCGTCAAAGAACGACGCGACGATCGCTAGAGTCACCCTTTCAGCGACGGCTTCATAGAGCACAGTCACGATGAAAGGGAACTTTTAATTTGCATTTCTGCACCAAGTAATTGAATTGAAACGCCGGAGAGAACCATCGAGGGCTTGACTTTCAATTCACTTCTATACACGCGTTTCTACGGGTTCGGAAACGCCTTGTTCGAACCTGATTCATCGACTCGATCGCTGGATCTCTTTTAAAATAATTCGTACCGAGAACGATGAAATAATTGACGCGTAATGAGACACATTGTAGCGAATTAATGAAACAAATTCATCGAAACGAACGATTCGAGCGCGCAAAGAGCGTTCGCTTTATCGCGCCAAGAGGAAATCTGCATAAATTCTAGGTACGAATGAAAAGCGACTAGAACGAACCGTGAACGTAGGTTTACGAGCCGTTGACTAACCAGAGCCGCATAATTGACCAAACGGGCGGCGAACAAAGCAACCACCTCGTTCGGAACCACGACATTGTTCGGAACTCTTCACGCTCGGTTCAACCGTGTCCGAAATGCTTCGCATAGTCTCTCTTAGCCGGGTTAATTAGATACAATCGTCCGGTAAACTGTGCTACGACTTTGTTGCCACGACCGATTTGCGATAACTCGCTGATAGTACTCTATAATACCGATGTATCCGATGAACGGGTGACCGAAATGACCAGCTTGATGGAAACGGACTTGTTTGACTGAAAACTGGTTACGTCGCGGTATACGAAATTTACTATTTATACTATTTTTATATCTTATGTTGTTGAGGGTGGGATTTTTTAGGGCTTGGAAGATCAAGTTCCAAAATCTCAAAGATCCAAAGTCCTCAACTCCTAGTTCCCAAGGCCAAACCTCTAAAAATCAACAACCCCAAAATTCTAAAAATCAACAACCCAAAATTTCTAAAAATGAAACTAACACCTCAGAAATGTCTGACCGTCGAGCATCGCCAGACATTCGAAATCCTTTAATTAAAAGTTGACAAGTTACGCGAGCTAACGACGGTGGCAGCAAGTAACAAGGGTCTTTCGCATCGAGGATCTAGACCCGTCTAGTAAATCGAATCAACGAATGAAATTACTTTAATTAGCGCGGCTAATTAGGCCGCCTTTATGACTCGCGCTAATTACCGCGACGCGACGAGTTATCGCGTGTTCAAACAAATTCAAACTGCCTGCTTGCGAACGAAGCAAAAGGTTTGATCTCGTTCTCGTGCCGACAGAAAGTTTGGTACACGTACATCTTTTTTGGTCATACTAACTGCACGGGCAAGAGATCGATGTACGTACGATAAATTAAATCCGATAACAGGACATATATTTCACCGACCAATCTCACAACTGTATCCGACAATACATATCCAGTTTTACTTCTTTCGTTTAATCAATTTTTATACGGGAAATACTGTCAGCTATCCGAGAGTTGGCTAGGAGATGAGTTGGCATTATAGGTTTACGGTAACAATTGGTCAGAAAAGCACAGTTTGATATGTTTCATAAGTATTTTCGTAGGATTAGCTAGAACGATCACAGTTCAAATTTAAACGTCTTGAAGCTGAGTGAGATAGTGCGAATTGCATACAGTTATTATTATTATTCAGTTAATCTTCACGCCGATATAAATATACTATACAAATGTAGAGACCAAGGTTTCCTCAGCTCCACCTTCCCCTTGGCCAACCCTCTTGACAGTAAACGCTTTCAGTCGAGTAACGAAAATGTATTCGGGTCAGCAACCCTCGTACACAGAAGAAAAAATAAATATTTGGGTGTAACTTACGATAGCCTGTTGATCCACGCCATTTGGAGGCGGGGGTGGACTGAAGCTGGTCGCGGTCGGGGCACCAGGGGCTGTTTGATGTGGGGCACCCGCTGGTGGTGGTACCTGAGGTCCACTAGGTGGAGGCTGTTGGGGTGCACCGCTGTTGTCCTCTTTAACAGGTACAGGTGGTGGTGGTTTCACTTCGCCGGCTGCCCCAGCCGCCCCAACGACACCCGCTACGCCGTTCACCGGCGGGGGGAAGACACCCCCACCGTAGGGCGCAGCCATTCCTGTCTGCACCATGTGCTGTAAACACAAAAAGTTCCTCGTTAGCTCTCCAACTCATATCGCAAATATAATCAATAGCTACTAAAGCGTCTGTACTTGAACACTTTGAGTACGGGAGGTTATCGTCCTCGGCGATTTTAATAAAACTTGTCACGGATGATAGGTCTGTAAGTACACATTGCCAAAATTATAGCAACGAATACGAATTACAGCCAAAAATTAAGAGAAAAATGTACGTGTACTTTGAAGATCAGAATAAGTTGTTCCAGAGCAAGAAAACTGCTTCCTCTACTTTATTTTCGGTTGAAAAATAATTGTATGATGAACTTTGATCAAAAGTGTGTTAGTACAGAACTAAATTACATTAGAATGTTATCAAACAGAATTGAATAGAATGTTTCATTATGAAAATTTTGACACAATTCCACGAGAACATCACGCTTTGTCGTCGATTAGTTATGTAATAGTTTTCGAGGAATGAAGAGCGTTCCTCTCGGAAATTCATCCTTTGATCGAAACACGCTATGCGTTTACGAAAAGATCCTTTCGTGGTCCTTTCGTAACGTTCTTATTCCGGCTTAAACACGATTCGAATCGATGCTAGAGGCCGGTTCTTACGTAAGCAAGACTCCAGTAAATATTCCACGAGATCTGGCGAAAACAGCAACGCAAACTTTGTCTTTTGCATTTTAAATGGGACGCGCGAACGAGACGATGATTTGTGCCCGCATGAATTTTTCTCGTTTGCTTACGGCAATAAATACGTTAGATAGGCACCGGTATTAAAAGTGGACGATGCCGAACAGGCCGCAAATCATTTTGCGTGTTGCACGCGCACCGATTACCGACATGCTACACTTCTGTTTCTTCGTCGAGAAAAAAGCTTCGAGGAAATGTTCGGGTAACGTGGGCTGATTAGATTTAGAAATACTCGATTGAATAACATATTTCGGAAGGGGTAAAAATATTCGAAAATTGTACGGTTTGGGTAAACCCAAAGAGAAGGGTAACTTTCAAGTTGCTTTCAACGACTGATGAGAGAAATGTTTATACCGTGATTATAATTTTCAATAAATATGTTAACGGTGTATACAATATTTCAATAATTTTAAAATACCATCAAAATATATAAAGAAGCAAATCATGCAATTTCTTGAATTTTTCTTTCGTCCACTACGTTTGATATCGAACAGCAATTGTTTCAAAGATTCTGGCAAACGATTCGTAAAATTGAAAGTACGATCCCGTAGGTCGATTAAAATTTTCCAGGCGCTATAGAATGGGCGAAAGGGTTCTAACGAGCTGAAGCAAGGGAAATAAAAATGTAAAGACGTCCGCGCGCGAAAACAATGGACGAAAGAGAAGCTCCCTCGACAGAAAGACGCGCGAAGAATGAAAACCCGTGGAGGATCCGCTGCTTGAAAAGGGTTTCGCGATGAACGCGAAGCGAACGAGCGGATCGAGTAACCTCGAAGAATCATCGTGATTCTTTCCACGTACCTTATCTCCCACGGGAAGAGCGAGTTAATTCACAAAGGAGGTGAAATGAAAGGAGCAGACGTTCCCCGATTCCCCGACCTAATTTCCTTCGTTGGAATATGTCATTGGGTTAGCTAGTTTCTCGGTCAGACTTCCCTATTGTTACAGTAAAATCTGTCTATATGAAATCGGCGAAGGCTATAGAGTACCCCGAGAAAAGATGTTGACGGCGTGAAAAGAATTCTTTGGTAAATAATACAAGTGAAACAGCACGTGGCAGTTTAACACTATAAGTTGTACAAATATAAAAATTTGTACAAATGTTTTCACAAATGTCCAGGTCTCAAAATTCGGAAATATCAGAGTTTGAAGAGAGAAGGGAACTTCACGCGATACAACTTGCCATGAATTTATGGCAAATGAAAAGCGCATAAATGTCTGACAAATAATACGGTGTCTCGATTTTAATACCGGACTCGTCCTTGAATTTAATTACACTATCAGCAAGCACGATAAAAGGAGTAAGTTTTTTATCGAGAGGATCGTCGTCCGTTAACGACGTCTTTTTATCGCGCTCGGTTCCACGTTGCGAAGCACCGGAGGGCTAAGGAAAGAGACCGATTTCCCAAGAGAACAAGCAGAAAATCCATTGAACGTCATCAAGACGACAGCGAACGAACGATCGTCCGTTGCTCCAGATAGTCCATTCTCGTCACCGGTGGATAGTTTTCGGAGTAAACTCCAAGAGAATCATACCGCCCCTTTAACAAGAACCTCCACTGTTCCGCGTTGTCTAGCTTTGAAACTAACCGACGTACAAGGGACCATTCAGAGCATGCCTCCCCTTCGAGAGCACCAGACCATGGCGTCCCTGGGTTGCCTCTTATGGCTGCTGCTTGCGAATGAAAGGGAAAAACCAACGGGAATTTAAGGCCTGACGCGCTCGTCTCCATAACGCCACTCAAATTATTTACGGAATACCTTTAGAAATATCTGACGAAGATGTTGACAAATATTCTGACGTGTTTGATAATAATTCTGCAATGTTTGAAAAATATTCTGAGATGTTTGATAACAATCCTGCAACGTTTAAAAAATATTCTGAAATGTTTGAAGAATATTTCGCTATTTGAAGAAGAGAAATTGAAAACGCACGAACAGATTTATTGGATTACCCCGAGGGATTATTAATTGAAAGGATATTGAAATTAAAATGAAAACTAAATCCAGTGTAAAGAGATGAAGTGTCGTTAATTAATATCTGTGAGGAACGATTGATTTTCCCACTCGACGGGTTCATTATCGACCAGCACGTAGATAAGGTAGGGAAGCTGGTGATCGATCGAGGCTAGGAGCACCATGTCTGGCAGTATGGCAAACTAACGCAGATGGGCTGGCGTTATGGTAATTCGAGTTTGGACTGCCATAGGAAAAGGGGACAGCCGGCTTGGTAGTCACGTATCCTTGACATCAAAGTAATACTATATTAATCTTCAATGATGTAATGGGATTATCGCATTTCTTCCGAGCTAAGGTTCATGGTAGTTCTCTGGAGAAAATGAGGATAATGAACTTATCGAGTCAATCTTTGAACTTTTCAACTTTAGTGAATTTTCAAATGTATGAACTTATAAATTCGGAAGTTACCGAAAAGTTTTAATTTTGGAATTAGAGAATTTGGAGATACATGTTCCAATATAGGCTGTCCCTGCCTCCACATCTCTAAATGTAGTTTATGTTAATTTAATTCAGTGTAATTTTATATCCGAGTAGTTTTACCACATCTATAAGATTGGATCCTCTACAATAAAGGATCCTTTAAAACACAGTTGGGACCGATTATTCAAAGAGCCAAGTACCTGAAGTTAGCGATGCTCAAGTACTCGAATATTGTGTATGATACGCAATAATTTGCAGGTAGCCAAGCAGCTATGTTTCTCATTTCCGTCAGTCACATACAATATACCAGCCATCCAGCAATAATACAGCAACGTTGCTCCCTTCGTACCGCAGCTTATTAAACCGTTCCGCATCCGCAACCGCACCAATCACGCGCACAAACGTGTCACATGTTCGAAACGCGTTGGGACACTTACGACCCGGGTTGAATAACGAGCAATCGTAGAAACTAAGCCTTCACTGACGGAATTCGTGAACAAATTCGGATTGTTCCTGGACGCGGTTAATTTACTCAACGTTTCGTTGCACTGGATCTGTCGAGGGATTTATTACGTGCGAATCGGCCATTTTTGTTCGAGTTAATACCTGCCTTCGTAATTGGGTGATCATTGCGCGACACGAATAATGGAAGCGACACGAGTGACGCGTAATCACTGCTTTGAATTGCAATTAACGAATGCAGTGCGGTAGATTAAAGGTGGCTAGAAGGGATAGGTTAATTATGCGTTATCGCCCGGTCGGAAGACACGTGAGCGTAATATGACGGCCAGCGAAAAACGTCGGTCTAACAGCCTCGACCAACTTTAATTTCATTCAATTTCCTGAAGTCTTGTTTGTTCGCTATGAATGATGCACAGTTTATGTGAGAACTATTCATCAAAATTTGTGGACAACGGAATATCTTTTGGCTATATTTTAATTAATGTTTGTAGCTGCTGCAGATTTTATAATTCGAGCCTGGCGTCCAATTAACGTACTTTGTTGGATACAACATGACATGTTGGGTGTAACATACACCCGAGTATATAGTAAAGCAATCAAAGTAATTTATAACTACTATTCCAAAATAACAACAACTACCGTTATACACCTGTAGTTTAGAAATGCAATTAGCAAAGGATCACGATCCCGTCGCTTTATGAAGTCAGTCCGCTAGCCATAAACGTAGAAGAGAAATGTCCCAAGAATCTAAACTTTCCACGTTTCCCGCAGTAACTTAATCATCGAGCTTCCAAGCGCTTTTGCCAATGTCAACATACTAGGTTAAGCCATCCCTCGAACGAGGACTATAAACCATAAAGTCTTGAAACGCGTTACCCTTCCCCGGTGCTTTCGATGTTTTGACGCCAGCAAACCGGCCACCCCGCCAAGAATAAACCTGGAATCAATAGTGGACGAGCGGTAGGAACGACAGGGACAGCGAGCCAAGGGTGGAGACACGTAGGGACGAGAAGGCGAGGACAAGGGATGAAAACGGGCATCAGAATACCTAAACCGCTTATTGTCTGAGCCGCTTAATCCGTGGATGAAAATGAGCGAGCAATTATGAGCGCAATACGCGCGAACGGAAACTGCACGATAAGCAAGAGAGTCTGAAATGTTCGGAAGACCCGTGTTCCGATAACGAAGCAGCATCCGAATGCTCGAGTAATAAGGTTCCTAACATACGTGACAACTTCAGGCACATTCGATGCCTTAGATTTCTTGATTTATACGTGGAAGATTCACAGATTCGAAGCTATACTGATTCTTATCGTATTCAAGGATATTGAACGTGATTAAATTACTTCTAGGATGGTTCATATGCATAATAGGGAAGATCATGTAAGGTTTTGGATATCTAGTTTCAAAGTGACTGATCTTGGAACAGCTTCAAATAATTTCCGGGTTGTACATTCAGATACTTGGGTTAAGTACGTCCTCAAATACCTAATATGCAAGTAGCTATCTTCGAATCTATGCTTCCAAGTACCTGATTCCCAGTATGTCTCCAAATATTAATTTCGCATGCAGAATACCTAATCCCCATGCTATCGAAATACCTAAACCCTAGTAGCTACCTCCTCAAATATCTATCACTTCAAATGTCTACCCCTGGAAGCTATGTCTTCAAATACCTAATTCACAGGTAGATATGCCTAATTCCCAGACAACCACAAATCTCCACATAACAATCCCTTCAACTACCTGATCCCCAGACAGCCTCCAAATAACTAAATCAGATTCCATAGCTTCTAATGACCAAATATCTGTGTCCAAAAATACCTGATGTATTCCAATTCTGAGGCGAAACTTTTAGAAAGGGAAAATTTCATGGAATACGTAAGTAGCTGAGGTACACGCATGATAGACACGTAGGTCTAGGTCCGTGTTTGAGTGCCTATGTTTCGAGGATGTACCGCGTCGCATATAAATCGTTGTTAGGCATTCGGGCACTAACAGGCGGCGACATTAAGGCATCGAGCGGCGTTATTTCATGAAGGCGTTCGTCGCGAACAACGGATTCAAGAATGACGACATCGAGAGGAAGAGGCTCTTCTAACCTCGTCGGGAATAGGCGCAATTCTTCTGGCGCAATCGTCGACAGACCTATCGTGGATTCCTCGACCAAAGCGACGTTTATTAGACGGCGAAATAAATTACCGGCTCGACGATTGCAACGAGCTGCAATTCCGTCATATTATTCAATGGTACAGGCCGAATCGTGTTCTCGAATTCGTTCCGATTGTAGGGGCTGAGATTCATCCTCGTAGGTTAAAAGCTCGGTACTGAAACCGACGGTTATTACTTAACGATTCGACGCGATTGCTCTCGTTTCTATCCGTACGATATGGAATTGTGTACCGGTTCAAATTTAGAGACATCTCTTCGTTTGTCTAGGAAGAATTTATGAACAGCGAGAAGCTCAATGAAGCGCGTTTTATAAAGCTCTCGATAGATGGCGGTAGAGTACGTGGTAGCGTTTCATTGAAGAATCGAGGAGCTAAAATGGTCAATGATGTAAATGCTAGAGAAGAAACAAAGTTTATTGCTTCGATAAGAAAGAATGCATTACTGGATTATATGTTGGTATGTACAATTTGGCTATTGGGACTAGGAGAATATACAGACAAAATATAAAGAAAAAAATGACAACATGCGATTATAAGAAAAGTATGTAAATAATATCAATTATAAAAAATCAGTATGTACAGAAAGGATCGATGTTCCCATTTTTTAACAAAGACTGAGAACGTTCTAAGACGCGGAGTTATTAATATTAATATAGAGGAACCAGAGTCAGTAATTCGAACATGAAGGAACCTATATATCAAGCGATTTATTTTCCTTCTAAATGTTGAAAGTCCATAGTGTCCAAGTGATAAACGATGTAAGTGCCAAAATGACCAGACATCATTTACCATTTAAATTAGCCAGTTCTCAAAACTTTTAGCGTAGCCCACGCTACCGGGGCCGTATTTCAAAATGTTTCTAAAAATCACCGCGGTCAACAAAAGCAGCGCGAAGTGTGCCGCGGTCGACACCTTCGGCCAGGAAAATTCCTCGTTTCAAATGGCCGGTGTAACAAAGGAGTGCGTTGAAAAAAAAGAAATTTGGTAACCGTTCGGGTAATTCTTTTCCGTGGAACGCGATTCGAGAGCGTTTTCATTCTCCTTTATCCCTCGTTTCCTCCCTCGTCTCTCTTCCTCGTTCCACGGTTCGCTCGCTCACCAAGTTAAATACTCTAATTCGTATTAATGGATGGCCCGCTGCCAGTGGAACGTTTCTAAAGGGGCTCTTCCCAAGCTGCGAGCCAGAATGGACGCGTTCACAGAGTACGTTCACACCAATTGACCAGCCTTTACCGACAGTTACTGGCTGGATACGTGGGATCTCGACCGAGGGGGAAGATTCACGATTTAACGCGGCCCTTTCCGAGTCACCGCTCTCCGGGGACTCCAGAAAATTGTATTTAACGCTCCAGGCCAGCCGTAATCGATAACTCCTTGGGGAGACTGCGGAAAAAGGGTCGAAAAGGGACCAAACTACGACCGCTATTTGACTACTCGTCCTGGACTACAAAGTCCAGCTGAAGATCTTCGAGATACTCGGCTGTTTCGGACAGGTTTCATTTCCTGACTCCTTTGCGGAGTTGGGAGAATCTTGCAAACTCGTATTTCGGATTAACTTAGTGGAATTTCTTAATATCCAAGTTAACCACAAATTCTCGAATTCAGTCGTTGGTCGAAAAGCTTTGTCTTTGGAGATATTTGATTACAAATTTTATAGGTGCAAATCTTATCACACGATAACTGCTCTTCACTGTATAACATTTGCAGTTATTTAGTGCAATACATATCTTTTGAAAGATTCGTAGCTTTATGAAAACGATGTAATATAACGTTGCCAAATCAGTGTAACTTTCGAGCTAGCTATTAGATACTTAATTTCAGGTGTCCAAGTGTTCTATAAAGCTGCTGGTAATTACACATATTCCTGAAGCTAAGTACATCAAATTACAGTGTCCATCTCGTACTTCACAACTCGCAGTAATCGTATGATATTTCATTCGTGTCTTCACTGAAGTGTCTATCAACAAGAATCTCAACTGCAGTTAATAGCAATGGACTTCATAATTAATAATTTACAAACTCCATAATGAATCTTTAATAATTTTATTATTTAGACTGTCAGATACATTTCAATCTATGCAGAAATCTCTGTTAAAATCAGCAACTCAACCGGAAGAAACCTTGCTCTTCTAGATCTAACTTCATACAGATCCTTCATTCTGCATTCTTCATATGAGAATCAGTTTGGGACAAGCTGCAATAAGGCGATGTGTTCAACGAGTCTACAATTGGTCCGATATTGTAATCACTGTTCGGTGCTGTTTCTTCGATTTCGTCGAGGGGTCATTCGGGGAACTCGAAGAGGCCGGATGACGAGGCTGTTCGAATAACGCCGCGAACGATTGGCTCGTCTATGCGTGGGCATTCGGTAGCGACGCATGTGGCAACGACAAGTGAATTCAGCATGGGTCGCTCGTATTTCTTCCGTGGAACGTGACTTTATTTCTGTCGAGAAGGCCCACGCGGAGTCGTGATCGCCATTCGGAATCGATCATCCCTTCTAGGGGACCTCCCGAAAAGAAAGCGTCGATTACGCGCGAAAAACTTGCTTCCATGTCAATTACGACGTACAATCATTTTCTTCTGTAGCAGACTTACGTCTTGTGAATTGAAGGTGCAAGAGCTTCACTCGTAAGTCTTTTGGATCGAAATCGTGTTTGGTGCAATTTAATCAGAAAAACATCTGCTGAAAGTTTTATAACAAAAAGTACGAAATACAAAACATCTGTCCTTGCATTTATTTTATCAACCAGTTTATTTTTAATACTAGAACTACCAATGTTAAATGCACACTTTTAAATTGAAAATAAAGTGGAAAAATAAGAATCTTGTACTATAAACTATTATAAATAAATTTGACTACAAACTTTCAGAACTGTAAATTTTATAATGTAAACCTGAAGTCAGTCATTTTGACAGGTTAGTAGCTCCAGCGTTTAATCTGTTTAAAAACCGTGTAAATCGGGAGATAGACGTGTTTGTAACACACGAGAAGAGGTTGTTTCACCTACAAGAGCATCTCATTATTACCCTACAGCACGTGGAAAATCATAATTTAACGCTCGAGTAAAAAAAACGTGAAGGAAGAACACTGGTTTCGTTCGAACGGGAGAATATTTCTCGGTAGGTAGGCTGCATATCCGTCAATGAAACGCGTATCGTATATTTATGAGGCCACATATCCATCTCCGAGCTCGTCCACCCTGTCGCGTTCGTTTCCTCGCGGCACCGACTTAGCGTTGGAAATAAGCTGCATTAATCATTCTTACGTGCTCGCGAATAAGCTTCTTCCTGTCGTTCAAGACGACACGAATTCTCGTATTTATATTTCATCTCCCCTGATACAGAGACTTGAAGGATGTCTCTAAACGACGTGCTGCTGATACAATCATGAATTTTGCATAAAATCGTAGAACATCGTCTCGGATACTCGTCACGTCTGAACGGTAAATTTAATTAGTCGCGACGTTTAAATAATTGCTGGGAGTTTTCTTGTTTATTCCGGAGAAGTCAACAGACTTTGGAGACGCTGGAATTTGGGGACGTAGGAACTTGTGGATGCAGGAATTTGGAGATTTAGGAATTTGGGGACGTAGGAGTTTGGGGTGCCTAGTAATTTGGGGATGTAGGAATTTGGGGACGTAGAAACTTGGGGATGTAGGAATATGGGGACGTAGGGATTCGGGGTGCTTAGTAATTTGGAGACGTAGGAATTTGGGAACGTAGGAATATGGGGACGTAGGTATTCGGGGTGTCTACTAATTTGGGAACGTAGGAATTTGGGGACATAGAAACTTGGGGATGTAGGAATATGGGGACGTAGGGATTTGGGGTGCCTATTAATTTGGGAACGTAGGGATTCGGGGTGCTTAGTAATTTGGGGACGTAAGAATTTGGGAACGTAGGAATTTGGGGACATAGGAATTGGGGGATGTAGGAATTTAGGAACGTAGAAACTTGGGGATGTAGAAATTTGGGGTCTCTAGGTATTCAGGGTCCCTAGTAATTTGAGGACGTAAAAATTTGGGAACGTAAGGATTCGGGGTGCATAGTAATTTGGGGACGTCAAAATTTGAAGACATAGTAATTTGGGGTACCTTGGTATTTGAGAACGTAGAAATTCGGAGATATACTAATTTAGAGACGTAGGAATTTTTGTATGTAAGAATATAGAAACATGCAAATTTCATATGTAATATAAAAATTTGAAGACATAGGAATTTCAGAATTAAAAAATTTAAGAACACAGAAATGTTGGGTCCTAAAAATGTCCCTTATTTATAAAAAAATGTCTAGTCTGAAAAGAATTACCGCAATGAATATACTCTCCCATCAGAAGCGCTACAAAAATATTATTTCGAGTCGCACTTATTGTCGTCAAAGATTTAAGACAGGAAGTCGAAGGATCATTTCAGCGAGGCGATTGGGTATTGAAAGTTTGTTCACCGGCGAATTATCGACGCCTGAATCTAGCTGTCGCGAATATTAATAAGACATACGCGTCAAGATAGCTGTGCGAAGCGGTAGGGAACTCATGGACGTTATCGAGCTCCCGAGCACCGATGCGAAGCATTTTCCGGCTATTTTTATGCTCGATTCGAGGGGTAGACGACTATGGTGTGGAAACGACTAATAAATATAGAACCTTAACGAGAGCTGAAATTATACGACTGCTTCACTGATTAAGGAATTTCGTTTGTTAGAAGCTACTAGGAATTTGGGGTTTACGGATATGGAAATTTAGGATTAAGTATATTTAGAGTGCAGAAATTTGGGAATATAGGAACCTAGAGATTTGGAGACGACGAAATTTAGGAATCTAGATATTTAGTAACGTAGAAATATTGAAGACTTTGTAGCCTTGAAAAATAGTACAATTTGTTCGAGTAAATGCACCATGAAAAATAACCATTTTCGAAATTGTGACCAAAAACGAGTGAGCTAACCATTCGAAGAAAATGCAGAATATTCGTACACATTATTATGAACAAAAGATTATAAAGTTTTGAAAGAAACGTTGCTGCAGACTCAATTTAATTTTCCACGAATTCTTTGTTCTCCCATTTCATTTCACGTTTCTTCACCTGTGCTCGATCTCTCTCTGTTCTATTCACTTCCCGTGCACTCGCTTTACGTCTACGCATCGTTCATTAACCTTTTGCACTCGAAGCCACTTTCGCCTAAATATACTCAACAACTCTAGACTATCCATAAGCGCTTATGATTAAAAATAATCAAGGATAAACTAGCAATCTCTATTACTTTATTAACAAATCCTGCATTCCGGTGCTAATATCAAATTCCTGTGTCTTCGCGAACGTAACTGCAAATTCCACTAGCAAGTAATTAAAAACATCTTTGCAATTACAATTTTATATTTCTGAACACTGAAATTACAGAATTTTTAACGCAGAAAATTTAATATTTTCTTAGCTGCAGTTAACGGAATTTAAAAAAAGATGTCTAGCTGAGGTCAGTGACGAGTATACACGTCGAAAAGCTCGTATAAAGATGAAAAGGGTAGAAATGAAGGATTACAGTTTTGTTTGATCAAAAACTAACGACGTCAACCAGGCAGAGTTTTCAATTAACATCAAAGTTAACAGGTTAACGCTTCACATGGGTCAACCACGTCACATGGGTGAGCATACATCTGCATACATCAACTGTATTATCAAGAATATATTCATCAACCTAACTGGAAAACTGTTTAATAGTATTAACTATTTGGAGCTACGAGTGCTAAAAGTAACAAAGCATTGTGAGAATATATGATAGAATTTTTAAAAAATAAAAATACATCAAATTTCCAACTATGTGTGAACGTGTTACTTTATCGAAAAGCGCTGAACTCAAAATCGGAAAAAAAATATATAACGAAGGGTTAAGTTCTTTCCTTTCACTTTTGTCCGCTTTCTCTTTCTCCGCATTCTTCGTTTACGCTTCTTTCTTCTCGGCTTTGTCCGTTAACCTCATTATCTGTTCTTTTACTCTCAACTCGCTTTCTTCTCCGTTCGTTGTACAGGCCGAGCAGGCTTCCCACGATCATTAACGTTCTTGCTCGTTCCTTCTGAAAAGCATCCTCCTTTGCCGCAGCCAGTATCGATTCGCGGGCTCCGAGCGTCGACTTTCGTCGAGACGCGAGCGGAAATGAGGCCTGTATCTTCGGGACCGAAACATACGCGAGATTGCGACGTGGCAGGAAATTGAAAAATTTCGCCTTTCGAAACTATTCCACGACAAACTTCGATAAGTTCAGGAAGTGCTCTAAATAACGGCCACCGCTTTTATCTCAAGACATATTGCCACCGCCGCTATACGCTTTTCAGATGTAACGCTTCGATGTGCTTCGAAAATACTCTATCGTACGTGCTTTCCTCTATTCGCTTTATACACCTCAAATATACTGAACACAAGCAATCTTTCCTACAAATTGTACATTTGAAATTAAAGTAAAAATGTTCACATTTTTTTAATGGTTAAATATTCCAACTTTTTAAATGTTTTAAATGGTCACATGTTCACATGTTCACATTTTTCGAATGTTCAATGCTTGAATTTCTCAAATGTTAAAATTTGTTCACATATACAAATGTTCAAACTTGTTCAAATATGCAAATGTTCAAATTTGTTCAAATATACAAATGTTCAAATTGGTTCAAATATGTAAATGTTCAAATTTGTGCAAATATGCAAATGTTCAATTTGTTCAAATATCCAAATGTTCAAATTTGTTCAAATATGTAAATGTTCAAAATTTGTTCAAATATGCAAATATTCAAATTTGTTCAAATATGTAAATGTTCAAATTTGTCCAATGTTCGAGTGTTCGAATTTGTTCAAATATGTAAATGTTCAAAATTTGTGCAAATATGCAAATGTTCAAATTTGTGCAAATATGCAAATGTTCAATTTGTTCAAATATCCAAATGTTCAAATTTGTTCAAATATGTAAATGTTCAAAATTTGTTCAAATATGCAAATATTCAAATTTGTTCAAATATGTAAATGTTCAAATTTGTCCAATGTTCGAGTGTTCGAATTTGTTCAAATATGTAAATGTTCAAAATTTGTTCAAATATCCAAATGTTCAAATTTATTCAAATATGCAAATATTCAAATTTGTACAAATATGAAAATGTTCAAATTTGTCCAATGTTCAAATGTTCAAATTTGTCCAAATATGAAAATGTTCAAATTTGTTCAAATATGCAAATGTTCAAATTCGTCCAAATATACAAATGTTCGAACTTATCCAATTTTAAAATGTTCAATATTTTCAAAAGTGTAATCTAAATGATTTAAATGAATTTGTTTCAAAGTACGATTTCTTCAAATAACTTCAAAGAGAATAAAAATGGACATTCCCACACTGAAATATTCAGAAATGCATTGAAAATGCATAATACAATAAATTTAAATACTAGTTGTTTACAATGGAGAGTGTTTATGTGTTTTGCAACGGCGTGCACAGGCAACTGCGTCCAGATATAACATAGTAACACTTTGTTCGAACTCGTTCATTTATTTTGTTGAATGCACTTTAAAGAAGATTTACTCCCTCATATTATTCTAGTATAAAAGTGATCTATATACTACATAATCCATGGAACTAGGCGTGTAGCCTTTGGACCATTTGCTCAGGGATGCATAAAGCCTAGTCTACGCGATAGCATTCATTACATACCTTATGCTAATACAATCTTTTAATTTCAGCAGTATTAATCAGGTCTTAGCAATTATCTCTTGATTCAACAGATTACGGAATATGAAATAAATTGGCAGAATATTCAACATGAAATAGGTAAAACTACACGTTCTATAAGAGTCTAACAATGATTATAAGCAACTAGGTGCTTCTCTCCGCATCATATCTTCCTGTACCATAATTTCACACTATTTGCACTAGGGTGAAAGCCCTAACATGATTCTGCAGTACTAGCCTATATTTAACTAGCTTATCAGCCTATGTCCAAACCACTTCTTCGATTGTAAAATAAAAATTGAAGAAGATTACTGATCGTCATCGATCAGTAAGCTAGCCCCCATGTCTCAAATCGAAATATTTCGAAATTTGGCATAAATTGGAAGGTTCGCAAGGAACGGCAGGAAGGTAACAATTCATCGTTTACAGGAGGATTCGACCCGGATTTGTCTCGTCGATGAATCAACTCGTGCAAACGTAGATAAGTTCGAAATTCCCTTGTACTTTATACGGGCATCGAATGAAACGCTCGTTGACCTGGACAAGCAGCCTAGCGACACGATTTTCCCCGTTTTCCATGAATAATGCATCATCAAGCTTGCTGCATTTTCAGAGACACAGAAAGAATCACTCGTAGGGATTACTCGATCGAAACCCTCGCAGTACCCGACTCGTTGCTTTTTCGTTTGTTCGAGCTTCATCGATCCGGCTACTCCGATTCTTTGCTTAATCTCGATTTCTGTTTTTACTGAATATTTCACCGTCAATCGGACTACTCGGTCGCAAAAAGAACTTTAATCGCCCTTTGTGATGAGTTATGGATTCCGCGATTCACCGACCAGCTTTTTCGAAGTATCGTATTCTTTCCGTGCAAATTCGGAGATCTCTATCGGATATTTCGATTAATTCTCACTTTATTTTCATTCGAAGTAACATTCTTTCCTTGGTAATTTGAGACTTGTATCAAATCTTGAGCACTCTGATTTTATGAAGGGAAATTTGTACTTTCACTTTGAGTTACACTTATAATTCTAAAAACCCTTAGCACCTTTAGTGCAACACTCATCCACAACAATATACAAAAAAGCAAAAGAATGACAAAAGAGGGATATCAACTCGCGAAAGAGAAGAAAAGTAAACTGAGATAGTTTGAAAGTCAACAGCCTTTTTCTTTCGTTCAGGTCCTTATCGATAATCGAATTCGATTAACGATGCACCAGGTTGGAGGTAAACGAACGACCGGGCAGAAGTTTTAATTACTTGTTTGCGTTATAGGGACCCGGTCCATGGATCGAACAAAGATCTACAATGGCGCGGGTTCCTTTCGAATTTTGTCTCCTTAGTTCGTTTCGATCGGATCGGTTAACGAGAAAACTTCTAGGCAAACGTTGCCGAAGCACGAATAATAAACACACGGACACCATTCAACCCGAACAACTTCTCCTTCGATTGTTACCAGTTGGATGTTTAGCTCACTATGCTTTGTACTTAGTTTATCGATAATGGAAGGTTATTGATCGAAGGTACGCTAGGAACGTTCATTCATTTTGCAAAACGGAGCTGAAATATTACTTTGGTGGTGTGTTGTTCTTTCGTGTGGGACGCTTGGGAAGTTGGGGTGAGGATCTAGGCATCTGGGGGATTTGTTGAATTTGTGATCTGGATATTTAGGGCCTTGGAAATTTAGAATTGTAGAATTTGAGAATTCTGGGTTGTGGGGAATTTGGGGATTTGAGAATTTGGGGTCTTGAGAGTTTGGGGACTTGAGAATTTGGGATTTGAGAATTTGGGGACTTGAAAGTTTGGGGACTTGAGAATTTGGAGACGCGAGAAATTGGAGACTTGAGAACTTGGGGACTTGAGAAATTGGGGACGTGAGAATTTGGAGACTTGAGAACTTGGGGACTTGAAAATTTGGAGACGTGAGAAATTGGGGACTTGAGAAGTTGAGGATTTGAGAAGTTGGTAATTTGAGAGTTTGGGGACTTGATAGTTTGGGATTTGAGAATTTGGGGACTTGAGAAGTTGAGGATTTGAGAAGTTGGTAATTTGAGAGTTTGGGGACTTGATAGTTTGGGATTTGAGAATTTGGGGACTTGAGAAGTTGGTAATTTGAGAATTTGGGAATTTGAGAGATTGATGACTTAAGATTTTAGGATCTGAGAATTTTGGGTCTTGAGAATTTGAGGTCTTGAGAAATTGGTAATTTGAGAGTTTGGGGATTTGAAAAGTCGGTGATGTGAGAATGTGGGGATTTGAAAAGTCTCAATTTCAGACGTCGATGATGATTTTTGGGATTTGAGAAGTCGAGGTTTTTAAAATTTGGGAATTTGAGAAGTTAGTGACTTGAAAGTTTGGAGATTTGGGAAGTTGATGATCTTAGAATTAAGGGATCCTAGAAGTTGGTGATTTAATTGCACTATGATTTATTTGTAAGGTGCGTCAGTCAGAACTAACCAATCGCAGCTACAATATTAAAACAAACAAAGAAAGTTGAAATGTTATGTCAGTCCTGTATTCAGCAATTCTTGACTATGCAAATTATAACTGGACTTGAACACCTGATTGAAGTGTATTCAAAATTCGAGTAAGATTTGTCACAATTGAAGTACGAGTGCGTCACGAGTCAGACTCGTCAAAATAGTGCAAGGGGTTAAGAATCTTACGATTCGGAGATCTGAGACATTGGACTTTAAAATTTGAAGATTTAGAAACTGAAAAATGTGGGTTCTAAAAATGACTTTAAAATTTAAAAAGTTAGAAGTATGATGACCCGCACTCAGAAACCTAAAAATGGTAAAATTCGCAAATTTAAAAATTCATGTGATAATTTCCAAGACCCATCAGTCCCACAATTTCCACTTGAAAGAAATAAATTTAACACGAGTTACCCCTTGAACGTGGATTTCCAACGATTAAAAAAATCATGCGAAAAATGTGTTTCGTAGGAAAGTATTAAAAAAATAACTGGTAAACGATCAGAATATCTCGCGAGAAACGTTCAGCTCGATTCGGATCGCTAAACGAGCAATCGCGTGCCGCACGTCACCCGGTATATTCGAGCCCTGGAGAGGGTTCGCGCGAGTACAGGGTGCTCGCGTTAATTCCTGGCGAACATGCGATCGAAAAACAAAGAAATGCACATTCGCGTGTTGGAAACGCAGCGAGGTCCAGCATCGAGGATATTTTCGACCTGCATCCTCTGAAACTCGATTCGAGGAGCAAACGCGAACAATTTTAATTAATGTTGCTTGTCTTTGATCAGAAGGATAATCGCGTGCTGCTACAGAATACATATTGCCATCTTTTACCGAAGTCCCAAGACGATATTGCGTTTGCTGCGAGGCCAAGGAACGGTTTCATTGAAAAACTTTGTAATTACAGTCTCGTTTTTTGCAGCTTACGTTCTGTACGAGAAAAAGTCCGTGAAACAATTATCTCTGGACATCGGTTGTAATTTTTCGACGTCAATGTCGATCCGAAAATGACGGAGAAAAAGTAAAATTGAAATATCAAAGGTGAAAAAAAGAGCTGATTAAGTTCGTTCAAAGTGATTTTTAAGCTGGCACGCTTATATTACGCTTTATCGAGCGGGTCGGTGATGTAGAAAGCGGAGGAAAAGGTTCTCCGGATGGAAAATAAAAAGGCTTGCCATGACAGGGACAATACGACCCCTATGACATCCTGTGAACGCGCACGACCCTTTACCATAACAAGAGACTCGACTAACGAGACGAGAGTTCAACCCTTTACAGAACACCTTGTACTGGTTGCACAAGGGACTTGCATTCTATTAAAAACAGCATTTAATCTACATCCCAAGAATATTGTTATTCGAGATAATCGATCGATTTTTAACAATAAAATGTATACGGAGGGTTGAAAGAGTGAAAGAAATCAATTGATCAAGACGGGAGTTCAACCCTCTACCACTTTTATACAAGTCATATTTTATTTAAAAAAATATTTAATATACATTTGATAAATTCACTTATTTAATTGTTCGATTTTTAACAATCTATAATATGGGGTGAGACAGCAACGATGTAAAAAAGTCAGTTGATTGTTGAATTTCAAATAAAACTAACTTTACATGTGTGTGAAATTCATTTGAATAAAAATGAAAATTCGATACATGAAATTCTGTCAAATATGATTTTACACATCTGTCGTAACAAATCAAATAAAAATTTGGAATCTGTCTGGACAAATCAAATTTTGTCAAATGTAAAATCTGTCTGAACAAATAAAATTTTGTCAAAAGTAGAATCTGTCTTAACAAATTAAATTTTCTAAAATGTAGAATCTGTCTGAACGAATAAAATTTGATAAAAGTGTGATCTATGTCAATTTAGAATACTAAATATATCTTGAGAAGCATTGCATCGACTTGGAAATACAGGTGCCGAACACCAGAGCGAAATGAGAATCACTGTAAACGCTTGAATACATTATCGTTCGCGTGTAAACGCGACTACCACCCTTCATCCCCTTGAAAATGGACCCTTTTCAATCCTCCCCTCGCCGTGCTCCGTTCAGGGGTTCACTGTTCCCGTGACATATGGACAGAGTAAATACAACTAAAATACAACTGCAAACTCGCGGTCTAATGAAATTGTAAATCGAACTCTGTACGGGGAATATACAGGAATTTAACATGATCACAGAAGAAACTACCTTCGAAAAAAGCTCGGGAAAGGTAAAATTGCGCGTGGATGGCAAAAAGGAAAAGTGGAAAATTGCAAATCAAAAAGAAATTTAGATTGAAAAGTTCGTACGAAAGGGACACGGGTTGGTGGAAGATTCATAAATCAGGAGGAAGATGAAAAAGAGTGTATGTACTCGATAAAAAAGGGGATCCCGGAAACGAGAGGATCGTTACATCACTCCACGCCATGGAATATTGGGTATACCTGCAATTTTCCTCGCGAATAAGATCTTGTCCGTGAAAACCTGAGGAGAAAATTGCTTGCGAAAAGAATTTCGTTCCCGGCGACGATCCTGATCTAATTCCACCGATGAGATGACCTTTTCTCTTAGGGAACAGAAAATATTTACCAGACAATAGAATCCGAGATCGATATATTAGGTTTGATTAAAAATTCTTGCCCGATGTAATAAATTAATCTGCACCGAGAGAAATGTTGACTGCGGTGGCAATTGAATAAAATTCAATAAAGCAAATTTAGACTAGCAAAAGTAAACCTGACTTGAGCAATTCGGTATATTTTATTCTAACAAGATTATTTTTGCAAACATCTATTTTTCAAGCTTGAACTAAAAATCAAACGTTAAATAAATTAGAATAAAATGAGATAGTTACAGAAATAAAAATAAGTACAGAGTGCATCGATTTAAAACTGTTTAATCATCGCAGTACGAAGCCGAACTTTTACTGTTAATTACCCGCCACGTATATCCCGTACGTTTATCATCGGCTTTAGCATAAAATCGGCGTTGCTCTGTATCAAAGAAATGCATATACATGTAGGTGAAAAATCTCCGCTTTGCATCGAATTGTTTCATAAGTATTCAATGTCCGACCTCATAAATCGCCGCGAAATGTTTATTCATTTTCTACTAGTAATTTATTAAAATATATACCGCCGTCGTAAATCGTGTGTATAAAGTAAAACCTGACTCCCATTCGTTATATCTAAACATCTCGTTGCCAAACAATGCTATTGTTTCAAAGCTACGAAACACAAAATGAAGAAATAAAGAATTAAATGTACGCGTTATGATTACATAAACCATTCAAAAGACACTGCAAAACATCGCGCAAAACAAATTTCGTTGTCACAATTGAAAATTGCGTATTCAACGTTGACAAACGAGAACATCAAAGGGGAAAAATTACATTTGCATTTTTCAAAATCCATTCCCATTTACCTGACACTGCAACGTGACCTTATCACTTTTTAATATTTCACACTTCATTTATCGATAGCTTTTCAAAGAAAATACACTTTCTATACGATGACGACTTTTATGAAGTTATACGAAGGTTCTTTGCATTTTGAACGACCAGTTACTCGACAGTTTACAGTTTGATGCACTCTTTTCACCAAAAATTATGTCAACTCTAGCGAGAAATTTAATGCCGATCTAACAAGCTTCAAACTGCGCGCCAAAAGTGGACCACCCAAAATGGCAGCAAATTGTTCCTACGAAAACACCGACTCGCACGCTTCACCGCAACCCAAAAATCAGTTCTCTATAACTCTGCAAAGAGAAATTGTTTCACTCAAATAGTGGTTGCAAGCATTTAGCTAGTCAGTGTATACTTCTGTTCAGAAATTTAGTGGTTTTACTTCTGTGTGATGTAGGAGACTTTCGAATAGAGATTAAAGGTAGAAAAGGGTTGATCGTTTAGATATAATTGTGGCGAATGTAACATTGGACATTTGTAACTTTGTAAGTTCCTAAATTTCCGAATTTCTAAATTCCTAAATTCCCAACTTCCCCAATTCCTACATTCTGATCTTTCTACATTTTGAAACTCTTACATTGTGATATTTCCATATCCTGAACTCCTTAAATTCCTAAATTCTTAGACCTAACTTTCAAACTTGCTAGATTCCCAAATTCCCAAATTCCTACATTCTGATCTTCCTACATTTTGAAACTCTTACATTCTGATATTTCTACATCCTGAAATCCCTAATTTCCTAAATTCTTGGACCTAACTTTCAAACTTGCTAGATTTCCAAATTCCCAAATTCCTACATTCTGATCTTCCTACATTTTGAAACTCTTACATTCTGATATTTCTATATCCTGAAATCTCTAAATTCCTAAATTCTTAGACCTAACTTCCAAACTTGCTAGATTCTCAAATTCCCAAATTTCTGCTTTCTGATCCTATATCCCACAACTCTAACATTCTGAAATTTCTACATCCCGAAATCCCTAAATTCCTAAATTCCTAGATACCTAACTTCGGACCTTCCTAAATTTTGAAATACCTCAAATTAAATTAGAACTCGTTCCCCTTTAGAACCACCGTCACACTCGTCGCACCGTGAATGAGATTTTCACTATCCGCATGACGCGGTCGAACAGCAGCACGTCAAACTAAATGGAGCATTTAGAAATACGTTAATACTACAGACCATGACTTGCACCCTGATGAGCACCCAGGGTATCAGACAGTGACACTCTTGTACACAAAGCTGAGCAGAAACGGTTCGGCAGTCCTAGATGGTGCGATCCATGACCTTTCCGCTCGTCCTTCGATTATTTCGGCGGTCGGTCGTACGTTTTCTACGCGGGCAATAAATGGAACGTGGCTGATTTTCGCAGGTCCGCTAGTAGTATATAGTGCAGGGAGAGGAGGAGAGAGAAAGAAGAGAGAAAGAGGATTCTGGCACGCCGCCATCCCCGCTCACAAAGGCCTACTCGAGCAGAGGCACCGCGTGTTCCTGCAGCTAAGGCTCCCTAAAGCCAGGGCCGGCAGTTTCCCAGCCTCCTGCCATCCTGTCGGTCCAATTGCGACCCTAACCTCGAAATCGCTCGGCCCGGAACCCCCACGCCCCGACAAAAACCCACGGGCCAGCTTTTAGACGCTGCATCGGCGCCGCGTCCGATATTCTGGCCCTCTCTGGCGCCTGCGTAAATCGCGCACACGCCAATGCGATTTTTCCACGCTGCTTCGAACTCGCGTTATTTGCAATGATCGATGCTGGATTCCCTCGTGCGGGCTCCGCCAATGGGATCGTCGATAGTCCCGAGGGACTCGCCCTTTCGGGGGGATGTAAGTCGCAGCTGGGTCAACTGTACCCTTGTGACCTGTGGCGTGAAACGGGAGAAACGATGGGGAGATTCGTTTCGGTGGCGAACTGATGGGAGATGGATGGACACGGGGATTTTAGTATGTGCTGAATGGAGATGGATCGGGTAGAATGATTCTGTCGAAACGGATTTGAACAGCTGGGACGTGGTTGGATTTTTGGTGGATAATTTGCTGGCGGTAGATTGTGTTTGATGCTGAGGATTGCGTAGTGTGATGGTATCCTTGGTGTGGGATGCTGGAAATCAGGGAATTTGTTTCATTGATCAGTCGGTAAGAGATACGCGAAGAGACTTGTAGGAAGGTGAAGTAGAATAATTTTATAGAAACTTGACACTGAGGATTTAGCTTTTGATGCCTGTATAATCTTAACACTTATCGTATGATTGTGAAATTGTATACTATATTTAACTTCTTAAGTAAATTTAAGAGTCAACTAAATTTAACTAGATAAACCTCTAATGGATTAAAAATACAAACGAATATTATGCACACGATAATTGCGATAATGATGTATCTTCCATTTTAAATTAATCCCCAATTCTGGCTAAAGCATGATAAGTCTTTCCTGATAATCGCGGAATCGAGTAATTCGCGATAAACACCGTGTCACATAAAAACGACACGAATGTTCAAGTTCCATGGAATTTAATTAGCATCGCATTGCCCGGGCAATTTACGGGCTCGTGTTCGACTTCATCATTAGCCGGCCTCGTTCGCTTAAAGGACGACAGATTTACGAGGCTCCTCGACAGCGCCCATACTTCATTACTTTCGAGAACTAGAAACTGTTCCGATACAAAGAAACACTTGATAACCTTTGACCTGGCACTTCCATCGAACCTTCCAAATTAGACCAATAATCATTAAAACCGTTCGAGATGGGAACAGAAGTCATCTGTCGATAAATCATAGTTTGCAAGGAACTAACAGTACTTGAGACTTGCTACTTAAAGAGCTCGTTTGTGGAATTCAAAATGAGCCAGTTCGGAAACTTTGAACATTTCTAGATGGTATACTCGTAGAATTTGATTTTGGTTCAAATAATACAGTTTCTATGATCGCGGTGAGAGAACTATGTAACGGGTACTTATTTTCGAATTATTGTGCATTCTAGTCTTGATAGATATACGTGTATGTTACTTATGTGTGTTTGTTCTTTGTATGATGCCGTTTAACTACAATACATGGAATTACAATGCAATAGAATACGCGTGGCATTATAACGCGTATAATTACCATGCATAGAATGATGATGCGTGGGATCACAGCACGTGGCGATACGACACGTGGATGTACCACGCACAGAACTGCTATATGTAGAATTACAGCACGTGGTGAAATAACACGTAGGAATACCACGCAGCGAATTACAACGCGTGAAATTATTGCATGTAGTATTACCACGCGTGGAAATACAGCGCGTGAAATTACAGCGCGTAGAATTACAATGCGTAGTATATCTGCAAAAAAGTAACTCTGAAATCGTCCCCAGTAGATCCAATCTTTTTTTCTTTCCACTAAAAATAAGCCTCGTAATTAAAATCGCGAAGCAAACGCCGAAGAACGTAAATCTTTATGTGACCACCGTATCCTCGCAAACATCTGCGACACCGTGTGCGGTTGCAGTTTTACGAGCTAGTATATACGTCTTAAAGCCCTGTAATCCGGGCCCTTTGTTACTGTTCCCCGCAACACTAACGTCCGGGATGTCCAGGAAGGAAATTTTAAAAAGAACCTAACGCGATCACGGGATACATTGTGTGCTTTCTTACCGAGATACCGAACTGACGCGCAGTTGTGAAAGCAGGATGAACATGGGATATCTTTGAGGTAGCGTTTCGTATAAGACTTGGTCATAGTTTTTTTCAAGAACAATTTGAACATATTGTAATTCTATGCGTTGTAATTCGACGTGTGGAAATTCTACATATTGTAATTCCACGTGTGGTAATTCCACGCGTTGTAATTTCACATGTGGTGATTCCATGCCTTGTAATTCCACGTGTGGTGATTCCACGCGCTGTAATTCCATATGTGGTGATTCTACGCGCCGTAATTCCACGTGTGGTGACTTAACGCGCCGTAATTCCACGCGTAGTAATTCTACACACTATAATTCCATGCGTGGTAATTCTACACTCTATAATTCCATGTGTGGTGATTCTACGCGCTTATATTCCACATAGGGAAATTCTACATGCTATAATTCTACGCGTGGTGATTCTACATATGAAAATTCTACGCGCCATAATTCCACGAGTGATAACTCCACGCGTTGTAGCTCCACACGCAATAATTTCACGCGTAATAATACTACATATTAAAATTTCACATTTGTTAATTCTACGCACTGAAGTCCTACACGTTGTGATACCACACGCAGTAATTTCACGCGTAATAAATCTAGACACTGATAAAATTTGAACTTTGCACCCGAAAGTAGAAGACAGTACTATGTGCTCGTCACAAGATATGTTCTAGTAATTCACAGAAGCACGTCTACTTTCCTTATCTTTGGATCACGACATATAAATTCTGGATTATAGAATGACGAAATTGTAATGTGTAGAATTATAGTACGGTCGAAGCATCAAGTCGAATGCTTTAAGTCGAAGCTCTCTCCTTCGATCTTTACGACGTGTGAACTGCATAATACGCCACTATGGAGGCTAAGTAACGCGTGACAGGCCCGTAACGAGCGTTCCACGCGAGATGTGGCGTAAAACGCGCGGCCGGAAAAGGCATAAAATCAGCAAGAGTCCCTGGTACCGTTTCCCGTCGTAATTCATAAACTATGTCGCTTTGTTCCCTGATCCTCCGACTTTGCAGTTACCGTGAACCATCGATTTTCGCGCTGTCCACGACGTTGATAACATTTCTACCTCTTAGATTATACGATCAGTGATGTATGAAGAACATTTCCATCAGATTTTCGCAGTTATAAATTTCTAAAGTTCTAATCCTCCAATTTTCTAACTTTTCAGTCTTCAAATATCTAAATTTTCTTACCCTCGAATCTCCAAATCCTAAAATTCTACATTCTCTCCAAGATTCCTAAATGTCTGATCTCCCACATTTCCGAATATCATCAACGAATATATCTTGAACACGAGACCTGTATCTTATTGCCATTATCGATTACGCTCAGGTCCCATGAACTCTAATGGCGGCTCTGTTGACGAGCACCGTCGACAGCTACGTCAAAAGTGACCACGACACGAGTGAACGAGAAACGAACAAGCGACCCGTAACAAAAGTAAACACACAGGAGCCAATGATTCTCGAACAAAGATACAGTGGCGGATTAATGCGACCGGCGAGTCGTGATGCGTGTCGTGACGTCACTTCCGGCCAATCAAAAACCATCAACGCTACGATCTCGGCGACCGTGCTCGAGCACGTTTAAGCGACGTTCACACGAGACGATCTCGTAAACCGGGATTATATTCCGTCAGTCTCCTGTCGATTCCAGTCGTATCGAGTAAAAGTACAAGTCGAAATGGAAGCTAGTTTCGGTGTAAACAGTGTTTGGGAAGAAAAATCGCGTGGATGCGGGAAGAACTATAGGATCGTTTGTTCCAAACAAATCCACAGGATTTCCCGATTGTCGAGGCCGAAAGCTATGTAACGAAAGGCGGGTATACATCCTGTTTCCCTAGGGTGCCACGAAACGTGAGCAAATTATGGCTCGCAGACTACCGAAATGGGCAGCAGGGCATAACGAGACCGTTTCCGGTCGATAGATGTCGTGCATCGCACCAAAAAGAACCGTATCGAATAACGACCAGCAAAGATTTTTCCCCTTTCAGGTAAATATTTTCGTTTAATTATTTTCCACGTACGTTTCTCAATTTTATAAATACGTCCGATATTACCAATTTTCTAAATTATTCATTTATTCGGGCGACAGCCTCTGAATAAATATTCAATCGCGCAGTTTTATTTATTTGAAATTTGTCGATTTTTAATTCGGGTATTTGCTTACGTATTTACGCGACGAAAATCCTAAACTGCGAATACGGAACGAGTGAACCGTAGCGACGAGTGGAAAAAGCAGCTTACGACCGGTGCAATTTTCTCGCGAGAGGCGAAAGGAGCTTAAACAGGATCATTATAAGAAAAAAAGAAAAAAGCTTCTTTGTGCGTGAACAAATGCGTGGCCGGGCTTCGTCGAGGGAACAGAGGCTGACAGAGCTTACGACAGCCTGTCGTTACACTCAATTAGCTTCATTAACGGCCTTGAGAAGTTGTCGTGTAAGCTAGGAGGTTCGTTCGAATTGACAGAAAAAGTAAAATTAGCGATCGTCCGAGCGAGATCGTTCGAATATTTGCTAGCCGTCGCTCGCGAATTTGATCGAGTCACTCGGAAGCGAATCCCAGGTTCGAGTAATTGCTTCGAGGCTTAATTGAGAGGATGCCGCTTATAGAGCTGACCGAGATAGCGTCAGGTAGAAGCAATTAAGCCTTTCGTTAGTTACGATGGAAATGGAGGACCCGTCGAATTAAGGGACCAGGAGATTAATTTATGACGGTGTAGATGGAGACTGAAACACCCGGGGCTGACGAGCTCCCGGGATTTCTGCATAATATGCATAAAGATTTCCAACTGGCAGTCTGATTATTTTCAAATTTCCGAAAGATTACATACACTCTAATTACACCAATGTTCGCATTCCTTTCTATCTTATTCAACTATAATCGGTAGTTATTAACAACGTTCCGTCATTTTCTGTATGGAAATGAGTAAGATTAAAAGGTTTATCTTCGGTACGAGCATTGTTAATTACGAATTTCGCGGACAGCTGCGCGCGCAACCCGAGAGTCACAGCGCGCACCCGATGGCGCGCTAATTCGAATTACAACGCGAACGCAGATTTTCTCGCGACAAGAACATTTTTCTTATCTCTCATACGGGAGATAGAATCGTGCATGAAACTCTCGTAGCTGATAAAATGGATGGACACAAATCACGGGACAGTCCATATAAAATACAGAATTTGTTCAATATTTAAATTCGAACAGACATCGAACGGTATTGTAAAGCAAATAAATTCTGTTTCTGTGTCGAATGAAATTAGGTTCCGACTTCGCTGAAGATTCACAGATGCCCCAACTTTTCCACTGTCTCAACTTATTCTCTGAAAGTTCGCGTCTTAACAGTTCACCGGAGAGAAAGAAACACGGGGTAAACCGGAAACGTATTCAGGTCGCGGACAATTTCAAATTCAAACTTTGGATGAGAAGAAAAGAATCGTTTTCGACTTCGATCCAGCTTTCGGGACAGTATGGAACTTTTCGTCAACGTTATTTGCCAAAACCGTCGTTACGACTGACGGTAGGTTGGTGAGTTACGACCAGACGAATATTATTTTCCAAAATCATGGTTGTAATTGACAAATTAAAGAGTAGATTTGTGAGTTACGGCCGGGGAACACGCGAGGACGAACGAACCATGGGGGAACGGAGTCCTTCGAGTTCCTTTACTCTTCTTCTTATTCGGAATCCTTGACTACCTCGTCTTTTCCGAGAAACAAACGGATTTAATTCATGCGTTGGTTCGATCGAGATCTGAGGCTCCTTTCGGAGACCACTCTAGTTATATCGTTCAGTTATAGGGTGCCTTTTTTGCACATTTGAGAATTTCTGTATAGAAGTACCTGATTTTATAGTGCTTTTATAGGAATGATATTAAGATTTGATTAGTGGTTGTGATATTTAATAACTTCAGAAATCGACAAATATCAAAATTGGGAAGCAAATACAAGTAGTCTATGACTATGAAGGACAGAAAGAGTATGAATTCAATATTTTGTAAGAATGATACAAGGATAGAGTTAGTTAAAAACATCTAGGAATTTATGATTGTCCTACGTCGACAAATGATCTTAGGAATAAATCGAAAGTTGCTTGTTTTCTAACATCGAATTCATCTTCCATCCCATTGGTTTTTCGTTTTTCTCGTCGATTTTATTCGACACAGCTTCGGAATCAGTTTGAATAATTCATTGTTCGCACGAAGGCTTCCGATTGGCTGCGTTCGAGAGACTCCGATCGCACATGCGTGTTGGCAGGCAAGCTAATAAGGTACGCTTATGGCGTGCACGTGGCGTGACGGAACGAGCGTGCACAACGGACAAAAAGGGTGTGTTAGCAGTCGGCGAGGAAATACTCGCGCGGAGAGTGTACAAATTGTGGGTTTAGACCTAGCTGGCGACGATAAAAATCCTTCCTAACGCCACCCATCCCAATGAAATCCTTATAATATTCACCGATGGGAACTTTTCTTCCTTTACTTTCCTTTACTTGAGTTGCCTCTCGGAATAGAAAATAGCCCATTTTGCACTCACTTTTCACTCTGCTACTTCTGACTTTATTTCTGGTTTCAAGTTATTCAACGACTTTCATCTTGACCTTCGTACGACCTTCGATTCAAAAACTCAAAAATCTTGATCGACTTGATGGTAATACGAAAAATTATTTTAGAGTGAGATTGAAATGCTTCAAAAATAGAGGTTAAGTACTTCCTGTACTACATGTAGCTATCACATGTACAAATTTTTCAATTTTCCTCAATAGCAAAATTACAAATTGTATCAAGATTTTATCAAATCCTGAAATCATAAAAACTGTATCTTCCAAGAACGACAATTCATTTTTCAATATCCGTTCCACCATTTTCCAGCAGCATCTCGCTCCGAAAATAACCTAGAGAAAATGGATCCTACGGGTATCTCGCAAAAACATGAAAGACGATCATCGACAGCCTGGAACAGTTCGTCGGAACATCTGGATTTATTGGTGAAGAAAATCGTGACGAGATTCGAAGAGTCCGAGGGAGATCCGCGTAAAAATCCGGAGGCTCGGGACGAACAATATCGGGCGTTGAGAAGGGACGGCGTTCCGGCGGGAAAGTTCGAAATTGGTGCACACGTCCGTGCCAGATGTTACGTACGGTAGTTACATCGGGTCGAGCCGAGATAAAAAAAAAGGCTGACGCGTCCCTTCGTTGTGGGACACTCGTAAAAGACGGCCGCGAGCGCAGCTGCCGCTTTTGGACCGAAAACTTCGACTATCCGCCACATGCTCCCATAATTGTTTCCACTGTGACGGGGACTGCTCCCAACATTCAGATTGATTCTTTCCTTCCTCTCGAAAACTCGGCTGATAAAAATGTTTTGTCGCTTCGCATCTTCTGTCTACTGCATGCTAGTGGATGCACATTTTATTTAAAATTATTTCAACAATTTTTATAGTAGAAAGATGCTAAAATTAACCTTCTGTACTTGCAGGTATTTTTATTATTACAGCTACTTTAAAACTTACTGGTTAAAAAGTTAAATGAATTCTTTCGAGGTTATGTTTATACTTCACATGTGTGATATCATAGAAGTAGTTAAAAAACGCTTGTTTCAAATTATTGTATTAACCCTTTGCACTATTTCCACGAGTCTGACTCGTGACACACTCGAACTTCAGTTGTGATCAATTTTACTCGAATTTTCAATACGCTTCAGTTTGGAGTTCAAGTCCAATTATAATTTGCATACTCAACGATTGCATAATACCAAATTGACATAACATTTCAACTTTCTTTGTCTGTTTTTATATTATGGCTGTATTAGTTAGTTCTAACTGACGCACCTGACAAATTAATCATAGGCCAAGGGGTTAAATCGAATGAGGACTGAGAGTCAGCTTTGGAGCGCTAAAGGTGAATGGTTCTTTGTGTAAAATAAAGAATGTACTATCAAACTGAACTATTCTCATGCAAAACAGCAGTACTGTGTCAGAATATTAATGTAACCGTATAAAAGATGTATCATTTTCGGGCATGTTACTCTGAAAGTTTACACGATACTAAAAACGTGGCCCGATGTACCGAAATATTTGCACGCGAACAAAGTGGGTTTGCAATAAATCTAGTGGAATGTAGCTAGATCTAGCGAATACATCAGGGGCTACATCGTTCCACTTTCTTTTTCCGGTTCTCGTGGTATTCCGCTCACGCTGTAACTCGACGGGTATCAAAAGAAAATCTACATCGCGCTTCGATTCTTCTTATCGCGCGAATCTCGCCGGCTTTTTATTTCGATCTTTGTCGACCGATTTATCGAACGCAGCAGCGGTTGTTTACGACGAAAGTTGATCGTCGAACTGTTTTCGCCCGTTCCCGGCTTCTTTTTGCAGCGTTCGCAGATAAGGTCCGCGTAGACCTCGCGTAAACACGAAGAAAAATGTCTTCCCATCGCGAAAGAGTTTGGCGAACGATGGCGAGAAGAACGCTGGCAGAAATAGCCCGGGCTATTCCCGTTCCAGGGAAACCGTGCTCGACCAGCCAACCAAGAGTTACTCGTTTCGGTTCGAAATCGTTGGACCCGAGCCAAATTGAGTTTTCCAGCGGCTCGTTGCTTGGTGAACGAGCGCCGAACAACGGACGAATCGAGCCTCTCTCTGTCCGTGTGCTCGAGATACACGCGTCGGTCCTGGGTCATTAAGATCGCGATAATTAAGGTTATCGGTTGAGGCGGGTTATTCACTTCTGCTGTCTTTCTTTGCTATATACGCCGTGGAACTCCACTTTCCACCAGAACGCTCTCTTCTTTCGATCGAATCGAACTCTGCTGACCCCGAACATTCTTTGCTTCACAAGAAAATTGGAACAATTCTAAATACCCTAAAATACTTTCATCTCAGTGTTACAAAGATCTGTAGATTGAATTCATTCAATCTCAAAAATTCATACAACTCAAAGATCAGAATTCGTTCAATCTCAAAAAGTTTTAAGGTCCAACATTCTCTAGGTTCAACAACTCGTTCAATCTCAAAGATTCATACATCTCAATGGAATGCATCCGATCAAAATCCTGAATGTTTGTATGGTTCAAAAATCCCTGGATCCTAGAATTCATTCAATCTCAAAAATTCGTACAGCTCAAAGATCAGAATTCGATCAATCTCAAAAAGTTTTACCGTTCAACATCCTCTAGGTTCAACAACTCGTTCAATCTGAAAGATTCATGCATCTCAATGGAATGCATTCGAACAAAATCCTGAACGTTTGTACGGTTCAAAAATCCCTGGATCTCAGAATTCATTCAATTCCAAACATTGATGTATCACAAAGATCAGAATTCAGTCTACCTCAAAGATGTCTGCAACTCAAAAACTTGTACATCTCAGAATTCATTCAATCTCAAAAATTTATATACCTCAACGATCAGACTTCATTGAATCCCAAAGATTGATGTATCTGAAAGATCAGAATTCATTCTACCTCAAAGATGTCTGCAACTCAAAAACTTGTACATCTCAGAATTCATTCAATCCCAAAGATTTATATACCTCAACGATCAGACTTCACTGAAATCCTAAAGATTGATATATCTCAAAGATTAGAATTCATTTAATCTGAAAGATTCATGTGGCTCAAAAGCTCCTAGGTTATAAGAATTTATTGAGTCCAAAGGATTATGTACCTCAAAGATGCCTAGATCTTAGAAAGAGGCAATATCTTGAGATATTGATCAGCATCCCCGATTCCCTGGTCACACTGTAAAAACTAATTACGTTCGAAGAAATTAACATCAAGTGTACTACAATAACGTGTAAACGAGTGTACATGTCTTTCCTAATCGTTTTAACGAGTTTGAAACTTCGATATCTGTTTTTTATCGCGGCACGAGTGGCCGTGCCGTAATTGCACGAAATCGGCAAGTAATTATCGCAAATTGCGAGGGCAAGCAGTCACTTAAATTCTCGGTTTTCAGGAAAAACGGTGACGGGAAAACGATCGCAATTATAGCGACGTTCGAATAATCAGAGGCAGGGTGAACGCGTTTGATCGCGGTGTTCGCACGCTCGAGATGTGCCTTTCGTTCGACAAACGACCGGTATTATTTCAACGATCTTCTTTCCTAACGAGCCAGACAGTTATTGCGTAATTACTTAATTGTCGAGTCAAATTTCGCGTGTTCCCATCGACGGGAAAGCGAACGAACACGAAACGATTTCCTGTTATGCAATAATTACCGAATACAATCACGAGATATTGAATAGCGGACTCGTTTACTTTCCACCGTGAATAGATTCGTTCCTGTCAAAAGGGAAAATAAATGACGCTAGACGATGTCTTCATTAAACAACGATACACTGGCATGGAAATACGAACGTTCGTTGTGTATGGATATAACGTGGTAATCAAGGTGTTAACTAATTCCTAGCGAATTCATTGTTGGACGAAATTACTCGCGGCTGATTAATACCTGGTGAAATCGCTACTGTCGAAAATTACTCGCAAATCATACCGCAGGTCAACTCGCCGTTAGGCAGAATTATTCGCCTGTGATTAACACCTGGTGAATTCGATATTACCCAAAATTATTCGCAACTGATTAATCGCAGCTGCAAAGCTCTCGTACGAAGAGATACATTTACAAGTTTCCACGGTTGAATATCTAAATCTCCGTGTCTCCAAATTTAACTTTCAAACTCTCACATTCCTAAACTCCCAAATTAAACTCTTAACTTATGATATTTGTAGTAGTCGCGTCAGTCAAAGGTAATTATTGCTGCACTCTTAAGACGAATAAGGCAAGTTGAAATGTCAAGTATATTTTTAATTTAGGAATCCTTGATTATACCAATAATAGTTGATATTAAACTCCAAACTCAATCACGGAGCGAATATGATCTAGGTTTGTTCTATCTGAACTGTAATGTGCGTCCCGAGTGTGGTGACTGCGTCACGAATGTGATGAGTGCGTCACGAGTGTGGTAAGTACATTACGAATGTGGTAAGTGCGTCGCGAGTGTGGTGAGTGCGTCATGAGTGTGGTGAGTGTGTCACAAGCGTGGTGAGTGCGTCACGAGTGTGGTAAGTACATTACGAATGTGGTAAGTGCGTCGCGAGTGTGGTGAGTGCGTCACGGATGTAGTGAATGGGTCACGAGTGTGATGAGTGCGTCACGAGTGTGATGAGTGCGTCATGAACTTGGTGAGTGCGTCGTGAGTATGGTTAGTGTGTCGTGAGTGTGGTTAGTGCGTCACAAGTGTGGTGAGTGTGTCGTGAGTGTGTCACAAGCGTGGTGAGTGCGTCATAAACGTGGTGAGTGCGTCACGAGTGTGGTAAGTGCGTCCTGAACGTGGTGAGTGCGTCATGAGTGTGGTGAGTGCGTCATGAACGTGGTGAGTGCGTCACGAGTGTGGTAAGTGCGTCTTGAACGTGGTGAGTGCGTCACGTGTGTGGGGAGTGCGTCACGATATTATAAGTCAAAGAGTTAACAATGCTCTAAAATCGCAAATTCTTAAATTCAAATATTTTTGAGTACCTCAATCCCTTAACTCCAAATCTTTGAAGTATGAAAAATCTGCAAGTCCCAAATTACTCAAATACCGAAATCCTCAAGTCTCTAAACTTTCAAATTTCTCAAATTCCCCAGTGCGTAAATTGTCAAATATCCAAATTCTCACATCCCCCAATTTCCAAATACCCAAATTCTCAAATACCCAAATACTCATACTCCCAGATTCCTAAATTCCCAAATTCCCAAATGTCCAAATTTTCATGTTCCCAAATTCCTAAATTCCCAAATTCCCAAACACCCAAACACCGCATCCCCAAATCTACAAATCCCACATCCCGAAATCTCCGAATCTCAAATCCGCAGTACCGAAAAAATCCCAAAATATCCAAGCACCAAACTCAACCAATATACAAAATAAACACGCATCAATCGAAAGAAGCCTCCGAACAAAATGTTCATTCGCAACGGCGCAACTGCATCAACAACGGACAAAATAGAAATTTCACGCGTCGCGATTGACGATTCGATCCCTCGGAATCACGGTATTAATTAATTTAATTGGAAATACGATCGATCTCAATTGAATTTTCCCCGATAATTGGCCGGCGCTTTCCTTTGACTCCGTGGAAACAATGATTTGGAGGATCGATCCGATTCGAGCACGCCTATCGAGAGTCAAGCCGCGTTTCTTAATTCCGTGATCGTCCAATTTTGACGAGGCTCCTTCGTGTTTCGCGCTCCAAGAATTTCGCATCACGATTCACGGCCGTGTTTTCTCACAAACGAACCACCGAACCGGCCCGAAGGGACGCACTGATGAACGGGTTTCTTCGCGTGGAACGCTTAATTCCAGGGTCACGCCGATACCTGGAGCCCGTTTTCAGGGAGCGCAGGTCAGATTTCGACCAACACCGCCAACTATCCCGAACGAATATTACTGTTTGGCTAAAGCTAAACGTACCATTTTCTAGACAATTTACATCATGTACATTTCGCTTCAGATAATCGAGACACATCTCGTATTTCATGTACACGACACGAGAGTTTAGCGTCAATGTTAGCTCCAGTTTTGCGAAAATTACGGTTAGATTCGAAAGAGAAGTTGCATTTGAATTTGAATTTGCTAGTACTGCCTTATGTAGGGTTACTTTAATTACGGTCCCTAGGTACCTAATTACGCTGCAGATCGAAATTACTTTGCAACTTCAATGGAGACTAAGCATACTTAAGGGCGAACGGGAATACTGACCCAAAGCCATATACAGTCCTTTATAATCCCTTTTGCTATATAAAATCCTCATAAAATTTCTCACAATAACAATTTTATACTCTCCAAGAAATTCTAACCTTGTTGGATTATTTTAAAATTGATGCTTATTAGCTTAAGATACAAAAATGAATGCAATTGAAAATCACCTTTTAACTGAATGGAAGAACGGTCAGAACCATCAAGCCGGGTCTGTTGATTTATTCTAAAATTCTGGGCAGTAAACACATTGTTGTTTGGACAAAATTTGTTCGAGCGTTTGCATGTTTTTCCAGTTTCAGTTCAGCCTCTCGGTATGGTATAGTAAATTGTCAATAGCTAACAATGATACTAGCTGATTATAATTTTCTGTGATATTGCTTGAAATAATACGTTTCTGTTTTTATAGATAACTTTGTGTATAATTTATAAAAATTATAAATCGTACACCTTCAGCTCCACCTGCATATACACTTAGCAATAAGTTATGACGAGTTTATCTCTCTGAGCCATAGTACTCAAAAGATTAAACGAGATAGTAGTCCTTCCAAGCTCTTAAAAGGAAGTGTATATATTTTCGATACAAGGATATTACCTTTCAACCAGTTTGCAATAAACTGTCTGCATTCGTTTATTAGCATTGCTGTCTATTAGTTCGGTTGCTCGATATTTCCTAATCCTCGAACTTAGCGTAATAACACCGGAAGTATCATTAGACCGTGAAACAGTCCGCAGCGAGCAATTGAAAGCTCGTGTAGAGACATCGAAGCGAGGTAAAAACCGCGGCAAAGTGTGTCACAGCGTTCGCGACAAATTGGATAATGAATCTCACGCAGGATCACGAGCTGGCACGGGCAAAACGCTGTAACATAGAGCAATGATAACCACCGAGAAGAAATCGTCGCGACGATTTTGAAACCCGTTATTGTTTCATTACCGTCGTTTGGAATACAAATCGACAATAATCGACCGGCCCTTAATTGCCCTCTCGCAGCGGATACGCGCGGAATAATCCTGCGAAAGGGAACGATATCGAATAAAGCCGGATCAATGGCATAAACCTAAATCATAATTCGTCGATATTTACCGTGGAACAGCATCGATTTTTACCTTATCGCCATTACGTCTCTTATTCTGTTCATTTCAATTTTTGTTGAAAATTATTTTTGCGAATGTTCGTTCTGCTTTTTAAATTAACACGAAGGCCAGAAGGGCAGAATCATTGTGAAAGATAATTTATATTACAAATTGTGATGTTTTCTTGGAAACTTTATGTGGACTCTAGTTATGACGAAAAGGATAGACTGTAGATAGAATCTGAATAAATATGGACTTATGTCGAAAGGGATGAACTCCAGATATATAGAATCTAAGTAAACATGGATTCTAATTATGTAGAAAAGAATGAGTTCTAGGTATATGGACTTTAGTTATGTTGAAAAGGATGGATTCTAGATATATGAAGTTTATAAGGTAGATAAGGTTACTTTAATGAAATGCCTCATTTCCGACGTGTGACGATCTAACTCTTGGCCATATAATGCGTGACGATCTAACTCTTGGTCGTATAACGCGTGGCCATCTGTTTCTTGAGCATAGTTCTTGGGTATCTAATTCTTGGCCACATGACACGTGATGATCTAGCTCTTGGCTATATAACATGTGGCGATCTAACTTTTGGCAAAATAACTTTTGACCATATGACATATGATGATCTAGCTTCTAGTCATATAACATTTGACGGTCTAACTCTTGGCTATATAACTTTTGATCATATGACATGTGATGATCCAGGTCTTGGTCATATAGTAAGTGACGATTTAACTCTTGGTCAAATAACTTTTGACCATGTGACACGTGATGATCTAGCTTTTGACCATATGACATATGTCGATCAAACTCCTAACCAAATAAATTTTGACCATATGACACGTAATGATCTAGCTAGTAATTAAATAACAAGTGACGATCTCTTGGCCACCTGACATGATCTAGCTCTCGGTCATATAACAAGTGACAACGCGTAGTAGTGTAGCATATAGGAATTTAAAATGTGAAAAATTGACATGCACGAATGTAACGCATGATAATACAGTTTGGCAGAGATTGAATACACTAACACTACAATGCGTTGACGATACAACGTGTGGTAGCCTAACACATAGAAACTTAGCGAGTGGAAATCTACTAATGGGTAGAAACTAATGCGTGGAAATGGAACACATGAAAATTTAATGGGTGGAAATCTATCACGTAGAAATCTAATGTATGGAAACTTAACACGTGAAAATGTAATGTGCAAGAATTTAACGCGCAGAAATTTAACACGTCGGCATCTAACGCGTGGAAATATAACGTATAGAAATCGATAGAAATATAACTGGAAATATAACGCGTGAAAATCGCACATATGGAAATCTAACGAGTGGAAATCTGTCACATCAAAATCTAACACATAAAATTCTAACGCATACAAATCTAACGCGTAGGAGTGCACCATATAGGAATCTAGCATAGAGTATCTAACGCGTGGAAACAGAAATCTAATAAGTGGGAATACAACGCATGGAAATTGAACATATGGAAATTTAATGGGTGGAAATCAAACACGTGGAAACCTAACATATGGAAATTTAACGCGCAGAAATGTAGCGTATGGAAATTTAACGCGTGGAAATGTAACATATGGAAATGCAACGCACAGGAATCTATCGTTTGGAAATCTCACGTCTAGATATCTAACTCGTACAAATTGTGACAATACATGGGAACCTAGCAATACGCTCACCATTCAAAAAGATCTCATTAATCTGGCAATACAACGAGAATCTACTGCAACAAACCCACGATTCCCCGTTTTAATTAGCATCGATCTCTAATTACCTTCTAAAAGAGGATTACGAATCGAAACGTGATACGATTGTTCACATACGATTGTTCGTTCTCAGAATATCAGCTAATTTTCCCGAGGCAAATGTTTGCCCAGTTTCCTTATTAAGACTTCAGCTTCTGAGCATTGCGAAGTGCTAGATAATTACGAGGGATAATTAAAACTCATCGAGCGATCGGTAGGCTACTCGATACGTGTAACCCATCCTTAAAGAGGTTGATTAACCTTACGCGGTCCAGTTAACAATCGATATACCCGAAGAAATCAAATCCTTGATGTGTCATGGCAGAAAACAATAGTATCAAATAATTCGCAGAAGCGTTATTCGATTTAACGAGATAAACTGTACTCCGTGATGGCTTACGATATAGACTGCGCGAGTAGTACGATATTAACTCACTAACTGGCAATAATGGAACGTTAGCGATGCATAAGTTAAGCAGTAATGCAGAATCGATTGCTGGCTAAAATTAAACTACTTTACGTATATCGAGTCCTGACGAGACTGCGTCGATGAAAAATAAATGGTAGAAACGATTTCGCCAATTCGGGGAGCAACCTCTGCGGCAGAGGAAAAGTTTTCTTTCTGCTCGCAATAATTAGAGAAGTGTAATTTAGTTATTGGAGAGGATCGATGAACGGGATGGAAAACGAAACGAGGCGGTAGCGGCTTTACTTTAGTAAGATTATTTAATTGAGGGATGCATCACGGTAATTACGACGCCGGTTTTGCAAAGCTGCGCCTCCTCGAACCCGAGTCCGTCCACGACGACGTCTGAGCGATTAATAATTATAGAGCGTGCATTAATATTAGATTGCAGCAGCTCCGTTGCGACTTCAAAGACCCGCTGGCGTAACGGAGGCTCGCATTTTCCGTGCGATATCATCAAACAGAAACACTTTGCTAGACGCTCGCACAAAGCTGTCCCCCCTGCTTCGCACGCTCCAGTAGGAATGTCAATTATTCGCGAATGGAATCCCTGCCCCCGACAGATGCTATCGTTGATTGCTCGCCTATTTGCCGCGTGAAAGATGCACGATATTTGATGAGTTCCTGTTTAATTCCCACCCTTGCGCTCGGATACCGAAACCGCTTCGTCGGAATCGTTCGGTTTCAGAATCCTACGTTCATTGCTCAATTTTAACTGGTTAACATGTTACGGTTCTGGTATTTCAACATTTGGAGATTTTGGCGATTTTCGAATTTGGAGTGATTTGGGGATCGAGATGTAATTGAATTGGAAAATTTGGAGATAGAGAAATTTAGGGGTTGAAAAATTTGGAGAGAGGGAGATTTAGGGGTTGAGAAATTTGGATAGTGCAAAATTTCAAGACAGGGAAATTTGGGGGTTGCAAATTTCAGAAGTTGAGAAATTAGGGAATTGGAAAATTTAGAAATTGGGAAATTAGTGAATTGAAAAATTTAGAAATTGGGAAATTAGAAAATTGGAAAATATAGAAATTGGGAAATTAGAAAATGGGAAAATTTAGAAGTTGGGAAATTAGAAGAGTGAAAAATTGGAAAATTGTGAGATTTGAGTGTTGGGAAATTAGGGAATTAGAAAATCTAAAGATTGTGAAATTAGCAAGTTGGAAGGTTTGTAGATTAGAAATTGGAAGACTAGAAAATTTAAGAATACAAAAAGTTAACATTTTGGAAATACAGAATAGGTTTCCATCTTCTGAAAACTTCAAAAATAAAAATTCGGTGAACTTGAATATTAACTAAAAAATTGACAAATTTATTGAAATACCAAATTTGATTATTCCTCGAAAAATTGGTCAAATTTTCTACCTAAAAGATTGTCTGTCTTCAAAATGTAAAAGTTGGAAAATATAAAAAATCGAAGGCAATAATTTATAAATTATCTTACCAATTTCAGATTTGGGAATCGAGAATTGATCTATTAACCCGCCCCAGCTAGAAATTCGTAGATTGTTCGAGTAAAAGGGATTTGTACATAGCGTAGACTCGACAGCGATATCGATAAAAGCGAGAGATTATATCCGGTGACAAACAGTTACGTATTTCCCGCTTATCTGACGTTCGTATTTTAAAATGTCTTTTTTTTCACGGCGGTGAATTTCAGAGGGCATCCAATAGGAAAAAGTAGTTACGACGACAGCGGGAAATTTACGAGCTCGCGTTTGGTATCGTCGAATCGATCTTATCTGTAGAAACAGGATGATTCGAGAACCACGATTTTCATGGATATTTCAACAACTTATTGTTAGTTGCCAAAGTCCATAAATCGTTTAATAGATCGATAACGCGTTACCGAATCTGTTATTCGTAAAAAAATAACGTTGCTGTGGGTGATTTGTGTTTGAACCTTGGAGAGCTAGGAAAATCCTTGTCAGAAGCGACTCAAGGTTGTTGTTCGACCCAGATTTTTCAGAAAAATTCGCGATAACCTATTGCTTTTGGAACAGTCGGCTCCTCTTGACGCCAGACACGTCATTGGATTTCGCTGTACCCGAAATTCCGAACAAACTGGAATTTTCATTTGTACAACACTCTTGGCTTCAATCTCTTAGAATCTCTTATACCTCGTCTCAAATTTGAGTACCATACCCTCGAACAAGATGAATTAACCCTTCTGCCGACTATCGAAATTAACATCTTGTACTCGTGGTGGAATTGTTTCAAGTTGTAATAAACAGAAAAACACGAGAACTAAGTAGCACGATTACAGCAAAAGGGTTAACGCATTCCATAACGGTGATAGTACTCACGGTACCGGCTGTATCAGAAATCGCTGAACACTTACCTGAAACAAAAGAGAGAACGTAAAAGATTAGTCTCGATCGAATATGTTAATCTCGCAGAGGAAGAATGCTATCAACGCGAATACGAGTATATTAATAAAACACACGTTGAAAATTTATGGGAGACCTGACGCTAAAATTTATCGGCATCAAAAGTGATGAATACGACGGTGTGCTTTAGAAATTAGCGAAGAGGAGGAAAAGTTTGGTACGTCGGCGAATAATCATCGTGTAATTATATCATCGATTGGTCGACAATCGTCGGAATTGATGTTCGGTCGAGTGATTCGTTTCGATCTCGTCCAACGGATGACGATGCAATTTCACGGGCGAATCGCGTGATCGTCTGGCAATTTTGCGATGATATGAGCACCGCTGAAGGTGCATCGAGCGTGTGTGCACGAATAAAGCACAGAGGAGAGAGAGAGAGGAAGATGGGTCGATATCGATTTTCCGAGCGCAGTTAGAAAAGCGAGCTCGCGTGCGCGAACGAATCTAATTTCCATGCCCACGGACCAGCTCGGCACGAGCGTGTTTGTCCTATTATGTTAGGCGAATTATCTGTCGCGATAGCGTCACGATTTTCGGGTCGCCGTGGAAGCCTCCGCGTATCGCGCCTTTCAAGGGTTATCTTTATTTGTCTGCTTAGAGAACGCGTTTATCTCCTATTCCCGCATTTAACCTCTTTCTCTCCGTACCAAGGTCTTTTTTGCAATTTCCAATTAAACCAATTGCAACCTGGATAGACCATTTGCCTCTAACTGAGCTGGGAGTTTCAAATTATCTTCAAACACGAAGTATTTTAGAATCGACAATTTACTTCTGTCGAAAACGTTATGTGATTTACTCGCGTAGAAAGTATGTATACAGGCACTTAAAGCTAACTTGGCTGCTATTGATGATAGAATATCAGCCAAAAATAATTTGGTAACGAGGTATCTAACTTAACCAAATTTTGGTCTAATGTATTTTTTCCTATCAGTAATAGCAGCCAAGTTGGTGGCAGGTTTTAAGTGTCTCACCCTGTATATTATATTTGGAGACGGTAGAAAAATGTGTATGTAAATCTCTGTTGTCCACAAGACACCTAAAACATCTAACCTAACCAAATAATTATGGTCTGACGCATTTTGTGTTATCAGCAATAGCAGCCAAGTTATTCAGGTAGCCTGTTTTAAGTCTCACCCTGTATATTACATTGAGAGACGATGGAAAAATGTGTATGTAAATCTCTGATGTCCATAAGACACCTAAAACATCTAGCCTAACCAAATAATTATGGTCTGACGCATTTTGACTTATCAGCAATTGCAGCCAAGTTATTCAGGCTCAGTTCGAAGTGTCCCACCCTGTATATTACATTAAGAGACGGTGGAAAAATGAGTATGTAAATCTCTGATGTCCACAAGACACAGTTAGAACTGCCTGTGAAGGTAACAGTACATATATTTATACCTGGAGTATTCGCAGGTAGTCTTCATAAAAGGTAGGCTATAAAAAAAGGTTAGGAAAAGGCCACTATTCCTTCAATACCTTCAGAATATATAGGTCCGGTCATTACCCTCCTACATATACAATATCACTTTTAAATAGCGGGTATTGAAATTGTATTCCAACCACTGGTCATCGTAACGTTACTATAATTATAGTTGAACATCGATCAATTATCGAAAATTCAGCTGTTCGTATATGGAATGCACGGTTCCAAGTGACATTATCCGAACTATAATTATAATCGAATAACATACGTTAATTTTCAAAAATCCAACTCTCCGAACGTATGATCATACACGGTCCTAATTGTCGGTCACATATCCGTCCTAATAATTATAGTCAGATATCCGTCAATTCTGGAGAATCCAATTCTCTGAACACACTGTTCTACACATACACTTGGTCATACTATGAGTGTGGTGAGTGCGTCAAGAGTGTTACGAGTGCGTCACGAGTGTGATAAGTGCGTCATGAGTGTGATAAGTGCGTCATGAACGTAGTGGGTGCGTCACGAGTGTTAGGAGTGTGTCACCAGTGTTATGAGTGCGTCACGAGTGTGATAAGTGCGTCATGAACGTAGTGAGTGCGTCACGAGTGTTAGGAGTGTGTCACCAGTGTTATGAGTGCGTCACGAGTGTGATAAGTGCGTCATGAACGTAGTGGGTGCGTCATGAGTGTGATAAGTGCGTCATGAACGTAGTGGGTGCGTCACGAGTGTTAGGAGTGTGTCACCAGTGTTGTGAGTGCGTCACGAGTGTGATAAGTGCGTCATGAATGTAGTGGGTGCGTCATGAGTGTGATAAGTGCGTCATGAACGTAGTGAATGCGTCACGAGTATTAGGAGTGTGTCACCAGTGTTATGAGTGCGTCACGAGTGTGATAAGTGCGTCACGAGTGAAAAGTGTGTCATGAACGTAGTGAGTGCGTCAAGAGTGTTAGGAGTGTGTCACCAGTGTTATGAGTGCGTCACGAGTGTGATAAGTGCGTCACGAGTGTGATAAGTGCGTCGTGAACGTAGTGAGTGCGTCACGAGTGTAATAAGTGCGTCATGAACGTAGTGAGTGCGTCACGAGTGTGGTGAGTGCGTCATGATACTATGGACATACACTGTTCCGGTCATACGTCATAGTGTATTCCAGCACTACGAAAACGTTCTTGGATTTTCTTTACGGCACATGGGAACCGAATTATTTTCTCTTTTTCGAAGCGATTGATAGAGCAGTGTGCCTCCACGTCGTCGGCAGCTGTGCTCGTAAATTACATTTGCGTTTTAATATCGGCCAGGTCATAAATCCTGCTAACGGTACCCTGGAGCAGTCCTCATCTTGAGGGGGTTAAGGTTACCTCCCGAAACACAAGCCCGCGTCAATCGAACCTTGCTAAAAGCCTTCACTCGCCTTTAAACCCATTAAACACCGTAAGGTCTTCTGACCATAAAAATGTGAAGTAGCCTATCGTGCACTTTCACCGCAGCCGTTTTCGCATTTCCATCGGGCTTTTCCCACCCTGTGCTCCTTGCAGAAAGCCGTCGGTATCGATCTCTCAGCCTCGTACACAAAATCTCTCTGCCCCTTCCGCTCGTTCATTATGCGTCTTCGAACCATTAGATACAGCAGATGGACGGGGAAGAAACGGTAAGAAGATTTTCGAATTTTGACTCCATTTAAGTATGTACATGCATAAGCGGCTTTGCTACGTCAGAGATCCCGAGGGATCATGATTTTATAATATTCGCTACGATATTTTGCTCGTTATCGACGGGATCGTTGGACATTTACGTTACTTTCATCTTTTTAGAGATAATCTTAACATGAAATGACACACCTTATACAATTATCTTTTAGCGGTCTTCCATCGACAACCCATTGAGAAAATAACAAAATTTCAAATTAATAATACAGAATGGGAGACCATATGACTGATTGGGGAACTAAACACATGTTGCTACCGATTCATACATATGTGTATGTATCAGTCTGTGAAGAACATATACTTCAAAGTTGTACAAATTTAGTTTTTCTCGAAAATGAGGCTGTCCCAAAATTTGTTCGTATGAGGTGTACGAAAAAATTTGTCAAACGAGACTGTTTCAAAATTTGTTCATATAAGGTGTCCAAAAAAATTGCCATATGAGGTGTGTGAACATATTGGATTCTGTTTTTGGTACATGTTTTCAGATTCTTTTTCTGTTATATCACCAGATCGGAAACACCCTGTTATATATATAGAATGCATTGTTCGAAACTTGAATGTTCACAATTTCAACTCTATCGAATTGGACCAGGTCAAACGATGTCGGATAAGTCACGCGTCCATTAAACAGCGAACTTCTAACAAACGTACCCCAAACAATTCTAGATACCTTTGTAACTGTACATCGTTTCATTCAACTATTACAGCGAATAAGGAAAAAATCCACAACAGTCCAACCTAGATAGCACAATCAAAAGCAAACACAATAGGATTCAACAAAGATCCTTCTTTCTCTGACCCAACGATTCTGCTCCGTTGCCATTGAATATCGAACAATTTCAAAAAAAGAAGAATAGAATCTACGTTTTTCTGAGAAACGGAATAAGATCAAGGTTCTTGGACAATTTTTTGGAACGGAACTCCTTTGGACTCCATACGCAGTTGATTGTCGATCGTGAGAATATGCGAGTTTACAAATTGTAAAAGTTTCAAATTTTATTTGCAGATTTCTACAATGTGTCCTTGAACTATCAAAAATGTCCTAGCTGAATTTCTAGATATTTACATTTCCAAAGTTTATGAATATAAATTTTTTATGATAGGAAGATCTTAGTCGCTTTTATAATAGGAAAATTCTGATCACCAACCATGTTGTCTGAATCTCGATATTTTTTAAATTCTTCAAATTTCCAAACTTCACACTTTTTAAACCTGCAACTTGATATTCTTTCAACCCTACATTTCACATTTTACAAATCTCGAAATTTTTAGGTCCGCAAATCTCAAATTTCACACTGACTTACTGTTAAAATCCCCAAATGCAACTCGACAGTCTTGTAATTCCCAAATTTCATATTCTTGGAATCTCCAAATCACCAAACTTTAAATTTGACACTGTCTTAGTTTCCAAATCCTTCAATTTCCCAAATTCCCAAACCCTACATTTTCCAAATCACGAAATCTTCGAATCCTCAAACATCAAATTCCACTCTGTCTAAAGTTCCAAATCCCCAAATTTCCCAAATTCCCAAACTCCACATCTTCCAGACCTCCCACTCGACAATCTCCAAATCCCAAAATTCAAATTTTCTAAATCATCAACTCGACAATCTCTTAATCCCTAAATTTCACATTCTCCGAATTTCGAAATCTCCAAATCACCAAACCCCAAATTCTGCACCATTTAAAGTTACAAATCCCCCAATTTCCCAAACTCTACATGTTCCAATCTCCCACCCGACAATCTCCTAATCCTCAAATTTCACATTCTCCGAATTTCAAAATCTCGAAATCCCCAAACCCCGAATTCCACACTGTCTAAGTCTCCAAATCCCCCAATTTCCCAAATTCCCAAACTCCACATCTTCCAATCTCCCACTCGACAATCTCCATGTCCCAAATTTCAAATCCTCCAAACCTCCAACTCGACAATCTCCAGGTCCCAAATTCCACATGTTCACAATCCGAAAATTTCCAAGTCCTCAAATCCTAAATTCGCAAATTTCCAAAGACCCCACCCCCAAACCGCAGTCGACAATAAAAAAGTCTCCGGTAACAACATGCGTGTCAGGTACAAAGTGTTATGAATGATCCTCGAGAGAATCTAAAAAAAAACCTAGTAGATTGAGTATCCAGGGAACAAAGGGCCAAGGAAAATTCGCGAGGAACTAGGTTGCAGGGTGCAGGCCAGTAACGGTGTCAAGTTCCCTGGCTGAACATCGAAAATACTCGCGGCAAGTGGCACTTAACACTCTCGAAAGGTACAAAGGCTGTAGCTAGAAGCTTGAACAAGGTTCCCGGCAAGCGGAAAACGCGCTTCGAAAGGAGACCGGTCGACGACGATGATTCAACCAGCTCCACCGAGTAAGCTCGTAGACTGCGTGGGTGGCGTCGAAGCGAGAAGGGAGGCAATATGAATAACAGATTACGCCTCAAGACGATGACCGAGACATTAACAAAGAGATCGCGAGCTCGTTCTAGCAACGATCGGTCGATGAAATGCGAGGACAATGCCGTTTAATGACAGACAGTCGACTGTCAGACAACTGCAGCCAGTTCCGTTTGCAGCTGATCTCGATCATTCAATGCCACGCTGTGCTCGAAGCTGCGCTCTGAAAGTGTGGACAGCGTTGACAGAGCTGCGACAGCTTTCGTAATTGATTACTCACAGTAATTACGTAGGTGTAATTATTAATTTAGTCTTACTGGAACAAATCGATGTTACAGTAAATTAGTGATTTGGATGTTGGAAGTTAGAATTTATTGATCCAACTGATGATTAATTTATGTTTGATATTGTTTTTGTTGAGCAAGTCAATGATAAGTCGTTATTAAAATTACTGAATGAATGAAAAATTGATGTTTTATTAAAATCGATATCGCACGTTTCCAATGCGCAATTTGTTATGCAAGGGTATTTGAGGTACAATTTGCAGTAGGTCAATCGTAATGAAAAGTGCAGGTCACCTTCTATTCGTTAATCATTGGATTGCTGACTTGATCTAGTTTGATCATTTAGTAATCTCCAACCCAGTTGTCCATCACGGATTTGACGTGTGATGAAAGAACATGTGATAATCTAACATCTATTCCAACATGTGAGAAAAGAACGATTTAACACGCGCCAGGTATGAAGAGATGCTAGATGAAATACTTCTCGAACACGAAATAGTTGAGGAGCGAATTTAGTAAGCAAATTAGAATAGAATATTCGCAGAACTATTTGCAAGAGGATCAAGATTGAAGTTCTTGGTGACATAAGTTCCCCTTTTTATGGGACTAAACGTCCTAGATTAAACAGATCGATCCTTGCGTGAATCAAGGCTAGGCCAAGGTGTTTCTTCCTTAACATATTTACTGTACTCGGGAGTATGTGACCCGATGTTGATCTCTATTTTATTAAATTGTTACGTATCACACAGAAAGTCTGCTGTGAATCGATTCTCGTTTCTAGTGATTGATATAGGAGCACGGGGCAATATTGAAACGATGAAATAGAGGATGATTGATGATGGTAATATAGAGACACTGATATTACCAAAATAATATTTAGATCTACGGCTATCGATAATACTTGGATCCTTAGTTATAGTCAAATCCTCGGCTATTAATAATACTGAAATCCTTAGTTATAGTCAAATCTTAGCTATCAATAATACTTAGATCCTTAGCTATACGTGTATGCTATAAAATATAGATTGATCCTTAGTTATCTGTATCCTTCGTAGTACAAAGGATATGCTATAAAGTGCTTCAGCATCAGATCTAATTTAAAGAGCACTCCAAATACCAGAAATGAAATTACTCCTGTCAAGTGGCAATTATTCCAACTGAAACCTTTTCGAATAAAACTCCAACAATATATAGAATCGTTGAAGATGCCTATCGCTGAAATTTCTCAGGCATCAAAGGGAAGGAAAGAGACACCGGAATCGAAAAGCATTCTCGGAAACGAGATCGAAAGTAGCGATTCGATAGCGCAGGAGATGCGACACCAGGGTGCGAAGATCGAACGTACAGATTGAAAGGGAAACTAGGGATGGACGCGTCGATACGACGGAACCTTGAAGAGAGAATCAACGACAACGAAATTGTAAAGACGGAAGAGAAACGAAGCAAGAAATAGGAATAGAGGAGCAACGGAGAGAGACGAGGGTGGATGGAAACTGCAGACTGCGTGGGTGGAATGGCAACAGGGGTGGGAAGAGACACGGGTAACATCAGGGGCGGATGCGTGGGTGGTCCTGGGTCCCGGATCACTTAAAGAGAAGCTGCGACTAGCCTGGACCGATCGATATCTGCACCGACGTTTGCCATCGCGACGTACTCGACTTTAAAACGTTTCCATAATGCGTGGGGTGTTTTTTTATATACTCGCGGATTTTCAAGGTTAAATTTGTTGATTTCTTACTTCTTAAAATTTATGTTGGGACAAGGAAAATTAAAAATGTTCAAGTTGCAAATTTTCAGATGGCTGAATTCACAAATATGTCCCTGAATTTTGTAGCTTTTATACTTTCAAGCTCTCAAATTTTGTAATTCCCAAGTTTGTGAAACGTGTCCACAAATTTCTAGATCCTAGAACTACTATATTTTCAAACATCCAAATTTGTAAGATACCACATTCTAAATCCCCAGGTCCTAAAATTCCTATGCTCCTAAATCTTCAAAATTCATAACTTCTAAAATTATTGTACTAGGTCAAGTGGCCAAATTCTAAAATCTGTACACGTACAAATTTTTAAATTCCCAAATTGCCAACCATTCAGAACCCAAATTTCCAATATCCCCACTGAACGAATTCCTCCTGAAATTCATCCCCAATTCACAAAATTCCGAAAAAATTCCCCGCTTTCCAGAACTTCGAATTTCTTCGCATTCTCCCAAATCCCTCATAAATTGTTAAAACTCGTCCAACTCCCGAACATAAAAGGTAAATCTGAAAAGTAGCAAACGACAAACGAAAGAGAAAAGTGTCCCTTTCTCTCGCGCCACATTTTCCCCAAAGGAAAGTTACCGTGGCGTACAGCAGCGTACGTCGCACGATTTTTCCTGGAAGCCGTAATTTTTTCTGGCGAAAAAAGTGGAGGAGCGAAAAGATACGTTCTTCAACGTCCCAGAGGAACGACGTATGATTCGTAGTCGCGATACAACCGCAGCCGTCGTTTTATTTGGTTGCCGGTACGCGAGAGATTAAGTTGGCCCGACGGGCCAACAAAGAATTCCTTGTGGCCTGGGTATATTAAGTCGGCTGTGCAACGTGTTTCTTTTTTCTCCGTGTCTGCGCTTATTTCTCCTCGGCGAGGATCGAGAAAATTTCACGAATTTTCGACGCCCACGGGGAGACGGGTCCGAGACACGGCTCCGAATTAAACTTGCCGGGATCTAACCGTCCACGAAATCGATCGAACAGACCCTTTCATTCGCTTTTTGTGATTACACCATTTTATTCCTCGAATGCTGACTATTATTTAACGACGTACATAGAACCTTGAGAAACCTAATTTGGAAAGTTAAATGTGGATATATGTGGTTTGGTCTGAATGTCAGGAGTAGATTAGGGATGTGTGGGCATTTATGATGTATCAAGGTCTGCAAGGTATGAAGTGATTTCAGGTGATTTGTAGAATACGTTTGCTACATATGATGTATGATATATGATGTCAAATATAAAACCTTGAAAAACCTTGCTAATTCGGAAAAGTAAAGATGGATGTACATAGTTCGCTCTGAATGTCCTGAGTAGATTAGAGATGTGTGGGCATTTATGATGTATCAAGGTCTGCAAGATATGAAGTGATTCCAGGTGATTTGTAGAATCAATTTGCTACATATGTTGTATGATGTACGGTCAAATATAAAACCTTGAAGAACCTTGCTAATTCGGAAAAGTAAAGATGTACATGGTTCGCTCTGAATGTCATGAGTAGATTAGGGATGTGTGGGCATTTATGATGTATCAAGGTCTGCAAGATATGAAGCGATTTCAGGTGATTTGTAGAATCAATTTGCTACATATGTTGTATGATGTATGGTCCAATATAAGACCTTGGAGAACCCTGCTAATTCGGAAAATTAAATGTGAGTATACATGGTTTACTTTGAATGTCACGAGTAGATTACTAATCTAAGAAGATTTCGAGATTTAGGGACTTCGGAACTTCAGAAATTTGCGGTGTTTGGGATTTTGGGACTTTGGAAGTTGAGAACTGTCCGAAGTACCAAAGTACCTATGTTCTGAAGTTAAGATTTGGAATATTCAAGGTCCCTATGTTCCGAAGACTATGTTCTAAGCTTGCTACAATCCAAAGTTGCTATGACCCGAAGTGTCTGTGTGCTGAGATCTCCATGTCCCAACATTTCTATATCCCAAGGTCTCTACGTCCCGACATCCCTGCATCCCGAAGTCCCTATATCCCGAAGCTCCTACGTCCAGAAATCCCTATATTTCAAAATTTCTACGTTTTGAGATACCTATGTGTCGAAATTCCTATGTTCCGAATTCCCTACGCGTCGAATCCACATATGCCGAATTCTCTACATCCCTTAATTCCTATATCCCAAAATCCCTATGTCCCAAAGTCCCAACACCTCGAAATCATAACGCCTGCAACTTCCCATTCCTCATCTCCCAAACTCCCCACCTTTCTCACAACCAAATTTCTAAAATTTTCAACTGCTGAAAACCCCATATTCAACTTCTAAAATTTCCAACGCCAGAGAACGTTGAATAGGAAATTTGTAACGCGATAAAAAGAGCCGGCCGAGTTGCAACCGAAGTGGTTCGAATCGAAGAAAAATGCGGAGCAAGTTGTATAGGACGAATCGAGAGAAGCGTAGGGAATTTTCGAGGGAACTCAAAGTGCAAAGTAGCGGTCGAAACGGGAACTTTTTCGCAGACGGGCTGCGGAGTTCGCGGACGAAGTTACGACGTTCTGGAAGAGCGAACTAAAGTTAAACTGGCGCGAATTCTCTCGTCGTTGTTTTCGCGACAGTCGAGGCGATTAGAGAACGGTTTCCCTTTAACTTTCGCCATTCAACGCTTTTCCGTAATCTGTTCCGCGATTTGCGACAATTTTCACGCGTACTTGAGCGCTTCCTATTCAGGAACACGCGGTTTGTTGCGAATAATACACGTCGAGACTCTACAAATTATATTAACACTACAACTACCAACCAGTCAAAATTGAAGTTTCATATTTTGTATTACAAAATTTTGTAGTCGAATTTTTATCGAAATGTCACATGTTGCTGAGAGTAAGAGTACTATATGTTGTCTTAGTACTTATTTGTTTTTTCGCTTCATTTTCAATTTAGAAGTGTGCATTTAACACTGGTAGTTGTAGTGTTAAAAATATGTAAAAACAAAACTTACAAATTTTCCGAGTGAAATTGTTTGCCAATTGAAATTTGCAAAAATGAGAAGTGGTTTATGTTGAAAGGAGATGCAACACGTTTTATTCGAAGATAGTAATCGAAGAGGCGGAGACATTCGAAATGAAGAGTTCAATATGCAACAGATCAATCGACAGATCGGATTAATCGCGAATGGCATCGATAAAACGCGATTAATGCCGTTTCAGTGAACAGACGGCAACCAGCGGAGTAATTAAAATTAATTAAAGCTAGCAATTGAAAAAAAGGTAAGGTCAGCGGGAAAACTGCGCCTGATAGTTATCGATATAGGAAACCGTGCAGAAACTCGTACGACCGCGAACTATTCCCCCGGTGAGTAATTTTTAAATACCGAAACGAGTTCCGTTTTCAGAGTTACGAGCCACTTTGGATCGTCGAAAGACGATCACGCATGCTCTTAATTACAGCCCTAATTATACCGAACAACCGCTAATGACAACTGCCCCGATCAATTACCCACCGGTACGTACTTTATTAACGGATTCAACTGAGCAACTGCTTTTATCTTGCAAAATTTTCAAATTAACGATCGGAGGTCGATCTGAGAACTTGTTCTTTTTGCATATTTAATGCGACGTTTTTGGGCTCACTTTTAATTCCAGGTTATGAAGTTTAATGTGTGGGGATTTTAATATATTGCGATTTTGGGATATTGGGATTTACGGTTATAGGGATTTGGGGCTATAGGAATTTGGAATGACACAATTTGGGAATATTTGAGGCTATAGAAATATAGGGATATAGTGATTTGGTATATGGGAATTTGGGGATTTAGAAATTTGGAGGTATAGTGATTTTGGCATATAGAAATTTGGGGATATAGGGACTTGGAGGTATAGGGATTCGAAGATATAGGGATCTGAGGCATAGAAATTTAGTGATGTGGGTTTTCCAGGATATAAGGATTTTGGGTTTACATGAATTTGTAAGATATAGAAATTCGGTGAGAGATTTGGGGATATAATAATTTTGGCAGATAGGAATTCGATGCTGTAAGAATTCCGAGATAAAGGGGATTCAGGGATATACTATTTTGGTGATATAAAAATTCAGGAATATAGAAATTTGAGAATATAGAAATTTGATGATGTAACTTTGGAATACAGAAATTTTGGGATAAACCAACTGCGAAATATATGCGGACATTTCAAGACATAACAATGTTGCAGCAAGTTTGGCACAAAGAAACTTTGAGACATAACAATATATTGATCTAAGTTCACCTCTCGAAATAACACACCACATCGCACATTAATAGTACAAATTTCGCTGCTAAACCGATGAAGCGAAAATTATATTTTAATTGCCTACTATTTCAGTGTACCGCCGTTCCACATTCTATTTCCATTAGCATGTTATTTCAATCCGGATAATATACCTATTTCAATATTGTTCCTATCTAGCACAGTGGTAGCATAATATCCGTTGGTAGTCCCGGTGTTTTTCTTTCACGGTCAATTTTCGAGATCCTCGATTCAGCGAACGTTCTCGCGCCACAAACGCGGCCGAACATGATCCACGTTCTAAAAACAGCCCCGTTATTCAGACATGAATCATCCTTCCAATGACGAACGGCTATATATAAAGAGCGCACCCCGAAAGGGGTTGAAAATCGCGCGTGCTCGAAATTCTGCTCGTTAAACGTCCGCAACGAACCGTTAAATCGTTCAGAGAGGATATTGAAGCTTCTTATAAATCCCGTGATCTCGACAGTCGAACGTAAACGTTCTGCCAATCAACGCTGAAGAGACCATGCTAAAATTTCCTATCTGACGCCTCTAAAACTTCAGAGAAAATTGAGAGCCGGATCTCTCTGGGCAGAATTACGAACGGTGAAATAACGGAAGGCAACATTTATTTGTGAACGGTGCGAGAATCATTTGCTGCCAAGAGAAAGGTTCACGCAATATTTATGAAATACTGCAGCGCGAAATTATGAGATGTCGGTTTATGAGCGGCAGAATTAGGTACATTTGTTCGTAGGTGTCTAGAGAGCTCTCTTAACGTTTATAGTAGCAAAACATTCGAATTCCTATAGTACTTGTATAGCATTTGTAAATTACAAGTATAAAATTTTGTTCCTGACGCTAAAATTTCTGGGAACAATCATAAATTAGTAATGAAATTTTGAAAGTGTTTATGATACATGGTGGTCAAATTTGAGGAGTGTCAATACATCATAGCAATACAATTTCATAAGTGACCACAGCGTAAAAATAGGAAAAATTGCCATAGCTTATAGGGCTAAAAGTTGACAAGTGATCACAGCCCTAAAATTCGAGGAATGATCACAGTGCTAAATTTTGAGAATTTACTGCAGAGCGTTAAAATTGGACAAGTTACCACAACTTACAGTGCTAAAATCTGAGAAGTGACCAGAACGTGAAAATAGGAAAAATTGCCATAGCTTACGGCTCTAAAAGTTGACAAGTGATCACAGGTCATAGCCCTAAAATTCAAGGAATGATCACAGCAGTACATTCTCAGAATTCACTGCAGATCGCGACGCTAAAGTTTGAGAAGTTACCACAATGCTAAAATTGGAAAACTTATTACAGCTTACAGTGCTAAAATTTGAAACGTGACCTCAGCTCACTGTGTTAAAATTTGAAAGTGACCAGAGCTAATTGTGATCAAATCTGAAAAGTGATCACCGAACCCTGCGTTAAAGTTCTAAAACTGATCACAGATCACATCGCTAAAATTTTGAAAGCTTCCACAAAATGCAAGAATTTGAAGAGTATTCATAAAACCCAACATTGAAGTTTTGAAAGAATACAACACTAAAACTTGAAACCATCCGATACATCACACCGCTAGAATTTTTAGAGCGACACATAAACTAACAAAAGCAGGCACGTGAAGATTATACGGCTCTCGGGATGTGAAGAGCAAAGATTTTTAAGAATTCTATCGCGACTATTTGGTATAATCGCGTTCCCGTGTATTTGATGCGAAATTTCGTTGGAACTCTGCCAACCACTGCAGATCTCACGTTTAACTGTCCAGTTGGAGGATCGTCAGGATTTTCCGGAGGCTGGAAACCGCAAATCGAACGCGGTTGAACGAGTGTACGTGTCGCACATACACAGCTGTTTACAAGTACCCGATCCACTCGCTTTTAGAAGGATTTAATTCGTATCTGAGATAGGGAAACCTACGCCGGTTTCATTGTACGTCAAGTACGCATACAATCGCGTATCTGGGTAGATAAAATGAACGTTTTCAGGGTGTGAACTGCCTCGGAAGCATTAAAACGAAGCTGCAATACTGAAGTTACCACAATGCTAAAAACTTACAGATCTAAAATTTGAAACGTGGCCTCATTGTGTTAAAATTTGAAAAGTGATCACAGATCACACATCATAGAACCCAACGTTGAAATTCTGAAAGTATATAATATACAACAATGAAACTTGAGGTTCCAGTACAGTTTCATAAATCTTGTCACCGAATTTCATAATGTCTCCGAATAAAAATTCGACGAAGCAACAATGGAAAAACGAAGCCTCGAATTTCGCCCTGAACGACAGTAAACGTCGAATTCCTTCAAAAATAAACGTTGAAAACCGTGAAAAAATTGCAGCTTCGAAGCTCCAGAGCTTTTCATGCGTACAATTTGCTGAATACGGCTAGGAAACGTCGCTCGTTGATAAAATTTGATTAGTCTCGTTTAACAAGCAATTTTTATTCCACTTCGACACGCACCGGGAATAAGAACGTTCCTCCCTCAAACGAACCGAAATTCAATTTTTATTTCTCGTTTTCCTTCGGTACTGCTGGTACCCGCAGCGGATTTTCATAGTTTACCGAGCACGGATGCTAGTTGATTCGAGAGCACAAAGATCAACTGCGCCCCTATCCCGATAATTTAAATATAATCAACAGAGAATAAAAAATAGATGACAAGATTCAATTATGACACTGTATTTACAAAGTTGACGTTCCAAAGTACCCACATTCCAATTTCATTTATCTTCATACTAGAAGTACGAACCAATCAATATTGATTTCAGATTTATATGACTGATTTCAGATTTCTGATATCGATATCAATCACTTTATATCACAAAATTTTGTTGACTAGCTTTTGTCGAAATTCCTGCCATATTTTCTTGAGATAAATGGTTACATTATGTAATTTGGTGCTTCATTTACTTAATTTTTCATTTTATTTTCACTTTAAATGCAAGTGTGTATTTAGCGAAGGTGGTTCTAATGTTAACAAACATTTACCGCTTATTATTGCAGTAATGTATATTATTATTATTGTAGTAATAATTAATTAGTGGGTAATGCAGCTGCCGAATGAATCATAGATCAACATGTTGACCGCCACAGTGAAAACTGACGTTTGTGATGAAATACTCTATAACGCAGATTAATAATACTACAGCTGCGTTAAATGCACACTCACATTTTCACCTAAACTTTTTAAATTCATAAATTGTGCTAACTTTGGGGTCACGTTAAAACCTCTTCCACCTTTTTCTTAGCTTCATATGCAAGCCGGGACAAATTTTAAACCACCTCGAAGTTACTCATACAGTTTGATAAAACTAGTTAGTTAATTCAGATTAGTTTACTGACAGTTTAATTCTGCGAAACTCGCGTTTTTATCTTCTTTAACCCCTTCAACTCGAGAGGTGACTCACTATTCGTAACAACAATTTGAAATGAGTACATTCTAACTAATTCTATAGTGTGTATAGACACATAGTATATGTACAAACACATTTACATGTGCTGTAACATGTAGCTAACACATATTTCATTTATACACGTACTATATGTGTCCATCAAGTGACACAGGGTGGCAATTGATCATAAAGAGTACATCAAACTTGTCAACCAGATTTTAGAATTACTAGCTGTCAACAGCAAAAATACCTTTGAGTGCAAAATGTTTTCAACTAATTACTTTTGGACTAATTCTGTCGTGTTATAAATCCGATACCTAACCACATTTATGTGTGTCTGTTTCATCAAGTAACACATAGTGGTAACTGATAATAAAGAATTCATCAAACTTTTCAACTAGAAGATTTGAAAATTACTATCTGACAACAGCGTTTCATTTAACGAAACAAATAATAGTGGCAACTGATAATAAAGAATAATCAAACTTTCCAAGTAAAAATTAAAAAAATGACTATCGGTCAACAGCGTCTCATTTGATGAAACAAATAATAGTGGCAACTGATAATAAAGAATAATCAAACTTTCCAAGTAGAAATTTAAAAAATGACTGTCAGTCAACAGCGTCTCATTTGATGAAACAAATAATAGTGGCAACTGATAATAAAGAATAATTAAACTTTCTAAGCAGAAATTGAAAAAATGACTATCAGTCAACAGCGTCTCATTTGATGAAACAGATAATAGTGGCAACTGATAATAAAAAATAATCAAACTTTCTAAGTAAAAATTTAAAAAATGACTATCGGTCAACAGCGTCTCATTTGATGAAACAGGGAATAGTGGCAACTGATAATAAAGAATAATCAAACTTTCCAAGTAAAAATTAAAAAAATGACTATCAGTCAACAGCGTTTCATTTGATGAAACAGACAATAGTGGCAACTAATAATAAAGAATAATCAAACTTTCTAAGCAGAAATTTAAAAAATGACTATCGGTCAATAGCGTTTCATTTGATGAAACAGACAATAGTGGCAACTGATAATAAAGAATAATCAAACTTTCCAAGTAGAAATTTAAAAAATGACTATCGGTCAACAGCGTCTCACTTGATGAAACAGATAATAGTGGCAACTAATAATAAAGAATAATCAAACTTTCTAAGTAAAAATTTAAAAACTGACTATCGGTCAACAGCGTCTCATTTGATGAAACAGATAATAGTGGCAACTGATAATAAAAAATAATCAAACTTTCCAAGTAAAAATTTAAAAAATGACTATCGGTCAACAGCGAAACGAGACAAAGGGAATGAATTTATTCGCCGTAGGAGATTTGCGGCAGAAAAGAGATAAATAAACGCATCGAAGGTGCCAGAGAATGACAGCGTGTCGATGAAAACACGCATCGCGTGTAAAAGTTGGCATTCGTCGCGTCCGTGTTCCGGTGTCGCGTTCGTCTCGGTTTCGTGGCAGGGTCGAGGCTGTCTCTCGAGGATGTTCGCATCTCGAGGTTGCTGGCCTCCGTTCGCGTTCGTTGCGGTTAATAATATTCGCTGTCGATTATCGGTGCGGGCAAAGCTCGAACCACCGCTGAATCGATCCTCGTTCGCTATCTCTCTTTCCCCTTCTGTCCGCTGTCGGACGATTTATTACGCGTTCGCGAGCGCAGGAATTCGCGCGGAACCGAACGGACGCGGAGGCATCGATCTCTTTAACCCTAAGATCAATTCTGACCTCTTTACTAATTCCAACAGATTCGATACGCCGTTTTTATTGCTTGGAAACAGACACAATGAACACTGTTCCGATGATAAGGAACTTTTTAACTTCGTTTTTTCATCAGTTGCATAAATCATTGAAGATCATTATGCTAAATTTATTGTCACTTGTAGAATTGGGAGGTTAATCAATGAGAGAGGATGGAAGATTTCACTTTATATATATATATTTTAATATAATAGTTGACATCGACTTGCTTTTTGCGCGACGGCTCGAAACGAAGTGAATGCGATGAGAGAGCGAGAGTGGGGGCACAGACGCCTTACACACTCATTTGCGTACGGTGAATTTTTTACAGGACACTCTTTTGTTTCAACACGCCTCCTTGGACTGTACGAAAAATTCATTTTACAATATATTTAGTTTATTCCTAAACTTTTCAAACTTTCCTCTACACAGAGCCTTTGTGAAAATATCCGCAACATTTTCATTCGTATCAATCTTGCACACTTCGATCAATTTATTTTTCACGCTTTCATGAACAGTATGATAATGGATTTCAATGTGCTTGGAATTTTTTGTGAAGTTACCATTATTTGCAATATTTATTGCTCCTGAGTTATCCTCATAAATTTTGATTGGTTCATTAACATTTATGTCGAATATTTTTATTAATTCTCTTATATATTCTAACTCACTCACAACATCTGACAACGCTACATACTCTGCGTATGTTGAAGCTTTTGTTACGCATTTTTGTTTGCGTGATTTCCAATCTATCGCATTTCCAAAGCACCTAATTACATAACCAGATGTGGACTTTCTGTCTAAGTGATCGCCAGCCCAATCTGCATCTACATAACAGTCAATAAAGTTACCATTTTCTTTCCTCTTATAATGCAAACTTAAATTTTTTGTCAAGTACAAATATTTTAATACTCTTAAAGCATATTTCCAGTGAGTTTGATCATAACAATTTTGATACCTACTTAAATAGTTTACACTATAGCTTATGTCTGGTCTTGTACTTGAGCTTATATACAATAGAGCACCTATCAAGTTTCTATATTTTATTTCAGTCTCACAATTTTCAGCCTTATCAATCTTTAAGCTTGTCTCCATAGGAGTACTATACAATTTACTATTTTGTAATTGATACTTAAACGCTAGTGACTCTATGTATTTAGTTTGGCTTAGTTTCATCTCACGCATGGTATAATCGTATTCAATATTAATCCCTAGGTATTCTTTTATCTCACCTAAATCTTTCATTTTAAATTTGTTCATGAGAGCTTTCTTCAAACTTTGAATATTTTTCTTGCTTTTACAACAAATCAATAAGTCATCTACATATAACAGAATATAAATAATATCATCTCCTTTTCCATAAGTATATAAACAATTATCAGCATTGCTTTTCTTAAACTTTAATTTCGCTAAATATTCATCAAAACACTCATACCATGCTCTCGGACTTTCTCGCAGTCCATACAACGCTTTAAACAATTTGCATACTTCGTTCGTTCCATCCTTGTAACCTTTAGGTTGATTGACATATACCTCTGAGCTTACTTTCCCGTTCAAAAAAGCTGTAACAACATCCATCTGTTCTATGATTAAACCGTACTGACAACAAAATGAAAAAAGAATTTTTAATGTTTGAGTTTTTGCTACTGGAGCGTATATGTCGTCAACCACGTTTGTTTGTTGAAAACCTCTAACTACTAACCTAGCTTTAAATACATCATCTGACTTTTTAGAATAAACCCATTTTACATCTAGAATCTCTCTTCCTTTTTGTTTATGAACTAACTCCCATGTCTTATTTTCATACAAACTATTCATCTCTTTATCCATTGCTTTTTTCCAATTTTCACTTTCATCGCTATTCATCGCCTCCTCAAATGTACAAGGCGTATCTACTCTACAATAATGTACGGATACTCTATGAGAGCTATTCTCTGGATACCTTATCGGACCCTTTTTCTCACGTGTCGATCTTCGTAGGGTTTTTTCCTTCAAATTTTCTTTATCGATATTTTTTACATTTGTTTGAATCTTTTCGGTTACATTTTCATTTTCCTCTGCGCTATCAAATACATCTTCATCACTTTCATTATCAAAATCAGACTCATCTCTTCTACTTGATTCGAGAGTCGAAGTAGAGGGAGGAATATCTTCAGATTCGCTTTCATCAAGACCTATACATTTAATATCTTTTTCGACAACATTGACATGTCTCGCAACTATTATTCTACCGTTTAATAGAACTCTATATCCTACTTCACTATAACCTAACAAAATTCCCATATCAGCCTTTTTATCCCATTTTGAACATCGTTTTTGTTCAGGTCTCCTAACAAAGACTCTACTTCCATATAATCTTAAATGTTCAACGTTTGGTTTTTTATTGAAAAATATTTCATACGGAGTTTTCCTATCTATCGTATTTGCCAAGGTACGATTTCTTAAATACGTCGCTGCACATATAATTTCTGGCCAATATTTCTTATGTACTTTGGCCTCATCCAATAAGCAACGTGCCATGTCCATAATCGTTCTATTGAACCGTTCCGCTGTTCCGTTCAATTCGTGTACGTACGCTGGACAATTGTTTATATAAATACCTTTTTCTTTGGCAAATTTATAAAACCGATTATTCAAATATTCTTTTCCATTGTCGCATCTAATTTTTCTTACTCTCTTTCCCGTTAAGTTTTCGCTTTCATTTATAAATTGAACTAAACAATCAAAAACTTCATCCTTAGTTTTAATGCAATAAACTTTGGCTATTTTGCTGTAGTCGTCAATGAAAGAAACGAAATATTTTTCTCCGTTTGGACCAGGGGTCTTAAAACTACCACATACATCAGTGTGTATGATCTCAAGAATATCTCTTGCCCTTGTTCGATCATTTTTAAACGCCAAATTATGCATCTTATTTTCAATACACAATCTGCATTTCAAAATTTCCGATTCCAAATCAGTTGGAATACCTGTCAACAGCTGTTGTTTACTCAAAATACTTAGGTAGCCAAAATTTACGTGCCCTAACATTCTGTGCCATTTCTCTTTTGAACTCATATTGTTTTTATTACATTCAGCACTATTTACAGTATTTTTATCGCACCTCAATTCACTCGTGATTCTATACGTAAGATTTTCTTTATAAGCAACGGCTATTAAATTTCCTTCTCCATCAATAACTTTTGCTATGTTTCCTTTAGAGATAATCGTATTATTATCGGTTAATTTTCCATAACTAATTAAATTTGTATTCATTTCTTTTACAAATAAAACATTCCTCATTTCTACTTTGTTTTGTTTACCAAATGCTTTAAAGTAACTGACGACATTTCCAATTTTTGTTGCTTCTATACAACTACTATCCCCTAAATAAATCTTAATCGGTTTCTTTAACTCAATACAATTTTCAAAGTAACTTTCATTGTTAACAATATGATCTGAACACCCGCTATCGAGTAACCAGTGAATCTTATTACCTATACCTTCTTCACTTTGCGCCGCGTGCGCCGTTGCTACCCACGCGCTGACATCTGAATCGCTATGACCATGTTGATGCATGTTGGCGCCTTGCTGCTGCTGACGAAAGTTACCGCGCCCTCTGCCGTAGTTGCTCCTTCCTCCTCGGCCACGGCCGCGACCACGTGTTGCACTTCGCCATGTTCCGCCGCTTTGTCCCGCTTGGCCGCCATCTTGGCACTCTCTCGCGAAATGCCCGGTTTTTCCGCACTTGAAGCACTTTCCTCTCTTCGTGACAAAGACATTTGACTTTCTTTCTACGTCTTCATTTTTGTTCTTCATTTCAGCTAGCTTAATTTTATTCTTGACATAATCGGCTGTCTGATCTTCTTCTTTCAATGTGTCGATCAGATCTCCAATATAGCTGTACGATTCGGGCAACGTGTTTAATATGTAATTCAATTTTTCTTTCTCATTTAATTTTGCGCCTGCACTTTTTAACTCGTTAATCGATTTTTCAAAATCACTGAAGAAGATTGCTGTGTCACTATAGTTGTTTAGCCTTATTCTTTCAAGTTTATTTCTACACACTATTTGCAAAGCCGTTGACTCTTTTAAATACATACTATCTAATTTTTTTATAATTCCAAAAGCAGTTGTTTCTTCACACACAAATTCCAATTGGTTATTTGATATCGCACTATAAATAATATTTATTGCTTTCAGATCGTTCTCATCCCATGTTATATCTATCTCTGTTGAGGGTTTTTCGTTTTCTATCACATCATGACACTTTTTCAACTTTAGAAACATAATTATTCTTCTCTTCCACATACCATAATCCTCTCCATCGAACACCGGTATAGAAAACTCCTTCTTCTCCATTTCGTATCGACTTGAGTCAGTATAGATGACAAGGAAATAAGTAAAAACCACGCTCTGCTACCATGTAGAATTGGGAGGTTAATCAATGAGAGAGGATGGAAGATTTCACTTTATATATATATATTTTAATATAATAGTTGACATCGACTTGCTTTTTGCGCGACGGCTCGAAACGAAGTGAATGCGATGAGAGAGCGAGAGTGGGGGCACAGACGCCTTACACACTCATTTGCGTACGGTGAATTTTTTACAGGACACTCTTTTGTTTCAACATCACTGACGCAAATCTGTGCATCATTGTACTGAATGTATCACTAGCGCTATTCGTCATTACGGTAAATGTATTATCACCATCACAAATCATTGTGTATTTAAATTTATTATCACTAGCGTATATCATTGTACATCATTATACTAAATATTTTATTACAATTCTACATCACTGTACTAAATGATCATTAGCACGATGTACATCATTGTTCTAAATATATTATCAACAAATATATAGCAAGCCACTGTATATTATACATATGATACACTGTATATTATTATAAATATATTATAATTAAATCGTTGTATATCATACAGCAGCAATACACGATTATACATGTCTTAATAATTAAATATTGGAGATACGAAAACATTCCTTTAAATGATTAATTTAACTGAACCTCTTCATCAAACAGAATCGGGAGTTAATATAGCTCACGTGGTGATCAATGCGTTAATATCCTCGTTTATTTATTTCAGTTATATCACTTACCAATTATAATTTCCATCATACGATCGGTATCTCGTTAAAAATAAAATTTCGTCCGAAGCCTTGTGGAGTGTACAAGGCGTTAAACATTGTTTTCTCAAACTTTACTCCTACAGAAACATTCTGGATACAAGAGAATTCCTTTTCCAATTTCTTTCGATCAACCTTCTCCCCCGGCTAGCAAGCGCTAGTTTACACAACTGATTTACATAACGCTATCGGGTCTAAAATTTCACGAGTCGACGTGACCGGAATTCTAACGAAACTTTAAGCGAACGAGCCTCGAAATATCAAAGAAAAATGTTGACCGTGTCTAGAAACACGAAACGAATCAACAAACAACATCTATCTCGGTCGCTTGAGGCAGTAGTAATTTTCCGACGCGGCAGGGAACTTTTATCAGCGCATAATACAACTGAGCTTAGATCTACAGCACCTATTATTACTAGCAATTTGTAGTTCCAGAATACTACGGGCGCTCATAGCATCCAAAATCACAATATTCAAATTTCTACTCCGTGTTGAAACTACGTAGTTGACAAATGTGGTACAAAAATTGCACAGTATTTTGCAAGCACTTATAACACCCAGAGTTAATTCAAACATTTTAAAACGTTTTTCTAAATGTTTATTCGATTTTCTTGTAATGAGTCTATAGTTCAATTAGAAAAATGCAGCAAAAGTATGGTAAATGATTTTGAGAACACTTATAGCAACCAGAGTTGAACCAGAACATTATAGCAATCAGAGTTGCAGTTTTCAAATGTTCATTCCACATGGACACTTGTGACGTGCCTATAGTTGACTTAGAAAAATATGGTACAAGAATGATAAAGGATATTGAAAACACTTTTAACATCCAGAATTAAGCCTCTGCAGTTAAAGGTATTTTTGCTGTTGGCAGATGTTGAAATTTGTGAAGCTAGATAAAAGAATATCAGAATTGTTACAGCACTTATAGCAACCAGAGTTGAAACTTTTATACGTCTGCTCAATATTAAAACTTGTGAAGTATCTGTAGTTCATCTAGCACAATATGATAGGAAAATAGTACCACAATTGTGAAAGTGCTTATAACGCCTACAGCTAAAATGTTGAGGTAACTAGTTCAAATTGAAACATGTGAAATGTCTTTCACCTAGAAAAATATGATAGAAAGACAGTACCATAATTTTGAAAGCATGTATAGCACCTGGAACTAAAATTTTGAGGTAACTATTCAACATTGAAACAAGTGAAGCATCTATAGCTCACCTAGCGAAATATGATAGAAAGACAGTACCATAAGTTTGAAAGCGCTTATAGCACCCAGAACTAGAATCTTGAGGCAACTATTCAACAATGAAACTTGTGAAGCATCTATTGTTTACTAAGCAAAATATGATAGAAAGGTAGTACCACAATTCTGAAAGTGCTTATAACACCCAGAGCTAAAATCTTGAGGTAACTACACACTGAAACATGTGAAACGTCTTTCACCTAGCAAAATATGATAGAAAGACAGTACCATAAGTTTGAAAGCGCTTATAGCTCCCAGAACTAGAATCTTAAGGCAGCTATTCAACAATGAAACTTGTGAAGCATCTATTGTTTACTAAGCAAAATATGATAGAAAGGTAGTACCACAATTCTGCAAGTGTTTATAACACCCAGAGCTAAAATCTTGAGGTAACTACACACTGAAACATGTGAAACGTCTTTCACCTAGCAAAATATGATAGACAGACAATACCATAATTCTGAAAGAGCTTATAACACCCAGAGCTAAAATCTTGAGGTAACTATTCAACATTGAAACATGTGAAGCATCTATAGTTCACCTTGCAAAGTATGATAGAGAAACAGTACCACAATTCTGAAAGTGCTTATAACACCCAGAGCTAAAATCTTGAGGTAACTACACACTGAAACATGTGAGACGTCTTTCATCTAGCAAAATATGAAAGAAAGATAGTATCACACTTAAGAAAGATAGTACCACACTTCTGAAAGAGCTTATAACACCCAGAACTAAAATCTTGAGGTAACTATTCAACATTGAAGCATGCGAAGCATAGTTCACCTAGTAAAATACGATAAAGAAATAATACCACAATTCTGAACGTGCTCATAACACCCAGTCAAACCTTGAGGTACTCAACACTGAAGTATGTGAAGTGTCCATCTAGTATAAAATAGTATTATAATTGTACAAGTGCTTATAACACCCAGAGCTAAAATCTTGAAGTGACTACCCAACACCATCATGCGAGACGTTTAAAATTCGTTTGGAAAAATGTAAAACATCGAGAAAAATGGATAAGAAGGATGAGAAAAGATGGAGGGCGAGGCAAGAACGGTAAACAGAAAGTAGGTAGCGTTGGTAAAACGATGGACGCGAGTCAGGTGCGAAGGAACATCATCCTCGTGGAACGAAGGAATTTTTCCACGTCCTAGTTAACTAACTGGTCCCAGCCGCGAGTTATATTTAAAGCCGTGTATCCGAGCAGAAATCCGCGGGCCGTTCTTCAACGACGACGCGGATTAATACCGAAAATGAAGAATCGTCGTTGGCACGCACGCAGCCAGAGGGAGAGACAGACGGATTGCTCGATTTTAAACGTCGTCGTCCCGTTCGCGAACGACCACGTTTCCAACGCGGTGCTGGATAAATATAATCCGCACGCCTTCAAGAGCGACTGGTGATTCCGTCGGATAAATGAAGGGCCGGGGATTGCAAATGGACCGCGTCCAGCATACACGAGTTTGTTAACTCAATCATGCGAACGTGTGCCGGCCGAAACTAGAACCATTAGCTCGAGAAATTGCGAGCAAAAACCGACCGTTATGGCTCCCGATGCATTTCTCTTTTTTTAATTCGTGTTTATTGGACAAATGGAAGAGGTTAATTGAGACGGACAGCCTCCTGTTCGGGGCAAGATCAGCCGTCGCGTGAAAATGAAACAAGTGATCGATTTGAATGTGTATTTTTATGGGCAAATATGTGCGTATCAAATAATAACATATTTTTGTTAATTGCGAACTATTTTTCATTAGTACCACATGGTCAAATAGTCACGTTTCATCGGAGAGAAAAACTAGGAGAATCGATGTGTTTGAATTAGAGTTAATCTTGTGGAGGAGTTTTGGGATATTGAAACCTGAGGATTTAGGAATATGGAGAATTTGGTGTAAAGGGAGATGGGGATCTAGGGAGTTTGGCAAGTAGAGTTCGGGGTCTAGGAATATTGGGATGTAGAAATTTCAGGAAATAGAGAATTCGGGGTTTAGGGTTATCTGAATTTAGAAATTTTGGGAAATAGAGAATTCGGGGTATAGGAATACCAAGATATAGGGATTTTGGAACATAGAGAATTCGGAACCTAGGGATTTCCAGAAATGAGAATTCGGGGCCTAGGGATATCGGGGTTTGAGAATTCGAGGCCTACGGATATCGGGGTTTGAGAATTCGGCGCTTAGAGATATCGGAATTTAGGAATTTCGGGATATGAGAATTTGGGGTATAGGAATACCCAGATCTAGGGATTTCGGAACGTAGAGAATTCGGAACCTAGGGATTTCCAGAAATGAGAATTCGGGGCCTAGGGATATCGGGGTTTGAGAATTCGAGGCCTACGGATATCGGGGTTTGAGAATACGGGGCCTAGGGATATCGGGGTTTGAGAATTCGGCGCTTAGAGATATCGGAATTTAGTAATTTCGGGATATGAGAATTTGGGGTATAGGAATACCCAGATCTAGGGATTTCGGAACGTAGAGAATTCGGAACCTAGGGATATCGGGAAATGAGGAGTCGGAGCTTTGAGGATATCGGAATTTAGGAATTTCGGGAAATGAGAATTCGGGCTATAGGAATACCCAGATCTAAGGATTTCGGAGCATAGAGAATTCGGAACCTAGGGATATCGGGGTTTGAGGATATTGGAATTTAGGAATTTCGGGAAATGAGAATTCGGGGTATAGGAATACCCAGATGTAGAGAATTCGGGACATAGGAATTTCTGGAAATGAGAATTCGCCGCCTAGAGATATTGGGATTTGAGAATTGGGCAAAAGAGAATTCGGGGTATAGAAATGCCAGGATCGACAAATTTCAGGATCTAGAGATTTTTGGACCCAGCAAACCGTTAAGAATTCAGAATTTAAATATATAAACCTCCATATATCGGAAATACACATTTCACCACGTCACATTCGCTTTCACATTAAATCAAAATGCAAATAATCGATTGATCGTAAGATAAGTTTAATGTTCGTAAAGTACTCGTAAGGCTTGAAACGTGTACGTCATAATGCAAGTCAGCCTGATGCACGATGAGGAAAGGCGTGAAAGGGAACAGCGAAGTTATGACCAAAAAGTTGAAACGTTACCCGAATGCAACAATGGTATATAACGGGTTGATGAAATGAATTATTCATAATATGCATGCTAAACATTCGATGATAAGCTCACAATGTTTTCTTTATTCTCGTTTAATACATATAACAAGTGGAGATTATCGTCGAACGTAGAAGGTTGAAAGGCAACTCGGTGATTTTTTTCAACAACCATTCCACCCCGATGGCTATTTCGGAACGAGATATCGTTATAATTAGTAGTTATTCTCACACTTGACAATATATCTTTCCTTCGTCATAAGTCACATTTGAATACGAAACAATGACTCTTTTTCTGTATCCAATTTTTTGATAACAGGTTATTATTGAATTTGGAAATGTATTCAAATGGTTGTTTGTCATGCAACGTTACAACTCTATATTCCTCGAGGTTTATGTTTTACTAAATATTAAAATAAATTCTGTAACGTTGTTACATAAATTACAATGTCCACGACTCTGTTCACGGTCGCGATTACTATGACTTATCGCGTTTAAATTAGATTAAACTTATCTTTATTTTTAACAAACCATACCAAATATTTTGACAATATTTTAATCATGAGACTCGATATGCTATTTTCTGTTTTTCATAGTTCCAACTAGATAGTACAAGTATTTTCAACTAAATTCATAATAATATAATTTGTATGAAAACTTAAATATCATCCACATAAGTAATATAAGTGTTAAACATTTAAGGTCAAAGTTACTATGTCTTAACACGTTATCTGCGACACTTAAAAATCTGATTAGGTTTCTTTATTTTTAACAGCTCTTATCAAGTATCTTCACAATATTTTATTCTGTTTATTACTCACAGCTCCAAGTACTTAATACGAATATTAAGTAGCCAATAAAATGTTCAACCTAATAAAATTCTTCTAATTCGTATTGAAATTCAAACATACGTGACGTGACAGAAAAGGTCTGAAAATTGCACGGTATCTACCGATAAGATGGCGTTTGATAATGTGGTCTCGTTCCGTTCCAATTGAACGCGTCTAAATAAAGTATCGGGTCAATCGAACGGCTCTTCTTTTCGTCGAATAACACACACTGACCCGTCTGAAATTAACCAGCTAGTTACGTATCAAACGATCAGGAAGCGTGACGCCAATGCGATATTTCGTGTCATCTTTTGTCGGTTTGATCATGAATAATGTACATTCGCGTTGTTATCATCGAACGAGACAATAGCTTACCTCGCGCTATTTAATCATTGATCTTAATCCGATCACCTAAGCATTATAAGTTAATTCCCGTATCAGTAGAACACCGACGGATGTTGCGTATTGTTCGCAACTAATTTGTTACCAAAGAAAATTACTGTCGTTGTTGAAACTAGTTTTCATTTTGTCAATTGTTTGCTCGGTGAATTTTTAACCCTTGTGCTATTTCGACGAGTCTGACTCGTGACGCACTCGTGACGCACTTGTACTTCGTGTATCAATTTTACTCAAATTTTTAATACGCAATTTGGAGTTCAAGTCTAATTATAATTTACAAAGACAACGATTGACATGTGTTAACTTTCTTTGTTTGTAATATTGTATTTGTGATTAGTTCTGACAAACGCACCTGACAAATAAGTCATAGTGCAAGGGGTTAATTTCACAGATTTGTGACATCTATAATTTCAAGTCAGAGAGTTTCAACATCTATGGCCACAACCCATCGTGGCTTATTTGTAACCAAATTGGATAACAGAGCAACTAAAGTTGACGCAACTTGCAATTCGATTCGCGTTCCATCTTTATTCATTCTGTAATTTCGGACATCGCCTGTATTTTGAATCTGAGCTCGAAAATTCATTAAATTTGCAATTTAATTCTGTCTGTGATTCGATACGTTGCGATTCTTCAAACATGAATATCAGATCCTTGCGAGATTTTCTTCAATATCATCAAATATTCCCGATCAATAGTGATAGACTAAAACTGAACTTGCAATTTGATTCGTTCTATAATAATTTCTCGAGTTTATAGAAAATACTATTTTCGGAATTTACCGATTAAGAATTCGTCTTAAATTCAGAAACTAAACGACCAAATCTCTTGGTAGTAATTAATTTGTGCCGTTAACTTCACATGAATATACTTTCGTCAACGTTGCCCAAATAGCTAGTTCCAGTTCCCTCGAACCGAACGAGATTCGACGACTATTTGAAAAGCGAACCCTCTCAAACATTTGCACAGACATTTGTACATTTCAAACATTTATACTACATATTCATCGAAAACCGAACAGCCTTCCTTTCGAACTCTCTAATTAAATCATCGGCTTCGATAACGTTGTCTAACTTTCTGAACTCCAACTTTTTTCATCGCGTGCACATTGTACGAACTTCTTGTTCCAATACTGAAACCATAATTATTCTACAAAGAAATTTCGACGAAATTTTTACTTTCAAATACGAAACTTTCTTGTGCATTTTGTATCAGTTATACGTACATTTTTCTGTTGTATCGAGACAATTATTATCTCCATTTGATAGAGCCAATATAGCTATAATGTACATCTAATAAATCCAATATAAATATTGTTTACATCTAACAAATCCAATGCAATAGTTATCTACATGTAACGTAAATACATAAGAAATGAATTGCAAATTCTTTTTTTACATTTCTGGCAGTTTGTAAAGTGATAAATCAGACTCGATATGTTATTAAAAAATCGCGAAAAAACATGAGGTCAAACGAGCACGATCTTTTTACGTACGATAATCACTCGTGATTTTTGCGTCGTTTAGACGACACTAAGCAATTTGACGCAGAACAGTGTCATCCATCGATAAATCGTTAACAATAAACGCTCTGTTGCTTCGGCGGCGATAAACTGGAGTACAAGGCTCAGGAAGGAAATTTTCTCCACGCTAATTGTAACTGCATTCTCATAAGCGATAATTTCCAGCGATGAAAAAAATACAATGCTTCGACTGAGAGGAAAAAAGCCTTGACACGTATTTACGATGCAAATTAACCGCGAGCGACGTAGTTTAAGCTTTAAAATGATACTTCCTTCCATTTTATGCGCGTCCCCTTGGATTACTGTTATGACACATTAGATATTTCTTAATGCATTCGAACGTAATCGCGTAATTAACGTTCTTATCCCGAAACTGTTGAAATATTCTGAAAATATCACCGAGGGTAGTCTCCTATTAATACTCTCAAATTATTCGAAATAGCTTTCTGTTCATTCGAGAGCCGATAAATCGAGTCGTTCCTAAATTTAATTCGAGCCGATAATTTATGCTACTTTTTCACGAAGTGCGAGCTTTATTTTACTTCCAGAGAAATTATGTTTCTCGAAACGCACGAGGTAACTCGATCATTTCTAAATTTAATTTGTTGTGGTTCACTGAGAATTTCGGCGTTCAATGTTAACTACTCTGTCGAAATGCTTAGCCTCTTCAAATCTGTATTAATGTACACAACATAACATACATCTCATTATAATTATATAATCGGAAAATGTAGTGTAACCTCTTCGGTCAAAAATTATCATAAATCTATCAGACGAACAGTTTCTTCGGTTTCAAAATAAAATCAGTCCTCCAAAGGATTTGCAAAGATAAGTATACTATTTTAGTTCTCTTTATTTATTAACTTCTGTTCGTTTAATAAGCTGGATTTAAAGTTACACGCTCCATTTTGCAGTGACCAGCCCTCTATCAGCATCTTTTCCTCCTAAATTTAACCACCGTGCAGAAAAGGTGATTCGCTTGCTTTATTCTGTCCCCGTGGTAACTCTTTAGGTAAATCAAACCGTACTTTGGAAAGAGCTGTTACTCGAGGGGAAAGGATCGATCGATCGACCAATGGACCGGAAGGACACAGCTGCACGTGACCGGTCCTCCAATTTCTCGTTGTTTCGAAACGACATTCCGATTAACCCGTGATTTAACCGTGCAAAACAACGGGAAACGCTATGAAAATATGGCCAACGGCCATAAAGGGAGCTCGTCGTCTATAAAAGCTCGTGTTAACACGCGATCGTATACGGCCTATTTCGCGTGCTTTCGCGGGGCATGACCTCTGCTTCGAGGGTTGAACACCGCTCGCGAAAATAGCTTGTTATTCCACCGAGTCCTCGAGCGGAGCAGAACTGGATGCTGATTGATTTTCCGCAGAAAATTACCCTTGCAATGTTTGCAACTTATAGGAATAATATTGAACGAACAATTTTCGGTTAACGAGTTACTTTGCGAATAATTTCTATTCACAACTGGCGAACTTTGCTGTTACAAAATACAGCCTTTAAATGGGCTAAAACTTAATTGTTATGATGTCTGAACTGTGAAATATGTACTTCGATTTTAAACCAACATCGACTTTGTTATTTTATATTCTTTGAGAAGATTGGAAGTAGGGGACGCATAGGGTGCGTCTTGAATCTTCAATGCACTGGGTTTAACAAGAAAATGTTTGCTGTAATTAGGTTCTGGATGTTTATGCATTTATGATATGTAATCTACAGATTATGGATCTCATCTACGTGGTTTATTTGTACTTAGCAGACTTAAATATACCACAGTTATAATCATGAATGCATTCATGTACAATTATAATTTGAGAAATATCAAGGTTCAATTACAGAGCAACTACCTTTCAGTTCTGCAAGAATTTAAGACGTTTTATTAATATATTAAATGTTGCGTGTATTACGTAAAATTTCGAATGGTATCGTAAATCGTAACACGTTGATTGGCACAGTGAATACAACTCGACGGAATGGTACAAGTTTCCATGCAAGTCGATTGTCGAAGTTCGGCAACGTAAGAACAGCGAACTACGAACCAAGAATCTCATTTAATTGGGAAAGATACTTGCAACACGGCTCGAAGTCCATGCTTTCTATTTATCGGGAAGCTTTTGTCAAACAACGGAACCATATCGCACAACGCAAAGTTTGAGCATGTAGCAATCAGGAAGATTGCATCGCGCCAACTTTCGATCCCATTCGAATATCAGATCCAGCACTTTCAGACACCTTTCAAATTTTCATCCTGCAGTCTAACGCGTATCCGCATTTTTCATGAAAACCCATCATTAGAGAATTACTCCAGCAGCGAATCGTGCTGGGAAATCTTGATCAGCGAAGATCGTTAATTAACGAATTCCAGAAACTAAAATCGAGATACAATTCGATCGGTAAGAGTTGCATTAAAGTGGTGTTTGCTTAATTATCCGCGTAATTTTTGCGCTGAATGAAACATGAGTCCGAGGCAAGAGGATGAGAATAAAGGTGAAACAGATGTATCCGTGTACAGTCTGCGATAACACGATGCCAAAGATGCGGTTAGCCATAGAAAAATGCACCGATTAAACAAGCACGTGACATGAATATCGATAACAAGGTGACTCTGCAAGGGCGACTCTGCTTCACAGAAATTATTTGAAGAGAAACCTGTAAATCGTCGAACAATTATAACCCAAGTAATTCTTTGAATTTATCAGATACTTCGAGTACCAAAGTTTCATTCAATTGCTACTCCCAATCTATTTAAAAAGCATCGGAAAAGATATCTGAACTTTCAGTGTAAAATTTCAGCCTCTAAATCAATACGACAGTTGTGACATTCTTCTAACTTAACTCTTGCTCGCTCATGTATTTCCAAAGAGTGTAGCCATTGGAACCGCATAAAAATTACATTCGAAGCACAAATCTGCAGATTTCCACAACAAGAGTACACATCCCGAGCCCGAGGAACTATCCAAGAGTAACGATCGATCTTCCCCGGCTCGCTGCGAAATAAAGTACCGATACAGGTGCTGAAAATAGCCCATACTGTCCTATATTTCAAAATACATATATCCCTTGACGGGGTCAACATAAGATGTGCAAGCATCGCGTAGAATTCATTATGAAAATTCGAAAAGACGACGCAGAATTGCTGTGCAATCAACGTTGATGGAAGTAAGAGAACCTACATTTCGAAATGACATGTGCTGGCGAGAGGATCCACTTTTGTCTGCTTCAGGTCTCATTGCCATAACTCATTGACGTAACCAGATAGGGATCAAGTTGAATCTGGGGATCTAAAGCGTGGCAATATATCGCGTGACTATACATCGCATTGGGACTTCATATGTAACGCGTAGATATATGCGTAGCGATACAATGTCCGCTGATGCAATGCCTAGAAATCTAACGTGTGATGCGTCGCGTATAAATCTAACGCGTGCTGATGCAATACGCGGCGATACAACGCGTGGTGATACGACACGCGGTAATGTAACGCGGAGTAATGCAATGCGTGGTGATACAATGTGTACAAACTTAAAGCGTGGTGATGCAATGTGTGGCGATATAGTGCGAGCTGATACAACGCGTGGTGATCTAACGGATGGTAATACAACGCGTAAAAACTTACAGCGTGATGATGCAATGCGTGGCGATATAACGCGAGGTGATGCAACGCGCGGTAATGTAACGCATAGTAATGCAATATGTGACGATCTAACACGTAGTGATACAACGCGTACAAATTTACAGCGTGATGATGCAATGCGTGGCGATATAACGCGAGGTGATGCAACGCGCAGTAATGTAACGCATAGTAATGCAATATGTGGCGATCTAACACATGGTAATACAACACGTGCAAACTTACAGCGTGATGATGCAATGCGCGGCGATATAACGCGAGGTGATTCAAAGCGTGGTAATGTAACGTGTGATAATGCAATATATGGCGATCTAACGCGTGGTGATACAACGCGTACAAACTTGAAACGCGCTAATGCAACACGCGGCAATATAACGCGAGGCGATATAACACATGGTAATGCAACACGTACAAATCTTGCATACGGTACTGTAACGCATAGAAATTTAACATGTGGAAACTCAATATGTAGCTATACCACGCATGGTGATATACCGCGTGGTGATATAACGCACAGAAATCTAACGCAGAGTAACGTAACGCGTGGCGATTTAGCGCGTCGTAATACAACGCGTACAAATGTCACACAAGATAATGCAGCGCATTGAAATTTAACGTGTGGCGATATAATTAATGGTAATCTAACGCGGGGTAATACAACGCGTAGGAATCTAACGCATAGTGATGCAAAAGGGATCTAACGTGTGATAATGCGCAACTCGTAAAATTTAATGCACGGTAATATGCAACGTATGGCAATCCAGCACGTAGCTATATATCGCGTAATCACATGAGATATAGCGATATAACGAGTGGTAATCAAAGGCTGACCTGCTTTAAACAAAAATTGCAGATACACCAATGCTCATTGGCCATCTGTTTCTCTGAAAATAATATTAAAAGGGGCGGTCCAGTATGCAGGGGGTGGACGAGAGCTTTGGTGCTTGACCTAAAAAGAGACTCTTTTCCTCTGAAAAGCGGACGCGGAACGTGACCGTGTTACTGATTTTTTCATCTTTTTTTAATTTATTCCCATGGAATTGGCAGTGATAATACCGGCGGATTAACGTCCAGCCCGTGATGCTGTAATCTCTTTTGAATTTTTTTGTATTTTCCTTTCCCTACTGCGAACAAGCTTTTCCGTTTTCCAACCACCGGTGAATGAAGCAAAAAAAGACAACGTCGAGGTTGGAGTAATGTTTTCGCACGGAAATTAGCCCCGATATTCGATGCACGCGATTCTGCGATTGTTCGAACGCGTCTTCTGTGTACTCGTGAATAAAATATACGCGTTTTTGTGGAATGATAAAAAGCATGGGGGTGTTGATTCGTTTAGTGCTGTATCAGCTTCTTGGAATCGTTTCAATGGGTTAGATGGAACGAGTTCAAATTGTAAGAAGCTCATGCACGGGTGTAATTTCGCGAATTAGAAGATCTAGATGAAAATATTCCCACTTGTACGTCGATACGACATGCTATTTCGAAATAAAGAATATTCGTTGAGGTGCATTGTCCAATTTGCCATTGTTATCTGTGAGTCATATATTTTTACACAAAACATAAAATTTGCATAGATATTATATGTACACCAATTTTCGCATAAACAAGACTTCTACAATACTTATTTCAAATTCCTTGGATTTTTGAATTCCAACTTCTAATCTACTTAAACTATCTGTCGGCAGAATGACAAAGTTACAGTTTAGAAAGTCAAAACGTTTATTCAGCTCGAGTGTTTGCATACGTAAAACCAAATATTTGCGCGCGAAATGAAAAACAGCAAACAATAATAATCAGACTGTAACGCGATACCCGTGTTAACGCGGATGCGTCCACAACGAGCAGTTAACACTTCGAACGCGCGTGAAAACAAATTCACTGTCAGTTTTCATTGTTCGCGGCGAAACGGAAATGTCGAAGATTCAAACGTTTCGCGCCAAGGTACACGCGAGAAAAACGTAGGTATCCGAACAATATCTATTATACCCATTCAAATAAGAGGTAAAATTCCTCATTTTTAAAGTAGGGATTAGAAAGTACGATTCATTGGATCTATTGTACTTAAAATTCTAGCCGAAGGAACCTATTGGCCATTGAGAAAGGGACTTTGGAAGACGGGATGGAGTACGGGTCACAAAAGCTCCATTTCTTCAATTTTACAGTCTACCTGGGTCGGTTAATACCTGCTTCGATTACGGGAGACTGACTATGAAGAAAAGGAACAGAGCTGTCGCTAGAGTTTGTAGCACCCGAGACAAAAATCGATATCGGTGAAAACTTATTTAGTACTCTCGCTATACCGTCATAGATAGTACTGCTACATATTAGATCGCTATACGTTATATTACCATATACTGTATCGCCACATACGGTATACCCGAGCACTATATCCTCTCAAAATTTGATGTCGGAATTATTAGACACGACTTAATCAATTCTGGTGAAAATACGAAATTTCTTATATGTTACCTCGGTATACAAGTTGCAAGAAACGAAACGAGAGGATTGAAATGAAATAAAACGGGAATATTGGTTGTTCGTTAATCGAACGCAGTACAAATTTATGTTGCAATAACGCTTTCGCGGTTTGAAGTACGCAGCGGTATCGATTAAAATTTGTCGAGGTTATCGGTTTAAAATTAGTTCATCATTGACGTTCGAATATAATATTTGAAAAGCTAATAGCACACGAAACGAAACGTCGAAGATAGCGAACGACATTATTTACTTTCACTTGGTAGTGCCCCCTGTGTTCGTGTGCCTCGGCGAGCATCCTAACCTCTCTTCCGCGGAAGCCACTCTTAACGCGGTAAATAAATCAACGGAATTCCTTGAAAGCCTTATTCCGTTGGCAAAGCAACGGTCAAGGCGATTCCTGCAGCTTAAGATTACTAAAACCAGAGTCTAATCGACTCTTTCTTCGCTCCGCTTTTTCTGCCGTCCGAATCCCGGCAGGGTAGAACATAACCTCCAATTCGTGCGCATCGTGCTGCGTTTCTACCGCTAACCTCCCTTAAAAATTCTCCTATTCTGTAGAAAATCAACCGAACGCGAACAACGATCATCTACGAACGAACTATTCGAAAGTCAGATAATTTAAACGGAAGAAACAAAACAACGCGTCACGGAGTAAGACACTGTGCGCGCGTTCTTTTTTTTCCACGACGCTTTTCCATGTCGAGTAATCGAACGACGAACACGATGAAGTTTTACGAGTACGATATTCCTACAGAGGTTGAAAATAGAAACGAAGCACGATTCCACGGCCTGGCGCCTCATATCGAACCGACGCCTTCGAACATTTCCAGCAAAGAGAGGGTAGAGTGAGGGAAACAGAGAGATACGCCTCCCTCCCCGGCGGCCGGTGAACGCACGGTATTCATAAAAAATGAAACGGTCACTTACGGGGTAGTACATCCCTTGCGGAGGAAGAAAAAACGCCCCAGAGCCCCACAGTTTGAGGCCGTTTTGCTCCACCGTTGTGCGAGAAAACAAATCCGACACTCCGTACCGCCTCCCCCTCCTCGCCCACCTCCACTACTCTCCTCTTCGCAGTCGTGTCGCTTGTCTCTCTCTCTCTCTTTCTGTCTCGGTTTCGTTCACACTGTACGCGATCCCGGCGATTCCTTCTCTCTTTCCGTCGCGCGTAGATCGCTTCTGTGTACGTTGCTGTACTCGTACGTGCAACACACAAACGCGACGATAGACGGTGCGGTGTTTTTCACGCACACACGGACACAGGCGCGCGCGCGCCGATCACACGCACCAGAACGGACCGAGACGACGCACGATAATCGAACGACGAGGTTAAAAACTGTTTCACGCGCGCACGACCGAGCGGGACCCGCGAAATAGGCGACCACGAACGACCGCGATACCTTTACGCTTTCTTTCTCGTCTCTCTGATACTCTCTTTCTTTGTCTTTACTCGGATACCTTCGTCCTATGGCACGTTCTCTCTCTCTTGCGACTAACACACGACCGTCACCGTGCGTGGTCCCCTTGCGACTGACGATCCCGCTCCTAGCCGGCGCCATCGGCGCGCAGCGTCACTGCGCACGCAGCGCCGCGCATCGGCCATCTTACGTACCAAGCGAATCAAACTCTATCGAGACGCACGAAATGTCTCGATTTAGGGTAGGGTTCAGATTTTTTCTTAAAACACACACTTTATTTCAATTTCTACCTCTACTGCCCGAAACATTTTGTCAGAAAACATGACGTATTAAACGTACAGAATATCAAGAATATTCTATCGCATTCAGCTTGCTGTTCTTTAATTAAGATACTAAAATTAAAATGTACACGTTAACTAACATAAACACCACTTCACAGAGGAATTTAGAATCACAAACATGCTGTTCCGAGAAATTTTTTCTTCTAAAAGTAACTAAAGTACGAAAACCCTTTAGAAGCACAGGAATATCTCCAAATTACGACTTCGGTAGGACTCGGAAAAATCCGGACGTAATCGGACAAGAGGCCCGAAAGTATCTTTCTATATTTGAATCCTCAGACCGCGAAACTTTCAAAATTTATAAATCTGATCATTCAGACAATTAGGAATGTAATCATTTGAGAATTCGAACATTTACGAATTTAAAAGAGTAGAAATGTGAAAATGTAGAAATTCGTGGGGTTGAAAATGCCAAAACTTCGAAATTCTATATTTGAAAAGAATGCACTTTCGGAATCCCTTCTAAATTTCTATGAAACCCAACCACCAGCTCAAATTTCGGACATATCGAGTTTCCCGCATATTCCTGTCTAGTTTTGATTGGTCGCTCCTACGTCGAACGGGAAATTTATGGAAATATAAAACGTTTCATTTACCGTGAACGTTTGTTACATTTACTGCCGTGCTACGTCGTCGTTGCCTGCCGCGACTACGATGCGACATAAGATTTATGCCTATGATTTACTTTTTCCCTCGTTTTATTCGGCTGCACAATTACGTCGGTTCGATGCTCCAATGAAAATTAAATTAAATTTATGTATCGTTCTTTTCAACGTTGTATAATTCAATATTATTTTTGTAGCAATGTACAGTTACCATGATTCAATGTTCGTAGCAAATATTTTTCACTTTTATAATGACGAGTGACTAACGCTTTGTAACGCGATTGTTTTGTCGCCTTTTCTGTTTGCGCTTGCGAAACTGCAGATGGTTTATGCATTTGGTTTTGTGCAGATATAAATCAATTGTTCTCTGAGTACGGGCAAAAAGTTTTTCATTTCGAACAACAAATAAAATCGATGGAAACTAATTCGTGGATAACGAATGAATTGAATTCGCTCGTAATTCGACGTGTTTAAATGAAAAAGATACGTTAAAAAATAAAAAATACCCCAACGTTCGTCCGATAAACACATTTTTGTGATATAAAGGTGCATTGAAAAATAATAGATTCGAGCAAAAAGAATATCGGTTAAAATATTATTTAATCGAATAAATGTTCGAGGGGTAACGAAAAGAATGTGAAAACGGACCAAACATCTCATCCTCTCCCCCAAACAATGTCTGCGTCGCGCAATTATAAAACTCCCCTACTGATTAAAACAAACTCGTGCGCTTTTTCATTAACATTTCGTTAATTTCCACGGGTTTTTCCATGATACCGCGAATCGTAAACGGTACGAGACGAAAATTGTCCAGCAAACCGGGATCCAATCATGTCCCAGCACGTATAATATCGAAGGTTCGTTATTATGCTCGCGGCGCACCGTTATTATGCATATATTAGCACGCACTAAAGAGATACAAGGAAATGAAACCATTATCGAAAAGCAGAAAGCGGATTCCGATTCCGAGGAAAAGCTTACGCTGCTCGAGATTGCAACGGTCCTTTGCGAAATTATCGTTACTAAGGCAATCGTATTCGAGAGCAAACGTTATTTCCCGAAGCACGTTTTATCTTTTCGAATCGTGCAATTCAAGTGCTGACCGGCGAATCGTGCAGCAAGTTCTCCACCACTTAAGAATGCACAGATGAATCTCTATTGTTAACATCCTGCATAATGAATGCAACTGAATCAATATCGAGAGTCGTAAAACAACGGTGAACTACGTGCTTTTAAAATGATGTGTCACAGGTAGATACTTGCGTGCTATTTAATCTCGCAACGTGATCGATTTCGAAATATAAAAAGCTCGACATCATTCAACGACGTTAGAGTTTACAAAGCATTTCTGCTACAGAAATTTCAAGCTTGCACTCGAATGAAACTGTATAAAGCGGTCATTGATGTTCCTAATACAAAATGACCGACTGTCAATTACAGCAAACATCGGATTACGATGAAATTCGTGTATTATTGTTTCATAGATGTCAATCAAACTATTCTATGGCACAGGCTACGAGCAATTTAATACGACATTTTGAGGAGGCACACGAATTACATAATTGACATAACAGCGTTTGTTTAACGAATTTAATCAGGAAACATGGATCTCCAAAGGGAACTGCATTATTAATATCTACGTACAATGTTTATGTCTATAGAAGCGATCACACGTGTCTCGTTTTCAACAACGTTGTAGCAAACCAAGTAGATCTGTCATTTTATCAGCAAGAATCGGTGGCCTAATATATTATCATTTGTCACGTACAAATGAAATCGACTGCTCATCGTTTTTAGACGGGGAAGTAATTATTTTCTCATTTAACGATTACACTAATTACAAGCGAATTAAAGTGATCACCGTACGATGTCTGCAGTGTGCACGTGTCCCATTTGCAAACAGTTTCTCGATACACGTGCGCGAAATCATCGCGTGAATCATTTGGCCACCTCTAACCTTTGGTACACGACGAAGCACCACACAACGTGACGCGAAGCGTGCATGCACCTCGCTGCATCGTCGAAACTTTCACGACTTCCAGCACGCCTATTCCTTTCCCTATCGTTATGCAATGTTGCGTGGAGGACGCGATCGAAGATGGATCGTCGTCGGACGCGCTCGGTCCGTTTCGAATCGATGCAGCTCCCTTTGGAACGGCGAGCAGCGGCACCGGGAGCAAACCCAGAGTTGACGGCAGCTGGAAAGTTCTGGAGCAAAGTATCGGAGACAACGAGATCCCGACAATTTATATTCTGGAATCCCGCCAGGATCCATCGCGTCTGTTGGCCGCAGAGGGAGACGCGAGTAATGTCAAACAGGAGACCGCGAGGTCACGTTGCAGGTGAAAATCACGAACTAACGGAAACTTGGACACGCGTGACAATCTGTTTCACTCTATGGAGCGGAAACATTGATCTACCGTGAGAAGTTTCGGATCTGAAACCGCGAGGCGAATTTCGCAAATAACGTCTCGTATGTATTCGTAAAATATTTTCGGATACGTGATCTTGCTAAACGAGCGGAGCGGATGTTTAGAAGCTACGTAAATATACGACGAAAAGGAAGTAGCTGGAAGGTGAATGTAAATTTGCCGTCACCGCCTGCTGACCCGTCGGTTTGTGCACCGAGCTGAACCGAAAGCTTGTCGCGAAAATGTTGAAAATGCGGTGACACGGTTATGAATGGATTCAGAGCGTTAAATCTCAGATCAAGTTTATTTCTTTTCATTTTTCCATTCCGCAGTTGGGAACAAACACCGAAATATTGCAACGAAATAAAATATTTAAAGCTCCGCGCAGCCATAGCAGATTTAACGTGTAAGGACATAATTATATTTAGTTAATCCTTGCGTACACATGGGCTTCATGCTTCGCGATTTAGCTGTGATCCGCACATTACACCGTTTAGCCAGTCATTCTACACAGAGTACACTGGCTATTTCAAGTTCTACAATTTCTGTTTTTTCGTTCATACTTTTCAATATTCTGTTTATTCGAACGAATATTTTTTTATATTTATTTATTGATTTGAAACGAGTATTTTTCGCGTGAAAGATTATTTGTAACATATAGTGACAGCTTTTAAAGTACCGACAGTAGTGCAATGTATACTCGGAACAATACATGCATTTCTTTATTTCCGCTGCACTATACCAGATTCGTTCAACGATATCTTCAGCCAATGCTTCCCTCTCTATTATTATTACGATGATAAGATTGTATGTGCCGTTACATCGTATCTTCGCTTGTTACCACAAGGTAATATCGTGGAGATCCATTTCCATCCAGAGTGCGTTGAGCGCGTTATTCTAAGCACCGTGGCTTTTGCACCCTCTCGTGCCATCCCTTCGTTTCTATGGTGATTCGAAGAGGGATAGCATCCCGCTGGATCGAGCAAGTCTGACTCCCTGCAGACGAAGGGATGATCTATCCAGGATGGAGGGTGCTCCATCCTCTCGAAGGAAACAATCATTTCGCTGGTGATTATTGAAGTAACACCAGACGGAAGACTGGAATTACGTTTTCATTACGTTGCGATATATCGATCCCAAATATTTATGTTTCTTTCTCCGGACAGAGAAGACTTTCGCTGTTTCGAAATTTGAGACTTGAGACCTTGGAAGTTAGGAACTTTATAATTTCGGCACTTTGAGATTCGGGGCTTTAAAATTTCGGACGCTCGAGTTTTTAGAAAGTTAAAAAGTTGTGAGGTCCCAAGGTTCCAAGGTCTTGAAGTACCAAAGTTTGGAATTTCCACGATACGAAGTCCGGAAATTGTATATACTAACTTTCCGAAGTTCTGAAGATCTAAATCCTAAAGTTCCGAAGGTTCCAAATGTTTGAAATTCTATGTCCCAAAGTGTGAAACGTCGAAATTTCGAAAATGTCCGACTGTCATGTCGCTGTGACCAGCATAAAGAGGTGACAACTAACGAGAAAGTAGGTTTCGCAGGTGCCGGCTGTGTCCCTCTGGTGGCGACTAGCGAAAGTTAAACGGCAACCATAACGGGAGGAAGAGAGAAACGGTTGGACGCGTCGTCTCGGTGATATTGCCTATCGACGTCGGCCATCCTCTCGGCTACAGGCTCCGCTGGTGCAGTTTCAAGTGCACTCAGGGTGGCCGCGTATTTTTAGAACCCTCTACGCGGGTTCGTAGGCGCGTTGCAGCTGGAGCGCACATGCGCTCGCGTTCTTGCTCTCCTCTCTCTTCTGTCCGCCTATGTGTACACGTATATCCCCGTGACACTATAAATGTTTTACGGCTGACCTCACCGTGGGGTAAAAGAGCGCGAACACCCGCCATCGGGACAAATTTATCGAGATCCCTGGACGTAGAGAACACCGCGATCGGACGCGAACGATTCGTTGACGATCGGGCTTTTTATTGGAATAATGGATGACGAATGGCGATGGCGATTGGTAAACGGCTCGTGGTCGACGAATAAATTTTTGGCGGAATAATGGCGGATTATCGGGAGCAGTTTCGATGTAATCGGTGCAATTGGAACTTTCATAAACGTTTATTGGAACGAGAGGTTTATTGGAACGGGAGACCGGTTTTAAAGCACGGGAACTTTATGTTAGACTTACCGGGATAAGTTCAAATCTCCGAGGAATTCTCGACAAAAGTCAAATATTTTTTAAAGTAAATTAGCGTAAAATTTTCAGAAATGATCATACAAATTTCTTAAACCTGTTGAAATATTAAACTCGATCATACAAGAAATATTACGCGTAAGGAAATAAGAGGAACCGCGATCGGAATACGTCGATCGCATTTCGATTTATATGTCGCCCCCGTTTCTCGGTTTTTACGACGACTAACAAATCCTCGTGCCTCGCAAATAGCGCGAATCTACAAGAAATCGTGACGAGGAATGGTAGGAGAACCGAAGGACAAAGGATCATTTTACTGAAACGGTTGACTATCAAAAGGATCACCTCGATTCTCGGATTTATCTCGTACCGTCAGCTGGTGTCGAGATCAACGTTGGACGACACTGTTGACAGATAACTCGAGAAACTTTTCCAGGGAGACAAAAAAATATATCCATCCTTAAAAGGTACAACTCAGCAGAGTTGTCTAATGGTAATCCATAACGAAGAACAGAAATTTATCTTCGCGACTCTAAGTGTGCTCGATGAAATTGAAGTCCTTCGAGATTGTTGCTGAAACGTACAATATCGTTGGAGTACGTATCTCGATGTGAATGAGTTGAAGAAGAAGATGAAGAGGAGGATAAAATCAAGGTGCTAAGATGCAGAATTTACAATTATTGCTAGCGTTTCGCGTTATATTGCTGTGCATTGTATTATGACCCGTTGAACATTGATGCGTTGTATCGCCACGCGTTGAAGACCGATGTGTCGTATCACATCGCGTTATATTGCTACGCATCGTACGACAATGCATTGAAAATCCATTCACTATATCGCCACTCGCTATATTCCCTCGCATCGTACGGTAACGCGTTGATGATCGATACACTACATCGCCACTCATCATATTGCCACGTATTGTATAATAAATCGCTAGATGTCGTATCGCAACGCGTTAAATCGGCGAATGCTGTATTGCAACGCAAATCGCCATGAATTTTATGACCAAGCGTTACATGACATTAGATCGTTACACGTCGACAGTTAAGGTCTGCATAGAAGGTGCTCTTCATATATTGCCAATTCCGAGAAGTTGAATGCGTACATCGATAAGTGTCTCCACTTCAATCCTTAATTTACGACGGCACTATATCTTGGAAGATAGGTATACGCCTTGATCGACGTCGTTCAGCTGGGAGCTCGAGGTTACACCCTAAACCTCTGGAAACTGCCTACTCTCGACAAGGGAGCACCCTGAACAGGGGTTTCCATGACGACTACAAGAGAGAATTGTGCCGATAGCCAGGGACGACCAAACCTCGAAATGTTAACCCGTGCAACACTATGTTCCTCTAACGACATCGTCAAATACTCGGTCTCGAAAATTTTATGGCTACAAAATCTCTTAAATGGCTTCAAGCCGTTTTGATGGACGAATAAACGTTAAATTCCCTTTACTCCTTTTTTAAATGTCTTTCGTGCAAACCATAAATTGTTAAATAAATAGAATCAAGATTTCTATCGGATCATAAGCAACGTTCGTGGTCTATTTGTAAAAATAATTCTAAATTGTCTAAAAAGAGGAATTTGAAGTTGCAAAAAGCATCGATCTGGGTTCTTGTAATTTATGCAAATAATTATCAAAGAAGGTTTTAAGAGAGATACTGTATGTTACAAGCACGGAAAGAGCAATAATGATAATGTTTAACGCAAAGTGAAGCGAAATTTATAGGATGAATAAAGTAATGTACGTAACTAAACCTCGTATTACTAAGCTTCCTCTCCGCGAAGAGTTTCGTGCTTCAGAATGTCTCGTCCACGAAAAATTGAGATTCTGAAATGATATAAGAGGCAAGTTCCTCCTTGTTATAACTAGATTGTGAAAAGGAAAAATGGCAAGGAAAAGTTCTCTACATTAATCCTTTTTATTCGAACGCGTATTCAGATACTCACGCAACTTTTCATCGGCTTAATGAAATTTTATGTACCCTCTATTGAAAGTGTTTCGCGTTATTAACTCGTTACCCGTGAATTTAAGAATACGAATCGCAAACTCCGTTGAAAAGTGTTAATTAACCGAACACAAGTTTCGAACTTTCGTGGCATCGATCCGCTTCTCTAATTACTATAAAAACGGTATACAGACTCGTTGTTAATCGTACTCTCCCTTAACAAAAGTTCGGAATTTGTTGAAACGATACAGAGCCGTGCGATGAAAATATTCTCGCTAGCGGAACGAGGCGTGCATTAACCCGATGCTCGAAAATCCAAACTTTCAACGTTCGGATATATCGTTGTACCGGTTGGGAAAGTTGTAAAAGTCCGGGCCACTTAGCTTCGACTCAAACTTACCGGTGAAAAATAATTTCAACCCCCTGTTAAGCGTCGACGTACGAATTTTCCTGCTGCATCCGCAAAGTGCACTTAGGGAAATTTGTTGAAAATGTACGGTAGCCGGCTTACTATAAACGTTGATTCGGTAAATAACGAGGTATCGCGATCTCTTAAGGGCTTTTAGTTGTCGTCTCCCCTTATACAGCCAAACGAATTTATCGCCTTCGTTTTAAGGTCGACCGCGACTTACCGATGGAGTGGGAAATTGTCAATAAACGCGGTAAATATTTTATCCGCCGCAGGGACCGCTTCTGATAAACTTCTACCCTTATGAACCGTGGTCTATTCTGGTCCAGGGACGTTTTTATGAAACCTATGGCAAACATCCTGTTGGAAGTTGCAGCGAAAAGCAGAAAAATTGAAAAACGGGGGAGGGGGAAAAATCGACGTTCCAGCGAGAAAATTGCATCGAATGTTCATTAAAATTATAACGGGGATTCGTAGCAAAAAATTTTGGAACATCAAAAAATTTGGTTGGATATTTATTTTATAAATGGTCGAGCGGGTCGACTCCCGTTAAAGTCGCTACGTGTTCGAAATAAAATCCAACGGCGAATAAAAAAGAAGCGGCGAATTCCCGGGAGTCTGCATCGCCGTGTGATACAAAAATAAAAAAACGTCGACTAAAATTACTTTTACTAATTTCGGACGGACCTCCCCTTCGTGTTACTTTCACGAAACGCGGCTTCGGCCAGCTTCAACCTATAAAACCCGGTTTTAAGAAACCGTAATCTGTATGCTCGCGCATTTTCAAGAAAAACTATAATGATTGTAAATTTCAATCGTTCAAATTTATAATGATAATATAGCGGCAAAATTCATAATGATTCTTCGATTCAATAATACGAATAAACATCTTGTATTTTAAATTAAATTATAAGAACTTATAAAGCAATTTAGAAATTTGTAAGTTAGACAATTCGAGAATTTGAAAATTTGTTAGCTTGTGTACTTCTAAACTTGTACATAGCAGTACATAGTACAACTCTATACTTGTACAATAAATTTATGAAGTTGATTTTGTAAATTTGGTAAATTTGTGAATTGGTGAACTCATGCATTTAAAAATTTGAAGATGTGAAAGTTTGAGCACCGGAAGTTTGAAAATTTGTAAATTCCAAAATTCGAATGATCAGAAGGTAAATATGAATATTTAAATATTTGTGAATCGATAAATTTGAAAGCTTGCGCATTTGGAACGTGAAAGATAAAAAAATTTGAGGATTTCCGAGTAATTCGTGTAGACGGATTCTGAGGTTTACGGTATTACGTGAGCAGCACGTGTTTCTGCTTCCTGTCACTAACAAATCGCCTGGTCCGAATTGTATGTTTCTCTTCCGATGCGTACACACCGGTAACCTCGCGGTCGGAAACGCCGACAGATCTCGGCAGCGCCTATAAACACGGTGAACATGTTTAAACGGACCTTGGATCCTCCGTTTCTCTCCCTCTAATTTCGAAGACACCATTTCCCAGAAGCACTCTAAAACAGTGTGCTCACGAGCCTTCTTTTGTGTGCGCGAGGACGAGCTCGTTTCGAGAAAACAACATCCACGACGGCCGGGGTTGATTCACCCCCTGACGAACGCTCGGGGCATGTTACACAGAGGGTTTTCTGTAGCTTTTGTAAATAATAGAGTGCTGTGTAAGCGAATGGGAATGAAGGAAGACGGTTTTGGGGGAGAACAGTCCGAATGATAAATTGAAAAGGGGGTTGGATGGAGTTAATTTAACGGGAATAAGATAATTAGATATTAAACCTTACGATACCCTTACCCGTGATATGATTTATAACTTTTTTATAATCTTAACAACACTCGTTTAATTCGCCTACTTTTACCTACACTTCTACAATTTGAATGATCTAATTACTCCATCTGTTTAAGTACGTTAACACGAAATTGCAAATACAGGATGTAGAAAGGTATGAATAGTAGAGAAAAATAACAAAACCAAGTTTGGAAACTGTTCGTATCCAGGGAGATAAACACAGCCCGAAATATCCAAATGAAAGTTCAAACGTTTAAGTTTAAAGGAACAAAGGCCAAACGGCGGAGTCAAACGTTAGGGCGTCGAATTAAAATCGAGGAAGAAGGAAACGCGGTAAAGTGGAGCAGGAAATCTATAATCTTCTCCCCTTTCTCTTATCGTGCATCGTACCTCCCTTGAAATATTTCGCGACACGCGAGCTCGTTCGCGAAGCGGCCACGTTTAAAACAACGACCAGATGGAATTCTTTCGAGCGATTATTTCGAGACGACGATCCTACGGGACCCCTTCTGCACCCGTGAACATCCCCTGCACCGAGAGGATCGAATTACAGGGCTGTATCCTGGCAGCGATTCAATCTTCCAGCTAAATATACACGATGTATATTTGGCCAATTGGTTGTTTCAGTCTTCTATAGCGTTTCATCGTAAAGTGTTGCGAAAATACAGTAGAATTTTTATTCGAACCACGTGGGCGCGCGGAATTCGACGAAGATGCCATTGCATTTCAGAATTTAAAAATTTACAATTTTGACAATTTAATTTGATTCTATATTATAGATGCAGTTCTTAAGCCACAGAATTTCCTTAATGTAGGAAATTTAAAATTACAGGAGCTACATGGCGTGTCAGTGTTCCATTCTAAATATTCTCTAGAGGGTAGTAAACTATTTTCGGCGGTATCCCTATGGTGCTCTACTCCAATTAAGTTGTTCGATAGAAATTCATGTAAGGTAAGGGAGCAAATTGTTACGTAAAGTGTTACACAAAAGCATTAACCTCGCTTGAAAACCGATATTAGTCGATAAAAATTTGTTAAAGCGCGTTTATAGAAAATCCTTTGACGCAGAGCAGCAATCGATATCGTAATTCAAGTAGAAGAAAGTCAGGAAAAAGCGAACGCGAGAACTTCATAAATTCCGCGAAACAATCTAATTTCTACGTAATCTCGGTACAATAAATTGTGTTTATAGTTGTACATGATAAATTATTGTACGTGTTTGATAAGCGGAGATGATAACACAGGACGCGTATAAACGTCGATAAAGAAGTTTCCTTCCGAAAATCAGATATTATTAAAAATATATATAATATTCGTAAACAGAGCTTATTATCTTTCAACTTTAAACATTTTACAAATTTTAAAGTATTTTTGGTATATGGTAAAGATGGTACATAATGATAGGAAACTACTTTATCGCTTAAGGACAAGTTCACGAAGGAAAGCTGCTTCGAACTCCGCCTTTACGAACGCGAAGTTGATGGCGACACATGTCCTTCTACTTTGCGCCATCTAGTACTTCGTCTCGTGATTCAACATCGACAAGATTTGAATTTTAAGTAAAAATCAACGCCAAAATATTTCACTACTAAAATATCTTCGAAAATTAATATGCGTATATGCTCAATATTAATGTACACTCTAAGGAATAACTTCTAAATTCCCATCGTCCGAATCGAAATCGATTTTCGCAAAAATTATACTTTTACACACAATTCCGTTATATAATAATTTTCAGATATGTTATTTGAACTATTATTACAAGTACTGTACGTTAGAATGATAAAATACGTTATGTATTCATGTATGACACGCTACTTTTGCAAAGATTCTCAAGTAAAAAGTACCATATACCGTTCTGTCAAAGCAACCGTACATGTCACATAGAAGAAATCTGTAATTTATCCACGACATACCCAGATTTCCCAGTTCAACTGCTCCCATTCGTGGTTCAGGGATATAGTCATCCTAATATTTCTCAATCGAATGCTTCTGATCATTTCTTGCGACGATTTTTCAAAAGATTTCGAAACGAATCTTCGTGGTGTTCGCATGACGATCAACAATAATGCAAAACTGTTCGAATATGGTTAGCGCGCGTTTTCTTTCGTTGTTCGCTTCCGCCATCTGATGGTCGGCTTTCTGAACTGCAGCGAAGTCGGTAAAACAGGGAGTACTTTCGCGCAGAAATTCAAACGTGTTCATAAACTGTTATTAGCTAAGTACGTACAATTAATACGTTCTGTGGTCACAAGTGCCACTCAACGGCGTAAAATGGAAGCGTAAAACATTAAATTTACGAGATGTATATTTACACACATGCAGAATACATACCGATATATTATATACATTATACATTTTTGACATCTATATTTGCTAATTTTATGATCGTTTCTGCGTTTTCAGACGATAATTCAGACCTTATAGTCGATCGCGTCAAGAAATGGATTTTAACGTTTAATTCCAGCGTCTTACATAACTGATCAGACGTCTTACAACGTAAGTAATTTCCTGTGTAAATCGTGAGCGTTATATCTCAGTGTACATTACGGAAATAAGTTGTCAATCTACAAGTCGTTGGCGCAATAATAAAGCCCATCGGCTGGCAGACCGTGCTCGAAGGCTTCTTATTAATTCAGAGACGCGAAGGAGGAAAAGCAAATACTTCTCCGAATTATTCATAATCCCGATGCCTTCAGGAGCGGGATAATGGAACTCGGTGGAATAAAAGACTTTCGCCAGGGTGCTTGTTGATCCCTTTCAGCGGTGCTCGCGAAAAACTCGCCTCTTGAAGGGGGCCGTTCGAAGTCGCCGGTGAAATGCTCGAAAATAATTTCGAGGATTCGAGCGCGCGGCCATTACCGAGCCAAGCAGAGAACCGTTCGCGAATTCAACTGAACATCGAGCCATTCGAATGGCGTCCAATGAATTCGGATCCTTTCGACGTTAAAGACCGTGAAAATTCGTATTCAAACGAGCCCGTCCCCACTCGAGGCTCCCCGTTATTTTTCCTCGTGGAAAATCTTTCAGCCACGCCGCTGAGAAAATACGAACCTCTTAGCCAGACTTCCACGGAGATCTACATCTCGCCGTCTGTCTGCCGGAAAGCCCCTGACGCTGCGGAAACAACAACCCCATTATGCATTTCCTGCCGGTGACGTTCCATCTTCCTTCGAGACACAACTAATTTCCCGGATTTAATTAGCCACAGCGGAAAGTCGCCTCCGCGCTGTTTCGCGAATCCTCTTAATCGAGCTGAATTAATTCGACACCCTTAAGAATTTTCACGTTGATCCTTTTACCCTCTTGCGGCGGACATCGCAACAATTGAAAATTAATGGATGAAATATGACGGGTAACATAACGCGTTACGGTACAACGTGTAACGATTCAGCTAAGGGTTCGACGGAAAATAAATGGTGGCAATATAACGAGGGTCCGTTATATAAACGAGTCACAAAGGCTGTCGATGCTAGCTTCAACGGGCTAGGGTAAATTAACCCCAGACATCGTTTCACGAAGGTTCGTTCTCGAGGCTGTTGCAATTTCGACACGACGCTCGTTAATTACTCCTTCGTTACTCGTGAAACGTGAAATTTTCTGGGCTTGATTTTCTGGGTCATCTTGCTCGCACTTAACGAATTAATGTATCTTTTGATTACCTGTTGAATTATTTTCTTACATCTCCATTACTGTAATCGTCGTGTCGGTGAATGCACAATTTCATAGAAACGCCCCATAATTTCATGTTCATTGTCTCTAAAAGATCCTTGAGGAAAAATAGCGATTTCGACACCATTTCGCCGCTATAAGTGACTTTGTATCAGTTTGAAAGCGTAGAGATGTTGGTGTTATTCGGGGTGTAGAGCGCGTATAGCTTCCGAGAAAAACAAAGTTCGGAAAAAGTTTGCAGTGAAAGTAGAAAGTTCGGAAGCAAGAGTCTTATAGAAAGAGTTTGATTACGTATTTAAGATCCACGAAACTTCGTGCCTGTGATCTAAAATCTTCTATTCACAGGTTTTTCCAACAGTCGTATTACGATAATTTTGTTTCCGCGCAAACGAATTGATTCTTTATTCTAATAAGGTTTCAGATCTTCGTGTACGAAGTAGAATGATCGCTATAAAGTGTTTTTGATTCGCCGCGAATATCACAGGAAGAATCGGATCGATCAGGGTGTCTTGGAAAGTAAATATCAGTATTGCAACAATGAGTAAGAAGCTCGGGGAGATGAATTTCTCCACTACATTTAAGGAATTTCTAGAGAAGCATTCGGAGATAAAGGATTCTATTTCTTCTCTGACAACTTCACGAGAGCACTACCTCGATCCTGAACATTATTCCGTGTCGTTACTCTATCTCTAGTTGTACAACGACTTCGAATAGTAGGTGCTTTAATTAGAAATATCTCGTTAATTTAAAAGAAGTAAAATAAGATTTGATATAAAATTCTTGATCTTTCGTTTTACACCTACAGCAAATAAAAGAGTGTTATATATGTCGTGAGACAAAAATGAATTGGATGTCGTATCGGCAACTTGCCTAAAGCTTATCGCAATCATCCAGAAGCCCCTGAATCGAAATTGAAAACTCGTTCACGATGGATTTCCAAGGGTTTCGCGAAACTTGGCTGCTCGTATAAGGGCGAAATCGTTTCGAGGGTGGAGAATATTGTGCGATTGAATTAGGATCGAGGATGCCCCGAAGTAACCTCGGCTCGAGCTGAAGAGAAAGGGGCAGGAACCGATGGGAAATGCGGGAAAAGGTGCTCGTTGGGAATTTCTAGCGACGAGCTGGATTAATAACGAGAATGTTTTAATAATCTCGAGGAGCGCGTATCGAGCGGGAAACCAGGGAGAGCAATCTAATCTGTGGCTTCTGGAATTGGATCAATTCCAGCTCACGTGCTCGCGTCTGCTTTGCTGAAAAATTCAATCGCCAGCCCTGAACAGAGTGTCTGTTAGACGCGTGATTTGTATCGTCGCTCGTTCAGATTTCCAAACAGAGTTTCGGCTGATTAAAATTTTCGAAATTTCTCTCCGTATTGAAATCTTTATTGTTTTTAAACAAGAAGAATGTCAAAACGATTAATTATCTGATATTTTAAATTATCGAGTAAATATACAGGGAGACTTGGAAAATCAAAATTTGTATTTCTACCCATTCTTGATTGATGTTAAATTCTGAGAAATAAGTCGATTAATCGATATTGGAAGTGATAGTTCAAGATTTAATCTAGATCCAATTTGACTTAGCAAATCCAATGTAATTCCAAGCGATTTCAAAGCCAATTTTGGTCTAACCCATACCTAGCTTAACCGAGCTTAGAGTAATCTTAATACAAACCTAATCCTGGTCTGAGTTAGCCGATCGTCAAAGTCACCGCGGATCTAATTGCCAAAGAGTTACCTTAGCTTAATTTCCTCCGATTTAAGCGATGTTCGCCTTACGTGGTAATTAATTCAGATCTCGATTAATTAGTTACCGTTTCTTTTTTCTTATTAACAAGGCCTGCTACAATTACGGTTATTCAGAACGCGATCATTTCTCCGGTTCAAACTTTCCTCTTAATTAACTCACAAGTCGTTTCATATTGTTTCTCTCGATTACAGCAGACTCGCGTTATATTGCCACCGATGTACGGATTTTCAAAGTAGTGATACTTTTCATTGAAACACAATTGTAAGAGTATCGAAGGAGTTTCTATTATTCGTGTGTTAAACGTATTACGTTCACACGTTCATTGATCAAACGTATCACCGCGCACTTATTTCGCCAGCGGCGTCCGAGAGATCAAATGTTACCCGCAAAAAATGACAGCAACTGAAAATATCGTTAGGGGAAATTGTTAATATTTTCCGATAGTAACAGAAGTTCATTTTCGAGCATTATACCGTTATAATGCGACACGTTTCGCTTGGAAATGAACTTGTTTGGAGTTTGTGGGTTCGCCTGAACTTTCCACTTTGGAAAGGTCCCTTCGTGGCTCCCTCCTAGATTAATGAGTCGTCGCTACTACTTTTAATCATCGCTTTCCAAGATGTATTTTCATTAACCCCTCGCTTCGCAACTTTCCTCGCGATTGTTTGCGATTCTCATTTTTCGTGATTTCCCGCAAGCGTTTCGACCACGACCCACGGAAATAAGCGGAATCAATCAAATAGTACACGTTGTAACTGGTTGTTACGAGAGGTTCGAAAGCGACGTTATTACCGTTAGAAATTGCCAAGAAGAAAGTGTCGTGGAAAATGTGGTCGGATGCAGAGAAATCGAATTCGATTTTTCACGAGTAAGGACGGGAATGTCCTCGGCGTTGATTTGCCGGAAATGCGAGCATTTTTCCGTGGAAGACGCTCTTTTCGGCAAGGACAAAGCTTCCTCGTGTTCCTGTCGGGTTTAAGGTCAGCAAAGGAAGGCCATTTTTCCGCGGCGACGCGACGCTCGTAAGAGGATTAAGCCAGTTTTCTTGCTGGCGGATTTACCGCGTGGCACAGATGCTGCCGTCGACCATTTTTGGCCCGTCCTCCACTCTTTCCCGATGCAATTAATGCCGAATTTATGGCGTTACCCGGACCTTGTCCGTTGACATGATTCGTGGCCGGATTTGGGTCAGCATGAAAATTCTTAAATTCAATTTGCGCGTAACCTTTGTTCCTATTTTCCTCGCGAAATTAAATTATGCCGTGACAGCGTCAGGCGTCTTCGCGAAGAATAGCGAAAACTCTATTTGAATTACGGTTGAACAGAACGCAAACAGGGACATAAAAGTCACTAAAGAAAATACGTAAACTCTGCACTTAAGATTAACTAGGACGTTTTCTTTATCTGTCGTTAAAACAAAACACCAAGAGCTTATACGTTTCTTTTAGAAAAAACGAATTTGTCTCTTCGAGTATACTAACACATACGTGTACGTTCAGTTTAAGTTCAACAATAAATGGTCACATCAGTTTTTCTTGAACAGTATTAATCCTGATCAAAGAAAAGTAAGTAAAGTACAATGGCGCGAATGAAGATTTCTAACCTCAAAAGAAATCAACCCGAAGAAAAGAAAGGAAATAACGAAGTGGGAATCTAGCTGTCAGATACAGAATTCCTATCGGAACTTATGTTCATTATCATCGCGGAAGTTCATTGAACCCAAATCACGAAACTTGCCACGTGATTAACTCGTAAAGGCAACTCGGAACAATTCCCATTCAAAATTTCTCACCGTAAAATCCGAGTTCAAAGCAAGTTTCCCGATCCAGTGTAATTTTTACCATTTCCCGAGTCGAGGAGTGCCTTTCGTCCCGCCTTAGTCCCAGAGGGATTAGATTAATATCGCGGCTGCTGGAAGCTCGATATTCAACCTGACGACGGAAAAGCGAGCTTTGAACTCGTTTCCGGATGAAGCGGTATTAAGCGAATGAAGATTAAAAATTAGTGGAATAGGGTTAGCATACAATCAAAAGATGACGGCTTCCTTTTCTGTTTCAAAATTTCTTACCTTCGCCAAAACCCGTTACTATCATTTTTATTAAATATCGTACTCACAATGTGCGGTATACGGTGTGGCGTCTTGACACTCTGGATGACTCTGAAAAACAACCAAAAATTATTTATATAAATATAACAACGTTGTCAGCAGATATGTGAAGTATAAGAAATACGCAGCAAAATATATTCTGAACACGAAAGGTCCGGTGTGTAATTAGCCAATTCAGCTCGCTAATGAGCAGACATTTAGTTTAATTAGATTATACCTAATTATTCGATAAAACGAGAAGATGTATGGTCGTGTATCAGGATGAGAAAAAATGTCGGATGAAAAGTAACTGAATCGTATCGAGGGCGGTCGAAATCCACGAGCTAACTCGCGTGTCCTTTTTAGGAGGAACAGGCAAAAATCCACATTCCCGCGAACGCGGCACGAATTACTCGAGCGATCGATGAATCTGATTTCGAACGAAACAAGCATAGCCAGCGGCGGTGATTGCCACCTTCAACCTCAGCACAGCGAGTTAATTTTGTTTGTCGAGGCTGCTCAAAGAAATTTTCTCCATCCTCCTTTGAAGAAAATTACAAACAACAAACAGCCTTTCCTCTCGACGGACACGGGAATCGAATAAGTAACGCGGCGTTGGAATATTTACGGATTAAATATTGTGCGCAATTTACTTGAACGTGCAAATTTTAATCTACGGTCTTTTCAAGTTTTAAACAGTGTTCTGATTACCTTTCAAATCAGTAAATACGTAGAAAAATGTATATAATCAGAAAAAAAAGTATAGTTTTAACTGGAAACTGTAAACTGAATCGTGAAATAAATATGATTATAAAAATATCACGTTTCCCGCGAGGTATCTCGTGCATGAAGATAATTACCAATTAGCGACGAAGTTCGTTAATGACTCAGCTATTTTTATTCTATCGCCATTTCCTCCACTCGATAGGAACAATAACCTCGCGTTTTTGCGCGTTTTTCGCCTGTGTTTGTACCATTTCGAGCGTTTTGACGTTTTAATTGGACGGTCACTTGACCGTTGAGGAACGTTTCGAACGATAGTCCAACAATTGCTGAAAAATCCAATTAGACCCGGCTAACGAAAGTCCGTCGAGAGGATCTTCATCGTGAAGCCACGCGTGCACATCGATTTCATACAGTTCAGCAGCGTAATGCTACCACCAACAACAATTCCCTCTCTCTTACCTGAAGCGGAAAACACGATTGCTCGTCGCAGCTAAGACCAAGAACTATAAAGCAATTACTTTTATTCCCGTTGGTAATCGATTGCTTACCTACCGGCGACTACGTGACCTGTATCGTTACACGAACGTTGCACACAATGGCCCGCCGTTCTCCGCCCTATCTCACGTTCCTCTCGTATTTCTGTATCGCTCGCGAGTCACCTTTCGTCTTATCGAATTCCCAGCCTGGCTCGGACTGGCCGTTTTCGGGTGATAATAAAATCCCGAACTAATATCCGCGAGAGACTAACTCCGAACGTTCCTGAAGCTTCCGCAAAGCGAAGCGGAAATCTACGGAATCTATTTCTGACGAGGACCAGCTGGACACACGCGCAGCAAAGTTATTGTTTTTCCGCGTAATCGAATCGGAAGGTGCTTGGAACGCGTCCAGTGGTTAGCGATAATTAAATTGTCGATTGTTCTACCCCGAAAACACAGGCTATTTCAAAAACGATGCGTTCACGTGTTACCTCTTCATTCATCGAAGCAAGAATAGCAGGGTATAGAGTATACAATAGGCGTCGGCGAAAGAACAATTCGAAAGCGGTTCGTTTTCGTGACGAAATCGAGATCGAATATTTCATTATCTCGAGCATCGAAGCGCGACGCAAAGAGTATACCGAGACAATGGGCAGTTTTTCAACGGAAGGAACAAGAAAGCTTTCCCGTTGCGTTATTAACCACGCGTACGCGCAATTCGGAGTAATTAGCGGGCAAGATTGAAGCTGTTTCATGGAGATACGTAGGCAATCTCGCGCGTGGTAATGGATCCGCGAGCACCGCTTGTTGCGGGTAATGGGACCAGGTCGAAACTTTGCAGGACGTCGCGCGACGAGCGTGTAACAATTTCGCGACAAGCATCGGCGTTGCGAGATAATTGTATCACGTATATGCAACGCGCATCGACCGTTTAAAACTATGCTAACGCTCTGCCACGAACAACACATTACATCGTTATTGCAAAAAATTGCATGCTTTAATCCATCAGCAGTCCTCTTAAATCCACATTTTCAATTACTTCCGGCAGCTAACAAGTTAAGTACGTTTCAGCATTGCCTAAGCACATAATGAAGTGCAACAAAGAGACCGGTAAATCAAACCTCGCCTCGGAAATTGTTTCATAGCAGCCTCTCCATTGTTATTAAACATACCCGCCGAGAACGCGTTGCAATTTTCCGTAAGCAGCAGGAGTGGCACGTGCTCGAGATTGCGGGATCAAATTTGGAATTTGGTAGCGGGATATTTGAAAGTTAGCCTGGCCAGATGAAAACGTTCTAACGTAGGTACGTGTGCCTGAGGCCACGATGCAACCTGCTGCGTCTGTAATTACATCGCTGAACCGTACGGATGGTCGTGTACGCGGTAATGGATACACGGACTACAGTTGTAGCGGATAATGGCGTCGCGTATGAGCCCGGTAAAACGGCGATACACCACGCACCGTGGATGAAGTCTGCGGGCAACAGACTGAAAAATTCATTCGCGGGCATCGAGCGTTCTATCGAGCTCGGGAACACAATTCACCGTTCGTGACTAAACATCGCCGCACGGTTATGATGCTCTTGCTGAAACCTGCTTCGATAATTACTGGTTTAGCGATGTTTGGAGATCGTTATGCGGGCAGATTATTAAATTTTATGGAGATCGTGCGGTGCTGAATATGCGGAAAATAATATGTTGCCGAAGATTGAATAATAGCTCCCGGTTATGGAATTAGAATTAGAAGCAATTTTTTTCGGTTAAATTTGATATTCTATCAGTGGTCCGACCATGTTATTATTCTATTCCGCAGCTTTCGAAATCGATATTTTTGCGACGGGATTTTGACGAAATCGAATCAGAGGGAATTTACAGGCATTCATATTTATTCGCGTACCGGCTGGTACCGAAACCCAGGCTCATTGTTGGATTCGTGCTGACGCTCGTGCACGTGATAATGGATACGCGTGCCAAGAATGTCCTAGTTAATAGCAACGAAGAGTATCCTGGCTGAACGGTTATTCGAGGATGTTACACGATAAAGGAAAAAGCCGGAACACGAAAGTAAGAAAATGTAATTTCGTCACGATCATTTTACCGCTTTCTCGATCTCTGCCACAGTTCCTCTACACCCTTTCCACGTTTTATTTCCTTTAAACGGATCATCGTACAAAATTTGCATATTCGATTCGTGGAATTATCGAAATTATTCTTGTACTCGTGTTCGCGCTTAATGTTCGCCGTTAATTTGAAAGGAGATTAAAGAACCCGATTGGTGTCCAGAAAAGAGGCACTCGCGCCGAAAATAGCGCACTCGATTCGGCAATTAAGGCAGCGGCAAACGGACGATAACAAAGTTGCCTCGTTTTATGCAAACGATCGTTGGCAAAGGGAGGGAATGCTTTACGACCGGCTGTTTCCTTCGGGAATTTCAAACAACCGGGGAAAAAGAAGGAGTAATCCGTTATCGGACGACTTTGGCTCGATCCTTCGCGAAGATGGCTACGTCTTGCAGCTTGAAAAGAAAGACGTGACCTGAGTCGAAAGGGAGCGACAGAGAGAACTGGATTTTCTCGTATTTTGCTAAGAGAATAAGGATCGCGGCTCTTAGTCTAAGACGGATTTACTTTAACTTCGCCCCTCAAAGAATCTTTTCGCTCCTTTCGCGAATCTCCTGATAAATGGGTCATTTCGGCACCGAAACGGAAACGTGTTCCATCTCTCTTCTATATCTCAAGTTTTCATCTCTTCTTCCTTCATGTACGAAAAGTGTACTTTAAATTATCGTAAATAAACAATAATATCTTTTATTTTTTATCGTCATAGACATAGACTGTGTGATTGGTTCATGAGTTCCTTATTTTAAATTACAAAAATTGTCAAGGTACGTCGAAATGTATAATTTTTATCGAGATGTAGAACTGTATAAATTAATTTATATTTCATCCCTTATACATTTATCGTACTTTTAATCCAAAAGCAACTGCACATCGAGCGTTCCTAGTGTAGTGTTCAAATGATGCGTGCATTAACGTTAGCGTTAAAAAGGACTTTGCAAGGACATTGATCCTTAAAGGTTTCTTTCGAAAGAGTTCGCGGAAGAGGAGTTCCTTGAATTTTCATTAAGACGGTTTTTTTTAGGTCACGAGGTAATACGTCGAAGCTAATCTCGCGGCTGAATCGTGGGAAGAGGGAGATGCAATAAGAATGAAGCCCCTCGAACGATTACGGGCGAGCAGGGGTGTGCTCCGTTATCACTTCCGGCCGATCGCGTACGCTATCGAGATACCGCGATCGAGCTTGAAATAAAGTGGAAACCCCACCGATAAGCTCGGGATACCCTGTGTTGGTGTCTCCGTTGTCGCGTGCTCGTCGATTAATGATTAAAATGTGCTTCGAGCGTGACGTAAATCCTCCACGACAGTATCGAACCAACTTCTAACTTCTCGATCCGATCAATTTATAACCCCGCAATTATTTGACTCCGATTGTCGAGTTTAAAAATTTATTCGATTGGAAAAATTTACTCGAACATAGCTGGAAACATTTTTATTTTTAATCGAGACACGAGTAATCAAGTTTTGCGTATTAGTTTTTAAATTTATTTTATTGGAAACATTTATTTGAATATAGCTAAAAACGGTTTATTTCGATTTTAATTGAAATACGAGGATGCATTTACGTATTAGTTTCAAAATAGATAATTGCGCAGTCATTTTTTTAAACAAGATTTTATTGTTATAGATTTATCATAACATGATGTGATTATATACTAAATCGAAGTTGTATGGCGAGGAACTGAGAGTTTTAGAGGAAAAAATGATATTAGTAGCGTATTTGATAATGAGAAATACGATGTCAGATGTGTAACAATGGAAACGAAAGGGTTAACACCCTTCGAATTCGATAAGTTTGAAACATCAACCCTGCACCCGTAACACTTTTATATCCTCTCTCGAAAACGCGATTTTCTCGCGTTCGCCAACCGAGTTACTCGAATAACTGAATTTCGAGTGTATCGACGCACCGGCAGACTCGGTTATTCACCGGTACGGGTATCCATGCGTCTCCGCAGTGGGATTTTCAAATGGAATTCCTGTCGCGCGAAATTTCGCGCTGATTGGTACGAGCCAAAGGGAATAATAAACGGAGTCGCATCTAATTTTCCGTGACGAAGACGCGACGGTGAATAATACATGTACAGTTGCGAATCGACACGGGGATACCATCCTGGACTGATTAATTCATCGACCAGATACGATAATTGAAGAAATTTTACATCCGCTTCGGCATCCTACAATCCCGCACGAATCCACCTACTTCCCAATTAAATTCAACACGCGGAATAAATTATTTTCTACCTGGTTAAATATTCTTTCCAACGAAACTTTCTATCCATCCAGCTTCACGTTCAAAACGGACAGATGTACAAAGCTACGTTACAAGAATTATTTTTATCATTAAGCCATTCATTGTATTAACCCCTTTGATGTTAGGAAATGACATTCTTTTACGCAAGCATATTCTGTTCATTTGAAATTAATAGAACTTGCAGGAAATGATTTTCAAAGCATATCTAAGTAGATGTCTCATCATCAGCACCCTCCTCAGGGATACTGACACATAGTTGCAGGAAATGATTTTCAGAGGATGTCTAAGTAGATGTTTCATCATCAACATCCTCCTTAGGGATACTGACACATTCCTGAAGAGGTTAATGTTGCGTCACTGATTTGAATAGTCATTGGTTCAGATAAATATTCCGATCAGTAAACATATCAGATCAGTACAACAGAGAAATATAGTACAGTTATTATCTGAGTAAAGGAACTTTCAAACGGTGAGTATCAGCATTATACTTATGATATAAAGTACCAGCGTAACATACTAAGCCCAAGTAACTAATAAGAAATGTGTGTTGCTATAACGTAGAAGAATTTCCCGCGCGGTAATCGAAGACCAGCGTCAATTGAGCCATCATCGGGCCATCAAATTCGCGTTTGAAGCTTGTCTGAATTTCTGATCGCATTTGCAAAGTCGTAGGCAGGAGCTTAAAGAAGCATCGACCTACATACATTTTGTTCCCATTACACCGTAGCCGAGATCGCGATACGAAATTGGTAGCAGAACATCGTCACTGCCGATGATCAGATTTCCCACTTTTTCGCGGAACATGCAAATTCCCCGTTCTATCGCGATTCCGTTTCATTCCCGCATCCCACGCCTGCCAATTTCCTCTCCGCTAGCGTGCGGAACGCTCGCGTGCCTTTTATTCGTATCGCATCTGCCGTTGTCCCTCATTAAGGAGCCACGTTCGACCTTGCACCGGTGAAAACCGGCAATTTCGACGGACTACCTGTTTCCCCGTTCCTAATTTATTCGAGTGTTGTACCAGAAGAAGAATTTTTACGAACCATTTTAAAGAACCATTTCACAGCCGCGGTCGTTCTATACCGCGATGCTAACGACATTAACTATCTGCATAATTTTGCAATACCTAGTTTATGATCCAAATTACCATAGACGTTAGCTAGTGCGGCTTATATGCAGAAGGTGACAGAAAAATAGGTGACCAAGTTTAGACTTTACCCCTCCTTTGATTATACAGGGTGGTCGAGATAAAAGAACCTCGGAGTCATATTTAAATTGAGAGGGTCATGTGATGTCCAGCGGCCATGTATTCATAACTGGCCTCTTTTATATTGGCCACCCAGTAGTATACTTCGTAAAATCAACGAGGGTTGCAATTTTGAATAAATTAAAAATTTATGATTGTTGAAACTTTAAAGAATAATGTGAAATTCTTTCTTGTTTTTTTAAATTATGGAGTTAACACCTTCGCTTCAGATAAGCAATGACATCTGTCATCTCGGGATACAAACTCCTGTACATTGAAATTTGAATATTTCATAGGTATATACAAGTATGAACGAGGAGTATGAAGGTATTTCTTTATTAAGTAATTTTGAAAGTTTTGACGCGCAACGATCGTGAAACGTCTGTTTTCCGTAAACGATGCTTCGTTAACGTAAGCGTCGCTCACAATCAGCTGTCGGAAGGAATGTCCCGGATAACTGAATTATCCAGCCGCCAATTATTTCGAATGTAGGTCATTCGTCGAATTTACAGGGGGACGCGGTTATCCAGCAGCCAGTTTCGTGATCGCCGTGCAGGATAACGAGGGATTCTGCATTCTCACGTGCTACCTCGTTCGCGTCTCGAATTAATAACTCGGATGTTTCGACAATTTGTAAAAATTTCTTGCATTTATCTGCATAAATAACACGCTCGAAAGTAAACGAATTATTTTGTTACGTTCTTCAATCTAATATTAAAATAGCGACGATATTTTGTCTGAAATATTTTGACCGTGCAAAAGCTTCTTTACAATTAGTACAAATATACAATTTACACTGCAGCGCTTTGATAATACTGTTTATTTTTCCTGTATACAATTAGCAACAGGATAATCAGAGAATTTCCATATGCTGGGGAAATTCGATTCATGCAGCAGACCATAATTACGGATTATCGGGGTACAAATTCTCGGTAGCTGAGAGGAGTTCGAATCTCTTGACAGGGTATAAGATCTTAATCGGATTGCAAGCTAGGGAGTTAGGAAGGATCGGTTGAAACATGCTTTGAATTTGGGAGAATGCATTGAAATCACCGAATGCGGAAGTATTCCATGTAACATATTCAAATTCAACAACCGAGACCTCTTTGTAATAATAAGAAAGTTTTACGATAAATTATAAAAATAAACTTGTTTTTCAAAGAGAAGGATGTTTGTTACATTTTCCTCCTCCAATAACTTCTGCGAGATCCTCCGGTACAAAACGAGAATATTTTTATTGGAACAACGCGAAAAGAAAGACGAAGGTGAATGGTCCCAGGGGACGCACAGATTTCCAAGAGATGTCGCGGGAAGTTCCTAGATCGTAATTATCGAAGGGGTGGTCAGTTAGAAAATTTTCCTCGTTACCGGAGAAATATTCGATTCGTTTGCTCTCCGGTGGTTGGTGGAACGAATTGTTCCTGGAGAACTCGCGACAAAAGAAAGTTGGACAACGCGAAAACTTGCGGAATATCGTTGTGACAGCGAACGGAACGAATTCGCGGCATTGTTCGCGGAAACCGAGTTGATTCTCTTATTAAACGATCTGGAACGAACTTTCTTCACCGAAATTCAAATTAATTTTGCGACTAATCGCAACGCCATTTCGCGCTTCGCTGTTGTTCTCCGCGCTAATGGTTAATGGACTTTTATTTACCGTACAAATTGTTATCGCTATAATGTAGAGTGACTAAAAGCCGTGAACTCCTGTTAGAAATCGTAAATAAACATACGCGGTATATCGATTACTCCGTTCAAAAAAATCATATGGCACATCGTAAACAAAACAGCAGCCGGGAAAGTGAGCTAGAGAATCATTTTCCAAACGAGTCGCTAACCTTCCACGGAGACGTAACGCGGAACAACATCGTTATCTTTTATTTACCGCAAAAGGAAAACAAACTAAACGCTATCTGTTCTCGTGAGATACGAACCGACGTTGCCGGTCCACGCTGAATTACAACGTAAAAATGGAATCTCCGGAGAGAAGAAATTCGTCTCTTTATCCAGAAACGTAGTCTGAAATCCGGTCAAGTGGAACGTGGCAGCGTAGAACCGCGATTTGCTTTCGGTGTGCACACAATCTTTGTAGGAAAAACAATTTGCGGACCGTAGAGCGTGCTATTTGTCAGAGAAAAAATTATGGTAACGTTTTTACGAGCGACGTCACATATCCGCGACATTATTATTTATTGCGCGATGCACGGTCGCGTATAATCAAGAGTTATCGCCCCGAGTCGTGCTTTGCGCGTACTAATCGCAGAAGAAATTTCCTACGCTTGAAAAAGCAGCGAACGAGATTCGCCTTTGATTCGAGATGAGGTATTTCTGATCGGTCGTAGGTTGATAATTAGGTTGAATAAATGCATGAGTCGCGCACAGAGGCTCGAGGATGGGAGCTCGCAACGGTTCACAACGAGAAAGCAGCCCCTGAAACAATGGCTAAGGAAGGGGAAGCGAACGAAAAGGGGAAGCAATGGAGAATATCCGATGTTTCTAGGTCAGTCGTGCAGCTCGTGAGCCTCACAGCAGGATTTCCATCTAAATTTCAACAGCCGTACGCCGCCGAGATCTCGTTAATTAAATATTTGTCGCATCGTGGTGCCGGTGTCTTTTATCGCTCAGCGAGGTTCCAGTTAAAACGCGCGAAATAATTGAAACGTCGCCGGAAACTCGAGAGAGCCCTGCCTCCTCGCGCAGGTTACCTTTGAGTAACTTTCTGAGTGTGTCGCTCGCAGTTCGTTCACGATTTATTATGGAGTAACTGCGGCGCTCGTGTGGTTCTCTTGCCAACCACAAAGCTTTTACTTCTTACAGTTACTTACTTTGATCCTGCGAAGGGCTACGCAACTCGATGTAATTCCGAGCTCGAGACTCGTGTGCGGAAGATGAGATTTCCTTTTAATCAACTCTTCACGGGTATTATAATTTTGAGAGGGTATCAAAGTGTCGAGGAAATTTAATCCGATTCAAAATTTCATTTACTCGCAACTTTTGGAGGTTGGATATTTTTCATCACTGTTGTACTAACGGTTAAAATGTATGTCGCTCACGAGAATAATAATAAAAAAATAATAAAGTATGAAAAGGTCTGCAACTCAATTCCTGATCCCCGAAAACGTTTTTCGAGACTCTATTCTGGCCATTTCCTGTTCGCCGGCAACTGCAATCATTCTTCCTCCTTTCATCCCCCGATTTCACGGATCCTGCTAAGCCGCGTCCACCTCGAAGAAGCTTCCGTCAATATCCGTCGAGGAATGAGAGCCGTGAAAAGAAGAAACGTCTATCGTTGGCTTGTATTCTTTCCCGTGGACGTCGGAGCCAGCGCGTCCGGAATCCGGTTTCGATTCCACCGCGATTTCCGGATCCGCTCAGAGACGGGCTCGAGGCTCTGTGCGATCGGAGGACAAAGGAAACGACGCGTCCGTGGAAACACATTTATCGGAGGCAATAAAGGCGAGAGAAAACGACGCTACGGGGTGCAATCGCCAGCCACCCTTCGTTTCCTGCCACCCTTGCCAGCATCGGTTACTTTTCAACGACTTCGTCGTGGTCGTGCAACGATAATGAGCGAGGGAACAACCGAAAAGCCGTTTCAGCAAACACCTCGTCAAAGATTAAGTTGCAGAAAGAAATTACGGCCTAACTGCGAGGGGTTTTATTAATCGATCCGCAACACGAACCGAGACGTACATTTTAATATCTTCTTTTTCTTCGCAACGCATTAACGTTTTGGAACAATACATTGTGATGTTATTGATCATCTTGTAATAAACACGATCGTTTGTAGTTCGTACACGGATCAGATAGCGCTCCGAACATCCAATCGGTAAGCCTGCTGTATTCCATGGCTGCTGCATTCGCAGCAATTAGCACTAGCAATTTCAGACGGTCTCAATTAGAGGGCTTCGTTAATTAAAAGTAATCCGACGGAGTTGAGTTTTCTACGAACTACAGCTTTCTACCGGTTCCGTGACACTCGATATCCTCAAATTAAAAAACTGCCGAACGATTAACCGTACATTGTCCTTTTTGCTCTTGATTAAGGATCGAGTACAAGATATATTCCCTTAAAAAAATAGCTACATTAAAACCAGAATATCTTGAAAGATCTTAAATTTATAAAGTGCCACTTCGTGATTTTAGACCTTTCAAATTTTTTATCTTTGGTACTTTGAAAGACCCTGATTTGATCTTTTTAAATCCTTCGAATGTTTCACAGTTCCTCATTTTTTACACGTTGAACGGCATAAGTAAAGAAATGAATTGATAATTATTTAGATGATTAAATAATAATTGTAATGGTAATAATAAGGACGTAGGCGTATTTCCAGTGCTTGAATGGGGGCGTAATGCGGACGGAGAAAGTCATCAATGGAGTTTGCTTCCAATTTTCGATCGTCAACGTCAGTATCATGTCAACAGTCAGTTGGATAATGAACCAAGAGATCTCTCGGTTCGCACTAACACGTATCAAACGCCTACGCAGTCGCAATTAGCACGAATTTACGGGTGCTGCTGGAGCAGACGTTAATTAACGTGGATCCGTCTATGGGGCTCGTGATACCGCACCTAATACCACTTCATCCGCGACAAGTGGCCCATTTTCTTATCCGACCGGGCAACAACGAATCTATCGAATTTCCACTCCTATCAACCACCGAACTCGTTTCTTCATCCTCAGACTCGAAGAGAGTTTTTAACTCGTCCTACCGTCATTCACCATAAATTTAATTATAAAATTTTACATTTTTTAAACTTGTTTCTCTTGCTATAAATCCACGTTAACTTGCCTATGCACATTATTCTGTACATCATATTTATTTTAAATTCAAAAACTTATTTTTGTGACATAAAAATTATAAGTCATAATTTACGGTGTAATATAAAATCAGTATGCTGTAGCAATCACTTCAAACAAAAATTCAGTATTGTCACAATTTGTTTGTTTGATGTATAATCGAAAAAAGGATTAGTTTCCTAACGAGTCGATTCCCGATAAAGCAGTTTGTTACGAGTCCCTCTTTCATTGCACCGTTATTCATGCGCAACGTTCAAATTACTTTTCTTGCAAAATGTACCAAAGAAAAAATGAATGTGCACAGGAAGCGAAGAAAAAGGGGCGAAGAATGGGACATAAAATATTCTACACGCCGTAAGACAGGACAACTTACGATCCTCCTCGGAGATAAAGCCAAGGATTCCATTTAAGAGAAAGAATAATTCGCGCCAAGTAACGCGTCGCCTTCTGAGCTTGTATTTGACTTGACTTACCAGAAGCGAGAAGTAGAAGGAATTAAAAAAGCGACTCTGGGTCCGTAGGAAAATTAGCAGAAGTTAAATCGGTGATCGAGCATGGATCGACGCTCGTTGAAAAACATTTTACGGTCGAATTCCGAGGATCAAGCTTGTTTCATGAATCTAACGAGCCGTGGAGGAAACACCGGCTTAACGACTTCCATCGCGAAAAGCCGAGCCGTAAAAACCGACGAAAGCGTAAAAACGACGTTCGAACGCGTTACAACGCATTTAATGCCCGGAAAATCGTCGATTCTGATGCAAAAAGAAATCGCGCTCGGAACAATCTCCGATAACTGTACGATAATCGACGCTTAATTGTGGGCTTGGAAATCGGGACTGATGGTGTATTTCTTCGAGTCATCCTAAAAAAGAAAATTAACACTAACCTGTCACATACATTAAAATTAAAAATATAGTATAAATTAAACAGACGATAAGACGTAATTGAATATACACATCACTGTAAAAATTAAGATTTCAGGAAAAATATCTTAACAAATTTTGAAACTTAAAATAAACTGTTTGATAGATTTTGGTTAGTGCGAATGATTGAACGTAGTCAGAATATGAACACAGGAATACGCGTGTTTGCTATCGACTTTGGAAGTATCGAAGTTAAAGTGTTTTATAAACTGATCATTTTTCGCAGAAGTAACATTCTGAAGAGAACATCCATCAAACTCCGAAGGATACGTATCTCTCCTAGAAGTTTTCCGCGCTTTCAAAACGTCAAAGTGTATAGAATCCCGGTTGGTTATTCAACACCGGTTGTCCTGAAATCTCGAACAAAGTGTTCGACAATGGTGTTCTATCGACTTGACCTGGCCGGTATCGAGCCACCAGGGTATCAGGTTATTGGGTAACGAAAACTCCGGAGTCTCAAGGATTCGCTCGAAGGATCACAGTCTCGTATTAAACCGCGAACAAGGAAATACAAGCTTGGTTACTCGAGGTAGAATTTTCGAAATGCCGTTGCACGGTCGATAGCGGCGTACACGGGGGATGATGAGAGGAAAGAAAGACAAAAAATAAGAACACCGGAGAGGGTTGAAGACGAGCGTTCCACGCAATTTCGCAACGGAACTCGAGGCCGGCAATAAAATTTTGCAATAAGCATTCCTCGCGAGTGGGACGTTTCGAAAATGCCTGAAACGAAGTCGCTTTTAACGATGGATTCCAAACTACTACAACGAATTGGTATTCACGGTGTAGCGGGATTTTATGGCAGCCCGTTTGATACACCGTCATTGGTCCCTGGATCTATTGATTTTACTCGCCACGCTCGGTTCAAGGTTTATCGAACGATTAAGCGAGAACTTTTTCATACACCGAACATGGATCGGAAATATTTTAGACAGACTGTAGACTTCGTTCAAATATTTTGAATCAGTTACTTTTGCAAATTCAAAGGCATCGAGTATGTAATAAAAAATCTAAATGCGTTGATTTTGTGATGTTTTATAAGTTAACAGATAGAGGGTTTAGATTAGAAAATTAAACAATTTTAAATATATATATATAGATATTAAAAGAATGAAACGTTACACTGCACACAAATAATGGCTTGATTTGTGGGACATTAAAAGAGATTTACGTAACACGAAGTTTCAATGACAATGATGGCGTGTCTGGCTGCGATTAGAAAATCGACTTCGATTTCTGGAGCAAATAAATCTTCCTGAAATTGTCATATTCGGTGCGAGTTTTGTCCATCAAAGTCGGAAGAGTTCACGGTTATTCAAAAAGGAAACTAATAAACTATATACCTCGTTTATCTGTTAATCTCGTTCACGTGCTAATCTCCAAGATCAAACTCCAAGTTTCCAAAAGTTGCATTCGAACAACTCAATCCACGTGCACGATACACGAAACAGGAAGCGTCTTAATAACACGAATTTCACGAGTGTCGAATAACACGAATAGGAGCTTTCGTGAAAGTACGACGTTAAATCTATAGATACTACAGTTATCTTAATATATTCCGAAGGAAGAAGGTAAAAAAATGTCGCAGTAGAGCACGGAATCGAAGACGAACCCCCGTCGTTAGGCATGCAAAGGGGGTGCCAGTGATAAACTGTTTTATGTTCGACGTGGTAATAGTCGAACCCTCTCTCCGACCTGCCTTCTTCTTGACCTACATCTACAGGAAGGAAGGTGTAACTTCGTTCTTGGCCGTTGAACGAGCGAAGTAATTTGTTCGAGTCGCTCAAAAAACGAGGCGACTCTAGATTGAAAAACCTGGAACTAAAGATGTCTTCTCGGAACTGCCAGTGGTTTTACGACCGTCGTATCCCTTCTTTTAACAACAATTCGTATGTACTTGTACAACATTTTTGACATCTATTGCCAATTGCATCCGACATTCTGCTTTTAACTCCTTAAACAATATGCTGCCACACTCGTGACGCACATTATAGAATGTGATCACCTAGATTCGTATTTTCACTGCAGTTTAAGTCTAATAATCTGTATGATCAAGGATTGCTGAAAATGTGCTTAACATTTTCGCTAGTTGTCTCAACGTTGTATTAGCTAATTGTGACTATTTACAGAGTTCTAGGTTAAGGGGTTAAATTGTCTAATTTAATTGATTATTGACATCCTAAATTTAGAAACTCAGGTTTAATAGAAATAAGTTAGTGCACATTTAACCCCTTGCACTATGACCTATTTGTCGGGTGCGTCAGTCAGAACTAACTAAACACAGCTACAATATTAAAACAGACAAATAATGTTGAAATGTTATGATAACATGGTATTATGCAATCGTTGACTATGTAAATTATAATTGGACTTGAACTCCAAATTGAAGCATATTCAAAATTCGAGTAAAATTGATCCCAACTGAAGTGACAGTGCGTCACGAGTCAGGCTCGTCAAAATAGTGCAAGGGGTTAATATGCTTAGTGTATATTGATAGCTGCTTCGAACCACTTATTGAATGGTGAGCCAAATAGTGAACGATAAAAATGTTAGGTTAGAGGTCCTTGTGCACATAATTATAATAGAACATATCGTTGAAAATGCAGGTTGACATTCTACCTCTAGCTATACGTCAGATGTGTGACACAGAGGCTACCCATAAATATTAAATACCTAAATGACACGAAAAGTACTAATTACCCAACAGAGTATATTGAAGCTAACAAATTAGCAAAGTGAATTCGACGCGGACTAAGCGGAACCGTAAGCTAGAAGGTAGAAGCGAGCCATAAAAAATCGAAGCGATCTAATCGCGTAAATGGCCGCCTGTTCCCCGACCACGTCGATTTTTTGTCCCCCCTTCGGTTACGTTTCAGGTCAACGGAGATACATCTGTTTTACCGTTTCCTGCGCGATGCCGGTTATCGATTATTCATAGTCGCGCAAATATACCGGCGTCGTTCCGGTACGAACTGTTCTATGGCTGTAACGCAACCGGCCAACCGGAAGATCCAATTTTTCTCACGGTGCCTATCGTTTGTGCTCCCGTCGCGTGTTCGCGTCGTTAAAAAGAGAGCTCGACGAGCACGCGATCGGCTCGCTTTCCGCGCGACCGACCGAAGACAGCTCCCTGTAACCAGGATCTTTGTTCCTTTTGCCTGTCTATCTTCCATCGATTCTGTACTTTGTTTTTTCGAAATGTGGAACGAAGAAACGTTGGTTCCTTCTCCCTTGTCTTTTCCTTCCAGCTTGTCTCCCGAGATCCTTTTAAAATTAAGACTTACCTTTAAAACTACTTCTACATAAACCGATTTTCTGCATCACACGAGTTCCATAAATAATCGCGTTCATTGCTCTTGAAATAATCGTCCGTATATCACGCTGACAGTAATAATACCGAGGATTTCAGAGATTTATTACTGCAACAGTGAAAACTGTCATCACAGTAAATACAAATTATGAAAAAAAATTTCGTCTTTTAATCCGTCACTGTTTCAAATGTTCCTTTCTATAAATAATTCGCCTGAATTTGCAGCACCGTCAACATATTAAGGTTACAAAAAGTTGAACTCCATACATCGCATTTGCATCGATTTACCAAATAAAAAGACACCGAAAACGCCGATAAAGTACAAAAGGGAGATAATGTCCGCATGCACGAGCAAAGGCAGTCGAATGTAAAAGAAGGTTACGTGTCCTTGAAAAGAAGCTTTTAATTCGCTGCACTTTCCCCGCTTTCCAACTCGTCAATTATTCCATTACGTTGCGTGCTCAGGGTCAATGACTATCCCCGGTGAACGTATTAAAGCATATTTAATGGTTTCAATGAAACATGCATTTCGCATGGCATCCAGACAGAAAATAAAAACGAAACGCGACGCTCCCATTGTCTCTTCTTTTCGTTTCCCAAGCAAGCGATAATGAAGCGTAATTGTAACCGGTTGTTGGCTCGCGTCGACACGATTGTGTACACGGTCGTGTCTGCGGTCTTGTTCGAGCGTGTATCGTGCACGACATCGCGCGTTTGAATAACATCAGGCCGCTTCCCAACGGGCGCCTCTGGCTGACTACGTCGCTGCGATTCTACTTAACCAACTTATCCTAATCTATTCGGATAAATTGCCGCGTTTATGCGCGAATATGCCACTTACGCGATTTCGGGATCGTGTTTCTCCATGTTTGCATACATCTACGCTTCGGGCGACATGTTATGATTACTTCACAATTCGGGTGGATCATGTCGTGTCACAACCCATATTTCTCTATACTTTCTCTGCTTTCTACATTTATGTACTTCTATTCCCTAAGTATTACTTATGCCTCTGATTTTTTAAGGGTTGCAAGGTTAGTCAGATTGTTCATTTGGCAAGAGATTACGAATCTACGTCTTCCGCTGACTTTCACTCCATTTACTTTCTATTCTATATCTTTTACTGTTTTTTCCTTTGTCATTTCTCGCCCTTTTTCCGAGATAGGGCATAAGATGCAGAATGTCGCTCGGGGTCAGTGAAGTTGAAAGGACACTGATTCGTTGAATCATTTTGTAATTGTTAAGTCGAGAGGAAGGATGAGTTTGGAATCTTGGTTGTTGCAATTTTACAAATTTGGAAACTTGGGAATATACGAATTTAATAGTTTAGGAACTTCAGAGCTTGGGAATTTGGAAGTGGGGGAACCTCGGGAGATGAGAACTTGAGAGTATGGAACTTGCGAATATGGGAATTTTGAAGTGAGGAACTTGGGAGCATTAAAACTTGAGAGTATAGGAACTTGGTAGCTCAGAAATTTGAGAGTATAGAAACTTAGGAGTATGGGAACTTGGGAATATAGTAATTTGGGAGTATAGAAACTTGAGACTATCGAGAACTAGGAGTGTAGATATATGGGAGTATAGGAACTTAGGAGTGTTGGAATTTGCTAGTGTGGAAACTTAAGAGTATAGAACCTTAGGAGTGTAGGAATTTGAGATTATAGGAACGTGGGAGTATAGAAACTTGAAAGTATAGAACCTTAGGAGTATAGAAATTTGCTAGTGTAGAAACTTGAGATCGTAGAAACTTGAAAATATAGAAATTTAAAAATTCAGATACTTGGAAGTCTAGAGATTAAAAATTTGAAGAACCCATGACCTTAACTTCAACCTTAACCTTTCCCTTAACCTTCCCCTTAATCTTAACCTATCATACACAATCCCCCAAAAATGTTCATTTCGCCATCATCTGTTTCATTTCCTCCCTTCAGCCATAAGACCCCATTACCCATATCGCGACGAAAGTTCTTTGATTCAGTCATCGCTCTCTTGGTCTAGATAATTTCACGTTAGGGAAAAGAAGCTGGTTAACATTTCCCGGATATTATCACGAGCGGTCTTGACACTTCCATTTCCTATTTCCAGGTCCATTCGTAGCCCGTCTAATCCCTTTCCGCCAAGACGGGGATGAACTTAGGCGAAAGAGACCAGCGACCAGTTCGAAAAAGAGCGCCGGTGTAAAAGGCGGGATTAGATCCCGAGGATTTAGCCAACGAGCAGAACAAATGGCTCCGGACACGAGAGAACTCGAAGATATATCAGCTTCTCGAAAGGCGCTGCTTTCCTTTCTCCATCTTTTTTCCTCGCTTAATAGAAGCTCGATAAATCTCGACAGATCTTTGGAATTCGATTTCCAAGACGCCACTCGCTTAACGCCACGCCACTGACACCATATTGCAATTAAAAATTATACATGAATTCTTACGTATTCAGTTGTAAAAAATATTTAAAAATTTCCTAATATTTAACAATAAATCCTGAAACTTAATCTGATTTATTTGTCAGGTGCATTAATCACTACAATATTAAAACAGACAAGGAAAGTTGTAATGTTATGTCAATTTCAAGTACTTTATGATGTGCGTCACGAGTGCGTCGTCACGTCAAAATAGTGCAAGGAGTTAAATGAAACATGAAGAATAAAAATAAAGTTAACCTGACATTCTAAATAATTTGACCGAATTTTGATTTTACATTTCGATCTCCAATTTCGAAAGTTACACTTGCATTTCAGGATGGATAGCTCCATAGAAAATGTTCAATCACAGATCAGCTTATCGCGAAATTCTTTCCTCGTTTCTCGTCTGTTTTTCTACGGAAAGTGTCGGTTAATTTATGAAGGCGTTCCAATTTCCCTCGATAAAGTTCCTTCCAAAGGGAAGACGGACCGATTCGAACTTCTGCGGGACAGGGAACTGCAAATTCTGAAAGTTTCTGCCTCTTTTCTGCATCGTCTTTTTGCCGAACGTTCGACGTTCGTTCCAAAAGACTGGTTTCGTAGAATGCACCAACTTCGGAATAAATTCATCGGATACGGTTGCATAGTTTGCAGAAAACGTTGCAACGGATCCTGTTCGATGGAACCTAACCCCACCACCGAGGGAACGTAACTCGTCAGGATACTCCACGAACTTTGAAAACTGTTTGCATTCGAGGTTGAAAGGGTTCTGCAGAGACGCCAATGGTTTCGATTAATTGTTCCCTCGTTTTCTCATTGCAAACACCGGTCACGATTTCGATGCAGAAAGATTCGACAAAAAACAAGCAATTATTCAGCATTTGTTAGGTTAGGTTCGGGTTTGTTAGCGCGCATGTTGGACCTTTGCTGTTGCGAGCTATCTCCGAAACCACGTGTTTCATTCGCGGAACCCAGACATTTCTAAAGGGCGCAAATTACTTTCTAACAATTTCTACGGTCTGCAATTGAAACGGTGTAGATGAAATTGCTAACATTCTGCCTGTTCAACCAGTTTTCCGTTACGAAAAGTCACCGTAATAACGCAGTGGAAGAACCGTGTCATTTCTAACTACTCCTGATTTGCGAGCAAAGATTTCATGTTTTAGCAGTTTCTTCAATGCTCTAATTAATTATTCAAGGTAGTCTTGCCTTTAAGCTTTCCACTCGTTGCCTCGCGTAATTAATATAATATGAAGTAACTCGCCAAGTTACCGTTTTAATCGATAGAGAAACGATTTTAATGCACGAAGATCGGAACCTAATCCTCATCACGCTTTCTTCCGTTGTTGAAAGCGTGTGCATAGTTCGATAACTGAGGCCACAAGAACAAGACATACAAGAACTTTACGTGCTAATGCGAACGTTACATAAAGTGTTTAATGTCCAGAGGTGTTAATATTTAGTTTCCTCGGGAGAGGTCGGTTCGTAACGCGCCACGTGCAAACTAAAAACAACCGACTATCAACGAAGTCAATCACGAGCGGAACCGGGGATGCTAAGTTAAAATTGATGGAATAACAAAGGTAGCACGCGAAGGTTATCGATCCGGCGTCGCGAAGTAAAACGGAAACGGACGTGCTTGTTTCGAACACTCGTCCGTCTGTTCTTTTCTCGCTTACAGAGGGTTGGAAACGTCTCGGGCCTTTTCTCCGGTCGCCTCGAACGTGCACGAGACATTTTTCTATCGCGAGGAACGCTGAAGGAGCCACGGGGGAACGAGGAGTCGGCAGGACAAAGGCAAAGACGACTCCGGAGGACGAACCGAGGGGGGTGAAAACACCCTCGCCCTCCCTTTTCGTGCTCGCTGAAGTTCCGTGGAACAATGAATCGAGCTTACCGCGTGCTCGAACAGGCCTCCCTGCAAATAAAACGTCTTCGAACAAGTTCTTTCTTCGCGAATTCCTGCGGTGCTTAATTAACGACGCGTCTGCAATTACCGAGAGCTCGAATCTCCCGTCGATTGGTCAACCGTGTTGTTGGATAGAATTAAAAGGTGCAGCACGAGAAGTCGGGATGGATTTTACTTCTCCAACGAGACTCAATTATCGTTTCCTCGTCGCCTTGGGTTTAAACTCGTAAGACTTCCGGTAAACTCTGCTCGTGCTTTTGTACCGTTAAGGCTTCTCGTTCAAACGCCAGCTAGTTGCCTTTTTAACGACTCATTAACGTAATACCTGTTTTCCTAAACCTGTTCAAGAACTTGTTTTTATGTTGAATTAATGCTTGTTTTTATACTTCATTTTACTAATTAATATTTCATTACAGGAATTTTGTGTTTTATTTCTATCGAATTATACGGGAATTTCTTCAGTTGTCGCGAAAAAATTGTAGATATGAATATTTACGGCGCGAGATCGCAAAAGTTTGTAGTAGAGCTCACAACTTCTTAAGCTTCGGAATTACAGCGTCGTCACGTTTTATTCTTTACAATGGGAATATTATCGTCAATAACGATGAATTATATTTATTGCACAATTTTCACGGGTATATTTATCGTATACTTTTCGTAACATTGTTCTTTAGTATATTAGACATGTTTGGTCATAAATACATAGGTTAATAGCTTTTATGAAATTTCGTGCTTCCAAGTTGAATTCAGGATACATCACGAGCAGAAAATGCATTGAAAATGTATGAACTAATTTAATCGGAAGTGTAATATGTTCTGGTAAATATTTTATTCCAATTACTGTCAACAAACGTCGTTCCATTATCGATATGAGCGAAATAAAAATGTACCTCACCCTCAAAGCAACGTGTGCACAGAACGGTGCCAACAAATGTACTATAGAACAACATCGATGTATGTCAGTGATTCGAAGGTGACCTGGCGACTTGAGGCGTACAACTTATTTCTCGATTGCTCTATTATTTGCGGCAAGCATTCTTGATGGAAAAGGGCAAAAAAAGGGAAACGGTGCTCGCAAATGGAAATTAGGGAGAAAAAGGAGGACAAACCCTCGGTGGATTTGGATAAAACGGCAGAGGGTAGGGGACAGAGAAACAGAGATAGGTCAACGATGACGAAAAGAGAGGATGGAACGAAGAAGAAAGAGGGCAAAGCTTTGTCCACGGGCGTACTGTTCATTTGCCTTTGACAGAACGGATTAAAGGGATTCGTTCGTTTCGTGGTTTAGCCGGGTCCTCTCTCCTCTCCCAACGACCCCTTCGGCCCTCCTTTTTTCTTTCTTTCGCCCTGCCGTTTCCGGGGATGAATTGTTTGTGGGCATCGAGTACACCGAATAGACGACGTGGCGAAACGCGAGAAGAGCGGGTAAATGGAACGAACCTTTTATGCCGCGATACGTGCCGTAGTCCTATCCCTCCGCTACCCTATTCGCCTTTCAACCCCTACCGCCAAACGATCATTTCGCTCTTCCTTCCGCGCTTTTACCAACCGGGGGGTGCGTTCCGACTGTCTGTCAACGTTACACGCGAGAATTAACCTCGTTACGGCGAGTCGTGGCCTGATTGGACGTTCGTATCCCAAACGAATCGATTCTCGATGGAAAGACGATGGTTCGCCTTAATCGCTCGGGTGTCGAGTTTCGATCGTTCAGCTATTTTCTTGAAATTCGACGCGCGTCGATGTCGCTCTCGATTGTCCACAAATGCCATCCGAGACTGCAAATCGAATTAACCGCGATTCCAAAGCTGTTTGTTCCTCCATCTTTCTTTACTCTGACGCTTAATTTGTTTGCGGAAGTCTAATTATGTTTTGACTATTCGCGTTTATTGCTTATCATTTTTCAATTACGGGGGGTATGGACTGAAAAATGTGGATTAACTCTTTCAGATACTGTGTATAGGGTGGTCTATGTTTTCTTTAGAGCTTCGTCTCTAGATCTACCTTTTCTCTAATATTCTGTAGATGTAGGTAGACCTATAGGGTTTCTGCAGGTCTACCTTTTCCTGCGGTCTGCCATTTATAGTCTCTTCCCGCAGAACCTTTTCTTTAGATCCCCCTTTGTTCTTAGGATCTCATTCTCTCTTGGTCTATCTGCTTTTTTAAGACCACACTTTCTCTAGGTCTACCTTTTTTCTTAAGGCCACATTTCCTCTCCGTCTACATTTTTTCTAAGTACACCACATCTTCTCTAGCTCTTCGTTTTTCAGTAAGACCACTTCTTTAGGTCCACCCTCTTCTTACGTTTAGTTTCTGTTATCTCTAGATTTTTGCTAGATCTACATTTTCTTAAACCACCTTTCCTCCAGATCAACCTTTTCCACTTACTTTTCATCACACCCCTCTTTCTCTCTAGGTCTATCATTTTTCTAGACCCTTTGCAAATAAATGTTGAGTTCGTTGAGCCTTCTATTCCATGGATCTAGAAATTCTGTATCATTGTACTGTTCTATCATTGATATTCTTCATTCTACAAGTGCATATCACATCATTGTACCAGTCATGGGCATATCACAGCATTGTACCAGTCATGTGCATATAACATCATTGTACCGGTCATGTGCATATCGCATCATTGTACCAGATATGTGCACATTGCATCATTGTACCAATCATGTGCATATCACATCATTGTACCAGACATGTGCATATCACAGCATTGTACCAGTCATGTGCACATCACATCATTGTACCAGTCATGTGCATATCCCATCATTGTACCAGTCATGTGCATATCACATAGTTGTACCAGTACTATGCATGCCACGTCATTGTACCAATCATGTGCATATCACATCATTGTACTAGTCATGTGCACATCACATCATTGTACCAGTCATGTGCATATCCCATCATTGTACCAGTCATGTGCATATCACATAGTTGTACCAGTACTGTGCATGCCACGTCATTGTACCAGTCATATGCATATCGTATCATTGTACCAGACATGTGCACATCACATCATTGTACTAGTCATGTGCATGTCACGTCATTGTACCAATCATGTGCATATCACATCATTGTACCAGTCATGTGCATATCGCATCATCGTACCAGATATGTACACATTGCATCATTGTACCAGTCATGTGCACATCACATCATTGTACCAGACATGTGCATATCACAGCATTGTACGGAGCCATCTACTGTTGAAAAGAATCGCGAGAATGCTAAGAATTTGTAAATACGGTAGTTAGCATTTTGCAATATTGGAATATAGGGTCGCAGGTTGGAATTAAATGGTAACGGGTGTTGCACACGACGGAGGTACACGGTCCATCAGATTTAATGCAATGTCCGAGCCACGTGATTCGGTATCGTGGACGTTCAACCCCAAAACCAGTTTACTCACTGGCCAGGCGGAGGATATTACGTGACCACGATCAAAAACTCCACAATACCGTGGCGGTTGTGCGTACACGTGCCTATTTAGGCCACGACGTTGTGTGGGTCTCAACGGAATCCACATGGACGTTAATCCGTGTACGCACAGGCCATTAATAGTGGCCGACCGATAAATGGATTGCCGTCGATAGCACGTAGTATAACTACGGCCATAAGTGCCGGGTCCAATAGCGCGGAAACATTTTCCGTTTTCGGTTACGACCTTCGACGTTAATCGATTCCGTCGAACGATACTTCTGCGCAGAGTTATAGCATTGTACACGATCATTCTCTTTTATGTCAATACTGCAATACACATCGGTGTTCTCTACCGCAACACGATCAATCTTCAGTGATCTCTGTATAAAAGTTACATTACTTATACTATACGTTATTTGTTAGGTTGTATTATACTCTTTAACAGAAGATAGATTTACCTATTGTAAAAGAAATAGCTCGGATATTTCGTAAACGATATTCGTTTTTAATCGACAAAAATGAACGACCAAGTATAGTATGTTAAAACATGCAAAATTGCGACAAAGACGCAATTAATCACTTCTCGATTACTTTAGTTGTTCAATAACAAAATTAATCCCCGCGGAATTAACTCGCAAAAGCTTGAATAATGGGATTTGTAAATTACAATCGAGTCTGTAGGTTCGATTTCAGCCGGCGAGCCAAATGTTGCGTTAACAAGTATCTAACAGAACGGCAGGGCGTTCGAGATGTAAATCGCGATTTCTCGTTAATTACGCAGATAGAGCCAAGGTAATCACCGCTCAAACAACCGGTCCATTAAGGGCCGCTAATTGAAAAATCCGCACCGATGTTTGTACACCGTCGAACGATTACCAGAAAGTCAAACAAAGAAATCGAAAATTCTGTTTGCTGTATCCCGTGGCGTTCGTTAATTGCGTGAGTTCCACGCGTTTTACCAGAGAATCGCACTCGATCGTATCTTCCATTAAATGTACGCTTCATTTTACAAAAAGCTACTTAATGAAGTGTATGTACCCATCGTTATAAATTTGAAATATAAATTGCGAGAGGCTAACGATTAATAACACACCCGTCCCGCCGTGAATTCACGATCTACAAGTTAATTACGTTCACGGAAATTTTTCGACAAGAATCAATTTACGACGAAAATCGAGTAAACGTCTGTGTCCCGGACAACTTTGTCAAAACGCATTAAAGTCGGTCTCATTGACGGAAAAGGTCCCTTAAATACAATTTCCTTGTCTTCCGTTTCCACGCTGCTTCTTTTGTTCAAAGATAACCGTAATTGAAAGAATAGAAATTGAAAGAAATTCAATCCGAACTTTCCTCGTCCGAGGAACATCTTGGTCCCCCGATCCAGCGTGTTGCTGTTTAAAAATACCCTCTTGACAAACGGTTAAACCCTAATTTCCCCCTCTCTGTTTACAACTTCCCGGCAGTTTATTAAATTTACTTTCCACCCTCTATCGGAATGATGAAAAACTTCTGGCCGCGTACTCGAGTGATTTGTACGCGGTCGCATTAAATTTCATCTTCTTTCGTCGCGGGAAACTTTACCGAGGGTTTCCAATATCGCGACGACGCGACGAATCCAGCCACCGACTCAGTGTTAATTATTTCTAGTGGAAATAAAAACGAGAGAAAAGAAACGGAACGGACATAGTTTCACGTTGGGATTAATTACCGGTTATCCGGGAGGTCTTAAAAGACCGCTCGTTGAAATTATTCATCTAGGATATTAGCTAGATGCCGCGCAGGGTCAAGAAGCACTTCGTTACGGAAATTTTTTAATAAAAGTAATCGCCGTGCCGTGAAACTTTCTTCGTTAACTTGCTCCGAAAGTTTCCGGTTTAAGGAGCCTCTTAGCTGCTTTATTTTTTCGAAGGAAACCAATTTTTTCGTTCATGCTCGGGAAAGAATTATTGGGTCCCTTTGACGATGTACCGGAGTACCTCTACATTGCCACCCGTTCTATGATTAAGTGTAATATTCCCGGCTCTTATGTTACAACCTAAGAAATGTTGCCAAGCGTTGTATCTTGACGCGCGATATATCGACACGTTTTATATCGGCGCGTTGAATATCGACCCGCTAGATTGTCACGTGTTGTACCTCGTCGACACAAATTGTCATGCGTTGTGTGCAGACGCGTTGAATATTTGACGCGTTCGACCACCTCGCATTGAATATTCAGCGCGTGGATAGTCGGCGTATTGAATAGTTAACCCGTTTGATCACCACGTGTTGAATAGTCGGTGCGTAGAATATTTGCTATATTTAATAATGGGTGCGCAGAATAGTAGGCGCGTTGAGTAATTGGAGAGTAGGATATTCGGTATATTGAATATTCGGTGCGTGGAGTACTCAACGGGTAGAATACTTGACACGTAGAATACTCGACTCGTAGAATATTCGACACGTTGACTACTCGATGTGTAACACACTTAACGCGTAGAGTACTTGATGCGTAGAATAGCCAATGTATAGAATACTCGACGCGTGGAATATTCGACACGTTAACTACTCGATGTGTAGCATATTCGTCGCATAGAATATTCGACGCGTAGAATAGTAAGCGCGCGGAATACTCAACGCGTAGAATACTTGACTTCTAGAATACTGGGCGCGTAGAATATTCGACACATTGACTACTCGGTGTGTAGAATACTCGTCGCGTAGAATATTCGGTGCGTAGAATACTCGTCGCGTAGAATACTTGGCGCGTAGAATACTCGACGCGTAGAATGATCGATACATTGACTACTCGGTACGTAGAACACTCGTCGCGTAGAATACTAGACGCGTAGAATGATCGATACATTGACTACTCGGTACGTAGAACACTCGTCGCGTAGAATACTCGTCGCGTAGAGTACTTGGCGCATATAATACTCGACGTGTAGAATGATCGACACGTTGACTATTCGGTGCGTAGAATACTCGACGCGTTGACTACTCGGTGTATGAAATACTCAACGCGTAGAATACTCGGCCCGTAGAATAGTAAGCTTGTAGAATATTTGGCGCATGGAGTAGCCATAGCGTAGAATTAGTAATTACTAATAAACTCTATTAGTCACCAGAATTTTTACTTTATACCACCTGAAATATAGGTGACAGGTACGTGCTATATGTATACTTGTATAGCTTCATCCACGGCAATATACGAAGATAATCGAAGATATAGACAAGTGACCTGATTTTTCAATTTTGTCATACGTTTGTGTCCGGCTCGTCCACTTGACACGAGCTAATTGAATGTTGTTTGTGTATTATCGATTCAGAAAACAATCGATTTGTTCGTCGTTGACCAGACAGAAGGACCATCCGTCGAGAGCGTTCACGAACGAATATCAATCAACGGAGACGCATCAATCGCGATTTAACGAAAGAGGCAGCCTCTGCCGTAGAATTCCGATCGTTGAGCCCCGCCATGGCAGATTTATGGGAAACGAAAATTGAAGGAAGTGGCTGGCTGCCAGTGACGCACCGCCATGATTTTTCAGTCCTTCCGATCGGCTATAAATGAGATTGAAATTGCTATATGACAGATAGAGGCGTGGATTTTGTGGTTTAACGCGTGTTTCGATTCCATTGTCCATAGTGATTTTTCGAAAAGCGAAAATTTATTTGCGGACGAATATCAGTTTTCGAGAGCCACGATTAATCTCCGTCACGAGGATCGATTTCTGATCAGAGAGTCAGGGCACTTTATCTTGAAATAAAAATTCATTCGATCGTGATGATCGTGGTTATTTTTATCGGGCGGGTACAGGAACTGCGCACGCTGGGGTGATGACAAATGTACCAGAAACGACAGCAACTTGTGTGTTTTCTCAGCTTACGTGCTGTCACGCGAAATAACTGGTTAATTTCCGTCACGATCCCCGCAGCTTCCTATATTTAAGAGGAATGTCTCGTTACCCACCAACAGGGACCATTAACATGTAATTTTAGACTCGGCCGCCGTTTGCACCTTTTATTTTCGTCGGGCGTCCAGTTATTTGCGACTTGTCGTCATGTCGCGAAGCAGCCCCGGAATTCCAAAAACCCGCAAGATTTACCCAAGAAAACCTCTGCCCGAAGTTTAACTCGACGCGTTTAAAGTTTTCCAGAATTTTTACGATATTCGTCGCGTCACGCGTTTCACGGAATAATGCCTGGAAATATCGCTGGAAGGCGAGGGACTAACGCGGGCGGAAAAGACGCGACAACGCGAATCCTCGCGTGATTCAGGGGTCGAGATCGAGCGAAAAAGGAAGAGACAAAGCGCTGACAGGAGAGCGACGGACAGAAGCGAGCCACGATATAATGGCCCTTGTCCTGTTTTCCAACAGTTTCCCGGAAAATGCTCGAGCAATCGCGTTACCAGGCCAGACAGAGGCCGGAAGCGGAGAAGATGCCTGAAAGGCTGCACCCTTCACTGCTCTCCACCAAAATATTACGATCCTCCATTACCCGTTCGTCCTCGAACAATAATTACTCGCTGTATTATTAAAACTTTCTGCCCACTCGATTCGGCATGGCTACTCCTATCCGAAACGATATTACTTTTTTAAAAATTGCATGTTCGATTTTTTTATACCGTTGGACTGCACTTTTTGTTGGAACATTTCGAGCACGTACAGGTAAGAGGGTCAACTCTTTGCATTTCAAAGAATTTTTGCTATTAACAGATAGCTCTAAAATTGTCTCCATGAATTTTTCTGTAGTTATTATCTCTATTATTAATTACTACTATTCTTCACATGTATAACACTATAGGTTCAGTTAAAAGTACCTGTTCCATATTATTGTATTAAACAGAACGAGTGTGAGTCACTCAGAGACAAGTATCTCCGACTGCACAATTATTCACAGGCAACGTAACACGATGACCTATCATTTCCTTAAATTACACGGGCAAAACGATCGCGTAACGATTCACCTGGGCAGGTGAACGAATTCTCGGAGGAAATTATTCGCAAGGTACACGTAGGAGGGTCGCAACGACGTGTCGCGAAATACAAAAATAACGGCGTCCCCAGGACACGGAGCATGAAAGTTTCAAGGAACTCGTTTGCTAGTTCGATTCGAGACGTCGAGTTGCATCGATGCACACACGGTCGAATTCACGTGCTTGCTAGCACCATGAGAAACGACTGCGTCAGGTTTCCCTCTGCCAGCATATAACTTCCGTGCTTCCTTCTACAGTCATGGACTCGCGAAACGACCGTTTCCTGGGAAATACGCGTACCAGGACTTTTCGCTAAACGGAACCAATATTTGTGACTAACGTACAGCCAAGTGTTTTCGTCGAGCACTCGTAAAACGAGGCCAAGGAAACGTTTTTCCCATGCTCCTCTCGTAACTGCTTGTGCATATGGATGAATTAACACGTTCACGTACACGTAAGCTGACGTTCGTGGTCAAACTTATTGGAATTCAGGCGTTTAATAGGTTGTTGACAAAGTGCAGTAGCTACTTTGTGTTACCGAATGTTATTTCGTAGTTGAATATGAACGTGCAACAATCTAAATAAAACTCGGTAATGAATTGAAAGTTTGTTCGCATCTGCTACACAATTTTCGATAATTGTGGTGGTTATGGCAGTCAGATACAGCTGTATACAATTTCATGAAAAACTCCTTATCGTCACGATTTGTTATGGCTGAAATGTTTGTAGTACTACAATTGTTATGAAAATACAGATATAGAGAACAGTATTTTTATAATAAAACGAACATGGGCAAACACGATTAAAGCTTTTACAATATTCTATACTACTTTGATTTTGAAAAATTGATAGCTGTACAAGAAGTTAACTGCAAACAGGGGTTAACTCATATGTGGTCAACATTTGAGTAGACTGTAACATAGACGTGTTAACGTATTAACACTCATATCAGTAAAACACACGTTCAAATAAATTATAACTAATATTAAAGGATAATTTTATAATAACGCTTCGATGTTACATCACCCAAATGTGATTTCAATGGCGTTCAAAGTTATTTCAGTTTCCGTTTCTTCAGCTTACGTAATTTAAATTCGTGTCCATAATCGACAAGGATTGACGCGACGTGACAGTAACGATAAGACATCGATCACCGTGATCGGTTGTAAATTGGTGTTAGGACGTCAATTTGCGAATATGCAACGAAGTCGTAATAGATTGATTGCTATTCTTTTTACCGTAAGACGAGAGAACAATCAAAAAGGACGAGGAGCGTGATAAACCAGAGATTTAGCGATAATAACATCGAGGGGTAGGAAGAATATCCGATTTCTCGTTCGCGTTACATCGTATCTCGTAGTTGAATGTTTGATTAAGTTAATGGCAGAGCTGCCTCGCTGCTGAACACACGGTTTGCTGTTCTTCGCTGATTCAATTACGTTCTGCCCTTAGTCAAAGGTGTACCCTTTCTGTCTACGTTTCTGCCTCGAGAGATGCGATTCGAGTCGAACTTATCGACCAACCGGGTGTCAAAGGATAAAACAATGTGTTATAATTTGATGCGTTGGATCGTGTGATATATCGCTACTGCGTTGCACGAATATACCAGCATATTTTCAGTGGTCTCTCGATAGGAAATTATGGTCAGTACCTCTCAAATACTAATTTGTAGTATGCAAACTGTGTAAAAGAACATCGATGCGTTAACATAAACACTGATCTGTGTTACATGAAACCCGACTTTTGGTAGAATTAACGTTTAAAGAATAGTGGCCACAATTTTTAGATTAATAAACGCAAACGGTGATGGTACACGCAAAGCACTGTTATAAGTACTGTATTTTTACGTTGTATTGCCGCATAAAATGTACGTTTCGCAACGCGTATAAAGTGTAGGTTTCACTCGGCGTTATATCGTATAACATGTAAGTTTATTCCAAATGTTAGCCGCATTAAAGCATCATGTGCGACGAAAACGGTATATCGTCCTTTCAGGAACGCACAAACGTTTCCACGGCTGATACGCTTTCAAACCGAGCGACTACGTTACATTCTGCTCAATCGAAGAACTTATCAGTCGAAATTGCTTTCTGCGGCTTTAGGACCGTGCCAGTTGCACAGGACACACACAAGGGATCGTAAAGCTCCCGCATATAATGGGGTAGGATCAAAGGAGCTTGTGGTCTGAGCTTATTGCCGTGCGCAAGCCGAAACTACGCCTCTGCTTCTTACTTTTCGATCCTTCACGATGATTATTTATGCTTTCCACGTAAAGCTTCTTACGACCTCTGCTTTATTAGCCGATACGATGCCGAGGCAGCGTTAACGCTGATGCTGAAGCAACAGGATCAGCTTCTTTCGGAAATCTTCAGAGACTAGCTATTCCCGGTCTATTTAACAATTCATAGACTGAAGTGGTTCAAGTGCAAATTTCAAGCTGTCGTCCAAGTCATTTCACAAATAGCGCTCAGTCTTTGACACCGAAATATTTGCTTTTAATTAGCAGTGTTTAACGAAGAATTGGATCATGATATTATTTCTACGATATAATCTCTAGTTATAATATTATTTCTGCTGATGTTTGTGCATTTGTCAGAGATCTTCGAATTGTGAATGATCTGTGAAATCCACAGATTACAGCTTACACGATTCATGTTTATTTTGTAGTCTTCGATATATCATAAATGCATGAACGTTCGAGATAATTATTTCAATAGCGAATTGACACTAAACCTACCGGCTAATGTGGACTTAATTTCAAATTAACAGCGTATTCGCATTAATTCCGTACCTTCATGAAAATCAACGCAGATATCAAGAAAACCATCTTAAATTGTGTAACTTATAGTTCGAAACTTAAGTTAAAACATTTTGATATTTCACATTTTATTGAGGAGTTCATTTTTCAGTTCTTTACGTGTTTTACCATAAACTAACTTGTTACTAAGAAAAAATACGTCGTAGATTAATGCGAACGATTTATTACTGTAAAAGGTAGCATGAAGTCTTGCAGCATCTTGGAAAATGAAAACGTCTCGGAAATATCCGTTTGCCAGCGACATGCAACGAATATTAATATGTAACTGTTTGCTCGATCGTGCGCGGCAACATCGATGCGAAATTGAAAAACCACCCCATATACCGTGTAATAAAAATTTCATCGTAATCTCCGGTACTTTAATACTCATCTTTCTTCCTCCCTTTCCATCTCCCGATAAACCGAGTAAATAATCACCGGCATATTCCAAATAAAAAGAACCTTCGTACAAACCAATTACGAGTACAGAAAGCACTGGAGATGAAAATTTCAAATTTCCAGATTTAGAAATTAGGGTAGAGAAATCGACTCGTTAGAATTGTGACCCAAATAATTCCACTTCGTTTCTCTCGCTGTTCAACAAGGTCTAATCTCTCACAAATCTATGTGGAAGGTTCCTGGAAAAAGTAATCCTCTTACAAAACTCAATTTGTCTTTTCCTTTATTCTTTTGCAAATTTCTTCTTTTGCAAATCTTTTCTTTTATGTAATTATTTTATATACAATTGTAATTCCAGATTTTGTGTATTTTCTGTGTTAATTGGATCTGTATAGTCGCAACATTGATATGAACTCAACCCTTTAACCTATAATTTTCCTTCATAGGTAGCTAATTGCTACAACTACTACTAGTTACAACAGTAGTTACAACTAGTTAGACTACAACTACAACTACTAGAAGACTACTAGTGACTACTAGTGATCCTTGATTACACAGATTATCAGAATTAAATCCACAATTGCAGTGAAAAAGTGAGTCTTATGTGAAACTTATGTGTATAAAATCCTTTGTAAAAGTATAAAACAGCAGATGAATGGCAAGTTTGGCCTAAGATCAAGCATTAATGCTGAAGAACGGAACGTGGAAGAAAATATTTGCCTCTCTCGCGAGATTACGTAAGGCAAACAAAATTTCTGCTCTTTTTTCCCACTCGTGGACGTCTGCAACGTTATTACAGCTTCTTCAGGGAGCGCAGCCAGAGTCGTAGTCGTCTGAAAGTAACAGCACTCGTTGGCAAGGATAAGTAAACCCTTCGTTTACAACGAGCCATCCCATCGCGATTCCATTACCGTCGCTTTCCGTTGAACGCGGGGAAACAGGAACAGAGAAAGAGACCGGTTGATCGTGGACATCGGACGAGTTTGCCGCACTTTATCCACCTAACCCACGTGATATTTGTCCGCGTTAAATGGATCCGCGTCGAAATATTTGGCGAACCGGCCGCGGGCATCGAGGACGATTCATTTGAATTTCTATTATTTGGTTAATCGGAGCCCGCTCGTAGAGAAACTGCGCGGCCACGGCAAAGAGCGTGGATCTCGTGAATGTCGCGATTCAATTTACACCGATACGTGAGAAATTATAATGCCAGTTTGCGGAGCTCGTTTAACAAACCCTGATTACCGGGCTAACACGGCCAGGGCGCTCATTAATGCGACGGCGTATAATTGCCAGCGAGAAACGCCGGGAATAAATGCGGGAACGCGTCGCGTCGCCGGTCGAGCGTCGAAAAATAATAGGGAACGCGGTGGATCGCGACGAAATATGGAATTATCGAGGCATTACTTCTCGCGAGAACGATTATCTGACGGAAGATCGACGGGAGATCGGGAAAGTGACAGGAACGAGATAAAAAAGGGAGAGGAATTCTTGGCAATGGCGCGATAACGAGATGGAAATGAAAAAGTAGGAGACGTTGGAGGAACACGGTAGAAAATACAGGAAGAATCCAAAGAACGAAGTTATTCGCGAGGACTCTGATTCAAGAGGTAAAACGCTCGAGCCGTGAGTATGATTCGATTCAAAGCACGAGCATAATACACCAATCGTATAGCGAACCTAACGTGGAGTATGCGAAGTGTACAAAAGGTAGAGCGTAGAAATACACTAAATATAAACGACACTACACGCGCGCTATCCAGCTTCGAGAATCTAAGGAATACGTTAAGCATAATTTATACCGCGGGCAGAACATATTCAACATTCGCGTACGCCAACGAGCGCGTTTAAATCATTTCCAGCGATCATTGGCCTCGTGTTTCATTCGTCGTGCATCTCGGCCGGTAGAAGCTATCTTTACGTACTCTCTTCGGGATTCTTCGAACTCGTTGCGACATTATCGCGGGGGGAAAAATACACCGAGGACACCCGGTAGGTTCGCCGGATGAATATACAATCGTATGGGCACGTCGCCCGGCAAAAGCAGCGTTTGCACGTCCAACAGGATTAATGCTAAAATCCGTACGACCGTGTGGGGAACTTATTAATTTCGCGGAACGCGAACCGTGGCTAGCAATTCCAAACGGTTTCTGCGATTTTGCCGAGCTTTAGGCCGATTACGCGACGGATTCGAATTAATTAACGCGACCGTTGCGCTGTGTTATCGTGAAACTTTGCCGTCCTTTCGATACGCTCGCTGCTCCTGAACAGACAAAACACTTCTCTACTGATTGCCTCAAATATCTCAATACTATAATCTTTTAGAGCACCAAAATATAGTAATCTCGATGGAAATTCATTTTCTATTGCTTCATTTTCAATTCTTAGTCTGATTTCAGATAACCATACGTTAGCCATACATTATGTAGTTACCCTACGTTCAGACTATTCCGTGCTTAAATTGTCATATGCTTTCAATACATTACGATTGGGACTACATTTGGAATATTCTGCGAGGAGTATACCCTGCTTCTAGGATATTCTACAATTGGGATAGCTTACGAGCGAAATATTCCACGAGTGAAATATCGTGTGGGTAGAATACGCTATGCGTGGAACCCCTTGCGCGTGGAATATATTATGTTTGAGACACCTTTGGAATATTCTTCGCGTGGATACCTTACATGTGGAATATACTACGCTTGGAATATTTTGTGCGTGGACTACCCTACGTGTAGAATACTCTACCCGTGGAATATCCTGTGTTTGGAACACTCAACGCTTCGAATATTCTACGAGTAGAATACCATACATGTGGAATATGCTACGCTTGGAATATTCAGTGCGTGGAATACCCTACACGTGGAATACTCTACGTTCAGAATACTCAACGCTTATAATACCCCACGTGTGGAGTACCCTATGCCTAGAATATCTTATGTTTTGAATACCCTACGCTTGGAATGTTCTACGCGTGGAATACTCACACATGGAATACTCTATGCGTGGAGTACCCTACATGTAGAATACTCTACGCGTGGAATACTCTGCGCTTGGAATACTCAACGCTTATAATACCCCACGCGTGGAATACCCTATGCCTAGAATACCTTACATTTCGAATACTCTACGTTTTGATATTCTACGCGTGGAATACCCCACACATGGAATACTCTATGCGTGGAGTACCCTACATGTAGAATACTCTACGCTTGGAATACTCTACGCTTAGAATACTCAACGCTTATAATACCCCACGCGTGGAATACCCTATGTCTAGAATACTCTACGTTTCGATATTCTACGCGTGGAATACCCCACACATGGAATACTCTATGCGTAGAGTACCCTACATGTAAAATACTCTTCGCGTGGAATACTCTACGCTTGGAATACTCTATGCGTGGAGTACCCTACATGTAAAATACTCTACGCGTGGAATACTCAACGGTTAGAGTACTCAACGCTTATAATACCCCACGCGTGGAATACCCCTTGCCTAGTATAACTAACGTCCTAACTACGCTTGGAATACTGTGCGCTTGAAATATCCTACGCCCAGAGTACTCAAAGCTTGAAAAAACGAAAGCTTGAAATACCCTACACTTAGAATATCGTATACCAAGAATAACCAACGCCACATCGTATAATTAGAGTATCCCACAGTTAATTAACTCTGCACTTAACATGTACATTCGCTTAATACATCCTCTGTCTGGCAGGCTAAAGTTAAGTATACCACTGGCAAAAACTTGAGGCATCAATTGATTGCTTAATCATGGCATGTTCCTTGGGACACCGTTAGCAGCTGTTTCCTGACGATGAAAAATCATCGAGATTAATCACGTGGCCGCAAATTGGTACAAGGTATCAAGTAGCCGTCTCAAGGTAGTCGCCTCGAAGGCGTGTTATTCTTTTTCCTCGAGGTTTTCTCTTTCGGCCACGCATTAGCGTAATAAGATTCATTGACGAATTACCGCTGCATTCTCCGACATCGAGTTTTTTTTCTCCCCGTCGGAGAATCGTGTACAGAACTCGTAACGATTTCTCCCGTTCGAACCGGTAACTTTTCAACTTTTAAAAGTCGATAACAAGTTCGAGTCGAATGAGAACCCAGGATCCCTTCCTGCTCGACAACTTTGGAAGTTAATCGTTTCTTAGGGACGAAATTAGGTTCTGTTCGAAAAGTAGCTGCGAAACGATAACAATGTATCGAGTGACCAATATTCCGAGCGTGGAGTACGCTAATTATAGAATACACCGTATGTTGCGCTAAATAAGAGTATATTCTAAGAATACCGGTTAAAGTATACTCGTGAAAGTGAAAAGTGTCGTGGAAAAGTATGAGAAAGCAAGCAACACAAGAGTTCTCATGTACGCCTTTCTAGGTTCTCAAGAAGCTACGGTTCCTTGAATTTCAACAGGCCATACTTCGTAACAGTCTCGCTGTATTTCATCTACGCCTATTAGCATACAATTTTTCATTTCTCGCCATCTCCGAATGCATCGAATAAAATATTCAGAACCTTTCGTGAAATTTTCCGTCGTAAATCGCTGCATCGGAAGTTCTCGGAGCTCCTTTTTGCATTGACCGATAAATACCGGGGAGAAAAGGCGAGTTTAGTTAAGAAGTTGATGAAATTTTCGTGTAACGTCTGCTTCAAAGCCGGATGAAAAAAATGCCGAGCAAGCTGGCTCGTAAAGTCACCCTTCGAGATTGCTTATAACACCGTCCTTCTTCCTTTTTGGCCACGAACACCACTCACGAAATTATTATGCAAACTGTTTACCTCGGGAACATGATGCGCCCGGCACAATACTGTTCGCGACAGGGTTGCACAATGGAGACTCTGCATAAAGTTTCTCTCTCCGGTCGCTGACATTAAGACGACGTTGTGTGCGCGTACGTGTGTGGCCACGAGTGCTTGATTGGTTGTAAAAAGAACAACGGTCAGGAACGAAGCTGGAGAACAACGTTTCACCGCGGTGACATTTAACGACAAACATTTGCAACTGGTAGCATTATCCTTCGAAAGAAAAATTTTTCGATAATTTTCTCAACATTTTTTATTTTTTAACAGTTTACGAGGGTGTTTTCGTGTAAATGGAAGATACTTGTTTCAAAGTTAACACTGTCTCAACTTTTGCCCTACACTCTATGTTGTCGATAAACGAAATATACAAAGATTAACCCTGAGGACTCCTCAATTTCTTTTACCTACCAACTCTTTAACTTATAAGAGCTTAATAAAGAGGTTCTCAAATGCACTACAACAGTGCAACAAATTTTTCATTTATTACATGTGGTAAATAACTGAAAATATATTCAACCAATCTGTGAATTCCATGTAAATTATTTATAAGATTCAAGAGAAATGTGATGAGCCACACTCGACATAGGGGTGCGAAAGGTTAAAATTGTCAAACTGCCATATTGTCAGAGTAGCTCCATGCAGTTAATAGTGTATCTTCATGTAGCATCAGAAAAATAAAAGTAAGTAGAGCTTATAATAAAAAAGAAAGTCACACGCTGTCAACTATCAATTACCTTACCCCAGTAATAAAATACGTCCCCTAATCGTACCACCGTATACGAAATATATTTCCCCGTTGCTGATACGAAGCTCTACATATTGCTACATCCGCGAAAGAGGAGGTCCAAGACACGGTAACATTGTGACCGAGATTCTGATCGGTGTTGTATTCGTCGCAGTTGGCTGGGACGCGAGGCGTCGTAAAATGCGGCGACTGTTATTCCGCGAGCGTAGAAATGCGTCATCGAGCGGTCATTACAGGAGCTTCACGATTGCTTTGGGAGCAGTAAAAGCCGTGCACCGAGCACGGAAACAAACCGTAAGCGGCGTTTATGGTGTAGCAGAGGGTGCGGCGCATCGATCCGTTCTCAATGCATGAAATTAAGACGTTCCAACGGCGTTATCAACGCACCAGTTTATCGCTCGATCGTACGTCCGTGACTGGGAAATCTGCAATGCGGATTCCGCAGACTCCACGCGGATTCCTGCTCGTCCGAATGCACGCTGAATCGTGGAAAAATTATGGTTCGCCGGGGAACACCGACCGCTCTCGTCGGAAGTTGCTTCTTCACGCGATGCCGCAAACTTTCTGCCGCTGTTTCCGTCCGGTAAAATGTAAATCCTCCGTTGAGCAGACTGTCTGTTTTGAGATAGCGTGCTTTTGTTCGACCGTTCGATGAACTTTAACGGAAAAAATTCACGAAAGCTCCACGTCTTAATCCCCCGCCTTAAGACGTCGAAGCGGAAAGTATCTCCATTATGGATGGTACTTTATTTAGTTCTTCTGTAATCTTTTTAATCGATACATTTATATTTTCAAGATTTTAAGAGATTTTTCTTTTCAACAAAGGAGTGCATAGCTGCAGCCGTTGGGCTAAGGCCATCATAAAGTAAGGGGTTAAGAAGCTTCTAGCGTTGAATCTTTAAGACCAAAAACTCTGGGAAACTCAAAGGGCAGTAGCTTTTAACGATAGAAGCAGGAGGGATTTTAAGATTCTTGCCTTTTCGACGTCCAAGGAAATTGTACCTTTGAATGTAGACTTCAAACGAAATTGATTCTGATTGATCAATAGCAGATGTAGACGCGCTGAGCATAATTCTACGTTTAACATTAAAATGGTCAACTGACGAGCTTCTTATTATAAGTTACACGATTTACGATGCTTTTCTTGAGGTATGTGTCGATTTTCGTCGAGATAAATTTTTCATTTCAAATAAAGTACAAAGAAGTCGGTAGGTATTTCTTGTACGTAACGTATTGCACGCTTAACGAATCGAGTCCGCACAATGAACAAGAAGTAGCCTAACGAAAATCAATCTCAGCAGACTGTAGGTCCTGGACGTTTACGACGCTATATTTCGTTGGGGAGCATTCTAACCCCAAAAAACAGGTGCAGTTCAAGCCTTAACATCGTTCTCGTTTCAGCGGCAGCACAGCAAAGCGGAGGAAATTCATTTTCTCGAATTCCTGATCCCTCACCGACAGTTACACGAACGGGAAGAGTCGCGAGATACGAAGAAGAGAGTACAAAGGGCACGGTCAGAGAGAGAAGACGGGCAATGAAAAAAGAAGCCGAAAGAGGCGTAGGCGAAGAGCCGTGTCGAGATGGTGGTGGAAAGTGCAAGCAAGCAAAAGCAAAGAGAGTCTACATCACCTTGCGTTCCACTTGACGGCACTTCTGCGTCGTCGACCGCTGTTTCTTTCTCTTTCCGGTCGCCGGTGCTCGCATCCTCTTTTCCAGCGTTTCGTACTCTCCCGTCGCGACGACGAGCCTCCACCGAGCGCACGAAACTTTCGAGCTTCGAATCGACGAACGACGCGATGGTTTAAGCCGCCTGCCACGCATCGACGATCACGAAAAGACGACGAGTTTCCTCGTTTTCGCCTCTATATCAACCGCAGAATTCTTGCTCTTCTGGCTTTGAATTAAGCGATCGGTTTACCCAGCCCCTTCGCGCGATCTGATTAATCGTTTCAAACTCTGCCGACCAAACTTATAAAACTCGCTTCGTTTTCACTTGTCGATATCTGTGTATTCAACTGATAACACTCACGTGGTCGGCTAACACTTTATTTTAAATAAACATACATATGCGAACATTATTCTCAAAAGAAAGGAAACTGTACATTCCACGTGCTGAAAAGGAACGTTGTCTCGAAGAAAGAAATGGTTCTACGTTTGAATCTAGAGTTCGCTATTGACTGATCTTCGACAGTAAGAATGCTAGGACAATACTATCAGAAGGGATTTCTCATAATCACAGTGAATTGTTCTTCAGTCAAACGTATAATATAAAAGAATACATACAATTTACGAAATCCCATAGAATTGTTCTTAGACTTTGCGATAGCGCAAAAAAATGGTGTCCACAACAGTAAGCTAGCTTAAGATGAAGGAAACTTATGATTATGTGTTTGTACCAGTTTATGGAAAATGTTACTTTTCTACACCTAATAATTTCCATTTTATTCTCACTCGACATTTCAACTTGCTTTAATCCTATTATTCTTCATCTGCTCCCTTCTCTCCCCTTCGTCGATAGAACCTCGCGTTTATCCGAAAAGTTCCCGTTTCACCCTCCACCTCTTTCTCTTTCGCCGCAAGCTTTTCAACATGGCGAGCACGCGTCGATCGGAGAACGAAAAGCACGACGTTACGTGGTCGACGCATTCTTCGACAGTCGCCATCGACCACCGTTTTCTGAGTCTCGCCATGAGCCGTCCTCGGAAAAAGCTCGACGTTCTCGGTCCGAGTGATTTCCTTCTCGATAACGCGTGTCACGTTTCCTGCTATTGCGACAAGGGACTGTTCCCGGAATACCATTATTTCTCGTATTATTTTTCGATGATACGCTCGGTGGATCACGGTGTGGCCGTTAGAGCGAAGTCGTTTCAGACGGAGTTCCAGAAACTTCGACGGATGTACAATTTCGAGAAGAAAAATATTTTCGCGACACGATTCCATCTTGTGGAACAGTCGTACCAACTTGTTTTTCTTCGCGTGATGTACCAAGATACCTTTGGACTGTGGACACAATTTTATTCGTGTAATAAAAGTACTAGTATAATTAGTTTCTGAAGTTTCTTGGTTCAGATGCATCGAAAGATAAACAAAAAAATTGACCAGTAATTGGAGTAATATTTCAAATAGAAATTTTCATGCTGATCTTTGTGACGTACTTTAGAAACTCTAGAATGTACATCTAGTCTAGAATTTGTATTAACTGGAAGCTTATTGCATGACTATGTTATGTCAGTGAAATTCAAGAAAAATCGTGTGCCAACAATTAAAACACCCATGCTCAAATTTGTAGAGATGCTCGTCTATTTGAAATACGAAACTCGTTTCCGAGAAAAACCTGCTCGTTTGCAAAGAGATAAGGGTCACGCATCCGGACAGAGGGCAAGAGTAGTTAAAAATTGCTTTCCTCTCTAGAAGGTATATCCCTAAGAATTGTTCCCGACCCGCCTCTCCATTCACCGATTTCGAATGCAATCATTTTCCTGTTTCCTCCCCTCAGTCAAACGTGCACTGCGCCGTTTCGTGTATTTTTCTTTTCAAACCTCTGTTCCCTTTGACTTTCGTCGACCAGTTGATGGATTAGTTTTGCTCGGCTTATGGAACGACCGCAACTTTTCGTCTTTGAAATGTGTGCGCTCTTTTCGCTGTGTAATTGCTTTTCGATTCTGAGCGAGAAAACCTGCCGTGTTATTTCGCGATTTCACGCGCTACGATCGTTTGCTGTATAATCATCTCACTTTCAAACGCATTTTAAAATATATCTCTTATCTTAGTAAATAGGTAAAATATTGTTACCTAATTATTGAAAGATATTTCAAATACAATGTAAAAATTTCATATTGGATTAATTTCGTTTCAATTATACTTAGCTCAGATTATACGCAGATAGAAGCGATGATATTACGTAAGATCACGAAGAAAGAATGAATTTCATCAGTATTAACATTTCCCCTGTTCACGGAACAGGAATAAATGGCACCATAAGAAGTACACGAGTTTGCGCAGTGCACGAGTGCGCAAGAAACGCGCAGGACCGAAAGTAGCTTGTCGAGTAAACAATATTTCTACTTTACTTACTAAACATTTCTTAGCTCGGCCATAAACTGTTAAGTACTCTCGCAGAAACTCTGTCAATTCGAGAATTTGCTCGAAGGCAAAAGAAACAGAAACGATATCATTTACAGTTGAAACGAGGATTACGATATCGCATTTTTTTCTGGTCAAGAAGACAGGTCAGAGAATCGATTGTCCGTTTGTCCGAGGACATTTTTCTCTTTCGGAGACGAGAAAACAATCCCTTAAGTGGCGCGTTTCCATCAGAGATATTAACGTCACTCACCTGACAGCAGGAAGGAAAGCCGGGCAGGACGAGGCTGGCAGAAATCTGTAACAACACAAGGGAATCCTGAATTATTATACCAGGACGGAACTTTGCTGTCCGGCTTTAATCATCGTGGTGAATAATGACTCGGTTGCGCCTAAACTGGCGTGCTGTTTCTCCCGCTGCTCGTGTGGTCTCGAAATTCGTCGGAAAATTACAAAGACAAATTAGGGGTAAGAATAAACCGAACACCCCTCGTTTAACTGGAATAATTAACACGTTCATGTCTGTCAGGTACTCGTAACAATGCTCCTCACCTTTTATTTTTTAAAAACGTCATAAGATTAAAAGAATCAAAATAGTACAAGGTTCAACATGAAATTTAAATTTGTATTGTCTCGCTGCTGCAGGGGGTAAACATTTTCTATTTGACAATGTTATTGCTGCTGTCGGGACATCGATGCTCATCTTTTATTTTTAAGAAACTTAAAAAAAAAGAATGAATATAATACAAGGTTTAACATGAAATTTAAGTTTAAATTGTCTCACTGCAGGGGGTAAACATTTTCTATTTCACAATGTTATTGCTAATATCAAGTATTCGTGAGATCGATGCTCATCTTTTATTTTTAAGAAACATAATAAGATTAAATGAATGAAAATAATACGGGTCTAACATGAAATTTAAGTTTAAATTGTCTCACTGCTGCAGGGGGTGAACATTTTTCATTCGACAACAAAAATGCTGCTGCCAGGTATTCATGACACCGATGCTCATTTTTTATTCTTAAGAAACATAACAAGATTAAAAGAATGAAAGGAATAGAAGGTTAAACATGAAATTTAAATTTGAATTGCTTCACTGCCGCAAAGGGGTAATATTTTTTATTTGACAGTCGCGTGTAAATTCTAAATTATAACCGCCCACATAAATTGCATAATTTATGTTCCTCTAACGATTCGATCAAAAACGTTAAACACGATCGAGCACGTAAAAACCCGGTGATTAGAGAGAAATTTCTTATCCGGAAATTGTGTGCACGCGCAACGAGAGAAGCCGAAGAATGTCCGGTTACAGCGTCGCGTGCAGTCCGAGCATTAACGCGACGTCGTGTTCCGGTGTGTAGCACACTCGATTTAACTGCGTTTAGTTTTAAAGCCGGGTGCAGACCATTTCCTCCCTCGGCGATACATCGAGTTCCACTTCCCGTTTCCACCTGGCGAACATTAACGCCCGAAGTCCGCTAATGTGCGTTCTCTGTCATGAAAACTGGCTTAAAACCGACCCGACGTCCGACAGTCTGTTTCCTCTCGCGTCATCCTACGATCCGTTTCGAAGGAGCGTACCGGGAGTTAACGGCGATTTTGATCGTTCGTTTCGCTCTGGAAATTTTATCTTCGTCCGTCAACAGCTCGTTCATTAAAAGAGATTAATCGATTCGATTGTATTGTTGTGGATCCCGTAATTAAACCGAAATTAAATCTTTCGTTGACCGGTGTTCCAGTTTCGGGCAAATTAAATTCTCGCCAAAAAGACTTTTAAAAACTGGAACTCTCGTACTTTGAAATTAATCATCAACTCGTACAAATTTGTGACACGTTTACTACCTTATAATCCAAAGAAATATTGATAAAACACAGAGAAATAATAAAGGGATCAACGTATCGAGACTTTCAGATCGAAAGGAGAGCAGGGATAAAATGGCGGACAGCAACGACAGGGTGTAGGATTGACCAAAGTTGTCTCAAAGCACCTTATGACCCTTTATCCGTCCCCATCTCTCGATCGAAACCCCGGGACAAGTTGAAAAGGTGAAAACCGGAAACGGTTCAAGGAAACTGCCAACTCGATTGATATCTGCTGAATGTACGAGTCGATTCGATTCCGGGACCTCCTCGCAATCGTCCTCGGAGGACTTTGAACGCGTCCTTTCTGTGACGTGTACTTTTTCGGCGATGCAGCACGGTATAAAAGATTACACGGGACGTTACGTGCGCGTCAGAGAACTTCTGTTCTCGATTCGCATCGTGGACGAATTTGTTCGCTTCGACGAGGCTGCTCGATGGCCCCGGCGCAATTAAACAAACGGAGGAATGGAAATTATGCCGGTCTCGCGTCTCAGACGACAAACGGGACGAGATGGAAATTCCGCGATCGAAATAATCCGCGACACCTCGGAAGATCCTTCGATGGGAATTCCTGAGGAGCCAGGATGGAAGGCGATTCTATCGCCGACGCGACGGTATGCATCGTTATCGATCAACCAGCCAGCAATGGTGTCGATCGTTCGCGATTCAAGACTTGTTTCACACGGACCTGGAATTTTTACAATTAACGACAATTTTCGTATTTTATTATCACTAAATGGGACCCGTATGTTTTATCATTAAATTGGATTGTGGTCAATTGAGATTAACAATTTATTGATTTTGCACACCGAATCAACCCGGACTACATATCCGATTATGTAATATTATAATTTATTCAGCAATTTTATTGCGTACTGTACTATATCAATATTCACAGTAATCGGTACAAAAGATTTAGTGACCTTGACTGTGATTTTGAATACACTCTTTGCACTTGTAGGCACTTTTGCTGTCGGTAGATGATTTAAAACCTTTAGTTTCATGAATTCTTTCGAGGTCATTTTCCTTTATAAAGTTCCATGTATTAAACCAAATGGTGATTACTGTCTAAATTTTATGCATTCGATTTCAGATAATTGCCTTTAATTTCCGTGTGCGTGCAAGAGGATCCAAAACGTGAAAAGATACGTTGTAGAGTTTAAATTACACGAGCCAATCGATAACGACACAAATTCGAGCAAACGATGTTACCGGCAAACAATCGTTTACAGCCGCAAATTTCGCAGCGACGCATAATTTTCCGTGGAACGAGACGCGTCAGTTATCCGCGGAATTTAAAAAGGCGCTCCCGTTCTCGTTCGAGCCACCATGAAATTCCGCTTTGCTCTCGGTGTGGCCCGTTGCAATTCCAAAGTCTACGGGAGCTTCGAGAGAACTCAGTCTCAGCCACGACGTTTCATGCCGGTCCAAGCTCTCGAGGAATTTTTATTGAACCTCTCCGTAGGGAGAGACAGAGAGAAAGGAGAAGGCGACGTCCCAGCGAGCGATGTCATCGATTTTGCATCAGGAAGCAGTCCTCGATGAAGAAACGCGATGGATCTGACTCGCCTTCCAGACAACTTAATTAAGAAACGTTTAACCTATGCTGACCCGCTGCATCACTCGTCGTACAGGGTGTGACATAAATATCTACGCGATTCGAAGTAATTCTCGGTCAGCAATTTTCGAATTTCTGGTCGGTAGAATTTTAATTATCGAATTGTCGACGGCACGCAATTATAAAGAGCTCGATTGTCGTTGTATAGCAAAATGTCCGCGCCAGAATAAAGCGAAAATTCTTTGACAAGTTGCAATTTACGGCTTTGTTTTCGGTGCATTGTAAAATCGGGGAATGAATTTTTGTTTGCTCTGGCACAGAGAGTTTCGGGATTGTGTGCTTATTTTGGGATACACTGTGTACGCATAGTCGGTGGGTTCCAGGTCGCCCTTTTGCCACCCTTAATAAACGCGTGCTCGGGTCGATGCACCGGGAAACGAGCGAGTTAACTGGGTCACGCGTCGCACGACTCGCCACGCCGTGAAATTAACCCTTCGCGACTACTTGTCGCGTGAAACCACCGCGTGTAATCGAGCAGAAAAAATTTTGACACGCAGCTGAATTTCTGGCCTTCGAAAGGGAAGTCCGGATTTGTTTAGAGGGTGAATTTCATCGAAACGAGGGGTGCGTGTGACCTTCGATGCGCCCTTTTATGGTACTTACGTACTTCTGCAAGGTATATTTATATACTCGTAGGTATATTAGTACACTCTCTACTTGTATTGTATACTGGTACACTCTACATTAATAGAACATCAAAAGAATGTTGAGGACTAATGGAATATGGGGAGATAATAATATTTAAATAAAACTAAAACACAATAACTTTTAAAACAACTAAATGAATTTATTATTTAACACTAGATTTACGGAACCCGTCAAAATGACGGATCATAGATCTCTTATTTTAAATGATAAAATTTATTGAGAAATTTTTGTAAATATATATGTCAACTTTCGTCAAGCTAAAGAATCAATGTCTTAGGTAGTTCACATATCATCCCCAATTTATTTATTCTTCTACTTTAGTTCAAATTTAAATATAAGTGACCATCAAACGTCCGTAAACCTAGTGTTAAGAAAAACGACTTGGAAGGACCTCTTTAAAGTATGTTAATTAAATTAATTTTTAAACCTTGAAATAACGCAATGTATTTTTATACGTGTGAAATTTATACCAAACGGAAAACAACAACGAACAAATATATAGATTTTATTTTTCTATAACATACGAAAGTCTGATCAAAATCGAGCGATATCACATAAGTAATTGATCGACGCACGAATTCGATTATCAACTTTTCGATACAAACATTTATTTTTGCTCATTGAATTTTAAATGAAAATTCAACAAGGACTATCAACGTGGACTTGTATGAAACGATTCGAATGTAATACCTTCAAGAGTTACACTTAATTATACATATGAGACATAATTGCTTTAACACAGGTGGAAATTAAATTCTGCTATGCAGTCTTCAAAATAGTGTTATATGGAACAGTCTCATACATGCACAGGTAAAAATAGTATCATAAACTTCAATTTATCATATCTTTAGATATGAAAATATTCTGAATATTCTTTGGATAAGAATTCATGATACCTTTCAAACTAAATACTAATAAAGAACACGTTAGCGTTTTAATATCAAGAGAATCATGTTAAAAATAAAAAGAATAGAATATGTTTTAATGTTACTTCTCGCGATACAAAATTGCAATAAAAATAGATACAATAACCGGAGAAAGAAGTGCAACTCCTGGGGATGATAACAAGACCTGGGTCTCGAATGGATTAACCAGTAGGCGAGTGAAACGAGTCATAATTTAATTGACGCCTTGAATAAGGTAGGTCCACAGGGAGGAAAATTGCTTGGACGAGTTTAGTATTTAACGCGTCGACTGCCACAATGAAAACGAGCATTTCAATTAGAATTTAATTGTTTCAGTTTACTATTTTATGTTTACCGGCGAGGGTTATCTCCGAAGTCCATGAAAATCAGTATCAACTATTATTGTAGCCATCGAATTAAATTGAATTTGTGATCTGGGTTAATGGTTAAAATCAATTGCTAGGGTTCTCCCTAGGTGCTCTAGTCCCCGATCCTCGCACGGAGAGATAACTCCAAAGAAATTTAACGAGTTTTAATCATCGATGGACTTTAATGAGGAATAATTGAAATAGTTAATTGATCGAGTTTAGCGGGACAAATTGCTGTAACTCGTTTCGTTCGTAGAAGACCGTCATTACGGAGCGTGTGTGTGGAACTGCGGCGCGAACGCAGCGCGATTAATTCGCTTCCTAGAAATCTTCGCGGGAGGCGTAATTAGCGTGATGAATGACTCGTGTTACGAAGAAGCTTGTCTCCATATTTCAAACGGGTCGTCGAAACATTTAGAAATCCACATTCTTCGTGGACAAGCCTCGACAAATCTACGAGCTATTCGAAATCCATTAATTTATCGTCTCGTACTGCCTCATTATTAACACGTTTCGTTACCAACGCTACATTTTATCCTTGCAATTATTTAACTACGACAGCGGGTAACTGAAAGGCTTCCTTCAAACGGGATTCCAGCAGGAAGGAAATTTTCGACAAATTTCCCATTGCGAGACCGCGAAGCACGTGCCGGCCGAAACCGCGAGATTAAAGATTCCCAAAGGTTCGTGGAAACTTTTCGATCGCTTCTTCAAAGGGAGAAGGCAACTCGGAAGGTTACTGGCTACGGGCCAAGCGTGTTTCCTCGGTTTATTTGGCCCCTTTCGATTAATCGATTCGCTTGCGAGCAAGAGTCTTCAGTCAGGCCTCGGGCAAGGAAAATTGAAAAGCATTCGAGGGTTGCATCGAGATTAAGGGCTGGATAACACGCCTCGTGTGTTATCAAGTGGGATGAGATGCTCGTTGAAGATTACATCTGCTATGAAGTACACTTGAACGGGTCTTTCCCCTAGTCAGTGTGCGAGTACCTATATCATTAGGCTCTTCCCACGTGTAGACTGAATTTTTCCAACATCGACAACTGTTATTCGTCGATATTAGTAATAGTACTAGCATTAATAGCTCTTATAACTATTATTTCGTAATTAAAATCAATTTTCTAGGTAAGTTACCTTTCAACAATATTTGAACACGAAAACACGAGTTAACTCGTGATCAACAATGGAACTCAAATGAAACATCCAAGTGTAGAAACCGCACATATTTGTCGTTGCCAACTCAAACACGAGTGCGTTGAAAGAAATTTCGAAAATTCCAGGTAAACTTTCCTGTAGATATTTTACTTTGATCACGTACGAAAGAACGAGTTTCCAAATAGTTCAGCTATCCGACAGAGTTTCATTTCTGTCCGCGCCGTTCAAGGAAATTCCCGATCGAAACAGCTTCAAATTAATTCCCGTGTTATCCCAATATCGTATGCAACTCAATCCCGGTTGCTTGTTGTTCGTAACAACGTCGCGAACACGGGCTTCATTATCGAGCGTAGCCTATGTTCGAATGATCATGCGTATCCCAAGTGCCACTTGCAATTAGCAAGTTTACCTGCTTCATGGTCACCAGGAACGGCCAGTTGAATTGATGTTAAATGGACACGCCGGATGTTGTTACGCTTCGCAAGTCTTGGAAACGGCTAAACGGAAATCGACACAGCTTCGTGCTTACGAACAGAAACACTGCGTTGCCTCCATTAACCGTTGCAGTTTCAAAGAAATTATTACATTCCAGAAACACGTTATTACGTTCGAGTTTATAAAATTATATGTTCTTCAAGTAGAATATGTATATTATGATATTATGAATACAGAATGTCTCGTTTGTAACAAAAAACGCAATTATCTCTTAAATTGTTTGATATTGGAAAAAGTGTTTGTAGCATTGTGGATATGGATTTTGACCTTCGTCTTTTGAATAGAGATATATGTTTCAGGGAAGTCGTGTAAGATTGAAATCTGTTTGCTAGAGTTTAGGAATTTGGGCGGTTGAGAGTTCGGGGTTCGGAAATCTTGGGTATTAGGAGTCTGAAAATTTGAGAATTTGGAAATTTAGGAATTTGGGGGTTTGAGAATTTGGGGATTTTATGATTTGGGAGTTTGAGAATTTGGGGATTTTATAATTTGGGAGTTTGAGAATTTGGGGAATTTAGAATTTGGGGATTTGAGAATTTGGAAATTTAGGAATTTGGGGAATTTAGAATTTGGGGGTTTGAGAATTTAGAAATTTAGGAATTTGGAGGTTTGAGCATTTGAAAATTTAGGAATTGGAGGGTTTGAAAGTTTGGAAATTTAGGAATTTGGGGATTTTAAAATTTGGAAATTTAGGAATTTGGGGGTTTAAGAATTTGGAAATTTAGGAGTTTGGAGAATTTAGAATTTGGGGGTTTGAGAATTTGGAAATTTAGGGATTTGGGGGCTTGAGAATTTGGAAATTGAGAAATTTGGGGGTTTGAGAATTTAGCAATTTGGGAATTTGAAAATTTAGCAATTTGGGGGTTTGATAATTTAGTAATTAGGAAATTTTGGGGTTTGGGAAATTGGAAATACAGGAATTTAGGTGTTTGAGGGAATCTGTGAATTTTTGAGTTAAGAAATTTGTAGATTTGAGAGGTTAGAGCATTTGCAAATTTGTAGATTTGAAGATTTGAGAATTTGACCCTTCGGGCATGTCGAAATTAAAGAAATCAGGAACTCACTTTTGTATATACAGGTAATGAAAATTGGACAAGTTAAGAATTATAAGGTGTTAAAAATTATAGTACTAAGATGCGTATCGATAATAATCTATCCAGATACCGTGAATGAATCGCAACCGAAGCACATTCCCAGTATCCCAATGACCATATAACAAACAAGAAATATACGAGTGGTTCGGTCGAAATCGAGAATCGTTCGCGATCAACCGACGGTCTATTAATTGCTAAATGAACGTTTTACCGTCATTCGACGCTCGTTAAACCGTTAATTCGTAATACCAGACATAATAATGCGACGGGATGAAATATTCATACGAACATCCTCGTCGGCCGGTGGACGATTATTTCGAAAAGCGGAGTGGAAAACGCTGAAGTGGAACGAGTTTTCAGGAGGCGAACGAAATTTAACGTTTTTCCTCTTTCGCGGAAGATTCGCGATGCTCCGGTCCGAAGCCGGGATTATCACAGACGGATTTACGTAAATACCCAACGTTTTCACGATTTTTATGGCTGTGTTACGTTCACGAGAAACAACGCATCGGTGCGCATTAACTGTTTAACGGAGCGATAAAAATGAGGGAATACCCTGTAAAAAATATTGCTCTTTTGTGCTCGAAATTTCTGCTGACTAATACGCGTTTCGCGATTCGAGTTTAAATTCCGCGCCAAATTGCGCTGCAGTTCGTGTCGCGAGCGATGAGCTTTATCCGATATCTACCTTTTTGAATTTGAAATTTGGGGATATAGGGATTTGGAGATTTGGGGATTTGAGGATCTGGAAATGTAGGAAGCTGGGGATTTCGAGTTGCAGAATTTGACAAGTTTGAAATGTGAAAAGCTGGAAAGGGAATTTGGGGAATTGAGAATTGGACGATCTGGAAATTTGGGGATTTTGGAATTGGGGGTTTGAGAATTTAAAAATTTGGGAATTTGGGGGTTTGAGAATTTGTAAATTTAGGAATTGTGGGGTTTGAAAATTTGGGGATTTTGGAATTGGGGGTTTGAGAATTGAAAAATTTGGGAATTTGGGGGTTTGAGAATTTGTAAATTTAGGAATTGGGGGTGAGAATTTGGGGGTCTGAGAATTTGTAAATTTAGGAATTGTGGGGTTTGAAAATTTGGAAATTTAGGATTTGGGGGTTTGAGAATTTGGCGATTTGGATATCTTGGTTTTTAAGGATCTGAACATGTGAGAATGTGGAAACTTAGGAATTTAGGCGTTTAAGAATTTGGAAATTTAGGAATTTGGGGGTTTGACAATTTGGCAATTTGAGAATCTGGAAATTTGGAAATATTAGGGTTTGAGATGTTTGAAAATGGAACTTAGATGTTTGAGAAATTGACTATTTGGGAATCCAGGAATCTGGACGTCAGAGAATTGAAAATTTAGAAGCCTGGAAATTTAGTTGTCCGAATATTTGGTGATTTGGAAATCTTGGAATTTATGAATTAAAAAATTTGAAAATTTGAAGTGTAGAGAATATGTAAATTTCCCAATGTTCCAATTTGAGAATTAGACGATTAATCGTGAACCTTGAGAAATCAGGAACTAAAAAATTCTGTGCATTCGTAAAATGTAAAAATTATCTAAGATTTACAAATACGAAAATAAAAGTTTGAGTCAAAAAATGAATCTTGAAAACGTGAATAAAAAAATTGCAAAATCTACCAAGTAGTTGCAGAAAAATTTCCTCGAACCGACAAGAATTAGAAAGATACGAGCTTCTAGGTTGAAAATAAAAGGCTAAAATGTTAGAAGAAGCGACTCGGTGGATCCAAGAAAGCGGCATTCACAGTTGGAATAAGAAAGTGTAGAAAATTCATGACGGTGACGGATCGTAAAATCGACGCTCGCGAATCTCGTGGTCGGTTCTGAAAGGAGATTGCCGTCGGAGAGACGATAACCTCGGTTTTCATCGATTTGGCCAGCCGCCAAAGGAACCTGCTTTAATATCTCGTGACACGTAGCGTGCGCGAGTATGCACGGGGATACCAGAGAACGAAAGGAGAACAGGTTAGGACCCCGTTTTGACAGCAGCTTGAAATATTACGTAGTTTCTTCGTTGCAATCTGTCGTTACTTATCTGTGGCTCCTCTTCGATAACAGACTTCTCGGTGGCTTCTCGATAATGTACCGTGATCGTGTTCTACGCCATCGCGATCTCGAGTGCGCGAGGCAAGAAACGCGAGCCACTCCTGCTAATGTGACATATACAATCTTCCCAACGTCGATTTCATCGTTGCGAACGGGAAAGTAAGATTCTTGACAGCTTGTGTGGTAGATTTTTGAAATTTCGGAATGCGTTGGAAGTATTCGTGTTGCGAAACCGATACACGTGTGGATGTCATCGCGACGTATATTTATCACATCTCTGTATTCTTGAGTTTGCACATTACTGGATCTCTAGATATACAAGTCCTTAGATTTTTATATTCCTAAATACTCAAGTCTCTAGATTTTTGTATTCCTAGATATTTAAGTCATTAGATATCTACATTCTTATGCATACATACATTCAGATGCATTTCTGAATACCTATATTTCCAGATCTCTACTATCTGAGTCTAAATTCTTAACTACATCACCAAATACGTTCTAAATGCGTCACCAGGTCACTACATTCTTAAATACTTATGTCTACAAATTTCCAGATACCTAGATTTCTACATCCTCAGATCCAAACGTCCTCTTACGTTATTTTCGAATATGTTCCCAGACATTTACAACTTGAGATCTCTACATTCCTATATCTCTACACTCCTCTATATCTCCACATCTCTACAACCCTAAACACCTCTGTTTTCAGATCTCCACGTCCCTAAATACCCATATCTCCAGATCTCTACAACCTTAAATACGTGTATCTCTAGATCTCTACATACCCGTAACTTTACACTCTCAGACCTCTAACAGGTTAGTCTTTATACTCTCGAAATCTCTGGATCTGAAAATATCCAGGAGTCTAAATCTTCGAATGTCCACATCCTCAGGTTCCTATATTTTCGCACATAGTCCCCAGATACTGCTCCAGATCTCTACATCCCTAGATCCCTGAATCCTCAAATCCCTCCATTCTCAGATCTCTCCATTTTCCTCTATCTGCAGATCGCTTTATCCCCCGAATCCCTCCATCCTTCAAATCCTACACCTCTAGATCCCTAGTCACGTTATTTTAAATACTCTCATGACCCAAATTGCAAATAAAACGAAGACTTTTGTGAATCTGGAATTCAAACTTAGAGAGACTTCTAAATTTTTAATCGAAAATTCTTCATTTTCATGTTTCTTACAAAATGAGGATTACATGATCATTTGAAGATAATATGAATGTCCAATTCCGTAGGTCCTCACGCATGTCTCTACTGTATATCACTATTCAGCACAGTTTCAAAGTTTACAGTTAGTTTGAAATAAAGTACAAACACCTGTACTTAACCCGTTCAATTATTCGCAATTTGTTTCTGCAACGCCGACTACATAGTTCCAGAACCGTCGAAACAACATCGGCATAAATTTTTCCAAGTATTCCGTTCGCAAAAGAGGAGGCAACAATACAATATTGTTGAAAATGCAAGCAATTCAGGAACAATCGCAGACGTTCAGGGTTGGCGAGCGATACTCGTTTATTTCGCATTCCCCGTTGGTCATGTTCCGCGTTCGCACACATTGTTTCCGTAGAATGCATCCAGGAGAACGGAATCAGCGTATATTCGCGATCGTGCGCGTCTTTCCGCGCCCTTCTGTCCGCTCGCGCCTCCGGGGCTGCCCGGGTAGCCGGCGGCTGCGAAATTTTGTTTAGAATTTTTTTGCCGAGAGAAGTTGAATCAGGTTACCTCGGGGTTTAATTACGCGTGCCACGCAGCTCTCTCTCTGGGATGCTTAATTCTCGGAATTTTCCGCTGGACACCGCTGAAACTGAATCTTCACCCTCGCTCGCGGTTAATTACAATCTGACCTTTGATCTCGCGAAACGAGCCCGCTCGTACTTCTCTTAATTTCGTGTCTCCTTTTGTCCCTTTTCTCCAGACTTTTCCCGAAACATTCTCCGCCAGATTTTTACCGCGGCGTTGTTCCTCGCCGTTCACTTTGCGCTCCTCTCGTAAATACGTAATGCAGTTTGCAATTAGGAAATTCGCTAATACGGGCACCGCCAGTTTCGGAACTTCCAAACTTATGACTTGCCAACTTCCGAAATTTCTAATACGAGTTATAACAGGTGGCCTTAGAGTTATAACAGGTATCTTGCGAGGACCTGCCTCTAATTTAAACCACCGAAAAATTGAAATATAAGCTACGTGCACTTCGGCACTGTACTTCCTCTCCATTTCCGAAAGTTCAAACGTTACATCGGAGAGAACGCAGTAAAGGGATGTCCACACGATTTTTCCCACGCAGACATTCCTGCGCTGACCTCTGTAAGCGAGTTAAATATACAGAGTTTAACTTCTTCGCAAATTTTATTTCCTGCACCTCTTTGACGTTTTTTGTGGGTTCGTAATTCTGATCTACTTTCGGCGACGTGTCGCGCGATCGTTTAACGAGTTCCCACGCGATGCCTAACGCTCCCGGGAGGAGTAATCAGCGTGATAGTTCCGCAATTCCCGGAGGTCCAACTTAAACATAATCACGGCTCGGATTTTCCGCGAAACATCCGTCAGCTTTGATCTCCTTTCGAGGGAAGTTTCGCCGGAGGACGATTCGCCGCGGGTGATGGACGGAAAAATCTAGCTTCCGCGAGACGAGGAATTCGCTCGCGCTGTCAAAGACATCCCCGAGGGTCCATTAACCTTACGCGAGGGCTAAACGGGACGAGGGAAAAATAAACAGACGCGAGATAGCCGAACGAGGGGAACGAACGGAGAGCCGCGGTCTAGAGAGAGAGAGAGGGAAATAAGCAGCCGAGGACGGCGATAGCGTGTCTGGATATCGATCCTGGCTTCCGGGATGTTACCACCGTGCCCCAGCTTTCAATCCCTTCGCGTGTGTGGTCCGTATGCGTTTGGATCGTGTAAATACACGCGTGCTATGCCGGGGGTGCACAGATCTACCGAACTCCTCGATGCAGGTTAGATGCTGGTATCTCGCTCACCTGCGCACATGCCTGAGTTGCGATATTTATTTTTTTTAGGGCGATAATTTGCAACAGTATCAGAGTCGGCCCTTACCGGTCCGACCTTAACCGGTCTCGTATTTTCACTGCAACTGAATTTTAGGTTCAATAATCTGTATAATCAAGAATCTGAAAATGTGCTTACTATTTTAACTTCCTTTAGTTGCCTAGTTGTGGCAATAATTAGCTAGCTAAAGATGACTACCTAGAAAATTATAGATTAAGTTAAGATAGCTTGGCTTTTAGAAACCCCCTACTTGTTCATTCTTAGAGAATTTGAATTTTATACGCAAACTTTAAATAATAAAAATCCAACTTAAAAGTGACGTCCGAAAACGGACATTTTCCACCCCATCGGTTCGAACAGTCGGTAAAACCAAAGTTATAGGAATTTTCTAGCGGGGAATGTTTGTTCGACACACGATAAGCCATTATGCAAGAAAGTGGATGACACGGAAGATCGATGTTCTCGTTATCGGTGGAAAACGGTAAAAGCAAAGTTTCGCGCGGTTGACAGGACACACCGTCGAGTTTTCCCGAGTTTATAGGTCGACGAATTTGTCATCGAACAGATTAGCGGAGGCGTTCCGACCGGGACCGAACGGTTTTTCGATTCCCATGGCGCTCATTTTCCCCCGTGTCGGGCGAAATCCCGAGGAAACGACCACCGTCGTCACCCTTTTGCGAAGTAAATCGAGGTCGAGGCACCGGGGGTAGTAATAGCCTGCAGGACACTTCTCCTTCGCGATTCGATTTAGCCGTTTGTATTGTTCGTGCCAATCCGATTGGATAGCGGGGAACAAAGACGATCGTTCCATTTGCTCGCGCTAAAAAACTGACAATACGAGAACAAGAGCAAACAATGGCCACCTCTCGGCAAATTTTCATTATGCTTCCGGACGATACGCTTCTCCCAGAAGACCGGTAGATAATTCTGTAAGGCGATTGCACGGAAATAATTTGCATAATTTCAATTCGAGATAGCAATTATTAAATTTTAACTGGAAATCTTTCGGGACGAAAGGAATTATGAAGTTGGTGGATGCGCAGAAAGACAGGATCTTAGAAATCCCCGGGTTCCTCCGTGGAACACCCTGTATAAAAGTGTTCAATGACTCGTGTAATGAAGCAAATTGAAGTTCGATCGAACGAACTGGGTCAAAGTTTGAGTCGAATCGAACGCGTCGAAGTATCAGCCAGTCTCACCATCCGAATTCCGTATTCTACTTTCTATAATACTGCAAATTAGTTTACGAATTTCAACGACGTCGATTCATCGAGTCAGAAGAACGGGTGAAATATTTGACTCGATTCGACGCAAATTGTGGCGTCCCTAATGGACTACTTAGATGTTGATACGATTATATCGATCGGAAATACCCTGACAGGAGTTACTCAAAGGCAGATTTTATATTCTATAACTATTACAGTAACATAGTTTTATGTAGAGTAGTATTTTATGTGGGAGAATGTAAAAACGATGGTCCGTTTACCGATGGTTTCCTTGTAGTAGAAAAAGAAAAGGGCGATTTTTGTTGAGAAAAAGTTCAGAGTTGAAATGAGAGTTAAAAGTGTCGCCGAGTTGTAACAGGAGTTGAAAGTGTCGCTGAATTTTAATGAGACTCGAGATCGTCGCTGCACCGTGAAAAAGATTTGTTGTTACATTATACACAGTTCACTGTAATTTACCTTTGATCATAAATTATATTTTCACGTTTGATATTAATGCTACGCCGTATTACAGGTCTAAAGAATAAATTCGCGATCGTACAGTCAGGAATGTTTTTCCCTCGGTTTTTGAAATATAGTATCTTTTTCACCGAACCGAACAGCGAACTTTGCACCTTCTGACCGGGCGAATTCGAGGTGTACGATCCGTGCTGTACAACAAAAAATAATCACGAATTTCCGGAATGCCGGACGGCAAAACGTGGGTAACTCCGAACCGAAAGTTTTCCCCATTAACGTCTCGTTTTTGCGGACGTGGAAGCCCACTCGACGCGCGCAACCAGAAAAGATGCATACCGATGCAGCACCGCTAAATAAAACTTTTCCTCCTTTTTTGTGCTAATTTGCTCGTTAGAATAATTAGAATGACCGGACGTCGAAATGTTGCCGGTTGCACCGTTTCCACTTTATACAACCTTTTTCCCTCTACAGGACGCTTCAAAACAAACTTCGCTGAAAATACTGCTGCAATTTTACGAACGCAACTATACTCTCGAAAATGTAGATTCAAACTCTTTCAGCATTGGAATTTTTTAAAATTATGAGAATGTAGATTGAAACTCTTTGAACATTGAAACTTCCAATAATTACGAAGATGTAGATTCAAACTCTCCCAGCAATCTGTGAAAATCTCAACCTAGAAATAAGGCGATTCAAAATAAATACAGAAATCGATGCAACCATGTTTGTTGCAAACGATTATTTAAATGTAGGCCACAGCGAGAATCACGACTTTTCAACGGTAAAACGTATTCTTTATTTTAACATGCTCTGATGGCTTGACGATGTAAACGTATCTCTGCTTTTATTTCTACAAAATCAATATTTTAAATTGTCACGTCGTACTCAATTACACATTTGATAATCGATGCAGCGTTGCATATCGATTCCTCGTGTGCAAACAATATTTAACCGGATGATTCAGGGAATGATGTGTGATCAAGTGAAAACAAAACGAATCTAAAGCTTATACTTTACAGACTACATTCAGGATTTAAAGACTTATTCCATGATACGTTATACCTGTTACTTGCACTATAATTTAGGTGCAGAACTAATGACTACTTTGAAGGTATTTTTGTTGCCAGATATCAACCTTAAAACATTTTAGTTAAGTTTGCTGAAATTGATCATGGCTGAAGTACGAGTACTTCATCATGTGCGTCACGAGTGCGTCACGAGTCAGACTAGTCAAAATAGTGCAAGATGTTAGAAATCTCTGACTTGAAACCTGCATCATCCATCTTTCTGCTACCACGTTTACTTTCGATATCGATGTTGCACAGAATTCAACATCGAAGAGACAAACATTGCGTAAAGTAACCTAACCTAAGAACGAAGTCCTCGAACTGCGAAACGTTGTCGGGAAGGCAACTTTGTGCTTAAAAGTCCATAAATCCGTGGAAGGTCATAGATAAAGAAAATATTACGATTGCGAGTGCATTAGCACATGTACAGGGAAACGCACTTTGTCCGTTTCGGTCTATTTCGATATTAACCTCGAGTGAATTAGCAAGCGAATCGGCAACTGTTGCAACGACACAAGTTTCACCTCAGACGATGGTCGGCAAAGGGTCGAGCCGGTGAAACGGAAGACGAAGCGGGGTGGTTAAGGGAGCTCACAAAGCCATTTCTGTCGAGAGGGAATAGAGGCATGCTCTGTGCTCTCAGACATCGTCAAGCTGCATTATGCGCGGTGCACGCGATGCGTATAGACTGCCCAGGGCCGTATAAATCGAGGTATTACGATCTCCGGCCACCGTTTTCCATCCCCTTGGATTGCCCCCACCCGTTTCTCTAGTGTGCCGTGTTCTTCTTCGTCGCGGTCAAATTCGTTGCGGAGAAAAATTCGCGAGCAGCTTCTGGGTCGAGTGAACAACCTCGGAAAGAGAGCCTTTAAAGGAATGCCGAACCGGTCCTTTGCAAATAGCGAGGGTCCTCCGACCGACCCGAACGTCGATTCGACCCTTCGATCCTTTTCATCCGCCTTCCTAATCATGTTCCTCCTTCACGTTCGCAAACTAGACAGGCAAAATATTTGCTGAATCGAATTGCTGGCTCCGAACTGAAATCTTTTCCGACCGACTGCTCTGATCGTTAACTCCTCCATGTGCAAGAGATACTTTGTGAACTGCAGTTCAAGAACTACAGCAGAACCGAAGTTTAAGGACTACAGTTCAACTGTAGTCGAAGCAACCACAGCTGAACTGTACCTGTCTTCCGATACGAGATACAAATTTTTCTTTAGAATATGAAAAGGAGTAACTACAGTAATATTGCCTGTGTTAAACGTGTAATAATAATCGGAGATAATGAACAACTCTTACAGTTTTTTGAACTGTAGTTGAAGTAACCACAGCTGAACTGTACCTGTCTTTCGATGCGAAATACAAATTTTTTTTTAGAATATGAAAAGGAGTAACTACAGTAATATTGCCTGTGTTAAACGTGTAATAATAAAAGGAGATAATGAACAACTTTTATTGTTTTTTGAACTGTAGTCGAAGTAACCACAGCTGAACTGTACCTGTCTTTCGATGCGAAATACAAATTTTTCTTTAGAATATGAAAAGGAGTAACTACAGTAATATTGCCTGTGTTAAACGTGTAATAATAAAGGGAGATAATGAACAACGCTTACAGTTTTTTGAACTGTAGTCGAAGTAACCACAGCTGAACTGTACCTGTCTTTCGATGCGAGATACAAATTTTTCTTTAGAATATGAAAAGGAGTAACTACAGTAATATTGCCTGTGTTAAACGTGTAATAATAAAGGGAGATAATGAACAACTCTTACAGTTTTTTGAACTGTAGTTGAAGTAACCACAGCTGAACTGTACCTGTCTTTCGATGCGAGATACAAATTTTTCTTTAGAATATGAAAAGGAGTAACTACAGTAATATTGCCTGTGTTAAACGTGTAATAATAATCGGAGATAATGAACAACTCTTACAGTTTTTTGAACTGTAGTTGAAGTAACCACAGCTGAACTGTACCTGTCTTTCGATGCGAAATACAAATTTTTTTTTAGAATATGAAAAGGAGTAACTACAGTAATATTGCCTGTGTTAAACGTGTAATAATAAAAGGAGATAATGAACAACTTTTATTGTTTTTTGAACTGTAGTTGAAGTAACCACAGCTGAACTGTACCTGTCTTTCGATGCGAAATACAAATTTTTCTTTAGAATATGAAAAGGAGTAACTACAGTAATATTGCCTGTGTTAAACGTGTAATAATAAAAGGAGATAATGAACAACTTTTATTGTTTTTTGAACTGTAGTCGAAGTAACCACAGCTGAACTGTACCTGTCTTTCGATGCGAAATACAAATTTTTCTTTAGAATATGAAAAGGAGTAACTACAGTAATATTGCCTGTGTTAAACGTGTAATAATAAAGGGAGATAATGAACAACTCTTACAGTTTTTTGAACTGTAGTCGAAGTAACCACAGCTGAACTGTACCTGTCTTTCGATGAATACAAATTTTTCTTTAGAATATGAAAAGGAGTAACTACAGTAATATTGCCTGTGTTAAACGTGTAATAATAAAGGGAGATAATGAACAACTCTTACAGTTTTTTGAACCGTAGATCAAGAACTACAACAGATCTGAAGTCGAAGGACTACAGTTGAACTGTAGTTGAAGTAACCACAGCCGAACCGTATCTGTAATTTCGATGCAAAATACAAATTTATCTGCAGGGTATTAAAGGGAGTAAGTAAAAGATTGCCAGTGCTAGTCGTATAATAATAGGAGGAGATAATGAACGATATCGAGGAGTAATTTCTTTGGAAAGTTCTTAAAGACAAACGGCCGTTGCGTTCCGTTTTTTTCTCTTCTTGTAAATTGAATCGAAGGGGAGGAAGATAAATTCGATAAAACTGCATTATCGTCCGCGTGATAGTAGCCGAGCATAGTTCTTGCCCGGCAACTTCCTAGTTTCCGGAACATAAATCCCGTAGAAAGAGATTTACCGCGACGAACACGAGGAAATCGAAGATTTCTCTCGCGTCCTCGCTACGTATCTTCCCCTTAACGGGAAGCTATAATCATTAAATTGTGCTTCCATTCGGTCATTGGTCGCGGCCAAGAAACCGTCAACGATAAAACTAAAAGATCTTGTAACGGCATCTATAAAAGTCTCGAGCTACGTTTCGCGCGAGTTATTTTATTTCTGAAACATGCGCTAATTATCATATCAGAAATGTACGCATCGAACATGACCCAACCGTAATTCGCTTCGATACGAAATATCATAAAATGGAAGGAATCATACGGCGAGTAATAAAAGTGAACTTATTGCTTCATTGCAGTCAGCGAATAATTAAAACCAGAACTCGTCGATGGAATTATCAATTATTCTTTTATTGATTCATTGATTTCCGTTAACAGCATGTAAAATTTTCAATTGATTTCTTTTTCGATATTACGAGCTTAAAAATGGTAAGGGGATTAATTAAGCACGGAAGAATATTATTTTCGTTAATATTCTGTAAAATTGATCAGATGTCAGTTTCCTTTTTCTTCGTAAAAGAGATAATTAATTCACCGTGTGAAAGTAAGAAATTATCGAGAATATTTCCATTAACAGTTTGTAAAATTGTACAAACGTCAGACTTTATTTCGTTAATATTACATTATTTTGATTCGCGATAACGCGAGTTATTAAGAATATTAAATTCCAACGATTGTGCAGAGCTAATATTGTATTACTCTTTCTAATAATTTCAGTAAATTGAATTAAATGCATATTATTAACACAAAAGATACAAAATCTTTGTGCACGTGTCTTTTATTAATTATCCGATATTATTCCACGGGAGACATCAATCACCGACAGCGAACGCAACGCAAATTTATTAAAGATCCCCGTTCGAAAAGCGTGCCTCCACGTTTCGCTTCGATCGTCCAATAACGAGCTCCCCAAAATTAATTAGAAGATTACTGGTCCGAAAACGAGCCGTCGAGAGCGATTTGATCAGTCATTTCCCGTACGCACAGGCTTATCGTTCGCGTTAACTCTAGATTACCAGGCTCCTAGGCCAGCGAAGGAATTTAATTTCCAAGCCTGACGACCGACACGTGTCGATGATTGCTAGGAAAATTTCCTCACCCGTTCTCGTCCTCTAATTCGTCGCCACTCATTTTCTCGGCAAAGACAAAGATCGAAATAGGGGTTCGTCCGCATAGTTTAAGACGCCAACCGCTCGGAACAGCGACACTATCGAGTTTCTCGTGCGAGAAGTTCCAGGTAAATGGATGGAAACTGTATTAGGGCTAAGTAGGTGCCCGAAGATTCGAGAAACTGTTGTAATATTAATTTGCCCTTCGAACACGAGAGTCACCACGGTTCGGAAATCTTCTTACGGTATTACGAGATCCTTCGTCGAGATTACAGAAAAAAAGGGATCTTCCGATAACGACGGAAAAATTCGAAAACTTTCGTAGCATGATCGAGGGGTAATTGGATCGTTGAAGTTGTTCGACTTCGTAACTCGGATTAAAGGAATACGGGTGGCGGCAATTAAAACCGAAGGTTATTGATAAAAAGCGAGTTGCTATACACTAGAGAGGACGATGTAATACCCGAATGAAAGATGAAAAAGTGAACGGGAAGAAGCACGCTTTGCGAGAGTGCTTTCCAGGAGTGTTGTTCGGAAAAAGCTAACGAATTAAGGCGATCTCGAGGGTTCGTTCTTAGCCGATGTTGCGAGCACTTCGCCTCGGATAGATGCTACTCAATCTCCACTTATTACCAGGCTTCTCCCGGTTAAAACACAGTCCGAAGTGGCTATAAGATCCACGACTCTGGAATCGAAGTTTGTAATCATGGCAGGTCGAAAAAGAGAGAAAACGAGAGGAAGGAAACGGTCCAACGATCACCGCGAACGTAACACGGCACTCGAAACCCTCTTACCAGACCGGCTCGATAATCGAAAGTTCGACGTATACTATTCCTTAAAAGCTTTACGCGTTCTCCATTTACGGCCAGATCCGAGCAGATTCGCCGAGGATCAGGACTGTAAATCGAGCGAGCAACCAGCACCGAGGAGCCCTTTGGTTTCGTAGATTTCCGGCGTCGTTCTCGAGTTTCCTGGACCGGAAAAGTTCTTCGGCACGAAGAAAAGATAAAAGCGGAACGGTGTACACGCTCGTCGAGCCGCGACGCGGTGTAAACTTGGGAGGAAATTAATTGCCGAAGCCGAAGGCGAAGTTCGTGCCAGCATCGGGACGGAATTACGATTCCCTCGGGGGTCACCGGCTTCGCGACCAAACAGTTCCATTAATTAATGAAACGTAATTCCACGATCGAAACGGATATTCATAATTTCCATCGTGTCCTCTCGCTGGATCAAACTTCGCTACGTTTTCTCGTCTCGACCTCGTCAAATATCAACCGTTTTTCCTGTGCCACCGGCTCGCCGAGAGACCCGTAAAATACCCGGAGACCCGTGGCAATATTTCTATTGCCCGGATCGCGATATTGCTTTCGATCCGTCCTCGTCCACGAAGAAAATACTAGCCAATGGCTTTCAGGATACGTATTGCCGCTTCGTGGAAAGATTACTACGTTTTTTCGCGATGATGCGCTGCTTTATTGCTGACTGCTTTGTTTTCCAGAAACAACGGATCCGCAATTTTTATTCTCCCGTTCAAACGGATTTTCATCCGCTGAACTTATTGCGTTCGCCTCCGAAATACCAAAATTATTTTCCGATATTTAGCGATCTGTATTATCCGCTGTACTGCTTCGATTAAGTGGTATTTTTAGCAAAATCAACGCAGAAGTGCTCGTACCATGCACTTCCCTAATTTCACTTTAACTTCTGAACTAAATCGAGTTAACTTAACGTTCCAAATTTAACATGATATTCGACCAAAGTTTATAATCTTCCACGATATACAAATTCATCAACCCTCCAAAAAGTGTTTCAAAGTATCAAAAGTACTTTTGCTGTCAGCAGCTGGCAGCTTCAAAATCTTTCGGTCGAAAAGTTTCATATACTGAGTCTATTTATACTATGTGAGATGTGTTACAAACGAGGTAACTAACTTTTCCTCAACTGATTTCCAAAAAGGAAAGCTCCTTCGAGGACGAGACCCAAGTCAGAGTGGTCTAATAAAATTGTCAGCAGGTACCTCTTAGGCCCCAATCGACATTATAGATTTCCTCTTCTCTACTGCGGATTTCAGATGCCCAATGCCAGAGATACAATACTCATTAGTCAATGATCAGACAAGTCATCTTACGAGTGCCATAAATCATTGGAACCTTGAAAGCTAGGAAAGCTTCCCTTTTTTCTAAACAGTAATTTCCTGTTCGCAACTGTCGACGGGTAAAACGAATCGCTAGAGTGGCGAGGCTGGATTCTTGCCAAGATGACGAGCGTTCTTGGTAACGCTATCGGATCGATCGATGTTATATAGATTCCAATCTGACCCGCGTACCGTTATATTAAAATGCAAAACTTGATGGAACCGATCGGGAACAGGAGCAGGTTAATCCTCGGTTTTAAAAGCGAAGCGATAATAATTGCGAGCGGTTGTTTCTTTCGGGAGATATTCGACGCGTCGGGACGCTTTGAACGCCGGAATTTTCCTCGAAAAATCCATATAGGGGCGCGTATAACGTCGCGACGCTCTCGTTCGGATGAAAACTCGTGCGTGCCAGTTGCTCCGTGAATTTCTACCCGTGAAAATTGCCAATCTACCCCGGCTCTTTACAGAGATACGACGGAGTTCGAGATAAGACGCGTTTTATTCTTTCTTGAAAAGCTTGTTTCGGTAACGTCGTCCTCGTTGCATTTGCATCCGCTACGGATCGCTCGTTTCGCGCCGCGATATTCTTCCCTTTGCATTCAACTCCTCGTACTTTAATCATACAACGATGTTTACGCTCCTTACAAGATATTTTCTTTATTAAATTGTTGCGATGTTACTTCTCCGCCGAATAGTGTCGCCAGGATTTGAAACGGTCGGAGAGATTTACAAGCTGGTATTGCACGGACGGTCATAAATCGCGAAGACGATATTGCAGACAGGAAGTTGAACAGCAGGGACCATTCGATTCAAACTTGTATGGAAATTGCAGGGAAACATGGATTCGATACGATTTCCTTACGAGCATGTTCCTCTCGACGGAGATTCGATTTCTATAAGTCGGATTCTTCGACAGATTTTTTAACTATCATAAATATTAATGTCTTTGGTCGCGTTGAACTTTGATCAAAGTTAAAAAATACAGAGTCAACTTGATATTAAAAAGTACACATGTGTGAATGCTTTCAAACTTCATCGATCAAATGCTGCATATCATCAATGACACATTTGTATACATATATTACCGTTGTTATTATAAATACTTTCAGTATGTATATAATTGGTGCAGATTTAAAACGAGCGAAATACAATGATATTAAATTATTAAATCAGTTCTAACTTGAAAAAGTCCCTGAATAACCTGGCATAAAAACTTGACCAACGATCAATTTTCTGCTTTGAAATGACCAGTGCACACGTTCAACAGCATACGTCATGTCGCAAGAATAATTTGAATGACCAGCATCGATTTTCATAATTTAATCAATCAAAGTCACAAACACGAATGACAAAGCTTAAAAAATGCGAAAAATATTCTCCTTTCTGCCGTTTCTCACGCTGTAACCACGCAAGTTATCTCATTGACAATGCATCGTTCGTACGTATATACACATATGTACCATATTCGCCAGAGGCACGGATTAATGTACTCCGGTCGGTGGCGTGTGCGCGCGTGTGTACAACCCACACACGAATCGGTTGCTTTAATTAAGTAGAACTTGTACATACACAACGACGAACGAATGTTCGCGGTTTTTGTGTGCGACCATCGACGAGTACCGTGCCTTTCCTTAACGAAGCCAATCTCAGAGTTCGTCTCGGGGTCAAACGAGATGCAAGAATGACTTTACGAGCGGTTGCAGTCTGCTTCAAGATGGCTGATGCGATTGATCCTCGCGAGACATCGTTGCAGACTTTACAGAATACTCAAATTTGATTATCTATCACATTTTGTTCTTACGTGTTTATCACACATTCTTGGATTGCTGTATTGTGTAGTTAAGTCTCTAGATTCTTAGAGTTTTATATTATATTATAATAGCAGATTTCTATATTCTTGGACTGTTATATATCTGAGCCACTTTATTCGTGGATATAGGGTTCTACGTTTTGAGATCCCTAAACTTCGTACATCCATTTTACTAAATTTTTGTGGTATCGAATATCCCTGAATCCCTATAACCTCAATTTCTATATCCTCAAATTGCTATATCTATCTCCAAATCTCTGTGGTCTCAAATTTCTATACCCTCAAATCCTTCTATCTCCAAATTTCTATGTTCCCAAATTCCTACATTCGAAATCATGAAATCTGTATATTCTTATGTCCTACATTATTGTACCCCAAATTCCTAAATTCTAATATTTCTATATTTCTTGTTACATATTTCGACTTATCCTTCAATAGTACACCACAGTATTCCAATATTTCTGTACGCTGCATCAAAATCCGAAAATTGCAGTATTTGTAAGTTTTCTATAAGAGTACGTCTCCATTGTAGCGTCAGAACGATTCATAAACAAGATTCACGAAAGCTTATCCGGTGCCTACCGAGCAAATCAAATTACAACGTTTAACGGTAGCTCAAAGGCAGGGTGTAATTATTTGCGTCGTAATTGTAGCTCTCCGTAGCACGAATTTCCATAGCTATTTTCTAGACGGCCGCATTTTCCTCTTTGTCATCGCGACGTACAATCAAGTTCATTTTCGAATCAACGTCCGCCCAGCTGGATCAAAAAGCGTGGATCGTTGCGAGTCGACGGGCGGTATGTGCGAAGCCAGCGAATGTAGGAATGTTTGCGTGGCCGTAGTTTAACAAAACTCGCCGTGCAACAAAGCGATCCGCGCCAATCCACGCGCCGAAATATCTGTCGCCACGGCACCGCCCAGCGATGCACTTTTTCCGCTTCCGTTTCATACGCCCACCTACACAATACGTGCCGGCTGTGTGCATCGAGCAGGAGAATTAAAAAAAAAATCTGTTATCGAGCACCGTGCCGGGTAAAAGTGTTTGTATCTGTCCGGATAGATTTTCATAGAAACGCGAGATATCGCGATAGCCGGCGATAACGTTAGATCAATTCCTATGTACTTGCCAAATGAAATTGCGTTCCCAGAGAAGTTATTCCCTTTCCCATACGGATTAAACGGAAGATGACTTCTGACAAAGATTTCAATCTTGGCAGAATTTGGAAATTCGACGACGAAAGAATTCTTGTCTTAAATTCTTTATGTACTCGAGGGATGAAGTTGAATCGGAGAATTTATTTTTATAGAGATGCAACGATCTCTGACTTTTTTCCATGCGCTCAGAGAGTGAAATTTTTAGAGAATTTCAACGACGAGGAAAAAGAGAATTTTGAAACGATATTTCACGGTTGATACCAGAATATTAAAAATGTTGCGCATAGTTATTATATTAATAATTATACGTAGAACGAAAGTAACCTTTTGCTTGCACAAACGTTTCCAGGTAATTTGTTTTTCATGCCTCCACATCCTTCCACATTCGTTGGCAGAGAGGTAAATTTGTGCGATAGCGTGCTGTAGGTTAGTAAAAAGCGAGAACGTCGAGAGCTTAGAGCAGCTCTATCAACTCGGAGCATGATGAAGCGACGGTTCGTGCGCCACATTCGACCAGCGTCATTGCCCAAATTTTCAAATCCCTGACCTCCGTATATAGAGCGGTCACGTGTGGTTTAACCTTCCGGTATGCCGGCAGTGATTTTCATCGCTCCTTTTCACTAACGGAAGATGTAAAACGAAATTTCTACGATAACGCGCTATAAAGCGGCGCAAATCTCGGCGAGATTGTTTCAGAACGCTAAAAGTTACCCGCGAGCTCTATCGTTTAACCTTTCGCGGGTTTAATCGCAATTTTCATCGTTCCACATTCGCTTCTTTCGAACGTGGGTCGCGTTAACATTGAAATATCGTGCGCGATGTTGAGCAATTACGCGATCGATACGGTAAGCCGGCACGTTATTCCGGTCAGAGCCGCGATGGAAATTCTCTGATGGACATTCGCGACGGAAGATCGCGATTAACTCGTTAAGAAATTGCAGGATGCGAAATCGTTTGTTCGAGACTTTATCCGATGGTATCGCCGGAGTAAATCTCACGAAATGTCAAACAGTTTTATTTTTCCTTGCACGCCGAGGCAGAAATCCCGCGTCACGGAAATTGTTTATTTCAATTTGCTCGGTAATTGTTCGACACGGTGTAATTTTTGCCGAGAATTTTCTTCAATTTCATCCCCATTTGCAGAGCGAACGGAAGACGAAGAGAGGGGAGGTAGGATAATGCGTATACAAATGAGACAGAATGTAATTTAAAGTTCTTCTTTCTTACAATACACGCATCAATTTCCTCCGGCTTCATTGCTCGTGACTCGCACAGTGAGACTCTTCGCGAAATGTCGCTTACTCTCGCGCGACATGCAAATGACATTTTCATAAGAATCATCCTCTTGTTTTCGAAAGTTAACGAATAGTTTGTTATCTCGACTCCGGGGAATCGCTGAAATAGCAACAATTTCAATTTCATTTCAGACTCCGCCCACTGCTCTTCTTCGAACCAGTGCTTCTCAAATCTTCTTCGTTTCACGTCTTCAGTGGATCAACATTTTTCTGTAATTCTAATCTAGCCACATAGGAACCTGAAGATCTAAGGATGAACTTAGAGCAACAGACATTGAAAAATATAGGAATCCAAGGATGTGTGAACATGTTCAGAGTTGTAGGATTTACGTAGACACTGAAGCATCTAAGTATCTGCATACCTAAGTACCCAGGTAGCTTCACATCTAAATATCTGGCTATCTACGTATCTTCATATCTGAGTATGTAGGTATTTAGGTATCTAAGTATCTAGGTAGCTTTATATCTAAATATCTGGGTATCTACATATCCTCAGATCTGGGTCTCTAGGTTATCCAGCATCTAAGCATCTAGGAATCTGTGGACCGAACGATGTAGAAATTTGAGTTTGGGGATCTAGAAATATAAAAATCCACTAATATAGCAATCTAGTGTTACCATAATCTCTATAAATACTTTATAACGATTATCCAAGAAGTCCAATATCAACTACCGAATAAATCCCCTATATTCAAGTGACAGTCCAAATGTTGGTACGATACAAAAAAGTGTCCATACATAAATTCCATAAATTAGAGTATTAACGAGAATGACTGCACAGTAAAATTTCTGCAACAATTTGCAGTAATCTCTTGCTTCTTCGCTAATAATCGTTTTACGATCCGCTTCTTCTCGTCACGGTTGATAAAGAGGAAGTGCCATTTATTAGAGTTCGCCGAGCTTTCCTCCTAATTGGCAGGACGGCTCGTTAGTTGTTTTGCTCGTTCGTAGCTCGTTATTAGCCGCCTTCGTTTTGAAATATGATTTATCGACACCTTCGTCCCAGCTCCAAAGAAACTTCGTTACGACGGTTTTAGTTCAGCTGCTTCGTAATTCAATCTGTCCGTTCGATTGCCGGCCAATCGCCGGCTTTTAATGCACACATCTGAAACGTGTTTACCGTGAAGTAATTAAATTTCTACAATGCCGTGCTTTCTATCGCTGAAAATTTAAATCAGTTTGTTTTAAAACGACGGAGATTGCTTGCATTAAGAAGGGTAGATACAGAGCTGCACCGCGAACGGGTTTATTCAGGTGGAACCGAAGCAAGGTGCTGTTTAAATTTAGATTCAGAACTAGTTCGATTCAGGTTTTAAAGTAGACTAACACATGGGGCGATAATGGGTTGCTATTTTTGTGACAGTGTTTAGTTTCACAGCTTATAGTTTCAAGTATTACGTACATTTGTCTAAGGCCACTTTGTACTTAGCATCAATTGAATGTGAATTCACAATGCAGCTATTTTCCAATACAGAACATCACTCAGGTACAAATAATTTGATTATACAGATAATTACGTATATTTGTTTAAGGCCATTTTGTACTTAGCATCAAATGACTGTGAATTCACAATGCAGCTATTTTCCAATACAGAACATCATCACCCAGGTACAAATAATTTGTTGATCCAAATTACGTACATTTGTTTAAGACCATTTTGTACTTAGTATCAAATGACTGTGAATTCACAATGCAGTTATTTTCCAATACAGAATATCATCACCCAGGTATAAATAATTTTATGTTCCAGATAATTGCGTACATTTATCTAAGGTAATTTTGTAGTTAATATCAGACGAATGTAAATTCCACAGAGTCATTTTTCAGTACAGAACATCATCACCCAAGCACAAACAATTCGATACTTTATCGAGTCAACAGCACAAAAGCCAGTTATTATTAATTAAATCACCAGAAACAAAGAATTATCCTATAAGTAATTTGTTGGGAAACAATAAAGTGGAAAGAAAGAAGGTATCGATATATGGTTAAAAAGGGTGTCGTGGATGCATTTACCTTAGCGGGTAATATCGCGAGGGTGGCTACCGAGCGAAGGGTTGCTGAAGGGATCGGCCCATAAATTCTCGCAGCCCCTTTCGAGAACGCGGTAATTACTCGTTTCCTCGGTTATACCCGGGGCACCATGACGCCCAGTTGCCGTCACTGACCCATTGTGGTCAATGCGGTCTACGTATAGATTCTAACTGCATTGTGGGTAATATGCCCCGGGTAATACGGCAACTCGTATGCGAACTATCTCTCCGTTAACAGAGTCTTCGTCCTGGGGGCATCGTTGCGAAATTCAACCGTGGAAAGCGCCACGATTTTTCTCTGACAACGCAAGGGTTGCTCTGTTTGACTTGTCCACTACCGCAAACGGTAAAACTGTGGGACTGCGTGTTTATTTTCTCGGCATACCAGTTTCAAAGCTGGTAAAAATTAAAATACTTCGACTTCCTCTCTCCTTTCTATGTATATTCGTGTTACATAACATTTTATTACTTATTATGGATCTTTTATTCGCATCAAGGCATTTTAAGGGTATTACGTACTTTAAAGTGTTCAGAAAATTTCGATCAATATTTCATTCGTGTCTCATGCAGATTATTAAATTTGTACGAAATTAATTTGAAGAATTCGTACGGAGAAAAATTTGAAAATTTTTGAAAATTCTCCTTAAATGATTTGTCTGTTTAATCCTACTCCATTTGCCCATCTACTTATATCTTCAGGACCTACTTCCAGTATTGTGCCATTTTCGTATTTTATTTATGCATGCTAATATCACAGTCTAACTAGTTCAACACGACTTCATAACGAGCAGGTATCGAAAACTTGTATCGCACCACTTTCAGCCTCAAAATTTGATGCGAACGCTTGCATAAATATTTCATTAATATCCGAAGCCCAAAATGGTCGCTGTCAGCTACGGCAAACAATGGTTCAAAGAGAAACTCGCGCATAGTTCCTGCACAGCATCCAATCAGGACATGTCACTGCGATGGCTGTTGGTAATTTAACGTAATATTTGTAGAATGTACAGTTAATAAACGCGCAATACGCTATTAGTTCGATACGTATCATTAGCAGACACTGAAAACTTGTCATTTTAAACAAATCAAATCATAAACATGTTGATTTTTCACCGTGAAAAATATTTCACAAATTAAATCATTGTATTAAACTTTTATGTTACAAATTAAATTAAACATCAAATAAACAAGTTAAATGGAAGTACGATAAACAAGCGCTAAATATCGTATAAATTGTTGCGTGGATATATTAAAAATAAAATTGCTAGCCGAAAGGAATTCGTATTACTTTGAGTGGCACTCGTAGTACGAAATACGTGATGGCTGCACAAAATTTGATTATCGGACTAAAATATATAAAACGAGATTTAATATTAAATGCAGCGGATATTTTCCAGTGATTACAGACGTTCATTATCCAGTTGGAGTGACAGAAAAACAATTACGGTACCCTTAACGATTGCATTACTAAGTGGTTAGGGTTGTTTGTAGTCGGACCTTCCTTCTCCTAGAATATTCATGAACGAAACGAATATCTTCGTTCCCAAATAGTCTTACGGTATGTTTCAGCCCGTCTCTAGTTACAACCGTTTCTTTTTCGCCGGTTTATCTTCCCTTTTCCCCGAACGATCGACGAGCGATCGTTATTTCGAAGGAGTTATTTTCACGTAACGAGACCGTTCGACGGAATTCGAACGAACTCGGGTGTTCGCTCGACTTCATCCCGTAAAGTGCGGTATTAATTCGTTAAACAAGTAGGCGGAGAATCATTTTTCATTGGAACATCGGATCCTCGATGAAGAGCAATGGCTGCCACTCCTTCGCAACGGTGGGGTTGGAATTCACAGCCGTCTCTCTGTATATTAATACGTTCAACGACCGTATGCAATTCGACATATTATTCGGGCCATTAGCTCCGGATACGTGTATCTCGCCGATCGTATCGATGATAAATTATTTCTGAACGAACGGGAAAGAACGAACGTGACGCGCGCGAAAAATCGTTACGCGTGCGTGGAGAACGATCCGACGAATTAATTCCTATAATCCTCCCGTTTCCATGCGAAAACGATACAAATTTTAATGATGCTTTAACATCGTTCATCCGGACAATTTCATGTTATATAAAAGAAATTATATCGTTCATTTTTGTATAAATACACGGGGGGTTCGTGAAAATGTAATAAGTGCATTTGAAATTGCGGATACTGCGAACGATGAAAATCAACGTGGTCGGTTTTTGTTATTATACGACGCTTTATATGACGGCTCGTGACTATGTTATATGTCGGCGGTTTGTATTTCGATGTGTTATATCTTGATGGGTTGTATTTCGACGAATTAGAGGCATGGTATGTCCTAGAGTGATATTTTGACGCCTTGAATATCGACACGTTAGATATCGACGCGTTGGATATCGACGTGTTGGATATTGACTCACTGAATATCGTCGCGTTTTACTTCAAGGTGTTGTATTTCGACACGTTGTAATTCGACGCACTGTATTTCGACGCGTTGGATATTAACATGTTGGATATCGACACGTTAGTTTTCCACGCGTTGGTTATCCACACGTTGGTTTTCCACGCGTTGGTTATTGACAAACTGAATATCGACGCATTGTACTTCAAGGCGTTGTAATTCGACGCGCTGTACTTTGACGCGTTGGATATCGACATGATGGTTATCCACGCGTTAGTTATCCACGCGCTGGTTATCGACGCGGTGAATATCGACACGTTGGATGTCGACGCGTGTAATATCGACGCATTGAATTTTGGCGTGTAAAATATCGACGCGTTGGATATCGACACGTGGAATAACGACGCGTGGAATATCGACGTGTTGAGTACGGGAGAGTTGTATTTCGATACTTTGCACGTTAACGTATTGATGGCCGACGTGTTGTATTTCGACGCGCTGAATGTCCGAGTATTTAATATCGTCATAAGTATTGTCGTATTATGTTACGACGCGTTCTACACCTTCAAGTCATATTTCGACGCGTTGAATATCAAGGCAAAAAATATTGCTGTGTTGAGTATCGACATATCGGAGCGTAAAATGTCGATTCGTAGATTGACAGTGCTGTATTAGGATGTGCTGTATCCCTACTTTGCTGTAACAAGACAGGCAGTATCCCATCTACATTGCAACGAGACAGTATCCAATTACCTTGTATCTAGACAACTGCTACCTCAACTACATTGTATCGACACACGCTATATTATATTGAGACAAACTGTGTCACAGTTACATCGAGACAAACTCTGCCACAATTACATCGAAACAAATTATGTTACAATTATATTACACCAAACGGTATTGTACCATAACAATCTATGTTCCAACTACATGATAAATGTCTTGGACATAGAGTATCGATAGTGTCTATGGATCGCGATTAATTTGAAAGAGCAACCGATACGAAATAAAATACGCAGATCGGCAGCAACGTGGAACTTTCGTATGGATTGATATCGATATCCGACCGGCGCGGTGGTCGAGCGTGTAAACATCGTATCGGTCGAAAACTGGAGGCAGGCCGACGACCGATGTAATCGCATATCGCCCGTTCAATTTGCTAATGGTTCGCGAAACGTTCGCGTTTACGCAACCGCCGCACGTTTGCACCGTTATTAACCCACTTCGTTACCGGTCGATGATGGATTGCCAATGGAAGCAGCCAGTCATCGACAAGGAATTGCATGATCCATTCGAAATTCAGCTAAGCCACGATGAATCTTCGATTCGTCGACGATACAAACGCTTTTTTTCTTTCCCCGCCGAACTGTGCAGCGGGAAATGGCTGCGAGGGAAACTGAAACCACCGATACTCGACGCTGGATCCTGGCTGGGATTACGCGCGGCACGAAACGACGATTAAAAAACGACCGACGCCGCCGCCGGTCCAGAGGGACGCAAACGAAACCGATTACTCGTAGATTCGCGTCGAATTTGTTTACGCGGCTCACTGAGGCCATTTTAAATTCAAAGCGATCTCCGTATCGTAAAAGGGTGTTACTATTCGCTCGACACAATATGAGTCCTGCCTGGATACCGAAAGAACATGGAATTTCTGGACAAAGTGAGACAGCGATTCAAACGCCATTCGCGTCTCAGTGATTCAAACGCTATTTTTATAGAAGTGAATTAAACTAAACTGTAACAAAAATAATATAGATTGAATTAAAAAGAATACTCCGAGATTCAGTCATATTTTGGAAGGATAACTGTTTACATCAATTATTCATACTAATTTATTCGAGAAACAAGAGGGTTTGCCTCTGAGTTCCTGGATCGTCTGTGCCCGCACAATTTCTACAGTGTCCGCAGGGATGCATAAATTGTTTTTACAGACATATAGTATCTTCAGGGATCTATAGTTGTTACGATGGTAACTATGATTTTATACTACTTTAACGCTTAGAAGTGAGACTAATTTGAACGGAATGATCGATCACACGAAAGTTGCGTTTTAACCTTGGCTACTTTTACGTGAACTCTGACGTCGGCAGAAAAAGAATCGATTGAACCCGCAGACTGGCTACCTCCTTGAAGATGGAAGAAATATGAAGGATCCTACGTAGGGATTCTCTCCGGTCAGATAAATCTTTTCACTGGTTCAGGTATATCGTTGGGGGAAAGCAATTAAGCGTGGGAATATGATCTCGATTGTTGGTGTTTTTGGGGGGGATTATTTACACGCGGATTTCGTGACTGGAAATGTGAATTAATAGGAGATTTTGGTGGTGTTCTCAAATTTTGGAATTTGGAAATTTGCAAATTAGTAGTTCACTAATTCTCATGTTCTCAAGTTCTCAATGTCTGAGATCTTCGATCTCTTGAATTCTCAATTTCCTGAATTCTTGATCTCCCAAATACTCAATCGGTCGAATTCTGAATCTTCCAAATTTGCAATCTCCCGAATTCTCAAACTCTCAAAATTGTCAATCTCCCGAATTCGCAATTTCCCGAATTCTCAATCTCCCGAAATCTCAATCTCCCGAATTCTCAATTTCCCGAATTCTCAATTTTCTGAATTCTCAATCTCCCGAATTCTCAATTTGCCGAAATCTCAATCTCCCGAATTCTCAATTTCCCCAATTCTCAATCTCCCGAATTCTCCATTTCCCGAATTCTCAATTTCCCGAATTCTCAATTTCCCAAGTTCTCAATCTCCCGAATTCTCAATTTCCCAAATTCTCAATTTGCCGAAATCTCAATCTCCCGAATTCTCAATTTCCCCAATTCTTAATTTCCCGAATTCTCAACCTCCCGAATTCTCAATCTCCCGAATTCTCAATCTCCTGAACTCTCAATTTCCCAAATTCTCAATTTCCCGAATTCTCAATTTCCCGAATTCTCAATCTCCCGAATTCTCAATTTTCCGAATTCTCAATTTCCCAAATTCTCAATTTGCCGAAATCTCAATCTCCCGAATTCTCAATTTCCCCAATTCTTAATTTCCCGAATTCTCAACCTCCCGAATTCTCAATTTCCCCAATTCTCAACCTCCCGAATTTTCAATTTCCCCAATTCTCAATTTGCCGAATTCTCAATCTCCCGAGTTCTCAATTTTCCGAATTCTCATTCTCCCAAATCCTGAATCCCCCCAATTCTCCATCTCCCAAATTCTGATTCCCCCCAATTCTGCATCTCCCAAATTCTGAATCCCCCAAAACCTCAAATTCCTAAATTCCCCAAACTCTCATCTCCTAACCGCAAAAATTTGCCTAACCTAACCTCAAACCACTGGTACCAGTCGCGTACCGCCATTTTCCCTCTCGAGTAGGTCAACAATTATTCTTTCATCGCTAGCTGAATGGGCAGCGGGCAGCCCTGAAAATATGCAGACCCGTATCGTATGAAATGATCGGCACGCAATAGTCAGCTGATGTATAAGAGCGTTCGAATAATCGTTCCGATGCTCGAGTCGTTTTCCCCGGAATTAATTGAAGGACGCTCTTCTAATCGCGCGGTCGGTTTATTAATCGAGCATCGCGTTCACCATCGATGCAATTTACGCGCGACGATTTCGCGATCCTACCTGGCTCGCTCGTTATCGTAGCCGATTACGATTGGAAATTTCGATGGCCAACTCTCTGCCCATCTGCACGCAATTCGAAACGTTTCTGCCGACTGAATACGCGAGTCTCGTTGATAACTGCGGTGGGCGTGAATACGTTGGTTAAATTGAGTTTCGATGAAAAACGAGCTGTCCCGTGGGACACGCGTTCGTTCCACGACTGCTCGCTCGATTTCTGATTTTAATTAATTGCGTACTTGTAATGTCGATTGCTTTCCACCGGATAATGATACCGTACGATTAAATCATCGGCTGCTGGACCATCGCTGCGCGAACCATTTTTCTTTCGTTCTATAGAATGTTCATACAGACGCCAGAATTTTATGGCTCGTAATAAACGCTCAGAGGATAACAATGATATCCAGTATTGATATTGAAAATGTCAGACATACTGAAAGCTGGAAATTTGAAAGGCATTTTTCTTTCTCTGTGCAATGATTGACATGTTCCATGGCCACGCGAATTTAATGGTTTGTAATAAACGCTTACAACGAAGATAACAATGATAACCAGTATTGATATGCTAGAAATGTCAGACCGAAAGCTTGAAATATGAATAGTCATTATTATGCGAAATATTTTTCTTTCTGTTGTAGAATAACGTGTACGATGAATTTAATGGTTTGTAAACGCTTACAACGAAGATAATCCAGTATTAATATTATACCAAAACTGTCTGTTAATACACCGACAGCTTTTGAAACTTGAAACTGAAAATACAAATTCTGCGTATTAACTGTTGTTAATGATTCTAAATAATTATATGGAGTGCACGTTGTTCCGCGTGTACTCGTCACATATCCGCACGTGCTTCACAACAACGAATTAATCGCGATGTTGTACGTGTACCGGGAATATTAGTCATTCTGTTCATTGATTACACGGTTTAATTAAAGGGTATTTGTGTAATGATGTCAGCTTATATTCTAATTAGGCGACGCCAAACGTGCAGAATTCATAATCCGATGATGCGAAGAGTACAGATACGTTGCACGTAAAAACACGTGTAACACCTTTCATAAATATGTTAATCGTCTGCGCAGAAAGCTATGCATCTATTGTGAGTTTAAAAGTTCCGTCAGGCCGCAGCTTGTCCCAAATACGGTCTAAATATACCTAGTATTAATCAAGCTGGTCCTTCTTCAGCAGAAATTTGTAATTCTATGACCCCCGTACAACTTAATTGACCGGTTAGCCTCATAAATGCAGCATCGATTCAAACGTTCTTCGATACGTGCATATCCGATGATTCACCGTCCATCAAAATGAAAGTGTCTTCCGTCGATCGAACGGCACCAGTCACGTTTGCCAGCAAACTATGCAAATTGCAAAGGAATGCGGCAACGGCATCGATTTTTCTTTGCCTCGTACGCCAGGAAAGACGAAAGGGAACGACTTAAACGCGGAGCGTTTAAAATTCGTCGGCTCGTTCCAGCCCGTCCATTTACAAGATTACATCGTAAAGAGAAGTCGCGTAGAACGGAAAACGAGGTTGCTGTACGGTAGAAACGTAACCGTACCTTCGAGTTTTCGCGACGTCGCGTCGTTGTCCTCGAAAAAGACAACTTTCCGTTTGCTTTGCCCTGCAAAACCGGCCCAAACTTTTATTGCACGGCAAACGCTAAAGGACTCCACAGCGACCAATATACGACTACACGATCCTCGGAACACTCTTTAAACAAATTCATGGAAACGAGTTTCTTTTCGAACGGGAAAGGACGCTTCGGTCTCGAATTGTAGACAACCATTGTCTTTTCAGACACCGTATTCTAGTAACTCTACAGGTTCGATATTCTTCTGTTACAAATCGACACGCGATTTTGACATATTGAACGATGATGTAAGTCTATCGAAGATTAATGCGCTGACAGGGTGCTGTCGCGTTGAGTGTTGAAGCGATTATCGGTGCGTTGAATAACGACGCGTCTACGTGTTATAATTCAACACGTTCAATGTAAACGCGGTAAATATAGATACAATGTAACTCGATGCGTTGTAAATCAAGTTACTTAACATCGACGGGGAATATCAATTCGCTAAATATATTTGCGTTGTAAATATTTCCGTTGAATATTCACGCGCTGTAAGTATACGCGCAGTAACTGGTTGTATTGAATACCGACAGGCTGTAGTTCCATATACTGAAAGTCAACGCACTGTAACGTCGTGGACTGAACACCGACACGTTGTAATTCGATATTCCGAAAGTTGATGCGCTGTAACTTAATATATGGAAGACCGACACGCTGTAATTTGATATTCTGAAAGTTGATGCGCTGTAACTTAATCTGTAGAACACCGGCACGCTTTAATTGAATATTCTGAAAGTTGATGCGCTGTAACTTAATATATGGAACACCGACACGCTGTAATCTGATATTCCGAAAGTTGATGCGCTGTAACTTAATATATGGAACACCGACACGCTGTAATTTCATATTCTGAAAGTTGACACACTGTAACTTAATCTATAAAACACCGGCACGCTGTAATTTGATATTCTGAAAGTTGATATGCTGCAACTTGTTGTATTAAACACTGACACGCTGTAGTTTCATACAGTAGAAGTGGACACGCTGTAACTTGACGTATTGAACACCGACGCGTTGTAATTTGATATACTGAACGTCGATGCGCTGTGATTCGACGTGCTGAACGTTAATGCGCTGTAACATGATATGTCGAATAGATACGTGGTAAATCTACGTGCTGTAATTTAATGTGTTGTTTGTCGACGCGCTGTAATTTGATGCGTTGATCGTCAACGCGCTGTAATTCAACGTGTTTATTGTCGACGCGATATAATTTGACGCGTTAAATGTTGACAAGTTATAACCCGATGAGTTGAATTTTAACGCACTATAATTCAACGCTATGAACACGATCGCGCTGTTCCTTCGTGCGCCGTAATTCGGAACGTTGTAATTTTACACACGGAATATTGGCACACCGTAATTCGATGCGCTGACTACTGTCGCGCTGTAATTCGACGCGTTAAACATCGACGCACTTCACGCGCACATTATTGATTGACAATATGATAAACGATAAACTGACTATAAATTTGACAATAAATTGACGCGCTGTAAGTCTACGCACCGAATATGCGCTATAACTGTTCACACAAAATGTTGATGCGCTATAATTCTATGCGCTGAATATTAACGCTCTGTAATTTCATGCCCCATAATTCAACGTGTTAAACATTGACGCTCTGTAATTCCACGCGCTCTAATTCAACGCGCTGAATATTAACGCTCTGTAATTCCATGCGGAGTAATTTAACGCGTTTAATATTGACGCTCTGTAATTCCATGCGCTGTAAATCAACGTGTTAAATATTGACGCGCTGTAATTCAATACGTTGAAGTTTGGCCTTATTAGAATCATACTGATTATCGACGCGTTGAAGTCGAGTTGTGAATCGACATATCGAATATTAACATGTTACAAATGGGCAAATTATACAGTCTCACAACATCAACGCATTATATACCACAGTGTTAAAAAGCAATAATTTAGAATAATCAGAAATTGGCCCCTGGAGCTAAATTATTATCCAGAGATTACGAATTACGCATTAATCAAACGTACACCCGTAGCTATCATTTATCTAATAATAAGTTAACGCTCGGAGTTAAATTGTGTACTACGATGCAAGTCACGTATCGACCGTATACACCGGCGGCTATAATTTATTTAATAAGAAATTGGTGCTCGGAGGTAAATTGTTAGCCACGTTACGGATTATATATTAATCGGTAGCGTACCGGTAGCAACAATTTATTTAATAAGAAATTTGCGCTCGGAGGTAAATTGTTGGCTACCTTACAAATTACATATTAATCGAAAGTGTACCGGCGATCGCTAAATCACCGGCATCCGTGTTGGCGTATGCAAAGAACGCGCCCATTCATATGTTATATGCGTGAATGAACCGCCGGTCGCAAACACGTCTTACGAGAACGGTGAATGGGCGTGATACATGTATACGGCCCTGCCGCCAGCGAAACTCGCTTTTAAATACGACCGATCTAGCCGCACCTGCGTCGATCGAAATATCACTGGTCACATACGCGATTGTTCTTCCCATACAACGGGTTGCTGGTCATTGCTTCGGTATTTCAGTTATCATTTTTCACCGATCATTCTTCGACGAATAATAAGTTCGTGAATCAACGGCCGAACACTACAACAGTGAATTTTCATATTTAACGCAGTTGAATACCATTAACGTTAATCGTATATCAAAATTAAACAGATGCATTGAAAGTTTAATGTTACTCGAAAATTTAATATTAACAGCATTATATTATTAATCGATAGTGTTGAAAGCTATTAATATCTAAAATTTGATTAGTATCGCGTAACCAACTAAATTAGACAATCGAGTGATCGAATTTTGAATACTGTTCGAATATGTTGTACCAAAGGCATTGGCTTCGTAGTAGTATTAACCCGTGTTCGTATTCGCGAGCTAACACCGAAATTGTATATTACCAGCCTTAACAAACAACCACAGCACCGTATCTCCTTTCTCCAATCCCGTTTCCATTATCATCGAAGTCGTTCGAGACGCAGCAGCGTATAATACCGCAAAGACGCTTTCGATAATGAAGACGAAGAGTTCTCCCAATAAGCATCGTTCACCAACCACCGCCATAGACCACCATCGATAGGACGCGCGGCGAAATTCGCAATGGGATTGGTAAATGAAAGTTTCAGTGGTTCGAATAACTGGTGTCGTTTCTGCACACTCCGATCCGTAGAATAGCATCCAGTCAAACAGCTGGATCGATAACGGCGTTAAAGCGAAACGCTTCTCGGTATATCGATCGATACGCAAAGCATCCGCAAGCATCGATAGCTAGGCGAACCGACCTAAGTGCTTCGTATACGGAGCTATCGTACCTGGTCAAGGGGAAAATTGTACTCCATTCAACGCGGAGAGACCAAAGTATCGCGGTGGTTTATAAAGCAAACGTGCGGCTCTCCACGCATTGCTATGCTTAATACTTTTTCTGGACACGCTCGATCTGACATCGAATCGAATCGAATCTCATTTACGCTGCTACGTGATTCTCGAACCTTCTGAACTCGATTCCGGTCTACGTGCATGTAGCACTTTCGTGTTTGATGACAATTATAGAATGGAATTTTTATTTGGTACAATATGCGTTGTTTGCCGAGGTATCATGCGTTGTATTTCGCGTTGTGGTAAAGAGAATTGTGTTGTAGGCCGTTTTGTTATGGAACGTTGCATTATGGCACGTTGCACGATGATGCGTTACATTATAATGCGTTGATTATCGGCGCGTTGCATTTCGAAGCGTTACATTACGGTCCTTTGCGGTACGCAACGTTGCATTACAGCACGTTGCATTACGGCCTGATAGATATCGACGCGCTGAATATCGGAGCGTTGGATATTGGCACGTTAATTATTGGCGCATTGGATATCTGTGCGTAGGGTGTCGACGTACTGAATTTCTACGCGCTGAATGTCATCGCGTGGAATATCGACGCGATGAATATCGGTGCGTTGGGTATTGGCACGTTGGATATCGGTGCGTAAAATATCGGTGTGTAGGGTATCGACGCATTGAATATCGTCGCGTGGAATATCGACATATTAGATATCGGTGCGTTGGATATTGGCACGTTCGATATCGACGCGTTGGATATCGGTGCGTAGGGCCTCGACGCATTGAATGTCTACGCGTTGAATATCATCGCGTGGAATATCGACGCATTGAGTATCGGTGTGTTGGATATTGGCACGTTGATTACCGACGCATTAGATATCAACGCGTTGGATATCGGTGCGTAGGGTATCGACGCATTGAATTCTTACGCGTTGAAGATCGACGCATTAAGTATCGGTGAGTCGGAAATCGACGCGTTGGATTTAGATGTATAGAACATCGATCCGCCGAGCATCGACGTGTTGAATATCAACGCGTTGGATATCGACACGCTAGAGATCGACGCGTTGGATATCAGCGTGCTGCGTTACGGCGCGTTTCATTACGACGCGTTAGATTGCGGCCCGTTGTATTATAACACGTTGCATTCTGGCACGTTGAAATGCGGTACACAGCATTACAGTTGTACTACGGTATGTTATATTACGGCGCATTGTTGCCGACATATGGAATTTCGGAGCGAGGTATTTCTTCGAGTTATACTTCAATGTACTTCAGCACGTTGTCGAATATTATTTCAGTGAGTTTTATTTCGACATGTTATATTTCATGTCGACGTATATCGACCCGTTATCAATTACGATAACTTGAACGGTGTATCGCAATAATGCACATCATGACTACGTTCCATGTACTAATATAATTCAGGTGATAGTAGTGTATATTAAAAGTTTCCTACAATTCCATGTAGTAACGGGAAAATTCTTTAGCAGATTATTTGAATCCGGTGTCGTTACATCAGGAAGCAGCATCTCGAGCGTCAAGAACACGCCAGTGTCGAGAAGGCACTCGACGTGTTCCCGGTGATTAGACGAACGAAGCACTCTCGTTTTGCCGTGCTTATCACCGACCTAGCACGTGTAGACACGCGTGTGCATGACACTGATAAGGACCACGCGGACCTGTACGTTCCAGCTGGGAGACACACCGCTCTAAGGACGTGTGTGAACCTAATCTCGCATCTCTGAACGATGGCGTTCGTACAACACGACAGATCGTTATATTATAGATCATCGTAACCCTTCGCGACTAGACACCAAGTATTATGGTAATTAACGTCGATACATGGCTACGGAATTACCATCTCCGCCCTTGGCTGATGGAGCGAGAAATTATAATTAAATCCACGAAGAATCCGCAGTGTTCATCAATTTATAACCGTGTTAAATTAGGGTCTCTCACCACGTATATCTATTTTTAACATAACATATGATGTTCTAAGAATTCCTAAGAGTTCTTTAACCTCCTTAAGATTACAAAAAGGAACGATTTAATTTTTCAGCGTATTTTACATGTCTTTTTAATCCAAAACGAATTTGTAATATACGAAACAAGTACACGTGAGGTAATCACTTACGATCATTAGATCGATGGTTGAAGAGTTTAAAAACTAATTAAACCACATACGTGAAAAGTTATTGAATAAAGTTATCCAGAGAGAGAATTTTTCTTTCAAGACTTGCAATTTTCCTTGTTTGCAGTATTTACAATTTTCGTTAGTTATTTCAGACTTTCCAAGGGAAACTGCGCAAACACAGGAATTCACTCGGATGGAATACTTTCAGTTGTGTAAAAAAAAGGATAGAAGCACGCTGTCGGGTAGTGCAACATAGTTCATTATCTCGAAGAAGCGTGGACAAAGTAAATTCCTTCAACAACTTCCTTAAATTCTTACGTGGACTTTCTTCTATTAAATATTGTGTTCTCCCGAGGCAAGAAAACAAGTTCTCCGGAGTTTTCATTCTCGTGGTGGTAGTTCGAGGGAAACGTTGGCGAAATCGTGTCCCGTCTACGGTCTCGGCCAGAGTGCATCAAGAGCTACGGTTCGTGTTCTCGTCAAGTGCCACGATGCACTTTCAGGAACCGCAAATTGCGTTATTGCCGGGCACACGGGGGAACGGCGGCAGTAATCGATAGAGAACGATGACATATTGCCTTCCCTTATACTTCTTTTTCTCGTGGCGACATTGCGAAAACCACCAACTTCTCGTCTCCCTGTGAAACGTTTGTTCTTCTCTCTAATCAAATCTCTTTCGTCAACTGACAAATACATTCTAAAACTGCAACTTGGTTGCAAATTCGATCAAAACTTACAATCGATGATATTAAAAACTTAATTTCTCAAGTAATAAAATTGTGCAAAGAATTTTTTGCAATTTTGAGAATGTTCAAACTTATGTCGAACGCAGAAAGGGATAAATATCTAAAGGAAAATGATGGAGTTCATAGATTCGCATTGCTCGAGTATCAAAGACTATTTCTGTATAGGAAAATATTTTCCAATAAACTGTAAACGATAAACTCAATCAAATCGCTTTGGTATCTCGACAATCTTTCCATTTTAACTGGCACAGTTACTCTCTCCTCCGTTCGTTGATAATTCGCTTCAGTCTATTCAGGCTTAAACAGAAGACCGATAGCTCGGTGGAAAGCGTAATTAACGATGCGAAAAAAAGAGAGGTATCGAAACGGAGAGTAAAACGGTTTATATTCGACCTGTTTCCCTCTCGTTTGAAAGACCCGGCGAGAAATGTAGGACAGAACGGTCAAACAAATCATTCGCGGGCACAACGGCGCTCGGATAGATAAAAGAGCCGAAACGTTCAACGGCGAAAAAGATCGACGATATATCGCCGCCAGTTTTATAACTGCTTTTACAGTCTGACGTATCAATTTTCCTGGCAAGCACGAAGGTGGGTATGCATTCTGATGAAAGGTACATATCCCGTTCAGAAATTTTACGGGACAGTCTGTTCGATTGTTCCGTCTCTCGAAATTGTTAATTTACTGGGCGATAAATCACTGCGATCGTTTAAGTCCTTGCTAATCGAGTGCACATTTGAATTAATCATTTCCATGGTAATTCAAGATAAATCCTGGATCATAATTGTCTCTGGAATTACAATTTGACAGTTGGTCTACTTTTATCAGTCAATTATCAGCTTTTAAATCTAGGTAGTAAGTTGCAATTATTAAATATAGATTATTAGGAAGATTGATTTCGGTTTACGGAAAGAATGAACTAGTCACAACGAAATGAAGAGTTTGTGTTGAGTTACAATTTGACGCGTTGTAACTCGACGCGCTGCAATTTGACATTCTACCATTCGATGCGCTGTAATATGATGCGTAGCAAATCAACACGTAATAACTCGACGCGTTAGAATCCGGTGCACTGTAATTCAACGCGCAGTGATTTCACGCGTAATATCTCGACGTGTTGCAATTCGGCGCGCTGTAATTCGACGCGTAATAACTCGGCGCGTAGTAACTCAACGCGTAGTAATTCGGCGCGTAGTAACTCGACGCGTAGTAGCTCCACGCGTAATAACTCGACGCGTTGTAATTCGGCGCGCTGTAATTCGGCGCGTAGTAACTCCACGCGTAGTAACTCGACGCGTAATAATTCGGCGCGTAATAACTCGACGCGTTGTAATTCGGCGCGCTGAAAGTCGGCGCGTAGTAACTCGGCGCGTAGTAACTCCACGCGTAATAACTCGACGCGTTGTAATTCGGCGCGCTGTAATTCGGCGTGCAGTAACTCGACGCGTAATAACTCAACGCATAATAATTCGGCGCGCTGTAATTCGGCACGTAGTAACTCGGCGCGTAGGAACTCCACGCGTAATAACTCGACGCGTTGTAATTCGGCGCGCTGTAATTCGGCGCGTAGTAACTCCACGCGTAGTAACTCGACGCGTAATAATTCGGCGCGTAATAACTCGACGCGTTGTAATTCGGCGCGTAGTAGCTCCACGCGTAATAACTCGGCGCGCTGTAATTCGGCGCGTAGTAATTCTACGCGTAGTAATTCTACGCGTAGTAACTCCACGCGTAGTAACCCGACGCGTAATAATTCGACGCGTTGTAATTCGGCACGTAGTAACTCGGCGCGTAGGAACTCCACGCGTAGTAACTCGACGCGTAATAACTCGACGCGTTGTAATTCGGCGCGTAGTAACTCTACGCGTAGTAACTCCACGCGTAGTAACTCGACGCGTAATAACTCGACGCATTGTACTTTGGCGCGCTGTAATTCGGCGCGTAGTAACTCGACGCCCTGTAACTCAGCGCTCTAAATGTTGTACTATAATTCGACGCGTTACAATTTATTGCGCTGTAATTCGACGTTCTGTAACTCACCACACTATGATTCGCAGCATTAACTATTGACGCGTTGTTCGACGCAGTAAATATTGCCGTATATTTGAACGCGTGGAACGTCAACGCGCTGTAACGCGATCCGAATGTAAATTTTGCGAATATGGATCGCAGCGAAGATACACTTGGCTGTTATAAGAGAGCTCAGACTCGAGTATGCGACTTCATTTCGGTGTTCCAAGACTACCTGCCGATATCAGGCGTCTCGCCGATAAGCAGCCACGTGTTGATAGAGGGTAACGACCGCTGGAACCGAAATCTGCCTGATATTACTCCTTTCACGTGCCTCGAAATGCTCTTTTTCGCTGTAGATTCGGCCTCGTTACGAAATGAACGACTACAGAAATTACCATTGTCTTTCTCTATCGGCGCAGAAAGAAGATTGGAGTATCGGGATTCGTGTATTTGTGAGACCTTTACGAGATGTCGAAATATTCCCAAAGGCAAGATATTACGGGAAGTTCGAGGAAGACTACTTTAAAAGACAAGAAGCAGGATGAAGTTCGAAGGGTAAACTGGGTCGACGGAGTTCTGACGTGAATTAATTGCTATTGACGTAACGGCACGCCGGCATGGCAGACTCTACAGTCCTGTAGATGTATATTATAATAATGTACATATTTAATAGAGCAGGGATAACTTTTAGAGCGCTGGTAATTTGATGATTAAGTTAAGCTTGCCTTGGAGCACGGATTCTGGAACCGAGTTGCTGACAGAAGTTTCCTAACGATATCGATTCTTGTATTTTGTCATAATAAACATGTTTGTCACATAAATGTTTTCGGTAAATTATTATGAATCATTACACTCGTACATGATTTTCCCTTCAATATTCAGGAGCACTGCATCTACTTAGCTACAAACGAATGACATGAAATATGAAAGTTGATTTCGTTTGAAACTTTTGTCCGCGATTGCAGAACAAAATGGAACTCGTTTGATTAAATATCTCGTTGAAACATAACACGGCGAATGAAATAAATTTCATCTTCAAATGAAAGCCACAGATCAACTAAAAATGATATTTCATAATTTTCTGATGAATGTACGTGTATTCAAATTCATTATTTCCATTTAATGTATATCAATCGTTAATGTGTTTGTATCAGACTTTTAAATGTATTTTAAACTGTATCCGCTGCTATTGTTATTCGAAAGCATATCTATAACATGCGAAAAGCATGAAACGCGAGTACCCCTCTGTGAAAATGGGGAATCTTAATAATTCAGGAACGGAAGGTGCACGGAACGTGTACTTCGCTGCAATACATTTATTCCCTAGTAACAATTAAATTAATCATGAGTGGACTACGGATGTCTATGAATTTGTAACATATGAAAGTAACGCGAACGTTGAATTATAATGTTTTAAAATGCGAAAGTAAAATCACGGAAACAGGAAGAAGATTTCTGTATTCTCCCTAGCGGTCTCGTTGCTTTACAGTCGAGAGAAATTTGAAAATTTGAAATGGATTGAGAATTTGGAGATGTGGAAATCTAGAGAGATTTGGGGGTTGAGAAATTTGAGAGATTTGGCGATTTGGGAATTTCGGGATTTGGAGATCTAGAATTTGGCACGTAGCGATTTGGGAGTGCAGGGATTTGGGGACCTAGAAATTTTGTAACATAGGAATTTGGGGATCAAGAAATTTTGGAATCCAGGAATTCGGGGATCTAGCGATTTGGGAGTGTAGGGATTTTGGGATCTAGAAATTTTGGAACATAGGAATTCGGGGATCTAGGGATTTGGGGGACCAGAAATTTGGGGATTCAGCGATTTGGGAGTGTAGGAGTTTGGGGATCTAGAAATTTTTGAATCTAGGAATTCGGAGATCTAGGGATTTGGGGGTTTAGGGATTTTGGGGGACCAGAAATTTGGGGTTTACCGATTTGGAAATTTAGAGATTCGAAGATCTTGAAATTTGGGGATTTAGCAATTTGGGAATGTAGGGATTTGGGGGTTAGAAAATTTGTAGATTTAATGATTTGGGAGTGTAGGGATTTGGAGATCTATAAATTTTGAGGTCTAGGGATTTTGGGGGACTAGAAATTTGGGGTTTAGCGATTTGGAAATTTAGAGATTCGAAGATCTTGCAATTTGGGGGTTAACGATTTGGGAATGTCAGGATTTGGGGGTTTAAAAATTTGGAGATTTAGTGATTTGGAAGTATAGGTATTCGGGGGTTCAGAAATTTCGGAACCCAGGAGTTCGGAAATCTAGGGATTTGAAGATCTACAGATCCGGAAATCTAGGGATTAGAGAATTCAGAAATATGAGGCCATAGAAACTCATGAATGCACAAATTTGGAAATTTGGTGGTGTAGAAATTGAGAAAGCTAGAAATTTGGGAATCTATGGACTCGAATATGTAAGAAGTTACAAGTATATGAACTTAGCAGTCTACTTTGTACAATTCAAAGAATAGAAATTTAGGAATTGGAAAAATTTACATATCAATATCAGTATCGTATCAATACAAGAGAAACCTTTTACAAAGATCAGCAGAGTCTAAGAAGCTCACCACGTGACCAGAGCGTAGACTCGCGGCCATTACGGTGTCATTGCTCGCGGGCAATTAAACTCAATGATCGAAGAAACAGCGAGGGGTCAGGGCTCCTATGAACGCGTCACCGATCAGAAGGGAGAGCAGGGTGCCACGGCGAAAGTAGTTGTGTAAACGCGATCGTTAATGCTATGCAACAACGCTGCTCGTAAAGACAAGTATCGCTTCGGTTACCGAACACCTGAGACTGCCACTTCCGGTCCAGACAAGTTCCCGGCAGTTTCGAAACTCTGCGCGCCGTTGATGTACGAGTCGGCACGGCTGTTTTCGAAGTCACGCGTGTATACAAGAGTCAGCAGAAACGAAGAGGCGAGGAGGGAGCCGGTCTGAATTCTCGTTTCGCTCGTTCCCATTTTAAGAGGCCACTTTCCAGTAACGCGAAACAGGAAACGTGAGAGCGAACGAGAACGCGGGTCTTGTAGGGAGGGCTATGTTCGATTCGACTACCGAACAAGGATTTGAACTTGAGTCTTTTGCGGAGTCCCTGAACGTTGCACCAGTTGGAAAGACAAACTTCTCTAATATTTCATGGAAATAGAGATTCACCGAATTATGTTTTCTCATAGTTGAAAGTAGCGTAGCAATTAGTGCGAAAACAATGTTTTCTGTAAGTCTACCAGGGGTTGATTCACGATGTCCACGCAGCGAGAAGCGACGCGATAAATCATCGACTTAATTTCCCTTCTCGCGTAATTTCCCTTGACCCACCGGATTCGGGTAAAATTATTCGACGGATGTTGCTCCGATAAATTAGCAAGAAATTTCAATGGAAAAGAAAACAGAGACGAAAGGAAAGAACGTGTAACGCAAAAAGGCTCATCAAAGGGTCATTAGATTTTGCAGAGGAGCGAAGTTACGAAACGCTGATGCAGCTACGTGCATGAAATCGAACGGACCAGTAGCCACGAATACCATCGAGTATCGATTCCTCGGCGTTCTCTATAAAATCCGCCGCGAATATATCGAAACGCGTCAAGGTTGCCCGTCTCCGGAAAAAAGGAACGGACGTTTCGAAGAAGCAAACCTGCACGGCCGCAAAACGAATCGTTGAAATTAAACGCGGCGATTTTTATTGGCACGCCTCGATTATTCCGGAATGAAATCGTCGGACAAGCGAAAGATTCTGATTGCAACGTACGAACGAATGATCATCGAGCTGGAAAACTGCTAATTTTATCCCGCCTTCGATACACGGCCGAGCGTAAATTATGAATCGATTACGAGCCGACATTGACTCGAATCACGGCTCGCGAGATTGCACCTTCACGGTACCACGTGTACAAGTTGCATCACGGCCAGCTGCATCGCTGGCGGATGCACCGGGATGCAACAGCTTGCACGCCTCGTTATGTCGCGTCTCTATCTAGTATCTATGCATCGACCAATCGATACTACTTCGACTTGTTCCACAAAACCGAGCGCGTATTAGACGGTGCAATCGTTATTACGCTCCTGTCGATTTTCCTTCCGATACTTCTACGTGCCGTGCATTCTACCTCTGATGCTGTACTACGGTCTACATGAGACCGGGATTATACGGCTTTTATAGATACAGTACGTTCTTGGTGAATGGCTGTTGGTTATTTTCAATTTCGAACATTTTTTCATTGAGACATTTGTAATTCATAGGTTTATTTAAAAACTTGCGCCTTTAGAAATTTAAAAACTTGGATGTTCAGGCTTGAAAATTTAGGAACTTGGTCATTTTTAATTACCTTGCTAACTTATTGTATAAATTCGGAAATGTATTAATTTGCAAATGTGTAAATTTAGAAATTTCGAAGTCACGTAGAAATATGGACATGTACAAATTCGGAAATCCGGTAATTTGGATATGTAGAAATCTGGAAATGTAGAAATTTGGAAGTGTAGAAATTCGGAAATATAAAAATTTGGAAATGTAGAAATTGGGACATGTAGAAATTCGGAAATCTAGTAATTTGGATATGTAGAAATCTGAAAATGTAGAAATTTGAAAGTGTAGAAATTTGGAAAGGTAGAAATTTGGAAATGTAGAAACTTGAAATTGTAGAAACTTGGATATGTAGAAACTTGGAAATGTAGAAATTCGAAAATGCAGAAATTCGGAAATGTAAAAATTCATAAATGTAGAAATTTTGGCATAAAGAAATTCCAAAATGTAGAATTTGACAGTGCAGAAATTTGGAAATGTAAAAATCCTGAAAATATAGAAATTCACAAATACAGAAATTCAGAAATTCAGACTTTCAAAAAATCTACCAATTCAGAAACTCGAAACCAAAAATTTCACAATTCAAAAATATTAAAAATCAAAACATTTCAAACTAACCAAATTCATCAATTTTCAACTCGATCATCTTTCAAATTTCCAATTAAGAAACTCATAAGTCTCGACTAACAAAAAGGGCAGCGATAATTTGTTTAACGAAGATAATACTTTAATTACCCAAAGACCTGTTCATTTAGCTCTTATCCCTCCGACAACATCCGGGAACAGCAGACACCTCGAACAATTGGATACGCGACGATCTAAGCGCGAAAACTAAGAAGAGGTACGAAGAGGACCCGTAAAAACGTGCTCTCTCACCAGACTGACGGCTTCGCGCCGCTTAAGCTGGCTTCCACCTCGAAACGAAGTTTCCGTGAAAAAGATGAGTTCACGCTGCTTCAGATTCTTCTCCAACTATTTTCCTATCCAATTTCTTCAGTGACTTACAAAGCGCGAGATGAACGAAGTTCATTCGCTTCGAATTACAAGCTGAATCATCTCGAGAATACAAATTAAATTCGCCTCTAATCTATATATTCCCTCGAACTCCGTACATAGTTTATATAATCGAGAAATTTTTGTTCTTTAGTTACTGAATGTAATTACGTAAGGTATACGCATGAAGTGCACGCATATCAAGATTTTATACTCTTACTGACGTAATCAAAAATTTTTGTTTACCAGAAGGAGCAGTTTCTTTTTGTATTTTGACTCAGATATATTGGGCTTGAGATATTAATTTCTGGTAGAATAAGTTTGCTCAAGTTGACAAAGTTTGCGAGATGTCTCTATTTTACATTATAGAGGATAACAGAGTTTGATAACCAATTTACAAGTAGGCTTACGATATCAATCGTGATAACAATATAAATGGACACATCTCTCAAACTTTGACAATTTTTCCAACAAACTCTCGTTCCGTGTGCTCGTCTTGAACACTGACATAACCTAAAATACTTATTTACTAGAAGAAGTAACTTCTTCGTTTATTTAATTGCATTGTACCTTCGCTATTCCATTTGACCACAGGTATTAATTCATTTCTGGTTATATAAGTTTTCAAAAATTGTGAGGTGTGTCCATAGTTTTACATTGTATAGGTTACAAAATAGAGTTTCGAATTAGAGTTCGTCTTGAACACTGACATAACCTGAAATACATGTTTCCTAGAAGAAGTAACTTCTTCGTTTACTTAATTGCATTGTATCTTACTATCCCATTTGACCTCACATGTCAATTCATTTCTGGTAAAATAAATTACCAAAATTTCTGAGGTGTATCCACAGTTATTGTGTAGATTCCATAATAGAGTTTGACAACTGATTTACAAGTAAACGAATATATAAGTGTGTTTAAAAGTCATCAAATGCCAAAGAATCAGCGTCAATCTGTCGTATGCCGATGATACAAATGACAGTAATGCCAGTCACGTTCCGCTCAGCGTCGCGAATCCAGGATCAAAGTAACCAGCATTTTTCGAGGGAAATAGCAGCGATCGAGAGACTTTGGCCATCCTGTCTCGCTCTTTGTCGAAGCTCTTCGGTCAATTGTTTCCATCGTCTCTTTCTCTCTGTCAACCCGTAATCAGGCCAGCCAGTGTGTCTCACGAGCGAAATAAAATTACCCGAAATTACGGTGCACCTACACGCATACGTGGCTGGTAAAACGCACGCTGCACCGTGCCTTTGCTGTGTCCGAGGAGAAAATAACGACGTTAAAACCGGCTAGTAGGGGCAAACCTTCCTTCCACTATCTATGCAAATCGCGAAACGTCTGCTCATGGATTCTTGCTCGAAACAGAATCGAACAATGGAATATCGAATTCGACTAAATTTCTCTTCGACGATTTTATCGCTCGGCCATTTTACGAGTTCATGAGTTTATTGGCCGGTTCTGGATGATAACATTTTTGGATTATGATGACGTTTACAAAATTTTTTAGTCTAATTACAAAATTTTTACTAAGAGCTTACATGTCTCGGGGTCCGAAGTTTTCGAAAGTTATGGAACTCGAGTTTTTGTGCAAGATGGAAGCTCTCAGTTTTTAAGCAAGTTCCTAATTTTCCAAACTCTGAAGTTCCTACGCTCACAAGTTTGAATGCTTCTAAAAATAATCTCTTAAGTTTTCAAGTTCTCAAATTAAAAAATTACGCTTTCAAGTTCTAAAATTCCAAAATTCCCATGGTCCCAAGTTCCAAAATTGCAAAGTTCACAACTTACAATATTTCCCAGCATCCAAATTCCTAAACTGCTACATCTCTATGGTCCCAAGTGCACAAATTGTAAAATTTCCACACTCCTAAGTTCCCAAATTGCAAAATTTTTACTCTTTCACTTACAAAAATTGCGAAGTTCTTAAAAAATTTCCAACCTCCATCACACTAAATTGCGAGTGAGTTTCACTTTGCGAAACCTCGCGTTAAAAATATTCCTACGACCAATGATCCATGTTCCAACAAACCACTCATAAACGACTGGTGACTAACGGAAAATCTCGTTGAATAATTTTCCTCATACACTGAAAAAAAAACAATCGATTGTACAATAAGATTTCAGTTAAGATTAGCTTTGTAATTGAATATCCGTTGAAAAAAGAAGGCGATAAATCCTTTAGCGAACTCAATACGTTCATTACGCGCCATTTTAACATTTTCCTACACACATTCCTGTTCACAACAGCGTTCACCGCATTAATATCATGTGTCCCGCAACACACAGCTGTATCTACTGCGTCGATCAGCTACCGTATCCATAATTGCTCTTCCAGGTACCGAATCGAGCAAAATAAATACGTTATCCATTACAAGGGTACAGGCTGATCGGAGACCATATCATCGCAGATTTCGCGAGCATTAACTTTATAAGGTCAGCTATAACGGGTGCTGTAAGGCCATACAAGTATCCTTTCAACGATAAACTGGAAGTAAGTCGAATTGAAAATTTGAAATGTTGAATATGATCAACATTTTCAATATATCAATTCAATTCATACAATGTTGATAGGAGTCGAATTGATATATTGCTACATACAATGTTGATAGGAGTCGAATTGATACGTTGATGCACACAATGTTGATAGAAGTCGAATTGATGCATTGATACATACAATGTTGATAAGAGTCGAATTGATGCATTGATACATACAATGTTGATAGAAGTCGAATTGATACGTTGGTGCATACAATGTTGGTAGGAGTCGAATTGATACGTTGATACATACAATGTTGATTGGAGTCGAATTGATACGTTGATACATACAATGTTGATAGAAGTCGAATTGATGCATTGATACATACAATGTTGATAGGAGTCAAATTGATGCATTGATACATACAATGTTGATAGGAGTCGAATTGATGCATTGATACATACAATGTTGATAGAAGTCGAATTGATACGTTGATGCATACAATGTCGATAGAAGTCGAATTGATACATTGATGCATACAATGTTGATAGAAGTCGAATTGATACGTTGATACCTATAATGTTGATAGGAATCGAATTGATGCATTGATACATACAATGTTGATAGGAGTCGAATTGATACGTTGATGCACACAATGTTGATAGATGTCGAATTGATACGTTGATACCTATAATGTTGATAGGAGTCGAATTGATGCATTGATACATGCAATGTTGATAGATGTCGAATTGATACGTTGATGCCTATAATGTTGATAGAAGTCGAATTGATACATTGTTACATACAATGTTGACAGGAGTCGATACATTGAAACTGTTGATGTCCTAGCAATATTGTATGTATCAATGTATCATCATTGAAAATGTTGACAGGAGTCGAATAAAAAATGTAGAAATTTGGCAATGTCATATGGGAATGTACACATTTGAGTATGTAGAAATTAAGAAATGTAGAAATTCGGCAAATCCAGAAATTCAGAAACGTAGAAATCCGTAGAATTTGAAAAGCCGTATAACAGCAGATTTGGCGAGTAGAGCGTTGTAGGTAAGCTATCGTGTTGGAGCCGGTACAGGTAAGACGATACAAGTATCGTTTCGACGATAAGCCGAAAGTAAGCAGATAGGATGAGTCGAATCGAGAGATAGATAAGCGGCGCATCGATATCGTGGCCAAGCCTTCGGACATTAGCGAGCAGTCCTTCAGAAATCCGGTCGAACGTGATCTGGTACGTCGACAAAAGAGGAGCGGTCGCGCGAGTCAGTCAACTTCTTGCTCGAGGATCGAGAGAGCCGATCCTGGATGCGCCGCTGATCCGATCTGTTCTTTGTACACACGATCGAGAAAGACCTTCCAGCGGATACCGGTTCCACGCCAAAACCGCTCTCTACGTGTTCGCAACAAAATTTTCTTTCGCTTGCGACACTGACACGCGGAGAAAGTTGCCGCCTCGTGTGTTTGCATTGCACCTTCATATTCTTCTCATTTTTATCCTGCAATTTCGGCGAGATCGATGCAACTCTCGCCCTCTTTACGATATCGAATTATGCTAATTTTTTGTGTCACGTGTTTCGGGTGAAAGTGGCGTGAGAACATTTTCTTACACTTTGCCACATTTTTTAGTCGCATGATACATGAAACCCGAAAATACAGGAAATTAAAGTGGAAAGGAAACTTACCCTGGTTTCGTTATTAATGGTTCAGTTACGTTAATTTTTCGTAATAATTCAGTCTTTATATCGTTTATAATGAAAGTGGGGCAGTTTTAAGGACACATTTATTACACATTTCATAGAAACCTTAAAGAACATAGGAATTAAATTCGCTTGAAAGATGGACCTCCCTAATTTTCATTATTAACCACCCATTATATGTTCACTTTCGATAACATTGAATAATGTTATTGAATTTTGCTTTTGTTGGGTCTGTGAATTAATTGTACATTCAATAGATTTGTAAACTGTTGATCTAACTATTTCAGCAACATCTTGACTTGGTTCACGTGCGTTTATTTCACAGTCTTCAAATAATATTTTCAAACAGCTACGATTTGACAGAAACATTAGCAAAATGAATCTGTTTTGGATCAGACAACGTTTACGCAGCTGAAAGCGTAGGCTCCACAAACGAGGAACAGTAAAATGTTATTTATGTTTTAATTATTTTAATTAACTGGCCAGCTAACAATGTAGCCGACAAAAAATCGCGAGGACGTCCCTGGTTTGCACGCTCTGTTTCTCCCTTGAGCTGTAATTATCAAGTTCTGTAGAAAGTCATGCGAATTTTATTATCTCTTCCGTAAAATAGGAAGCTCATTCTTCAAATCTGTACGATATAGATTACGTATTTATTAGATAGAAACGAGTTTTACTCGCAGAACTTTGATCGCTAATAACGGATTCTAATTTGAGCGCACGTTGAGAGTAAAAACACGGGAAGAATAAAAACTTGAGAATAAAAAAGCTGTGTAACCACATGGTTGATAAATAAGAGATTATACTCCTCCGACGTGCGCGATTGAAAATTATTAAAAGTGTTACGAGCGCTCGTCAGCCACATGGCGCGCCAGCAACACGTTAATCTCGCAATGAAACGCAACAGATAATGGCTGCCGCCATAACAGGCACTAATCAACGCAGAAAACACGAGTTCGATATATTCGTGTTTACGTTTTCGCTAGATCGCACTTGGAAACCGTACGTGTCGACCCTTCGAGGATAATCAACTGTACATCGAGTAACTTCAATATTTGAACTGGCCTTTGTATTCGTATCGATGACGAAGAACGATAATGCCCGAATAAAAAACATCGTTTAGTTTATCGTATACGAAGAATATGCGTCCGTACATCGATAAGACCATCGATAAAGCCTGGTCGCTATAAATTCAGCGGTGTCCCGAATGCATGATCCATTCAGTGGTCTCCACATAAGGAAACGCTTCCCATAGAAATCGCGAGAAAACGACAGCATCGTTTATCAGGGGAAAGATAAAGAGAGAGAGATACGTACACAATGATCGTCGTGTTCGATCACTAGATACGAGACTCGAACGCAAGAAACAACCTCAGAATTACCAATGAAATTCGAATTTAATCGGTTGTCAACAAGAGAATAAGTTCCATTGACGTCGGGGGAAAAAAGCGAGACATTAATCCGGTAAACTTGGAGATACTCGTGCTGGAAAACCGTTTTTGTCGCGGCTCGTGAACGTAGACCTTGTCGTTTGTAAATACTACCGTAAATACACGACGGCCGCAATTTGCCCAACGAAGGAATTATCGTTGGTTAAGTCAATCAGTTTCGTCTTGGCCGATGTTATTAATGCCGATTGATTTCCACGAAACGCGACAAGTTTCCAGGAATTGTCTTCAAGGTTCAATATATTCAAAGCGATATTCCAATTAATACCATTATCAGCTCTAAAGGATCCTGTATTCATCAATTTTATTATATATGCAATCTCAGGTGAATGGGTTGTACTTTGTATTCTGTATCTTTGTTATTTGATAGGTTGTGTGTTGATGCGCTTTTTTAACGCGTTAATTAATGCGGTGTACTTTGACGCGTTGTATGCTGACATGCTGCACTTCGCGTTAAACTTCGACTACATTTCGATGTGTGGAATTTCGACTGAACTCCAACGCATTGAATTCTAACACGTTGAATTTCAACGCCCTGTATTTCGACATACTGAACTTTGATGTGTTGTATTTCAATGTGTGGAACCACGGAGAGCTGTATTTCAATGCGTGGAATTTCAATGCAACTTCGGGACGTTAAACTTCAGCGCGCTGAACTTGAGGCGCTGTATTTCGACGCGTGGGACTTTGATGTGTTGAATTTCGACGCGCTGGAATTCGATGCGTTGAAATTCGACATATAGTAATTTAACACGTGGAACTTTGATATGTTAAACTTTCAAGCGTGGAAATTCAATGTGCTGTAATTCGACGTGTAGGACTTCGATGCGTTGAAATTCGACGCGTAGAATTTCAACGCGCTGTATTCCGTCGCATTGAAATTTGACGCGCTGTATTTCAACGCGTTGAACTCCAGCATGCTGTGTATTGACGCATTGTAATTCGACGCGTGGAACTTTGACGCGCTGTACTTCAACACGTTGAATTCTAGCATGCTGTGTATTAACGCGTTGTAATTCGACGCGTGGAACTTCGATTACGCTGTAATTCGACGCCTTGAAATTCGGCGCGTGGAACTTGGATTGCGCTGTAATTCGACACCTTGAAATTTGACGCGTCGAACTTTGATCTATCGTATTTCAACGCGTCGAACTCCAATATACCGTGCTTTATTGCGTTGTAATATAACGCGTGGAACTTCGATACGCTGTAATTCGATGCTCTGAACTTTTACGTATCGTATTTCAACACATTAAACTTCGATGCGTTGTCTTTCAATGCATTGAACTTCTACTCGCTGTATTCCTATACACACATTTACGACCCATCATATATCAAAATATTTTACAACCAAGTATCACACATCAACATATTATCCAACCTCTCATTGTATGGCCAAATATTACACCGCCACGTGTCGAGATCTTGAACCTAAATAAACCGCGAGCGATATTTAATATAATATAACAGTTTCTCCGAGTTTTTGCAATTACACTGATTTGACAAGAACAAGGGACCAGACAGGAAAAGAGACTTCAAGGTTGGCACAAGAGAAATGGCAACAAAGCGTCTGTATATTTATGCACCTACACATTCGCGCGACCAGGTTCGAATACGAATGAACTTCTCAACCGAGAGTATGTCATTCTCCGAAAGATCTTTTCTGTTTTTTTTTTCTTTTTATTTCATCGTCCCTGCTCGTTGAAAGACTGTCAGTCGACACGAGTTCTGAAGGCTGTCGGGCAAACTCGAGTAGAGGCAAGTGCGTGTCTGCCGCTTGTTAGATGCAATCCTCGCTCGAATCACGCTCTTGCAACGAACCACGATTTTTACGAAAGATCTACGATTTTCACGAGCTACCGCACAATCTACCGCGAGTGGATTTCGTTTTAAAGGTTGCGTCGATGCAGCAACAGTTCCTTTCGCGTCAAAGACCCGGCAACGCGAAGAATGATAGATCAACAAAGTTGGAAGGCGATTTCGTGCGAACGTTTCGTGATTTTTCCACCGCGTAAATCGTGCTTCGAGTACGTTTCTTTGTGCTGTTTGAAGCGTCGCGATAACAGCTTTTCCCGTGTCGATGATTAAAGAACAGAAAGAATAACGAATCAAAGAATTTGATTCGAGATGCAGTTTCGAATCGCGATCCGTGTAAATTTCAAGGGATGCGCGCAATCCACTCGAAATAAATGTCGTTTCGCGCGCTAAATGCATTGCGACAACGGTGTCTCGCGCGTCAAAGTGATCAGAAATCAGAAAAGAATAATAAATCAAAGAATTTGAAAAGCTGAATCGAAACACGCACAACAGGACCAAACACTCGATCTACTCGAAATAAATTCTGTTTCAAAGCCTAACCCGTCAAAGAGCGATAAAAAATCAGTGGAGATTGCTGAATAAAAAAATTGGATATACGGTTCAAAACAAACTCTTTTATGAGGTCCATGATTTTTCCGGATGAGCTGTACAGAAGCTTCGAGTGAAATAAATATCGTTAAATGTAAAATAATAGATCAAAGGATTGGAGGGTTTCAAATCATGCTTTTCTCGACTGTAGGAAAAACAGAGTGCATTCGAAATAAATTTTCTTTTCAGATATTATAATCACAATTTAATAACAAAGTGTTGATGAATGAATTTGGGGTGCAATTTTAAACCATGCTCTTTTAATAAAGGGTAGAACAGGGTGCACTCGAGATAGATTTTATTATAAAATCTGAGTGCGTAATAATATCAAAATAATAATTTATTTTGTACTGGAAAGAAATTAGAAATCGATCAAAAATTATAGATCAACAAAATCAAAAGCGATTATCATGCTTTCCCAATAAATAGAAGCTCAGAATAAATATCATTTAATTATATAAAAAATCATAGATTTTTAAATAAAATAGATAAAGTCTGATCATAAATCATAATCATGTATTTTGTATCAAACAGTAATTATAAATCAGTGGAATATGATAGATCAACAAACTTGAGGAAGGATTTTGAACCACGCTCTCCCAGATAGAGGGAGTTACTCCCCTTTGAATACATTCTATATTGCATCTAAAACTTTGAAAATAGTATCTATTGCATACAGAATTAATCACAAATCAGAAAACAATGCTATTACACAAAATTTGCGACGTGATTTTGAATCATGTTTCAAGGTATAGGGAGTCTACACTCCAAATTGATATTAAACCTTGAGTTGTAACAATAAGATTTTTTTGCATAGTTTAATCCCAAATCATTAAAAAGATCCCCAAAAATTTGTGTCGAGGTTTTGAACCACGATGCAAGGTAGATGGAGTACACTACCCTCTAAATAAATTTTATCCTGAATCTTGAAAATAAAAGTACCTTACGCGTTAAAAATTAATGCTAAATCGCTAAAAAATGCTATCCCACAAACTTTTGAACCACGCTCCAAGAGGAAGTCAACACCCCTTCAAATAAATTTTCAAATCCTGAATCTTCACAATATCTTTTGCGTCAAAAATTAATCTGAAATCATTTAAAAAATTCCACAAAATGAACCATGTTTCAAACTAGACCACACTCCAAATAATTGACAAACTTTGACAGTAAAAATTTGTGTCGCATTAGATGACAGAGGAAGAAATGGAGAAGGTACTCACCGGCGAAGATCCCCTCCAAAAAGATCCGAAATTTCCCAAAGGGTTCAGTGTCTCCTTGGTTCGATCTTGCAGCACTGATCACACTGTTCGTTCACGTCGATCGATGCTCACCACCACCAGATATTCTCTATCACTAATACCGCTTTGTATTCGCAGGAAACAATAATCGGCATGTATGAACGGCGAACAACAGAGCAACAACAAACAACAACAACGGCACCGACAGTCACTGGTCCAGCTGGACGAGACGCACTGACGTACTGTAGAGACACGAGGAGTGGACGGTCGATCGACGAGAACGCGACGTCCTCGATCGACGAATCGACGAGTATACGCGACGCGGTTGAATCGTAACGACGAGCGAGAAAGAGTCGGTGTCCGAATGGCACAGTGGCTCGCGCGATTCTGCCGTCGTCGGCTCTCGTCGACCTTAAAGGCCGTTCGTGAGCGCCGTCGCGACGCGCGCAACACCGCGACCTCTCCGCGAAACACCGTGCTTCCCTTATCGCTGCCAAAACATTCCCGATTTCCCTTTTTTCCCACTCGATTTTCCACCTAACCCTATGCTGCCCTTTTATTGTTCCCGATAGACCCATCGCGACACAGAAATTGAAATTTTTTTATCGGATTTTTGCGACCGACCATTGATTCACAGTTTGATGGACGATCACGTGTGCCGTCACTTCTACCATGGAAAATCGGCCTAGTTTCCTTTTTACTTCTTTAGTCCCTTTGATAATATGGATGATAGGTGATTTTAGGTGGTGTATAGGTGATCTTGTACCTTCTCAAGTGCAATGAGGTTGTAAAATTTAAAGGTTGAAGCAGATCAAAAAGTTTTACGTTTTCAAGCTTTATTGTAAAATTCCTAGACTATTTTTCATGCTCCCAAGTGCATACATTGCAAGCTCCCAAGTTCTTAAATTCCCAAATATATAAATTATAAAATGTCTGCACTCACGAGTCCCCATATTGCTTACATTTTCACGGTCCCGATATTCAAAATTGCAAATTAATCAGCCAGAGCTCACATATGTAGATATCAACATTGTTCTTTCATATTATAAATTCCATTAGCAATTATTTATATGATTGTTACAGATTCAAAACGAGATGAATATAATTACACCAAGTTAAATCATTCATTTTCCTAACCTCAAAAAAACATCCCTATAAAGTTTAGCAGAAATTTTATGTACCTGACTATCCGTGTTATAAAATCCAAAAAATTATAAACTTGTATTCTACTGAAAATTTACATTACCTCCCTAATTAATATTTTGAACAAAAGTGTGCAACTCATCAAAATGAAAAAAGTATAATTGAGGTGGAGTATGAAATCGGAAATATAACAGAAAATTGAAAGGGCCAGACACTCGACGATACGACGAACCGTGTCATCGTCTGTAATTAATAAACAATGTTTTAGTGGTTATCCAGCATTCGTTTGCGTATATTGTAAGGGAAACTCGATTACATCGGCCGATATTGTCTTCAACGACGTCCATAATGAGAAATCGACGCGTATAATTGCGTTTCCGATGACGCGCAGATGCAGCCTGGCAACATAAATGAAATTAGCTTGTTCGGCATGTACGGTAAAATCTATAATAAACCGCTTTCGGCTCGAATAGCCTGAAAATGCATGATATTTTCACCATTCACGAGATTCTGTATACTCATCCACGTTGCATACTCTTCATTTCTTATATTATCCATGAAAAATTCCTTTCCCTCTCAGAATAATATTCATCGCCGCTTGAAGACAGTGTTTACATAAAAAATAAAAATGCAAAAGGTTACGTAAAGGTCGTTTCGTTTGATTTATTAAGAATTCTAAATTCCTGGAATTTTAAAACGTTTGAAAGATTTTTAAATCTTGAGAGATCTTGAAATTCCAAACTGATACCTGCCATTTTCAGAGCTACGATAAATTATATAAAATTTGTACGAATTATATCTATCGATCTCAAAACCGAATTAAAAGCTTTCGGCGAATGAATCGCGTGTACATAACATGGTTTCCAAATTAACTTTTACCGAACGTAAAAACAAATTTTCGCTCGCGAACGGTAAACAATTAAATAACAATTATTACGTTAATAATTTAATATCCACAATATTTGAGTGTAAAACAGTTCGCAAATTCTTTGAAGTACATCAGAACCCGCGTTAAATGAACAAAATGGAAGTAATTATTAACGCAGGTATTATATAACAAAAAGATATCGACCACGTTCTTTGAACCGTTTAAACCTAGCGGTAACAAGTAGCATACATTTTCGTAAAAGGGAAGAAAGAGACATATATTTTCGAACGAATGGAAACCGAAAAAAGAGGAATTGAAGTCGTGGTTGCGTATACACGGATAAAAGAGATGTTTCAAACGGTGTTTATTCAGTTACCTCGTTTTTAATTTATTCTACGGGTACTTGCATCTGTTTACGTTTACATACATCCCAGCATTTTATCGTCTCTTTGCGTTCCGTGCATTCCGTAATATTTCAAATAAATTTCCACGAAAAATTGCACGGAAATATATCTATTGCTTTAATTTTCCCATTGCGAACGCAATTACCGTTTCAATCCCCGACAAATTCAGCTTTTATGTCCGCCATTCAGTTTGTGCTCCAAATAATTTGTCGTCCGCTCTCGATCGCGATCGATTGTGGTCGCGAATTCAAATACCATGCGATTTGTTACTTTTTTTCATTTAATTGATGAAGCAACGGGCAACTGCTCTCGCGAGAGTGCAAATTGATAGTCGATGTCTCTGTTCAAGAATTTTACAAATTTTTCGCTATTAAATTAGCACACCAGCAATGTTCGTATTGGAAAATTAAAAACACGTCTTCGTAGTTCCACGATCCGTAAACAATTGCACGAGTCACCGTGTTTCCGTAATCTTTTCACCGACAAAAGGGGGAAAAAACGCGGATAATCTGTCGAAACAAAATAAATAAAAAGAAAGTAAAAGTTTTGATCGGGTTAGGGTAGTCGGCTTTTGTTCGAGAACTCTTCCAATTCGACGGCAGCTCGCATTGGAAATGAATCGCTGGTGTTTGCGTATGCAACGGAAATGAATAATCCAACTTTCCAGCGAACTCCTATTACCGAGTCGATTTTCACTTTGAAATTTTTATCCGCGTACCTTCGCGCGATCGTTATTCGTCGATTACGCCGCGTTAATTCGCCGCGAAATTTGTTTCGGCCCAGGAACCGTGCGCGCGTTTCGTCGCCCATGCAAATTAACGTCGATATTTAACGCGTCGAACGAGTTACGCTCCTCTGCAAAACTCCATTTAGATTCTTTCCACGTTTTGATCACCCGCGAAATTATACCGGAACAAATATGCTTTTTGAAAATAATGCATTCTACCTACTGTTGCGGGTGGAAAAATCGGGGGTTCGTAGAAAAGCTCGTGGGCAACGGTGCAGGGGTGAGTTATGGAAATTTCTGATTTTGGAACTTGAAAGTTTGGGATTTTGAAATTTGGGGACTTAGGAATTTTGGAAGGTGGTTGTTGGCAAGTTTTGAAATTTAGAAATTTAGGGTTTTGACAGTTTAGGAATTTGGGAAATTGGGAAATTGCAGATTTAGGAATTTGGTAATTTGGAATTTTGGGAATTTAGGATCTGGTTATTTAGGTATTTGTAATCTCAGAATTTGGGGACTTAGGAATTTGGTAATTTAGAATTTTGGGAATTTAGGATCTGGTTATTTAGAAATTTGTAATCTCAGAATTTGGGGACTTAGGAATTTGGTAAATGGAATTTTGGGAATTTAGGATCTGGTTATTTAGAAATTTGTAATCTCAGAATTTGGGGAGTTAAGAATTTGGTAAATGGAATTTTGGGAATTTAGGATTTGGTTATTTAAGAATTTGGAGACTTAAGAATTTGGTAATTTAGAAGTTTGTGGAATTTAGGATTTCGTAATCTCAAAATTTGAGAACTTAGGAATTTGATAATTTTCAAGTTAGAGAATTTATGATTTGGTAATTCCAGAATTTAACAATTTAGCAATTTGGTGATCCAAAAGTTTGAGAATTTAGTTACTTGAGAATTTGATAACTTAGGAACTTAAAAATTTGCTAATTTGGAAATTATCGACATTTACAAACCCACCCCCCAAAATCTAAAACAAGTGTTAGAAAATTGCACCCTTCCTCTCCTCATCCACCCTTCGCTAAACGTACCTAACAATTATTGAATCCTAAACACAACCATATCAAATTCAAAAATAATTCATCTACACTCCCAAATGAAATATTTTCTTTTCCCCAACAAATTACCGCCATCGATAATTAAGCACGACGAAGTTCAGTCGTCTATTTACGCGTTTCTTCCGTGATAACGCGATGGTCGTAGGTGAACGCTTGGAAAGCGATCGTTTCATGATCGCTGTGCAAACTCGCAGTAAACTTTAACGAGAAACGTTAGAGATACTTTTCCCCGTATCTGTGTACTCGGATAAAACAAGATCGTCAATGGTTACAAAGAGTTATCAATTTCCCACGAAACAACTCGGGGACGCCGCTTTTCTCGCTCCTCCGCTGCTCTCCAACGCGAACGAAACGCGTTCAAAGTTTTCCCGCATAGATTATAACGATTACGTTTGCACCGTCGGTTTTAGTACGTCTCGCGATGCTGGACTTTTTCAATTTTTACGTCCAAGTACGTTTCTTAACGACCGGTTGAAAAGTTGAGGAACGTCCTTTAGAAAAGCCTTGAAAGCTTGGTCGACGATAACGCTCGACGCCAGCTACTTGGCCAATATTTCCACTGCATTGTGTACCTCCAGTATTTTCAAATTATGGTAAAATACACACGTGAAATTGCGTAGAAATATTGAGACTGTTTAAACAGAGGTTGGAAATTTCACGCTCTATTTGGGAATTCAAACTTGTTAATTAACTAACAAGTTAACTACCGAAAGCCTCTACGAAAATCGATATACACTAAATTTTACTTCGCTGCTTTTTATCTTATTTTTATTATCGATTATTCGAGTGTCTTAAAATCTTTCATTTCTATCGCTATTCTGTTATATTCATAAAGAGTTTCAACCCCTAAAATGTTTTATATTTCATATAAAAAGAATATCAAAATGAACACGAAGAATATATTCCTCGTAGATAGCAGATTTCGTTTCGATAACTCGATGATTGTACGTCATAGCAAGACGTTTAGAGAAGAGGAAAAACCGGAAGAAAATTCGCATCCCTATCGAATCACATCGCGGATCGATAGAAACGAGCTGCCGTGCCGGTGAAAGTCTCTTTCGCAGGACTCGAAAAAAGCTGCTGTAACCGTGCGAGAAAGTTGAACAGCAACAGCAGCTAGTATGGCTGACACGATTTTCCGTCACGTACTTTATAACTCCGTTAAAGTCCACGTCGTATTCCTTTCACATTCTGCATCGAAGGTCTCCCCTCTTCCTGCCTTTCCGCGACAATTCACTCCTTTTGCGAACGATTCTTAAACAGATCCGACCGATACCCTGAAAATTCTACAATCATCGCACAATCATGCTCTCCGAGCAACTCGGTTCCGTGGAAAAAGTTGCGATCAGAGAAAAGTCCTTACAGAGAATAGTGCATTTGACAAGGAAATGCACATGCAGTTGTAATGTGGTGCTAAATAATTATACTTTTTAAAAGTTGTTAATCACTTGAACTCTTACAAAAATTTTTGTTGCCTTGAATTATCAAAATCGTTAATTTTTTGAATTTTTATAAAAGTTCTTGATCACTTGAACATTTACAGAAGTTGTTGATGACAGCATTTTGATCAAAATCATTAATCATTTGAACCTTTATAAAAGTTGTTAATCTTTTGAACGTTTATAACAATTGTTAACTATCGTTACATTTATTAATATGTATGTTTGTGCCGCAAAAAGCATAGACAGTAAATTAATGATGTCCTGTGTATTTGCGTCTGATTGCACTTTCGATGCATCTAAAAACTGAAGAAATAGTAGAACAAGTTTAGGAAATAAATTACAAATGTAACAAAAGAACGAAATCTTTTGAAGGTTCCAGAGAAGAAGGAGTCACAAAAGTTCTAATTTATAATTTAGTCTACGAGATCAGTGACCAGCTACCTGCTCAGGTAGATTCGTTTTATCCAGTCCTAGTAATCAAAACCTCTGCTGCTTACAGATCGACCAGCCTGACAAGTCTGGCTGTCCTCGACTGCCTCAAAACCTGAAGCAATCGAACTAAAATTAACCAGGACAATTCTCATCCTTTGTCAAAAAGTGGACATCTTTCAATCGAATGAAATAACTTGCTCTCATAAAGTTTGACTTACCGAAAAATCTGTATCCCTGAACCCTTTCGTAAACCTCTAAATCGTTATTAACCCCTTGCACAATGATTTATTCGTAAGGTGCGTCAGTCAGAACTAACAAATCGCAGCTACAATATTAAAACAGACAAAGAAAGTTGAAATGTTATGTCAGTCCTGTATTCAGCAATTCTTGACTACGCAAATTATAACTGGACTTGGACACCAGATTGAAGTGTATTCAAAATTCGAGTAAGATTTGTCACAATTGAAGTGCGTCACGAGTCAGACACGTCAAAATAGTGCAAGGGGTTAACAAAGAGAAATGAAGAAATAAGAGCTTTACACGTTACTCGATAAACGAAGAAGTGTAACTTTATCTCCGGACAAAGATGGCTGATCGATAGGAAGTGGACACCGCGCAAGGGTTTTCCGTGGACAGTGTTCGCTAGCAAAAACGTAAACGAGATTATCGAACGATCTGAAACTGGAAAAGCAATTACTTTGGCGGGATTACGTCCCGCGCGAGCAAACAGTCGGCAACAAATCACCGGTAGAGCCGAGAACGCGTTACGCGAATCGAAGCCTTGCCTCGCCGCGTTTCCTCAGTTAGCGAATCTCATTACCCAAACGCATCGCATCGGCCGCCAGTTGCCGAGCGTCGTATAAATTTACAACACAATATCGCTTTATCATTGGCTGACGTTCATGGACTGAATTATGGCGCGAGGCTAGTCCGCTGTCAGACTTCGCGTCGCGGAAACCGATACCCACGGAATCGTTCGCGGACTTCTCGTCTCCTTTACACCCTCTTTGACCACTCGTGAAACGATTCTAGGATTTGCTTCATTTCAACTGGAGAGAGAGCTGTTTAATTGATCTTCGACGCCTTCTGATCTGACGCTTTAGGTACTTATAGACAAGGAATATGTTAGACTGGGAGAAATAAATGGAAATCAAGGGTATTGACTTTGTGAAATTTCAAGTAATCTAAAAACTGCAAGTGATGTTGCATAGTGGATTTTCTAAGGCTTTTTGGGCCCGGGAAGGTCTTCTCGTCCTTCGTGAAACTCAAGGGCCTCAGGATGGTTTATGGTCCTGGCGTCGCATCGTTCCGCCATCTTGGTGGCTGCTGCATCCTGGCTATGTCTGTTTTCAGAAAAGTTTGTGTTTGTGTAAAGTTACGGTTCAACTTGGGATTTCCCATAAAATATTACTGAATTATATTAAAAATTGATGCACCAGCTGTAGATGCAAGAACGAATCGTGTTGAGAAACACTATTTAAGTATTTAAACGAAGACAATCTTTTGGTCAGAACACCACGGAGCCATTAGGCCGGGGACACACTATCATTTTCATCGCTGGAGTTATGATGCAGTTAGTCCTCTTAACTGTTTAGTCCTGTGAGATCGAATAACACCTTGCAATTTAGCAGATCTACACCATTTTCAGTTTTACTTCATTCACCAATATGGACGTCCCAGCTCTTAAAACAAAATATATGATTTTAGTTATAACATATTATTTTAGTGACTTAGTATTTTGAATAAACTTGCAATAAATGTAAAGGTTCACAAATTGAAACGTCATCAGCGAAATGAGTCAAACGAAAACAATGAACAGATGCATTTCTCGCAGCCAGCAGAGGTAAAATGGCGTCGCAAGATATTTGCGAAGAAACCTCTCGGTGAAGAAGGATTTAAACGAAGGAAACGAGACATAGTGTAACGGCATACGACGACGAATCCGCGAAATATTCGCGTGCTCTGGCGGTCAAGCAAAAAGTGCAGGTGATTTAACGCTTTTACGCGCGCGGCTGCAGTTACCAGCAAATTGTGACTCGAGCGCTCTGCGACGGTGTGAAATTGCGCGTGACCCGTGGCTAATTTATGCCGACCTCCGTGTTCACGCGAATTTAGCCGGACCCGTATTAAAATAATAAACAAAGAGTCGCTAGGCAGGGGAACGGGACGCGGGTCAAGACCGTGAGAGAATCGGTTTTCGAAACAAAACGTTCGATTCCTTTGGGGACCGTTTCGTGGACTCGTTCCTTATTCAATATATTTTACTGACCTAACGTTTGTCTTGAAATTAACTAACGAACCAGTCGTCGATTAACAACCTGATCCTTTATTTATATGTATGCAATTGTATTTCATTTTCTTTGTTATTATTTTTCCTCTTTAAGAAGTCCATAAAATGGATGACTTTAGCAGCTCTCAAAATGGAGAGTTATGTACATATCGTGTAACCAATCAAATAGGAGTCAGCAATACGTATGTAACCAGTCAAATCAAGAAAATATTATAAACAATTTAATTCCTTTTAGAAATGCAATTATTTAAACATCATGACATAAAATACTAACCAGAAGGTATAAACGACATGAACTATACAATCGAAAGAACCCATACTTGCCACACATTCGAACTGTCAAGAGGACCCATATTTTCTGCAAACAGATGTAAATAAATTTGTCGCAGTGAAAGTTCATTACACCGCGAGTTCGATACCGTAACACGTTTCTGTCGTTAGTTTCGGAACAATTCGATAACCGGACTAAAACTGTCAAAACGTCTATTGACCGTCGAATCGGGGGCAACGGGGTTCATTTAATAGTACAGGTCGCAAGTTTCGCGTTTGATATCGAACAATTAGGTCTTGAACAGGGAGAATCTGTCGGTTCCTTCGAATTCTGGTCAGCAGAATTTCACCGCCACGTCCGCTTTTATATATCGATTCCGCAGGGTCGACGGTGCGCAGGTCAGTTCAATGTAAGTTCTGCTTTCCCTAATTGTACTTGTTGCACTTGGGGTCAGGTGCACACGTATCTGGATTCGGCAGCGTGCCAAACGTTTGACAAACGGCGCCCCAACACCGGGTTCGTCGACCGATTATACATTGAAACGGATATTTCCCTGGAAACCTCGCGATTCGCCCTTTGTCGAAACAAATTCCACACATTTTTCGGGATTAACCGTCTTACGGGTCATTTCGACTCGGTATGCATTGTTATATCCTTTTACATTCCGTTGTATTTATGTGCTTTGTTGTAGGTTTACTATGCTGTTATTCTGCAATGGTCTACTGCATAAGAGAGACGTGTTTTGTACTGGGGAGTATGTGATTTTAGGGATTTTTGTGTATATAGAAGCTATCTATGGCAAACTTCCAAATTTTTTCGGATTTCCAAATTCCCAAAGTGCTTCCCTAAATCTTCCAATTTCTAGATATGTAAATTTATAATTTCTCAAGTTCATATATTTTTAACTCCTTACCCTATGATTTGTTGGGTGCGTCAGAACTAATTAATCAGTACACACATGAACTGCCACACTGAAACGGCTGAAAATTGCATTAGGTAGCATTTTCATTTTTAATAAATCTTACCTAATATTTTTACAGTACCTTGTTATATTTATTTTGCAAAGTTACAAGCAGACAATACGAGTATTTTGAATTAGGTAAGAGAACATTTTTAATAATATGGATGATAGATCTGTATGGTAATTGAAGTGCAATATATGGGTGACATGACAGTCAGTGTTAAAACAGACAAAGATTGAAATGTCATGTCAATTTGGTATTATGTAATCGACTATGCGAATTATAATTGGACTTGACCTCCAAATTGAAGAGTAAAAATTCCAGTAAAATGGATCATAATTGAAGTACAAGTGCGTCACGTGGCAGACTCAACAAGGGGTTAAGTGCCTAGATTTAAAAACACATAAATCTACGAGTCTTTAAATCCCCGAAGCTTTACAAATGTTTAAACGTCCGAATTCCTAAATCTACGAATTTCTGAGTTATAGGATCCCTGAGTCTACAATCTGTAACTCTCCGAATACCTGCATCTACAAATTACTGAACCTCAAATCCACAAACCTATAAATTCCTGACTCGCAGAATTTCTGCAACCCCGAATCCCTAAAATTACCAATCCCTAAATTCTTGTTTCTAAATTTCCGAGATTGTAAATCTTCGAATCTCTAAGTTCTCGATTCTCTACATCTCCAAAATATACTCGTGACTTATTAACTGTTCGAATCCTTAAGACCCCGAATTCTTAATTCCCTGAATCTCTAAATCCTCGAATACCTACGTTCAAAAATTTATAAACTCATGACTTTCTAAATCTCCGAATCCTTAAGTCCCCAAATTCTTAAATCTCCCAATCTCTAAATTTCCGAATTCTTAAATCTTCGAACTCTTGAGACCCCAAATTAATTCCTTGAATTTCTGAATCATCGATTCCTACATCCCTAAATTTATAAACCCCCGAATTTCCAAATCCTTAAGTACCCAAATTCTAAAATCCCCCAATCTCTAAATTTCCGAATTCTTAAATCTTCGAACTCTTGTGTCTCCAAATTAATTCCTTGAATTTCTAAATCCACGATTCCTACATCCCTAAATTTATAAACCCCCGAATTTCCAAATCCTCAAGTCCCCAAATTCTAAAATCCCCCAATCTCTAAATTTCCGAATTCTTAAATCTCCGAACTCTTGCGTCCCCAAATTAATTTCTTGAATTTCTAAATCCCCGATCCCTACATCCCCGAATTTCTAACTCTCCAAATCCTCAAGTCCCTAAATTCTAAAATCCCCCAATCTCTAAATTTCCGAATTCTTAAATCTTCGAACTCTTGTGTCCCCAAATTAATTCCTTGAATTTCTAAATCCACGATTCCTACATCCCTAAATTTATAAACCCCCGAATTTCTAACTCACCAAATCCTCCAGTCCCCAAATTCTAAAATCCCCAAATCTCTAAATTTCCAAATTTTTAAATCTTCAACCCCCTAAATCCCTCCTTGCACCCTCAAACCCCCAACATCCCGAGTCCCTAAATTTACCCAAACCCCAAATTCTCAAATCCTAAGTCCAAATTCCCATATTCCAAGTCTCAGCACCTCTCACATTTTGTTACACCAGCACACATTCCCCATATATTTATCCCATTCCTACGTGTCATAAACGCATAAAGATGCGCAATCTGCAATAATTATTAGGTACTTATCTCGGGCAATCCGGACCGGGTAGTAAAACAGGTAAGTAAACTGTGATTGGTATAATAAACTGTGGTATTATTACGCCCCGTAATAGCAAACGTAGCATGGTGTTTTTGTTCTAACTTGACATTTATTTCGCACTCGCCTCCTATAAATAAAGTTGATATACTTTTACGCGCACGATAACATCGTCAACGTTTTACAAAATGTTTGAACTGAAAATTTTCCCAGTCTCTTACCAGGTTCCCTCGTTATACGCGGTAATTGTTTAAGGGAGCACCGTGACGAACGCATTACAGGGTGAAAATTACAAGGTAATCGCAACGAAAGCTTGAACATCGACTGGCCTCGTCATAACAGTGTTTAATGGCCAGAACGCAAACTAGCCCTTACATAAACCCGGCGAAGCATTGCAATTTGTGGCGACACGCGGCGAATTCTGCTCGGTCGATCATTAACTCGGCCTTTAATTAAACGGACCGACTGCTTGGCGCTTCATAACGATAGGCATTTATGTTTGAAAAGCGTCTCGCGTTACATTGTCGCGCGTTGTTATGCTCGAACGTTTTATTATATTCTAAATCATACCGCTTTAGAAAATTAGAACTCGTCGGGAAGGATACATTTGTTTTAAACATTGCCTATTATAAAATTTCAGTGTTTTCGCAAATCAATACTTGCGGGATCAAAGTGCTCTTGAACCGAGAACACCGAATAATTTATATCGTATAGATATTATCTTTAATTTATAACGTAACAGCAATTTTTGCGTCCCGTAAAGTATCAAAGCCTCTTATCTTTCTCCATAAACGGTGCACTTTCTAGGGAATACTTGTTCAAAACGGGAGAGCTGCGAAAAAGGAAAACAAGCGAACGATCTGTTGACGAGAACAATGGCCGTGAAAAAAACAAGCTACCGGAATGTCCGCATCCTCGTGGCTGGACAGTTCCCTTAATCGTAGCAATTAAATAAACTAGCCTGCCATTCGCCGTTTAATTGCCGGTTAATTAAATCAACTTCCACCGCTATTTTCCATCGCGACGTCGCTCTTCATCAGCGGCAACCGAATTAGCTTTAAATAATACATTTTCGGGAGAACGTCCATTCGATAAACCCGATCGATTCGGATTAAATAATCGACGAATCATTGAATGGACTCTCGCAGTCGTTGAAACCATTATTTAGAGTTTTGATGGCTTCACTTTGTTCTATGTATTATTAACAGCGACGATTATACCTTTCAACGGGGTAATTTTTATTTTAATTTTAATAGGTGGGAACACTTTTTTAGGAAGTGATTTTTACGAAAGGGTAATTGGGAAATTCATTTTACTTTTGCATTATTAATCAGAAGCCTTTTGTCGGGGAAATGAAACGACTCACTTTTCTGCAGGTTTTATTTATTATGGGGTTGGAAAGTAGGTTATTATATTCGGAAGATATAGTGCGGTCGTAAATTGTGAAGATTAAGGAATAGTATAATTTTAATGCTCAAAGTCTTAAAGTTTTACCCCAAAATTAACCTCCCGACCTATAATATATTCGGCACTTGCGTCAGACAACTAATTATATATTACTGCAGCGTTAAGATAAATAAGGAAAATTGAAATATTAGTTATATAAGGTCAAAACTTTAGGGATCCTTGGGATCCTTAGGAATATAATTTTGATTTCTTGTATCTGAGGTGGAATGTGCGTCACGGGTGCGTCACTGGTGCGTCACTGGTGCGTCACGATATTATAAGTCAAATCGTTAATAAAAATTATAGTTCGCAAACTTAAAAATTCCATAATATTAAAGTTCCAAGGTAGTAAACATCCTAAAGAGCGCTTCGAGACTATTTTACGAATCGTAATGATTTTTCAAAGATAAAACGCAAAGGTGGCGGATTCAGTTGTCAATCTAATGGTACAGATGATTGCAACGATTCGAATGAGTCACCAGAGAAATGATTTCACAGATGAACGACGAAACGTCAGCCATAATTGTCAAGCGTTGCAGAATGCGTGTCCATTCACGTTACAGCCGCACTCGTGTTTCAACGTCGACGCTGTTAAACGTCAAAAGCGAAATTACGTAATTCGTTAGCTCTAAACTCACCGTTTACAGTAGAACCTTTAACCGTAAACTACTATGCGCTGTTTCTGCAAACTCGGCAACAAACATTCGCAGCTACCCTAGCTAGCCAACCTGTATCAATTAATGAACGTACAACAGGCCCCTGTAAATCAATAACGACTACAAAACGAAGAAACGAAAAGGCAAACAAATAATTTCAAAACGTTGAAACCATCGGAGAACCGGCGCCTGTTACAAAACGTTTGACGAGCAAAAATTTCTATTAAACTATACTGTGTAACGCGAAATTCCTCTCGTCGTTAAATCTCCCGGATAAATGGGAAATTCGGGAGCGATCCGAAAAAATGTGATACGCATCAATCGGGGAAACGTGAACTTTTGAATTTTCAAAGCTTTACAAATTCTATTGCGAATCATAAAATTCTTCAAGTTTCATGTTATGCGAATCAATTTTGGAATCCTAACGTTTCGAGGTGTTCAAACATTCTGATGTCTGGAAACCCTGAAGTCTTGAAGTTTTCAAATACATAAATTTTCAATTCTCTAATTTTCTAAAACCGAGACTTCCAAAATTACAAATTTACAAATCTGTAAGTCTCCACGTTTCTAAACCTTCAAATCTACAAATCTACAAATTTGTAGATCTCCAAATCTCTATATCTGCAAATCTACAAATCTCCAAATCTCCATATCTCCAAATCTGCAAATCCTCAAATCTCCAAATCTACAAATCTACAAATCCACAAATCTCCAAATGTACAAATCTCTAGATCTCCAAATCTCCATATCTCCAAATCTACAAATCTACAAATCTTCAAATCTCCAAATCTCCAAATCTCCATATCTTGAAATCTGCAAATCCTCAAATCTCTAAATCTCCATATCTTCACATTTCCAAATCCCCAAACTTTCAGACCCCTAAATTCCAAGATTTCCCAAATCGCAAATTCCCAAATCTCCAAGTCTCCAAATTTCTAAATCCCAAAATTCTCAAATCCCGACATTCTCTAAATTGCAAATTCCCAAATTCCCAAATCTCCAAGTCTCCAAATCCCCCAATATCCAACTCTTCCAATTTTCAAATCCCAAAATCCCCCAAATCGCAAATTCCCAAATCTCCAATCCCCAAACTCCAAGATTTCAAAAGTCCAAATCCCAAAATCGCAAAACTCTAAGCTTCCAAATTCAAAAGATCCTGATCCCAGTTACAGGGAATATACCTGAACCATATTGAAATTTCTTGTACCCCGTAACCTTTCATCGAGCGAATTCTTTATCCGTCGTTCCTGTAACGATTACATTGGAAAAATTTCGGTAGTGATTTTTGCGTTTCTGCTTGATCCCGGATCAACGGTGATCCGAGCTGCAGTTTAATTAGCCCGAATGTCTGGTTACGCGTACGAGCGCGGATGAAAATTTTAATTCGAATCGAGATCGACCGGCTTCTCCACGGTTTAAATTCACTTCCTCCTCGTTTTTTCTCCGTCCGTTCGTGCCGCGAGACCACGATCCGTTTCATTAATCGCGGTGTCTTCGTAATGGATTTTTAAATTACTCGTCCTAGCACGTGGTCGATCCACGAAAGGGAAATGGCAACTTCAACCCCCAACTATTCGTTAATTGGTAATGCGGCTTTAATATTCTACCTGTTTGTTTCCTTATTTCTTTTTATAGAACAAGGCCGCTCTATGTTTAATCATTCATCGAACCTTGTAGGATAGCATTCGTTTGATGATCTCAGATAGGTCAATATTTACTATCCATATTTAGTAAATCAATATCTTTTAGCAATATTTAATAGAACAATATTTATTATCAACATTTCAGAGTTCTCGATATTTGTTACCAATATTGAAATACACAATGTATATTGAAAACTGGTACTGCTATATTGAAATATATGAAATACCGACTGCAGATATTGATCTGTAGTCTCTAATTTTTAGTACACAACTTAGAGCTTAATTTGACGTAGAACGAAATATAATCCTCAATCATTTATCTCGTCTTATTACTGAATTGTCGTTGTTCATGCATTTATGATGTATCAACATCTGCAGAGCATAAATAAATCATGCAATCCATCAGAAGCACAGTCTATCAGATCCACACGTGTAATCTGTAGATTTATCCACATCCAGAATCTACAGATATAATCTACGAATTTATGTCTAGTTTGTAGATTTCAATATGTGCCGTTCATAACGAAAGTGGAACAAGTCCACTTAAAAAAGAAACTTAACTTAACTTCTTTATACAGATTCGTATGTATCATACAATACAAAAAATAAAATGACAAATTACATGTTAAAAAATGAACCTGCCCACACTCGCGTCAAATATCACATGAATTGTTCATATCATAAATACATGAATATTTATTGTTCATCACATGTTTATTTATTGTTCAAGAATGGTTGGAAAATTACGTCGCCAATGACGAAACGGAGAAGACAGCCTCATAAGAGAAGAATAACGAAGCCACTCGAATCGTAGTTGGCGAAAAGCGGGAGAAGAAGAAGAAGGGTGAAATAGAAGTGGCGTCGGTTCCGGGAGTGGAAATTTCTCGGACGAGGGAAAATTATTGGGAAAATCTATCGACTGGCAGACGCAGCGAAGCGAGGCAAACTGCCGCTAATCACCGCCGAAATCTCGATTTAATGGTCGGGGTTTGGTGAGCGTGGAACTGGTGGTGCGCAACGGCTATCCGAACAAAAACGTCTCGTTCGCTCGCATGCATCGCGACGATAAATGCCGTCGCGCTTCGTTGCATGCACACTCCGTTACGTTTTATGCAAAACAGTCGAGCCGCGGATTTATCGATGAATTCACGCGCGCATCCCGATTCTGTTTGCGGATGGATCGTCTACGATCCGTCTTGCAGCGTCGCCTGCTACTCCGCTACTTTCATTTCAAACTTGCACGATTTTAAACATAAAGGGTTCACCTATGGAGACCAAGACATTCACAATACAAGAATAAGGGATAAGGGATTCACAATAACATTCCGCCGTGTTTGCTAAACAATGCGAGTCATGGTAGTTGAAATCAACCCTTGAGGATTCAATCAGTTCTTGAATGTATGTTTCGAATTTAAACTATCAAACTTCCAAAAATTTGAAACTCCCAGAACCCTGAATATCTAAAAGTTCCCTCAATCGTAACATAAAAAGTATATCGACCAATGAAACCTAAATCCCTTCATCCCGTTCAGAAATCTTGCGTCACGCTAAAACCACGTGCGAAAACCGCATCCCCCGTTCGCAAAACATCCAGCCAATCTCTCTTGGCACTGGCAAATTCAGCAAATCCGTCGATCGTCTGTCGCGTGTTCAATTTGTACAAAAAGAGGAAGCTCGTCAGCGTCCAGATTCGAGGTTCAAAAATGGAACCAACGAAACGAATCCTGGCGGAGGCGTCAGTGAGCCCCCTGTGGTCGATCTCGCTTCTCCCGGAGCGATCTTAAAAGTCAATTTCATGGGACAAGCGACCAAAGGGAATTGACAGGTTCATCGAGGTATGATCACGCGGATGGATCCTTCGTCCCGTTCGTTTTTACGGGTTGGAAAGAGCGAAGCTCGCGGCAAGAAGAGAAGCGCCACCCTATCATATTGATCGTAGCCGGCTGCTCAACATGGCGCCGGGGGTGGCGTTCGCGATCGGCCTGATCCTCGTCGTCGAACACCTGCAGGAAGGGCCGGGAAGCTTCGCCAAGACCTTCACCTTCCCCGAGTATCCGTACAAGGAGACTACCAAGAATGTAAGTCGGTTGAAATACAGGGAGAACCGTCGCGAGGAACGCGTTCGATTGGGTACAGGTTATGGCTGGCCACCCTTGTTTTCGGGGTGGCGCTTTTGCCTCGTAAACGTCTACAGGAATCTTTTCCACCGGGATAAACAGCTTGTAGTAATTACTTTTCGATCGTATAAAGTCTTTAAAGGTCCTGTGATGTTTTTGTAATATTATAACGTGGATTCTTCGCTGATCTATCGAGGGCAGCTCGAAATACGCGGTTGATCGATTCGGTGGTTTTGTTTATCAACATTGTATAGCATTAGCGAGTGATATCGTCGAAGTGAAACGTGTGACATTCGAAACGACATCTGACATTTCCATGGGGGTCATAACGGGACAGGTTTCGCCAATTCCTTGAGGGGGTTGAATCGATTTGCCGTTAACCTGAAAACGGCGCGAGTGCTAGAAGGGTGCGCGTTGACTCGTTGCTGTCTCTGTTCAAGTAGTGTCACGAAAAAGTAGAACGGCAGTTGAAGTATTTTGTTATACGATAACAGTTTTATCATCGTTGCATCGGTACACAGAGAGAAAGGATACTATTCTTAGAGAAAATTGAACACGCTTACGGCACCAATAACGGGACTTATACGAGCATTAATTGGGGTTAATCTTTGAACAGGCTCGAACCAATTGTTGCGCTCGATTTTATCCGGTTATCGTGCGCGAGAATCGTTTTCTCGCTACGCGTCGAGCATCTTCCACTTCGCGACGATCGATTCCGATGTTACTCGACTTATTTTGATCTCGATCTCGCAGGAACTTCTCTTCAGGCAGTTCGAGCAGGCTTGCGAAGAGAGCGGCGCTTGCAAGGTGCTTTCGACGCAGAGGACCGGCATCGCCAAAACCAGATGCATTCGCGAATGCGTGTCACCGTCCTGTTATAAAGAAATCTACTTGTTCGACCAGGTAATCGAAATTCATTTCATTTTGAACTGTTTCTAATAACTATTATTAACAAAGACGTTTCGAAGTACATTGTTATCGAATGAAGGACTTTCAGACGTAAACATAATCTTACAAAGTAAATATAATTTATGAAGTACTCTCTTAAAATATTATTAGTGTCCTTAAAATATAGATTTGCTGTATAGTTTTAGAAATATAAAGTTATAAAGAGGACAAGTATATTCCTCATCAACAGCTTATATCTAATGACTGACAGGAAAAATATTTATTTTTTGTCGCTTCTTATTATTGAATGTTTGACTGTGTATCGAAGTTACGTTAAAAATCTACCAGTATGTTTTAATAGTGAATTTAATCGTCGCGACACAATGGTCCACTGTTGAAGCGACAAGGTGAAAAATCGCAAAAGCTACCTATTTTTGCCCTGATGAAGATAACCTGTGTCCTTGCAGCTAGAAGAAGGTGAGATCGACGTGAGATTGAACTCCTTCAAGGGTTGCTTCATGCAGCGCAACGGACGACCACGAAAGTAACAAAAACCAAGCCGAAACGACGGCACAATCACGAAGCAGAGCAATCGCAACGCCATCGAATCGCGGGCATTCGAAGCGTTCCAATCGCGTCCAACCAGTTCCAATTGAAATTTTTAGAGGTCAACAGCCAAGCTGGGGGGATTGGGGGATTAGAGCGAGGAGGGCGATCAAGCTATTTAGCGAAACAACCAAAAAAAGAATGCTATATTTCATGATATCACGCAGAAGCGCACGCGTTACACTCGGACGAATTAAATTCGTCCCGGATAATCTTTTTCTACTTTTTGTACGCACGTATTACCATGTTAAGCCGATGTTACGAACGATGTTGCACGGATGAAATAAACTGTTAAAGCAAAAAATACGTTTCCTTCCTGTTTCGTCTATTCGTTAAACTGCAGCAGCTGAAAACAAGACAAAACTTTCGTGAACAAAATTACGGAGTTTAATCATAGAACAGCGAAGCAGGGTTTTTCTTGATACTCGCAGCTTAAATTTGATTTTTAATTTAACTTCATTCGTAAGTCACCATTCAAAGATTAATATTTAATCACCCACCGCGTAGCGCAGACAATTGAACGCTTCGTCCGTCCGCAAGTTCTTCGAGCTGTCCACGTACTTTTCAATTTGATCCAAAGTCTCCTGGAACGGAGTTTTACGGAGTAATCTCGGATTCCAAAGACCTTCGTCGACGCAATATCTCTTTCGACAGCGAAGCCAGGTCGAAACGAAGTCCAAAAAGTGGCACGATACGTGGCCTGTCTTCAGGGTATAGACTATGATACCGTAGTTGCTCATTAGGCTGCACACGTGGTACATCAACGACTCCGCGTGGTTGTGACAAAACTTCAAAGTACTCATGAGACATTGATACACTAGATCTCTCTGCATCGGATCTCCCTGTTGGCAAATAAGATTACAGATGCGAACATCGCACAGGTATTGCATAAACAATTTTCTGATTATTTTTTAATTAAAACATTCGTACTGACATTCCCGTGTACGATGACAAGAGTTTCATAGAGATTGAGAATCCCTCTCACTGCATTGTTATTGCTCGGGTTTCGGTTCAGGCTGACAGCAGATCCATCAATATTTTGAGTTAAAATTTCCAACGCGAGTTGCATTGCATTGATCGACGAGTGGACGGATTTCCTCGTATTTAACAGCAAATCGGCTAAGCTTTGCACGTCAATCGTCAACGGCTTATCACGCTGGAAAAAAATATGGAATGGAACGAATTCGATCGTCGACGAGATTTATTATTTACGAACAGCAAACGGTACGCGCACCTGGATCGACGATTTCCCTTGACAGTGAATAATAAACGCGAGGAGCTTCGAACAAACCGTCGACAATTCCGGGGTGTCCGTGGAAAAGCATTGCACGATCAATTCCTCCAAGAAGTTCGCGATCGTAAGATATCTCTCGAGAACTGCAATTTCGAAAATGGAGAACTGTTTTCTGTCTTTTCGTATTTATCGAACGAGAGTCTCGTTGAAATATGTACTCGTGAACGGCTTGATCGCGGAGGACGTGACCAGCAAGACGTACGACTGCATTACCGCCAATGTCCTCAGCTTCGGGTCCGCTTCTCGTCGCAGCACGATTGTTGCCAGACTGTCCGCGCACCGATTCTTCACGCTCGAGGACAAGGTACCAGGAACAGAGATGTTTGTCAATTCTAGCACCGCCTTGACCTGCTCGTCTGTAACCTTCTTTCTGTTAGTTTTACTTGCTACACAGTTACTCGCATTAATATTACACCATTTCTGCATTTGTTGTTCCGCAGAGCAGTTAATTTAGATGTATTACTTATGTCACAGAGATGAGCCGATTGTGCATTAAAAGTGCGCCAACAACTTTCTCTTTCCTATGGTATTTAGTTGAACAAATCATTTGTTCAGTATGTTACAATAAGAAATACAGAAATACTGCAGTGGTCCAGTATTAATGTGAGTAACTGTATGTTACGTAGCTGATCAATTCACTATGTATTTTCAACCCCTAATCCAAATATGTCCAAATGGTGGTGTACCCTTTTCCGGTTGATAAGAAAGCAGGAGATTAGGCAACATGTGCCAAGCAATCTCTGCGATCTCTTTAGCCTTGTCCAAATGAATCATCTCTCGAATTCCTTTCATGGCCAGCTGGATTATCTTCTCGGAATAACCAGCCTGTATCACGAGCTAGTCACCAAATAGTGGTAATTAGTATTTATATCGAAACATTGAATACGAATTTCTAAAGTAAAAAGGGTACCAGTAAGTAATGTCGTACAACCGTGTCACAATCGAGCGTCAACAGCGGTTTGATGTCTCCCTCGGACTCCACCAACCACAAATCCATAGCTTTGTTTCGCAAATCTTTCGGAAACTCCGCGCATTTCAAGCAATAATGTAACAGATCTATGTGGTGGGTGTAGCAATCGTCGAGTCTAGAATATTGCAACGCGGCCGCCAATCGTTTCACGGCTTTCCCGTAATCCTGTTCCGAGCTCGATGATGAATGCGACACGGACGCCACGGCAAACAGAAACCATAAAACTTTCAGAATTTGCGAGGACACCGGCTCGTATTTTGACAAATTGATGATTCTCGTGATCAGCGACTTCAAACATATCATGTCGATCCTGAAATACTCGTGTTACAATCTCTTTCAAGTTACAGTCGACGGGAGATAACATCGTACTCTCTGGTCCCGTGAAAGTGATAGTAGATTAACATCATCAGTGCAACAGCGCTTCCATCTTGATGGCGGGCTATTACGTTTTGCCATTGTTCAGGATCTCTTGGCAGGTCTAACAGTCCACGATGCATCATAGTTTCGAAACCAGTTGCACCTTCGGGCCATTGGCTGATCGACAGGGATTTACCAGCCAGAGTGGTTATTATTCGGGCCAACAGCACGCAAATACTGCGACGAAGATTTTCTCTATAATATTGATGAGGAGAGTTAGTTTTGGTTTTATTTGTAGATGACTCTTGTTATATTGCTGATGAGTGTGTTCCTTTGTATGAATTTTCATGAAGAGTAGAAACTGTTTACTGTCGGTGTGGGATATGGAGATCTGTGCGCTGAGTGTTGGCGCGTTATATAGGGGACATGTAATAGTATTTCGACGCGTTATATGTCGAGATATATCTCAACGCGTTGTACTTCGACACATTACATGTCAATGCGTTGAATTTCGGCGCGTTACATGTCGACGCATTGAGTGTCGGTGCGTTATACGTCGACGCGTTGTGACTCGGCATGTTACATATCAACGCGTTGAGTTTCGGTACGTTACATATCAACGCGTTGTGTCTTGGCGCGTTGAATTTCGGCGCGTTATGACTCGGCATGTTACATATCGGCGCGTTGTGTTTCGGTACATTACATATCAACGCGTTGTGTTTCGATATATTACATGTCAACGCATCGTGTCTTGACGAGTTGTATCACGGCGCGTTACATAGAATGCACGCTGTATCTCAACACGTTGTATTTCGGCGCGTTACATGTATTACGCGTTCTGTCTCAATACATTGTGTTCGTCGACGCGTTGTATCCCGGCATGTTGCATATCGACACGTTGTACATCAACACGTTGCATATTGACGCGTTGCATCTCGATGCATTGTGTATGTCGACATGTTGCGTGTCAACCTGTTGTATCTCGAGGCATTTCAATGCATTACACGTAAACGCGTTGTACCTCAGCATATTACGCATCTCGAGGCGTTGCATATCGAGCAGGATTTCAACCCTCAAGCACCAATTCCAAGAATGCAGTGCTCCTACGACCACACCTACAGCAATATAACAAGAGTATTATAGTTTCATTTGCATTTATAACGTCGTCGAACTTAGAATTCAACTGGAATTATACCAATAACTTTTTATATCTAAACTGAACCTGATAGTATCGCATTTGAAAGGATTCGTTAATGTACATCATAAAAGTAAGTAGCAATTTCACTATTGCAAGAGATAGTCTGATTAAACGTAACCAATGGCCAATTGGTCGACCAACTCCATTTCGCTTTGCGAACTCAATTTCAAGTTCAGTATACGACTTACGGAAGCCTGGTGGTTAAAAGCAAGAAGTACTTCAGATATCCGTTGGCGGTCAAGTGGTTTGACAAGTTGTCGTGGCTGCAGCTACTCAGCTTATAAAGATTATTCAAACAAGTCACGAGATTCCTGTGGAATTTGACCCTGTCCATCTCGTTTGACTCTGTATCCTGACAAATGGCAATAAAATGTAACTTTGACGGCGGTAATTAAATATGTCGCGTCCGTGCGACGTTATAACGGGGATAACGATCTTAGGAGCCGATAACTTACTTTAACGTAAGGTACGATCGTACTCATCGTCGTTGCGTAGATCGTCTTTGCCAAAGCGTCTTTGCATCGAGAAACTTTGTTGAAGGTTCTTCCATCGTTTTGCTCGGTACACAATCTGAGAAGAGGATCTTTACTCTTACGAGTTGCGCATTCCAGTTCTCGTTAAAGTAAATCGTACCATTTTCAAGATTTTATATGTATAGTTTAATTGCAATTATAATTTAAGGTCGTTAAATTAATCGCAGTAATAATTCTCGCGTGTTCAGAGAGCATACAGGGTGTAATTAACATGTTACAATCTATATGCATATATTTGAAAATTCCGTTTAAATTATAGGCAATTACATGTGCATCTGTGCTACAAAAACGAACGTGTATTATATCGAGACGTATATTAACAAATTGTTGAATTCCTGTATCTTTAGTTTGTAACAAGCTACTACAGCTCAGCAATTAATTATAGAAAATTGAATAATAATTAACCTTTATTGGTCGGTACGTTATTCAAAGGCAGGAATCTGTTATTATTAAGTAGCAATCTTGAACAGGTATATTATATTTTATGGATATTATATCTCACCGACTACCAGAAGCGCAAGCTGCGCAAAGCGCAAAAGCAGCCAGCGAAACCGAAGCTTCATCGTCACTGTATTTAACGATCTCTGTCATAAGATCGAGAGTTTTATGACAAAGTTGAAACACGCTCTCATCCCAGTCATTCTCAGGATTAATGTTTTCCAAAACGAGATTCAACAATGCTACGGCGGAGAATTTTATTTTTGGATCCGACGAATCATCCAGGAGCAAGGATTTCAGAAGGGACAATATTTGTTGTGAGTTGCAAACTTCTTCAAACTCGACGTTAAACTCTATCGCTCTAAAAAGTTGAGACGACCATGAGATTGAATTAACAAGTTGATGATAATAAACGATTCATAACCTCTGCAATATATCGTAAATCGTTGAAATAAGTTTTTGTATCAACTGCGTCTCTTTACTGCGGGACTTTACGATGCAAACTGTAACCTTCAAGATTGAATCCGTGGCTTCTTTCGCTATGTGGTACTCGTAGAACTTTCGGTACACGATTATCAGGTTTAAGAAATCGAGGAGGCATCTATCAATGAAAAATTATATTAGAGATGAGTTCCTCTTTACTGTTTTAAATAAAACGTACGGAAGAAGACGTTCACTAGGAGTCTGCAAGAGTTCGAATACAGTTGATAGCACATCGAATTTAATCAACTTTGAAAGAACCGCCTCTTTGCTTGCAGCGCCGCCATTTTTGAACAAGTTAGACAGTCGCTCTATGCATATAATCTAAAAAGAATTCCTCTTTGATTGTTCTTGTAACTCATCTTACGATATGAGAATAGATTTGCGAATAAATTTGATATAAGAATTTCGTGACAGGTTGAACAATCATTTTAGATTAAAACATACGTACCTGAGAATACTCGTGATGCTGCATCAGTTTCTGCTTCGTGTTTATCAATAAAAGGTCTATATCTAATTGGAATAAAGGCTCCATGTTCAGAAATAACTGAAATTTTGCGACTTGCACTTAAAAATTGCAAAACACCGTGTAAAATAATGCAGAAACTATGTTTGAAAATGCAAATCTTGGTGTTCTGGAATTCATATGCATCTGCGGTAAATATGGCGGTAAGTGCGCATGCGTGGAACATCTAATGGTCCAACTCTAACGCGGCAAATACGAATTGTCTTTTAACTTCAGTTATTCAAGATGTAACGGTAAATTTGTAATGGATAATATATTACAAAGTTGTGAATTCGTAATATTCACGTCAATGGTTACTATATTTTATTTCAAACGTTATTATAAATTATAATACAAATACAATAAGTATAATCGTAATATATTATAAATGTTAAACAATCCTGAGTAATTACTCTACATAAGAGATAATGAATCGTACTGTTATCGATAATTTCCTCTTTTTTTTTCGCTCTCACGATGCCGAACGATATCCCCATTGGAACGAATCGCGACAATATATATAATATATATAATATAGAATACAATAATAACATATAATATAAACAATCCATTTGACATGGAAGAGGGGGTTAATTCTAGGCTATTTATAATTTCCTCCTTAAATCGAAAACGTCATAAACTATACAATATTAACATCAAAAGAAAATGATATCGCGATCCGACAAAAACATTTACACAATGAGACAATGCGGTAATACACAGTGCAAAGTGACAACGCCGTATATTCAATTATGTGCAGAATCTATACATAACGAGAGCGAAACAAAGCGTACGAATATTTTTCGACCTCGAACAACGACTCACGGTAAAAGAAAAAAAAAAGAAAAAGAAGGAGAAAAGTCGCGAAGGGTAAACGTTTCATCCGTCTTCAAATAAATGCTCGTGCAAGATCGAAATAACCGTGGAAAGAACGTGTCAACGAATGAAAGAAAACAATCGATTGGAAACCTTTTTACAAACGAACGAAAGTCCCATCGAAAAACAGCTTATCGTTCGTCGATAGGCGTCCAACGTGTCCGCGTTTTAATCGCGCAGCGAAATCCGCGAGCCTCGCGCGGGACCTGAGCCTCGTTTAGGCTATTGAATCATGTTTACCTGATAAACACGCTCAATATCGTTACGTCACGACGAGAGCACGGTCCCAAGCGACCGTCAAATAATTTCCTTGGAATTTCAATATTTTTTGCTGCTCCACTCTATCGATGCTTTATCGCTATGGCAGTGAAAAAAGATCCGTGTAGTCGAAATGATTGTTCGATTATTATTAATGATATACCAGTTCCAAGGATGACCATGCAACGAATCAACGATAAAATCGTTCGCGTTTTCAACGCGGACGATACAGGTGCACGAACGAGCAACCAGTCTAGCACCATTCGGAAAGAATCGCAAGTGTGATATTCATTTTTAAGCTTGTATTGTGTTCTCCGACTATGTGCGCGACCCTGAACCTCCTTACGAGACGTAGAATTGAAAGGTAACAGCAAATTAGAGTTCAAAACGCTTCTTCCTCTCGGCGACCATGCCCACCGCTGGCAGTGGGGGGTGGAGCGGGTGATGGTAATTCGGCGTAGGTGTGGGAGGCAGACTGCGACAACTTCTGCTGGACCACCTCACTGCTGGAGACCTCATCAGCTCTGTAAACAAAATCTATCTTTACTACTCTTTCTTTCCCACTTCCGCTGTATCGCCTCGAACTCTTTGCTCAACGCATCTGCATCAGAATTTGGATATCAAAAACAAACAAAATCCGTTTGATCGCAATTCTCGTAACGATGCAGATGAGTTGTTCAAGCACGCACGGAAACCCAAAGTGAAAAAGCGAGAATATCAGGCCGAAGAGAAACGTTCAGATACGTGAAAAGATCGAGACAACTCGATCGACTGCAAGCTACCAAAGCTAGTTAACTGAAACAACCAAAAGCACCAGTGATCAGAAGTGAACGTAAAAATGCAAACCATGGTGAAACGATTCGTGGATGCGAGTTTTGGCAACGATTCGGCAAACTATTCGTCTTAATTGGCAAAGAAAAGAACGGACCTGCAACGGAGAGAGCTGGGGGTTCCGGGGTGAGGCGGGACGTGTGAGGATTGTCGGCACGGAGGAATGTCTCCGCGTGTTGTTGCTGCTTTTCATTTTTGTGGTTGTCCTGCCACCGGCTGCCAGCGCTGTCGACTCGCATCTCTGCTGTGCCACCTTTCGTGTCAAATAATTGTCGAAATACGATTATCCTGCTTCGTTCGTTTCCATTTCTTTTTCTTTTCATAATCGAAGTACCGATCGTTCCGGAACGAACAATTCAATTTATCAAGATTTCTCTCGGTCCTAAGATGACTTCCATGGATACTAAGTTTTACTACTAGACCAGTGATGGACAGATCGAGTGCCAAAATAGTTCACTAATGAGCACATCGTACTGCGATGAGATCTCGAAGATCCACACAATTTAGAAAGCTGAAAACTTGCTGGGAATTTGGGAAGTATTGAATGGAAGTTGTTTGTCCATCACTGAACTAGACCATGATCTCTACCTTAGTTTGAAAATAATTCCTCGACGGACGATGCTTCAGACTTTGAATCCTAATTATAAAGATGGATTTCTGAATGTTAACTTATGCGATCTTAGCTCGAAGGAACACTTTGTTTCGAGTACAAATGAAAAAATATCGCTTCCAAAAAGTCATCTTAGCTTTAAAAGTTGCGTCCATTTTGTTATCATTACACTGCCACCGATGTAACTTAATTTACTCCTAACTGATATAATGATCATAATAGAAGACTAATTATTACCTTACACACCTAGTATGTTCCCAACAGTTAAGCGACGTTATTCTTATAATTATACTCGCGTTACAGTATGTTGCTGCTGTTTGGAAATGCGCAGAAATCAGCACCGGAATTCGATGTTTGACTAACAGTAAGTGTACGTACATATTGCAAAAATAGTTTCTCCGTAAAAAAGTGCAAAAGGTTCGGTACAAAAGGTTTCGCTGATACAACAAATGTCTGTAGATTGCGTTAGAATGGGTTGGGTGATTCCTGCGCAGCTCCCGTGTTAATAAAAATGTTGAAGATTATGCGTACAGATTAGACATCCAACGAGTACAAACTCACACTCACAGAAAGGCAAGGTTACTTTGCGTTGTTGCACATACACCATGAAAAATACGCTTCCCATGTTAGCTTATAGCCAAGTCTGACAACTATCCGAGTATCGCGATTATGCGTGTTACGTCAACTAACGATATGATTAATTAGGTTTTTAATTTAAGCTCTCAATTCGACACCTTACATTAAGCTTTCTTTTTCTAATCGTTTCGGTGTACAAAGGTTTGCCATGTGGGTCACCAACGACCCCAGTCGTTCCATTGTCGAAGGGAACCGAATCGAAACACTCGCGCGAACGTTTTGAACGTCATCGACGCGTTACGTGTACACATGTAATTAACAAAATGATTGCACAACAAATACAGCGTTCCATGCCGATTGCAATAAAAACCACGAGATCGTTCGACGCTAACAATCGAAGCAGTTAATTTCTAGTACAAAGCACCCGTTAGTTAGTCTTACGTTTTCCTTTTCTCTCTCCTTAAAAAACAACGAACTGATCCGACGAACACTACTTTTCGTTGTTAGAATAAACAGCACAGTGGATCCTCGCGAAATTTAGCATGCTCTACAGTTGGCTGGATCTCGAACGATAGTTCATTCAAGACATCGTCTATCGAGTATTGGGTTGTTCGGAGAATTCGTAGAGTTCTGTTATCGGAACGGTAAAAATGTTACAGACACAAAAATGGCGGCAGTAGCGAGAAAACTCCTTAGAAAAAATGGCGATACTCGGTGATGGCCTTCCTTATATTTCATACTTTTGCTATTTCCTCTAAAGAATTCTACTACTTGACAGAATAGAAATCTCGATAAAAAATAATTTACAATTGCAAAATTATTTCAAACGCCGCATAGCATCGCATTCAATTTATAGAGATTTTACTAGAACGATTTTACTCGACGAATTGTTGAAACAACCCAATACAATCGACAGAGAAGCAACATACGACAGAATCAAAATCGTTATCCTGTCCGAGCTCGAGAATGAATGCAAGTTTCAGAGAAGCAGAGACGAGTGTTCGAGGAGGATTGAAAGAGCAACGATCCACCGGCAGTGGAGGTGTCTCGACCGCCGCTTCCGTTTTCACCTTTCTTCTGTACCTTGATACTGATGGGGCAGTCCGCTCCTTGGTCTCAAGCTGTCCCACAGAGGCGAGGCCAGACCGTTACGCTCTTGGCCCTTTTGCCCTAAGCTCGCCGTCTCTTTCCTATCGTGCGACTGAACGCCGCCAGAATTACCGCCCGGCCTAACCAAGTTACTCGAGTAAGGCAACGACACCGACTTAATGCGTTCGAGCTTGTAGGAGAACGCGGCCGGTTTGTCCGGCGTGCTCTTTTGCAACGTGGACAGCGAGCTTTTCGGCCGTTCGCCCGTCAATCTCTGCTCCTCGCTACTCGCTCGTGCCAGCGGCTCGTGACTACTCCGGACACGGTGCGGCGAATAAGGCGGCGAGTAGCCTAGCGCTGACGATTTCGATGGCACACCGGACGTATCACGAGGGCCGTCCCCATGCTGTTAGTGAAATATCGAAAATAATATATGCGTCAGAGTGCGGCTGAATGTGGGTTAACACGATCGTTAGGATCGATGCTGCTCGGGCCAATCCGGTACGGTCGCGTGCACTTCGGGCTTCCCTTTGTTTAAGAGGAGGCGTCGAGCTGAGAAAACTATGCGCCCTGGTGACTCAAGTTCTCCCAAGACCAAAGGCAAGAAGACTCCTCCCTCTACGCTTTCTCTTAGACAAAAGAAGTCCACGATGCACCCGAGTGTACAATTACACGTTATGGGTTGATTACGAGGTCGCTCTCAGGTACAGTAAAACCTCCGTGGAGAACCATCGATGACCTCGGCTGATTTCGCGTGGCCACTGTTAAGTATTAATTAACCCTCGAGATTCATGGAGTGCGGTGATTGGTTACGTAACCGGCAGAGGAGGATCAATGTGACACCATGCATTTTACGAATGTCACTGGACGAGATGTCGTTGGTCGTGTCTGAAAAATAAAGTGGGTCATGTTGCTCCTCCCCTACCAGCCGAGGGTTAAAATGTCCGTGAACGGAATAAAGCTTTGCTGTACCCAAGTCTAACTCTAGCTGGCATCATTGCTGCCGTTTATGTACAACGTTTTGCGAAAACTGCAGAAAGCTAGCACGGGGTGACGCCATAATATGTAATTGCAGCGGAGTTAATCATTTAGTAGTGTACACTTGTTAACCACATCTACTTGTTGTAAATGGGACTAGTTGGCGATGGACAGCTATAGGGTTACCTTCAATTGCTGCAATTTGTAGAGATCCTCTCTCGGTTCGGCTATGTCGTTTTCTTTGCCCCTCAACATTTGCACGGTGTCGTTGATAGCACCATCGTTCGTCTCCAACACCAAATGAGCCCTCAGCTGTTTATTTCGTACGTCCAGTTGCATGATGTGCTGTTGCGCTTGAGCTAGCTGCTTCGTGAGAGAACCCACTTTTTCCTCTAGAGCCGCGGACTCCACGCACTTGGAGGAATACTTGGCAGATAACGAGAGAATCTCCTGTTTGATCTCCTCCATCTCCTCTCTGCAAATTATTGTATTCAATACTATCCCATACCCAATCATACGAACGTGGTACATTAATGGACAAGTACTTACTCGTGTTCCTTGTGAAGCACGCCTATGTCTTCGCGTGCTTGCATCTGTTTAATGAACTCTTGCTTAAACTTGGCTATCTCCTTCTGCACCTCGTGTTCGTGTGCTTTTCTCATTGCATCCAACGCTGCCAGAGTAGCTTGAGTCTCCTCTGACAACGCCTGCTCTTTCTCTACCCTCAGATTCTCCAGTTCCTGCCGATGTTTCTCCTCCATTTCGGAGATGATGCGTCTGTGAGAGTTTTCCATCGCCAGCAATCCTTTCTCGCACAGTGCTCGCAGCTGTTTGATCTCCTCCTTGTATCTTTTCCTCGTCTCCGCGTCGGTGTCCAACTCCGCACTCATAGATCTTTGATAGGCGGCTCTCAGTTCGTTCACGTGAGCAGAGTGCTCGGAATCCATGGCGTTCAATCTGTATTCCAACTTCCTCGCTTTTTCTCGCAGACTAGCAGCCTCCTGCTCGTACTGAGAGGTCAAAGATTGCCTCTGGTTGTCCAATTCTCCCTTGATGTCCATCAGATCCCGTTCCTGGTTGCGCTTCAGAGTTTCCAATTCTTCGTTGTGCTCCGCGGTTATCCTCTGAATGGTCTCCTGCAACTGTTCGCATTGTTTGCAAGTTATACGATTCATGTACTCGCTCAGCTTCTTGATTTGCTCGCGCAGCTGCGAACACTTCTCGCAAACGTTCGACCAGTCCGTGACGGCCGCCGATTTGGGCCAAACGATGCCGTCAGCGTTCTCGCACGACTTCTCTCGGACACGTTTGCTCAACTCCATCAGATCCTCCTCTAAACTGAGCAAACTCTGACCGACGTTCTTTAGCTGCTCTTTCGAGCCACGCTTCCCGGATATCCTCTCCTCGCACTCCTTGCTAAACTGTTGATAAAGGTAACTGTACTCGGCGTCGAGAATAGGATTGCTTTGGAAATCGTGATCGTCCGCGAATAAACAGGAAAGAAGATCGTCGTTTCGGATTAGACTAGATACGAAAGTCTCTCCAGGATAGCTTGTCAACTGTTTCGTGTTCTCCTGAAGAAGGCCGATTCTGGCATCGATTAAAGCTTTGTGCGCGATCACGTCTGCGTAGTCCGTCAACAACTGCCGGGACTCGTACTTCGTTTCCACGGTTGACTTGTTCCTCTTCAACAGACGAAGACACTCCTCGTACGCGTCCGACAGCTCGCGCGTGGATAGTTCGATCTCTTGTCGCAGTCTCGCTTGCGTCGCGTCTATCCAAGACTCCAACGTGATGTTTTCCGCACCTTCGAAATTGAGGCAAACGTCGGTGATGCTGGTGACATTCTGTTCGTACATCTGACCGCAACGCATGATCACGTGAGACACTTCCGCTTGCACCAACTCTTTGCTGACCGTCTCCTGGGCCAGCGCCCACGCCTCGCGAATTCGCCGATCCTCCAGCAACTTCTTGCTCGAATTGCTCGCCTGTTGTTTGCCAAGGTCCTCCTTGTCCGACATGCTCAACGTTTCAATGGCCAGAGCCTCGGCGAGCTGCCTCAGTTTCGTCTCCTTGTATCGCCGCACGGTCTCGTTGACTTCGCGTTGCTTCTGCAGCAAGAAGTTCAAACTCTCGCTGCGAGCAGCGGAAACCTCCTTGGACGTTTCTGTCGCGTTCACGCCGCCTACTAGTACTAACTTATTTGCTAACACTTTAGTAAGATACTGAATGTAACTGGTGTTTTGGTACGTTTTGGGCTTAGTTCCATGAATCTTACGCATTAAGCTTGAGGCAAGCTGACTAGTTTCAACCAATTCACTGAGAACGGCACTTCTATCGTACGTGCGACCGATCGCTCGCTTGATCTGCCTCAGAACGATAAACTCGAACGCCACCCTCTCGGCGATCAGCTTCATCTTCTCCCTGTCGTCTAGTTCACCGTTCTGCGCCAGCGTCTGCCGTCTCTTCGTGAGCTCGGTGAATTTATCTTTAAGTATAGTCTCTAGTCTAGATACCACTACGCCTACTGACTCGGTCGCTTGAGCGCTAGCTTGATTTTTCTTACATTCTAAACACGAGTCCAGGATATCGTTCACCTCGCGCAAACACTTTTCCGCTTTGTCCTCCGCCTGCGTCGAACCTAAACACTTCTCTAGCCTCCTCTTCGACTTCGATACCACCCTCTCCAATTTTCTTAGCCTGGCGATGATCTCCAGCGACACCTCGCTAGTGGATGATCCGCTCACTTCGCTGCACTCGCTAGAATCCTTCTCCGCGTCGCTGGCCATATTCTCCGTCACGTTTGCCACCTTGGTCTCCAGCGTGCTCAATCTGATCAACACCTTCATTGGTTCAGAGCTGGTCGCGCTATCTAACGATTTCCTTCTCAACCTGGTACGGTCCAGGTTCTTGCTATCTCTTCTCTTCTCTTTCTTTGGATTAGGACTCGACTCCTTCGAGCTGCCACCGGTTGACACGGGTGTACCGATGCTTTTACCGCGTTCAATCGCACAGATTTTGTTCTCCAGGTCCAGCAACTTGTCCTCCATCTCCTGGGAGATCTGAAACGACTCGCGACCCTTTAACGACAGCGATCTCCTCTTGTCCCTGCTCTCGGCTTTGGTCAGCTTCTGCTTCAGCGTTCTAACTTGCTTCTCACTGGCAGCTAGTTTGTTCGTCAGGTCTTGGATCCTCGCCGCCATCAACTGACTCTGAGCTTGATTCGTTTCGCTAACGCTGGCCGCATCCTGTTTGTGCGCAAAAATCTCCAGTTCCAACGCATCCTGCATCGCGTGCGCTTCCCGAAGCTCTTTTCGCATCGCCCGGATCTCGTGGATGGCTTTCTCGAAACGACTTCGAAGCTCGTCGTACTCTTCCATAATTCTGAAAGCGGGATACGAAAGAATGTTAAGAACCGTTCCTAAAAATATTTCGATCTTTTAGTTACCTTTCTTTGTCCAGCGTATTTAAATCCAGATCCAGCTCAATGTTTGTCAAGTCGCTGAGCGAATCGAAGCTCCTTCCACGCTCCCTCGAAGCCGATAGACCTCCCTTCTCTTCCAACTCTCTAACCTTGGAGTACAAACGGTCGTTCTCCTCGATTCCTACATCGAAATAATCAAGTCATTCAATAAACGTCTCTTCTCGTTTCGTTCAAATAACGTACCTTGCGACAATCTGTTGCTCAAGGAAGCAATTTCTGCCTGCAGATGTTCGACGGTCCTATGACTGGTCGCCAGTTCTTTCGAGAGCATTTCACACCGCTCGCTGGTCTCCCTGAGGATAGCTTCCGTCTCCAATAACTTACACTCTAACATTTCCTTATCCCTGTTGTATATCTTCTTCATCTTCTCCAGGTCATCCATGTCCTTGCTCCTTTGCTGTTCCGTCCTCTGGATCGTACCTAACAACTCTTCCACCTGTTTCTCCCTGATGGAGGCCTCAGCCTTCTGCTGTCTCAACCTGGACAACTCTTTCTCGGCGCTAGCGACGTCGGCTCGCGCGGTATTCAGCTGAGACTTCAGACTCTCGATCTCGTTCTCCTGACGCTCGATAATGACTAGTAGCGTGCTTGGGTGGGCTTCGTTGTGATCCAGCTGATCTCGCAGCAAAGACACCTGGTTCTCCAACAACTCGACGATCAACGGACTTTCGTTGGCGCTCGACAAACAACTGTTGCTCTGCAGATGACCGTTGGTCTGCTCCTCGTCCTCTCCGAGCTCGCAACAGGCCATCATCAGATCCTCCGACCTCACACTGTCCAAGGTACTTCTTCTGGAACTCGGAGGAGAACTGCGGCTTCTCTTGTACACTCTGGACCTCGAACTCGATCTGGATCGAGCTTTCACTCGCGATAACGCGGTTCTGGTCAGAGGAGGCGACGGGGGAAGCTCCGACCATTCGTGGTTCGCGGAATCTGACCAGCTCGAACTCTTCAACCCACTCGGCCAATCTCCGTTTCTCACTAATGGCGGCGATACGGGCACTTCCGACCAGTCGCCGGATTCTCTTCTGCCACCTTCCGATGCTGTTCTGTACTCCTCGTCGGAGGAGAACAGGACCGAACGAGGCGTGACCGAGGTCGAAGGGACGACAGAGTCTCTTTCGCGATCTGTGATGGATCTGAGAATGAAAAGAAATCATAGGTAACTTAGAGTATATTTCGTATCGGTACACTTCGTTGAATAAAAGAAGCAGGTTTGAAGAAGTAGGTCTTGCAAGAATGCAATCTTAAAGATATCTTTTTGTAACGCGCAATCTTGCCGTGACATTATTTCACATCCGCCAAGATGTTCACGATATGCGCAATACACATTCATGATACAGTGCAATATCATGTACTATATGAATCTTACGATCTAACTGGAAGACAAGATCGTAATTTAAATGGCATCGTTCACTTACGCGGTAGGTGACTGCGGAGTGTTATCCTGCTGACTGTCCTGGCAAACCGTTAGAGGATCAGCGTTGCTATCCGGATCGGGCAAATTGGCAGCCCTTCGAATAGCAGTCATCCAGCTATCTCGTATGCCGGCCGTCACCGCGGACAGCACGGTGGACCCTCGATCGTCCCACGCCTAAAACGAAGAAACCGAATGAGGTATCGGTGCGAGAGGAGAAAAGAAGGACATCGTTGTCTATGTAGGCCAAGCAGCGGGATACTCTCGAGTGACAGAAGTCAGCGTCATGAATAAAGAGTGGTGCGATCTGTTCTAGCGTGAAATTGAGTTAGCGAGTTTTTCTGGCCACTCCCAGCACGGAAGTTAATTCCGGCAACGCAATCGAGCAACAAGCCCGCCGGGAGATTCACGGCTACACGTCTTGGACGCGATTCGAGCAGACGTATCTCGGTCCGGCCGGCTGGACAATGTAAATCGTCCGGTTCGAGTTGTATTTATTTTCGACGCGGGTAGGCAGAAAATTGCCGCTCCCGCGAGGTCTAACTGGATTTCCGTCCGTGGGGAATGTTAATTACCGTAAATCACCGCGTGCAAATCCGCCGTTCGGTCACACTCACCACAGTCTGGAATCCATAATTTCTTGCGACCTGAAGGGGCGTAACGGCGGTAACGGTATTCAGATCTATCACGCCGTCCATGATACCCTTATCTTCCGCGCAAGGATCCCGGTAGTACATGAGGCCGCAACCGCGCAGTACGAACCAGTGCTTGTTCCATTCCTGAAGAACGACCGATACATTGACTTTCATTAGCGCTATATTGCCTGGCGGAACAGGTTCGACGGAAAGACACGATGAAATTTTCATACGAACCTTGTTCAGAGCCTGCTTCATCAACCAGCCTTTCTTGATGTTCAACAAATCCTCGGCGGGCAGGTCTACCCTCAGCTCCGAAGTAGGCGAGTACCTGATTCCAGAAATGTCTAGACCGCATCCGTCGGGATCTCCTCTGATCTGTAACAACCGGTATGATCATCGTCGATACGGTCTTATCAATCGATAGATAAACACGACACTTACGAACTTGTCCTGGTAAGCTGCGTTAGCCGCATCGACCACGTCTCTGGTTGGCTCGGACGTTCTAGGCTTGATCCTTCGGGCACGTGGCTGGGTCAAAGAAGCAGCGATGTCTCGCAGTTTTCCTTCCCTTTCCCTCTCATGCTCCAGGAGGATTCTTCGACAGGGGTCGTCGTCTGAGGAACACGTAATGCTCGTTTTTTATCGGATATAGGGTCTAACGTCTTAAACTGCTGAGTGGACGTTTCCACCCTTATCACGTTCGCCGCCAGTTGAAATACTGGGGGACATCTTTCTGCAGGAAGGAAGGTTACTATTCTACACTTTACCCGAATGCAGGATTTCCGCAAGGAATCTGCTGAGGAAGCCTTCCAGGCCTCCATGATTTAAAATTCGATTCAGGGTTTTCAAAGTGAAAAAGTAAAACTGTAAGATCGATCGTTGCAAAGTGCAAACTAAAAAATGATGGGAAATTATAGGTGACGTCGTATCGTGTAGATACAGGATATAAATTTGCCAGTTAGCGTTTGACAGGTGCGATTAGGTACCATTAAACGATAGCTGAACGATATTAAGGCATTTGCCAGGAACACGGAAGCAACGATCGCATGCATTCTAATTACGATAGTTGTAAGGCAACGAGAAGACACGGGCAGCAATATCGCTCGTGTCGTTAATATCGCGCCGTGTCGGTATCAAACATTCGTCTTACAGCGTCGCCGGTTTAAGCAATTAACTTCTTTTCCGTTTGAAAATAATCCCTCGCCTAACACGGCGATGCAAGCACGCCCAGGCGACCGCTCCGTTAATTGACTGCCAACTAATTAATAACCTGGGCCCTTTCTCGCCGGTACCGCGTCGACAAACAACCGAGGCCACTTATCTCGCTCGTTTATCCACCTTTTTATCGAACCTCCATCGAAATCTAACCGTCATTAGTATGCTAATAACAGTTCCCTACGGACCCGATCATCGACTTGCTTAAGAACGCATCGTTTAATCGCAAAACAAATGGGCTAATGCAAATTAACGTTCACTGATTCGTCACACGCATGAATTTATTGGCGAAGAAATTGCATCTGAAAACGATCGCAATCTTTTCGACAATGAATATTTAAATCATCTACACGATCGATTCAGTAAATTAAGACTATGCTAGTCTTTATTTTAACATTATTCATTTTTTTATTGGAGCCTGCTTCCAAAACGGAAGTTAGCGTCATCTAGCGATGAAACGAGGAAGCAAATTTGGCGCGTTTTTTATTTACATTATGGACCGCGAAACATTTAAACAGCATTGTACAACTTTGACATTTTAACTGAGTAATTCAAGTATCACAATAAAGAATGTCAACGTTACAGACGTTAAAACTGAAAACGTTATTTAGCAGAAACGGCAGAATCATTATCAAAATGCTTACTGATTATAGCGTTGCAGGGCTAATAGCATGTACTTTTCATATTTCTTATTCTTTACGTATTAAAAACATTACAATGCAGTTGTCTGAAGAGTGTTATTAACGTACAATCATCTCATAAATGTTAAAAAGAGGAAGAAATCGAGTGCCGCAGAAAAAATACGCAAAATTTAGTACCAAGCTTCCACCGCTAGGTGGTTATAGTGTTTCTGCGTCCATAACATGCTATTTCTTAAACTTCCGATACTAACGCTTTATGCGAGCTATAATTTCATTATTCAAGTAGAATTATGGTCGTACGATGCTCTGCTGTTGTTCATAAACCTCTACAACCGCATATTTCGCGAAAAAGGGCTGTGTTGTGCATCATTACCTCCGCCATTCACCGCTAGATGACGCTAGTGGCGCCATTTTTAAAATGCGCAAAAGTATAACACAACATTTTGAAAACATGGAAATCTTTTTAATAATTCCGTGGCACTTCGTTTTAAAATTACAGGTAATTTATCTGAGAATATCCTGAGATTTAATAATTTTGAAGAGAACAAAAGTTGTCACTTTGAGACAATGACGAAAGTCGAAGGATAGTAAATGCGAACGTTTCAGGACGAGCGGTTTTTCACACGCCTCGTTCGTTTCCGATTGCGTCCACGCGCTAACTGCTTTATTTATGCCGTCAATTGTCGGAGGAAAAATGGGTCAGGTACGATTTAACGCAGAGCGCAAATCATCGTCGTCGAGAAGAATAGTCGTCGTTGCGACGACCTAGTTTCTTCTTCAATTGAATGGTACGTGCCATTGTTAGCGCGCAACCGAATCGTGTAACCAGATCTTATTGCAACAAATTCGCCTGTGAGAACGTTACGAGTGTCATAAAGTTTCTCAGCGACGTATGATCTAGTAATAGCGGAATTATAACTGGCGTTATACCGACATCCAGCGAGAAAAATGCCCCCGTATGACGTAACGTTGAGAATTCATTCATTGCACGAACAATTTTCAAACTTTCTCAGCCCCAAGAAGTATGTAACATTTTTCATAAGCTATCAGTTTCTATTAGTTAATTATATGCTTCTATTATTGTTTTATAAGCTTCTATTAAAATAGACGCCTTGTCATTCGTCAGGTGCGTCAGTCACCGCTAACTATCCATTGCTATAATATTTAAAAATATAAAGAGAGTTAAAATGTTACGTGAATTTTGTATTCAGAAAACCCTGACTGTGCTCATAACTGAACTTCAACTTAAAATTGTAGCGAACTAAAAATTCAAGTATGATTTATAACGTTACAAGAGCATCACGAGTAACACTCGCCAATGTATGACAAGGCGTTAAAAGTAGGAAGAGTTTCTTTACAGAAGCGCTTCTCACAGATTCCACAAAAACTTAGACCACCAACAAGCTAGTAGTGTGAATAAAAAGCGATAGGAACGTGGCTCTAACCTTCAGTCAAACGGAACTAAGCCTGCCACCGGTAATCCGCATTTCCGTCGATGATCTAGCAGCTACGAGCATAGTTCTACGTACAGTAGGTGGCAGCAATAGCGTGGTCGTAAATGAACTATTGTCACGTGGGATTCAATAGACTCTATTGAACTTTAAACGTTCATAATTTGGACAAATTTAGGAATTTGCAACTTTCTAAATTTACAGAAGTCAGAATTGGAAGCGTCAAAAATAACTACATCAATTTGGAAATTCGCAAATGTTATAATTAAGAGGTTTGAAAATGTGAAGATACATAACTTTACGTAAATTAGAAAATTTCGAAAGAGGAAATCCGAGAGTGAAGAACTGTATCCTCATCCGAAGGAGGCGTACGTTGCATGCGAGTGTACACATATTCGAATATACCGACCTAGTTTCTCTGTGGAACAGGCGGTCCCGGTGCCGATACTCGTTCGTTCCCCATGCTGATTCATCCTACGCCTGGCCTTGTCCTCGGCTCTCAGTTTGTCCCTGGTTGGAGGGGACGCGCTGCTAGCAGGCTGGTCCCTGTAGCTCGATCTACCCTCGTTGGGTACGATCGGCGGTTTCTCCGTCAACGAGGAGCTACCAGACATCGTGGAGGTGGACATGCTCGTCGACGTGGTGGAGTACACGGTGCTGGACACGCTTCCGTTCATGGAGGAGCTCGAGGAAACGGAAGACAGGTAACTGGAGCCGTTCTCCAGAGGCGTGCTGGTCCTCAAGGGAGACGCGTTGCCCAGTCGGTGATCGTTGGTCGGTTCCGTGTTACCGTTGCTCATGTTCCCGCTGCTGGCAGTTGTCACCACGCTGTTCGTCACCAAAGATGGCGTCGAGGAGAAAACGGACGAGCACAGATCCGACGAGACGCTCGATTCCGGGATCCACGTGTTGCTGCGGGGCTCCGAGCGACAGCTGTTGAAACGCGGCCGCGGGGGATTCGGGGTGTTGCCTGCGAATCAATTTTACTTCGTATTGCATTTGGAGATGGGTTTGGAACTGTCAGACTCCTGTGGAGTCTCTTAGGTAATGGTTTCCGATGTTTATGGAGATTTGGGTACAGGGATGCGACGTGACGCTACATTTTACGGTGGCTCCGTTGGGGATGAAGGGTTACGGTCGGGGTTTATGGATGTGAATGGTGATCCTTGCGATACTTTCAAGGTTTACGAGAACTTTGGACCCGAGGATTTTGTTCTGGTACTATATTTTGCTCCTAACTGTAAAGTTCGGGATACCTCTCACAAGATTTACAGTAAGCAAGAGAAATCGCGTTTCAGTACAAAGACACGCTCATGGGAGTATTTATTTCCAACACCTTCATCCTCCGTAACTGAAGATGAAGGTGCCGGACATAAAAGTTCAGAGTTCGAAATATAAAACAACGTATCTAAATGCAGGATATCAGTACCGGATTAATAAAATATAGAGTACTCACTTCTAATCGTCGGAGTAACCTGAAGAATAGTAGTCTGTCCACCAGGGAACGTGGCATTCCGCTTATGTCGACCCTGGAACATTTCAATCATTTATTTCCCTCCGGTCTCGACCGTTCGATCAACCGCCGACGGGGTTTACGGACAAAATGTCATCTTATTCTCACGCGAAATCGTTAAGCTGCAATGAGATATTGAAATCCCGCTAACTGCTAGAGGCCACCGTCTGGTTGGCCGATTAAAAAAAAGCACACTCATTATTAAGTTGCATCGACGTCGCGGCACCAACACGGAATGTCGTAGAATTTGCACGTGGGCGAAGCGACGAGGGCAGGCGCGTGCACGACCAGGTCGCGGTAGGCGGCCGCAATAACGGCAGATAAGAGCCACGCTGATAATATTCCGCGAGGGTACGCTGTTCGCGACGTGCATAATTCATAAGCGTCCGTGTACCGGACGATGCCGGACAAATGCAAACGCGAACGATTCAATCGATCCTCGCGCGTCAGATCCTCCTGCTCGATCTCTCGACCCTGGCTACGACGATATTACGCGAAATTCACTAAATATGGCCTGCTATTATACGGAGAGTATTTTATATCAGATTTTGCAAAGAAACAGGAGTATTTCGTATCCGAAATTTTAAGCAGATAGCAGTATTTCGCAACTAAAGTTGGAAGAGGCAGAACTACTTCGTATCTGAAGTTGCAAGAAAATAAAGAGTATTTCGAGTCTGAAATTGTAAGAAGATATGAATATTTCGTGTCTGAAATTGCAAGCAGACAGGAATATTTCGCAACCTCAAGTTGGAAACAAACAGGATCATTTCGTACCTGAAGTTGCAACGAAACAAGAGTACCTCGAGTTTGAAATTGCAAGCGAGTATGAATATTTCGTGTCTGAAATTGCAAGTAGACAGGAATATTTCGCAACCTCAAGTTGGAAACAAACAGGATCATTTTGTACTTGAAATTGCAAGGAAACAAGGTACCTCGAGTTTGAAATTGCAAGCAAGTATGAATATTTTGTATCTGAAATTGCAAGCAGACAGGAATATTTCGCAACCTCAAGTTGGAAACAAACAGGATCATTTTGTACTTGAAATTGCAAGGAAACAAGAGTACCTCGAGTTTGAAATTGCAAGCGAGTATGAATATTTCGTGTCTGAAATTGCAAGCAGACAAGAATATTTCGCAACCCCAAGTTGGAAACAAAGAGGATCATTTTGTACCTGAAGTTGCAACGAAACAAGAGTACCTCGAGTTTGAAATTGCATGCGAGTATGAATATTTCGTGTCTGAAATTGCAAGCAGACAAGAATATTTCGCAACCTCAAGTTGGAAACAAACAGGATCATTTTGTACTTGAAATTGCAAGGAAACAAGAGTACCTCGAGTTTGAAATTGCAAGCAAGTATGAATATTTCGTGTCTGAAATTGCAAGTAGACAGGAATATTTCGCAACCTCAAGTTGGAAACAAACAGGATCATTTTGTACTTGAAATTGCAAGGAAATAAGAGTACCTCGAGTTTGAAATTGCAAGCAAGTATGAATATTTCCTATCTGAAATTGCAAGTAGAGAGGAATATTTCGCAACCTCAAGTTGGAAACAATCAGGATCATTTTGTACTTGAAATTGCAACGAAACAAGAGTACCTCGAGTCTGAAATTGCAAGAAGACATGAATATTTCGTATCTGAAATTGCAAGTAAACAGAAGTGTTTCATATCTGAAGTTGCAAGGAAACAAGAGAAGTTCGAGTCTAAAATAACAAGTAAACAGAAGTATTTCATATCTCAAGTTGCAAGAAAACAGGAATATTTCGCACCTGAAATTGCAACGAAACGTTCGAGTCTGAAATTGCAAGGAAAGGAGTGTGCAATCTTAAATTACAACCAAACAATTTCGTAACTGAATGAAACAACATAACTTCGTATCTACAGTTGCAAGGAAACAGGAGTATCCAGTACGTGAAATTGCAAAATTCATTGATATACGAACAATGGAGTTAACTTCATCGGTAGGAGGTGATAAAACGAAGTGTTCACGGTTAAATCAACGACAAGGAGCGATTTATCGATTAAAACGAGAAGCAGTTTCAATGAAGTGTCCATGGATAAAGTATAACCGCAGTCGCAGTAACAAACGATCGATCAATAAACATGAGAAACGGTAGTTGCAATAAAATATCCGTGGGTGAAGTGCAGTTGCATTGGCTGCAATGAATCATCGATCGATAAAAATGGGACGTAATAACTTCGATAACATATCACACGTAACACCCAAACGGTCAATTGTGTCGATGTCGAGGAAAATTTCAATAAATAGTCCAACGTGACCCGTCTAACGAACGCTTGACCTTTCGCTTCCGGTCGACTTCAGATTTTTAGATCGCGATACACGTTGATCTTTTTACTAGATGATACGCGCGAGATTTTTAGATCGCGAAGTCAGGTTTTTATCGATACGTGGTTTCGAGAGGTGATTCGTCAAAGTCCGAAAGATATTTCGCGGTTAACGCTTCCGTGTTAAGGAAACGTGTAATAAGAAGAGAAAATGCATAGATAGGCATCGAGAAGTCCTCCTGGGATTGTTTCGCAATTAACGCGATCGTACAGGTGTCTTGTTTGGCCTGCGAACAAGCTGATCTATCGCGTACAGCTTTTACGACTAGTTCGAGGCGAAGCAAGGAAGAAAAATAAGAGTGGACGTGTCCTGTGCGCATTCACCGCTCCGCTACTTACACGCGAGCGTGTTGGCGTACGTACGCGTCGCCTTGGCCTCTTAACGTAATCGTACGTTTACACCGTGCCACAGGTCCACGACGATCACGACGTCGAGGTGTTTCCATTTGCCGATCGATCGTGCCTTGCGTAACGGAAATCGACGCAACGCGATTCGTATTCGCTTCGAAAAATGCGTGGAACGTTTCCTAAACGATTCCGTGCGCAACCGTACACGTGCAGTTCCGAGCTCGTTGAAATTCCCTCCTTCCATCGGTAACGACGATTTAACGCCTGTCCACATTTTTTCGCGAATAATCCTGTCCCATTACGTCACAATCGTAGGTTAACAAAAAGAAAATTACCTCCAAGGATACGAACGTGGACCGTTGACCGACGGCCTTGACAAATGATTGACACTGACAGAAAACTCTGTTACGTCGATCACGAAATCGCTAACTCGGTTAAATCGCGCAGTCCCGTTTTTGTCCCGCGACCGAATCTTTCATCCGGTGTTTGCGCCCCGGTAAAATCGGCCGAAACGTTTTCTCCTCTCCCATCGATCATTTCTTGCGCAACGCGTTGTCTGACTTTCAGTAACGCGGCAAAACGACAGTCTCTCGACGACAGGCTACACGATTCCCAACCGAGCACCTTGATCTATCGAACGATCGCGAAACGACGCGTAGATCGCGCGAGCTAGATAAAATCAGAACTCTCTTATTGTCTCGGTGTCGGCACGTTAACAGTTTCGAGTGCCACGGGTCACTCTTCCAACGAGAAGACCAATTTCGCCGCTGGAAAATATTCTCTTCCACTCGCAGCTGCTTCGATTATCTAACATCTTGGCTTTCTATGTCAAGCGCGTTATGAAAATACGATTCTTCCACTTGTTACGCCGGATGCACCGATACTGCATGCTTTCATATAAGTATTACCAGAGGACTTGCGGTTCGAATTAGACTTTACAGAATTAGTATTAAAATTCTTTATCGATAGGTAACTTTATCGACTGGATCTGTTTACTCGGATTCAAACTGCAAGTTTTAGGAATAATAATGAATCAGGAAAATTATGTATTAGATTTAGGAGAGGTTATGTTAGGTTAAGTCAGATTAGACTAAGAAAAGTAAGGCTGTTTCGCTATTTAAAAGTTAGAATGGTTTGTTATTTGCATATGATAAGTTACGCTGGACTACATTATGTTATATTGTATTATGCAACATCATTTAAATAAGTTAGGTTAGGTTATGTGACATGAAATACAAGTTAGGTTATTATGCTTCATCAATTAAATATATGTTACATTATACGTATGTTCCATCATTTAAATATAACTGAAGTTCAACTTATTTAAATTATGAAGTTAAATCACGTTCGATATAATATGTCAAGTCAGGTTAAACTATTACGTTGTATTAAACTTTTTTATTCAATTCTTGAAGATCAGGTATAATTATCAAAGCATGATACATCTACCTTGCGCCAAGTGCACGAAGTCCACAGAATTGAAACTCGGAATCAATAATAACTGTCTTCGATGAAGTCTCGAAATCGGAACGCGTAAAGTGGCCGTTGCACAAAGCTCGTGCCATAAACCGCGAGAGAAGCTAGCAGGGAAACTAGATTTCCGACGTGGAACGATGTCCGCGACAAACGAAAGAGACGGTGCATCAAATTGTACTCAATTAAAATTAATTGAGTCGAGCCTAAGGCAGTCGAACAGGGGGCTGAACGGTTGTCAGGCATCGAACCTGCTCCGGAATCGAATTGAATCGTTCTCGAGCGGATTAACGAACATCGAGACCGATCGTTCCGGTATTCGCAACTTCCTTTTCTCTCTGGCATTTCGAGACGCATAATCGCCTCTTTTCCAGCCGGTGGCGAGAAGAAACGCGCAGAAGAAGCCGGGGAAAGGAGCGGTTCGAAACGCGCGGAACGATCGAGCAGAAAAGCGGCGATCAGCGTGCGAGCGCGGCGCAGTTTTGCGAGCAACCGGCATTATTTCGAGCTGTAACGAGCGTGACGCCGCGACAGGCCGCGCTAATGATCGTGCATTATCGCACTTTTGCCGAGCTTATTTTCTTCTTTATCTGTCCGTAGGATTCCCGACTTCCAACGAATCCGTTTCTGCCTTTCCTCCTGTTTCGTTTCAACGCGAAGGTTGAAAGCGTGAGTGCCATTTCGGATCGAGATTCGACTAACCTTCTATCTTATGTCTCCCATCGTGTTTCGTCAGAATTTTCACGTATCATTTATACGTATTATGCAAAGTCTCATTAAGATTTTTAGGTGCTGTACTCTACGCGTATCATGACAAAGGACAGCAAATATTTGACAAATTAGGGTTTTAAGACGTTCAATCTCGAATTACAGGTACAGGGAATATCCGCGATGAAAATAAAGCAAAATATAAATGAGCGGTCACGGTCGATTAAAAACCGTTTCAATCAGCAGCTCGCATCGAGAGGGTTAATTTTCTCGATTCAATCATTAAAACTAACACAGTGTCAACGTAAAAGCGAGCCGTGGCTAAATGATTTCGAGTCATACGATAAAACGTAGCATTACACGCGTCAAGATAAGGATCGTACAAGCAAAGCTCTAATAATTACGAGCGGCGCTCGTTTCCGCGACTCCGTCCGATGAAAAAGTAAAATGGAACGATCCAAGGTACACATCGAGCGGTAAATGGTATAGAGTTAGGTTAGCGCGATCGTTTCTTGCGAACGGAGGACCCATTTGGCTACGGTCTGTGCGCTTATTAAAGCTATTTCCGCCGGTGAGACAAGTCCCAATGCCACGACTGGTATTACACTGGACACGTAACAAGCATGACACACGGAGGATGTAGTAATGATTATGCGAACACCGTAATCAACGAATGACAGCGATCTTGTCGGCGTCACTTCTTTTTTTCACCGGGCCTGCCCCCTCGAACGTGTAATTCGCCCCGTTCGAATGTTGCCCGAATCGCGATTCGATATGTATTAAATTATGAGATTCAATAGCCAGCACGAGATACAAGTATGTGAATGCTATGCAAATCATTTCGAGTCGATGGAAAGTACAGCTGCAGGCGAATCATTTTCATTATTAATCGATCGGAACCAACGTCTGCGCACTGTAGCCTTCCTATGATTAAGGATAAGGATCGCGGAACAACTCGTTTTAGACTTTCGAAGAAACTAGGCAATAGATTGAGGGAAAACGTGAGTTCATGATGAACATAGAGAAGGTAGATTTAAAAGCGTACATCTAAGGGTATTTAAGTAAAATCCGAATGTAGACAGATACTTAGATGAGATATGTGGATGAAATCAAGATCTAGGGAATATATAGATGTAGGAAGTTGGATCAAACTTAGGTAAACAAGTTTAGAGGAAAGTCTAGATTTGAGGGAAGTCAAGGTCTAAAAAAACCTAGATCTGGGAGAACCGAGAACTTAAGGAAACGTAGATCTGAGGGAGACCTAAGGGTACCTGGATCTAGAGCAAATACCTAAGGAAGATGTGAAGAAAATCTGAATCTAAAGAAACGTAGATCTGAAGAAAACCGAGACCTAAGGATTTGGAGGAACTCGAGGGCTATAGAAACCTACCTTATTCCTCGAGTAAACCTGAAGAACATCGGCCCACCACCTAGTTTCTTCACGGCACGTGCCTTTGACGAAGGTAACTCCTTCGGGCGAGGTGATCGCGAGGCTGTAAGGATGTCCGGTGATGTCCTCGGCAGCGGCGACCTCCAGCACCCGGGTCATGTCGATTCTCGCTTGGGGCACCGTTTCCGGCTGTAACAGAAACACCGAACAGGTTAGTCGTAACCTAACACAGTCTCGATTAAGTAGTCGCAGCGTGGCCGGCCATTTAATTGACCGATCCCCGGTAGCCGATCATTTAATTTAATAACACAGCAATTTTATGATAATCGAAGCCGCTAGAACGACCAGCCAAGTCATCGACGGGAAAACTTAGAAATGGTAACTGGGTCGATTGAAAAGCAATTTAAATCTCATTTAAAGCTTCCTTCCAAGTTCCATTATTTATAGCGTCGATTACGGTGTCCGGTTGATCGGAAAGGGAAATTATTTTCCGCGTGTGATTTTGTGATTAATGCGTCGCAGCCGCGATGAGTAGCTGTCGAGATTAGAATCTTCTAATCTGTCCGACGTTAGATTGTCGCGCGATGTATCGCCATTACGTTCGTTAAATAATAGACTCGCTCGTAATTAATTAAGCGTAACTCGTTACGAGAATGTTGGAAATATTGCCCTTTTTTCGATGTTACGTAGTAAATTGTGATAGGTATGTCATTACAAAATCTATCAGTTAATGACTGAAAGTACTTGGCAGCATTCTAGATTTAATTATACGGTACTAGAATGACTTTACTACTCGGATATTTCTTATAAGTGCTCTAATTTCTTGCACATTTTCTTCGCTTCCTGCTCCTTCGTATTTAACGTCTATATTTCATGGCATATCTCTATTCACGCAGCTAGATTTTTCCGAGCAATCTTGTCCCGTTAGTTATTCCTGCAAACTGGTCATTTCTCTCTTTTAATCATTATAGCCTTCCGCTAATAATGTAGCTGTTTATATATTTTTCATGGCGATCAGTACGGAATCTTCTCGGGGATCAACGATTTCCTTTGTCCCAAATTGTTACTCTCAAATCGAGACTTTTTACAAGACGGTACAGGGTGTTACTAGAATATCTACAACTTTTACTGATATCTATTATGTACTATACTCTGCAAGTTTTGTTCTAGACTCTTTGTATAATCCATGTACTACCTCTTTTTTACCAGCCTAGCAAAAGGGTGAAAAATGGTGCATCAGGTAACTGTTTTCGAAGTTTTACCGATATCTAGTGCACACTCTACCCTGCAACTCTTGGTCTAGACTCTTTGTACAATCCATGTACCTCTTTTTTACCAACCCATAGCAAAGGGGTGAAAAATGGTGCATCCTCAACTGTTTCCGAATTTTTATCGACATCTATTATACACTACACCCTGCAACTCTTGTTCTAGACTCTTTGTACAATTGATGTACGACCTCTTTTTTACCAACCCATAGCAAAGGGGTGAAAAATGGTGTATCACTCAGGTGTTTTCAAATTTTTACCGATATCTATTGTACACTAACCTGCAACTCTAGACTTTGTATAATCCATGTACGACCTCTGTTTTATCAGCCTAGCAAAGGGGTGAAAAATGGTGCATCACCCTGTAAACGTTATCCGTATCGAAAGGCTGAAATCATAACGCACCGTGATTCTGAACGTCACGTAACCGTGAAACGCGTCGATCCGGATAGCAATTTTCGCAGCAGCGGCTGATAGGAAAAAAAGAAACGTTACTCGGTTGGCCAGTTCGCAACTAGGAAACATTTTCGATAGTTTTAACGAGCATGAAACGTTCAAGCGAGCGAGGAAACGGTACGGCGATAGAAGGAGCGAAGGTTTCACCGTAATTTCGCGTTTATTTGTTCAACGTGGCGTACGCGTCCCGCGACGCGTTTTATTGCACCCGGGGATAATTTAGTGCGTCGTATACGGGCGACAGTAAAAACGACGGGGCTAGCAACGGGGCAGGTGGCCGGCAGGCAAATAAAATCTTCGAGTGTTACTTTGTCGCCGATTTCGGGCGTAACGCGGGTACGCCCGTTCACCGGAAACGTGTCATTTAACCGCAATAAGCCGACGTCGTTACCGGCCGACTATTTCGCCACTCGTAAACGCGCCGCTTCCCGAACGAATAACGCCCTATTACTATGCCCACGAATAGTTCTCGCCTCGTAAAACAAAACTGTCCGGGCGAGACACTCGACCCATAATTCTATTATGGCGAATCCGGATGGGCAAGATGCTGCGGAGAAAGAACAACGGCAAATTATTCTCCATAAATCAAGTTCGATACATGTCGGTAATTAGAAAGTCTAATCGGTTTATAAAACTTATAGTGTCGTTAAAAAGAATACATGTTTTATGGTGATAAAATACATGTTTTATAATAAATCAAATTCGACGTGCAGTACGTAGAAATTATGGAGGTCCAATATTCGGGCCATAAAATTTGTAGTATCATTAAAAAGAATGCATATTTTATGATAATAAAATACATATTTTACTATAAGTCAAAAACTTGTGTCAGGAACTGGTAGTTACGAAAGTCTAATACCTGGTCTATAAAATTTGCAGTATCCTTCGGGAGAATACATGTTTGATGATAATAGAAAACAAACACTATGGTAATATAATTATGTACAAATAGTAATCGATATAATAATACAGTGTCCGAATATTAACCCCCTGTCTTATAATGTTATGTTATACCCGTAACTCATGTTCCAGTTCGAATGTGACAAATCAGAATGACCTAACGTAACGAACGTAAAGAAGTGAACCTAAATTGTACTCGAAATATTGAATAATATATAACGAGTCGAATTTGGTTTATGTTCATCCGTTTATGCAACTACGCCCTTCTGAATCTCCAAATTGCGGCCGTATCCTGTTAATTATTAATAAGCGGATAACGACGATTACCGAACGCGGATTCAAGTTCAGATCGAGCCGATTAATCGAACTATTTGGGTTATCGCGCGATTCGTTTTCTGAAACGAACGCTACCAGTTGGAGGAATAATTACAGGCCTCCGATGAAATATCGCCGATGCAAATGGAGGAAACGAGTTTAGCAAACTTCCTGGTGGAATTCGAGTAAGCACGTCCGGGGGGAAACGGGGAAACGATTACCCCGATTGAAAAATACAATATAACAACGTTAATAAGACGTTCGAAAGGAAAGTGTAACGTTATGATAGTCGGCGCGGATAAAAACGGACGAATCGAAGCGTTTCCAATCGATTACAAAGCAACGAGCGTCGCCAGGCCATCGGAAGAAAAAAACAGGGCCTCCTTATTGGTCGTAGAAAGTCGCCGGTGCGAAGAAAGATCCGTGAAATCCGACGTACGACCGCGATTCTCGTTCGACGAACGTGTAATCGGGGTGAACAAGGTGGACGTAGGAAACGCGACTCGAAAAACGAACGAAAGGATTGACGTGGAAAATGCTAGGCTCGCGGAACGGTGCTTGTCACCGCAACAAAGTATCGTCCTCTTCAACGGCAATTATCCCTTTGAACAGGAGTGACGCGATAAGTAATACGGAGGGGAAACGATCGACGTTAAAAACTGGTCGAACCACGGACGCGTACACGCGAACGAAAATTAAAAGGGATCCTCTCGGATTCGAACGAAAATATTCGCAACGCCGCAGTCGACCGACGCGTTAATTCGTTATCAAAAATTCACAAATTCTTATCCGGAATTATCGGCTCGCACGTAAAGCCCCTATCTTTTACCGAGGGGCTATGGGGAATTTATGCAAATAAATTTCTTTTTCGTAATATATACGAATCTTGCTCTCATCTTTTTGCACCTTTTAGGCGGGTGTTTGCTTGTTATTGACCGTGTTAGTTAATCGAACACTGTACTGATGGCGTGTCATTTTCGCGACGAGTTGTAATCGAGGAGTGTTGAATTTACAGAGCACTGAAATTAAGGGACGTTCAACTTTCGGCGTATGGAATCAACGCGCTGAATTGGCGCTGCGTCGAATTTACGGTGCGCTAAATTTGCGGTGCATTGAGTTTTGCAGCGCGTTAAATTTGCAATATGTGGAAATTGCGACAAGTCAAATTTGTCACATGTCGAAATTACGACATGTGGAATTTACGGCATATGGTAATTTGCAGCGCGTTAAGTTTGCAGTGCGTAGAAATTGCAATGCGTAGAAACTGCGGCGCATAGTCAGTAGCGCGTTGAGTGAACGGTGCGTAGAGTTTGCAGCGCGTTGAATTTGCGGTGCGTTGAGTTCACAACGCGTAGAGTTTGCAGCACATTAAGTTCACAGCGCGTTGAGATTGCGACGCGCTGAGTTTAGGACGCGTTGAGATTGCAACGTACAAAAATTGTAACCCATGAAATATGTCGCGTTGTGTTCGCAACGCATTGAACCTACAAAGTAAAATTTCCAACGTGTATTGCCAGCACATGATGTTCACAACGGGATGTATTTTCAACGCGTTGTGAATATCGATACTTTTGCATCCGCAGGAGGCGTTACACGCGTTGTGCGAGGAACCGAACGCCGACGCGTTGTACCCTTCCATAGCGTATTGGTCCGCGCGTAACATAAATCCACAGCGCACGAGACTGGAGGTTAAAGGGTTAAAACCCGAGACAATCATAATTTTTGTCGCGTACGAGCGCAGCAGTACGGTTACATCTACCCCGCGAAGAAGTGTTGTTCGTCCGCGCGCATATTTCACAGCTTCGCTCGTCTCGCGTGCGCGCGAAAAAATTAGCATTTTACAAATCTCCTTCCGCGTGCACTCGCACGCAGCCGGTCACGTCGGTTCGATCGAAACACGAGCGCCGAGGAAAGCGATTTTTTTTTTCTTCCTCCGCCTTACCCTCGCGACTTCTCGTTTACAAGCACGCCGCCTGATTAAGCGGTATAAGCGTACGCTGACGAACTTTTACCGTTACCAGCCTCTTTTATTGCGAGGGCAGGCTAATGAACCGCTTGCACCGCGCAAAAATCTACATTTAACAAATTTCCGTGCTCGCGACGCGGACACTCGACCGGCGAATAAACGAGCGGACGGGATAATTTAAGGCGTAACCCTCGCGATGTTTCTCCGGACTTAACGGACAGTCGTTCCCGAATCTCCTGGATCGTTCGTTCGCTTCTTCTCTCGTCTCCTTTTATTTTTTGCGTTATTCGAACGGACCGGCAATAAGCTACGCACGCAACTCGTTACGTCGCGTGTTACCGCCCCTGGCTCTTTTTCAACGATCGATGCCTAAAAACCTGTAATCCTCTTATTTACAGAGATCTTTATTAAGGACACTTACCACTTTCTGTTTATTACAGGTTATTAACGGAATATCCTCAAGGGATGAACCAACCCCCAAAAAGAGCATCAATTCTTCTTTTGTTGACAATTTTTGTTAAAGCACACTTCAAATCTTATTTAGCTAAACAGTTAACGATTACATTTACAAATTTGTGTCTTATGAATTATTTATTCGGTCTTCTATTTCAGGAAACAACCCCTAAAGAGAGAATCATCTGTCCTCTTTCGTTGACAATTTTTCTTAAAGCACACTTCAAATCTTATTTAGCTAAACAGTTAACGAATACATTTATAAATTTGTGTCTTATGAATTATTTATTCGGTCTTCTATTTCAGGAAACAACCCCTAAAGAGAGAATCATCTGTCCTCTTTCGTTGACAATTTTTCTTAAAGCACACTTCAAATCTTATTTAGCTAAACAGTTAACGAATACATTTACAAATTTGTGTCTTATGAATTATTTATTCGGTCTTCTATTTCAGGAAACAACCCCCAAAAAGAGCATCAACTCTCTTCTTTTGTTGACAATTTTTGTTAAAGCACACTTCAAATCTTATTTAGCTGAACAGTTAACGAATACATTTATAAATTTGTGTCTTATGAATTATTTATTCGGTCTTCTATTTCAGGAAACAACCCCTAAAGAGAGAATCATCTGTCCTCTTTCGTTGACAATTTTTCTTAAAGCACACTTCAAATCTTATTTAGCTAAACAGTTAACGAATACATTTACAAATTTGTGTCTTATGAATTATTTATTCGGTCTTCTATTTCAGGAAACAACCCCTAAAGAGAGAATCATCTGTACTCTTTCGTTGACAATTTTTCTTGAAGCACACTTCAAATCTTATTTAGCTAAACAGTTAACGAATACATTTACAAATTTGTGTCTTATGAATTATTTATTCGGTTTTCTATTTCAGGAAACAACCCCCAAAGAGAGAATCATCTGTCCTCTTTCGTTGACAATATTTCTTAAAGCACACATACATTTTTATTTCGTTAAGCAATTAATGAATATGTATACGAATGAGTCTTATTTGTTCGATCTTCTACTTCAGGAAACAACCCCTAAAGAGAGAATCAACTGTTTTTTCGTTGACAATTTTTCTAAAAGCATGCGGTAAATTTTATTTAGCTAAACAATTAATGAATATGTACAGATATCAATTCATGTCTTATCATGTATTTCTTCGATCTATCTCGCGAAACAACCCCTAAAACGAGAATCAACTATCTTCTTTCCTTGACAATTTTTCTGAAAATACACGTCGATGTTTAGCTAAACGATTAGCTAATACGAACATACACCAGTTGGTGCCCTATATGTTTGTTCAGACTTTCTATTTCGTTTTCAATTTAAAAGCAATGGTGCACCATACGTTTCAGCGTTAAAGAATTACCATGACCTCTGTATCTATAACAGAGATCGAGTTCCTAACCCGGTGCCTATGGACACGATAATAAGACCGCTAAAAAGCTGATACACCGTAATCAATTCTAAACCTCCAACGAGTCAACCGAACAAAGAGGAGAAATTTATTTTCATCGTGGAAGAGAGCAAATCTGCACCTGGAGCTCGCTAATCCGGTTAACCACCGACGATAAATCTCTCCCGGGCAAACGCTCGACCGACGCGTTTGACTGATACAACATACCGTTAGATTCTTTCGCCGACGTAACAACGGGTTCGTTTAGCCAGCCGCGGTCCAGAAGGCAGCACCGCGAAATCTACAACCCCCGGACGACGATAAAATCCGCGATTTAGGAACGACCATGGTCGACGAGATTCCAGCCGATCGCTGCCACGCACGCACAGCCCCGGCATCTTACTTTCTATTATCCGCGTTCTTGCCACGGCTCAATGGAGACCGCACAATTAACTACACTTGACGCTTGTACACTCACAAGAAACGATCGCTTTCTTCGCTTTAGCGTGGGAGTCTTCCAGGCAAATTTAATGCAAATACACGGTTTTCAAGTTTTATGTCTTTCGAGTTCCCAAAGCACGATTGTTTAAATATGTACTATTTAATTTAAATTGTTTTATTGTTTAAATATGCGGCTGATGACATTCATCTCTCAGGTTCCTAATTGACGGAATTTGTGAACCCCTAACGCAAATCTTTACGTTCTTAGATCAGTTAGTTGCTAGATCCTTGAATTTCTAAATCTCTACATTGACAGAGCAGTATGATTTCAGATTTCTAAACCCTAAATCTCTAAATTAACAGATGTACAAATGTTTAGATTCCTAAATTTTTAAATCCTCAAAATTCTACGTCCCTAAATTGCTAGAGTATAAAATTCTCAAGTCCTTCGATTCTCATATCACTACATTTCAAACTTTCTGAATTGCTACATCTTCAAATTTTCAGATCCACAAATTCCCAAATCATCAAATCCATAAAAATTCTAGATGTCTATATTCCACAATTCTAGTTCTAGATGCCCTCATTCCTAGAAATGTAATGTCCAAGATATCCAAATTCTCAAATTCCTACATCTGTAAATCTTCCTCTTAGCAAATTCCAAAGCCTCAAAGCCCCAAGTCCTTAAATCCCCAAATCCACGAATCTCCATAACCTCAAATCCCCAAACCCCAAATTCCCGAATCCCCAAATCGTCAAATCCCCATATCCTCAAATGCCCAAGGCTTCAAGTTTCCAAACCCCCAAATTGACAAAATCTCAAAATCCTCGAATCCCCAAATCTCCAAATTTCTATATCCCAAAATCCCTAAATCCCCAAATTGTTGAATCTCTATATCCCCAAATCCTCACATCCCCAAGTTCCCAAGTCCTCAAATCCCCAAATCGTTGAATCCCTATATCCCCAAATCCATAAATCCCCAAATCCCCAAATTCCCAAGTCTCCAAATCGTTGAATCCCTATATCCCCAAATCCTCGAATCCCAATATCCCTAAATTCCCAAATCCTCAAATTCCCAAGTACCGTAATTCCCAAATTCCCCCAAGATCGACACAGAATGCCTGCAAGTATTTAAATTAGTCCCGTGACGCGTGTAACGTAATCTCACTGTCAGGACCCAACTCGATTCCTCTTATTTCGAAAGGAAGTGTTAAGGTGTAAAAATACAAACGAGTATAAATTGGTTTCGAGCGTTTCCAGAAGCGGAACATTGACCGATCGCGTTTCGGGACCCCCAAGAAGCACGATAGCAACGATAAACTGGCTGCAACGACTTACTCGCTCCGGTTTGGACGTTCCAGATTGCAGAACAGCAATCTGGAGACCGGCTTTCGCGGGCGAGGCCTTCGATCCTCGTTCAGAAACCGCAAAACGTTAACAGTGGCATCGATATTACTGCTGAAAACCGCTCGGTAAAGTCGCACGAGGACACGGGGTTAATTAAAACATCGATTTACGGCCGGTTAAATGGCCGCACACTTAAATTCCATTCCTCTTATATTCGATTTTACTTAGCCAGTACTCGAAGTTTGGCAAACAAAGCCGGAGTGAATTATATCTGGTAAAAAGAGGATGCGTGGAAATTGAGAGGGTTAAATCGATAAAACATCCGATATTATTACACGTATGGTAACGCGAAAGTTAAATTAAAAAGATGTTCTTATTCGTCCTTTTAATTCCGATCGAAAGCAGAGAAAATGAAAACATCAGTTTTCTTTTATGAACAGAATTTACAAATAAGAAGACTCATCTTTCGATCATAGTTGTATGTAGAACATGCAGCACAATACTGTATTATTTATAACAAATTTACTAACAATAAGATTAAATCACGGAGGCCCCGTCACATACGCAACCACGTATCCTTCGACGTTAAAAGAACGAATAAACGTGCCAATTCAATTTTTCTCCGAACAGAAAGTTCCCTCCGTATAAATAGCGAGGGTATGAAAAATGGCGGAATAACTAGAGGGAAGAGAAGTACAAAGAGATAAATGGAGCGATGTCGTGTGCGGTGATACGACTTGCACTCGTCGTCGGAGCGGTTCCGGCAGGGGTATCAAGGAAACGAAGAAGATCGAGCAATTATTGACGGAAAAGGAAAGAGAGAAGAGCTCGCGAGGATCGGAATAAAATCGAAGATATATCGAGTCGGAGAGTCGGATCGGCACGAGCCTCTATTAAGCGCCGCCACTCTCCTCTTCCATGTGCTCCACATAGTCGTCCGGATTATGCCGGGTACACACGGCCCAGACGTGTCCAACGCGGCGATACATCATGGCCCGTGTCCGGCCGTTATGTATACGAGACCGCCCTGCTTCGCGTTTTTGTTCATACGACGTATTTATTAGCGGCTATGTCGTTTCTGTCTTCTTCTTTCGGGACGAGGATACGCTCCTTGATTTATCTCGAGCGACCGCCATGGAATGTCATTAACTCCCTTTGCCGGCGATTATTGAACGCGCTCACCGTATCCTCTAACGAGCGGAATTTACGCGAACCTACGTTCGAACGCCTCTTTTTCTCCAATCGCGGTTATCGATATTATTGATACGAGTAAATGGACCCTTATGTGATCAGTACATATCGTCGATATTATAGGATCATCGATATTATTGCTACGTACGAAAGGATCCTTAGGTGATCGATACATATTACTGATATTTCAGGGTGATCAATATTATTGGTAGGTACAAAAGGATCCTTATATGGTCAGCATATTTTTTCGATATTTCAGGGTGATCGATGTTATTGGTATATGTAAAACAACCCTTATATGGTGAACATATTTTATCGATACTTCAGGGTTATCATTATTATTCGTATATGCAGAACCCTTAGAGGATTAATACATATTATTGATATTTCAGGGTGATTAACATTATTGGTACCTATAAAAGGACCCTTATATAGTCAACGTAATTTGTCAATATTTCAGGGTGATCAATACTATTCGTACATATAAAAAGAACCCTTAAAGGATTAATATATATTATTGATGTTTCAGGGTAATCAATACTGTTGATATATGTAAATGGACTCATATGCTCAACATATTTTGTCGATATTTCAGGATGATCAATATTACTTGTACATATAAACGAGTCCTTATGTGGTCAACATATTTTATCCGTATTTCAGGATGATCGATATTATTGGTACATATTAAAGAACCCTTATATGATCAACATATTTTGTCGATATTTCAGGGTTATCAATATTATTGACACGTACAAAACCATCCTTGGATGATCGCACGTCATAAATATTTCATGGTTATCATTATTTACATGCATAAAAAACTTAAACGATCAGTACACGTCAATATTTCAGCGTTATCAATATCACTACCCATGTGGCCCTTCAATCGGTATTATCAATATCTGTGTTCCCAGCGGACCTCGAGAGATAGCGGTCCCCAAAATAAAGTGTACGAAAAAAGCGCAATTAAAAGAGTATCGCGGCAGAGGTATCGGAATGAAAAGCAAGAAAGAAGGAAAAAAGGTGGTCGAAAGATAAAAAATAAGTTGGTCCAGGACTCGTAGGATGTCCGAGATCCGGTGTGGCTTCTTCGTGACCCGGTTGCAGCGTGCAGAGTGTACCAGAGCAGAGATAAGATCCGCGCTACTTATGTAAAACACGAGTTGTCTCGCCCTGTGGCGTTCTCTTCATCTTCCACCGCATCTTTCCACCCTCTCTCTTTCTCGCCACCTCCCGATCCTCCGGTGTTTCTCGTTCAACTGCTCCCTTTCCGGTCCCGGCAATCTTCGTCTCCGATCTGTTCATCCTGCCCGAAGATTCTCGGTAGTTCTCCGCGCGGCATCTCGCGATTTCGTCTTCAACAACCGGCAAAGGTTCGTCGAGGCCACCTGTGACGCGACGCGAGCGTTTTCAAGGCTGCCCGTCCGATTCAGGGACGTAAGCAAGCTCTAATTAACGGCCGCAATTAAAACGTAACGCTCTGGCCGGTCGCGAATTTACGGATATTAGCGACGCTTATCGCCACCTCGAGATTGCGTACCGGTCCCCGGGTTTCAAGGTTCGATCGCGGTTCCGATAAGCAGGTTTGTCGATTACTCAAACGGTCTCCTAAAAATGCGTCAAGAAGAAACGCTGCTCTATCGAGCGGACGCAAGAAGAGGATTTACGAAAGTGGTTCGATCGGACGCGGCAGAAAAAGGAAGGATCGAGATCGTTGAATGGAGAACGAGAATCCGAGGAACGAAAGGGCAAGCTTTTTATCGTGCTTCGCTTTTCGCACGGTCGACCAGTTCCATCTGGAAAAGCAACGGGGGTCTGTCGCCGCCACCACGAACGATCTGGTAACTTTTCATCGGTGAAAACAGGTCCCACCGGTGTGTCGGGGGAAGCTCGCCGCGAAAAACGATCGATAAAACCGGAACCCATCGAGGTCCCCGGCCAACGAGTACCATCGACGCCCTCGTGCACAGACCATGCTCGTCGCGACAAATAGCCTCCGCGTCCTATCCCTCTGATAATCGCCTACGAGAATCTACCATTAGCTCGTTCCAACAAACCGTTTATCCCATATTTCGACCTTGCTGCGAATCGTTCTAATTAAAACGCCAGTTCGTTTACAAATTTGAGGATCTAGGAATCCAAAAATTCATTAACATGAGAGGAACTTCTTGTCACAAATAACAAGTTTTTTCACCCCTTTGAATCTCTCGGATTTAACACTATCTTTCATGCCTATTCATTTTGGGTCATACCGGAAACCTTAGTCTACCTATGAATCCAAGAGCCTATAATGAAATAGGATCCATATGTGATCCTACAGACCCCTATGTCTAAGAGTATAAATCTCAGAGTCTGCTGCGTGTTAAACCGAATTAAAAAGTATGTTTGCCAGTAAAATTACCGTACATCATAGCATATATCACGTCAAATCCGCTTTAAACAAATTGCGATGCTCGGTATCATTCCAGATAGGCAACTATGCAAATGCGACAAACTTTTTGCAATAAATCCAATAGAAAGGACAAAATCGAGGTTCGATGCTCGGCAACTCGCGCGCTGATCGAATATTGATAGCTTCCCATGTACGGTCAACCTCGATTATGCTAAATCTAATCTACCGCACACGATCAAGATGCGTTGCGTTTAAAAAAAAACCTTCTAGCCGTTTCTGCCGTTAAATTATAATTGGATTAAGTTATGCTAGCCTTAAGTTACGAGCGCTCAGCTACACCGCTCTATGCACTCTTACATTGTAATTTCGTCTAAATCGTGGCGGAGTAGGTCTGGGTTAGGTTATGCTAGACCTACCTTGTATCTGCTAGTGCGATCTAAATCACGCGTTGGATCGAGTTATGCTCGATGTAAATTACATGCGCTCTGAAATTATACTAATCCCGAGTTACGGTCGATCCGGGTCTCGTGTTATACTAAACTTGTATTTCATGTAAATACGGATAGATTTATTCTTGCTTTCGCGGAGTGAACGAGTCAACGTTGCTCCGTACAAAAGGGTTTTCGTCGCCGAGAGTAGACGAAAAAGTCGAGGCGAGTAAAACACGCGAATACGCGTTTCCCTGGGACGACGACCAGACTGGCAATCAGCTTCTCCGAAATGGCTTTGTCGGGATAGGGGCTAGAAACTGATTAGAATACCAGGGATTTCCTCGCGGCGCGAACGACTCCTCCCCTGCAACGTGTCGGAATGCAACGCGAGCCGAGCCTAACTCCGCGTTCCGCTCCTCGACGCGAGATGAGTTTACGCGCTGCCAGTTCTCGCCTCGCGCACCTTCGATGGAATTTCGATCAGTCATCGGCTAACGAGATTACCGTCACGCAACGAAACGGGATCGATTTTCCGCCCGACTACGAAACAACCTCGTGAAAATTTCCGATCGTGCGCTCGAACGTTCTCGGAAGCCGAGCTCGAGAAACACCTGTCGAAATCGTTGCTGGCTAAATCGATTGCTCAAACTGTTTACGCGTCGATCGGGACTCGACTTCCAGATCAAGCGTTGTGGACTGGACTGCAAATACATCTTCTATAAATTTCGCCTGACAAAGCTTGCCCTCGAACTCGTCACCAATGAATCATAGTCAGAGAGGAGTAGCCCTTGAACTCCGTATATGAGGGTCATTTCCAAGTTTCTTATGAGAACACTATACATAAGACCTCAAATCAGTACTGCAAACATGTTACTCTGTCAGTCAATCAAAATTAAAGAATTTCTATTGAAAAGTGTCTTCGTTTAATTCCTTTGTAAGGGAAAAAGCGTTTGTACTGGACCATCATCGCTTAGGCGTCGACTCTCCGAAGGAAGAAGAAGCACGAGGGAAGAGAATTACCGAGTCTCCGTTTCGTGAATCGGAATAAGCGATGAATTTCTAAGCACGTGACAAACGTCTGCGTCTCGGCAGCGTTAATTTACTGCTCGGTGAATCGACAGCTACGCTGTTCGTTCCATTAAACATCAAGCAGCCGAGCAATTTGCGAAAGGTTAAGACGAAAAGGTTAGGTTTCCCTTCGTAGAGACACGTGCGTCGCTTCTCTGGCCAAGACAAACCCACGTAGTTTTGCAATTTTCCAGAAACGCACGAACGCTTCTCGTCCAGTCGGCACGATCCCGCGAGATAAACCGATAATTTAATCCGCGGCAATCATCAGCCAGCCGTCACGACCTCCCGGGGGACCTTTAATGCTCGTGGCAACGCGAGGAAACTTCGTAATTAATAAATCTTTGCCGCTTTGACGAACGGACGGCCAGGATCGGACGATATCGTCGCGGTACAATTAAATTAATGGCTCGACGTCCTTATTAATTAACTTTGCTCCGGTTACAAATTGCCGTTGATATCGTGGAGTGCCGGTACGCTTCCATTACCGGCTCGCTCGATAATCGTGGGTCACGGATCGATTAGGGTAACGTGATTCGAATGGTGCGAAGGGTTGACGGTAATTGAAACGAAGGATGATGAAACTAACGACAGCTGTTTCGAAGGGTTAACGACTTCGAATTCCCGTCGATGTAATGAACCAATTGTGAATCTGATGTGTCCTTTGTACGAATATTTCTTTCGACGATGTCCGAACAACACGATTTTCTAACGCGAGATCGCGTTGTCGAAATAACTGGTTCCACTCTGAACCGATCGAAAGAATACCCGGTTTGACAGATGCGACCTTCGAGGAACGAAAGGTGCGGCGTCCAAAAGAATTTGCGAGAAAGATAGCAAAGCGAGGAGAAAGAAAGCAACACTCATCAATAATGCTGTTCAAAAGCGTTAGGTATCAAGATAAATGGTGTGCTCATCGACTAGGCTCAAACTCGTGAAATTAGCTATAACGGAGTTAGATCCAGGAAATTCGTATGATTCACCATTTCAAACGGTATCTATCATCGACAAAAATAATAATTCGACAGGGCTCACTGGTGAAGCTAATACTTAACTATCCACAGTCAAATTTGAATACAACTCAAGAATCCTCTGAGGAAGGATTTACTCTTCGTCTATCTCGCGAAAAGGTGAATCGCGAGCTACGATTCTATCGGATCACACTGTTTAGAAGATATATCGATGATGTAAATAATATGCAGACAGTCGTTCGAAGTGACGCGAGCGTTTGCTTATCTCGCGGCGCGCAAGATTAATGCGCGTGCCGAGCGGCGCGTGTACCTCGGTTAATAAACATTGCCCGCAATAATAGTGCCACCATCCGCATCAAGAAGCATCGTTCGGCTAATGGAACTCGCGTTCACGGTTGCCAAGTGTCGAAACCGAGATGCATGCGATTTAATTCCACCGTGCTAACCATTTGTTTCGAACCTCGACTTCAGAAGTTTCACTTAAAGTGTTTAATGAAAGCGACAGTTAGAACCTTTGTTTGGCATCTGTAGGCTTTACAGATTACTTGCATTCAGTTGGGACCTAGGTTGGGTTTCTAGGCTGTAGATAGAGGTAAGTTCTAGGATGTATTGTAGGCTGTAAGTTCTAGGTTTCAGTGGGTTCTAGGTTTCAATAGATTTGATTTCAGTAGGTTCTAAGGTCCATCAGGTCCTAGGTTTGATTAGATTCTACATAGTCAGTTAGGTCGTAGGATTCATTTGGTTCTAGGCTTCATTAGGTTCTAGGTTCCACTAGGTCCTAAGGTCCACTTCGTCCAGATTTCATTAGGTCATATGATCCACTTGGTCTTAGACTCCATTTGGTCCTATGATCCACTTGGTCACAGGTCCCATTAGGTATTAGGTCCAACTTCAGCCTAGGTTCTATTCGATTCCAGGCTCTACTAGATGTGAAGTTACATTGCTACTAATAAGCTTCCAAGTTTAGCTTCATGTGCTCACTAATTTTGGTGTTCCACAAATTGTACTTATAATCGAAAGTGATTTATGACCGAACAACTGTTGCTCTAGGTTGTAAGTTCTCTCAAAACTCGATGCTTCTTCCAAACTCGAGACTCTTCCAAGGCTTTGCCTAGGTCTAAAGCAAGCGATAAGATCTCCTGTGTCGCCATTTTCTTCAGTTTGTCGCCAAGTGCATTGTTTTCACAGGTGCAAGCGTTACATAACGTATCAGCAACATCGACACAGAGTCCTGGGAGAGAAAATGTCGAAGAGATTGCGCAAAGAACCTTCCTCGGCCGCGTCGCAATAGGGAAGCTCGATAATTGTCCTTGATCCTCGTGTTTTTTCCAGATTTCACGAACGACCGTGTTCCCTCACCTTTTGCACGCGGATCCGCTCGAAGCGTGGAACATCGTTAACCTTTGAGATCATCGTAGCGACACCAGCTAGCGTTAGCGAGGCTTAACGCGCGCGTGTACCTTAACTTACACGCGTGTGTCGTTTAGCGCGGGATGCATTCCGCGAGGATGACTGCCTTTTACGAGCCACGTATGCGTGAACACGCGAGGAGTAACGGGATCGAGGAATCGATCGCGACGGAGATCGAAGGTCCCTCGAGATTCGATTCGATCGTGGAATGGCGAAGGTCGCTGGCGAAAGGAATATGCCGTTCGTGAGTTATCGATCCGGCCCAGAGATCGATGGACGGAAAACGCGAGACGAGGAGGATCCTTGTGTTTCGCAACAAATGAACAGATGAGCCTCGACACGCTGGCAACCCGAAGAGAATCTGTCTGATAGCTCCGGGATATGCCACCATCTCGATTAAACCTTCAACTATGAAGGGTGTTGTCTTTTTATATTAAACCTACATTAATACTGAAACTTCATCTACGTCTGAGATAAAGAAAGGTGTATCTTCTGCAGATTGGGATCTGGTCATTTTTATGGCTGAAGCTTATTCTTGTTACACATTCCCATATTTCTAGTCCATGTGAGCTTTCTTTAAGAGATTTTTAAACACCAAATTTCAAGGTTAATTGTTTCATAGAGGACCGACTATCAATGTCACTGACAATTTTGATCCTATCAAAATTTATGACAAATTCCTATATTTCAAATGCATATCAATATCTTAAATGTTCATCAATCTAGATTTTCAAATACAAGGTATGATCTCGTCTCATAAAAAGTTTCAGACATCCTACTGATATTTGATGAAATATTGGTAATTTGAACGCGAACACTGTCAATATTTATAAAAGATCGGTTCCGACATTAAATTCTTCATCAACGAGTGGATTAACGCGGAAGTTATTAAAAGTGCTCATTGTGTTGAGTTTAATCAGTGGAGCTGCAGATTCTGTACGCTATCCCGTTTCCACGCCAGGTTAAGTGAGTTTCATTTAATCCCGTCATTAGCTATTTGCTGGTCGAGAACGGGGCGAGGCCGTAGCTTTCTTCCATCGTCGTCTCTCGTTCGACCTCCTCTCGCGTGCATCATCCATCTTGTATCCTCTCTGCCGGACCAGCAGCAACACGGCTGCCCGTGGAACGTCTTAATGATAATCTTCGGGTCGAACCGGGAGAATAAAGAGCACGTATTACGTGAACAGCTAGGAACGAGCCTCTACTGGGTGGCTGCTGGTGCACCTTCGCTCTTCAACCTCCGATCCTTGCAAATCCTACTGTTCCACAGTTTCGTCGCAAAAATTTGCGAGACAGATCTGTACATCTGCTCTGATGAGAGTATAAGACTCTTCAGAGTGGTTTTCTAAATAGTCGGTAGTGTAAATAGTCTTTGTAGTCTCACTGAGTGCTCGAAGTTATAGATTCTCAAATGTTCAAGTACGCAAACTTCCAGATTTTAAAATGAATCCAAATGAATATGAGATTTTGGCATATTAAGATTCCTAACTCTTGATATACCTCAACTTCTGACATATCCAAATTCTAAAATTCTGAAGTACTGAAATACTCAACCACTGACGTACTTAGATTCCTAACTTGTGATATACTCATACCTCAACTTCTGGCATACCCAAATTTTAAAATTCTGTAGTACCGAAAAATTCAGACTCTGACATACGAAGATTCCTAACTTGTGACATACTCGTATCTCAAATTCTGACATATCCGAATTCTAAAATTTTCAAGTATTGAAATACTCAAACTCTGGAACAATCAAAGGACGTGGAGGTTAATTACATCGTGGAGGATGGTAATTCACCTGTCCGCCATCTCGGCATCTCTCACCAAGAAGTGGAACACTGAGCTAATCATCAAGAAATCCCAATAATGCATACTGGAGTAGCATACTGCGGTGATCCATCCGATACAGGTGATCTCGTCGACGCATGTCTCGTAGGTATGCGTATTCGTACACTTGTGGTAGATGGAATGCCAGTGATGTACACTAGACGCGACATCAGCGAACAACAGACTGCTAGGTTAGCTTGCAAGCTCGTTCAACGTACACGCGTACTACGTGACTGCATAAATGCGTCGTGTGTGATGGCTGCGACTACATACACACGTAGCCGCACATATGCGTTTCCTGGTTACTCTACTGACTGGGTGTGTCGCAATATGTACCGGCTCACTAGCTGTACACAGAACGTCGCTGCTCGTATCGTATCATGTTTCGAATATGACTGATTCTCTGGGGAATCGGATGAAATATGTTGGAGAGTTCTTTTGCAAAAATTTGGGAAGGGTTGTGGACATTTGGGAGGTTGAAGCTGGTGAGATTCAGAGCTGAAATTTATAAAATTGCAGATTCGAAGGTTTCGGAAGCATTTGCAAGTACTTGAACTTCCTAATGCATAAAGTTCATAATCCCTAAATTACCAAATTCTTATATTCCCAAATCCGTATGTTCCCAAATCGCTAAATTTCCATATTCCCAAATTGCCAATCTCCCAAGTTCCAAATCTTCCAAGTTCCAAGTTTCCCAAGTTCCAAATCTCCTAAATTTCCAATCTCCCAAATATCCCATCTCCCAGTTTCCCAATCTCCCAAGTTCCAAATCTCCCAAATTCCAAATCTCCCAAATTCCAAATCTCCCAAATTCCAAATCTCGCAAGTTCCAAATCTTCCAAGTTCCAAGTTTCCTAAGTTCCAAATCTCCCAAATTTCCAATCTTTCAAATTTCCAATCTCCCAAATATCCCATCTCCCAAGTTCCAAATCTCCCAAGTTCCAAATCTCCCAAATTCCAAATCTCCTAAATTTCCAATCTTTCAAATTTCCAATCTCCCAAATATCCCATCTCCCAAGTTCCAAGTCTCTCAAGTTCCAAATCTCCCAAATTCCAAATCTCCCAAGTTCCAAATCTTCCAAGTTCCAAGTTTCCTAAGTTCCAAATCTCCCAAATTTCCAATCTTTCAAATTTCCAATCTCCCAAATATCCCATCTCCCAAGTTCCAAATCTCCCAAGTTCCAAATCTCCCAAATTCCAAATCTCCCAAGTTCCAAATCTCCTAAATTTCCAATCTTTCAAGTTCCAAATCTCTCAAATGTCCAATCTCCCAGTTTTTCAATCTCCCAAGTTCCAAATCTTCCAAGTTCCAAGTCTCCCAAATTCCCAATCTCCCAAATTCCCAAATCCCCAAATTTCTAAATCCGTATATCCCCTAATATTCTATCAACCACCTTATCACCCAACCCCGCCTGAGTCTTCAGCATATTAATGTTGTCAGCGAAAATGCTCGTCCAAACTCGGTAAAATCCAAGATCTGTCGCAATTCCGCGGTTGTTCGACGCTACTTGCGCAAATCCATTTATCTTTCCATCTTCATCTGCTTGTCGAAACAAACGAGACGGTGACTACATTTCGCGTCACCGAAGTTCGTTCGACCGGAGCATTACACGATCTTCGCTGGAACTACTCCTTTTAAAACTTGTTCTTCTCGAAGCGTGGTGAACATCGTATTGGAAACATGTGAAAACAGCTCGATCCCGACGTCTACTGGCTCCGTTTTACGAGGAAGTGGTAAAAGTTAGTCGACGGAGAGACAACTTCAACGAGTCGATTCCTCGAACGCGATCTAACCAGTTTCCACACTCTGGAACATGCTTGGCGTCATAAAGCAGGTGTCCACGCCGCTGAACAAAACATAGAATGACCACGAGGTGGTGAAGTTGATTTTACACGTGTCAGTTAAACGATTACAAAGTAGAGACCAATTGCGGAGTTTCAAAATTATAATAAACGGGAAGAACTGGTTTCAAGTTTTCAAAGTGGTTTCTCTCTTTTTTATTCACCGTTCGATTTTCTGCAGGTGGCGTTTAAACACTAGAATTTCTTAGAGCATTCGCGATAAAATAACGGGAGGTGGTGGAACGACGGTGTCTGAAAAGGTAGCGTTCTAATTAGTTTTCAAATCGCATCGTCTATCAGGGTCAATATCGTTCGCAATCGCGACCAAGGCACGCGCTTTCTCATTCCAAGGGTCGTTTTGCTTTTGTTGACCGGTTTTTGCGAGGTACAGGAGACAAAGTGGGACGATGCAACGTCTCTGTAAAACATTATTCATGCAAATGAGACATACTTTGTAAAATCTCATTATGGCGATTTCTAAACATTCGTGGAACTGAAGGTTACTGAACTCGACTTTAGACCATGTAGTCTGACCTTATGTAAAATTGAAGTCTGACCTTAGATTAAATTTAAATTTGATCTTAAATTTATGCGTGATCTGAAACGAAATTGAAGTCTGACCTTACATCAAATTTACGTCTGAACTTAAATAAAATTTAAAATTGAGCTCAAATAAAATTTACGACCGATCTTGACCAAAATTTCAATTTGAACATAAAATCCAAACAGTCAAGCTTAATTGAAACTTTTTATCTTTGGTCAAATAGGTAACTCTAAATACAAGACACACATCCAGGAGAGTAATAAAACTCAATCTAAAATAAGTTATGAAAATTCAGACTGAAGTTAGCTTGAAATTTGAGCGATGTACACGTGGGAGATTGTGTCATGAATGCTGTATTAGAAATAAATTTCCAGAGGTTTTAGGCAGAGATGGTTCGACGAATGGGGTAATCTTTGACACGCGAATGCCTGGCGTGCTCGTTGCACCGTTTAAGGCGTTTCTATTGCACGCTGGCGCAAAGAGATCGTTAACCTTTGCCAGCAACGTCGTTCAATTACGGCCTGCACGTTCGCTTCTTTACGCTCAGCCGGCCAACGCATTTATAGAAATCTACCTGAGCTCATATTCGATCATCCTACCTGAACAATAGGCTGCATCCGCGAGCATACCGCGAAAAAATCTCGTAAAACGAACCTCGAACATGATACGATCGCAACTTGGCTACTAAAAGAATGAAATTACCTGAAGATTACTTTAACCTCTCCTGCATTTTTCACATCATTTATATTGTACATTTTTTGTAGCATTTATGTAGGACATTTTTTGTATCATTTATGTAAGACATTCTTTGTATCACTTATGTAAGACATTTTTTGTATCACTTATGTAAGACATTTTTTGTATTATTTATGTAGGACATTTTTCGTACCATTTATATACAATATTTTTTGTATCATTTGTACAGGACATTTTTCATATCACTTGGATAGAAATCACTTTTCACGAGTTCTGTACGGTTAGATAAATAAATGTCTCTGATCTCTGAAAGAATCCGCCATTTGTGTGTTCTAAAGTGCAGCCAAAGGTGATTCCAGAAGACAAACGACTCGTTGGCAAATAAAAATGAATTCTAGCGAAACGTAAAAATTTCAGGAAACAATTATCGCGAATCGAAGCGGTGGTCGTTCTTTGCCTGACTCGAGCAATTTCTATTACGTGCGAGCGTTGCGATCATTACCCCCTCGGCACGATAATGTTCGGTAATCAGGTGTATTTTAACGAGTAGCCGTAGTGCTTTGCGACTTACTGCCTGTACACACGTCCGACACATTGTGCAGGTGTGCATGCAACGGTTACTGAAATGCCATTTTCTGGGGAATACGGGAGCGTTGTACTCGACGCCTCGTACTCCCCTTCGACAATGAACTGTGCTTATTCATTTCTTACGTTCCTCGATATTTCATTCATGCCGTAAAATCAGCCTTCTGTAACTTACATAGTAACTGCGAGTAATTCTTTTTAATTTCATTTTATTTACACGCTTTGTTGCGGTCTTGCTGTTTGTTCTGAGCGGAGAGCTCAATCATTGGGGTGCACGGTGCAGTGAGGTGGTGAATGTTGGAGATTTGGGGATTTGGAGATTTAGGGATTCGGAGATTTAGACATTTGTCGATTTAGAGATTTAGAGATTCAGGGGTTTGAGAATTTGACAATTTTGAGATTTGGGATTTGGAGATTTGGGGATTTGTGATTTAGAGATTTGTGGATTTAGGGATTTAGAGATTTAGGGGTTTTGGAATTTGACAATTCAGGAATTCGGAGATTTAGACATTCGGGCACTTAGAAATTTGGAGCTGCAGAGATTTGGAGATTTAGAGATTCGGGAATGTAGACATTTGGAAATTTAGAGATTTCGGGATTTGAAAATTCGACGATTCAGAAATTTGGTAGTTAAGAATGTAGCAATTTGAGAATTCAGTAATTTAGGAATTTAGGCATTGGGGAGTTCAGGCAATTGAAACTTTAGGCACTTAGAAATTTAAGATTTTGATAATTTAGGAATTTCAAAGCATAGAAATTTTAGTGAGCAAAACACTTAGCCATGAAGCATGTTGCCCTCTCAAGCACCGTTGTCCATCACTGTTAGAATAAACACAAAAATGTTTTAATTATAGTCAAGAACATTTCTGATCCCTGAACCTTCTCGTGCGCACTTTTTTCAAATCCATAAACAGTAGAATCAAGCTGATGCACGAGATTAGTTCTCGAAGAGTTTCAGTATCCCGTGAAAAAAGAAGAATAATTGAAACGCGATATTTTCCTAGCAAAAACTGCATTACGGGTAGTGGAATAATTACAGCGATGGCTCGGTACAATAAAGTAAGTACACGCGGCACGTTATACTAATTAGGAGTATCGCATTAGCAGTTCGACGAGCAGGAATGTATAACCGAAGATACGAGGTCATCGACACACGTGCTATCCGTTACAATACAAATATCGTACGCAACACACGCGAGGAACATGTTCTTATTCCACTTTTCTCTAATTCTACCTTACGAAGAAACAGCAATTAGTACATATTCGGTGGTAACAACGCGTGAAATTGCTGGCTCGTTGGAAAATACTTTCAAGTTACTACTTTAAATTACTTTTTAGTTACAACTGAATGTACGTTGGAATTACGGCTTTAAAATATTTACAAACTTTAAGTTACTTTCGAGTTAGAAATTTAAAATAACTTCAAGTCACAAGCTTGACACTAGATTTACAGACCCTGTCAAAATATATCTTTTTTATTTTCAATTACAAAAATTCTTCATAATTTTTCGTCAAGATATATGTTCACCCTCATCGATATAAAGAGCCATTGCATAAGATGATTTAGTGTTATGTATTATTTATTATGTTTATGTATGCTATTCATTACTTAGTTATTTTTACAGTTTACTTACAATTCAAATATAAGTGTTCATTAAACATCAGTAACTTGAGGGTTAAAAAATCTCGAAGGTACAAGTTGAATATACTTTCGAGATTAACCGAAGTTAATGGGTTCGAAATCGAAGACTCGAGGAGCACAACGGCGACGTTCAACGAATTTCGTCTGGACGGGACATTTTCTCGTCCATTCCCCGAGAAATTCAATCGCCAGGGATCTAATGCTTCCCGATGGACGTGAACGGAGAAGCATCGCAGGGCTTTCTTCCTTTTGGACGCGTTGTATCGATTTCCGCGTCGCGGAAACCGCAGAATCCCCGAACAGGATGCTACGGCCGCTTTCGACCCGAAACTCTTGAAACCCGACACGAACACTGTCTTCGAGCAGCGACAAAAAGAACAAACCGATCGATCCTTCGCTCCTCGACGATCTTGATTCTTCTCGAACACGACGTTACACCACTTTTACCTGTTTTCGCAAAGTTTGTCTCTTCGATGCTAAATTCTGTCGAACATCGGTATCAAGTATAAGAGGGGTAACGGAGACGTCAAAATGGCGCTGACGATGATCATGAAGGTTTCTTGAATCTTTAATTTCAAGTCAGAGACTTTTAATATTTTTAATCCTTTGCATGATTTTGGCGAGTCTGACTCGTGACGCACTTGTTCTAACTCGTGACGCACTCGTACTGATCAGTGACGCACTTGTACTAACTCGTGACGCACTCGTACTGATCAGTGACGCACTTGTACTAACTCGTGACGCACTCCTATTGATTCGTGACGCACTTGTTCTAACTCGTGACGCACTTGTTCTAACTCGTGACGCACTTGTTCTGACTCATGACGCACTTCTACTAATTCGTGACGCACTTCTATTGATTCGTGACGCACTCGTACTAATTCGCGACGCACTCCTACTGATTCGTGACGCACTTGTTCTGACTCGTGACGCACCCACACCGACTCCTGACGCGCTCGAATTTTGAGTGTACTTCAATTTAGAGTTCAAGTCCAATTATGATTTGCATAGTCAACGACTGTATAATACTAAATTGATATAACATTTCAACCTTCTTTGTCTGTTTTAATATTGCAGCTGTGATTAGTTACTTCTGACTGACGCACCTGACAATCATGGCTCAAGGGGTTGATTTCAAGTCAAAGATTTTTGACGCGTTTAATTTCAAGTCAGAGATATGTAGCATCTTTAATTGTACGTCAGAGATTTTTAACATCTGTAACCTTTGTTTATTTTACTTAGTAAATTATATTGGGTTCCAAATTCAACTATATGTTCCTTGCAGCATGGACATGAATGGTATGCATCTTCTCACATTGTTAATGTACTTTCATTTTTAGCTTTACCCTCATACTTTCGAGTTATAGAAAACGCTTTAAAATGTAACATTTTGTAAAAATTAACAGAGGAAAATTGAAGGTCCACTCAAGAGCACGCAACCGAGACCCTTTCTGTGAAACCTCACAAAGGTCTAAAGTGTCCCCAAGGTACCAAAGAGAATAATTACGAGTGTAGAAATTAAAGGGAGCCGAAAGTTGAAAGAGTATCGAGATTAACGAAAAAGAACGGGCAAAGCGAGGCCTCGAATGACCCAGCGGCGCGTGTCACGGCAATTACGCCCACGAAAGCCACGTTAATTTCTCGGCTCGATTGTCTAGGCGTTCTCGTCGGTTCTCGCTTAGCTATCAGGCCAATAAATTAAATTCCGCGAGCGTTCTACGGGGTCGTTTCGAGCGTACACGTGTTACTCTCTCGCGGGGCAAAAGCGGCTCTCAAGAGTCGCCGTGGCGTGGGACGAACGCATTGTTCGAGCCGACGACGGCCTCGACGATATACGCTCGGTATAAAGAGTACCGGTTAGTTTTCATGGGTGCTGCCACCATAAACGCCAAACGCTATTTGCGGATTATAATTTGTGCACCGATAATGAAGGATAATAAAGCGTCGCGTGGGATACGTTGGTCTAGCCTAGAGAAAGCGACGCCTCTCCTTTTCGTTTCTTGCCTTCGAAGCATTCTTCTTAATTTCCTGATGGGTTCAATCTCTGGTGGGGTTATGTGGAACAATATGCCGTGGAATAGATCAAATAATTGTATTTAGAAAATGGTGGAACAACTACTGAAATTCGGTGCATTCAAGACTGGCACAATTAGATCTAAACTGCCACGACAGTACATCAATACCTTGAGCAGGCTCCAAACCCTAATTAACCCCTTGTCGTACAATTTATTTGTTAGATGCGTCAAAACTAACTATTCATACCTATAATATTAAAACAAATTTGACTATAGACATCCTTGACTATATAAATTATAGTTGGACCTACAACACCAATGTTGGTTGGTCCTACATTTAAATTTGAAGAGTATTAAAAATTTGAGTACGTCATTGAAAATGTGCGTCACCAAAGTATAACAAGGTATAACTAATCAAAGTACAAAAAAGTACAACAAAGGGTTGAACAATAACAGTAAAGAATGTGACGTTTTCCAAAAAGGTATAAGCATTGCCTTACTTTAATATTTTCACGGAAATCGCTCGACTTGCCCCGTAAATTAGGAGGTTGCAACGTCTTGGGAACTGTTCCATCGAATATTCTATGAATATCGAAAGTTGCGAGACTTCCATGGGCCGCAATTAAAGTTCTGTTTAACTATCTGGCAGCCACGGAACGAACGATTGAATTATTGATGAAGAGAATTGATTACACCCTTGCATCGAAACAATTGCTATTCATGGAACAATCATAACTCTAATTAAGCAAGAAACTATGCTGTTCATATTACAAACGGAATATTCAATGTGAAAGGATAATCATTAATTATGCGCAATTGTACATATAATTATGCCTTCCAATTAAGAAAATCAATACAATTTTTCGACAGACTCGTTTTCACGTTATTCCCGTTACACACATTCGATACGTTCTATGTATCTCGTACAGATATCGGTTCTAGTTTATTAAAATTATTCCACCTTATAGCTTAACATTTTTCTTGTTACACACATTCGATAGCTCCATGTCCTACATTAAACGGTTGCAGTTTATTATCGATGTCGAATCTAGTTTATTAAAATTATTCCTCCTTACACGTTTCAACATGCATATTTTGACGCGCGTAACACCTGATTATTCTGTCTGGGAAAGCATTTTAAACGACAAAATAAAGGTAATCATACATCTAACGCGACATATACCGTAGAAATTTCTCCCGAATTAGAAAAGGGGGCGAATGTAAAAAAAGAAAAACAGGTAATGTAAAAGAGCAAAGTTGTTCGGAGCAAGCGGAGAATGTCGATCCCAAAGTCGAGTCGCGTGTATTTTCCAGAACCGTGCTGCCGATTACACAACGTGTCCGTACGATTACCCACGTGGACGGGTAGTTTTTTTTTTACACTTGCGTACAAGTTTTTCGGTACCTTTCGACGCTCGACGTAACATGTGTGACTTTCACTCGCGGCACTCGGTTCCCTTCGTCTCTGAAACGTGTAATGCTTTTCTCCGCCGGCCGATCCGATCGGCTAATGCTTTCTTCGACGAGTCGTTCTCGTTGCCAACATGCACCGGTCCCGGTTCGCGAGCTACGAACCGATTACGTGTACCGAATAACGCGCGCCAGAAACGCGGCATGTTTTCTGTCCACGTTTGTCCAACTGAATTTATGCTCTGCGGCAACCTATCTCACGATTAGGTTCAAATACCCTCGCTGATAGACGATTCTGGTATCCTTAATTATCATAGTAATATGTCGAACAACCGGGTACAATGTTCGCTCGCGAACTCCGCTCGTTCCCTACGAAAAATTACCATATAATAGAATTCTAGCAGTTTTTCACATTTTTAAATATGGAAATTTCGAAATTAAGGATTTGGGTATTTATGGATTGGGGGAACTAGGGATTTCGGGATTTAGGAATTTCGGAATGTAGGAATATGGGGATATAGGGATTTCGGAATATAGAGGTACGGGAATCTAGGGATTTCGGAAGGTTGGGATTCGGGGTTCTAGGGATTTCGGAAGGTTGAGATTCGGGGATCTAGGGACTTCGGAATATAGGGTTCGGAGATCTAGGGATTTCGGAAGGTTGGGATTCGGGGATCTAGGGACTTCGGAATACAGGGTTCGGGGTTGCAGGGATTTGGAGATCTAGAGATTCGGGGTTCTAGGGATTTGGGGATCTAGGGATTTGGCGATTTAAGGATTCGGTGATTTAGGGATTTCCGAGATTAGGGATTCGGGGATGTAGAGATTCGGAAATTTAGGGATTCGGGGATCTAGGGACTTCGGAATATAGGGTTCGGGGTTGCAGGGATTTGGAGATCTAGAGATTCGGGGTTCTAGGGATTTGGGGATCTAGGGATTTGGCGATTTAAGGATTCGGTGATTTAGGGATTTCCGAGATTAGGGATTCGGGGATGTAGAGATTCGGAAATTTAGGGACTCGGAGATCTAGGGATTTCGGAATATCGGGATCGGAAATCTTGGGATTCGGGAATGCAGGATTTTAGAATATAGGGATTTGAAGATATTGGCATTCGCGAATGTAGAAATTTGGGGATATAGGAATTCAGGGATCTAGAGATTCGAGGATCTAGAAATTTTTAAATATTGGGACTTTGGGTTCCAGGAATTTGAGGATACAGAGAATTGGCGATTTAACTCACTAAATGTTTGGGATTTGGAGGTTTGAAAATTTGGAAATATGAGAATTCAGGAATTTAAGAATGTGGGAAATTTCAATGCTAAAAATTTGAAAATTTGGGTACTAGGATTTACGAAATTTTAGAAACTGAGCAATTATGGAATTTGAAAATTCAGTTAAGAATTTAAAAATGTGAAACCTTGCAGTGCAATTCAAGGGTACCACGTTTTAACTTTCCCCGAGGCCGCTTGAATTTGCGCAAAGTTGCAACTCAGCAGAAATAAAATTACGTAAACTCGTTATCGCGTTTATCTCGTAACTAAGTTGCGCCGTTCAGTTTCATTAAACTCGCATCAGGGTACCCGCGTCTCGCGATTAATTATAATATCCGGTCTAACGACAGTAAAACGCTATCGTTTAGCGGTGTCGGTACATAATTAAACGAGTGTCAATTGATCACGTTAATTCCTGACACATCGCTCGTAAAATCTCATCCACGATAACGTGCTTGTTCATTGGATCTTTTAATTGCTATCCATTGCTCCCTACACTGTTGCAAATCACGGATTATCATTATCGTTTCTCCTCTCTGATCGAACATCCAGCCACATCCTCGAACTGGCATTACTCGTTAATTATTTTTCAATCGACCGTTTCGCTGAATCCTCAATATCGATGTCCATTCGTGAGCGATATACAACCTACCTGTATCCAGTTTTTGCCGTTCGTCGATATCGTTGCGCGATTATATGAATCGATTCGAATCGGTTCGAGTTCCTTCGGTATTCTTAATCGCTCTTTGCCGGGTATCTCGCAATTCAAAATACCCCTTTACCGTTAGCTTGACCAGAGAGGTGGATTCAAACTCCAAAATCTTTGGGACTTTAGCATTGGTTAGATATCACAGATTTAAAATTGTGATGATTGACATTATTAGGAAAATTGGAACTTTAAGACTTTGGAACCATTAAGGTTTAAAATTGTGAAACTTTAGAACTCTGAAGAGACTTTGAGGTTAAGAATTGTGAAACTTTACAACTTTGAAAATGTGGAGTTCTGAGACTATCAGACATGAACTTGAGAATTTGGGAATCGGAAGCTTGGGAATTTGGGAACTGGAAAACTTAGGATTTTGAAACTTGCGAGTTGAGACACTTGGGAATTTTGAACTTGTGAAGGTAGAATCTTGGAAATTTTGAAACTTGTGAGGTTAGCAACTTAGAAATACTGAAACTTGTAATATTAGAAAACTTCGCAAGTTTGTAACTTGGAAACCTTAGAACCTGAGATATTTCTTAAGAAATAAAAAATGTGAAGATATGATTTCGTGAGCAAAGTCTCTGCTTGATTAATAAAATCCCAGAACACATCCAAAAATAATATTGAGCATAAGATCCCAAAGCTGCATTAACCAATTACTCTACATATTACTCTTCACCAAAAATGGACATCCGTGCACCAAAGTTACCATCGATCCAGTTTGTAACCAGCACCCACTCGATTGTTCAAAGAAGCAGCTTAGGTGACTCAACCTTTTGAAACACCTGGACCTGCCTCCAATCCCGGATTCTCGTCCCTGCTAGACTGCAGAGCCTCGAGGTGACTTCGATTTGTGGGCGTCAATTTGTTTGTCAGTGCCCTGAGTTCTACCTCTCCGGATCATGGCGAACAATTCAATTGCAGGGTATCTGCCAGGACGAAATGCCTTGTTTCACCTACCGACGCGACGTCCACGTACGTCTAATAACAGCCAACCAGGAGAAGGTGCCTCGACTTATCGATTAATCGTCGCCGCTCCTCGGGGACCCATTGTAATTTCGCCATTAGCTCGCGCACAAAAGAGACACGCGCTTGTGTACACGTTTGCGAAACCTCGCGATATTATCTTTAGATGATTATACTTTACTTTCTAATTGCATGATCCTCCGTGAATTAAGTACTTTGAATTAAGTCTTCGGGGAAGGGAATCTAAGTCCGTACTTGCAATTTCTTGGGGTGTTTCAGGTGGGACTTTGAAACTTTACTTGAGTGGTTGAAGCTTTGGGACTCGTGCAAGTTTAAAAGTGAGGAATTTTTAGATGTTGAATATTTACAACTTCAGAACTTCACATGTCTCAATTTATTTTTCATGTAGGTGTGAAGATCAACGTTCTCGAAGATAAGCTTCTCCAATTGAATACTTGAGAATAGTTAAGATGGAATAGTTGAGATGGAATTCATACGTTAATTCAACAGGGAGGATGCAGTAGCACGATCAAGATAGGGTGGTTACAGAAGCGATGCAGTCAAAACTGCTCAATTGCAAAAATACAAAGTTATTTTACACAAAATGAATCTTATTTATTTTCCAAATAATTTTAACTTTAAGAAAAGTCTGAGATAACAATTACACATAACCACCTCTAAATACAGAAACTATTGAAAGATCGAATTATTTTAAAACTCTTTTTCATGCTCAAAAGTACTTTCTGGATTTCCAATGATTCTAAAGCTAGTTTCCAATAATTCTAAAGGTAGTTTCCAATAGTTCTACCCATCTTTCGAACGGTTCCATTTTTCGATTCTACGAAGCGTGTCATAGATCGTCCAACTGTCGCGAATGATGTTGACGACGCAAACGGTTCTGTCGTGTCCCATCCACGGTACGTAATTATACGGGCTGGCACGATGTGGTTGTGCAAGGCTTGGGCGAGGCCAACGCATAGAATATTCAAGTCTCCTTTAGTTTCTTCTAGTAGTAAATATTGTTATGCTAAGTGCAGTCGCTGTCACGCCTTCTATCTCTCTGACTGCAGGCTCCTTCTTGTCCACGTGCTTCTTTTCTCCTGGCCACCTACTGTATTTTCCTCTCTACGCCCTATACTCCTCTGCTCTTCACCTTTCTTCCCCTCTCTTGTTTCTCAACACCCTTTGCTCAACTTCAAATCACCTCTGTCAAACCCAGTATTAACCCTTTGCACTCCTTCATTTCCTTTACTATAATAGGTTTAAATATCTCATTTATAATGTTACATATTCAGTTAACCAGTCAAAGCTAATATTGCAATAGTGATATTAAGATAAATACAAAAATTTGTGATGTTAGACATATCTTGATTTGAACGACATTTAATTGTACAAATTAAAATTGAAAACTCGCTTGTATGTCAAATATGATTTATTCTTGTTATATATGAAGTGCAGTGTGCGTCATGAGTGCGTCACGAGATGTGATAAGTCAAGGAGTTAAAGATATTTTGAACCACACGACGAATGTCTCCTTTCGAGTGCAAATATTCAAACTTGTTTAAATTTTTACAGTAGTAACTCGACATTTCCACACGTACGTGTACCAATTTTATTCCAGCGAGTTTGTTTTGCCCCGATCAGTTTTCGTTTTACGCTCCGAGGTTCGTAATCTTTGCTCTGGCCAAGATGACTGTAATCCAGTGTGTCCCCGTATAAAAACTGGTCAAGAATTCCGAACAGCTCGAGTGAAATTGGTATTCCTCGGCAGTGATTTGATCGTTTCGCAGTTGACTCGATTAAACGACAAATCCCTCCATATCGACGCGAAACACTGTTATTCCCTACTGAACGCCAGAATAGCGAGCCATCGTTACAATTAGCGAACCTGGGAAGCTAGAATTTTCTTATCGTTTCTTTCCATCGAGGCAGAGAAATCGTTCGGATCTTGATCGGATCGATCGTCATCCTCCGTCGTCGATGAAAAGGAGTCGAAACAACGAAGAGAGAACAGAGAAACTTTCGTCGCTTTCAGCATTTACATTCGCGACGTACAATTATCGATAAGGGCGAGACGAGCTAACATCCGACGATACTAGTTTTCAACAACAAAGTCGCGTAATAACAGTAATTATTCGCCGAGATCGAGTTACTCGATTTCACGTTGCTTCCAGCTATCGGCTGCGTGAAATCAATCGGTCCACTTTATACACCACTGATCCACTTCAAGTTTATGTTCTTTTGATTCGCGTTTTGAAACGAGAACAAACAGACACGGGTTACTTTAATTCGTAGGATTTAATTATATTCGAGAAATTCGAATGATGAGTTTAGACATTGCTTTTACAAGAATATAAGAATTTAGAGTAGATATTGTAGGAAATTAGAAATTAGCTGTGGAGGATTTGGATATTTTTATATTTAGGTATTTCGATATTTGGGCAGTTAGGAATTCGTGAATATTCTTGAGAATTATGGGAATTTACAATTTAGGAAATTGGGGATTTAGGAAATTGGAAAAGTAGGAAATTTTGAAGTATGTACAGTATATGTAGAATGTAGGGTCGTAGAAATTTGGCGACGTAGGAATTTGGGAACATAGAAATTTGGAGACGTAGAAACTTGGGGATGTAGGAATTTGGGAACGTAGAAATTTGGGGACGTAGGAATTTGGGGATGTAGGAATTTGGGAACGTAGAAATTTGGGGACGTAGGAATTTGGGGATGTAGAAACTCTGGGTTGTAGGAATTTGGGGTGCCTAGCAATTTGGGGGCGTAGAAATTTGGGGATGTAGAAACTTGGGGTTGTAGGAATTTGGGGACGTAGGAATTTGGGGTGCCTAGCAATTTGGGGACGTAGAAATTTGGGGGCGTAGGCATTTGGGGACGTAGGAATTTGGAGATGTAGGGATTCAGGATGCCTAGTAATTTGGGGACGTAGGAATTTGGGGTGCCTAGCAATTTAGGGGCGTAGAAATTTGGGGATGTAGAAACTTGGGGTTGTAGGAATTTGGGGACGTAGGAATTTGAGGTGCCTAGCAATTTGGGGACGTAGAAATTTGGGGGCGTAGGAATTTGGGGACGTAGGAATTTGGAGATGTAGGGATTCGGGATGCCTAGTAATTTGGGGACGTAGGAATTGGGGGACGTAGGAATTTGGGGTGCCTAGCAATTTGGGGACATAGAAATTTGGGGATGTAGAAACTTGGGGTTGTAGGAATTTGGGGTGTCTAGCAATTTGGGGACGTAGAAATTTGGGGGCGTAGGAATTTGGGGACGTAGGAATTTGGGGATGTAGGGATTCGGGATGGCTAGTAATTTGGGGATGTAGGAATTCGGGGTGCCTAGTAATTTGAAGACAGGAATTCGGGGTATCTACTAATTTGGGAACGCAGATATTTGGGGATGTAGAAATTTGGGGACGTAGGAATTTAGCAAACTTAAAACTTCAGAAACATAGAAAATTCACCCCACTCAAAATATCCATCCCACCAAAAAACCTATTACCTAGGGCAATTCTAACGAAGTCCAAGAAAGTATCCAGGAAGAACAAATCCCTCGAGCTAAAGAAAGTCTCCACACGAGTGTACATACAAAAGCACCTTCTAGCCGATGTTTTAATTGATAGCTGTCAGTCTATTCAAACGTCAATCATTTGCGACGATTATAACGACGGGATTATTGATGGAGTCGCATAGAAGACAATTTTCACCGGTTTTACTCTTACTGAACGAGCGAAGAAAAATCGAGAGGCAATTGAATTTAATTGAATTAACCTACGCGCGAAAGGTGATCGTTTCGCAAAGTCGCCGACTCGACGGAAAAGAATATTAAAAAATGCACGTTTGTTACCGCTATTGTGAGAGCACTGGTTTCTCAATGGTTCGAGGGATTGCGTTCGCGGAGGATGATCATAGGAACTGGGTCAAACTATGCCACTTTTCTACTGGAAGATTAAGGAAATTGATAGTGGAACGCATTGTTCTGTTTCCCTGTGCTTCTAGGTTGCTGCACCTGTAATATGTAACTGCACTCTTTTATTCGACCAGCTAGCGTATTCCTTTTTCGCGTAAGTCGATGCGTTTTGTGTGCAAAATCAACGGTGTCAGGGTTATCATTAGTTTGTTTCATTATTTTCTGAGCTAATATCCGTGGAACATTTACATAATTATACTGTTTTATACATGATGTTACGTAGAGCATTTATGAAAAGACAGTTTCAGTTACTTCGGCTATACTTTCATTTTGTTTTATCTGACTTCAGGTACTGCACATCGTATGGAACATTAGAAATATTATATTTTGCAGATATTATCTATGGTCATACTTTGAATTTGTTTTGTCCAATTTCAGGTAGTGCCATCATATGCAACATTGGAAATGTATTATATTTTGCAGACATCATCTATGGTCATACTTTGAATTTGTTTTGTGCAACTTCAGATACTGCCATCATATGCAACATTGGAAATGTATTATATTTTGCAGACATTATCTATTATATTAATTTTGTTACAGATGCTGACTTGTATGTTTTGTAGTTTGCACAAGATTTCTGCACAAGAATTTGTTCAATCTTATCACCAGCAATATCCAATTCTTCATCCTTGCCAAAAGTGTATGTAAATCAAGGATATTTTCGTTTTAACCAAACATGGACTACAAAGATCTAATATAATCACAGAATATGTAAATGTTGAAACTACCAAAATTAACCTACTACATAATGAGTCAGACCCAACCCTTCTTCATATAAAAAAGAACAAATAATTGTTCGATCTGCAAAGGGTATCATGCTCCGAGCAACACTTACACGCACGGTTCCCACACGTACGCTTAACGATGCAGTACCCCTATTTCTGGTACGAAACTAAAAAAATGATCGAACAAAAGCCAATTTACTTTCCACGCATGATCGATCCGCGGATTCTCCCATCAGGCACGTAAGTCGGTGACGCAACACAGGACGCGTAAGAGGACGAGAAAACGAGCGGCTCGATTCGCACGACATTTGCAGTACACCGCCCCCGAAAGCTACCAGAGCTCAGGAAGAGAACCGAAGAAGATTCCTCGCGTTTCTCCGCTTCGGTAACGAGACTCTATATCTCCGATTGCGTAACGGTGAAAATAGAGGACCGAGCCGGTTAGGTCTCGTGTCGCGACCTAACCGCGAGGAATCTTCACAGATGCTCTAATCCCTCGTTTTCGAGTGAATCATCGGTTCGAATCGACACAAATCGACTCGAATACCAGCAGAGTCGATTATTAGAGAATTCTTGGATAGTTACGTAATCTAGGTGGTCTGTACTTTAATCGCGTGAGGATCGTTCATTGGGGAGTGGTACAGACGAGTATTTTCATGGAGAAGAGATATTTCTTTCGAGAGTTAATTTTTAATTAGTTTTTGTGTGACGATGCTTTTTCTTCGACGAAGGAATATATGGTTCTGAAATTTTCATTTTTGAATTGCAACTATTACTGTGTCAATTTCCATAGTGCCGATTTTTATATCAAACCATTTTGAATTGTACCGATTTTCATACCACAGTGAATTAAATAACGATCATTTTCATCACGTCGATCTTAATCGTGCCGATTTCTATATCATGACGAATTGAATCACATCGATTTCTATCGCACCGATTTTAATTTTCTCCATCTCCATATCATATCGAATTGAATCGCCCTGATTTCTATCGGCAGATTTCTATCGCACTAATTTCTATCACGTCGATTTCGACGTCACGTGGAATTGAATCGTGCCGATTTCTAATCCTACTGACTTCCAAATTATATCGAATTGAATCGCGCCAACTTCCACTGCATCGCCATCCATCAGATCGACTTCCATCGCGCCGATTTCCATATTATGTCGAATTGAACCTCGCCGACTTCCATCGCGTCCACTACCTTGCCGATTTCCATATTACGCTGAATTGAATTGCGTCGACTTCCATCGCGACGACATCCATCGTGCCGATTTCTATCGCGTAGACTTCCATCGCGCCGACTTCCCTCGCGTCGACTTCTATCGCGCCGATTTCCATATCAGGTTATATTGAAGCGCGTTGACTTCCATCGTGCCGACTTCTATCGCGTTGACTTCAACTTGCGCCGACTTCTATCGCGCCGATTTCATATCGCGACCAACCGAATTACGCCGATTTCCATATTATGTTATATCGAGACGTTGACTTCACATTCCGTTGACTTCAATCGCCGATTTCCATCATATCAATTTCCATTGCGCCGATTTTTAATTGCATCGTACTAAACTGCGCCGATTTCTAACTGCGTTATACTAAACTGTGCCGATTTCCACCGACTTCCATATCACTTCAAATTGTATTTTGTATTTTGTCAATTTTCACCGCGCCGATTTCTAATTGCGTCGCACCAAATTACGCCGATTTCCATTGTGCCGATTTCCATCGCGTGGACTTCCATATCACTTCAAATTATAGTTTGGCAATGTCCACCTTGCCAATTTTCACCGCCCCGATTTCTAATTGCGCCGATTTCCATCGCGTTGACTTCCATATCACTTCAAATTATATTTTGACAATTTTCACCGCGCCGATTTCTAATTGCGCCGATTTCCATCGCGTGGACTTCCATATCACTTCAAATTATATTTTGACAATTTTCACCTTGCCAATTTTCACCGCGCCGATTTTTAATTGCGTCGATTTCCATCCTGCCGATTTCCATCGCGTGGACTTCCATATCACTTCAAATTATATTTTGACAATTTTCACCTTGCCAATTTTCACCGCGCCGATTTTTAATTGCGTCGATTTCCATCCTGCCGATTTCCATCGCGTGGACTTCCATATCACTTCGAATCATATCTCACCAATTCCCACCTTGCCGATATCCACCTTGCAAATTTCCACCTTGCCAATGTTCACCCTATAAGCTTCCAATCAGCCCATCACTGCATCTCGCTATCAACAATTACCGATTTTCTGCAACCTGAACAACGCATGTTCTACATCATCAAAGAGCGGAAGCTAGAGCAGCTATCAGAGTATCCCGAGAATCGCGAACGATCGTCGAAGCAGAATCCCACGGAGAAGAATCGTTCTTCAACAAAGCCCGAGGGTTTCACCTTTTCGTTTCCCTCGTGTTCGAAGGTTCCGTTCTCTCATTCTCTCCTCGGTACGTCGTTGTTCGTTGCACCGACAGGATAAGTAAGGGTAACTACGTCTCAATAGGCCGCGCATCGCGGTAGAGCGAGCAACAGGACTCCTAATATGGGATTGCTCGCTACAACCACCATAGAGTAGGTAAGGAAGAGCAGCGAGGGAGGAGGTGGAAGAAGAAAAGACCGAAGAGAGGTCGAGAAAACCGCGGGTGCACAGGAGGAAGAGGGCGCTACGAAAGAGTACTGTAAATTATTATTGCTTCTAGTTTCTTGTCTGTAGCCGTCTACTAATCCTACAGTCCGTTTCATAACACATCCTTCGTTTTCATTAAATTTAGAAAATTCTTTAAATTCTATTCTTGATGCAATGTATTTTTCGTGTATGATTATTTAATACTTATTCATATGTATGATATTATGGCATTTATCTTTGTGGGTTAATTTTCAGCAATTACATACATTACATACATTAGCAAGACTGTGCTTGATAAATAATTGCAATTGTGTAGATGACATATCTGGATCTCATAGTACTGGAGTAAACAGAGAAGAAAAGTTTGAACATATACGTAAAATTACAGTAACATTACCTAAAGGAACTTGTTACTTAAACTTGTATTAAAAGTGTCCATACAATGTTATTAATACAGACTAAATCTTTGATCATCTTAAGTTACATCCACTAAGACCAGCTACTTGAACTTGTATTAAAAGTGTCTGAATGATACAATAATACAGACTCTAAATCTTTCATCATCCTATCCCAAAAACATTGTTGTGAGGCAGACTGTATCCTCTACGCAGTTCGCACTTATCCCGAAGCGTATACGTCGCAAAAGTCCTTTTCTCCGATCCTGTTTAACCCTTCCTAACATCTCGGCGAACGTTCCGTTCTCGGAAAGAAGAGCATAGTTGTTCTAGAGCCGCGGTCCTGAACTCGTCCAGGCTGGAATATCCGCGGCAAAAAGTGTGGCGCGATGGAAAGCTGGAAGAACGATTTCCACGCGGCGTAACGCACCGCCATGGCCAGGATGATCGCCTTTCTGGTGAAACGGTCCGGGCGTAGCAGGAAGTGTTCCACCGTGGAATTCTGTTTTCTTGCGGCCAACAGAGAACTTCTTTCTCGACCCGTAAATACGCTTGGCTTTTGTCTTGGTAGATGGTTCGAGGGAATAGACAGGGGGTGAGTTTTTGTGGCGAGGGTTTAACGCGTTCGCCTGTCGCGAAGCGGTTAACGATGATCGCGGATGAATCGTGAATTTAATACAGGAAGAGGATGTTACAATTGAGGCATTAGGTTGCAAGATTAATCCTGAATAGCAACTTGTTAACGCTGGCAAGTGACGCAACTCGATAGGGCAAAAAGCACATATGAAGCTTGGTTATTTTGTCCGAGGAATATTAATTAGAATATTTCGACAAAAATGTAATCCATGTATATTTGCCATTTCCGGTAAACATCTCGACTGAGTCATCAGAAATTGTCGGGTGGATAAAATATCGCGGTAATGTTTCTTCCTCTATTTCGTGTTTTGTGGCTTCTTCGCGTGCGTTTGACGCGATAGCATTTGTCTCTCGACCAAATAAAAGTACGAGAAATGTGGCGTAATAAAGTATCGTGAGGTATGAGCGGCTGTGTTTTATAACATTGTGGGCGGCTCCATTCTGGATAAACGCTGGTTAGAATCTTGGGGTGCCTGGAGAGAGGAAGCGTTCGCACGCGAGTTCTAGCTTTCTGCAGAAAATAATGCTGCGTGTACGGTGATCTGAACGTGTTGTAACAGTGTCCAACAACTTTATCATCTTCGTATTCTAGATAGAAACCAATAAGCAACTCATTTACCTCGATCAAACATTTCTTAAAGTTCTATACAAAACACAAATACTTCTTAATGTTCTCTAAAGATTTGAACTTAGGATGCATCGCAGTTGAATTAGTCTTGATCTAGGTCTTAGACCTAAGTTACGTATTTTGGATTTCTAATTTCTAAGTTACTTCGTATTGAACCTGTAACACTGCACAACATAAATCCCTGTCACACTACTTCAAAATTAAGCTACCTACCAATTATCTACCTATCACCAGTGACTGAACCCATAATTAAAATCCTCTAAAATTATCCCTGAAACTAAATTATCTGCCCTGAACGCCGATAGAATACTAAAATTTATATCTGTAGAATGACTATTCTCGTGTACCAGTGAACACAAGAGATTCATCTTTATGCAAATACGTGGCACGTCCGGGCGAGCAATTCTACAACGACCTGGATCGATTTCACGGATCTCGCAGAGCAAGGGTCGGAACAAACGTGCGTTTATTTCGATGACCACCCACGACAATCGGAAATGGTCCGCGAAGCCATCGGTCGGGAGGCAATGATCTAGGTAACGCCTGGACCAAGGATGAAGGGAACACTCCGCGACTTTAATCGAAGAAGAAAAAGATGAACAGAGGATGAACCTTGCCTTCGTCTTTGTGATTACTGATTACCAAAGCGATTTGCACCGTGCGCTCGACGGACGATTAATTTCTGTAATGGAGTCGTACTGGGGATACCATTCTTCATGGTTACCATAGCTCGATTCTCGATATTGAATTCGCCTGGATCCTCCGGAGGATGGCGGAACTGAACTTGCGCGGTACTTTCGCGTAGTACCTTATACGCCCCTGTAATTTGTTAATACCACCATCTCACTTCGTTCCGTGGTTCGTTTTCTTGGATCTAACGAGTTTCTGAACAGAGCTTGTTTATCGAACATAGAACTCAGTGTAATACGAATTAAGTCTAGTACAATAGCACAAAGGTCTAGTACGAGAGTATTCCGTATTATCAATAGCATCGCTGTTAGTGTTGAATCTACCTTACCTAAGAATGCATTGTCGACAAAGGTATAAAACATATATTAGAAAATATTATCAACAAGCACCCTATAACCCCATAAAATCTATACGCAGCATAGCTTTACCTAAGAACACCACAATCAAGATTTAACCTCGTCATGTTTAATACTTGAGTTTTAAGGATCAACCAAGTGCAAATATCAAACCCTATACCAAACCCCAGTATCCAACCCAAGTGTAAATATCAAACCCCAGTAACAAACCCCAGTACCAAGTACCAGTACTAAATCCCAGTACCAAACCCTAGTACCAAGTACCAATACCAAACCCCAGTACCAAGTACCAATACCAAACCTCAGTACCAAGTACCAGTACCAAACCCCAGTACCAAGTACCAATACCAAACCCCAGTACCAAACCCTAGTACCAAGTACCAATACCAAACCCCAGTACCAAGTACCAATACCAAACTCCAGTACGAAGTAACAGTACCAAACCCCAGTACCAAGTACCAATACCAAACCCCAGTACCAAGTACCAATACCAAACCCCAGTACCAAGTAACAGTACCAAACCCCAGTATCAAACCCAAGAATCTGACCTAAGTCTAACACACCCAAAACTATCGACCTAAATCAAATCTACGATCTAAGTGTACCACAATCTTAAAGTTGCCACTCGATCTTTGATCCAAGTAAAATCGGCGCAATCCGAATGTAAGTTAACCACAGGTGTAACAGTTTCACCTGCCACAATAACCAAAGCCATCCAATTTGCCGTTCCTGGTACCTGTTGTAAAAGCAATCTCAATCTGCGCGTATCTTCAGCTGCCACCGCTACTAATTCATATCGATCTTCGCTTTCATCCGGTAATAAGCGAGCCTCGGAATCGAAGGGAGACTCAGAACGACTTCGGTGGTTTCTTGCGGGCAGAGTACGCGAGGCTATACAACCCGAGGCGATTTCCAACTATATGCACCCGATTACCAGGAACAAGACCGGCGTTTCTTGTTTCCACCGCAACAAGCGTGTTCCGCTCTGACGGACGATGACGATCTTTTCGGAGCATCGGCTACACCTCGCTCCTCGGCCTCGTCCAAATCGACCGCGAGAATAACACGCATCGTGTGCACCTAATGACGCGATTTATGGAATTATCGTTACTTAAGCGAACAATGATATATTCGTACGTCTCAACGTCCGAACCGTTCGCTATCAATTCCACTTCGCTATTCGGATTCTACGAATTCTTCGGTTTGCATTCTCCGTTCGAAACTCCTTCGGCATCTTCCTCATTCTATTTCGCGGCTCAGACTCCTCGCATTCTTGAATTCATCATTTTGGACGGAGATTTCTTTGATGTCTTCTGAGATTTATGAACGACGATTCTACGATTCAAAATTCATTAATATTTCGATTTTTAGGCTCGTCTCTAAGGCGGTGTATCTTAAATCTCTATGTTTACAGATAGAGATCTTATTTGATCTGTAGGACCACTTTTAGATCTCATGTCCTACCTTGGATCTCTATATTCTCAGTACCAGTACAATTCACATTATGTCCTTCAATCTCTAGGTTAATAGATTAATAGATCCCTATGTTCATATGACGCTAAAGCGGTAGATCTATGATCCACATGTTCATATGAATCTCTATATCCTCAGATGTGTTCACATAATACTAAATTCGTAAATCCTTCAACTCTTAAATTCAAATGACACTGAATTCGTAGATCCTTCTATTCGTATGTTCATATAACCCTAAATCCTAAATTCGTCGGATCCCTATGTTCATACAAGTCCCTAAATCCTCAAATCCTTATGTTCATATGACACTAAATCTTCAGATCTCTATGTTCATACAACACTAAATTATCCAATCCTCAGATCCCTGTGTTCATACGATACTAAATCTCCAGAATCTTTAATCTTACTATCCCCACATTGTCAAGTCTACATTCATACATCCCTAGGTACCTGTACATAACATGACAAAACTAGTTTGGAAAGTACTCCAAATTCATAACGTCATGAATTCGAAAGCAGACACGGAACGATAAAAGTGCAGCACGTCTGGTGTCGTGTTTGGGGATTTGTTCGGAACGATGCGCATCCTTGGCAATCCAGGATACCGATTACGGTGCGCGGAACAAGGAGACTGCTTGTTATTATAAATTCGCTCGGTTCGTTCTCAGCAGAAATACGAATTCCGATTCCGGCACTCGGTTGCCAGGATAAATGGTAATGGGCCTTGCTCGGCTGAATGCTCGGTACAACGGATAATGGTCTCCTTGATTCCTCTGCTGACTTCGCCGGACGTCGTTTCCACGTCTGCACGTGAAAATCAAATGGCTAAGATTCTCGCGCTTTTATCTAGTCGAGCGTATCTCGAAACGTTCAAATTCTCGCGCGGAGATCAAAGATCCGATAGAGTCGGTAGCTCGAATTACCGCGATACCTTCGCAATTATTTATTTCGACGATAATTCGTTGAAACGACCGTTACATTTCAGCTAACACGATCGTACGTTAGATCGAACGGGCTGTTGTAATACACCGATATCGCTTCTTGATTCTACAAGTGAACTGACACGTACTTATCTTGTTACTTGGCAGCTATACGTACGCTACTTGTTCGCGTGCCAACTTATCGGACACGCATGTTACACGTGAACGATATGACTTCGAAGAAAAAATACCAACTTGCGAGCAGAAAATTTTAGTCAACATTAAGAACACCACCGAGAGGATTAACTCTTTGCACTCAATTTCCTTTGCCTACCAACTCGAAATAGATCAAGACTCAAAAACAGTATTGCAACTGGTATGTGACAAATATATTTTTCATTTATTACAAGTAACAATATATTCAACCAATTATCTGGATTATTTATAAGATCCAAGAGAAATGTTTGAGCGACACTCAACATAGGAAAGGGTTACTCTTGAAGGGTAACTCACGGTTTAATACAAAATTTGCAACAGATATATTTAACTAAATTGTAGTGTTATATATACCTCAAGAACAGCAAAATAATGAGCAAAAGAATCGGAAGTTCTAAACTATAATGTGGAGTTGAGAAAAAAGATACCTTGAGGGTTAAAAGAGAAGAGACGGATAATAAGATCGTGCAAGAGTACTCGGAAGGGTAAAAGCTAACGAAATCGTGGTCCGCTGGCAGCCAAACCGAGTCGGTCGGATATTTGCCTTAAACGGCAACCGGAAGGCAGCGAGGCTGTGCATTTTTCAGTCCGCGTGTCGGTACGGCTCGACAAGGTATCGAGGAAAGAAGCAAGAGAGCCGCGAGTGCGTGAGCATTGTCTCGACGAGACCGTAAATACTTCAACCCCGCTCGCTTTCGCCCGTCGTTGTCCAGGAGGGCCTGTAACGCGTCCGGCAGAATTTTTCGCAAAGCGCGCCGAAGAATTCTGACCACCCAGCGACCGGGAACGACACCGATACGATAGCCGCACAGCGCCCGATAAAATATCGATTTCCAGCCACGAAGACGCCGGAATCCTCGTTAATGTACGATTTACACGATCCACCTCCGCCACGCCGATCGCCCCGGGCTAACGCACGATTTATACCGAGCGTTTTCTAATTAACACGCGGACAGAGAATCATCTCCGCCTTCGAATCCTCTTCATTGTTTTTCCTACAGAGCAGATACGAGTCCTCCGTAGACACGAGTAGATACGAGCTCCTTCGGAGAAGGTGTCACTTTCTTCGGAGTAGGTACGAGTTAATACAATGTCCTCCAAAGTTGATATGAATAGATACAAGTTCCTCTAGAGTAGCTAGAGTAGATACAAGTTCATCCAGAGTAGATGGAAGTTCCTCCAAAGTTGCTAGAGTAGATACGAGTTCCTCCAGTGTAGCTAGAGTAGATACAAGTTCATTCAGAGTAGATACTGTTTCCTCCAGAGTTGCTAGAGTTGATACGGGTTCCTCCAGAGTAGCTAGAGTAGATACAAGTTCATCCAGAGTAGATGCAAGCTCCTCCAGAGTTGCTAGAGTAGATACGAGTTCCTCCAGAGTAGCTAGAGTAGATACAAGTTCATCCAGAGTAGATACTGTTGCCTCCAGAGTTGCTAGAGTAGATACGAGTTCCTCCAGAGTAGCTAGAGTCGATACAAGTTCATCCAGAGTAGATGCAAGCTCCTCCAGAGTTGCTAGAGTAGATACGAGTTCCTCCAGAGTAGCTAGAGTAGATACAAGTTCATCCAGAGTAGATACTGTTTCCTCCAGAGTTGCTAGAGTAGATACCAGTTCCTCCAGTGTAGCTAGAGTAGATACAAGTTCATCCAGAGTAAATACAAGTTCCTCCAGAGTGGCTAGAGTAAATACGAGTTCCTCGAGAGTAGCTAAAATAAATACAAGTTCATCCAGAGTAGATGCAAGCTCCTCCAGTGTTGCTAGAGTAGATACGAGTTCCTCCAGAGTAGCTAGAGTAGATACAAGTTCATTCAGAGTAGATACAAGTTCCTCCAGAGTTGCTACAGTAGATACGAGTTCCTCCAGAGTAGCTAGAGTAGATACAAGTTCATCCAGAGTAGATGCAAGCTCATCCAGAGTAGTAAGAGTAGATGCGAGTTCCTCCAGAGTGGCTAGAGTAAATACAAGTTCCTCCAGAATAACTAGAGTCCATACGAGTTCCTCAATGGTAGATACAAGTACATACAAATCCTCCAGAGTAGATCCACACAGATCTGCTTAGCTTGATACTTCATCCAGATGCTACGAAATTTGCATCACCAAGAGTCTGATGTTTGGTACTGTACTCACAAGATGAACTCTAAAGATTCTGGACACCAGGTCTACATCCCTTGGTCTTGGATTTGAGTAATGTTACTGGTGCAATTGATCGATCGTGTCAGAAATATGTGTAGCAACAGAAATACACTTTGTACAGTTGCACCTATATTTGGTATTCTGCCAAGGGCCTGTTGTGAGCAACGGTACATGGGCATTCGAAAAGTATAACAATTTAATTTCTGAGTATTTAGAGCTTCATACTAACTGTACCAAACCAAAACGATCGGTTCACATGTTTCTGATTGCACATTACAAAATTCAAGATGTTTTTCCTGAAATTTGTGTTGATTTTTATGGAGGTGAAACATTTTATGGAGCTGTTAGTGATAAGCTGAAATTGCATCATTTTATAGTATGAGAAGAATTTTTCAATCACAAATGAAATCTTTTGTGATAAATATCTACGAATCCTTGTATAAATGACTGCTCAGACATTGATCTATATTTTCTAATCTAAAGCTCATTTTACAACAGCGAACGACACGCCCTGCTATACGTATAAATTAGAGATACAATTAATAATTGAAACATCTGGGAGCAAAAAGAGAAACACAATCGTTGCTCCACCTTATTAAAACATCATAATAAATAATAAATTCCTACAATTATACGAGCACCGTGTTAATAATGTTAAAGAAAAATATCCGAGGGCCGTCATTTTGACGGGCTCGGTAGTTATGGTATTAAAAAAGTTAGATCGGTGGATACAATACTTATAGACCGCGGTACACGAGTTCTCCTCCCATTTCATTTTCGTTTCCATTCGTTCTGCTTGTACAATATTATTAATACCTTCGTTACGCTGAAATTAACCAGCAAACTCTATTATTACAACAAAGTTAGCGCTTATCATGCAATTAATCCTCCCTATATGATTTATTTATTTCACTTCTTACGATCCAATTATTCTACCAGATTCTCGAACTTCGCCTGACTCCCTGTACTTCATCATCCATTAGACATAGTACCAACAGAGAATAATAACCGTTCCATTATACGATAAATGCACATATAAAAATTTCCTACGCACACGTGTTCGTTATACACGTATCAAATTTTGCTACACATATATCAAATTTTATTGTGCAGCTCAAATTTTTCACTGCCTCGAAGTGGTCTGTTTATCGTACGAACAATTTGACGTACTTTAATTGCGAAAAAGGCAAGTACGAAAGAGTTGAACCTCAAAAGTACCAATTAATGGATACATTGCAGTTCATCACAAGATCAACTGTGGCAAGATATTAAATAATGGCATGATTCGTTAAAGCGTATTCATTACACGTGTTTTGGCAACAAAATACTTCTGTACTTAATTATTGGTTACACAATTCCGTCCTTCGGAGCCAAGCTCATTTTTTATTCTTTTGAAAAAAAGTAGCACGAGCACTCTTCCATAAAGAAGAAAAAGGAAGCCCTCGGGTCAGTGGCTCTCAGGTATAGAATCTGTTCCAGTAGCCACACGTTTTCAGATCGAATAGAAAAGCACTTGCCTTTGAATTTCTAGAGCTCTATCTGACATGCGTACACTTATTTCTAATAATAAAAGCTATGAAAGTAATCGATGGAGTAAAAAAAGGAGTAAACCGAAGGTGGAACGACAAACAGTTAAATCCGCGAATTTTCCAATAAATCACGGTCGTCGCTATTTCGAAAGGCGGTAAAGTCGCGATGTTCCCGAGAGGCGAGTTATCGTAGTAGGAGTCGCAAAGAAAGCAAAGGCCGCGCCAGTAAACAGCATTTCCTCCATAATTCACCGCGACGATATTTACTAGAATTTGTCGTATCGAGTGGCAGGGAGGGGCTTAAAAATCGTCAGATTTATCACGCCGTGATTCACAGGCGGCGAGCACGGCTCGTGAAGGGTTTTCAGGTTTCTCCCGGCGCGGGCTCGAAGAGAGGGAGAGACGGTAAAAATTCAGCTGGCTCTCCCTTGGCCGGTTTTTTGCTCCACGCTATGGTCTACTCGCGTTATATCGAATAGCACGAGTCGGCCACGGTGTTCCTGATCGCACGGTGTCCCTTACAATCGCCGCACAACGAGCCTCGCACCATGCTTCACCGGCCCCGTGCGCGCTCGTTCGCTCGGCTATCTGTCGGACTTCATTAAGAGGGTCATATAGCATTCTCGGTGAAGAAGGTCGGCTCGCTTCAACGGTTCAGAGCTTTCCTGATTGTAACAGGCCGACCAAGACCCCGCGCAAACGTATATTCAAGCTTTTTGACCCCGTGCTCCCGTTCGTTCCGTCAGCCGGTGCACGATTTATCGCGCGTTTACCATCTTCCAAACGACCTTTCTCACCGATTCTAATATTACTCCGAAACCTTTCGCAACGAAAAATTAGTTTCGCGAAAAATTGCAATGTATTCAACGACTACAGTACGATGGTGGATGACCAAAACACAAAATACGAACTGCACTCGTGACCAAACAGCCTAATCTTGGTTCTTAGTCATCAGAACCTTTCCTAGCTATTCATAGTACCTTGATCGATGTCCTGTCCATATTACTCGCTGACATCATTAGCATATACAGGCCACATCTTGAGAGCAGGTACAAGTTTGGAAGTCAATGTGAACTTTTCTTTGAACCTGTTTTGTTAATTTCCCGCTCGGAATCAGACAATGTATTCACAGGTCAAATGTAGATCTGTCGAAAATCACAATGATATTTTGTAACCTGCTCTGTCTTATAAGACATCATGGTCAATAAAGGAGAAATAAGACCAGCTATAATTTTCACTAACTATTTTCTGATATGAGTCTGTCCATGCTGCGCTTAAAAACTGACTAAGAAACTTAGACTAGCATTGATCGCTATTTTATAGAAAAATCTGCCTACCTGTAGAATATTAAGACTTACCTATATAGAATTAAAGGATCACATTCGTACACGTGAAATAATGTATCATTTACCCTAAACGATTAACAAAAGAATTTCAGCGTCGGAATGGCCATCTAATCAGCAGTGGTGAAACGGTAGTAGCGATCAGGGTGGCATTGCAGAAACGTAACCATCCGTTACGAACCGTTCGTTGCAAGAGCAAGAAAAAAAATGGAAAGAAAAGAATTCGAGATCGTTCGTGTAGCACGCATAATTCGAGACCCGCTCGAGCTTTCAATTAACGCCGTCGTTCTCCGGAGCGTGCAACGGGTCGATTAAAAGCGGCGACGCGGTAATCTAATTCGTGGCTCGATCTGGCTAGATCCGACCTGCTGGTACCCTGATCAACACCGTCCACGGACAACACGGCCCTCTAATCTAATTAGATGCAATTAGAGGAGCGAACAACGCCAACGGGCCGCTGATTGGCCGTTGCTGCGTCTAATTCGAGCACCGGTAACGACTTCGTAGAGAGTGGTTGCCTGTACTGAACCTGTCGTCCCGCTGCTTTTCGAGGGCAACTTCGTAGATCGACTTCTCGCTAGTCCGTTAACTTCCTGGACCCGACTCCTGGACAATGGTCCCGGTTAACGAAGCCTATTCGACGAATTCCTCCTCGTCACTGAACTGTTGCGCTCGTTCGCTTTGTAATTTCGCGATCGCTACAGGTACCTACTTCCGGTATGCCTGCCGGTGAACTTAACGGAAGGCACTAGCTGTTCTACTTTGACTAACGAGCTGTTTTCTGTTAGGAACATATTATTTTTATGGATTGCGTGCTCAGGACATTTCAGAACTTTGATGTTGCAGAATTGGGAGTTTTGGGACTCGGGCTGTGCGAGTTGGGAAATTTCGGAATTTACCGATTGAGGATTTATGGATTAGGCATTTAGGTATTGGGGACTTACGAATTGAGGATATACGAATCAGGGATTTAGGAATTGGGGATTTTGGAAATTTCAGAATTTGCCAATTCGGGATTTATGAATTGGCCATTTAGGTATTGGGGATTTAGGAGTTGGGGATTTAAGAATTAGGGAGTTAGGAATTGGGGATTTACGAATTAGGGATTTAGGAACTGGGGATTTTGGAAATTTGAGAATTGTTCAATTCGGTATTTATGGATTGGGCATTTAGGTATTGGGAATTTAGGAGTTGGGGATTTACGAATTAGGGAGTTAGGAATTGGGGATTTAGAAATTGGGCATTCAAGAATTTGGAATTTAGGGATTGGGAGTTTAGAAGTTGCAGATTTAGAAATTGGAGATCTAGAAATTGGGAAATTAGGAATATGGGATATAGAAACCGGGGGGTTGAGAATTGCAAATTATAGAGTTTGAACTTATATAGGGTTTGAACTTGGAATTTTGGACATCTGAGAATCTATAATCCGAGATATACGAATTAGAGTTATAAAAATGAGAAATGTGAGAATTCGAAACTTTGACTTTTAGAACCTTGAGAATTTAAAAAATCTAAACCTCAGAAAATATGTAAAGCAGTTTTTCTGAATTCCTGAAGAAAGCTCAAAAGGTAACCATGAGGTCCCGCGAGAGTATCGTTTCGTATTACAACCGCATCGTTCTTTTTCCTGGCGCGTCGGTTGTCTCAGGGAGGAGGCGTCTTCCTGGAAGAACAAACGGCGGATTTCGATTGAAATACTCTCGCGGTAGCAGCCCAGTTCAGAGCGGGTAAACCGAATTGAACGGCTGGCAGCAAGCGAGTGGCAGCACAAAAGGGCTGCTAATTTGGCGAGCTGCTTCAGCCGCGAGGAACACGCGGACTCTTTCCTTTCAGTGCATGGAGATCAAAGGAGCTCGCTGATGAGAGGTTATTTTCGTGCGACACGATGAAAAACCTGCCGTTCCTTTGCCCTGACACGACACGAGGAAACGCGACCCTTTTCAGGCGGTTTTCACGCGCGGAGATGAGCAATCTGCGCCCGGAATTGTTCCCTCGACCGGTTGTCTACTGTTAAGCGGCCTCCCTACCTCGTTTCGTGTCCTCGATTCAATCGACGACACTTCCGACCAATGTTCCAGTGTCGACTGATATTCAGGGCCAAACAGAATTTCTGAAGAGTAACCCTTTCGCTTGTATCGTGTCACTCGTGACACATCTCACAGTTCGGATACAACCAAAATCATATTTGCAATACGAGTCTGGAATTTAATTACAATTTTATTAAGTTAAACTTAGTTGCAAGTATTTAACAAATAAACGATCTAGGAAAGTTTGAAGCTGTCATCCTATTGCCAATTTTAAAATGACTGCTTCTCATGAACGACCGGTGCATCAAAGGCCTCACCGAAACGAGATCGAGAAGACTCGAGTCGGTTCGATTCACGAAGCTATTCTTCATGATGGGCATCATCGAGAACATCTCGCAGGACGTTCCAGAACACCGACCTGAAATTATCCTGAAGTGTACCCCTCCTTTATCTAGGATGATCTGGATCCGGGCTCTGAATTCGCACGACTGGCCGAAATCTCCGGGGCTCATCCTCGTCAATCCAGACAGCCGGCAAATTGAATTTTTTTTCATCCTGACAAGCTTGATCCGATTGCACGAATTATTCGGCTCGCCGTTTCAACGATACGCCCAATTGAAACGAGAAAACAAGTGGCGGCACGCTGGCTAGATAGCAGATAAAACTGCGGCCATCATGAACACTCCCTATCCATAAATTATACGCTCATTCTGAACCAAGTTCGTGCGAGGTTAAACCCCTAACCTCGCTGCGCTATCGTCTGTGATTGCCTTACTGGACCTTCGGATTCGAACATTTTCACTTCTCATGTTAAACTTGGAGAGGTCTTTTCAAATTGCAGATTTAGATTTTCGAAATTTTTCCACTGAAAGGTTTAAGCTTCTTTGTATTTTAAAATCGAAAAATTTAGATCCCTTATATTGTCCAAGACAAGGGACCTTTTCCTGAGAAAAGGTCCTTTATACTTCTGAGTGAAAAATTTAGATCTATTGCATTTCCGAATTGAAAAATTTAAACTTCTTATACCTTCAGCCACCTTAAACTTTCAAAACCTGTAAATATCAAACCCCAAATTGAATCCTTCTAGAATGAAATCCTACCTAGAATGAAATAAATAAAAGTGTAAGAGCAAACTTGTAAATTCTGAGAGATCAGCTGTATCATCACAAGCGTCGAGACTTGTTTCAGTTCTTCCGCTAACTTAATTTTTGTAAATCCGCGGAATATCCGAGGCGATGTTATGATCCTCCGAATCCACCGTAAACAGAAGAAAAAGGGTTAAATTCGAATTAACCCGTCTTTCGAGTTGGCGAGCGTTCAAGGTCTACCAGCGTCAGCGACAAAATATCGAAAAACCAGCGCCATCCGGGCCCCCGGATAAAAGTGTCCTCTCGAATTTATCATCAGCGAGATCTACAACTGTTTTGAACGCTCGTTAGTCTTGGCCTTCCCCGGGACTCTGCTCGTCGTAAATCGAGGCAAATTCTACGAAATTCGCCGCTGTCTACGATCGAGCCCTCGTAGATTCAACGGAACGCGGACTTAGATCGGAAATTATGCGACAGGTGGTCTCGCAACGCGAGATTACGCTGCCGGATTAATCTAACTTACGATCTCGCGAACGCGGTGCAGAATCGCGGTGGCCCTCATTGACCGATTTTTTACGAGGGATTTCCACTTTGCTCCGACACGATATAAAACGCCCTCTGGGCTCTTCATAAACAGCAAAGACACGTTCACAGTAATCGCTGTGCACACGTGGTTTGGGAATTTAGAAAAACACTGTTTTCTATTTTGTGATCTCATGTCTGCGACTGTGTAACCCTTGTTACTCCAAAAATGTTACGGATGCTGAACCATCTCCAAACAAAATTTGTTAATTCCAAAGCAATGAGAAAAGACAGTTATGTTATAAATTCTCGGGTATGTCTGAAGGTTCACGATATCCTAATAGCAACTGAAATATATGGACACCCGTCCAAACTTCCAGCACCAGTTCCAAAAAGCACTTGCATGACCTTCAAAAAAGCACGAATATATAATTAATCTGAATATTTTGATTTCGTCTCATCGAGTGCAAAGGGTTAATGACAACCAAAGCTAATTTTGTGGCGGACCAACAGAGAAAAGCAGTCTGAAAATAAATATTCGGTCGGAAAGTATCCGAAGAGATTCTACCATGGCCTTCGCAAACTTCTAAGTATAGAAACTCCGATTAAGAAAACTTTTATCCCGCTGCCATTTCGCAGCGATTTGGATTTGAATTAGCACGCCATTACCGATCCACGAGCCCGTAGCTGGTTCCTAAACATCGTGCGGCGATTCCCAACAACGAAAGTTGTCCATGGCGAGGCGAAAGCACGTCTCGAGGCCAGGGGGACAGCGAACAGCGAGAGAAGAGGGCGATCAGGTGCGTTTAGGCGGGTCGTTTCGTATCCTCGCGTGTTTTCGCATTCAAATGCCCGGGCCGGTGCAATTTAAAACTCGTTTGGGCGCCACGTTGGGTCCGGCTCTCGCCGATGCGAACACTTGGCTGATTTCGTGCAGCATCTGGACCAGAAAGGAACACGTACGCGGCGAAGAGAGCCGGACCACCGGCCAAATAAAACCCTCGACTGACCGAAGGCCGGTTTTCAAAAGGAAGATGAGCCACGGGGAGAGCACGGCCCGAGGTGTCTTATTGTCCTGCCGCAGGACGGTCCTCTTTCAAGGGACAAAACCGACCATTCGTGAGCTCCAACGTGCTTTCGTGATTCGTGAAAAGGCATTCTGTAGTTTTCAGTTAGGAAGCTTGGGGAAACGGTTCGCTCGTTCATCTTCGAGATTTATGTTAAGGCTAGAGATATCGTATGATTTTTGGAACTACCTACGTCATTTCTATACGCGAAATAAAAAAGACTTTCAAACATATTATTGTCTACCAGCTAATTGATCGATGAGTTAACTCCTCTTGCTCGATTAACACGTCAATCATCACAGTGAAAACTGACGTTTGTAGTCAGACTATGACATAGATTATTAGGAACAAGGGTATCTTTTGATCCGTCCACCATTATTAAGGGCTCTCAAAAGTTCCCCTCGTTTGCTCTTTCTGTAAATAAGTAATGTAGCCGAATCTGTAGCACCGGTCACATATGTGATATTAATCGAACTGCTCCAAAAATTTCAGGATAATTACGAATTATTTCTGCCACAATCGCAGCAAACTGTAAGACGGCGACCTAAGCAACTCGGAAACATTTTCACGAAGAGGACCAAGAGGCAAGGGTTGAATTGTTCGAATGGGTTCAGATGGATGGTCGAACGTAAATATGCGCGCAGATACAGCACCGCCTATCAGAGATACGTCGTTTCGTAGCAAAGGTCGAGGCTGAGATCGATTTGCATGTCACTGATAGGAATCCGCTCGAGTAACGACGTGTACGTGTAGCTGGCCGACAGAACGTCGAGTGACGGAAGCGGCAGACAGTTCGAGACAAACGATCCGATATACCAGGCGCACCAGGGCTCGAGCTGCACGGTTGCGCACCGCAACCAGACGAATGAGAAAGTCATCCATCGTAACACGATAATTATTATCATCGGTGCTCGCGGCCAGAACGTCAGTTCCTTGTCTCTGCCTTACCATCGCGAGGATACGCCAGAAGTCCTATCGATGCTGGGCCGAGGGTCTATGAATAACCAAATTTCGCCCGAAGAGTCTTTTAGTCGCTGAAGAAGAGTCATTTCGAGTGAAATGGATATTTGAGAGAATTTTGAGAAGGATTTATAGAATGTTTTGTAAATTTCCAAATAATTTTTGTACTGATCACGAGTAGGTACTGGAAAGGATATGTATGATTCTAGATTTGCACAAACTATTGACGTAACTTCAATTTGAACTACGTGAACAGCTTCGAGTTGAGCTGTGTAAATAAAGAATCTCCCATCAGGTGCATTATGTTAAACTTCATAAGTGCATCCTTCACACATGATGAATATCAAACAATATAGATGATTATAGATTTGGATAAGGATTGACGTAACTTCGAGCTAGGTGAATAGCTTCAAGTTGAGATATGTAAACAAAGAATCTACCATTAGATGCATTATGTTAAACTTCACATGTGTACCTTTCACAAATGATGAATTTTAAACAATACAGATGATTCCATATTTGAAACTTAGCTTCAAAGTGTACGAACAATCACCCAAGTGCACCGTATACCAAAGTCCGTGCACCTTTCATAGAACATGATAAATTTGAAAGAAAATGATTGCAGGTCCGGAAGAATCGCTGATGCAACTTTAACAGGCGATACGTAAATCTTCCAGTAAGTGCATCGCGTTAAGCTGCATGCGTCTAGCTCTCAGAACTGAAAGCTAATTTACCTAATCTGATCTGCCTAATCTATACTCGTTACTTAACGAAACGAGTTAACTCGTCTTGACAAGCAAACAGGTTAAAGGTGCGAACGTAAGACCTGGAAAGCATGTCGATACCTATCGAAGCGTCGAGCAAACGCACGATAGAGCGTACCCGTATGATTCTGCGTTGCAGAGGACGTAACGGAAAGTGGATGATCCTGGTATGATTCAATGATCCCGAAGGGTCACGTACATTCGTTCATGCGCGACCGACCGGTCATCAATATGGCGGCAAATAACTGTCGTTGCTAGAGCAGGGAACGGGCCTTGCGGGGCTATCATTACCGATAATTGCGGTTGGCTAACACCTTGTCCCACCCGAGGATCCCCTTATCCTGGTCGTCGTCGATGCTGTTTCTTGCTCGTCCCGTCGCATCGAGAGCCACAAATGGACGGGAGCAATACGACAACAGGATGTCTGCGGGAAAAGGAAGAACAAAAAGCAGCGACTAGAGGTCGACCGGTCTTTCCAGCCTGGTCTAACAGAAAATTCGACAAAAGCCTTTCGAGACCGATAAAGATCCAGCAGTAAAGATGCTTTCGCATTCTTGTCGCGCCTGAAAAAAGTATCCTTCGATGGTTCAATACCCTGGGGCTGTCTACGAGCTGATCCATCGTTCCTCCACATATGGCTGACACGCGTCTGTCGCTTATTTTGGTGGAAATCGCTTTATATTATAAATTGTGACTTTCTTAAATATGGAGATTGTTTGCTAACAGGTAAAACACTGTTCAGGTTTGTTAATAACTTGACTAACAGTAAATTTATATCTATGTATAGTGTACGGGTATTAGATACAAAAGTGACTCGTAAATGGATCGCACACAGGAAAAGAAATGTAGACGATAAATTCACAGGCATCTCCGCCATGTCTGAGTTGAATTCAACCAGCTGGTTCAGAGATGAACTTGGGCCGCCTAGGGTGTCCATTATCCCCGAATAATTACATACTTCTCCCTCAGGAATTTTTGAAATGAGTTTCAGCCCAACTTCGGGGATCCAAGGTTCCTTCAACGGGTCTTGACTCCCGACACGCTCGACAGTGCCTGCACGAAGGTATCTCAAATTCTGAAACCCTCTTCCTTCGGAAATTTTATTTAAAAGTAATTTGATGTATAAATTGCCTGGTAGTCCTGTGGGTTGTCGTTATAATACGAGTTACGATTGCCCCAGATTTTATTGGCTACAAATTTCGTTTGCTGCGAGTTCCATTCGATAGAGGTTCCATATGTCGCCAATTTCATTTAGTAAGTTCTTAGACAATGTAAGATATCTATCACTAGGAAGCCTGAACCTAACCCACTGGAACCGGAGATCTGTCACAAAAAAGAAAGCGAAAGAAGAGCATCGTCCTTGAGGAAGGCGACGACCACATCGATTTCGTCGAATCGGCAGCCGATTCGATCAACGTTCGTCGCGTTCCATCAACCGTAAAAGCCAGCTTCCGTGTTCCGGCTAACTGTTCACCATGGAGGACCGTGCACATCGTCGAACAAGGACGAACAACGAAGGAGAAGCGAGGACGGACGAACGAAGAGAGAGACGAGCGACAGAAAGAGAAGCACGACAACGATGCCCATTAAACTTAACCTCTCTCGTCGTTGGTCCGGTCTAGTTTAAAGCCATCGCGTCGTCTCGCGTGAGTCTGATTGCGGTTCGAACAGGTTGAACAGTTGGGTAATGGAGGCGCCCGCAACATCCACTCCGTTAGCGGTACCAGCTTCTGTTATCTTCGCCGCTTGAAAGCCGACGAGCTTCCTTCGATCACGGCCCCTTCTCGGAAAAAGGAACAAGATTACCGGCTGTTCGACGTTCGCTAACTTTAGGGTACCGTCCTACAATGTCATCGTTAGTCGGCCTCCAAATCTCTTCCCTTTTACGACCACGCTGCAACCTCGAACCCTACGACCCAAAGGACCGTCTACACTATGTAGTGGTTATACAGTAACTGCTGCTAGTAGCCTTGCCAGGTAGTCGAATTTCTGAGTTTCTAGCTTTGACTGTACTAGGTTTCTCGTTAGAGGAAGGCAAGGATGGAAAGAAATTTTCTTCCAGAAATCCCCAATTCATTGCAGCCTCAAACTCCTGTGTTCGCAACTTTCTAGACCATCAAATAGCTAAATTCCTAAATCCTGAAAACCTTACATCCAAATTGTTACATCCCCAAATTTCTAGACTCTTAAATAGCTAAATTCCCAAATCTCCTACATCCTCAGATTCGTACATCCACAAATCCCTGATCCCCAAATCTCTAAACCCTCAAATATCTAAATTTCCAGATTCCCAAACTCTTAAATCCTCAAATCCCTACATCCCCAAATACCTGGATTCCCAAAATCCCAAATCCTGAAATCCACAAATCTCCAAATCCTCAAATACCTAAACCCCCAAATCGCTGGATTACCAAATTCCTAAATCCTCAAATGTAGTAACTATCAAATCCTCAAATCTATTAACATGAAGCTGAATTAAATTATCTGGAGCCAAAATAAGATTCATCATCGTCATTGCAATTACCAGACTCGACTCAGCAGCGAAGGACCAGCAGCATCGTGGTCGCAAGCAAGGTCGCGCGACCACGTGCTCGATGTGGCGGATAGCGACGCATTTTCATGAGTCGGTTCGCGTAGCGATGAAGATAGTCCAGAATAAGGGTCGTCGAGCACCGTTGCACCGCGTGGCCAGCCTTAGAAGGCCAGGCAGAACTCTGATCCAGGAATTAGATGCGAACGTTGCACGCTACCGGCTGGACCGCCAGGTGTAAACACGGAGGGATCGTTAATTCCCTGATACTGTCGTCCGGGACGTCGATTATCCCGGTCCATTTGGAACCCGATAGTAGCGGACCGTTTCGGCGAGCACCGGGAACGCTCTTCGTAGCCGCGTTATCGTAATGGAATGCCGACGGGGGATTTTTGGAGAAAATGTACCGTTAACTTCGATGTCTTGAAGGTCGATCCTGAAATCGAATCCTGAATGAAGGTGCAAATCTATGCCGTCTACGATCTTTGACAGAATCTGTGACCCACTGCTGAATCCTGGGTAATATTCTGAGACGTATCTGATATGTTAGATATAGGAATTTTATGGAATTGTGGGGTGGAATAGTGAATATGGGTGCATGCACCACTGGCTTTGAAGTTCGATTTCAACTACAGTGAATATTATGAGTTACAGAAAAATAGGTTAGGTTTTATAAAAATTTCTTCGGTATAATCCCACATTACTGTAAAGAAAGGACAATACCGAAGTGTACAGCTCAGCGTTTACTTATTCAGACAGTCGGTAATAAAAAAAATGTCCAAAAGCAGTATCGAGCAATTCGAGGAACATTTGGTACACCATTAAGCTCATTCTGTACATAACTCGGGGCGTAAACGTCGACTTCCTCGTGAGATAAAGCATGTCCGTAAACGTTCGCCCCTAATGTAAAATTGCCCCTCGTGGGTTCCACGGGCTGCTCGTTATCTCGAGCACTCTGGGCTCGCTTGACACCAGACGAGCATTACGTAAGGAGTCGTGGATTAAACGCTCACGAATACGCGCGTGCAAACACGAACCTGAATGCAAATCCGTGCACGCGTATCTGTATTAATATCGAGAGGCGCATGGACGACGGTAGCATCGACACGGCCGACGGGAATAAAAGGAGAAAACGGAAGGATAATCGGGAGCTGCTTGACGTAGCCGCGAAACGAGCAAAAACAGATCCCTCCGATATCTGCTGATTAGTAGTCGACGATGACTGGCGAGAATTTTGTACATTTCACTCCTTCACGACCAGTTTATCGAAAAAATCGCTATCGAACGTGACGGAACTTCAATTAGAGACTTTTAAACGGTTCAGTTTTTTTTTTGGAAACGAATGCCTTTTCTGCGGTTTATTGCAAATAGAACAGAAGATTAGGAAATCGAATACAGCGAGGCGTCAAACGGTCGCTGTCAAAGATCCAACAGCGACTGGTCTATGATTATTAAAATTAGTCGAACGAGCAGAGGCGCCGACATCGGACTTCTTAGGCGCCACGAACAATCAATGGGTTAAGAACTTACTGATATTCCGTGCCAGAACAAACTGGCTAGACTCGACTAACATTTTTTTGTCCACTCCACTGTTTTGCATCTAAACCTAAAACCTGATGCTCGAAGATAAAAGATACCGGCAATCTACGTGGACTAAAAAATTAACCATACAAAATAATTCAATAAATATGTTTATCACAAAATAAAAAATTAATCCTTCGTCACTCGCTTTTGTAAAAAGGTTAATCCCACAGAAAAACCAGTCGCTATAAATTCTAAACCCGTCAAGAACATTCTTGTTTGCGATCAAAGTGAACGAAGCAGATTCCCGTACAGGAAGCGTACAATTAAATTATCTGACAGAAGTCAGAACCGTTTTCACGCTGCCGTTAACACGGCCGGAGGATAATCGATATCGAGGAAGAAGGGTGATAGGAAACGTGTCGTCGGGTGTGTAACGTTGCAGAACGTCGATGATTTCGAGATGACGAGATCGATAGCGTGTACAACAATGCGAATGAGGCTCTTTCTTTGGCACACGATAGATTCTCGATTTAAACACGAGTTAATCAGCTGACCCCAATTAAACGATAGCCATCGGCCAGCCCAACAGGCGAGACAACGGTTGCGTCGTCGATAAATGTTAATGAACCGTGGCACAATAGCGGCGAGGATAATAACCGGGGAAACGCGGCCATTAAGGGGTTGCCTTTGTTCCACCTACGATTCGTCGATTATTCCGGCGTCTCGCGTTAATATCATAACGGTGCTTTCCAATTAGAGTACAGTTTAATTACCGGTAACCGTAAACCGTGCTGTACCGGCCAACTTCCGTTGAAAAACGGAAGCGGTCTATTTATGAAATTCTTTCGTGAATTAGCCTTGCAAATTTTTATGGCTCGTATATAATCGTTGTTCTATCATTTTTGAGATTCAAAATCCTTGTCTCGGGATATAATTGAGCAATCTGTCTTACGGATGTTTACGCAATTACGGTACCTCCGCGATGTATAAATAAATCATGTAATTTAAGAGATCGGATTACATAGTTTATGTCTGCAGACCTTGATGTATCATGTACATCCTTAGTCTACTTATTAATTATTTGTACGTACCTCGCTGTTCCACATTCGGGATCGCATAGTTTCTTTAAAGAACAGGTGTTGTTCTTGTTCGAGCATTTTATTCTACATTATTCTGTAATTTCTATCGCATCACCGTACGCGTTCATTAGCCAAACGACCCACGGAGTATTCTACAAGTTAATTAAAACGGGCCCGTAACAGCGGCTGGTATAATCTAAGCAAAGTACTTTAATTGCAAGCGTGTTCGAACGAACGCGAACATCTTGTCACAAAATTGCACGGAGTTAAAATCGAATCTCGAAAGTGGTCGTCCGGTAGGCTAGGATCGAATAAGGGAACGTGGTCAAGGCAACAAGGGCAAAACGAACGAGACATCCCGTCGCGTACGCATTTATCAAGGTTCTTTAAACGGGACAGGACTAATCGTTCGATTGGCCGGTCCGGTGCCAGCCCAATAATCGATAGTTAATTGGAAATGGCATTTCTCAAGGGAGAAACGTGGCCGGTTGTCTCGATAGTTGGCGGTGGTAGCGTCGTACGATACGCGAAATGGTCACCGGTGGCCAATTATGCAAATCCGCTTACGGGAATAGGAGGAACTGCCGTGGAATTAATCGTCTGAATTGAAATGATCAAGCCGTTTCTATAAGCGACCACGCGTGTACTTACCCCGTAAGGTTATTTTCAATTATCGCCGGTTTCTTCGTCGCGGCCAGGGTGCGATCAGAAAATTGGATCGCGAGATCCGCCATTAATTATCCCGCGTTCGCGGAGATAACCCTGAAGCGCGCGAAAAAGCTCCGGCTCACTTTCGAACGAAGCCGAGACGGTTAAACCGAGTCGAACAGAGAGCTCGATCACCAGGGACCGATATTGCTGGCCGGCCAGCAGGCGGCTTGATTTACGCGCGCCTAATTAAATGAATTAGCCACTTGACACAGGCATAAATTACCCGGGGGCATCCTTCGCGTTGCGCCTCGCTTACGAGATTTGAAGTGTACTTTTCGAGATAGAGAGGGCAATCGCAGTTCCACGGGGATTCTAATGAATGCTATGTGTAAATCCAATGAAACATGATGTAAGAGTTCTATCGTGAACCGCTCCAGCCTTCTCCGCTCGTTTGTTTTGATTATGAGTATTCCAACGCGAGCACCGACGAGGCTGATGGATACGAATGGCATCGCGAGTTTCGTTCCTCTGATTTTATTGTTAGAACAACGCTGTCTAGATGTATGTAGAAACTTTCGACTGCCTAAAATTATGACAAAGGACCTGAGTTCTTTGGGATGTTGGAAATGCAAAAATCTTATAAAATTTAACTTATTTACGTTCTCGTTGAAAGTGAAGGTTTTACCCGAATATATAGGGATAAAAGAGATATTGGTTGAAAAGTTTCCTTGGGATAATTACAGATTGAAATATGTGGCCTGTGGTATGTTAATAAGCAGTAATGGAGATCTCAGAGGACCAATACGTATATTGTCAACATTTCAGGGCCCTCGATATAATACCGATAATGTATAATATCGATAAGTACCGAGAACCTTGAAATACTGACAGTGCATATCGATCATCCAAGGTCTCCTGTGTCTCGCAAAACAGAAATAATTACGGCATCTAAGTACCATCCCGACGCAAATTACTCGAAATTAATATTCAAAGGTACAATCACGAAAGCTGCAATCGATCGTAGAGGTGGACGTCGGAGAACAATATATCGAGCAGAAGCGATCAGGGTCTCGAGAGCAGCACTTTCGTCTGAATAATTCCGACCCGTTAGCCCAATTTCTCATTGCGCCTCAAGGACGACCAGAATCGAGCAAGGGCCAGAGACACGCATCCGGTGTGCATCGCTTATTATCTCTTTCACATTTTTCGACCGAGATTATTATCGAAACAAATGGCCCTCTTAAGCCTCGCGACCGGATCATTAATCTGGCTTCGAAGATGGCCGAGTTGTCGGCCGTTCCGAGCAAATGGATCCGCAGTCCTTCGTGGGCCCTTAACACCGTGCTATCAGCTTCGCCATCGAACGTCGTTATTTTAATTTCGTTTTCGCGTGTACGTCGCCGAGAATAGACAGCGCCGATCGCGATTCGTCCCAATGAAATCGACTCCCACGTTCCCGACACTCGATGCTCGTTAAACCAACGAATTACCTTTGCTTACCACTTTTAACCAGTTTGCTTTCAGTACACTCGTCAGATGTGGCAATAAACGATACGGTGAAACGAGCCAACTGGTTCAAGACTTCGCTGCAATTGGGCTAGTTTATAAAACTTGCAATTACCCTTCTATGAGTGATCAATCCATTCAGCTTTCTTGTTATAGAAACAACTTTATGTAACAGAATATTATTAACAGAATGTTAGAGAATCTCATTTTGTAATATTCTGTAACTTGAACCCTGTATGTTCATATATAGATAAAGTTAATACTACACTTAGACTCCTGACGCACTCGTGACGCACTTGTAGTTCAAATATGATAAACTTATCTTATATTTTTGATACGGTTGAATGTTCTATTCAATCTCTAATTACAATTTGCTAAATGCAACAGAAATTTCTACATTGTACCAGCGAGCAGTTCATCACTGACGCATCTACGAATAACTCGTCGCGCAGAGGATTAGATCAAACATAAGCTTGCTGATTCGCCTACAATTTAACAAACGGAGGATTTATGATTATAATAAAATTTATCCGTAAACATCTCGGAATTGATATATTCAGAATTTGAATTCTGTAAGTACACTTCCGTCCATCGAACTCGTGAATGGGAACATTGACGAGTAGAAGCAGAAGGTAGAGGATTTACAGTCCCCCGGCCGTTCATCCGTCTAGCTTAAATCAATTCTGACAGTTTCTAGCATAAACGTGGTCATCGACGTCAAGATATTCGCAGCTGTTTCGTAGTCACGTTCGATGTCGAAGGCATTGACGACGCTGTCGATGACCCTGCACGAGCCACTCGACCAACCAACAATTGACTTCAACCTTTGCGTTCCTAGACTCCGAGGGAGCCGCTTCAACAGCCAGCTTTTGATTCACTGCCTGCCATAACACCGCTCTTCTGACAGTTCACGATTTCAAGAAGAACCAGAGATCGACGACCATTCACGCGGATCTTTGTCGTTTACGAACACGTCTTACAAGTATTATCTAATCGTTAGGTATTACGCTCGGTTGCAATGTACACTTATGGATGGGGATAAAAATTGTTTCTCCATTTTTATATTACAGGTTTCTAAATTTTAAGAATTGTCAATTCCGAAGTTTTCAAACTTCAAAATCTGTGGAACCCCAAGTCCTTAGATCCCTGAATTGCTATATGGTCAAATCCATGTATCAACGAATTTTTATAGATATGAACTTCTATAAGCCGTAATCGCTGTATCTTCAAGTACTATATCCCAAACTAACCCCAAATTCCATTATTCCCAAATTCCTACATTCCCATATCTCTATATCCCTAAATCCCTACGTCTCCACGTCTCTACATCCCCAAATTCCTGCACCCCCAAATCCCTACATCCCCACGTCCCTATACCCTAAATCCCTACATTCCCAAATTCCTACATCCCCAAATCTCTACACCCCCAAATCCTTACATCCCCACGTCCCTATACCCCAAATCCCTACATCTCCAAATCTCTACATCCCAAATCCCTACATTCCCAAATTCCTACATCCCCAAATCTCTACACCCCCAAATCCCTACACCCCCACCTCTCTACATCCCCAGATCCTTACATCTCCAAATCTCTACATCCCCAAAACCCTACATTCTCAAATTCCTACACCCCCAAATCTCTACATCTCCATCTCTCTACATCCCCAAATCCCTACATCCCCACCTCTCTAGATCACCAAATCCCTATATCCCCAAATCTCTACACCCCCAAATCTCTACATACCCACCTCTCCACATCCCCAATCTCTACACCCCAAAATCCCTACATCGCAACATCCCTATATCCCAAAATCCCTACACCCCCAAATCCCTAGACCATGAACCCTAAAATTTCAATATTTCATACGAGAAAAATACGAAAAAGAAATTTTACATCTTGTGACAGATAGAAGATCAAACGTCAATGTCTAAATTCGAGGCAACTTAAGTATAATCAATAACCGAGTATTAATGGTAAACGGTAAACGAGCTCAATGAAACCGTATCAATACGTTAAAGGGATTTGCCAATGGCTAAGTGGATTTCGAACTCGAATACTCATCGTTCCGCGAACAGAGATAGCTTAAGCAGATTCGATTCTTTATGGATGATCGAATAAGAAGTTTGTATTAAACAGATTTTTTATGAAACTCACGTGTTCGTCCACCGAGTACGTCAACTCCCCGTCGTCGTACAGCACGAACCATCTTCTTTGCCATCTCTGAAAAAATACAAAATGCAAATTAGTACTAGTTTCCAATTGAGATCTATTCATATTTGACTCGTTCTGTTAATAATAAGATTTTCTAGTCGAAAAGACTTGTATTTTGTAAAGATTGACAATTCTGTTCAAGATTGTATTATTCGTGTTAGAAATTGCAAGGGAAGAAAGAACGGTTGTGTGTTAATTGTTCTTCAAAGACTGTATTATTCGCGTTAAAAATTGCGAGGATGACTCGGGGAAAGTAATTAGCCGGAGCGAAAGAAGCGTAAAGAATTCACTTTCGATGACACTCGGTCGCGTCCGTTCGTGGAAACGTTTATTGCATCAAGTGAAAAGAATCCCTGGCTGAACCTGCTCAACCCACATGCAGGAATCTCTAAGGTCTCCCTCGGAGACGCGGCAGCTGGACAATTAGCACGATGCTGCCGTTAATTAGAAACAAAGCCTAAGAAAAAGAAGAAACCGGCGCCTTTGCAATTTCGCTTTCATTACCACGAACGACGGGGCTTTCAACTATCTTCTATTTTCTATTCTATAATCATTCTCCGACGGACGGGGCAGAAAAACTTCATAATTATTTCCGTGCTCGATTTTAAACGCGAAGTATACGGTATGTCTGCTTGTGGCACGTGTATTGATTTTCTATTATGGGTCTTCAACTTCTGAAGCTTTTAAGTTTTTAAGGTTCCAAGTTTTCAACTTTTGACGCAGACTTTTCAAGTTTCAGAACTTTTAAGATGTAAAAGTGACAGGGGCTAGAAATTTCTATGTTCAAAAATGGTGAGGTTATAGGGTGATAAAATGTGGAGACATCAATTTAGGAAAATTTCAAGGTCTCAAGCTTTTAAGGTTATGAGATCGCAAGGATTCTATGGCTCTGAGATCCCAAGGTCTCAAGATCTCAAGGTTCCAAGATTTCAAGACACCAGGATCTCAAGGTTCCACGATGTCAAGGTACATCTCAAGGTTCTAAGATCTGAAGATACACAACATCTCAAGATTCCAAGATCTCAAGGTATACAAGATTTCAAGGTACACAAGTTCTCAAGGTTCCAAGATTTTAAGGCACCAGGATTTCAAGGTTCCACGATCTCAAGGTACATAAAATCTCAAGGTTCCAAATTCTCAAGATCTGAAGGTTCGAATTTCTCAAGGTCACAAATTCTCAAAGTCTCAAAGTCCCAACAGTTCCAATGTATCGATGTTCCAATATCTCAAAGTTCCACTAGTCTGAAGATACCATTATTCCAAGGTCCTAACAGTACCAATAGTTTCAAGGCCGCACAGTTTCAATAGTCCCAAAGTTCTAACAGTACCAACAGTCTCAAAGTTCCAAGGTGACAACATCTCCTAGCTTCAACAGTCATGAAGTACAAATACACAGTCTTAAAGTCCCATCATCTTTCCAATGTCATAAAATCCTAAAACCACAATTCCCGCGCGTCGCCGACTCTCCGGAGAATCCCAGTATCCACAAGGAAGTGCACCGAGTAAGATGATAGAAAACTCCGCAGATTTAAATGCACGTTTCATCAACATACCCGGAAAATTGCAAAATTTCTGCACGTACGCAATCATCGGAGTAACCCGAAATGATTAATCATTAAAGATACTAATTGTAGGAAGGACGTAGGTACGTCGAGACGAGGTGGTCATCACGGAAGAGCGAATAAGCGGTAACAGTTCACGAGGGGTCGATTCCCGTGGGTTGATGATCCACGAAGGGACGCGTCGCCGTCGAATAGGCAGCCTAGGTACCGTTGCAAAATCCTCTTCCGTCGGAGGAGGCTAAAAGGCAAGAAAAGAGGCAAGTTAGCCAACGAAGAAGGAGAAAGGGAGGCGAGATTTCAGCCTACACGAGGCGGCGGTATCTTCATCTGGTAATTATTCAGCGGATCCGTACGAGAGGGGCCGGCACGGCACGTGCGTGGGAAGATCTCTCCTGGAGGAAGAGGAAGAAGAAGAAGCGGACGACGCCGCTCGAACAATGCCGCAGGATTGAGACGGTGCTGGAGAAAGCACGGAACCCGAACGGGCCCGTAATCTCTTCCTCGTGCTGCAACGCTTGCTGCAACCTCCTCGTCGACGATTCTCGCCTCAATAGACCCGATACACACGGCGAACGTGCGAAAATCCTATTCGCGTACTCGCTACCGAACCTCCGCATTCACCAACCTTTCACGGCTATTAACACCTCGCGAATTCGTCCACGATCCTCCACTCGATACTGCACGCGTGCGAAAATTCGCGAATCTCCAGATTTATCGACCTTTCGCGTCTATTAACACCTCATGAATTCGTCGACAATTTAATGGTATCTGCCGTGACTCTGAAATATTGCATATGTACATACATTTAACGCGACTACTCCGAAATACACGTGTATCGGCTCTGAAATACTGTTACATAAATAATGTTCACACATGATGAATGTGAGCAACGTGCAAACACTGAAACAAGGTTCAAAAATGTAGAACGTAGCTAGGCAAGAGATGAGCAAACACTTTCGATCTCACGTTCTGTTTCTATCGAAGACAGATTATACCCAGGAGGAAATATAAATTAGTATCCCTGAAGAGGAGAGTGCCGGGTGTTTGTAAGGTTGTATAACCCAGGAAGAGTCTGGTGGTTTGTCAAACACTCGCTTCAGACGATCACAGCATCCTCCGTGGGTTATACGACCCTCACCGCCTACCTCTCGGTGATAAATTAGGGTCCTGACCCTAGGATTCAAGCTCGTGGTGTTCGAGTATGAAATTTTCCACTTAATGGACCACGACGCGGTGAGAATTGATTTAGGAACTTAGAAACTCCAGCCTTCGAATAATGGAAAGCGGGTCAATCCTTGAAACCACCCATCGATCAACAAACTTGAACACGTATCGAGTTTAATTAACGATCTTCGCTCCAATTAATATAGATCTCGGATTATTACCGCAGATGGTATTCATGGACGAAACTCGTTGCATTCGTAGTTGAAGGTCGTTAAGTTCATAGATGGAGATTGTTGGGATCATAGATCTTATTCAATTTATAGGTGGAGCTTGCTGAATTCATAGATGGAGTTTGTTGCATTCGTAGATGGAGTTAAGTTCACAGATTGAGATCTTTGAGATCATAGGTGGAATTTGTTGAATTCATAGGTGAAGCTCATTGTGTTCATACATGTAGTTTATTGAATTCGTAGGTGGAGTTTGTTGAATTCGTAGATGGAGCTGGTTGCATTCATATATGAAGGTCGTTGAGTTCATACATGGAGATTGTTGCATTCGTAGATGGAAATCATTAAGTTCACAGATGAAGGTCTTTGAGATTATAGGTGGAACTTGTTACATTCGTAGGTGAAGCTCATTGAGTTCATAGGTGGAGTTTATTGAAATCATAGGTGGAGTTTATTGAATTCGTAGGTGGAGTTTGTTGAATTCGTAGATGGAGCTGGTTGCATTCATATATGAAGGTCGTTGAGTTCATACATGGAGATTGTTGCATTCGTAGATGGAGATCAAGAGTTCACAGATGAAGGTCTTTGAGATCATAGGTGGAACTTGTTACATTCATAGGTGAAGCTCATTGAGTTCATAGGTGGAGTTTGCTGAATTCATAGAAAGAGCTTGTTGCATTTGTAGACGGAGATTATTGAGTTCACAGATAAAGGCCATTGAGATCATAGGTGGAACTTGTTACATTCACAGGTGAAGCTCGTTGAATTCATAGACGAAAATCATTCAATACGAAACTTGTCGAATTCTTTCAAACTTGAACTAAACTTGGTGAATTCATAGACGAACCTCGTTAAATTCGTAGAGGCTGTAGAATTTACAAATGGAACTCTACCCATGAAATTAAACGTGAAGGTATGGAAAAGAAAGGTGGGACGAGTTAAGTCGAAAGTAGCCCACTTTCTGTAGGAAATAGGTCTGTTCTGAAGTGTAGGTCGTAATTTGGTGCATGGAGGGACCCGCATAATCCTGACCTACCATATCTTCCTGGTCTGAACAGCCGGTCGTTAACGCCGCCCACCAGCACCGTTCTTTCTGGTTCAACCCGTTCCGATCATCGATGAGCAAAATCACCGAGGTTCCAACGGTTACGACCAAGATAACGACCAGGACCATTCTTTTCACGCCTCTACGTGCATCGTTTGCTTGCTCGTGTGAATGTCGCAATAAAAAACGAGAAACTCCATCACCTCGATGCTGTTCAACTTTACTCCACTTATTTGTTTCACACTTAGACTTATTCTTACAGAAATTCGCTGAATATGATTATACAACTGGGTGTTTAATGTCAATTATTCTAATAGGGTTGGGATACTGTGGTGATTCCAGGTTTTTAATGTTTCAAGGTTATCTCAAATGTAGTGATCGACTCAGTTGGAAAACCTGAATGAAGTAAGGAAGATTCAAATGAAGGAGTAGGTGATCGAATAAACGGAAGGCAAGATCGCAACGCTGACCTACCGCACCTTCTTCCGGGTACATAGAACGAAGATCGTTTTGTATCGCCCACGGATCAAGGACTTCTGGTTTCATTGGCGCGCAAATATCGCGTCGATCATCAGAGACGGGATACTTCCTCGACAGGAAGGTAGGCAAAAAAGGATGAACATACCACTTTGTCATTGGCGACACGCGGAATTTCGCATCGCCACGATCGAGAGATCCTGATTCAACAGGACGCTTTGTCAATTCCTATCGATTCTATACCCGCGACGTCGAATCTTGTTCCAGGCTAGAATTTCGATCATCTTTCTTGTAAATGCAAATTCGTTACCGAGCTCTTTCAGAGGACTCGTTGAGTTTGCACTCCGAATGATTACGATCAAAAATTATTCGTTGGCTAATAAATAATTATGTATCTGTAAAAACAGATGGGAAGATTGCGAATTTGCTACCCTAATAATATTACAAGTATGTATAATCATAGCGAAGAACTCTGCAAAGTTAACGTTTATATCTAGTACTCCTCTATGGTATTTCCGAGAAGATGCAGAAGTCACAGGGTCCATTCCGGCAGGTATCATCAAGTTGCCAAGAAGATCCATCGATTCCGGAAGTTGGAAAGCGGCTCAAACGTCGAGCGTTCCAGGAACCAGAGAAGAAGGATGAATTTATTATCGCGCGAGGACGCGTTGAAGCACACCGATGTTCAGCGCGAAGACGCGCGTAATGTCCCGCGATATCATCACGATTCGGAGCGGAATGGTTGGTGCGATTCCAAGCGCTCAAACGTACTGGAAGATCGTTCGGATAAGAGCATTAAAACACTCGGGGAGCGAAGTAAATTCGCCAAAACGTACGAGCCCCTCGAACACTCGAGTAGATTTTCATAATGGGTTAATAATTATCGCGGCCGAGTAGAAACGCGAGAAGAGGAAGCGGTTACAAGGGTAATCCAAGGTGTTCGTGACAAGGTGAGCTGGCACCGAATGTCCTGACTTCCCGTGCGACTTCCTGGTCACCGATCAGCTTGTATCTTCTTCGAGTCCGTGTTTACCTCACGATTCTCGCGTGGCGTGGTCATAGCGTGGCGTGCTACCATGCATAGACCGCCGCTATCACTTAAGTCCCCGTGTTCGACTCGGGAATGGGCGAGGTTGCTGAAGGGACCAATTTGACCCCAACGGTAACGTGACCCGCCGATACCGCTGCCGATTCTTCGATCGAACGACGTCCCATCTTCCGCGATACATCATTCATCCTGCTGTTGAAATCTCGAGCTATCGATATCGATGCGAACTCTTGGGTCTACTCTCTAAGCGTTAAATGTCCACGAGTTTGATATCGGAGCGTTAGATATCCACAAGACAGATATCTGAGCATTAGGTAACAACAAGTTAGACATCTGAACGCTAAATGTCCACGAGTTAAATGACGATACATCAGACATGTAGACATTTGACATCCACATGATTATCTAGATATTGGCACGCTAGATATCTAGACATTCACAAGTTACTCATCTACGCATCTTCTCTGCGATAGATATCTTAGCATGTCAAATCGCAACACACATATGTGTCAAATGAAATTTACAATGAAATGGAATTTGCAATGACTGGAAGTGGCAGTGGATAAAACTTGTGAAGGTTAAATCTTGGACCCAATGGAACTCTTATACGAGTGGAACTAATAATAATACATTATACAATAGAACTCGCGACAAGTGGAGCTCGTGACAAATGGAAATGGCAAGTGTAACTCTTGACGGTAAATGCCGGTAGAGGTTGTATCGGGACACATCGTATCTCCGCGTATTATATCGCAACGTTGTCATAGAAACGATCAGTACGTCTAATTTCCAAAGAAAATTACATCTGATATATAGCCATAGGCTCGGCGCAAATGAACACCATTAGCGAACGTGTTAACCGTCGTCAATCTTCATCCTCGGCAGACTAATCATCGACTCCTACGAACAAATCGATCGTCGAAGCGAAAAAGAAAAAAGGAAATATCCTCGTGTAAGGCAAATCAAGTTCTCATCGACCTTGATAAGCGAGATCTGCTATCCCGTCGTCGGCCCGTTCTAATTTCACCGGTTACTTCCTGGTTATCGATTATCATCGACCACCTAATCATCCATAACGATTCGGCGTCGCGACTGTTGGCGTCGAGGCCGACGTTTAGTCACGGTGTCTTATCAAGAATGTAGGCTACCGTCTTGGTTTTCCTGTTGCGCGAATATATCAATTTACCGTATGTATCACGGTGTTCGATCTAGCCGGCCCATCGCCGCCTGGAAACACCCACCGTCATCGTTCCAGTCGGAAATCGATCGATCACGAAACACCTATACCGTCCTCACCCCGTTTAGGCCGATCCCGACCGATCCATTAATTAATCATTACAAGGTTTTTCTATCGAAAAACGACGCGGCCCCCTCTCGTTTCGCCGGTCGCTTCCCGGCTCTCTTGACGGGATAATCTACGATCGAATCGATCGTTAAGACCTCGGCCAAGACTTCCTGGTGGCTGATTATCTCCCGCAGACCGTATCCTTCGCGATCGCCGCTCGCTTCACTCGCGATACCCTCTTGCCAGGCTATCGCGATCGACCGCCACCGAGAGACGCGAAGATCCTGTCGACACGTTCAAATCGTTCGATGAAACTTTCCCGGTAATGCGTGCACGCCCCTCGACGTATCTCGATTTGTTCGCGATCATCGCGCACCTTTATTTATGCTCGAGATTATTCCCTCTTAACTCGCTTATGATCACTCTCGTTTATTTGCCATTTTGATACGCTGCGTCCATTTATATCGATTACATCGTCCACCGCTTCTGATTTCCAAGCTGATTATTTCGTTACGTTCTGTTGCAACCTGAGCTGCCTAAGATCGGTCGTCTTTGGTTTTGGTAGAATCTAGGAATGTGTAGATCTGGAGAGAAAACATGGAGAAATCATGTATAGGGGAACATACACCTAGGCATACGTAGATCGCGGAGGAATCTAGCTAAATCAAGACTTGGAGAAACCTAGACCTAGGGAAACGCAGACCTAAGGACAGCTGGATCCAAAGAAGTACCTAGATCTAGAGAATGTCTATAGAGAATGTAAACCTAGGGAAGATATAAGGAAACTTAAATCTGAAAGAATCTAAGATCTACGATAACTCAAACACAAGATAGGCGATCTAAAGAAAACCTAGAGGAATCTATTGATAAGAATCTGCGGTTACAGCGAAAGGAACCTAGACCTAGAGAAACCTGGACGTGTAGAGAGCTAAATTAAGCTGTTATAATGTACCGTAGCGCAAATGGCCGTTTCTACGATGGCGAACAATCAGTTAAGAGTATAATCATGTAACGTGCTACTTGTTTAGCGATTAAAGCGAACGCACGTGAAATTCCACGGCATTAGACGAAGGCCGATTTTTCGCTAGTAATTTATTCCACAATTAACGAAGAATGTTAAGCACTCGGTATCGAACGGTACGTGTTCTCGCATGGGTAGACGGCTACCGTTACACGCGTTGTAATTTACGTGGAATCGATCTCGATCGGCGTACAGGTGCGACGAAGCGGTCACGATCGACGCGATCGATCCGAAAAGTAACGAGCCAATCGAGCCGCACCGATGCCCGCGATCCACCGATCGTTGCTTTAATTAAAGCTAGACAGGTGCATCGGAGAAAGCACGACCGGTCGGGGGAGCCGGGAACCGGGTGAAAGTCACCGATCTCGCGACAAAGATGCATAACGCGAGCAACGATCGCTTAGACAGTGTCCAGCTAATTGGTGAAGCTCCACTGAGCCGAATCTTAATCTCTTATCTGCCGGGAATGCGATTTTACGAACTGTGACTTCATTTATACGATGACCGCAGGAAAGCGTGGAGAAAATCGAATTACGGTGCTCTGATTTTTTTCGAAATTTTGTGCCTCGTCGACACTGCGTTTATCGTATCACTCGGATACTTTCTGTACAGGGACATTACAGAAAAACGTCTTTGGTGTATCATGCTTGATACGCAAAGTTGTATACACTGTTGAGTTATGCTTTGAGAAAACCAAGAAGCGCTGGTCAAGATCGTTTCTAAAAGCGTAAACTTCCTACGTTGAATAAATTACAGAATTATCGCCTTCGACGCATAATACTCGACGAGACGGACAGTCATGCAAGCCTTTATAAATGGCGAATATATTTTCGAAGAATACAAACAAAAAAGTCTTGTCTGGTTAATTCGCGAGCGTATTTGGAAGCGTGAACTTCCTACGCTGAGTAAACTCCAAAATTATCGCCTTCGACGCACGATACTCGACGAGTAGCCGTGCGAAACTTCGTAAATCGTGCAGATATTTTTGGCAAAAACGAAGAAAGAAGTCCCGTCGCGTCGTTCGACCACGTTTCTCCGGTTCTGCAGACGGTGGTTTTTTTCATTCCAGCCACGACCAAGACAGGAGAGAAAGAGTCTTTTCGAGGAACGCGTGTGGAGAAATCGGCGACGATAGTCCCGGTAAAAATGAGGAATCTGGACTCGCAACCGAGCAGGTTCGACGTTATCAGCGACGAGAGTCGAAGGAGAAATTCTGCGACCTTGATGAAAGTAACGCGTGTGTAGCCGCTGTGACTAACTGGTTACAAAATATCTGCTGTGTTCATCTCGGAGCGTGGACGAGACGGAACGGGACGTTTTCTCTTCGCGGGAAAATCGGCGACTCTCTAATTAAATCGTTTGTTAAACGGGACGCATCGAAGGGAACGCCGTGAGAACTAGTCAATTAAAAGAACGCGATAAATCATCTTGCAACATTCGATGTATGATAAATACTGGACGATTGTTCGAATTTCAAGAGGATGAATAACAGCTTTCACACGTGTTAGATTCTTAAGCGATATATGGCCACGCGTCAGATTTCTGCGAGTACATCGCCATATGTTACATTTCTACATATCCTATCTGCACGTGATAGATTTCCTCGCGTTATATTGCCATGCATTGAATTTCCACGTCTTACATCGCTACGTGTCGAGTTCCATACGGTATATTGACACAAGTTAGATTTCCTCGCGTTATATCGCCATAAGTTAGATTTCCACGTATTATATCTCCAGGCGTTACATTGCCACAAGTTAAATTTCCTCGCGTTATATCGCCACGGGTTAGATTCCTACACCTTGTACCGTCACACATTAGATCACCACCATGATCAAATTACAGTGTAACTTTTACGGCTTACATATGTTATATGTAATATATCACCACATGTTATATCGTCAAGCGATAACTCTTGATAAGCTACTCAATCTTGACGTGAACATTTACTTCAAATTAAAATTAGATTTGATCATACTTTAATCAGTGATATTCGGAAATAAAGCAATACAAAGTGTTTTTGCAATTCTATCGAACCTCGAGGATGTCTTGGCGACCGTCTCGCGTTGGTGTTCTGTCTTACTAGTAACGGTACAATGTCACAGGGCTTATGGCAACGCAGAAATTACGAGGCCTTCTTCTTGTGGTCGTGCCGTCACCTTCGTTCTGGCCCCGTAAATCGGACGTATCTGGCGCGGATAAATTACAAGGTGGCTGGAAGGTTAGTTCCACGTGGGCGAGACGCCGCCTCGAGACGGTGAAATTTGAATTTGCATCCGAGAGAGAACTCGGAAGCGACCGGAAAAAGAAATCGAGGCGAAAGGTTATCGCCGAACACACGCGTCGCTTTCATTCACAAGTTTCTACGAAATTTTTATGATAATAACCGATTGTTTCGCTGTGAACCACGTGTACTCCAGCGTACTGGCCTTCTCTAGGGAAAATAACCACATAACAGCAAGAGAACACATTTTCAATAAACACATTCTTAATAGACTTACAAATTCGCATACTGCTGGGAGATTATGAGATTTATTAATTAAGGAAATTTGTGCATTTTAAAGTATGAAAACATGACGATGGAAAAATTTGAAAATTCTCACACTTAATCCTTCAGAAACGTACAGGATCGATACAGGACCTTGGTCCCGTGTTTGCCCGCGTTTCACGACACATGGCATAGTAAAAGATTATAAGAGCAGCAAAAAGATAAAGCACAGGTGTCGCTTCTCACCTTGACCTATGCGGTAGGTGTGCCCAGTTAAATAATCGTAAACCGGCGAATTATCGCGATGCAGGACCGGCAGAGCGTGAAGATAAAAATCAGCGAGATGTCGACGGCGTTGATCATCGTCTCGCCTCAGGTGAATTCAGCGCGTATATCTGGCGTATCGCGAGGATATAGGCGGCAGAAAAGCGGTGACCCGCGACACACTTTGTCGTTTCAGGATAACCAGATCCGTATCGTTTCAACGCTCGTTTGTAACTCGGCTGGAAATTCCAGCGGCGATTATTTGCCGTCTCGAAACCGAACTAGATAACGAACAATGATCGACGACCTGCATTACTTGATTTGCCAGTTAAACCTCGCTCTTTATCTCTCGCTTCGACACGATAATTATCTGGCGACTAATTTTTCTAAATCCTTAATTGTTCCCTCGAGTTTTACGCTGTTTACCAGTACAAATCCGATCGAGATAGCCACGAGCGTATCACGTTTTTCTGAACCTGAAACTCCCAATGATCTGCTGAATTTATTGCGGTTCTATGATGATAAATTTCTGTTGCTTATCTGCGGTAGAAGTTTCAATTTTACTGCTTCTTTTTACCTTTGTTCAGTTATGGGATTTATTTATGTTTAGGATTCAAGTGTTTACATATTCTGGTTTCAACGTTGCTCCAATTGTATTACGATGACGGTAAACCATTGAATATCATGATGACTAATATACTGAATTGCCCCAGTTACAGGATTTATTATGTTTAGGACTCGTCAAATTTTTACATATTCTGGTTTCAACGTAGCTCCAAATGTATTACGATAATTGTAAAACATTGAATTATATCATGATGACTATGTTCAAGTCACGACGATTGTAGAGAATTAAATCACAGTGCAATGTAACCTTCGGAGGTGTAATTCTGCGAGTTGGTATCCTCCGAACAAGAAACGCAAAAGACGCGAAAAAAGCGGGATTCGAAGCAGTGGATCGAATAGTGGTCGTAAAATAGAAAGGCGGTAATTGGTCGGTGACTTTCTCGTTGGCAGAGAAGGGATACCTGCACGAATCATAATTTGCAGTGACAAACCTTTGTCCCCCGGCCGCGTTCAATAAATCCCAACACAATGGCGTAGCCTGTTGGTACGGGGCCCCATTACATTACTCCTCGCGCCGCGAGGACAATGCCAGCCACGGAATAGAAACAAGACGAACAACGCTCAAGGAAACGAGAACGAGAACGAGGAATCCATGGTCAATCGCTTCTGACAAAGTCACGACAATTTCTCATTTCGGCTATTTCTACGTTTGCCAATTTTGGTAGATTCAAATTTGTGGATTTGTAGATTTCGGAATTTGGGAATTTATGGACGCAGTAAGTCGGAAATTTGAGAATTGGTGGATTTAGTAATTTGGTGATTTGAGGATTTGAAGATGGTGATTTAGGAGCTTGATGAGTGGAGACCTTGAAACTTTAGGAACCCGAGAATTTGGACAGTAATTGAGGATTTAATAATTTAGAGATTTGAGAATTTGAATGTAAAATGTAAATTGTAATGAATCTCTAAAATTTTAGATATGAAAATACATATGAACCTATCTGAAAATACAAATTAACCAAAACAGATTGCGTGAAAAAGTTGAAAAGCGAAGATAGACTGTTAAGAGTTGCCGTGGTCAGAGAAATTCCTTGTCGAAGTAGAAAAACGCGTTCCTATAATCGGAATCGTTAAGTAGCGCTTTTCTGCTGTATCCTCAATTAACGGTAGTACAGCGATAGCGTGTCTTTTTCGCTTGTCCTTTTATCGCCGGCTTTCGAACCTCCTCTCTGTCTATGGGCGGCGTATCGACCTCCCGTTGTCGACGATACGTCGGCCAATCGATAGTTCGACATGCCTTACACACTTTGCTACTTAGATCGTGTCCTCCCGCAGGACATCCCGCACGATAACGACCCCTGCTCTCCTCGCTGTCTACGCGGACAGATAAGCGACCACTTTTCACCGGGCAACCTAGCTAGCTCCTCAGTTTATCCCTCGAAAGAATGTCAGACTGCGGCTAACTTTTTTTTATTCTATCCTCAATTTGTCGCTGCTTGCTATTTACTGTCACTTCCTAACTCCTTATTTTCGTATTTCTTCATTTTTATGGCGCGATCGAGGTTGGAAAGGTTCTTTCTCTAACGATGAGTGTAAGAGCGTGTAGGCATCAAATTTTCATATTTACAGGATACGTAATTCCTAAATTAGTAAATCCTCGAATGTACAAACCCTCGTGTTCCTAAGGTTTCAAGGTCTCTACTCAAGTTCCTAAATTATCATCCTCAAATTCCTCGAAACTACAGATTACTAAATCCTCAATTTTTCAAATTCCCAAATTACTGAACCCCCAAGTCTCCAAGTCCCCAAGTCACCCAAATCTACAGATTACTAAATCTTCAAATTCTCAAATCTCCAAATTACTAAGTCCTCCAATTCTCAAATTTTCAAATTGCTAAATCCTCAAGTCCCCAAGTCCCCAAAAGTACCCAAATCCCCAAGTCCCCGAGTCTCCACATCCCCAAATTCCCAAATTTCTAATTTTCTAAACCTTGAATTTTTCGAGTTCCCAACTTCCCAAATCCTTGATACCTCAAATGTCCAAACCCCTAATGTCCAATCTTCCACTCTGCCAAATTTCCTAATTTCCAAATTATTAATTTCCCAAATTCCACAGTACAAAATTGCGCAATACCAAATCAGTAAAATTGGCAAAGCACGCAATGCACGAGTGTACCGTCATGACGAGTATGCATTAGTGCAGCATCTATCCGTAAGAAGAATACGTTTCTATTTGAACGACACCAGGATGAAGGTGCACCTGCATCTCCGACGCCTTTCAACGAAGACGACGACGCGACGCACGGTCCCTCGCGTCCGAGGCCTGCGATTTTAATCTGCTCGACTGATTGATTTACACGTTGGTTGGATCGGCTGACGAGCGCCAGGAGAGAGGTCGATCGTATAGGTTTCTACGAGATCGTTACGTAAAAGCCTCGAAGAAGGCACGAGAGCTCTCCGAGAGGTTAAAGGACGCTGCCGAACATCCCGGACGTGGAGCCAGCGCGCGACACACCAACGGTACCCGCCTGACAACGCTTACGCAACGGATTATTGCACGCTCCACGCTAACGAGTCGACCTTTCGCGATCGATCCGGGAATCGATCAAAATTCGACGGCGTTTCGACCCGACATGTAATGGATATGGAAAGGGAAAGTGTACCGGAGATGTTGCATGGAATTTTAAAACGTTCCTTCGTATTCTACCTTCGATTTAACGTGGGATAATGTGATTTCGTTGGAATTGGGGTCTTTTAAGTGGGGTCTTATTATTTTCGAGAGTAGTCATTTCGTGTGCAATCGATGTAATTGAGGGTTCAGGGGAGATATACTCGTACTTACGATACAAATGGAGGAATGGCAGATTCCTCGATTTTCGGATTTGGAAGTTCACAGATTTCCGATTTTCAAGTATTCTAATACCTACATTTTTGAATGTATAGATCCCTTATTTGACAAAAATCAAATTATTAAATTTTCAATTCTCTAATTTTCCAAGTCACCAAATATCCAAATCCTTAATTTCTTGAAATTCCAAAATCCCAAATCTCTAAAGTACCATAGCCTTAATTTCTCGAATCCCTAAATTTCCAGATCTAATCTCCCCAATTCCTGAAGAGCTAGATCACTAATTTCCCAGGTTCCTAAATCTCCAAATTTCCAAATTCCCAATTTCTCAAATCACCAAATTTCCAAATTTCGAAGTCTGTAGTTTTCCAAATCCCTAATTCTCCAAGTCCCTCTATTCTGAAATCTGCAAATTTCCAAATCCTTAATTTTCCAGATCCCCAAATCTCAGAATCCCTGAATCTCCAAGTCCTCCTATTCTGAAGTCTACAAATTTCCAAATCCTTAATTTTACAGATCCTCAAATCTTAGAATCCCTAACTCTCCAAATCCCTAATTCTCCAAGTCCCGCAATTCCGAAATTTCCAAATCCCCAAATCTGTAATTCGCCAAATCCTCAGCTCCCCAAACTTCCAAATTTCTAATCACTCTTCCAAAGAAAAGCCATTCTGACTTGTCGATACACAGGTAAGGTGTCGAGGAAAGCTCGGTGCAAGCAGCAAAACAAAAGGGACATTACATTACCGTCGCCATTCACCTGGCACGAAGCGAAGGATCGCACGAGGCGAGTAACCTTCGATCCTCTCGCATCCTTCACAGCTAGAATCCTCTCCGCGAATCCTGTTTCTCGGTGCTAGGCTCGTTATGCAACGCGATTCTATTCGACGTCGGACCGTTAATTTAATTCGCGCTTTCCACTTAATTAATCCCAATTACTCGCGCGCGACCAGCCTCTAGTTCTTGCTCCTTCGTCCACCTGAATGCACCTTCGATCCGTAAACACCCGGTTTCCTGGCCCCTTTCCTACCTCCGACGAATTAATAACTCCCCTCCATTATTCGCCATCAGCTTAATTAATGGTTCCTGGTTATCGAGGCTTCTCGAAAGCTCTCGCACCTCGTCGCAAACACATTCTTGCAAATTATCGCCGTTCTTCGTCTTCTTCCCTTTTCGGCCAGCCTCGAATTTTAAAGCCACACTTTGCCGTCGTACTTTTACGTCGCACGCGTTATTTAATCGCTCGATCTTCGTTGTAACACGTCCACCACTGTTACGTATGTGTGTTTTTGCACGGTCGTGGACTGATGTTTATGATATCGATTTTTTATCTCCTGTAAATTGCTGGCTTCCTTTGGAATTGCAAATCGAGGTACTGTTCGATCGCCACGAGATAACTTCTGGATACCGAGCTGCGATTGATTAAACTGTAGAGCTCCGTTTAATCGGTACTCATAATTCAAGCTTCGTACATATTTTCGGTACAGCTATTTACGTCAGAATAAGAAAAACTTGCTTCTGTAAATTTCTGGAGCCTGTACACGGTACAGTAATGCTGAATTTATCCTCTTGATTAACGAAGCATACATAGCAAACATGTATATACATCTTCTTCACGTATCTATAAATATATACAAAAGTCGTATATACACGACTGTACATTTTTCTCACTGTTTTACCGTTCTTTTTAGATTTTTCCTTCCGTTTTATTAAATCGATGTAACATAGAATTTATCGCTGCATGTAACTTCAACTGCAGACAGCTGAATATCGGTAACTTTCTGACATGCAGATATCGTGTCCTATCAATGATTTTATACAAAAGTGCTCAGTGAAACGTTTAGTGGTCTAAAAATTCCCCGAGAGCAATATTTTTGTAAAATACAGAAATATAACCTTCTGTCCGCGACTGCACGCATAAAAAGGAGAAGTGTTCAACATGCAAGACGCAGCGATAAATTCGCAAAAAGCGGTATATTTTTGAGATCGTTACAATGTTCATCCCCTTAATTGGGATCGGGTTGTCGCGAACGCGATGTAGCTTCGTTAACGACGCACCGTAATCGCGTAGTTAGGCGGGGAGGGGCGCAGAATTTAACCCCGGGCCGGGGTAAAAATTGCGCGAAATTCCATAGCCTCGCTCGGAAAATTCCGAGGCAATTTCCAGGCTCGGCGCACCGATGTCCGTATTTCTGCGACGCTGCGGGATCCTCTTCCAGCTGAACGCAGCCAGCGCGACCTTATTTAGCGCGCCAGGAATTCCAGCTCCTCTTCTTCCTCGGGGAGGCTCCAGCTTCGGCACCGCGCCAAAGAATTCGCCCGCGAATTCCTCGGAAATTCAGTCTGCCTTCGATCCCCTCGACGCCGCCTCTCCCGACCCATCGTTTAATGGACTTTTGCAGCTTTTTTACTAATTTTATCATATTACCTGCCTTTCTTTCGATAATTATTCTGCTCGCTATAATGCTTGCTTAATACGATAATTAGGGTACAAACGAGCGTGCGGATATCTGAACGCGATTCTTTCGGGCAATTATCTTTCAATGCAGTTTAGCTGTTTAGGTTTAGTTTAAGCAAATTAATGACCATGAGTTATATTACCCAACGAGTTCAGGACAATTCGGGTTCTAGATGGCCTAATAATATTTGCACTGTTATTAATCGTAGTCTTTTGTCGTTTGTCTATAGTGGTATATTAAAATAGCGTGCAGTTTAAATTTTTAAAAATATTAATAAAGTTATAGCATTTTCTAGTACCTTTCCATTTACCATATAAAGTGCTAATCTGTGCTAATATTATTAAAATAGACATTTTTTATTTACACCACTGTGCAACACGAATTTCAACTGTAACATCTGTGATATTTTACAAAATTTTTTACGCACTAATCTCGAAGAAATTGTGCAAGAAATATGACTCTCCTGTTTTCTTCTTCACTACCCCTTCAGTCGAGATACCTCTATTCTTTCCTAACCAAGAAAGTTTACGAGTACTTTGAAGTGGACCCAGAAAGTGTAAGAGCACTTTCCACCCCCTGTAATATCTCTTACGCCACACCTTACATTTACTCGGTGAAAATCAACCCTTACGTCTACGGGATTTCGATTGGAATCGGATGGAGAATTTCGTAGTAAACAATAACAAGTGGTTGGGGCAAAGTAACGCGATCAGGTATCAGCTGACATTTCCTAGTGTCGAGAGAAGGCTGCGGATGGGTTGTAGAGGAATCGAGGCACGTCGCGCCTTTCACTCGGCGCGCGCGACTCGCAGCAGCGTCTTCCACGGACTCTCGCAAAAGGTTACATTTACATGCTGCGACGCGCTCGTCGTCGGCATGTCATTGTCTTCGAGGTTACTGCCATCGGCACGTGCGAGGAGAATGTCGAGTGCTCTTACTAGAGGGTGCCATTGATTGAAAACGAGCACGTGCACTGGTTCGTCTCGTCACGCCGCGCGCATCCCTTTCGAACGACGCTCCAACGTTTATTCCTTATTACTTCCTTATCTTCCTTCACTTACATCCGATAGGTGAAACCTACAGAAACTTCTTTCCTTTGCGACTCTTGCAAATAACATCTTCATAGGCATATCAGAGCAGTTGCAAATTTTATTAGGTCTTTTGGCTTTTTAGAAAATTTCTCAAATATTTTCACATTTCGTTGTTTCAAGTAGTACTTAGGTATTATACAGGTAGCTCAGTTTAATAATATTTAGGTAACTAAACGAACAAATTCTTAACCCTTTACCCTGCAACATCGCGTCACCCTTGTGACGCACTACAGTTCATACTTGATAAACCAGACTCGTATTTGCACCGCAATTTTGGTTTCAGTTCTAATTAAGGATGGTTGAATACAAAACGTGCCTGACTTTTTCACTTTCTTTTTTGTCTTCACATTGTAGCAATAATTAGTCATTTATGCATGACGCACCTAGAAAATTGTAGGCTAAGGGGTTACATGTGATACATTTGTATGAAAATTGAAGCGTCACATATGTCAAATCGAAATAAATATTTTTACACGAAAGATCTAATTGTTTCAGATTCCTGTTCACTCTTCACTGATCTCATTCTTTGTAGCCCTCTTTAGATCTCAGACACTCTTTCAAACAGCACATGTATCCTTACTATAAAAGATATATAATAAATTTTGATATGTAAAGCTACATACAGTATAGCCAAACTCGCAGTGAAAATGATGAAATAAAAATGTTAAAAAGTGATGTTCTCATGGTTCTAAGTACACGTAAGGTACAGTAGGTAAAGTTCGATGTGTGGAAAAGTAAGGTCCATTCGCGAGAAAAGCGAAACACGTAATCGATACTTTTCGCTGTACTTTCACCCCGTGAAAGCTGATCGAAAAACTCGATACGCGTGTCGTGTCCTCTCCTCGTTAGTCTCGGATCTCTAACTCCTATTTCACCGAGTCCGTTCGTCTCCGAGTCGCCGGTACGTTCTTGTAATTATTGCATGGCTATTATTGCTCTTAATTAGCTTAATTGTCGGACGATCCGAGCCGCGAGAGTTCAGGGAGGGCTGAAACTGTTCTAAGGCCGGATGGCACGCGGTTCGCTCGCTGCTTTCGACAGACTGCTTTCACGATTGCACGCCTTTTGTCGGCGTCTCCCGTTGCTGCAATTAATTGGATGGCCAAAGGAACGATAAAAGGAAATGCCATTCCCTTTTCCGGTAGTGAACCGGCCTTTATCTAACGGGCCACCGGTTCGAAACGCGGATCTCGTTTCTACGCCAATAATTAATTCGATCGAGTTCTTTCTTCGCGCTGCAATTGTTATCGCGCGCCGATAACGACGCTCGTGAATCGCCAAGGACGAGAAGGTTGCTCCGCGGCGATAAAGCCAGCATAGATTCGTTTCCGCTCGAACCGTGCTGCTAGCTATGTCGAATTATAGTCGATTACGATCGCTCGCTCGCCGACGCTGCTTCCAATCCCCTGCATTTCACGCGCCGCTGCTCGTAATGAGCCTTTTATTTATTGGTCAACTATTCGTCGGACGATAAATAAGCGCGTCGGTTCCCCTAGGAAGATGAAATTCTCGCCCGTGAACGGTGACCGTGAACGCTAATTTATTGACGGCCGAATAACTCAACGCCAGGGTTTTAACTAAACTGCGTGAAACGTGCTACCATTGTTCCAATGTCTATTCCTAAATAATGAAACATGAACAACTTTTTTTTATTAAATAACACGAAGCATTTCAATCGAATGGTCCCTAAAAGAGGCCCAGAATGGTAGGATTTTAACTAAACTGCGTGAAACGTGCTACCATTGTTTCAATGTCTATTCCTAAATAATAAAACACGAACAACTTTTTTTTTATTAAATAACACGAAGCATTTCAATCGAATTGTCCGTAAAAGAGGTCCAGAATAGTAGAATTTTAACGAAACTGCGAGAAACTTGCAAGTATGCAAATATTGTTTGAATGTTTACCTAAATAATAGGAGATAAGTAATATATTTTTATTTTATAATAAAAAACATTTCAAACAATCAATTGGTCCTAAACGAGGTCCAGAAACACCTAAATATATGAGGATTTAACTTAAAGCATGTTACACTGAAAAAGCGTAGTGATTAAATTTATATCAACTGAAACAATATAGCAAATTTTCAATATTCTACGAACGTAAGCAGAACTTCAATGTTAACAAAATGTTCAGTTCATGTGTGAAACCAGAAAAATTCTCTAATATGTCCTTTCATTGCCAACCTCGCAGCATACTTTCCTACAAGCCAGAACGGTGATGAGTCCTCGACGCAACAATTCCTCGGCCTCTCGTTTCACGAGACATCCACTTTTAGGGCAACGAAAGCGCACAAAGTAAAGGAATGTCTCCGAGCGAAATCACACGAATTACGTGTCCGGTTTCCAGCATTTAAAAAGAACAAAAAGAAGTCCCCACGAAAGTCGCCCGCTTTCCCGCCTTTTTACCGGCAGGAAAATCTGGATTCCTCGAGCCAGTTCTTTTTTCTCATTTCCTGGCTATCATTATCGCGAATTAATAGCGTGTCCTTTCACCGTCAAACTCTTCTCTCTCGTCTTATCGACGCCTCTCGAAACGCGTGCGGACACCGTCAACGGAAGAGAAAGTCGTCCGTGTTCTCCGCTGCTTGATTCTTCCAGCAATTACGCCTGAACTCGTCGCGGCGAACAATCGAGAGGAAACGGAATCATCGGTCGGTCGATTTCTTTCTTGGACACGCGTGGATCGATGAACGCATCCCGTTGTCTATGGATTTCCGACGTTTTCCATGGGGAAAGCACCGTGGCCTCAGGTTACACGCTCGTTTTCGTCCGTGTTTGTACGCGTGCATTCGTCCGACCGAGTTGCTACGGGCGCCGACAACCACAGTTAAATGACTGCAATTAGGCGGACAATCGGTGCAATTAGTGTGGCTGGCGCAACCAGCGTTCGCTTCACGGTAAATATACGCGTCGAAAATATTTTTTCACCCTACCTCTTATTTTTTATACCGGAGTTCTGGTAGTGGATTCTCATATTCTCTACAACCCAAATTACCTATTCCCCCAATTCCTTATTTCCTAAATTCCCAATTCCCGAAACACCTCATTTCCCAAATTCCCAATTCCCCGAATTCTCAATACTCCAAATTCCTAATACACCAAATTCCCAATTCCCCCAATTCCCAATTCCCAATTCCCCCAATTCCCAATTCCCCAAGTTCCCAATTCCCCAAATTCTCGATTTCCCAAATTCCCAATTCCCTAAATTCCCAACTCCCCCAATTCCTAATTCCCCCAATTCCTAATTCCCTAAATTCCCAATTCCCCCAATTCCCAACTCCCCCAATTCCTAATTTCCCCAATTCCTAATTCCCCAAATTCCCAACTCCCCCAATTCCTAATTCCCCCAATTCCTAATTCCCCCAATTCCCAGTTCCCCAAATTCCCAATTCCCCAAATTCTCTATTTCCTAAATTCCCAATTCCCCCAACTCCTCATTCCCCAAATTCCCAATTCCCCAAGTTCCCAATTCCCCAAATTCTCTATTTCCCAAATTCCCAATTCCCCAAATTCCCAACACCCCAAATTCCCCATATCCAAAATTTCCAATTCCCCAAATTCCCTATTCCCCAAAATTCCCAGATCTTCAACTCCCAAAAACTCAACAAGCTAACAGATTAAATAGTTGGTGAAGGTATATTAGAAAATGCGCAGATCGTGCACGCTTTCACGAATCGCGAGTTTATCTTCGGTAATCCGTGGAAATAGTATAAAAAGGAAAATCGAGTGGATGATTAAAATGTAAAATCTAAGATCTAAGGAGTTTACGAAGAATGATAAAAATCGTTTCGAGAAAGATTTCTTGAGGCGCAACAGAGAGTTTCTGCGATTCATTATTAGAAAGCAACCTCGTTACCCGCTATATGAAAATTGTACAATTTCTTTCGCTAACTAATAATCGCTAACAGGCAAACAATTTTGTTTTGCCAGAACTGCTCGTAAAGATACTTGAACCAGATTGAAAATGGGGAGAAACTATCTCGTGCCGACAAAACTAATTAGCGGCATTTTATGCAAATTAAATAGACATAATCAAATTTCAAATTCCTAATCTTGGTGAGTATATCGCTAGATATCTGCTAAATTGAATTTTATGGAACGTTATCGATAACATCGGGAAATTTCTTCAATTTTCTAAATGTAACAAGGCATGAAATCGGAGCGAAAGGAAACGAGTCGCGAAAATAAATGTGTGGAAGTTTATTTTGTTTTAAATTATCTACTTCTAAAAGAACAAAGTATAACGGGGTGATCGTATATACTTATGTAAATTAATTTTTCCCAAAGAGTTGATAAATTTCTAGGTCAATTAGTTATGTACTTGAAAAATTTATAATTCGCAACGAGGTAAGTCTCGACAGATTACTGAGAAAGATGCAGTTATTCCAAGCAAAAGACGTGTTCCACGCTCTACAAATATTTTCAGCAAAAGAAAACAATTTGCTACATTCGTTATTAAAATGAGAAAAATGAGGAAAGTACCTCCACGGAAAGTAAACTTGCTTGTCTAATTCCTAGAGCTCGTCTTATGATGGACATACGTCTACGTTTAACATAGTCCCCATTCATTCGCAGGCACGTGCCAAATAATCGCGCAAATACACCAAAATATTTGCGAACGAACAGAAGTACGAAAACAGCGATAAAGTCGAATGGTTAACAAGCAGACATCCGAAGTTGCACTTGTAACAACTGCGCGTCCTGCCAAATTATCAACGTTACCGAACACGCGTCGCCTCTCGCTTTTTCGCTGCGCGTGCAACAAAACGAAGTCGCCGCGATAAAACTCGTCGCAAGGCTGCTGCGAAACGTGTCCGTGAAAGGAAGAAGAGTACATCAGAAGTGACAGAAGAGGAAACGACAAAAGGACGAGGAAGTGTCTGGGCTCGTTCGGCCGAGTCGCGGTTGGAGAGCTCTCGAGGAAAGGACGAAAAGAAAGGGAAAAGAGAAGCACAGGAAGGGAAAGGAAAGGGCAAGACAGGCCGGACAGTGGCCAGGAGCGGGCAACGTGGCCGTACATGCAGGCGTTCGTCTCGGTTCGTCGACCTCGAGTGGAATGCAAGGCATAACCTACCGTAACACCACCACCACCGTCATCGTGTCACCAAACCGTCCACTCCGCGACTCTGATCGAACCACCTGCGAGACCAACCCTTCTAGATCCGTCGTCGACGAACGCCCTTCCTCCTCTTCGCCCCCCAATGACTCACCTGATCGCACTCCGCTGCACCTGGCAGCGAATCTCGCTTCCTTCGGCGAATATTTTACTTTTCCCGTTCGGAAATTTACAGCTTTGAGAATGTGGAGTTAGGGCTATGGAGATTTGGGGTATGCAGAGATTTGGAAATGTGAGAAGTTGGAGACTTGGAGATTTGGGGCTGTGGGGGATATGGGAACATAGGGATTGAAAATGTGGAGATTCGGACTTTTGAAAATTTGGGGGAGTACAGATTTAGAACTTAGGAGTTTGGTGATGTAGGCAATTGGAGATGTGGAATTCTATGAATGTGGGTATCTGGGAATGTGGGAACCGGGGAATGTAGAGATTTGAGAAAGTAAGGATTTGGACATTTGAGGATTTGGGGGTGTAGGGATTCAGGACTTGGCAATTTGGTGATGTAGAGAATTCGAGATGTGGAAATTTATGAACGTGAGTATTTGAGAATGTGAAAACTGGAGAATGTAGAGATTTGGAAATGTAAAAATTGAGTAATATGAAAATTTTGAAATGTGAAGATTTGTAAACATGGGGAATTAGAAAATATGGGAGAACAAGATTCGCAAACACGAGAATTTAAGAATGTAGGAATTCGTAGATTTGCAAATTTGGGAATGTTTAAATATAGATTTGCGAGAACTTGAGAACACAAGTATTTCGGACCGTGTGAATTTAGAAATCCAGGAATTTAGCAACTCACGAGTATGGAAATAGCAGAATTTATGAATGCGAAAATGAATAAATTTGTAAATATCAATCGAAGAAATGTATTCCTAAATCAGTGACCATATTTTGTTCCCAGATCAGGAACAAAATATTTCAGGATTTAATTCTTCGACAGTACAATTCACCGTTAATTGTCACGTGTGCCGAAGAGGTTCGTGATACATCGTGTTTAACGAAGGCTTTTTAAAAGCGTACAGATGAAATCTCTTACAATTAGTAACCTAGTAACTGTCCCCGTAGAAATTACGGGTAATTATACAGTGTTATATTGACGGGACGGCAACGATTCCCGTTGTGATTGTCCACGGTATATACAGGGTAATAAAACGTACGGCGAGCGGCGAAAAAAAGAACACGCAGTCGAATTACGGAAATTCCACAATGCGAGAACGTGCCACGATCGAGGTGGTCTTATCTGTATAACTGTACCTGTCCACAGCGGTCCGCGATTGCTCACCGCAGCGACTATTAGCGATTCTCCCGTTAGGATAAATACGTGCCAGGCGCCACAGGATCGTAACGATTAACGGACGATTAACCTGACCGGACGCGTGTAACGTTGTTCTACAATTTTCTTCTAAATTCTGCTTACAATCAAAATTCTACTACGTCACATTTCGTTTCCACAAATTTTCTATCGAATCAGAAAATTAATGCTTCTTGTTATAACATTGAGATTACTAGTAATGCGTGGCAATAAAACGCTAGTAACTTCAACGCGTGGAATTCTAATGTGTGGCGATTTGACGTTTGGAATTCTAATGTAATGGCAATCCTACGCGTGGCGATTCAAGGTGTGTAGCGGTTACGCTTGGAATTCTAATGTACGGCGATATAATGAGTGGTAATATAACGCGAGTAATCATAACGCTGGAAACTCTAATATGTGGAAATCCAACGTGTAGTAATGTAACCTGGTAATTGTAATTCTTGGAATTGTAATATATGGCGATCTAACGCGTGGCAATATAACGCGAGTCACCACAACGTTCGAAATTCTAATATGTAGATATCTAACGCGTGGTAATATAACCTGTGCAATTATAATTCTTGGAATTGGAATATATGGCGATATAACGAGTGGCAATATAACGCGAGTAATCATAACACTTGAAATTCTAATATGTGGAACTCTAACGCGTGTAATTGTGTTCCTCTGGAATTGTAATGTATAGCGATATAACGCGTGGCAATATAACGCGAGTAACCGTAACGCTTGTAATTCTAGTGTATAGCGATTTAAAGTGCGGCAGTGCAACTCTAAAGCGTGGAATTCTAATGCACGGCAAACTACCGCGTGGCAATGTAACGCGTATAACTGTAACGCTTGAAATTCTAATGTACAGCGATTTAATGCGCGAGAATACAACACTTGACAGAATGAACGACTAATTCGTTATTCATACGAATTCACGAACACAACTTGATCATTCAATTCTGCAACACCTTGTAGAGCGAACTATTCGAAAAATCGCATGCCTTATCAAGAGATCGCGTCACTATGGTAAATTATTCAAGTAGGTTACTTGACTCGCCTATTAAGGCAACATTCTTTCCTCCAAAAAGGCAAGTAAGCGGACGAGACGGTACACAGTGATTAAAATACGAAAAAAAAAAGAGATAGGTAGTCGTAATATTTAAACGCGTTATCGTTTAATTGAGATCTCGAAGGAAAAAAGAAGCTGCGTTGTTTCGTGTAAGAGATGAATTTTTTCTGATGCATTACGCAACACACGATGCTCCGTTATCATGGGCTGTTTGTAAACAGGATCTGGAATTAGGTGGAACGCCATAACCGAGATACGTAGGATCCGTTGGAGATCCTGTTGAACGATGGGGCCGCAGGTTGTAATCGTGATCCTTCGAGGAGGGTCTTATCTCTATAACTGTACATACCGAGGTTCGCCGAGCCTCGACTATTGTCGATCCACGCGTGCTCCTTCATTTACGTACGTTCGCAAATTCACGGGATTCACCTTCTTAACCGGTAGCCGTCGACTTTTCGCGTCGAGTCGCGTCTAGGATTATGTAAAACGTCTCGCGAAATTGATTATGCATTCAGTGAAACCGTGCGCGAACGAAGAAAGTGTCTTAAGAATGTTGCCTTACAGTTTATCCCATCGATTCTCGCGCCATTGGGCCTCTGTCCTTTAAATTTCAAATTTAGATTCAGTCCTACTATATTGCCGCGAGCTAAATCACCACTAGTTACATATTCCAGTTCGTAATGTTTTCTACATTTTCCAAATCATATTTCCAAATTTGTCAACATGTGGTAACACGACATTCGTCAACGCGCCACACACTTTGTTCACCGCCTGTTCCCAGCACCCACGTGCCTCCACGCTACAACACCGTCCATTATATCGCCTTATCGAACAGATTATACACGTAAACATCGATCAGCACATTCCTCGAAGCTATATAATCGTCAGAAAGTTAAATCCAGCAACGGTACCTGAATTTTTGCACCAACGTTGCAATACAAATCCTAGTTAATCGCGTGTCTAATTGCGAGATCGAAAGAGAAGTTTGAAAGAGCAGCGGGTTACAATGGAGCCTAATGACCGTGGCACTAAGCCAGGTCCATCATCAACTCCTTGAAACGCGTCTCAGGGTTCCAACGACGCGCTGACCGGAAGTCTGCGGGGCAACTCAAATATGCACGTACACACACGCGAACCTTTGAAGTCGTCAACCAAGAGGAACATTAATGGAGACTCGCTTTCACCGTTCGCCCAAGAGAACCGCGTGCTCGTCGTTAGCATCTTCTTCTTCTCCTTCCTCTTCTTCTTCGTTCGGTTAAACCGACACGACCTTTCCGAACCACCTCCTAGTGACCTTTCCAAGGCGAACTCTCTCGCGTGCTTCTCGTTTTCGTTTCAGGAAGAGGCTGCAGGAAGAGGATCCCGCGATAACAACAATTACCGTCGCGATTTCGCCTCCGGTCCCGGTTCCCTTGATAAAATTGTCTTCGAGTTCGCGATCGAAGATACCGGGCTTGTTAACATTTACGATAACAGCGCGTTACATCGCTGCCCGATCCCTGTTGCGTAACCTTATTATTGTTCGCTCGGATTTTTACGAGACTCGATTTACCGTTCGAACCAGACTGCTACCGACGAACGAGTCCTATCGCGAACAAGTGTATGTCAAACCGGTCGAATTTCTGTTATTCCGCGTTCGAGTACGACCTTCTCGATTCTCTGTGATGTAACATCCTCAACGACGCACTTCGGTTACGTGCGATCCGTTGAGTCACTCGCGAAAACCTCTTACGACTTGCTCGTTTTAAAATACAGGTGCACTCGAGCGAAACGTAGTTTTCCGCTCACGTATGCAAACTTTTAAATCGCCAAATTTCTGGATAATTCGCTGATTTACCTGTTTTTTATTCTAAAACATTTAAATTGTTATATTTTTACATTATGTGGCTCAACTTGGAAATTTACAAGCTTTCAACTTTTGTACTTTGCCAAATGTCGAAATCCTCGAATATAACCTCTTTTATAACTTCTCTAATGACTTCGTTTCGCAATCTCTAATTTTCCAATATTTTGACTATTCCAATTTCCTCATTTCATATTGAAATTTTCAGATTCTTGGATTCCTAAACATCAAAACCCTGAATTGAATCCAAGTCCCCAAATACCTTCATCCCCACATCCCTAAATTTCCACATTCCCATATTCCTAAACCCCAACTCGTAAACCCAATATTGTCAAATATAGAGATCTTCAGATTCTTGAACTCCTAAATACCCAAACCCCAAATTGGCTCATTTCAAGTCCCCAAATTCTTCCATCCCCACATCTCCAGATTTCCACATTCCCATATTCCCAAACCCCAACTCGTAAACCCAATATTCTCAAATATAGAGATCTTCAGATTCTAGGACTCCTAAACACCCAAACCCCAAATTGCCTCATTCCAAGTCCCCAAATTCCTTCATCCCCACATCTCTAGATTTCCACATTCCCATATTCCCAAACCCCAACTCCTAAACTCAGTATTCTCAAATATAGAGATCTTCAAATCCTAGGACTCCTAAACATCCAAACCCCAAATTGCCTCATTCCAAGTCCCCAAATCCCTAGATTAACACTCCCATACTCTCAAACCCCAACTCCTAACCCTAACTCCCAAACCCCAAATCTCCAAATTTCTTGAAACAACGATCATCCAATATTTCTATTAGATGAACTCTCGTAGGAAGAGGTGAACTGCGAAGAAGTCGAGGACGATCTGATCCGCGACACGGTACTTTTTTCGCGAAATGGTGTATCTCATTGAGGTGGAATGTAGTCCTGAATCGAGGCATGACTCATCCTGTCATCCGAATCACCTTGGACAGAAACGATTCGAGAACGGCGAGATTCGCGCGCGATCCTTCACATTCCAGGTTAAGATCGCGAACAAGTTGATGACTGTTCACGGGACTCGGTAAAAACGGGAATCGTTAAGAAATTAGTTGGATCACGCCAGCGTAACGCGGTCGCTAGTTGAAAATCAAATTCAACTCGTTCGGCTCGTTACATCTCATTTTTATAGTCTACTGAATGCATTTATCAATTTTTTCTTTTTTTCTTCTAACGCGAATTTCAGCCGCGGTATCAGGGTCTATGAACTCGCTGACGATACATAAAAAGGAAGTACATTCCGAAGAGAACGTAGATCGCATCTGAAAGACTGGAAAAATAATTGCTGTCAAGAAACAAACGTACCATGAGAGTCTAAATTATTTTCTTAATGAATAATTTTAATTGAAACGTTCTCCTTTCCAAACGAGTGGAGCTCGCATTCTGCTCGGTCTGTATCTACGAGTGCATAGAATATATTTTTTTTAAATCAGAGGAACTGAAAATAATCAACGTTCATTCGCGAAACTGCTAATCCGATTTCACAATGTACATATCGCAGAACGATAGATTTTATGGTCGATGTAACTGGAGTCTGAGAAATTATAGAACCTACTTTAGAACTTGTAACATCCAAGATTCTTTATTTCGAATAAAAATTGAGATAACCCACTCTCGCGCGTATCTCACTGCACACATCGCAGCTCCCATTTCGAGCTATCCAGGTCTACTCGTGCACTTACGCCAATAACGATGCTTAAAAAGCGGCAGGAGACTATTGTTCATCGAAGTTCCTTATTTCAGGCTGGAAACCCGGTTAGTTCGCGGAATTTCTTTGTCCAGTCGGCTCGGCAAAGAGGCCACTCTTGGACGAGAAACAAAGTAGCGCAATGACTCTTCGGGAAGCGCACGAATTGGAGTGGACTCGCAACGATGTAATATTGTAAGAGGGTATGGCTCGCACGCGGTCGCTTTGAGAGCCAGGAAGACGCTAGTGAGATCCTATCGGCTGATATTCAATGCGATATAACTCATTCTAGGTATGGACTATCCCGAGTACACCGACACGCTCGCCTGCACCTACACGGCTTATCCGCTCAAGCTCCCGCGACACGCAGCCAATTTCACTTGGAAAACTTCCCTATATCTTTTGTTATCTCGCCAATTTCTTATTTCACCAATCTTCCTGCCGTAAACGATTGTACGCTTGATATTACCGCGCGTCCGTCTTCCCGCAGATCACTGTAGTCGATATTACCAGCCAACGAGGTTAATGGCAGCATTAAACACTCGTTTATTTACCCGTGATGCATTTCAAATATTTAATAGCGACTGATTGCTTTTATACAATGAGAGCTCCTAGTTTATCGACTCTGATGCGTACCTTTTAACGGCCCGTTAGTGACCTGTTTATTTAATCCCGTACTAAATGGTCTATTGATCAGACGTGTGAAGTTTCAAGTATTTTATTTTCTGTTTGATTGTACTTATGTTGAGATGCTCGTTAAATATGGCACAGGTCTTAAGAAGGTATTTTATTACTCGTATACATATGTAGATCTAAAGTCCATTCCATATAAAAATGTATAAGTCCGCAATTATTTGTCAAAATCAGAAAACGTGCAATTAACGGTGAAATAACAAGGAGACATAAATTTTCGTTTGTACAATTCCAAAGAATCAGATGAAATTTTTCAATAATAATTATTTTGTATTTTCTCAATATTGTAACTCAAAATTGATTTACATACAACCTTAAAGAGATCAACATAATACCTAATCTAAAAATCTTGACATGTTAATAAAGAAGTACTTTCAAACGATCATCTTATATCCGATAACAGCATCATTTATCTTACACGTATGTCAATTTACCAAAAAAAAAAAGGATGAAACGTCAGAAACGTCTAGGCGGACTGCATTAAACGAAACGGTTCATTGCAATCGACCTCTCGGAACTTCCTGTAAAATCGAGTTAACGGTTATCGGTTGTATCGCCTCCTTTTAAGTAGCTTCCCTCGAATGTAATCCGTTAGTGGCCCAAATAAGTGTCATTCGCGAGTCGCGCACCGATATGAATTAATTAAAACTCGTTGATGTCGGTCGGCAGAATCGATCGTCGACAGTGCTTTCGAGCCCGTGTCGTCTCTTTTTCTCTACCGTTACTCGATCCAAATTAATCCCGACCGATCCGACTGCTGCTGGGCTCAATTAACACTCGATATTTCAATTATTCGTCCTCCGAGGACCACCTTCCTCTCTTTCTTGCAGTCGTTCGCTTAATTGGACGAGCTTCAACCTCGACCCACTAACGATCTCCCCTTTTCATTCCTGTTTCATCGCAAATTAATTTGCTGCGAATAATTAAATAAAACTTCCATTCTTTTTTAACTGTTATATCTGCGCTGAATTTCATTTCGAGTACTAGTTATTGGCTGATCAGGTACGATGAATTTTTTATGTTTGCAAAGGAATAAGTGCGGGTTGCAGTTTGAAGCGTTGTAATTCGCACCGTAACTCATTGCATTGTGATTGAAAGAGTTGTGATTTCCCGCATTTCGACGCATTATACTTTGACGCGCTGTAGATCGAAGCGCAGCAATTCAACTCAACACGTTGAAATTCGGCGCGCTATAGTTCGACGCGTAGTAAGTCGACACGTTACAATTCGGCGCACTGTGACTCGGCGCGTAGTAACTCGACGCGTAATAATTCGACGCGTAATAACTCTACGCGTAATAACTCGACGCGTAATAACTCGACGCGTAATAACTCGACGCGTAATAATTCGACGCGTAGTAACTCGACGCGTAATAACTCGACGCGTAATAATTCGACGCGTAATAACTCGACGCGTAATAATTCGACGTGTAATAACTCGACGCGTAATAACTCGACGCGTGGTAACTCGACGCGTGTATAACTCGATCCGTAGTAATTCGGCGCGTAGTAACTCGACGCGTTACAATTCGGCGCGCTGTAATTCGACGCGTATTAATTTCAAGCGTTGTGATTCGACGCTTGGTAGTTCTAAGCGCTGTAAATCGACGAGTGGTGATCGCAAGCGCTGTGATTCGACACATAATAATTGAAAGCGCTCTGATTCAACATACTATATTACAATACATCGTAATTTAACTCAGTATATTTCAACACGCCGAAAGTACCTGCGCTGTATTCCGAAGCGTCGTGAGTCCACGCGCCATAACTCAGCGCACCATGATTATGCGCATTCTGAAATGAAACGCAATGAATCGCATGGTGATTCGGCGCGTAGCATCTCGACGCGAAAGTTCCCCGTTCTATTTCCGTGGTGGGCAGCACACGCGTACACGACCACCTGTCCACTCGTCAAACGCCGTAAGGACAGGTGATCAGATAAGAGTTGGACGCGTGTGCTCGTCATTAGCAAAGGACTCCGTTGGCGAAGTCGAGCGACGGTGAGTGGACGAAACGAAGGAACGGCGAGGCGGAAAGAAATCGACCGCTTCGGAAAGCCTCGATAAATCGCGAAGGTGCAGCGAGGCACGTGGCTTGCGAAACCGCACCCCGGCACTACGTGAGCCGATACTTTGTTTTACAAGGAATGTCGTGAAATGGCGTTTGACGACTAAATGGACCGACCCGTTGCGTCACGTTCGATTGAAATATCGATTCCGTGGACCCCTTTTCTCGGTATCTAACTTCCAAGCGGTTCAGCGAATCGAGCTGCAAATTGAGCAGGTGACTGTCGGTACGCTGTTCAATGGATACGTTATTGCTCGTTTTATTTGGAGAAAAAGTTGCGATCGCTGAACTGCGTTTAGAGTCGACTAAGCTGCATACAAATATTTGCTCTGCTATACACTCGACAAAGAATACGGTAGCGTTCGTGATTCTATTAGCAGATACTTGTTATCGAGACCATTTGTATCGCGGCTTCTATGAACTGTCCAGTAAATAACTGATACCAATATGAAGATATAAACATGAGATACTGCTGCCATTGCGAGGAGCTGGAAATTGGATCAAAGCAACGTCCATATCTTTGCATACACCAGTTTATCATTTGGCTAATTAGGAAAATTATTGAGGAAACTGTCGAGGAAGGTTGACTTACTGTATCCAAGGTAATCATCTTCTCAACCCTTAACGGCACATATTTGTATCTTATGAAGATACGAAGAGAACAACGATCTAGCACTTGAACTTATATGTTGTCCCAACTCGAGTAATATAAATGGAATATAAAAGTGACGCAATACAGATTTCAATTACTCCGATTTTGAAAGAGAAATTGTAGATTTTCGAGCCGCGAAGGTGACTATCCATCAGTGCCTACGAGTGCACACCGGTTGCATATCAATAAGCCCTGATCCGGCCAAGAAATGATTAATAACAGAAAAATGATGAAAAACGAACGATCCAAACGTCCCAGTTAGTTGATTAAATTAAGTGTCCCAGTTTGAGCAGCTGGTTACCGAAACGGGCCTTTCCATTCGCGTCGACGGGGATCCTTCCATAAGAGACCGCGAAATTAATTATCGGCTCGCGAACGTTCTCAGCTCGAGCCACGGCCGTTGATGTTGCCTCAGGGCCGTGTTGCAGCTGGTATCGGCCGAGGGCGACGGTGACGAAAGTGAATTTTAAAATCGAGGTCTCCGGCTCGTGCCGAGGAGGACGTCGACCTTAATTTGCTCCCCTAACGACTCGATTGTCTGCCTACCTTCTTCCATCGCGAATGCCAGAACGTTCTCCGTGCAACGCGATTCTTTTTCTCTTTTCTTTCCTTTTTCCTCTCTTTCCGTCGGTTCTCACGGTACTCCTCGCACACGATTTCACAAATTGACCAACGGCGAGATTGCGATTCGTGAAGGAGCAACATCACGCCCGAGCGACGGATTAAATCGATCCTGTTATCAAAATTATTAGATCTCCGTACGATCGACAGGTTTCCACGATGCAAAATCGCGTTGCGATGCCTCTCTTCTTCCCTTCGTGCATCGCGAACTTTGTGTTTCTCCATTTTAAATCGTCCGAACGTTCAATTACCGGTTTCCTTTCTTCTCCCGGGCAACGTTTAACGTTCAAACGACCCGGTCGGGCCTGTAATCGTCAACACTTTATCCTCGAAATTACACTTTGTAATCTCTCGCGTACACGATCAGCCCGATGCATCGATACACCTTCGGAGTAATTGATAGCGACCATTCGAACGTGATTCGTGTGCAGATGCGCTTTGCGTGGAATTATGTTGTTAACGGCGACGGAAACTGTTTGATTCGTTTTATCGAGTTCTACCTATTTTATGCATCGGCCACTTTGCTCGGAGAATCAATTATTATTTAATGCCAACTTGAACGAACTACAACATAATTGTCGAAGGCAACTTGCACGACGAAACAAAACGATCGAGAGCAAGTTCAGTCTGATGAATCCCTTCGATCGTTATTCAATTATAGTCGCAATGCATTATCATTCAATTCCGTTTATAAACACTTTCCATACTTTGTTGCAGCAACGTTTCGATTAATCGTTTTCCCTCTGAAACGACTCAGAAATGAACGGTGGAACATGTGGATAAAATTGGCGGGAAAGAGGGACACGGATTTCAATTATTCGACTAGTATCATTTTCTAGTTGTGATGTATTATACGAATGTTCATCGCGCGACTCGAGGACCCGTACTCTCATCGTCGAAGCTTCATTAATCACATCACAAATGTAATTTCCATACCCGGTTCAAAGCGTGATTGATTGCCAACGTGGCAGAAAAATCCGTATTAGCGAGTTCAGCGGCTCATTAACTTCCCGCGAAAAATCAGCTGCCCTAATCGTGCTAATAATAATCAGAATGAGAAGGATTCGATTTGCGTGGACTGGCAGGTGTTCGATATTCAGTAATTAGATCGAGTTATCGAGGAAAATCTGTATGGTCGGTATCTTGCAAGCGATTGGACACGAAACGAGAAGCGAAACTAATAGAAATTAAAGCGGAGAAAAGTGGCGTAGATAATTGTTTGTGTACTGTCAATTTTTAGATATTAAATTATGAACGCGTGAATAGAAATGTTCAACAAGGTGAACGGTTAATTTACTAGTTAGTTACTGTAACGCTGATTACCGTACAAGGTTTTATTTCCTGCACGTGAAAAGTGAAAAGAGAAGTTTCGACGCGAGATAATATTGCTTCTGCTCATAAAATTGATTTTTATTCCCGGACAAAGGGTTATAAAGTATTATCTGAAAATGCTGTTATCAAGAAACGAGTAGTAAAGAGATTGTTTCAACGCGAACTAGTAAAAATCTTGCAGTATCTATAATCCTTCTATTGTAGATACCAAGATACCTTGGAATTCTATTCTTTCTCTTATCAACTATCATACGTTATCACTGTACGGCTACATTATTTCTATTCCACGTTTTGTATCTCAATTCCACCTTCACTTTATTGGACTCGTTTTAAAAGGTGTTTGAAATTGATCCGAATCACGGAAGAGAGTGAAACTTCCAAGAGGAAGATATATATTTCGACGAAGTTTACACGTGAGATTGGAATTTGAAAATTGAACTTTCGAACAGAATTCGTGCGGTTGGTGAAATTTTTTGCAGATGCATTAAACGTGTTTTCTGGAAACGTATCAAAAGCGAACCGAAGCCGCACCGGCAAAGAGATAAGATCGGATCGTACGCCATTCACCACGGAGGCAATCCTCTGCCCTGTTACGAAGGTTTTCTTCGCGTACTCTTCCGGGTCTTCTTGCCACTTCTCCCGGCTCGGATTACCGATCGAACTAGTCACCGAGTACCGTGAGCGACGGCATCGTGTCGTATTAACGAAGAGGTTGCTTTTTGCCGAGAGAAATCCGACGTTCGATTGTGCAACGAAATTTCTGTTCTCCGCCGAATGGCATCGAGACTGACGCCCGCGGGCATCTCGGTACAAGAAACGCTTAGAAAATTAACTTCTCTAAATTTCTATTGGAAATCAATTCCGATAGATTACCGTAAAAATTGATTACGTTCTCCCGCTGATCAGTCGAAGTCTGCAACTTTCGCTGGCGATTTCATACTATTTGCTAACGATTTGACCGATACTAGTTACTCTTGCTAACTAGTTACTCTTTATGCTAATAACTTGCTCTGAACTCGAAGTGCTATCAACTCGGTGCACTTGACAAGCTAACAGCTCGGTTAATTATTTTACACGCTAACTTCGATGCATTAATCTCGCACTAACAATTCAAGGCTACAACCCGACACGCTACCGACTCGATGCAGCTTGACACGCTAATTGCTCGATGCGTTAATTACTCCTCACGCTAACAACTCAACGCTTCGAACTGGACTACCAGCTTGACTTGCTAAGAACTCGTTGCCTTTACACGCCAACTTGACACTCTTGATATGCTAACTACTTGACGTGTCAACGAATCAATGCTTGCACCTGGACACAGTTATGACTCAACATTCCCAATTAAACACACAAACAGCTCGATATACTTCAAATCTGATGCTCCTAATTCGATAAGCAAAGTAACATTTCCATATCAACGTCCTTGTGTACTCGTCACGAGAACTGTGGGTATACAAGGATATGCGAGGTATGATCACTGTAACCAATTCATTATGCTTTCTGCATAATCGCATTTCTTCCGATATCCTCCAGAATATAAGGTCTGAATGCAGACATGCTAATGATGGAACGTTCCTAATTCACCATTAACTCGAAGTTACACAAAATGCTTGCGATACGGTATTACGTGTTAGACCAGAGAAAGGTTATTTCATTCATTGGATTTCTGTTCGGCGTTTCCGGCTCGAGAGGTCACGCATCGAGACGAGGAAAAGCGCGACGGGGACATTTCTGCGAGGAAAAATATCAGTAACCACAAGTGGTTACCCACCGAGGAGTGCGCAAATTGAATGAGCGCTTTCGTAGACTCGGTAAAAATGATCGAAAGAGTTTGGTCGCTGGAAGACATCGCGTGAAAGTTTACGACTTGCCGGCTGTCAAAGCTTTCTCTAACTTATTTCTCAACACCTTGTTATCGCGGTCGGGGGATACAAGGTGTACCGTGTTTCGCTGCTTGTAAGTGCATACATTATTCAGATACCGACATGGGACTAAATAAAATTCCTAATAATTACAACGTGTACGAGACGATCTCGAGCGAAACGATTTCTCGCGAGACCGCGCCACGAAAACCGCGTAAATAATTTGTTTACGCGCGGCTCGTTTATTATTTGAAATCCGCGACAATGGCGGACCATCGGTTGTACGGCAACACGCTGAAATTAAAATGCAAATCGCGATTGTTCTCGGCTAAAGAGCGCAGGAATATGCATTTGGTGTACGGTTTTTGTCATGGAAATGGAGTAGTTGCGACACAGAGTTCCAGCCGAGATTTCCTAATAAAAGAACGACGAGCTCTTTGTTTATTGAACTAGGAACTGATGTCAAACATGAATTTCGAATGGAGATCAGCGATTGTTTCCCCACGATTTTTCATACGAGTTCCTTACAATGTGCGTAGTTATGCACGATGTTTTTTTCAAAAAAATGTACGAGCTCCCAGATAGAACGCAGAATAACAGATACGGAAATAAGTCGACGTTTCACCGAAATACGTGACATTTTCATAGAATACGTTTCATCTGGAAACGCTTCGTATTCGCGGCAGCGCGTTGTTAGGAGAACGAACAAAATCGAATTCTCGCCTCGTTCGAACGCGAGGAATTTTAATACCGCGCCACGACAAAACGTCGCGGAAAGCGATACCTCGTCGTCGTCGTCGTTGTTCGATTCGTTGCTCGGTCTCTTTCTTTTCACGATCGAATTACCGCGGATCAGATTCGATATTTCATACGCGTCGCGATATTTCATACGCGTTCGCCACGTTTTTACTATACCTTGCGACCAGGGAATGGCGTCCGACATCTTTGATCGTCTCAACGCATCGTTTCTTTCTTTATAAATTCACGTTTCATCCTTTTGACGGGGAGCAAATTTTATGCGGTTTCTTTCCACTTGAATCACGGTATGAAGTATGGAGATGTTTCTGAATTTATGTACCTTTGATATTTTCTTAAATTTGTCTGGAACTCCCAGTTTCATGTAAATTCTCTTTTCAGTCAATTACTTTGCTTAACTGAATTATTTTGTCAATTGTAAGTCAAATTGATTAACAACAATTCATAGGTCATGACAAATCTAGTTAATTAATAAAATTGCACGAATCAAAATAATACAGTGAATACATTCATAAATCCCTACATACCAATTAAATAAGATTAACAAATTGATAAATCATTGTGAGTATAATTAATCACTCAAAATAAGCAAATTCATGCAGAATTATAAGGCTGATTAATCGAATTATTAGACCGAGTGATAATGACGAATAACAATAAAAATTGCTACATTAATAAATCATTATAAATCAGGCTAATGAACAAAATGAGAAACCAACGTGTCCTCACAAACTAATTTAATAAAATTAACAAACCTCTATATGTATACCTCTGTATAAGCCATCGCAAAAACGATCAGAGGATAAAAGATCGACGTTGCAACAACAAGTGTACCGAGTGGTAAACTAGAACGGATAAAGCAAGTTTCCGATAATTTAGTTTAATGGAATGCAAATGACCGAAAAGTATTGAAAGTTTCGCGGTGAAAGGTGGACAAAGGGAAGGAAAGGCGAGAGAGAAGGATGACGAGGAGGGAAAAGATAGGCGAACTCTATTCATAGAACAATAGGCGGCATCGAGGTACCAGACGATGAAGTCACGACACACTCGTGTTCCAACATTGTGGGCATTTTGCCGTGGCCAAATAGCGGCGCTTTAACGTGCCAACAACGTTTACACCAGCTGTTGTCCCGCATCGAGAACTCGACGCGATTCCAGTCGAACCGAACGCTCGGCCAAACGCGACACCGCTCGCTGGAAAATAGAAACCTCGTGGAAACAGACCGTGTCCCCCGTAATTTTCGTTCGAACATCTATACTCTCGATAGTTTTACGTGCATGCACCGTACTTTCCATCTCGCGGAGTTATGCTTCATTTAACCTTTCAAAACTGACCTACCTGAATTTAATGACGCGTATGTAGAATGTTGCGTTTTTACCTACGCGAACCGCTTTTACCGTAATAAGGTAACGAAATTTGAAAAATATCTTAAGAGATATCCGTTCGAAAACTTTTGCAAGTTGTTGAAATTTTACCTGCGTTAAAACAGACAATCGGTTACAAATTAAATTGACCAAATTTATCAACACATAGATAATTATCGGTGGTAATTATTGCTTATAATATAGCTTAATCGAAAGGTTGTAGCGATGATGCTATAGTTCAAGAGCCATCGGAATATTTTTAGATGGCGTAGAGTCGATAAAATGGAGTAATGTTTAATGTATCGGGTGATGTTTAATGTATTATAGAATCGATCTATGGTGGATCGGCGATTCGAGTAATCCCATTGTCTGCAGGGGCACACGACCCGTAGCACGAAGACGAGAAGCCGTGTAGATGAATAAAGCCCCCATAATTGGCTCAAACAACGCTCGACATTTTCACTTTACGGAGATCGTTGCCCTGATAATCACCACCCTCGACGGTCCTACAAATCTCTGACAACGAACGCGACACCATGGAAACACCATATTCCCCCGTTTCTCTAAGTTAGTTATCCAATCTAGTTAGTTATTCAATCTTAGAAGCGGTTAGTTATCCAATCTGAGGAATAGTTAGTTATCCTATCTAAGAAGCAGTTATCCAATCTACGAAGTAGTTAGTTATCCAATCTTAGAACGGTCTGAGTAATTATCTTTTTCTTCCAGTCGGAGAAATTTGTAATCGTATTTGTTTGCTAAATAAAGTGGAATTTATCTTAAACATATATTAGAATTTAACGTAATAGGAAAAGTTACTTTTAGCTAGGAGGTTCAGGGTCCACAAACTAAACGTGGTAAGGAGACAGGCGATACAATAAAGGGGTGTTATCATCCACAGTAATGTTTAAGAACTGTACAAACTGTTTCGAGTCCCAAAAGTTGAAATTTCTTTCGGAACGCTTCGACGTAACAGGTTCTACGAAGCTCGACCCACAGAATTGATTCCACCAACGCCGGTCACATTCATATCGAGAAGGTTAATTATAAATTGCAAGCGAGAGAGAAACGGGTTACGGATTCGCTTAAACGTCACGTTCGAAGGCCTAATTAAGGCGGCGAGGCTATCTTCGTGAGAAACGATCAACGTCGCGCATAGTTACGTTAATCGAGCAAAAATTCGTGTTAATCGCGTCGTGGAAAGTTGATTACGCGCGTGGGATATCTGTTCGTCGACCCACGTCGTCGAGAAGTGGAGCACGAGCGACTCGATAGTGTCACGGGTTAAATAATGGCGCTAATCGTGGCGATCCCGGCTGCCTATCAATCGTCTTAACGCGCCTGTAAAAGGCTGCTCGTAAACTTATCTCGACGATCCGTACAACTTGAACACGTTATGCTCGAGATATTCAAACTGCTTGTCGATTAACGTGGCAACGATAACTGCCGATACGAACATCCTTATAAGAGCATTTCGACCATGCACGCGTTCGCAACTACTCCTCGGAGAACCACTCTTTGGGGAAACTTTAGGTTACAACAAAATCTGCTTGGTTATCTGCTTTCGTTTATGCACTTTACGTGGAAGCTCTTCATATTTTTCATCTAGACTTCTTTCACATTTTTTTATGCATGTTTCGCCAAGCTGCATCTAGGGTGTATGAACAATGTAGATCTGAAGCAACCTGGACTGAGAAAATGTAGATCGAAGGTAATAGGCTTGGAGAAGTAACCTACACTTAAAAAGGAGCGTAGATCTAAAATAACCTACACTTAATACAACGGTAGATCTAAGGTAACCTACACTTAATGAAACTGTAGATCTGAGGCAACCTCAAACGTGGATCTAATATAACGCAGTCTTAAAACTAAATCTGGACAGAACGAAGATGTAAAATATCCTAAAATTTTAGGAAAAACCGGGAAGGAACATAGATGTAAGGTCTACAGTCGTGTGCAGTAATCTACAGATCACAAGTACGGTGCACGTTAATGAGCATTCGTTTATATAATAAACGAAATAAATGATCGAGGGATCATTTGGTGGAAAAGGAGGTGCAGTTTATAAGAGTGGAACAGTAAGTACGTGGTTGCAATCAAAACTGCTTTCTCTCGTGGCCAAAGGTTGGCATTACTGACCCGAGAGGCGCGTTCCAAAGATTGATTGCTTTATCGATAATTAGCTTAGCACGACCAACGTGCCAGACCTTTGTTTCGTTTTCTGACCCTACACCGCCTTTATTGGACTCCTGTGACTCCGGGGAATTCTGATTGCGGCAATATTCTCCGGTACGAATGAGAAAGCCCTTCTCACGAATTTCATCGACGAGGCACCAAAGTCTGCATGGCCGTTCATCGATAGGAGAGTAGCCGGTTTCTAGGCTACGTCGAACGAGTTCTGATGATGGAAGCGAAACGGGGACCGGATAATCTCGTAAATGGTCTCTTACCAAACGGGGAAGATCACTGCTGGTTATGGAAAATTCAGCGAAAACTGATCCATCTTCTCCGGTTGTACAGGAATTTATGAAGAGATAGAGAGTTGCTCGGGAAACTGATTAGCCTTGCATGCACGTAAACTTGCATTACAGAAATAGTAGATCTTTATACGAAAGATCTACTGAGTGATACGAATGTATTATCTGAAATACTGAAATCGTCAGAAGTCTAAATCTTGATAAATGTGAAATTTGCAAAGTCGAAATTTTCGAAAGTGTACTAAGCAAGTACGGTAAGATGATTAAACGGTTGGTCGGTGTGCAGCGTAGCAAGGGTGCATTTGAATGTGTCGCACGTTCTCGGGTGGCGACTCGACGAGGAGCGTAAAAATAAAGAGGAGAAAAAAGAAAGAAGAGAGAAAGGAACGACGCGTGCAAGAAGGGCCGGTTGGAGGCTTTAAGAAGCTGCTCACAAAGGGAGCAGGTAAAAAAAGAAGCGACGACGTGCGTACGGAGCATAACTCGCGAATAATGCGCCGTTTTATATGGGCGTACGTGAGTGAGCCATAAGCAAATGCATTTTACAGCGACGAGACTTAAGCCGTACTCGCATGTGCAACGCGATCCACGTTCTATCGGGCCAACGAGACTCGTCGTTACCGTAGCAACGTGCTCGTTAACCCGTTAACCAGGAAATAATCTAATCAAAAACGATCCTGCTTCGTGTAACTCCTCGTCCGTCATCAAATCTTTGTAACGAGTTAACTCGTCTCGACTCGCGCACGAACCTAATAACGAGTTAATTCGTCATTCTCGGCCGGGAGATTAATGATTTCCACCCTATAAAGCATGCTTCGGGTGTGCGATATTCGAACATTTCTATGAGCAATTCTAACGAAATGGGAATCTATGCTGTGTAGTTTGCGTGCAAACTAAATTTCTGGATATCTGTATTATTTCTTAGACTCATAGATTCTTAGATCCAGAGATACCTAGATATCTAGATACCTAGATCCATAGGTTGCTAGATCTCTACAACCCTAGATTCACAGACGCCTAGATTCTTACGTCTCTAGATTCATAGATACCTGGATCCGTAGTTAGCTAGATCTCTACACCCCTAGATTCATAGATGCCTAAATACCTAGGTAGCTAGGTAGATTTTTAGATATCTACATCCCTCGACCTCTAGATCCGTAGATTCCTAGATACCTGCAACCCTCAATCCCTAGATCTGTAGTTAGCTAGATACGTATATTCCTGGATACCTAGATGCTGCAACCCCTAGATCTCTGGATACCTATATGACACAGATACCTAGATCAGTAGATCTATACATCCCTAGATGCCTAGACCACTGATACATAAATATGCACATATACACACCTATATTTCCCGATTCCAAGATACTCAGGTCCCAATATCGCTAAGATCCCAATATCCTTAAACCACTAGACCCCTAACACCGCAAGATCCCTAGAACTCCACACTGTGGTCCCAATGTCCCGACCAAATAAACTGATTGCCAAAACTGGCGTCCAGAAAAAGCATACGTGGCAGTAATGTTTTGTGAAAATAAACAGGAACGAAAAGAAGCAGAAGAAGGAAGAGAAAAAGAAAAATAAGAGGAGGAGGAAGAGGACAAGGCACGCCCATTATGATGCAAATTAGCGTTATTCGTGGAATTCAGCTGGTGATCGGCCTCGATTTTTTCCGCGCGTCGCAGGTTCATTAGAGTGTGCCAATTTCTTCGCGTTTGCCCGGCGTTTCTCGCTCCGTGTCTGGGAAAATATGTTGCGCGAGCGAATTCCCTTCTGCACGGATCCAGGCCGGTCTCGATCGCGAGAACAAATTAAGCCGGTTGTGTGCACGCGCGTTAATTGGACAATCGAACGGGGACATGGCGTAACGCGAGCGAATTGAAACCCGATCGCGATGTTCGTCGTGTTCGACACGCTCGGATCGATCCGTGACACTCTCCCTTTGAATCCGCGTGAAACACGCACAATGGACGGACCATTGTACATAACACGATCCATTGTATGATGTGACCGGCGAAATTCAACGACGACCCCAGGCGAGTGTAACCCAGATCGAGAATAGACGAAACCGAAATGACTTAGGCTTGATTTAGATTCGACTTTGCACGGTCCGCGTGTAACGTACCTTTGCTTTAATGTATCCCAAACTCGACACCATGTAAGATTAATAGATCCTACGCTTGTTTGGTCCGAGTTAATCATAGCACTGTCTGAGTTCATTATAATGTACGGCTAATGTAAGCTGGCGAAACGAGCATTTAAGGATCTATTGGACCTACTTTCAAATGTGGTCGCTGAAGATTTGGGGAGTTCTTTGTGGATGAAAATTTGGGAAACTGTTCTTCGTGAATCGTCATAAAATGTCTCATATGAGTTCACATAAGATAGATTCATTCAGTCGATACATTACTCTCTGAATATTCCTTTAACCCTTTGCACTGCTTCATTTATGAAATAGATCAAGAAAGGGGTTCTTAATAAAATGTATCGCAACAGTGCAGTGTATGACTAATATATTTTTCATTTATTATAAGTAGTAAATCAATGAAAATATATATATTCAACCAATCTATTAGAATTGTGATGTCGAGCCACACTGGACAGGGAAGTGCAAAGGGTTCATACACGATTCAGTCTAATTCTACGATCTTACAATTTAACTCTCTAATTCTAAGATCGTATAACTTAATCTTCTTGTAGTTAACAGTAACTGTAATGAAACGAAGTAAAATACACAGGGTAAACTCTCTATAGACTCTCTAAACTGTAGGATCTCCCTACATGTTATTCCCAGATTCTGAATTGTCCATAAGCAAAAGGAAATTCCTGCCGATACAACCTTTGGCAAAGGAATCCTCCGGAGCACATAACCGAAGTAAATTGCAATTTAAACATAATATTCTAAATATAACACCGTTTGTGTCGAATGAAGCGCGCATAAAATCCACTATACTTCGATTTATCACCATGGTTGAGCAATACATCTTGGACGCAGCCTACAAGATAGCCTAAACCGAAGGCAACGTGGAATTACCGCGTTCGCTAACAAGCGTCTATTACAGCCCGGGGTCGTTAATGGTGCATGCTTAATAAAACATAAATTCTGTTATGGCAACGGAGTATGCCTCACGTGGGACGAGGCGAGCCGACAAAAGGAAAGTGCTCGTTCTTTCTTCACCTGATAACACTGTTTTCCTCCATTACAAACAGTCGGGCTAACAACGAGGTATGCTCGCTTACGTAATCGAACGCGTATATTTGTGTACGGTGTGTACGTTCGCGTACGTCGATTGTGCAACGAGGTGTACTTAACAAAGCGATGTTTCCCGAAAGGAACACACGCTCGACAACGTCGGCGTTCCTCGTTACGGTTATTGTTTAAAGATCGCCGAAGACACGGATACGAACCACCGAGAATCGCTTGACAAACGTTGACACGTTGTCAAAGATTCTGCCCGTACACGCAACTTGCCGTGCTGATTTAGCAGGAAATTCTCTTTCGGTGCAGTGTCATCATCGTTACGCAACCGATCGTCGGTGAACCGGAGGTGTGAATCGGTGTACGGATCGATTACCAAGCGTTTCTTCGTAAACGACCGTGTTGATCTCGTTTTCCGACCAACAAACTGTCGTAACCACGCGTATCCGTGCTTTTCCTTATTGCGACGAATTCGAATCTCCTTAGCGAACTCTCGGAGCCAATTACGGCGCTGTGGGGCAATCAAACTCGTGACACAAATCATCCTCGGCTTAAAATTTACTTTCTATTTCTATGATTTTACATAACCGTATACAGAACGAATCGTGTCGTAAAAATTCATGTAACTTATATTAAATTCTCGTTAAAAGAGGTCGCGTTTATGGACAGATCGATAAAAGATCAGCGTCGAGAGGATCCGCTCGCGAATCGAGCCATTGTCGTTTCGGGCCGAAACTATCGTCGAAATTACACGGAGCTGGATGCGAACCCGTAAATCTCGGCCGTTTCACCGCGAGACGCCGGAGAAAGTGAATAATTAGAAGGCGCCTGAAGGCCTTAAAGGCCTTTAAAGACTAAGCGACGGGACGAGCAGAGTGCGTAACAGCCGTCGATGCACGCAGCCGACTCCTTAATTAAGTGGACCTTGTTAATTCATGCGTATCGCGGCGGAGCTACACGATTTTCTCTCCGTTTGCCCTCTTTGGCAACGGGACGCCAGCCCCTCTTCTACGCGTATCCCGATTTATGTAGGTCCTTCGTTATTATGCCGAGACCGTGCACACTTTTCGCTCATCCTAATTTACAACTCCCTCCGTCGATTGTTCGACTTAGCCGTTCCACTACATTATCGACTGTGCTACCAGTCTTTTTATTTTTTAATGAAATTCGACTTTGCGAAATTTGAAAGTTTCTTTGCTTTTCGATGTCTACATTTTCACTCACCATGTTTGGAAAGCTTCAAGGGTTCCATGGAAAATGAATTTATTCTACAATTTTACAGCGCATCCAATTATTTAGTATATTGGCCGTTTAACTGCACTATCCACTTGGCTAACAAATTTACAGCCTTTTTATTTTTAATAAAATTCAGTTTTGTGAAATTTGAACTTTACAATGAAATTTAAAAGATCCTGCTTTGCATTTTGATGTGTGCATTTTCATGTTTTGAAAGTTTCAAGAGTTCCACGGAAAATGAATTTGTTCTACAATTTTCGTTCACTCTTATGCTCCTAATATATTGCTCGTTAAACTAATTGTACAACATATTGGCCGTTTAACTGTGCGTTATCGACTTTGATAAAAACTTCAATTTGTTATTTTGCAACAAAATTCTATTCTTCTTTCGAAAATGTTCAATTTTCTTGATACAGTGTAATTTCGCAACAGTGTAAAAATCGCAAACTTCGCAAAAAAGCAACAGGTATTAATAATAGAAATTGTATTTCCTTGTACAGAAATTGTCCATGTTTCTACAATTGACTTTGCATGTCGACGTCAACACTTTCATCCGGCTGCGCGTTCTGAAAGTTTCAACAGTTCCAGGGAAACAGTAACGACATCGACTAGCAACCGGAAGCAATGTATGCTCATTCTTCGGGAAACGGAGAAAAACTCGCGGAACACCGGTCGCAGCTGTCATAGAAAATCAAGGGAGAGTCTGTTGATCGAGGCCAAACACGGTCATCCATGAAACCGCTTTCTACTTGCGCGTTTCTCGGCATCGTAGTCGCGCGGGCTCGCGTCTTCGCCGTCAGATTCGATAATCGATCGTTTATGCTCGCGTTTCACGCTCCACGATATTATACGCGCCGTACGAATCACGAACAGTGCACTATGCTCTGAATAGGCTAACTAGATCGACGGTTCTTAATTAAAACTTTCACACTTTTTTGCGGTGAGTCGATGACGCACCGGGTGCGTCTTTGCTTTCTTCAAGATACCAAGGATAACAAATTGCAAACGTATTATAGCTTAAAATTACATTGTAATACTTTATAGCATCGACTCGGTGACGCACCGGGTGCGTCTTTGGTTTCTTCAAGATACCAAGGATAAAAAATTGCAAACGTATTATAGCTTAAAATTACATTGTAATACTTTATAGCATCGACTCGGTGACGCACCGGGTGCGTCTTTGGTTTCTTCAAGATACCAAGGATAAAAAATTGCAAACGTATTATAGCTTAAAATTACATTGTAATACTTTATAGCATATATGAAATTATTATGTACATACAACATTGACAATATTGTCGACTGGTTAAATTAAAAGATGAAATTCAAAGATGGAGTACTCTTGTTCTCAATAATCTGTATAATAGTGTCTGATCACAAATGTCACTTTTCACTGTGATAGTCAACGTGTTAAAAACACTCCTTTCTTGTGAAGAAAATGGGAGGGTGAAGATGGGAGAAGTACTACTGTAGGTTATAAAATAGAGATACGCACCATGTGCGTCATATAACCGACATGACAAAGTAGCAGTAATTTAAATATGTATTTTTAGCGAACTTTCAAATGATAAACATTGGGATCAATACAGTGTATTAGACATAAAATAGCAAGTAAAATTGTGAATTTCGATAACTGATCTTTGGAGCAAAATCAGTAGCAAAGTATAAAGTACAAATCAAACAACTGATACCTTACTTTGCAGGAAACTCGGAGGTCTCGGTGGGTAAAGAACCGGGACGCTAATCGCGCGGAAATTAATACGGGTCGGAAAGGTTCGCGAGACGCATAAATCTTGGTTGCCGACGAAGGATCCGATGCGGGCAGAAATCGGGCGTCGAGCCGGCGAAATCGGCGGCGGGCCGCTTATCGATCCTCGACGGTGAAAAATTCGGTACGAAGCGTTAAGGATCGTGCGTCGTTCGCGGGGAGAAAGTTTAGAAAGGAACTGTGCCGATCGGCCGTAAATATAAAACAACGGGGAACAAAAAGGAAAAAAGCAGGACGATCGACCGAGAACTGTTTACACATCTTAGTCACGTTCCTCGCGTAGTTACCGTAAAACGGGAGAGGAGCCGACACGACGGAAAGGACGACAGTGACGAGGAGAAATACCGTGTCGATGGGAAAGAAAGGAGCACCGAGTGAATCGAGAATCGAACGCGATTCGATGGTAAAGAGGATGGATAGCGGAGAAGAACGGAAAAAGAGACGCTTCAGCGGCGTTTCAGCGGGTCGAGGCATGCGCGAGAGATATAGGATGCACGCGTTTATCCTCGCTTTCTCGATAATGAGAAAATTGTGAGGTTCGATCGATCTTGTAACACGATCTCGCGATCACAGGGTGTCGATAACGCGCCACGTAGCCCGAGGCAACGGAACGGAAGTGATCGATGGGACCAACGCTGCATTTCCGATCTACACCTCCGATCGTTTTACCACGCTTCCGCCAACACTTTCGACCTTTTAACTCTCTATTGAAAATATCGCGCCTCTCGTTCAAGGTAAAGCGTTATACTTTGCCGATCGTATAATTTATTCTCTTACCTTCGTCCGGTTCAGAGGATTCGAGAAGTCCCAGCCCGGGGCGACGAACAGGTACCCGCATTTCGAAATCTTTCTCGTTGCCTGCAACACGAGAACATCGTTTTTAATCTCATTTTTTGATACGTGCAATTTCGAAATCTTTCTTATTGTCTACAACACAAATATATCATTTTTAATTTCAGTTTTTGATACGTGCATGTTGTACAATATACATTCGTATGTATATTTAAATTCATTGCTAAGTATGTACACATGTCACATTCATATATTTTCATACTGCAATATAAGTTATATTTACACTTTGATACATTGTGGCGTAAGATATATTTATGCTCAGATAAATTGCAACTTAAACATTTTTATTTTGATGCACCGATATTGTGTAGCGATTATATTAATAAATTACCACTGCGCTGTGACGCAGCATAAATGATTTGTATTTAAATAAATTGTAATGTAAGATACATTTACATTTCGATACACAGTAACGTAAGTTACAATGCATCGTAACACGAGACCGAAGTACATAAAATGAAAGGCGATAAATTTTTTGATCCATTTTCATACGATCCTTGATTTCGTGTAATTTCGTGTTCCACGCTATTTGCTCCGTGTCCGCCTACAACTTTGAAACCATGTACGATGTGAAACTACACGTAGAAAGTCCTTGTACTCGATGGAAATAATAACGACGTCGGAAGTTCAATGTAACGTGACGAAACGCATAATATACACACCGAAACAAGTACTTCGAAATCATTCTGGTTTCTCCGAACGAAACGAAGCACGACATAACGAGACAGGATCGTTTCTATCATCGGCGTACCGTTCGAACGATGCCCGTCACAACTTGTCTATTAAGGAATGCTTATTGTTACAACTATTTCCAACGCATATAATTTAATGCTGCATCGACATGCTACACGATACGTTCGCATGCTTACGGACAAAAATACATATTTTCTAATTTATGTGCCGGAAGTTTTGATTTCAGGCATAACGAGAAGACGAATCGTGAAAGTCTTTAATGGGATGGAAAATGTTCCTAGCTTTCAACCGGTGCACCGAAGTGTTTCGAATAGCGGATACACATGGTAAATATACAAATATATAAATATATCGTCGTAATATTTCAGGCCTGATGATATCCCATCAGAGACACAGGAAAGTTTCATCTTTCGATCGAACGTGTTCGTTTCGCTCGTCGTTCTCGTTCGTTTCTACGCTTCGATCTTCGAAGGGTAAAAAAAAGAAGCGTAATTATTAAAAAAGTTCCAACGATGCATCGACTCGGCATTCCAGCGGGAACATCGTCGGAATATCAACCACGAAAAGCAATCTCCCGCCGCGTCCACGGAACGAGCCTCTCCATCGCGTCGACCGCGTACCGGCAGCTAATCAAACTTTCCAACAACGCCGCTGCACGCCGGATCCTCTTCAAACTCTATTATTATGTTTAGAAGAAGATTTAGGGGCTACCGGAGGAGGAAGCCCCCGGAGAGAGAGTCGGTCGAAATAAAGAAGCATCGGAGTGTTCGTGGCCGCGAGAAACAGACGGAGAAAGGGCGAAAGAGTAGTGGCAGCCATTCAGGTGAAAAGGAAAGGCACGTGAACAGGTACAATATATCCGAAGAATCTTAAATCGGTCATTCATCAAGAGCATCGTGTTTCCTTTGCTACTGTCTGTCCAGTGTATAGATCATTACCTTTTTAACCCCTCCAATCTGTTATTGGCATACCGCGGGTATAAGTAACTGTTCTGGGTATTACGCAATCGCGGGAGTTACAAATCGATATCGTAAGTATTCTGGAAGTTACGGCAATTATGGACACTCTTTAATAATCGAAGATTGGGTATTAATGGCAGAACCAGTTTTACAAGAAACCTTTCGAACCTCTGTTTCCCTATTCGACGTTCGGCGCATTGTAATAGCGCTCGCATAATTACACGATACGTTACAAATTACGTTACACGTGTCTGCGTGTGTGCCGTAACGTAACGCGTTACCAGGATCAGGAGATTATACGAGTTCCTCGAGGAGTTCGAAGAGCTGCTACTATCCCCAGATGGAATAACCACAGGAAACGTTCAGCCCGTACGGTTAATGAAAGGGTGTCCCACAATAACCCCCATGTAATTTGAAAACCCCCAATTTGAATAGAACGCGTTCGGATCGTGCTGCGGTACAGGTTTTAAAAACCGCACCGCCGCCCAGAGACGGAAACGAACAAAGAATTCAAAAGACTTTCGTTCTGTTAACGTGCTCTTGTACGAACTCCGACTTGAAACTCGCAAAATCTTGCTATTCAGACGGGAATATGGAAAAATTCTTCTTTGCGGGCATATTTCATGTTTTCTGACCTTGCTCGTAGTGCCAGACAACACGACGCGTTGCGATTCGGTTTACTGCAATTCCACGCTTTGCGCTTGTAGACGTTGCATTTGCATGCATTACAGATTCGCGCATTGCAATTTCACATGATTCAATTTGCTGGATTGCAATTGGGCGCGTTGCAATTCCATGTGATATCATTCGACGAATTGCAATTCTACGCGATCTAATTCGGCGCGCCGCAATTCCACGCGATCAAAATCAGCGAATTGCAATTTTATGCGGTCTAGTTCGGTGCGTCGCAATTCCATACTGTTTAATTCGGATCATTGCAATTCCACGCAATACAATTCAGCGCGCTGCTATTCCACGCGATCAAAATCGGCGAATTGCAATTCCATGCGATCGAGTTCGGCGCGCCGCAATTCCATATTACTTAATTCGGGTCGTCGCAATTCCACGCAATCCAACTCGGTGCGCCGCAATTCCACGCTATGAAATTCAGGCACCGCAATTCCACATAATATAATTCGGCATGCCGCAATTCCACGCGATAAAAATTAGAGAATCGCAATTCCACGCAATCCAGTTCGGCGCGCTGCAATTCCATACTACTTAATTCGGGTCGTTGCAATTCCACGCAATCCCACTCGGTGCGCCACAATTCCACGCTATCAAATTCGGAGCATTACAATTCCACACAATCCAATTCGGCGCGTTGTATTTCCACGCTATCCTATTCGGTACATTGCAATTCCACGCAATCCAATTCGGCGCTTTGTAATTCCACACTTTCAAAATCGGTGGGCTGCAATTCCATGCGTCACAACCTCCGCGCAAAGTTTTTCGATAATTTTGCAATTCTATACACCGCAATTTTCGTGCATCCCAATTTGGTAGATTGCAATTTGACCCATCGCAATTCCAAGCGATCCAATTCGGTGCATCCCTGTACAATCGTACCCAAACGCAGCCGTAATTAAAGAAAGGCAAAACCTTCCCAGTAAAGAATTCCAAAAAAGAAAATAAAGTGTATTCGAAGCGCGACGTTTCACCGTGCCTAACGAACCCATCAAAGTAGAAGATTTACTAGGAGATAAATACTTCAGCGAGGTTTCACACTGACGGCAATAATTTGATCGGTGGCAGGAAATTGTTCGGGAAACGACGATCTTTTACCGTATGCCCGACACCGAGCACATTTTTACGCCGTTTCCCCGAACGAACGTCTTCGACAGATCGTTTTCCTTGGAAATATGTTAATGAACTTCTCGCCGACTGTTTCATGGCGCATTAATCCAACGAAACGGAAACAGCTTCCGTCGAGGGTACGCGTTGCAGTCGAGAGCCGCACCGTGCGGATTCCGTGCCGAAGCACCGGGAGAGCACTCTCCAAATATTTGAAAAGAAACTCGAGTTCGATATCCCGTGAAACAAAACGATCGAAACGGAGATATACGCGCGTCACTTTCGCTCGTTACGAAAGCTGCGTCCGTGGCTTAAGGGAACGAACGGCGCAGTTTTTCCCTCGTTCGAGACACGACGAACTTAAACGGGCCTGAAATTACGCTCCATGATCGTCCGATCGTTTCGCGAACGAAAAAATTTCACCTGCCTTAATGCCCGATCGTCTGAATGGACGTTGATTAACGCGTTCGCTATCGGGGATCGATCGATCGGAAATTCAGCCTCGTGCTCAAACAGAAAATAGCGTAATTTCATTACGATGCGATCTAACCGCAATCGGGTAATAATCGAACGACATACTACCGTAGGAATTTTCCACCTCCTCCGATTTTCTATTTTCGGTCTCGAAACGAGCAGAAAAATCCCCTAGCCACGGCGGTTGAACGTTGACTAAATTTACGAGGGGTATTTCACGGTCGAGGAGCAACAACCACGGAACGGGATAAATGAAATACTTTCCGTGGCAAAGTTTCACCCGGCAAGAAAACGAGGAGAAGGTCCGGCAAGAAAAGTAATACGTCTTCGTTCAGCTGGCTGACGATCATTTTCCAGTGCGTGGCAATCACGAAACGAGGCGATCATCTGGCTGACCGGGGCAAGAACGAGAATTTACTCTGCTTTATGGAGAAATAAAGTCGGTCTACTGCTCGAACAGGCCCGAGAGCGTCTCTTTCTTTACAGAAAATTATGCTGTTCTCCCTTGTACGGGGCTAAACAAAAGATCACGGACACCGGTAAAAAGCCCAGCTGCCTAAACGTGCTCGCAAAAGCGTGCACACAATGGAATGCCATTGTGCACGCCCTTAACGGAAAGCTTCTCTACGATCAGCTAATTTACGCGAATCGAGAGAGCCGTCGAACCGAAAGCGATCCGCAGAAAGATAAATGAACGTCTTTCTGCTTATTACTGTCTCGTTCAACAACTACTTGCGACCAACTACATTCTTGGCGGAAATGTGTACGATTAGATACATCATTCTGTGATAGGATAATAATTATTTGAGAAAAAGACGAGGATCACTGTAAATGTCATTGTAAATAGCGCTGAAGGTATCACTTTAACTATCACTGTAATCTTGATATAACTGATCGTGAGTCAATGATACTACTTAGTATTAAAGTACTACTCAGTGATATTCTATGGAAAATATGAATATGTCCTTACATTTTTAGCCTCTGAACTTGCATAAGAAGAAATGTTATAAAATAGAAGACTTAGAAATTGACAATTAAATCCTCGTTTTCCAGAGATCCGGCATGAAATGAACGAAAGAAAAGTGAAAGTTTTTCAACTTAAGCTATTAATTCGGATAACGACGCTTTTACCATAATGACGTCGGTATTCGAGGAACGCAGTGTTACAGACTCGCAGTCCAGTTATGGAAGCTGATTAAGATCGTAAATCGAGCAAGAAACGATCGAATAAACCGGAAAATTGTCTACCCGATGTGCCTATAAAGATAATTTCGAAACTCTCTCGCATTATTTTTTCGACGGGTCGATAGTGATCGAGTGTACGCTCTGTTTAACCGCTTTCCGTCCGGGCCTCGTTGATTTCCTGTCGCCGGTCGCGCATCCACAATCGACTTCCGGTCTGTCCACTGTCCTCCCGGACAAAAGCGTGTGGTCGGAAAACCACCGGGTGAACACGGCTGTCCTGTTCGGCCTTTATTGCGTTTTAGACGAGCACTTTAGGAGAAACGCCATGGAAATCCGATCGTAAGAGAAAACTCGGATTGCAACCGAAGTGGATTTGATAGAAATAAATCGATATTTGGATCTGATCGGCCTTTGGATAACCTGGATTCAGTTTGACACGCTCTCTGGATCAACTAGCTTGACTAGGACCTTGAAATCGTTTATTGAATGTATAAAACGTGACACAGATTCCCAGTTTATGATCCATAACGATAAGACTGGAAACTATGCAGTTCCTTGTTATAATATCGATAATATACGACTTTGTTTTCGCGAGAGTGGCTCTGCAAATAACTATTGTGAAATGTGTTATGGAAGAAAGGACGCAAAGGCACCGGAGTTGCACTATTTTACTTTGGAAGTTTGAAATCTTTCAAACTTATTTTTCGTAGATACAAATTTCTCAATTTAAAAATGTACAAATTCAGGAACTTCTCACTTTGAAACTCTCGATAAATCAAACATAACTCTTCTCCCGAGACGGTAAGGTTCGGCCGTATTGTCGATATTTTCAATTGTCAGACATTGTCAATATTTCATTACCGAACAATACCGAGATGAAATACTGACAATACACATTGTTCATCCGACGCAAAATGTCATTCAGAGTCCAAACGCGATTCTCCATAGAATGTTTGGATCCACGAAACAATAAGCCCGTAACAATAAGAAAGCGATGCTAATTAATCTCGCGATGTCGACCGACGCGGGTATAAATCATCCGAATTTGACCGCCTGGGAAGATTTTCTCGCGCGACGGTGTTAAAGCGCCAGGGGTCGAAGGTTCGAGGATCGGTTCGAGGTCTAAATGACCGGGATCGAGCGGTCGGCGCGTGATTGCACAATCGGAGACACTCGTCTCGGCGATCGGCAATAATTGGACAACAGGTTGATCGCCGGAGGGGTCTCAGCTTCCTCGCGGTCGTCCTTGACACGCTTCGACCGAGTCCTTGCCAGTCCTTAAGCTCCAAACGCGACCCAGATGCAGGCCCACTCGCCTCTAATCTCCCTCTCTCGGCTCTAATAAGGTCGATCTAGTGGGCAAACGCTTGCAGCCGAGAAAACGACGTTCGTCGTCGACGTAGGTGCGTCCGGACGGCCGTGGCGAACCTAAAAGGCGGATCGCGAACACGGTGTAACGAGCCACGGACAGCCGAGCTACGCTTTATTAAGGCAATTAAAGATCTGCCTCGTTCGCCACCTCGTTAACCAATCAGAGCGTGTCGTGGGCGATGCCCGAGCCAATAAGAAAGTCCCGTTGCACACGCTAACGCATACCTGGCCCGTTTATAACGCACACCGACCACGTACCGGCTCCTCTACGGGGAACACAGGAAGCTATCAAACCATTGATGTTGGCGCGTTGAATAAAATAGCGGGAGGATTAGACCTGGGTTCAACTTTCTGTCGATGTAACACAACCGTTTATAGTTTCGGATGCTTTGTATGAGTTCTTTACCCGTAGCGGTAATAAAATAAATCCTCAGATCCTCATAGCCCACACTCCCACATTCCCAAGTCTCCAAACGTGCAAATACCTAAATCTTGAAATTCATTGTTATCCCAAACCTCGAATCCCCGAATTCTCAACTCTCCAAATCCCCAAGTCCCAAACTCTCAAATCCTAATAGTCCAAACTCACACATCCCCAAATCCCAAAATGTCATTCACTATCATTTCAAACCCCAAAATTCTCAAACCTCCAAATCCCCAAATTCCTATTCCAGATAAATAGATTAAGACATGAAATTCTACGACACAAATAAAATTTTCCCTCCGAGGACATATAATTCAAACTCCTTAGAAAAATAGTAGGTGTTTTCCTTGGAGTAAAGAAGACTACACGCGGCGCGAGTGGTCGGCTGTGATTCGCGTAGCGTCTTTAATCCTTTCGTCGATCGATTTCTCGACACGATAACGTCTCCGTGGCTAGGTGGGGACAGGTTTGCAGCGGATGGGGGCTTCGAGGTGGACACCGGATGTGGGATACGCAGAGGACGAGACGCGTGGGATTCCTCGTGTGATGCACGCGAGCCCAGCACTCTCTTGGTGTCTCGACCAACCGGACCATGGTGACCATCGAGAGGACAGCTCGGACGTGGCTCTGGTGTACAGTTGCCGTAGAAACCCGCGCCGTTGCCTCGACAAATCGTCGATCGCACCGCAGACACCGGTTGCAAACGGGTCTACGCTTCTTATGGACAAACAGGGGAATAGAAGTCGGTCGTCGAAAGAAATCGTACCTCCACTTCCCCTTATTGACCCCTTCAATCGTTACCTTAATCGTTAATTTAACTACTTATTGTTGATCTACGGAGTTAAATTACCATTTGATTTACCTACGGTCATGTGATTTATTTGTCAGATGTGTCAGTCAGCATTAACTGTCCACTGATACAGTATTAACCCTTTGCACTCGAAAGGTGATTCACCATTCAGTTTAATACAACAATTTGAAATAAATATTTTCTAACTAAATCTGTATTACGCACATGATGAGTAAACATAAAGGAACAGATGATAATGGCAATTAATAATAGAGAAATAGTGCAAAGGGTTAACGTTGACTGCTACACTGTCATTGAAAATTTGATTAGGTTTTCATGTTTAACAAATCTTGCCAAATATATTTACAATGTGTTACTATATTTGTTATTTATGATTCCAAGTAATGATTACAAGTGTTTGCAATTAGACAAGAAGTCTTCATAATAGTGTCACCTGTAAGGAGTTAAAAGTGGATTTAACGTGTGCGATTGCAGTGACCACTCGCACAGAAACTTGAATTGAAACGAGAAACTAGATGGAACGATAGTCTTGAAGTAAAAGCGAGTTTCACCCAATTCGAGAGCATTTTTTTCGCTTTCCGGAGAGAAGTTCGCTCGTCTCTTTCCCACGACATGGTCCGTATTGCTTCGTTTCCACGCGAACTGCAATTAACCCAGCGTTCGTAACGCCAGTCCTACAATTAAGTGGTCGTTAAACCTCCGCCCGGGAAAAGTGAACTTGCTCGTCTTCTCTAAACACCTCACCATGAGATTTCTGTTAACGCGTGAGCGCGAAAAAAGAAGTCGGAGAAAAGATCGGGGAACAACTGTTCGAGTTGTTCGAAACAACGGATTCCGTCTTTGATGAACGTTCAACGATTCAAAAATCGCTGAGACCACCTTGCGTGGTTCATTTTTAAACGGTTACCCGGAATGGATCGAAACTGGTCTCGGGAAAGTGAAATCGGGGCTAATCGATCCTTAAACATCGGCGGCGTTTTACCAATTTTTTGCGCGATTAAAATCGACCTTGTTCACCGGTTACTTTTTGTGGATTTTGAAATTTGGTATTCAGGCGTATATTGTGGAATTTTTGTCGGAATTTTTGTCTAGGGTAGGATAGATACTTTTATGTAGATGTTGGAGCATGAAGAATTTCGTAGGAAAAATATAGGAGGGTGACAGTTTAGAGAACTGTGTACCTACAGTAGTAATACTTTTAAGTATAGAAAATTCCCAATTTCCTAATTTCCTAATTTCCAAATTCTCAATTTACCGAATTTCCAAATGTCCATATTCTCAAACCCCAAATTTCTGCATTAACAAATTCTCACCATCCCAAATTCCCAAATCCCCATATTTCTCACATTCACTGCTCGCCACGCTGTTCTCCAATTCGCGAGCGTAAGATTATAAATTTTGCACGCATGCAAATTCATAAATTCCGTATATGAGATGATTCGCAGATGCTATTAAGAGCCGTAATTCTCACACCATAAACTTTTTGCCTTTACCTGCAACATAGTCTCATTGACGAGTTCAATCACAGTCTGGAGTCGAAATTATCTCTCCTTCTCTGCTCATTCGTGCACGACAAAAACACGAGTGAAATCACGCTCATCAGGCAAAAAGGGATAAAACGATATCAACGATCGATTGAATGGAATGCCTCATCAGCGTAAGGGTGCTCGTTACTGCACGGTGTCCCTCGTCGAAACAGAGAAATCAGAGGGGTCGAGACGTTGCGAGCGTAGAATCGTAACGTATCATTATCATCGTAAAGCATTCGTACGATTTACCGTCATCGATCATGCTCGGGACGCGCAAGAAATCGAAAAGCAACAGCAGCTCGGCTACGTACAGAGAGAATCATTACGTTACGCAAGATTAACCCGCCTCCCTTGTTCTTTCTCGTCTCTCTTTACCCAGCCCCGAGTCACTGTTGGCGTGTTACGTCGATTACCACGGCTCGCGTGTTTTGCAACAACAATACAGCTGTGCATACGAATGCATACAAATAACCCGACTGGTTAGCCGGGCTTCGAAAGAATTACCCAAGAGAAGCGTTGGAGGTCGAAGACGTGGGATCGAACAACACACGGTTGTGTTTCGACGCAGAGAAAAACGGGGAACAGCCACAGAGATGTACCCGTCTACAGGCTCACCCAGACAATTCGGACCAACTATTACTCTAAAGTGATACTGGGTCAATTTTTCATTAAGCAAAATGGCAATCAATGAATCTTTACGCGATACATGTGTTATGTTTGGAAGCAGCGACGATCTGAAGATTTAGAGGACTCCGCAGTTGTAGATGTAAATTTCTATTTGACCAGCTATAACTCTAAAATGGTGGAAGATACAGAAAAAGTTCATTAGAAAAACTTCAATGGTATCGAATGGACCATTAGATAATATAAGTGTAAATTCCGGAAGTAGAAGTACTTGGAAGATTTCGAAGAATCTAACCTTAGTGATTGGTCGCATCTATACATTTCAACTCAACCAGCTATAATTCTAATATGGTGAAAGATACAGAAAAAGTTCATCAGGAAAACTTCAATGGTATCGAATGGACCATTAGATGATACACGTGTCATTTTCAAAAGTAGAAGTATTTCGAAAATTTGGAAGAATCTAACCTTGCAGACGTCGCGTCAAACTGAAATTTGGTGAATCACTCTGTAATGGTAGAACTTAGACCAAAACTCATATAGTCGAAATTAAATAGTATCAAATGAACCATCATGTTATGTAACCACCCCATGAATAGAAACACGAGGTGAACACGAAGTGCCTTGTATAGCCATTGAAATAACCTTGAAATGAAATGATTGCATCAATAATTTGCAGATAAACCTCGCTATGTTCCAACCAACACAAAAAATAAATAAAACAAAAATTCTACCAAAGAAAGTACAATTAACCTTGAACTTCCAGAAACGCTATTAATTTGTCCAACGTAATTTTTATGTGTTTTTAATTCGCAGCTGGTCCCAGTGGTATGAAAGAGCCTGTATAAAGAAACAGAGGGGAGACACGTGCATGTGTACAGAATAATTATCCGTACTGGCGTCGAGCATTGTTACCACGCAAATCGCTAACGAGCTACTGGAAGAGGTGAGAATATGTAATGCATCCTGCGCCGTTCGACGCGGGATAAAAATAACGAGGAATTTGGAGGAAAGGGTGAAAGAAAAAAATCGTCGATCGTGAATGAACCTGGGCACCGTCTACACCGGCTCATTATGTAAAACGCTTGCAGCTGTGTCGGTTATTGACATTTCACGGATATTACGGAGCCCTCTGACTGGCGATGTTACGTAGTATTAACCGTGGAACGTTTCTCGAACAGAGATTCCTCCGTTACCTGTATCGATTTCGTCTTCGCCTTTCTGGAACTCTCGATTCAACGATTTCATTACATGCATTACTTTGTTCTAAAGTACGATCAGTGCAGTTCTTATGGATCTTTATACTCTCATTCCTTAAAGTGTATACACACTTACCATAAATGTACATGTACATCCACAGAATGATTCTCAGGTTAATTATGAACATCTCCAAATTTCAGTTGACCTGTACACCCGTCACATAGATTCGTAGATCTAACCAAAGGGTGTAACTTATCCCTCAAACATTTTTTCATATCATCCATCATTTACAATTTGTAAGCAGTTATATAGACTCGTATAAAAGGATTCCCTGGAAGTAAGAAATGTGAATGAATTGCAATTATGTTCTGATGAACAATCGTGTAGATTTTTATCAAAGTCAGCCACCATGAGTACAGCTTTAGACATCTACCTAGCAGTAGACATCGAAAGGAGTAAGTAGAGAAATATCGATGAAACTAGATACGTGAAAAGATCAGGCACAGAAATGAGCTTGGGTGAAATGGTGTCAAGGTCGTAACGATCGATACGACGTTATCGAGTTCGATCGTGAAACAGGCGGTTTCTTGACCTGACCCACAGCTAACTGACCTCGAACGATAGCTGTCTGCCGCGAGACAGAGAAGCAGAGATGCCGAAAGCGGACGTGGCTCGAGGTGAATAAGGTGGAAAACGTGGGTGGATGTAAACGTAGGTGGATATAAGGTAGAGCGATGTCGTGATGCGCACTTGTCGAGAATGACTGGCCGAGCCTCCTGCTCGTGGTTGCCCGAGGCGATCGCGGGCTACAACGTGCAACTGTAGCCATTCTACTCGTGTGTAACGCGATGCCATTTCCCGAACCCCGTCTACTCTTTCCTCGACCTTTCGTTTCTTTCCTTCTGATTACTGATAATCACTGGGTCACGGTTTTAGATATCCTCTGAATCACCGATGCACTGATAACAGATACTGTTTGCCACGAGACGAGCTCAGCATACCGAGTCGATCGATAAAATCAGATCCAAGGTTCATACATATTTTTGGCAGAAGTAAATAGTTTCTGCAGCCATTCTACTCCTCTGTAACGCGATGCTATTTTCCTTGCTCCGTCTACTCTTTCCGTGACTCGACCTTTCTTTCGTCCTGGTTACTGATAATCCACGCTGGGTCACGGGTTTAGATATCCTCTGAATCAACGATGTACCGATAACAGGTACTGTTCGTCACGAGATGAGAATACCGAGTCGAGCATTGCTGCTTTGAATCAAATCAGAAAGCATATTCCAAGGTTCATATTTTCGACAGCGCAACTGATTACACGAGTCATTCATACCAGTCAACTCGAAACAAATAAGTAGACTTGACTCTTACAGTTTCTAACATTCATCTTGTAGCAGTATACAATACTCGAAAATTGGTGTCAATGAAAATTACACTTTTTGGTCTGTTTACAATCTTTGATCCCTCAAGTGATATTCGACTACTGTTTTAGGTTGATCGAAGCTACTGGAATTGGTTCAGTTGATAAGTTGCAGCCATGACCTATATCCCTTTTCGAGGTAATTTTTATTGTAACGCGCGATAAGAATAGGTTTGTCTATAAATATGTTACTGTTTACTAGTTTCATTCTTGAGAAGTTACTATCAGTGATAACCTTATCGTAATCCACATAAGTGTGATCGTGTGAACGAAAAGAGAAACGGAACACAACAAACGAAGCTACGTGCCCCGACTACGATTTCAATGTGAAACAAGAAAAATCGGGAGTAGTCTGACACGAGAGAGTGGTTCGTTTCTTTTGCTTTCGTTCGACGAACCGCGAATAGCAATGTTCTTGTAGGAGCATCGGGTGAAAACAAAATCCTCGTCGAGCAACGATCGAGAGATTTCCTCGACTCGTAGCCAAGTAACTTCGATTTCACGGTCACCCGGTCGTAGAAATTCTAATAAGAATTTACCGTGTTTATTGACACGATAGAAATCGACGTATTTAGTGTGGCAAATTTAAAATGCCATGCGAGTGAGGGTACGTGTCTGGTAGATAATAGAAACTACCGCGTGCGAGAAACTGTCGAGTACTTTTCATGGGTGGGTACAGTTACTCTGGGTTGACTTATGACAATTCTTGAAATAGTATTTACTCTAGGAGTAAATTCTGAAATAGTTATACTCTGTTGCAAATGACAGACGTGAAAAAGGAGACTTATTTTGGGATGGAGGGAAGTAGTAAACAGCTGTTGAAATTGGTAATAGAGGACTGTATGGAGCATTAAGTTGTAATGCGGTGGAATATGGTGCGTCGAATGTCAACGCATCGAAATTACAGCGCGTCGAATGTCAACGCGTGGAATTACAACGCGTCGAAATTACAGCGCGTCGAACGTCAACGCATCGAAGCTACAGCGCGTCGAAGGTCAACGCGTGGAATTACAACGCGTCGAAATTACAGCACGTCGAATGTCAACGCGTGGAATTAAAACGCGTCGAATATCAACGCATCGAAATTACAGCGCGTCGAATGTCAACGCGTGGAATTACAACGCGTCGAATATCAACGCATCGAAATTACAGCGCGTCGAATGTCAACGCGTCGAATATCAACGCATCGAAGTTACAGCGCGTGGAATTACAACGCGTCGAATATCAACACATCGAAATTACAACGCGTCGGGTGTCAACGCATCGAAATTACAACGCGTGGAATTACAGCGCGTCGAATATCAACGCATCGAATTACAGCGCATCGAGTGTCAGCGCATCGAAATTATAACGCGTCGAATTACAGCGCGTCGAATGTCAACGCGTGGAATTACAGCGCGTCGAGCGTCAACGCATCGAAATTACAACGTTCGAATTATAGCGCATCGAATGTGTACGCGTCGAATTACAGCGCACCGAATTACAACGCGTCGACATTCGGCACATCGTAGTTTCAGCGCGCCAAAGTACAACTCACCGATTTAACGATGAAGCTATTATACACGAATACCAGTGTATATGGCGATATAAGAGTACAATAATTATGTGATCGTGGTATGCGTAATTGCGAAAGTAGGAGGAAAATCCTGAAAAATAACTTAGCTGTGAAATCCCGGAGAAAGTCCGGTGGTATCGCGAATCCTCTGTTTCGTAGAATTCCAAAGGCAGAAAATATCGAACTGTTAAACTGTTATGCGAAGCTAACGATCGCCTTGTAGAGGGAAAACGAGCCCCACGATCTCAGTCGCGGTTTCCAGCATCGTGCCGTTTCTTTGGCCGGTCTAAAAGGGAGAATATTCCAGCGTCGCGTAACTCGCGGTCGTATCCAGCCCCGCTAACGAATTCAACTGTCGTGAGTTAAGGTGAACGGGCATGTAACGCTTCTAACGGTACCGCTGGTTCACGCGTATCGGTACGCGAAGCCGAGAGACTATTCCAGCTACCGGTCGCGATTGTTTCCGTATCGATTTCCATTTCTCTCTTATGGCGACCCTTACGTCTAATGACAATGAAACGTATCGGACACAAACGGAATTATATTGCGACATTTTAGGGCTCGTTACACGCCGCGGGCGATCGCGTGTACCGAGCGAAACAATAACGAACAGGAAAAATAAACGTCGACGACCTTTGCAGATGGAATACGGATACGCTTATCCGTTCGTGTACACACGCCTCGCTAGGATCGTGGACACGCTTTATTGGAACAGCCTGTTAGCGGGTTGAAAGTCGCCGGTTGCATTATCGACCGATTGAACCAACGGCCAGGAAGTCGCCCCAAAGATACCACGCTGATAGAACCTATGCACGCGAATTACCTCGACAATTAACGCTGCCCAACGATTAACCCTTTCTACGCAGAAGTCACTCACACTCCATTTACCACAAGTTCAAATTGCTTTTAACAAAATTGTTCAGGCAAAAATTATCGGGTCGTAAATTTAACGTCGAGGCTCCAGACAAGACATCTGTGTATCTTCAGTTGTTTATTTCAACTGCAGGATAGGGTCTATAGACGCGTGACGACTTCTTGAAGTTTCTTTATCGTATAAAACATTTGGTCATGTGAAAGATATGTTCAAAGTTTCGTTTTCAAGTTTATTGTGTCACAGTCGTTCCTAACCAACCAGACAATCATTGCAATTAAACTTTAGCTTCTAATTGTAATCTTCACAATCAATTTTCTTTATTTTTTAGTTGTAGCAAAATTTAGTGAGCTGTGAACAACTGCCTAGAAAATTGTAGGTTAAGGGGTTAACATGAAGTACATTAAAGTTTAGTTTGTTTCATCTTCATATTCGTTTGTGAAGGAATAACCGATGAGGTAGCTTCTGCGTAAAATCTTCGGTCAGCAAAGTGTTAAGTTGTCCTCGTTCTCCATATTATAAAACACTGTTGATTTTCATCGCAAAAACATAATGTGAAAAAAGTGCGACATAGCTAATGCAAAAAACGTATTGCTTTATGCATATTTTCAACTTGAGCGAACTGCACGTCACATCGGTAGAAAAACTGGGAAAATAGACTTGTCACTCTCATCCCGTGACGAGGTTACAGAACATCCGTTCTATTAATAGACTCATTTTATATAACAATCTTACGTGTACACTTCACCGTCTTCAATATGATTCTTAAAGTCTCATTTATTTTTTCGTTTCTTCTTTCAGATCCCTATTATAATCCCCAGAAAAAATGGCGTAACATCCTGTAAAAAGTAACAAGAGTGTCGTAACCTCGCGATAATCCCGAAAGCAAAAAGCTTCGATTTCAAACGTGGCTAATTGATGACTCGTGGCGAGTCATTGAACTTGGAACACGAATCGAACCTCTGTTTTGGGTATTGAGCTATCGGGCTTTGTGATGTACCAAAACCTGACACCTATACCAGGTTTCTTGTAGGCTGCTTAGAAATTTGATCGCCGAGTTAATGGCGATGATTACACGAGTCAGCGCGTTAGGTAACAAAAAACCGATGTTCGATCTTTTTGCCCAAAAGAGGATTACGAGCGATCGAATTGGAAAAATCGCGTATAGGGTGAACGGTCGGCAACGGAGCCACTTTCGAGACCATTTTTGGCGACGAAACGCATCTCGTGCGACGTTTCCTTTCAAGGTTAACCTAATTTGACCTGCCTAATTACTATTTCTGTCTTGTGCGTGCCCGAGAGGCGGGCCGTCGAGTCACGGCCTCTCCTTTCGGGCTTGTTTAAACGCCCACGTGGCGCGGACGTGACTTTATGCGAGGTGCTAAGCGTCGATCTTCTCTCGATCGATATTAATTTCGAGTAACGGGACGTTCCATTGTGTTCCGTCGCGTTTATGAGTCGCGCGTCGTCGACGCGTGGAATGTGCTTGCTACGTTCGCATATTAATAGTTAACTACGAAATCGATGAATTCCAACTTGTGTCCTGTATTCCAAATGTTGTAGAACATCTGTAGAGAATCTAAATCCTTATGGGTAATATAGGAAGTATCGAAAGCTCTCAGGGAAAGGGAGAGAGATTTCTGTATCTCTAAAATCTTGCATTCTTCCCGATCTCCGAACGTATGGATCGCTATACTCCTAAGTCTCTATATGCTAAACCCTCTGTGTCCCCAGACTTCTATACTGCTAGACACCCCCTAAAATCTTGATACCCTTAGATCACTATATAACCCCTCGATAGCTATACCTCTAGAACTCTATAGATACCTTCATATACCTTCTTGGATTTCTATACCTCGAGATTTCTATCTCACAAGATCCCATACTCCGAGATCCCAATATTCCGAGATTCCCACATCCCGAGATCCCTATCTCCCTGAGGTCCCACATCGCTAATATCATCATCCATATTATTTCTACTCACTCCATTCACCCATACAGTCAATTCGTTATCGATCGCTTGAAACGTGTCCTAAGAGATGTGTCCCCGTGTGAGTTCACGGGGGTCAAGAATTCAACTCCGCGCGTTCGATCCTCAGTTTGCTAGTTACCGATCCGATACGGTGGACAAAATGTGTCCCGAAGGCGTCGAATCGCTTCGAATTTCTCACGGCAGTTTCTCGAATTTCAATTTCAGTATCGGGCCAGCTGATTGGGCAACATTGGCCTCCCATCGGATCTCTCTGGCTGTTTCTCCACGCGTTCGGGGCCTTTCACTCGAAAGACGTGGACCTCGAAACAGGCTGCACGGATTCCTGTCTAATACGGTATCCCGGTTTCGTCAGAGAACCGATCGTTCAGGATGCCGGTCGACTAAGCCACGATGGAAATCAATGGCCCCGTGGAAGGGAAAAAAAATCCCATCGTTTGCTTGTGAGAAACGTCTGACTCGGGGAAACGAGATCCTGGGATAATTGACGCGTTTCAGCGCGACGCCAGAAAATTCGCCGGCTTAACGTGGCAGGGAATCGATAAGATCGGTGAACCCCGAAATTTCGAAAGCGGCCACCTTTCCTGCTCGATGATCGTGCCGGATCGTGTGATGTATGTCTCGCGCGTGCAATCAGCGTATTGTACTCGAGTACGTGTACACCGCGGTATAACATCGCGTAGAAACGTGAATACTCGATGAAATCGTTCAATTTAAATGATTAGCGAAGGTATCGATGTCTGCCGAAGCTGAACTTCCAGACGAGATTTATGTTCGCAGTCAGGTAGCGTTCAAGTTTTATTCGAATTTTCTTTCGAACGTCAGTTAACACATCGATGATCACGTGATTATACCGAGATTGTCGAGAAAATGATATGTGGGAATTTTTGTAACAATACAAAGTGATCAATTTTCAAATTACGATTGGTACATACGATATGGAAGTAAGTAGGTCATTTTAGTGTACGATATAATTACTTTAATAGCGTAATTTTAGTACATAATATAACCACGCCGATAGAGTAATTTCGGTATATAATATAACCAGATTGATACAGCAATTTTCGTGTACAATAAGTGGGTCATTTTGATGTGGCCGTCCTCGAGGAGCGATTAAAACACAGGCGAATCGAGACTCGAAAGGCGAACGTTCGATCGGGTCTCGACTTATTGGGTTCGTCTTAATAGGGTTGCAGGGCTGCAGGTGTTTTCGAGCACTGTACAAAGCTCGTTAACGGAGGGGTATCACGTAGACGGGTCGTGGGTCGTGACCTCCGAGGCCGAGCCTCTTTTACGAGGAGTACTGTTACTGACACAGTGGCACGCTTAAGCCGACCTCAACCGACTCTCCGTGTCTCGAAAGCACCTGTACTATACCCTGCGAGGTACCACGCCTTCCTCGAGGTGCGATATGAAACCGGACGACCGTCCAGCCGTAATGACACCTCGCCGAATGGTAATCGTATGGGAACGAGAAAGAATGAATCTCGTTTTTCGCGACCAGTCCGTAAGTGTCAACGTACTCCTAGCCAGTCAGTCAACCTGGATGAGGACGGTGACGAAACGAAGTTACGCGACAAATCTCCGGTTGAGCAACGTTTCGCAATTCCACGACCACGTTCCAAGGGAATATCAAGCGAGAAGGACCCTTTTAGCGCGCAGCTTCTCAAACGGAGAATTGAGCAATCGTCCCATCATTTCCCAACGAGGAATTACGAGTCTCGTAACCTGACTGGGGGAAAGCCTTATTATCTATGCTGGTGTCTTATTATCTGCGATTGTCCAATTCCGATTCGACTCTTTCACTTCGGTTTTTATTGTGACACCTGTTGCTGAGTATATACTCCTTCAGATCTACCGTTTGTGACCACTTGAAAGACTTATGTAATTTATTCAAGTCCTCGCATCCTCGTCGATGAAGAGGATTCACCCTGGAGTTAGTACATTTTCCAGAGAGAAAGATCTGCTCTTGCCTGTAGTTACACCGTGTACTATCTAATAAAATTACTCGTAATTACGTAACTCGGAGCGTAGCCCATAAAGTAAAGGGCAAGTATGCGGTGGACGGTCAGAAGGTGTCGAATAAATATTCCCGTGACGCGAATGCGTTCGGAACGAGGGGAAACGAACGGCAGCTACGACGGAACATCGAAAACCGGTAGTTGGCAAGATTTTTTCTACGTTCGACAGAATAGCCGGTCGCGAAATTGCCACTTAACGACGTGTATCCCGCGCTTATCTGCGGGGATGATCTCGAACGATGTTGATATCGGGGCTTTATCTTGGCATCGAGCCAGCAAAACGGATACCGGGCTACTACCACGTTGCGTTATGCCTGGATTTACGAAGGGGGAAAGGTAAATGATAACGTTCCTTCCGGCACGGTTCATTGAATCGACGCTGTAAACGGGGCCCCGTGGATCGCGTACGCGCCACACAACACAGCGCCGGAAAGCTGCTGCATCGGCAGGGTGTTGTACAGTTCTGACGATACAAACGAGACAACAAAAGAAGATCGATAATCACGCTGCCATGACGAAGAAATAGCAGGCTGCCTCGGCCGAACGCGAATCCGACTCACCCTTCAATTTGCTACCAGTTTCGCACGATGACTTCGATAATGCATGCGGTAGCGCCGACCTTCTCGTTGCACGATAGGAAAAGAATCGTACACCGACGCGAGACAATCTGCATCGTTCCATACAGGATACAATAAAGACAAACTCTAATGTGCGGCTTGTACGAGAAATCAACGGGCTACTCGAGGTTGGACGAGAGCACCGTATCATTTGGTGACGTTCTTTTGCTTTATTTCGCGCCTTTTGTGCTCGACCAGAATAACGATACAATAGGTTAGCTTGAGAGGCAAAGTCGTGTGCTTTCGATTTATTCTGTCGGAACCTTGATAAATGACAAGGATTTGCCAAGAAGTGACAAGGATAGATGACAAGGATTTGCGAACTCCCGTTCTAGGAAAGTCTTAAGAACGTAAAAACAACTGAGAGAAGTTTTAGACAGTTCCTACAGAAAGGTATAGCCATGCAAAGTTGCGTGATTTTTCTTATTTGTATCCTGTGTATACGTAAACGGTTTCTAGCAGAAATTTCATCACTAGGCCTTTTACCAAAAAAGAGCTCCTCGCAACCAGTACCTCCTATTAAGGTCTTTAATTATTTTCAACTTAACATCTTACGCCAACTAATAACGCACGGAGCTGCAGAGACGCACTAGAAGCAGCAAAGAACGACGAGGGCACCGTTTACAACGGGGGACCTCCATCATCGTTAAGGGTAAACTACCAGTTATTACGAGTCACGGCACGGTGACGTAAGAATGCAAAGTTTATTGCACTCGGAGAGAGTTTTCGCGGACGCAAGATCGCAGACAGACACAGACGCGGATGTATGCGCGATAGGCCACCGTTGCAATTTGGCACGACCCAAATGACGAAACTAAGTATAAACGGTAGCGGCAAAGAAACGCCCACGTGCGACCCCACAAGGGAGGTTGACACGTTGGTTTTCCCCGATGACCGGCTCCCCGTGTCTGACATTATTCTTGGACTGCGAGAAGCCGCAGAAAAAGAAATCCGCGCCGATTCTGCGAAACCTTGCTAAAAGATGCAGGTTCGTTAAACCCTGCCGTCGACAATTTTTACGCTCTGTCGTTCGAACTTCATGGATGTCGTTTTTCGACCGACAGGGATTAGGTTGCTAAGGAGTTACAAATAGAGGCACTTCTCCACGATATATAACAGAATTCTATTAAACAATTAATACAATTAAGTAAACATTTGTATTAAGTTTGACCAAGCGAAAGAGAATATGTAACAAATACTGTAAACACTTTTACCGTGACAAATTTTATGTAACAAATACGGTAACCTTATCCGTGACAAAAAGCACGTGCCTTTTCTGGCACCTAACAATATCGAGAACCGCACAGGAGCGGAAATTTAATAACGCATCGAATGTTCAGCTAATTAGAGATTTATCATGTTGACGCGACGCGTCGAACGAGGCTGCAGCAAGAATGGATTCCAGCTCGCGAGAGAGCAACACGCACGAGCCACGTAACGAACAAGCAAACGCGTGAAATTGGAAACGGAAATGCTGCTTGGCGTGCACGTCATCTCCGCGGCCATCGTATATGTTTTTATCGACCTTTGCGATACGTTAATTGTACCTCTTTCTTCTTCGTTCTGTTTTTACTTCTTGCGGTTCGCCTTTTGCGCCTCCACCTTGCCGGGTACTACGCAGTTAGCTACTTTAACCCTTTCTTTTTATGTCAACTCAAAGTACATGTTTTGATGCATTTGGAAATAGGGTTAATACATTTTGACCTAAATTACAAGATGGTATTACGTTACTAGATGATATACTCAAATTCGTGGTGTACACGAGCCACATTAAATCACATCTTCATTTGTACAGGTAAGAATTTGATACCTTAGAGAAAATATGATCAAGGAAAAAGATGTACCCACCCTTTGATTTGTAGTAATGTTCGGAGATTTGGGAACCTTAAGATTTGGAGGTTTGAAACGCAAGATCCTAGAGATCAGAAAATTTCCCTGATTCTCACAGGACTCTCATAGGTCAGAATCGAAAGTGTTGATATCCTGGCAGATCGCGCGCAGCGCGAATAGCGAAGGCTTGTAAAAAGTGCTCGGGTGAAACGTAGAAACAGAAATACGAAGTAGAACGGAAATTGCACGAGCCTTCGATCGCACACGATGTGCTGGAACTGTATCATTCCGGTATCGTTATCGAGCTTTCGTTTTTGCTCGGGGCTACGCTAACGAGCTGGAATCCTCTCGGTCACCTACCCTTCCTGTATCAATGTGCACGCGTGTCTTCTATGGATATATATATATATATATACATTTCGATACCATGTTGCGTCTTATCGGTCCAATTTAATAGATCGTAAATGTTTATCGTCGGGTCTAATCTGTTTGCCGGGCATCGGAGAATCTCGTAAATACATAGCTCGGTCCCGGCCGAGACGGAGAAAGAGAAAGATCGGCCAACGAGATCGTAGAGGGAGGAATTTCTCAGGCGAGGCCGTTTTTTCCCACGGAATCTGCGGCCAGAGGCGTATACAGCCGCGATAAGACGCGGTTGATTTGTTAGTTTGTGCCGTTTGCCGTACACGCAACCGCGATGTCGAGGGCCCGGCCGCTTCCACTCGCGGATCTCCCGGGACAGGGCTGGATTAACTAGCCGGCTAAATAACCACATCCTCAGGGCATCCGAGCATTAGCTCAGAATATTGACGCACGCTTCATTCGCACACTTCTCATGGTTTTCAACCACATTCTAAGTCCCAAAGAAGCTGATCCGAAATTTCGAAGTCCAAATGATCTGATACAGTATTAGGTTTGAGAGGTTGGCCCCTCTGGCAATTATACTTAGGGGCTAAGAGGTTGATTGACAATTTTATTAGCGTCACTAAGGGACCACTCTGACCTGGAGGTTTCTCTTTGGAAATCAGTTGAGGAAAAGTTAGTTGCCATTCCCCATTTGTATCTTATATAGTACAAATATATTTAATCCTGACAACTACGAACTTAGTCTTTAGACACCCTATATCAGGTATTTGAAAGGTGGAAAAGTTAAGGAGTTGAGGGTTTAGAACTCGGAGAAACTTTGGAGATATGGCAACGTATGACAATGTATTTAAAAAATAAGTGGCAGATAAGTTTGGTAAGTGGCAGATTTGAAAGTGATGAAAATTTGGGAGTTGTTTGGGGCCTGTGCGGGTCTGAATGCGGCCCTGTGCAACGACGACGAAGCGGTGCAACGTCTAAGCCGATGGCCAAGCCTTGCTATTCCTGTACCTTCTATACTAGACGCCGCGGCACAGGGCAATGACACTCGCTCGTCCCTAGTCCCGACTGGCTTCTTCTTCTTCTTCGCGCTTGCAGGTGCGCGAGTCGTCTCCGCCTCTTGCGTGTGCACCGGCCGACGCTAATTTAATCAATCCCCGAACGAACTGGGTGCGACCGAGCTCGGAGAAGCGCCAATTGACCCAACAGGACGCGTTGAACCCTGACCGCCGTGGGTCATCGATGACCCGCGTGTTCGCGTCACGCTGGATCCTTCTAACCTACGATACCTTCTTTTTTCCTGCGCCGCATGATATATGAACCCTTGAGAACAAGAATGGCACGAGTCGAATGGAGAAGAGATTGAGTTAGCACCGGAGACTCGGGGAAAATGCTTCGCCATTTTTTCCTAACATCGTTTTTCTCTCTTGAGGTATGCACGAGACTTCTAGGAACTCAGAAATCTCATATTTTTGTTGGTCGAAGTACCATATCACTGAGGTATCGACGGTAAATATGTTCTTGAGTGCTCGCAGAAAAGCGAATTTTGACTTATATTTTGAAATATAAAATAGAAATGATGTATTTTTCAGCATAATCTGCGATGGCGATCAAGGTGTCGATTCGCTTCGATGAGAAGTTCCGATCCGGGCATCCCGGGCATCTTTGTCCCCGTTTCCTCTCGAAACGCAGGCTCGGTGCACACACTACGGTTAGTGTGTTACGGGGCAAGGCGAGTTAGCACGTCGAGACGTTTACACCGGTATTAGAGGCGGATAAGATAGGCGCGGCGAGAGAAAACCTTCATTTACGTTGGCGTGCAATACGGTGCGCACGACGATTTTCATGCCGAGCTGATTGTTACCGTCGATATCTAATCTCGGCTCTCGAACGAGTGTCAGACTGACGGTACACACTTTGCGGTTGTCCTTCGAGGCTGTCAAGTGTCGTTTGATCATACGTCCTGCTCGCCACGGAGTCCCGAGCAAATCGTTCTCGCTCGACAGTAACGAAGACAGCTCGGACGATGTGGTCGATCTGTACCGGTCCGGAGAAAGTGGAGGGGTTCAAACCCTTTCGCTTGCCGATCGCCTATGTGCACGTATATTATACAATAAAGATATTTCGCTAACAATATGACCCTTGCTGCAGTGTTTCACGACCGGCTTACGTAGGATAGACTTCTAGCAAGACAGTTGCTAGAATAGAGAGAAGGCTCGATAGAATTGATGAGTGGGAACTGGGAAATCGAAGAGTTAGACATTTGGAAATTTTTGAACTTTTGTATCCTTTAATTGTGGAATTTTGCAATATTTGAATTGTGGAATGTGGTGATTGGAAAATTTGAGAATTTCAGAATTTGGAGATGTAAGGATTTAGGGTTTTAGAGACGTAAGGATTTGGAAATTTAAGGAACTGTAAGATTAAGAATTTTGGGATTTAGGGATCTAGAAATGCGGAAACGAGATTTAAAGGTATGAAAGTTCAGAAATTCGAGAATATAGGTATTTAGAAATGTAGAAGTCAGGAAATCAGGAAATTCAGAGATTCCGAAATTCTTGACGACGCGATGAATTTCAGAAATCTAGAAAATTTCGCAGTTCCAAAATTTCAAAGTCTTTTCCACATATCCCAATATCCCAGTATCCAGCATCCAAAGGTCCTTAATTCCTAACATCCCTAAGTCCTAAAGTCCCATTCCGAAAAATAAAATTTTATCTGACACGGTTTATATCCTCGGACCAGATATGTATATGGGGATAGTAAAATGTTTTAAGTGTTCGTCGGCCGTTAATGCGTCCCTGAACCTAACCATAGCATTTGTATCGTGCTGCAACGACAATGTCGGGGTCACGAAGAGAGATCTCGTTTTATCGGTGAACGCCCGTAAACGCCGATCGTCTCTGCATTTTTGTCGCGCCTTTATAGGCCGATACGCGATTTCGCATCGGTTCGTACGATCTAAAGAGGGCTCGTTACACGGCGAACACGTGCACCGCAACGGTGGCCGTGACTTATTAACGATACGTCTCTATCGTTAATAGCGCGGAAAAAACGGATACATCTGGGATAAGAGCTGGTCAAATGGAAACGAATTGAAGAGTAAATTGGACCTTGTTTATCTCCGTCGTGTTCCTATACCTTAACGAGTGTTCATTTGCATTCATTTGTTTCTGGCAGTTTCTATGGGATTACCTCTGGGTTAGGTACTTTCCTTTATTTCTATACTTTCCATGGGGTTATAGCCGTGTTCTCGGTTCAATTCGTTTAATTACTTCCTACATGGATACGTCCGAGTCAGATATATAATTTAATTTATTTGTCCACTTTCTGTCGAGTCGTGTACTTGGATTCATTTAACTACCCGCTAAGAGGATAGGTCTGGATTTGGTGTACAGTTTATTTGATTTATCTAATTCCTATATGGTTACGGTCTAGTTAGGTATTTAGTTCATTTAACTACTTCCTATGTCCAGATTAGATGTACAGTTTATTTGATTTAACTCGTACGTGGTCACAGTCGTGATAGGTATTTAGCTCAATTCATTTAAGTACTTCCTACGAGGATTATCTGGATTAGCTGCACGGTTTTATTTATTTGCCTGCTTCCTACGGAGTTGTATTTGCTACCAAAGTTGTTTTTAACTATTTTCCGAATAAGTTCCGATTACGTTTAATATAGCCTTGTCTTATTTGTCTTAAGTATATAATTTACCAAAGGAGAGTTGATCTTGTTTGCAAGAGGCATAAAATCCGAGCGCGTTTCATCGGCCGAATGAGTCACTTCCATCACGAAGCTCTCGGCTAACCTATAAAACGCCTCGTTTTAAGAGGTTTACGCTGGATCATTTTGGCATGAACAACCATCCGAGCATTTTTACATTCCCTAATTGTTAATAGACGGTGGCAAAAAGCCAGTCGAGGGAACAAAGGCTCTCCATCGGTTCGTACCGACGCGTCTCGATGGATGTGGCATTGTCGTGAGAGTTTTTATCTTTTTACGAGCATACGCTATCACGCTCATGCATCGTTGCATCGATCGTAACGTCTTCCCCGGAGATTAAAACGAGGGGTCAGGTACGGTTACAACCTTTTAAATGAGATTACACCGAAGCTGTACAGTCTCTTAAACACCTACCTACGCTTCGCGTAGATCGATCAAAGAGTCTTATATCAAGCGGGTTTGACCCGGGGCCACGTTTGTCGCAGACCTCTTTGTCATTTCAACGTTCATTCTACGAGGGACATTCAGCTGCGGGCAAGTTATAGCATACGGATGTTATAAGGTAATGTTGTAGCATATAGGGTGATGTTATAGCATATAAGATAATGTTATAGCGTACAGCATATGTAGGAATGCAACAGCACATAGGGATGTTATAAGACAGCCATTTTATACGACGTTATTTCCTCTAGGAAAGATTTTTCGTAATATTTCAAGTACAGGAACAGTAAAATCTACGTTTTATGAAATTTTTCAAAATATTCTCCAGTTGACTTTAAAAGCGTGCATTGCTCTAGATGATTGGGAGGTCTTTTTGTAGAGGATTAACATATCTCGGAGCGGCCCGAGGGTGTTTCAAAAGTACGCATTAAGAAAATGAGCTGCTCGACACCCATTAGTAATTACTTAAAAAGTTCCCGGAGACGTTGTTTGGGTTTTGTTTTCTTCGAGTAAGCAAAAGTGAAGGCAATAGACGGTTATTGGGTTCAATTAGTAATCTCTTAGGTGGGTACCTTGAAGAACCTCTCGCTTATAGGGCACTTCGCAGAAACGATGTACTAATGGGAAGCTGGTAAGAGAGGAGCACTGTCCAATAACGCGCTCGGCTCGTTTTCATTTTCCAGGAACGATCCAGGACGATTACATATGTATCGATAGGCGCAATCGAGGAATCGAACGATCAAAGGAGATCAAGTTCGCCACACCCTAAGGGCATCCGTCTGATTGCAACTCGGTTTCACTGGCACCCTTTCAGCCGCGAACACGAGAATCGATATTACAGTGATCCGAGCTACCGAGTGCAGGGTTGGCCGGAGACGGTGAAGATCTATCGATCGATCGTCGCGATCTACGAGCTGAAATCGGGATGGTCGGCGATCCACGGATCGGGATTCCGCGGATCCGTGGCCAGCAAAACGAACAGGATGTCCAACGATGGGATAACCATAGGCCTTGGCAGCTGCGAACAGCAGAGTGACATGCTTCTCCGCCAAGTTTCAGATTGCATGCCGCCATAGCGGCCGGTAGATTATAATCAAGCGGCCCGGGACTGTGATCCAACGACCCGCTGCTGGAAGATGGGATTCTGCCTGCCCAGAAGTATGGTTGGAAGCCATCGTCACGGTATCTACGCTTCTGTCGTCGATGAGAGCACGTCGATGCTCGACGCCGGAATTTTCAGAATTTACTCAAGAACATCTTCGAGAAACATGCTAGACGTGCTACGACCAATTATTAAGATGTTGCGCACGAAATTACACTTGTATCGTATTTATTGGAAAATTTTACGGAAATGATTAGCCATTTAGCCGACAAAGAATGATTGAATTCCTCGAGATTCTACGAATCGAAGTGTTATCGCACAGTTATCGTGCGTGTTTTATCGATCAAGAAGCTAGCAGAACCGATGAAAATCTTGGCTGCGTAAGTTTCAAATTCCGGAAGTCGATGTTTCAGTTGGTATCGCAAAGGTTTCCCGATGCGAAACGTAAGATCGAAAAAAATCCTGTTACCATCTCGTTAATTAACGTCTAACTGTGCACGACGTTGCGGTCGCTTTTTTTTAATTGCTCGCCACGATATCGCGGGGATAACTAGCGTGTATCTGAGTCGGAAACACCTCCTAACAAGAAGGAAACGATCTAGAGAGCACGCGTTTCCGTGTTCGCGCGAAGGCTACTGTAACCTACGTTTAAGTTGCCGATACGGACTCGTAAATCGCGAAAAAATCCAACAGTAACTAGATGGTTTCTATGCAAAGCACGCGACGATCGATTATCTATCAATTTGATGGGTTCGAAAGCCCGAGATTAGCGAGATTCCGCACTTCCTGCGCAACTTTCTAGCATCGTTTGCATGAAAAACCGGTATTAACGCTTCGAGATTTGAGAAAAGAACGAATAAGGGCTGAATAAATGTAGAATCTCTTATATCGCCAGGTGTTAGTTAACCATACATTAAATCACTATGTGTAACAATTATATGTGTTAAATCACTATGCCCTACGGCTCTATACTTTGGAATTTCCTGGAATAGAACTCGATACATTGAATATCAATTCATTGATTTTTAATTCGAGGTATTGGAATTCTATGATTTGGAATATGGCGTGTTAGAATTCCACGATTTTGGAATTCCAAGAGTTACAATTCGACATAACAGAATTCTAAGGATCTGAGTCCGACATGTTGGAATTCCACGAGCTAAAATTCGATGCATTGAAATTCGACATGTTGGAATTCCAAGATTCAGAATTCGATGTATTGGAATTCTGGGAATGTGAATTCGACGCGTTGGAATTCCACAAGTTAAAACTCCAAGCATTGGAATTACATGTGTTCGAATTCCACGAGATAGAATTCCACGCATTGAAATTCAACAAGATGGAATTCCAAGTTTCAGAATTCCACGCATTGGAATTCAACAAGATGGAATTCCAAGTTTCAGAATTCGACAAATTAGAATTCCATGCGTTCGAATTCTAAAAGTTAGAATTCGGCATATTAGAATTCCTAGCTTTAGAATTCGTAGTGCTGGAATTCCAAGATTTAGAATTCGGCATATTAGAATTCCAAGCGTTAGAATTCGTAGTGCTGGAATTTCAGGATTTAGGATTCGTCACGTTGGAATTCCAAGATTTAGAATTCGTCACGTTGGAATTCCAAAATTCAGAATTCGGCATATTGGAATTCCAAGATTTAGAATTAGATGCACTGGAATACCACAATTTAGAATTCGCAGTGTTGGAATTCCAAGACAGTGAATTTGACACATTGGAATTCCAAGAGAGTGAATTCGACACATTGGAATTCCAAGAACTGAAGTTGCACGCATTGGAATTCAACGTGATGGAATTCCACAAGTTAAAATTTTGCGCATCACAGTACCAAGAATTAGAATTCGACGCATTGGAATTGCAGGACTTAAAATTCCGCTTATTAGAATTCAGAAAGTAAGAGTTCTACGAACTAGAATTCCATATGTTCAATGCGATTAAATTCTGATTAGAATTTCAACAGCCAGAGTTCTGCACGATTAAATTTAACGCTTCGAAATTCCACGGTTCATAATTCTACGCATGAGAATTGATTAGACTGCAAGCTATTAAATGCATACGTTCATCAAGAATTGTGCCCGTCCATTGTAACGGTTGGGAATCCACAGGAAACCGCTATACCAACGAATAAAACTTTTTCACCAACCTGCTATATTGCCACTTTTAAAAAAACCTTTTCCCTTCATTTACCTTCGCATCAACACATCGAAAGTCTACTGAATTCATCATTATCGCGATGAATCGCAAAAAAAACGAGTAAAAAGTGATTAATACGCAGGCAATTTATTTCGAGTGAAAAGTGACGTATGAACACGGTATTTTTTGTCGTAAGACCGAGATAAACACATCGATAGTCGTTCTCGAAGAACGGAATATCACGAATCGATCGAAATCGTGGGCGTGGCTGATAAAGCCTCATTATTCCGCGATAGCAGTCGAAAGCAGGTTTCGGCCGCGATGTACGACTGGAATTTCTCGTAACATGACTCGTCAATAACATTAATAACGGTAACAACGTCGTAACCGATTCCTGTTTTACTACAAAAACAGGCTACACCGTGCGAGAGATAGAGAGAGGAACAGGTAGAGAAACGAGCACGGAGATCGAACGAAGAGGACAGCCGGCGCCATAAATGCGAACAAATTGCAAGCTTTTGCCAGTTCTTAATTCAATGGAAAGTGTTGCGCGGGCCCGTTATGTCTTCTATTTAGTATCTACTTTATAGCCGCTGCTTCCCTAGCTCTACAAAGTGGCCTTGGGTAACTTCTCGCTAATGAAATCGTGCAGATTCTACCGAGAAACCTCCACCGTAATACTATAAATACCAAAATATCGTCGCCTCTGCCTTTTCTCCATATCGTAACCTTCCGCTATCTCCACCTATGGATTTACGACTCTTTAATCCGGTAAGAGTGGGTGCAATTGACTGTGGTCCCGTTTCGTTTCTTGTATCGGGTCGTCCCATGTTTGGACGAAGTGACTATTTGTTCCGAGTTTCTTCAGAATTCTTTGGGAGCTGAAATGCTTGTGGACATTTGTCTGGAATGCTTGTGAATGTGGCGCGTTTGGGCATGATAATTAAATGGGAGGTGACGATGTCTCTCCAGAAGACTATGTAGGATTAGAAGATACATACAAAAATTTGCAACAGAAACGAAGTTGATCTCTCTTACATCCCCTAGTCGGCGATACCCTGACAAATACACATATTATTCCAGATGCAAAGCTGCACCCAGTCGTGTTGAACCCAAAAGATGACAATACGACCTACATATAACGTTCAAATTATCCCAAGTACAAGGCACTCAAATCTTCTTTTGGTCCAAGTGAATCTTCATACCCAGCAAATTAAGAAAAGCTCTGCTAAGCCCAAAAGACCGCAAGCATCACGCAAGAAATTGAAAGGAGAGTAACCAGAGAAGCGATCCACGTTTGGACAGTTCGAAGAAGGTAATGTCAGAAAACAGGAGTGGATCCTTCGAAAGTCAGACGAAATGGTCGGATGTCCCTGGACGAGTAACACGGCACGCTCTCAGCCCCCGACAGGGCATGGGTGCAAATCGTTCCCCGACACCCCGTACAAGGGGCCGAATGAGATGAGAGAGAAGATTATACGGTATGAAGCAGCAGGCAGGGGCATCCTGTCTATCAAGGACGCCTTCTATCTCTCTGGCTCCTCCTCGCCTCCTGTGATCCACCTTCTTTGCTCTCTTCTCTCTTTATCCAACCTTTCTACCTTCTTCCCCGCTTCCTAACCCTTCGTCATCCTCCCCGCAGACACGTCGCAGCAGCCTACTGCCTCGTGTTACTCAAAGGTTATTTCTCCCGACGCTCTGCCCCTCTTCCTTCATTCCCATCGATTCACCGGGAGCAAGGAACTTCGCCTCGAAGAATGTCCTGAGATCACGAACCATCTGACGATTACTACCAACGATTGATGCCCCCGCTATTGTTACTGCCGTTCTTCCCGAATCCTTTTGTACGTCATTTTCGGCCATGATTTCTGGATGTCAGGCCGGGATTCAGTACGGTGCAAATATTTGCTGATCAAACTTCCATGAAGACTTCTTCGTGGTTATATAACTCGATCAGTTATCTTCGTAGAGTATCATCCGATGAATATGGATGGGTGCGAGTTGCAAGGTTATTAACGTTAGAACAGCTCATTCTTGGATCTATGAATGTAATGTTTTAAATCAAAAATTTGCTGATCGAACTTTACTCCGGATGCAGTTTCTTCGTGGTTATGTAACTAGGTTAGTTATCTTTTCAGAGTATCATCTGATGAATATGGACGTACGAGTTCCAAGGCTATTATTATAGTAACGTTACGATAGTTCATTGTTGGATCTACGAATGTGGCCTCAGATTTTAAATAAAAATTTGACGATCAAACTTTACTCCAGATCCAGTTAACTTCAACTTCGTGGTTACATAACTCCATCAGTTATCTTGTTAGAGTATCTGATGAATATGCATGTGTATGAAGTTCAAGGTTATTAACGTCAGGATAGTTCATTGTTGGATCTATGAATGTGGACTCAGGTTTTAAATCAAAAGTCTGCTAATCAAACTTCACTCCAGATGCAGTTAACACTTCAACTTCGTGGTTACATAACTCGACCAGTTATCTTGTTAGAGTATCATCTGATGAATATGGATGTGTACGAGGTGCAAGAGTACTGGCAAGGTTAGTTCATTGTTGGATCTGGAATGAATGTGGACTCAGAGCCATGTTTTAAGTAGGTAAAGAAGCTGCTAATTAAACTTTACTCCAGACTGAGTTAAGACACTGTCAAGCTTCTTCGTGATTAGATAACTCGTAATCTTTTTAAGGTATGATCTGATGAATGTATGCAGGACTACTAGCTAGGTTAAAAGTCTTTATACTTAAGAGAGATGTTCATTGCTGGATTTAGGATGAATGTGGGGTTCAAAACTCCTCTAACCTAGTCCTCTATACTCCGAATAGAGTAATAAAGCTTCTTCAGCTATGAAAAAGCGATAGTTTTCGATATTATATGCAGAATTTTGTGATCAAAAATGTTTAAAGCCACAAACTAGAGAGTAAATTTAAAAAATCAATGAATCGAGAAACGAAGACAATTCCTGAACAATTGGTAAACTTGAGGTGCGACCGGTTATAATTCGTGGAAGTGGAGGTGTGATTTACATAAAAATGACTACTACGGCACATTAAAGAGCCGAGAAACGCAATCGTGTTCGACTAAAAGTGTAGTCACCGGTAGACGTACTCGGGGCCAGACCTATCGATTACCGATCAGATCCCGTATCCGTGCCAATATTGTATTACCAAGAGGGGCACAGCATCGCGCGGGGATTAAATCATAAAGAACACGTCCTGCACACGAGCTGCTGGTGCATTCGAGCGCGATCTTTGCGTTTGTTGTTCGATCGCATCGTCACAGCAAGACCGATGCCACTCGATCAACGAAATCGATCGATCGCTGTTTCACTCGGAGAACAACCGATGCTTCTGCTATGACTCTGCGATAATTTTATATGCAAGACATGGTCCACGTGTTTAACAAATATTTTTTATCCATTTATTTGCATTAACGACAGGTTTATATCAAACTGAAATTATTATAGCGAGGGATAGAAATATGTAGACTGTCATGTTTTCATAATAGCATTCTTTGCAAGTTCCAGTCATTCATCTTCTATGCTAAACTGGAAAAATTTCTCAAAGAGTGTGGACACTAAAAATATGCACACATTCTTTATATTTTATATTATGAAAATGTGTTTGAAGTTCACACAATTGCAGAAAAATCGTACAGATTTTCTGGTACAATAAGATAAATCATGGATGGACATTAAGACATCCTCAGCGTCCAGGTATCCCGTTTGATTTAGATTAAAGCAAACGTACGCGCGTCAATTTTCAGTTCACGTGGTTCCTGGACACACGAAACGCTGTTGAAACATGTCGCTCGTTTCAACCAGGCCTTAAAGCCTTTCGACAGCCATCTTGCCAGCGGAAAACGTATTTATAGCGCGCGGAGGATTCTGTATTCCGTCGACACCGATTGCCGACGATACGCTCTCAAGTCACGACTCGAAAATTCTGCTCCGAACATTCCGATCCTCGTGGCGCTCTCTGAATCATCCGATAAATACTTCGCCAGTCGAAAGAGTGTCTCTTTCTGTCGATGGGACATTATTGACCGGTGACACTCGCCGATTCCGCGAAAATTCGCTCGAAAATAGCCGGACCTCGTCCTCGCGAATTTAGTCCAGCGATGTGCAAATAGAAAAAAATCATCGGGAATAGAAAGAACACTCATTCGCTACTTGTGACACACTTTTCTCGGAACCATACAATTAGCAGTAACAGCTCTACGATTTATTTGTTCCTAGTCACTTTATTTTTTCTGCAGATAACTGAGTGTGATCATTGATATCAATTGTTTGAGGATTCAAAAACCTAAAGTTTGTATGTTCTCGAATTTCTACACATGAAAGTAACTTTAATATAAAGATTTTGTAGAAATTATGATATAACAACGATGTGTCTAACAATGTTTTAAGAGTAGAAACTAAAAGTATCGAAAGTTGTGAAACTATTCGATAAGCTGAATTGACCAGAAAGAATTGAGCAATCTGTCACGGTGTCTCTGCCGAGGGTTGTACGTTCAAATAGAGTTTCCCCAGGTGAAAAACAGGCGTATCGGCATCCACGCCCATTTCCATTCCTTTCATAATCCCTGACCAAAGTGCAACGCACCGAAACGTAAATAAATGTTGTCACTCGTTTCACATTCGACGCGCGGCTCGTTTTTGCGAGGGAAACCGCATTTACGGGAACTCGCTTAAGCACTATTACTATTCTGACTGTCCTGTCCATAAAACCGGCGGGACTGATATGCGCCATCGTCGATACATGGGAAAGTAAGAGCGAAAAGTCCCTCTAGCCGGTAGAAAAAGATCGCTAACCGAGAAGAATCTTAAACCGTGGACTTAACCGAAGGACGTGATCTCGAACGATGCCTGTAACCGGTAAAACCTGCGATTCCTTTGCGAAACTTATCACCAGATTGATGCAAATTTTATTGAATCGTTGCGTACCGGTACCTCGGTTTCTTGCCTTCGAACTTCCCTAATATAGCAAGGCGTTGCGAATCTGTCTTGCCAAAGAAACTTTGTGTAACCTCGGGAGTAGAAAGGCATTTGCGTCTTTGCGGACAAGTGGATCGATTGTTCGAGGAAAGTAGTTCAAAGGAAACTACGAAATCGATTGAGTCGTCTCCAGGTTGTCGAACGAATTTCTCCGTTCACGAAGACCGTTTCTTTCACCTGTGGTTTTGTCATAATCGTGTAACGAACTAGCTTGAACCGTGGTTCAGGGCAACCTGTTAAACAAGCTACAGGGAAGCAAGACGCGCATGAGAGAACACGAATCGATCGAGGTCTCTGGAACGACACAACTAGACTGGCGAGAGAACAACAATGTGAATTGATCGAGGTCCCGCGTTATCGTGCTCGACACGATCGTCCGTTGTCATCGCGAGGACTCAAAATATTGCCTCTTACGTACACCGCGATACTAGCAGCAATATTCATCTCATTGACATATTTTTACCGTTACAGTAGCAGATCATTTTCAGTTTAATACAACGTTACGGAGGTAGCTTCGTTATGGGAACAAACTGAGGCCTTTTAAGGCCATGACATTTGACTGTATCTAGGTGTTCTCCAAAACCCTGAGTTTTCTTGGGGTTCGAGGTTCTATTGAGATCTTAGGCTCTCCACAAGTTTTACTCGGACTATATGGACTTTCTCCAGATTTTCACTCATCCAGACTTATCAGGCTCTTTCAAGGTGCAGAACATTCCTAAGTTAGGTTCTTCCTAGTTGGGTCCTCCCTAAGCTCTCTGAACGTTATGGTCTCCTCATATCTTAGACTCTCCCTGAACTTCAACTTCTCCAGCCCTGCGCACTCCCTTCATTCTCTCCAAGTTCCCCTTGTCCCTCGAGAATCGAACGTTCGCAGGGAAGCGTAAAGCATCGTCGAATCGTGGTATCGCGAATTTGTACAGCGTCGAAAGGATCGATAGGCAATCGTAGAGAAGGGAGTAGGAGCCAAGGTGTCGGTATATTACGCTATCAACGATAATAACTACGGCAAAAAAGCAATAACACGAGAACAAGATAGAGCCTCGCTGCCGGGCTTAAACGCGAATTTCAGGCTCCGTTTACGGCCTCACTCGGCCAGAATAATCACGCAACATACACCGTGAACAATCCGTCGAAATTGCCGGTGGAATAAAATCACGGGGCTATTACGCGTGTTTCGTGTCGCGTTCGGTTTCTCTCTGTTCCGCGACGGCCACGGCGATTTATGTACCGCGACAGTGTCCCTGTTTGGACAGTAGCCTAATTGTAGCCGGCCGTAATTGCGGCCAGAAACACGCTCCCGAGTTCGCGTTTCTCTAGACTTCCTGCAACCGTTCCAACGAGACCGCGATAATTCAGCCAGAACCAATCACGAGATCGAGCGCCGTTTTACAAGCTCACGGCTGAATGGCTTGCCTCTTCGAGATTTCGTCCCGAGAACCTGCCAGACTGACCGTCCTTTTTGTTGTAGTCATTATGTTTCCGCTCGCTATCATCGCCACCGCCATTATTATCGTCGGAATCCTTTGTCTCTTTCTTTCTCGATCGCCGGAGAAAATTAATGACCGTCATTTGACGCTCGTTCGTGATTGATCCTGACTGCACACTTGGTACGGTGTCGTACGCGACCTTATTCCACTTTTACTGTAAACGGTATCGACAGGTGATGATACGGTATACCAGGTAAATTAAAGTTGGTTAAGTAAATCTACTAGACTGACTAGGTAAACGATGTCTGAAAGTGAAGTACGAGTTCTGATCAGAAGCGGTGAATGATAATTTTCTAATTGTTTCAAAGAACCGATCAGATTACTTCGCGAGAAATGTTGGGCTGGAAAAATGGGGGTAGTCAAGGATAAAGCGACAGCCATATAGAACGGTACGCAAACGAGGTTTTTCCTGCGAGCAGCTGGTGTTACAGGGAGCCGTTTGAATCTTATCTGCGATCGCGAGTGGCTCGCGCGGCCAGGTAAATACACGTCACATTCGATCGCCACGAGTATTCCGGTCTTAATAATTTCCAAAGAAATCTCCACGCCTTTCTCTTGTCTCCGTTCAAGAGTTGCAGCCGATGAAGTGGAGCAGGAAGTGGAGCCTGAGAACCGTTTATCCAACAGTTTCCTGCCTTGCCGCCGCGAATAATTTTCCCTCGAGTGCGAAACCCGCGATCCTTATCGTTATCCAAACAAACGGATTTTCGCTATTTACACCTAACTGGGTTTGTAGGACTCCAGGAATACTACGATATAGGAAGAGATTATGGGTGGGTTATAGTAGATCTACGAATGATAAGAGGCACAGGAATGTGGAGACATGTTGCTGGGGACACGTGTTTAGGAGTATAGGTGAAAGGAAGGGATATAGGTGTATAATAGATGTAGAAATATAGAGATGTAGGGAAGGTACGAATACGAGGATTTCCAAACTTAGGGATATGGAGATCTGGACGTATAGAAATCTGAGATCGTAAGAATTTAGGGTTTTAGATAGGTTTAAGGTTATTGGAATCTAGGATTATAGGAATCTATGGATATCGAGATCTGAGATGTTAGGGTACAGAGATACAGGGATATGCCAATATCGTGATATCGGGATCTAGAGATATGGGGGTCTAAGGATATGGGGCTATTGGGATATAAATATCGGGATTTAGAGATACCGGAATCTAGAGCTATTGGAACCTATTGAGATCAAAACTGCCGAAATCCAGAAATATCAAGATAGGGATGTAACAATGTAGGAATCTAAAGCTATGAAAGTGTATACAGCATGAAGACAATGTAGAAGTATAAGCCACGAAAAATAAGAGCCCTAGATATCCGACACCGAAAGCACCGTATTTACCAAGAGTTGGCAAGATAAATTGAAAAGTATCTGCACTAGACTTCCTGCTCACATCCCCATTGAGAACAGCGCAAGTTCTGCTATTCGCCAGGTGTGATCGTACAAGTACCGTAACACCTGACCCAATGTTAGGTTCAGCAGAGCCCAACTGTAAATACGCAGGCTAAAAGTTTAGCGTCCAGTGATTCATTCGTATCGAAATTCAACACCTAACAGTATCCGAACTAGCGGAGAATATATTCCGTACACGATCGGTGGTCATTACACCAATTTCATCCGGTGATTCAACGACCAGCAATATCTAATCTATACTAATTGCTCGTATTTGTCACCCATTAAGCCCGATCACCGTTACAGAACCGAAAGGTTACGAAAGAAATTCCTGTGCCCGAGCTACATGGGAACGTGACAAGCTGCACACCGGCAACATCGATCCATCAGACCGAGCTGTTCTCTCGGCTGACCAGCTTCCAACTCGTCTGGAATTAATGGAAATACGACGAATATCGTGTATGAATCGATAGTCGCTGTTTGCTAGAAAATCAACGGCAACGAACCATTCTGACAGTCTACTCTTAGATGCACGTGGAAGACGTGTGCAGCTTAGGGTTCTCTTATCGCTAGTTTACCTCTTGGAGGATACTTAAACATATGTGGTTTAGTCTAGGTTTTACTTCACAATATGTTACATGCTGGTTAAGCTCTTGCGAATATTATCACTGATTTTGTATAAATTCTTTCAGAATGAAAGTTTAAAATGAGTGACTGCACCAAGAAGTCAAAAGTCAGCCTTGAGGAGGGTAATGAGAAGCGTGTGAGAACAAAAGAAGTTTCTAAAGTTAAAAATTGTAAACTTTCAAAAATACTTCCCGAGTATTTCTGTCAGAATTTTCCCCATTTTCCTGAAGTCCTCCGATTTCATCCCCTAGGGTTAATTTTATGCAAGGAAAGGCCACATTCGAGCAAACCAGAAATTTCATATGGAAACGCGTATTTTAAACGATGCTACATCTCGCATAAAATTGATGAGACAAGAACTCGTCTAAACCCATGGTACTTGGCTTTAAGGATTATGCGGTTTTAATGGAAACGCTTCGTTACGACTTCTGCACGGTCCGCCTGTTCTAGGGTGCGCGAAGACGAGCTAATAGCATTAGCAATTACAAAAAACGCTCGTAAATGAATGTTATAATTGAACGGTATACTGGAATCATTTCCTGTTAGCCGTGGAATCATGAATTTTCTCTGACACCGACGAATGAAAACGTTCAGTATGTTGATTAAGCAATTCTCCACGACAACAGATTAACAGGATTACAACCGGAATTTAGATAAAAATGCGTTGACGCTTTACTCGAAATCGATGAGCAAACACATTCTTTCATAATGTCGAGTGTGTTATCTGTTGCACGTACTCGATAACGTACTTCGTTTAGATACTCGACGCTTCGAGTGGCCGTGAAAAGGGTACTATAGTAATTGATAACTTCGATCGAATATTAAATAAAACTATATTGAACGTGGTGCAATGCCTACTTTAAGGAACTGTCGATGACCGGACGTTAATTAACGAGTTAATGGGAAAATATCAATTTCTTGCCTCTTCAAAGTTTCAAATTTTCCTCTTCTTGCAGAGGAAATGAAAATTTTCGAACGAGGAAAAGATTGAAATACGATATTGCTAGCCTACGTACACTAGTGTGAATTTAACCTCAATGTGAATTTTGTCCTAGTGTGACTTTAATTCTAGTACTAATTAAATTGTAGTACAAGTTGTATCCTGCTAATTTCATTCTAGTACGAATTTTATCCTAGCGTGAATTTAATCCTAGTGTGAAATTAGTCCTACTGTAAGTTCAACCCGAATATAACCCTAATATGAACTTGACCCTAGTCCGAATTTGACCCTAGTATGAATTTCATCCTAGTGTAAACACAACCCTTTTGCCAATTTAATCGTACTACACGTTTAACGCTAATATGAATTTAACCCTAATGTGAACTTAACCCTAGTCCGAATTTAGCTCTAGTGCGAACTTAATCCCAGTACGAATGACACGTCGTCTAAAGGGATAGGAAAGAAAAACTAATCGCGGCAAGAAATGAAATTTTCGTCGAAAGGATGCCGGATCGAAGCGACCGCTCGATCGTATTCGCATTTGCGACGATCAATTGTCCAAGACGGGGTGGCAATTTTCACGGCAAAAACGTTCACGCTTCAGCGTTCCGGAGCAAGACGTCTTGGACGGTTTTTCGCGTCATTTGCGGTTCGATGTAAGCTACTAGCCCGCCGTAATGATTCATCCTGGCAGCGAAAAGTCGATTCCCGTCTCACGCGTCGCGCATCAGACGACGGGACACGATCCGGCTCTCCGGTACCGTAATGCACGCAAGAAAGGGACGGGCTTGATTTTGCAACAACAGTTTACGACTCGCAGGACCCGACCGAAATCATCAATGAGCCGCTCTGGGATCGGCTTGACCTGGCATGGCCTCTTCGTGCAAACGCCAAAACAGAAAAAGAACGCGAGACAAGCTGCGGAGCAGGCTCGGTCTGATCGCTTCGAAAGCGAGCGTACGATTCTCTTCGATTGAGTCGCATCCGACTGAATGTAGTTCGATCGACTTGCAAGTAGACATGCAACATACGAGACATTGGAACTATACGAGATTGAATTGAACGATGTCGAATCGTGTGGTATTTAATTGCTTCGAGTCCAAATGCATTTAAATGTATCTGAAATTCAATCGGTTCAAGTTCAACTGCACCGAATTGAACCACGTGGAACCAAATGGAATTCGGACTTGAATCGATATTCCAACTGCAGAGAATTCTATAGCGTAAAATTAAATTGCACGTGATTGAAGCAGACCTAACTGAATCACAGCAAATCAGGTAGAATTGTATCGAACCCAACCGCGTCGTCGCCGTTCACACCGTACCAAATCGCACCCGACCGAATTCTGTCGATTCTATTCCCGCACGGAAACAGTTGTAATTGGAAGAAAGGCGCAAAGAATTCGAGGATCAACGAACCTATCGATTCCCGAACGAGACACGTAGACGTACGATAAAAACCTTAATTGTATTCTTCATCGACGTGGAACGAGTTAAAGCTTCTTTTTTATTCGATTGCGTGGAGCGAAAGCAAGAAGATAATGCTGTAACAGGTTCCCCGGCGTTGTTTCGTAGCTAGAAGTTCCGATATTTTTCTGGCATCGACCCAGTTTCCCGGTCACCTGGCGCGATCATTCTCACGTCCCTCTTTTCTCATTTAAATCCGTGTCGGATGTAACGATTCCTAATTCGAATCTTCCGACCCGCTGAATCACAGAACACCGGTGGTGTCCCGGGGCTGTCTCGGACAGTCGCGTGGGAGCCACAAACTTTCCACCTGTATTCGATCTTATCTTCCAGACCGGTGAGACGCGATTCCCCGTGCACGTGCATCGCTATGAATGGTAAACCGAACGCTCGAAAGTGTTCTTGCCTCGATGCGTGCGGCGGTTCGTTTTCGTAGACTCGATTAATTGCCTACCGTTTCTCTTTAGTTAGCTAATTCCTTGTCAACGGCTGGAGGCATTTTTCTTGTTTACACTGAACGAGGATTTTCGTACGTGCGAATCGCAAAGTAACTTCTTGATTTATGAACAGGGATTACTCTCGTGACGCACATTACCGTTCAAATGTGACTAACCTAAATTGCACCACAATCAAGGTCTAAATAGCAATTATAATTTATACAATTCAAGATGGATAAATCCGAAATTTCAACTTTCTTTATCTTAATATTGCCTGACTGCCATAACATTGACTGACTATAAAAAGAAGAAAGAGTCGTACGTGGACACGTTTTATACCGTTGGTTAAACTTTCCATTTTGTATACATACCACCAGTGGTACATGCTGAAATATTTAATACTCTAGTAAGATATAGAATTTCCAACAGGGGACATAAAAAATGGAGCCTAGAGAAGAGGAAATAGATGAAAAGTGAAGGAAAAACAACTCGATGCGCGTTGTATCGCAAGCATACAGTTGCTCCAATTTGATCTGGTAGCACAGTAACCCAAAGAACGATCAATTTTCTGCGTCAACAGCTGGCAATAAAACAGCGTGGAAAGAGAGGAGGGTAGAGAGAGTAATTTTCACGATGACTAATTATTGTCGCTGGTTGGCTCGGGGGCTTCGGTTCGCGCGGCAACAGGTCTTCGAAGTCTGGCCGGCAAAGGGAGCAGGATGCACGAGCGTGTTGAACCGCGGGTCTCTCCACCTGCTCCGGATCTTATCTCGAACGATGAAACGCGCGAGCGGTGCATATAGGTGCATACACGTGCACGCAGCTCGGTGCAGCATCCTGCGGAGTCGCGTCGCCTCGTGAATGCTGCTGGCAGCGATGTAGCGCGAGCCTGTGCGCGTGCACCGCCAACGAAGATTAATTAATATCGCAATATCGCCGGCCGTACGCCAATGACAAATTGGAGAAAGTGACCGGCCCTCGCGGTGGCCGCAGGCTGAATCCTGATAAAGGAACCATAAAGGGATTATGCTGCGCGGAAACCTTGAGTCGTCGCGCTCTCTTTCGGGTCGACGTCTTCCAGTTTCTTTCGATCCTCTGGGAGAACTTGTCGCCGTGGAAAAACGAGCTTGGACCACAATTTTAAACGGGCGCGTGCTTTGTGTGGGGACAATGGCGAAGCGAGGACACCCCTTCAATTGGGCTCTCTGATTGGTCAGCTTTCTGAGTTATTTTACTAGAGTTGGATCTTCGCAAAAAGATTGGGAGAATTTGGGAAAATTAGCTACCGGGGAATTCAGCTACTTGGGAAGTTGAAAATTTTGAAGATTTGGGTACTTTGAAAGTTTGGGGTCTTGGTACTTCAGAATTTGACAATTTGGGGATCTATGTATTAGAGAATTTAGAAATTTAGGGGTTTGAGAATTTGAGAAGTTTGAAACTGAGGAATTAAACAATTTAAAGATGTAGCAATTTGGAAATTTGAGAATTATTAAAAATTTAGAACTTCAGGAATTTGAGGATCTAGGACTTTAGGGATTTAGAACTTGAGGATTTAAAAGAGAATTAAAAAATTTAAACAATAAAAAATTAAAGAATTATTTAACGAAACTTAAGAAATTTAGTAACCCACAAAATAAATGTAAGAGTTTCAAGTTCAGAAATTTAATCTCTCGAAATCCTCGATCTACGAGTATTTCTACTGCGGTAGTAATAATTTTTCCTACCCAAGAAGTCTTGCTGTACAAGGTTGAATTGCATAGACAAGAGATACAAAATTCATCTGGCATTCCACTTGAACGGATACAGTACAACTGAAACTTGTACGCGTCTTCTTCAAAAAAGATCAACAAATGTACGGCAACGTAGAACGCTTAACAAGTTATGACGTTATCGCTTCTTTCGCGTAGAAATGTGTATGCTATTGGCGAAACAAGTTTTCCTTTTACTTCCTTGCTACCAAGTCTCGAACGTTCTTACTCTACCTATCAAGACTGATACCGTGCCTCTAGGGCAAAAATTGAATAGGGGATTCGAAGAACCGAGAGGGAAGAAGCGGAGCAAACGAGGAATAGACTCGAGCGTAATCGACCGATGCACTTTTGATTTCGAGTACTCTCAACTTCATTTAACTTTCAGAACGTATAATATATCGAACACTTCAACTACGTAAAAACTTCTCGATTGGACCACTTTAAGCAACTTCGGAGAATGATTCAAAAACATAGTCTTAGAATAGCGTGTTTATTAGAGAGCCTATAAAGTACCGTGTGTCGCCGACTCTCCGGACGAACACTTGGTATAACGTGTGAAACGTGTTCAAGATCTGTGCAAAATTGTATAGTGTCGAACTACAATCGCTCTATACCGAATTGAATCCCATTGAAATTGAATTGCAGAAACTGGGTAGAATTGAATCTTACTGAACTGGTTCACATTGCAATTGAACCGCGCCTAACTGAATCGTATTGCATTATATTGGAATTGAATTGTGACTAATTGAATCGTATGGCAATTGAATTATATCGGAATTGAATCGCTAGAAACTGCATCGAGCTGAAATCGATTTGCGTCAAATTGAATCGCATTGATCTTGATTTGCACAGAATTGAATCGCAATTAAATGATATCGAACCTTAATCATACCGAAGTGAATCGCATTTGAATAGAATTGTACCGAATGGTTGCCGAATTGAATCGCGGCGAATGAAACTGCTCGAATCCTTGAATCCTAATGCGCATCGGTACACCCACGCAGCGTGAATAGCTTCCCAATTAAAAATCCTTCGAAGCTGAAAATAACTTTTCCCTCGCGGACACGCTTAATTCAGAGTTAAATTATTGGCCGTGAGTAAACGTTAAAGCAAACACGCATAGAAAACAGGTAGAAATCGAGTGGTGCTTAACAGTTCAGCAAGGTCCTGGCCCTGAAACGTTTCGCAGCTTCCTGTCGCGAAGGACTTACACAGCCATTCTCGTATCGGTTGACCGGTTTAAAGGGAGCACACGGACGTAACATCTGAATGAATCACGTCCGACCAAAACGAATACGGGCAATCGCGTGTCCCTTGCCCCACACCCTCCGTCGCCCTTCGTCCTTCTTTTTGCACGCTCGCTCCTTGCACGGCCCAGTTCGCGGGCTCAGGACTACGCGCGTACGCGAGCGTGTATAAATAAACGCCCATACATTATTTATAAATCGCTTATGCACCGACGGCAAGGTCGGATAAGATCTAAGAGCCGCGGAAAACAGAGATACAGCCTGGCTTTTATGATCCTTGCGGGTGACGTATCGTTGCTCGAGTACCGAACACGTTCCGACCACATCGAAAATGGCCCGAGCTCTTTCACGGATATCATTGGCTCTTAATCGCTTTTCCTACACGTCAGTTCTACATTTCTCTGCTCTCTAAAAGCAACTTTTTTTACTCTCTATAACAACTCTTGTGAGAATAGAAATATACAGTTAGTCGCATTAATATTCGAAGTCGCTCCTGTGCCTCGGATCTTAAGCGACATAAATCGAACAAATTAGATCGTGTTCAAATCGAATCGCAGGAGACACTCCTATCTTCGAAAGAATCAACCCCCTCGAACTACTCAGACTTACTGTATGACCAATCTTGTGACTCAATACAGATAAAGTTACTTGTTTTTGCATTTCTTATCTAAGTTCAAAAATCCTGGAGAAGGTTTGCAGAGACCCTAATGTCTCATCCGGGACTGGTCAAGAGCCCCTCGTCACCTAAGAGGTCTAGCACGTAAGAATCTTCAGATGAGAGTAATCTTTCGATCCCCTTACGCGGTGGTCGTTTCCGCATTGTGTTCAGAATCGTATATCCGAAAAGTCCGAGATTTATTTGTAGACGTGGAAATCTGTGTTTCTCAGCCGGCTCTCGACAGACTAAAGAAACCGTTGAACAATCCGGCACAAAAGAAAATGGCGAAGTTTCCCCGTTCCGCGTTATCCGTCGAAATTCCGAGAGCACATAAACGCGAGTGCACCGAAAAAGGAAGAGAAACGGGGGAGCGAAAGAGCCGGGTCTGGAGAATGTGCTCGAGACGAAACGAAGCACAGACGACGGATGGAGAAAACGTGAAAGTCGTTGGGTGTACAAGGAAGAGATGCAATAGCAGCTCGCAGGGTTACACGCAGAGCCTCTTACGAAGCAACATAAACACCGGACGTTTACAACGAAGGGAGCAACGTAAATGCTTCGGAGGGAGAGAGTCGGAGGGTTCGGTCTCGCTCGTGGAAAAGGGAGAAGCACGCTCGAGACACAAGGGCGGTTCGGGATTATCGAACGGAACGAGATCTGGCAGTACGTTATGCCCGTTCGATTACAGGTAATCACAGCGGCGCGCTACGATCGAACTTCATCGACCTATAAATCGGCACCGGTGGAAACGGCGTTTATGGTAGCGGCGCGGTTTCTCTACCTGATGAGTTATCCAATCGAGCTAGGCATAAATGTACGATTATTTCTCGTGGCGCACGTGTTCCCTGGATATATGAAAGCCGGCTCTCTCTCTCTTTCTCTCGCGAGATCGTAAAGAACGCGTTAATCGCGGGTTATTGCACGCGGGGAACCGGTATCGATGCAAACACGGCGAATTCGATTCGGTATCTGCACGCTCCAACTAATTGTCCGTGTCTCTGTGCCTTGAATGGGAAACTGTTCGATTTCTATCTCCGGGCTAAATTTGTCCCATAGATTTACTTACTTAACTCTTTCGCTACGCTCGCCTTTGCGGGAAACGCTGCTTGTTTTTTCTGTGAAATTATCTAACCCGCGCATAAATAATCTAGTTCGTTTTAAATATCGTAGTTTTTTACGGTTACAAAAATTACACTTCCTTCTTATATATAAAGAATGTATCAGTTCGTATAATTTTATTTGTAAGAACTTGTGCCTCACCGGATCGAATCGCGACCTAAATACTAAGGCAAATTGTATTGAATCGAATCGCGTTGGCATTAAATCCAATCGAACTAAATAAGATACAATTGAATTAACCGTAACATACGGTACAAAAAAAGATAGTATAATAAAAAAAAATTAATTGTAATTTATAGTATACTCTAATGTATAAAGATGTATTGACTATCGATTAAAAAAATTTGGTAAAAATATCCCTTACGCAGAATGCAAGTAGATTACCGAATAATCCCTTTTGTAAAATTATTTCTGGAGAGGTATCTTTTGTCCGCCACCGTATAACGAGAACCGTAACGTAGGTCGTTCGAGCGGTCCGAGAGATTTAATGCCGCGAGAAGTATGATCGTCGAACAAACCTTCGGACACGTTTTATTATATTTCACAGCGGTTCGCCCTGGGACCCAACACTTGGACGAGCGGAAAGCAAACCGAGGAGCGAACGATGAATTAACGTTGTTCAGATAGATTCACTCGGAACATTAATCAATAAGTAGAACTCAATCAGCGAACGGGTAATGGACTTTCTGGGCAGGAAAGGCCGACGAAGGGGGCGCGATCGCAATGATCACAAATTATCCGCGTCCAGTGTTCCGAGCCCCCTCGATCACCGGGTAATATCTCATAGAGTAGCCGACCTGTGTTTAGCCTATCACGAAGTGGATGTCCTTGTTGCGACCGTGAGGCTAATTGCCGGTGGTCAGCGGGAGGACGAACGCCTGCTCGAGGATAAATAGCAACTATGCCGGTGACGACGAACGAAAACCAGGCGAAATATCACGCTGATTCCGAGGTGGATGTCGCACGAACCACGACTTAACTCCTTTTATTTTATTCCTCCTTTCATCATCCATCATCAACGATCCACCGAAAGGACCCGCAGACGATCCCTTATGAACCTCTTCGAAAAGATGGATGGACAATCTGCCTTGCCTTTGTAACTTTAACTCTTTGCAAAAATTTCACTGACTTTTTTAATAGGCGACTCTAGAGGAGGATTAATCATGTGCCAAGATTAATCGAGGCTGATCGCAGATTTAGATAATTCGATACGAAAGATTCGATGGGCTGTTGTAAATAATCAAATTAATTGGACTGAATTTGTGTAACAGTTCTCATAGTCTAACTGGTTTTAACAGTTCTATCATTCCAAATGTTCAAGCTAAGATCCTAAAGTCCACAATCTCAACATCGTAAGATATGAAGAATACCCTAAAGTCCCATCAAAGCACCCAAGGTACAACCCCAAACCAAAATACCAAAAATTCCAAAGTTCTGAAGCTTCAAAAATCTCGACATGCAAAAATTTCCAAGCGCCAAAGCATTTATTGAAACGTCTAATATCACCAGTTGACCCAGTGAAAATGTGAGTTGCAAAGGAACAATGCAAATGGAGCATGTGCAAGTGTTATTCCTCGAGACGAGTTTCTGCAAAGCGTTTATTCGTTAGGTGGAAACTGTAGGAGTAATCGGACGAGAACCAGCGGAGAAATCATAAATAGGAGGTTTATCGGGCGGAGCAAGAAGAAACCGAGTCGTGAAGACGTATACAGGTAAGTTGTTGGCCGGTCTCGATCGAAGACGTAACTACGCGGAAATCGCGTTACCGGGAACGAGAAGTTCTCGTTAAGAGAAACTCCGTAAACGTAAAGCCGACCTGGTACGGATCGCTCATTGACGTGGGCCTATCTCGGATTTTCCCTGGGAACGAGCCGCGGCCGATCGCCTCGAACATCGTCTTCATTCATCCGTTTTATTTTCTATTAAGAACCGACCGTTTCGCTGGCGTAAAGGTATGCATTGACAGCATAATGATACTCGTTAGCTCGTCGGGGAACACGAACGTATAAGGGACTGAACTTAACTCGTTTCGCTACATCGTTGTCCTTCGAGAGAGCTAAATTTCAGATATCCTCTTTTTTTCTTACCGATTCGCCACGGAGTTAAGTACACAAAGCATAATTTACCTTGCAACTGCAGTTAATTGTACGTTTGATGACGTGATTGATTATTTGAGTGATGTCTGAATCGACAGTGGGTATACAGTCGTAGACAACGTTTATCACTGGTTTCCCAAATTCCTAGGTCCACAAATCCGTAGATTTCCACATTTCTAGGCCCCTACATCCGTAGGTTTCCACTTTTCTAGAAAATCCTTAGACTTCCAAATTTATGGATCTTCAAATGTTTAATGCCCCAAATTCCAAGGCCATCGAACTCTTCCCAATACCCTACATTTCCACATTTCTAGACTCCAAATCTCTAGATCCCTAAATTCCAAGGTCACCAAATTCCTAGATTCCCAATACCCTAAATTCTCCAATTTCTGGACCCCCAATCTCTAGGTCCTCAAATTCCAAGTACCCAAATCTCTAGGTCCTAAAATTTGTGGATCCACAAGTAGCTACATCCTACCCCTACATCTGAAATTTCAAATTGAAGTACAATTGATTTAACCTTGTTGACTATTTGGGAACTTGGAGAGGGTCTGCAGTCCCATGATGCTCGAAGCGAGCGATACAGCCGCGTTTTCAATGAAGTCCATATAAAGGCAAAGGAGCGTGCGTACGACGGCTTCTATGGCGAGCCAGGACGGAGGTTGCGCAAGGAAAAACCATCAATTCGAAGGAAAGGAGAAGAGTGGCCTCACCGGCTTCCCAGATTCGATTAATCGCCTCGGGGCTATCGATCCTGGATGAATGCACCGCAACGGAGGCCACCGACGGTGCTCCATTCACTAGCATAACGACACGAGACAGAGCTTTCGTTTAACGTTTGTCTACGTAACCCTCTCTCTTTTTATTTTTATTCCTCATCGGAGGATGTGTCTCCGTACGCTTGTCGCGGCTCGTTCGGTATACCGTTACAACTGGATACTCGTCTTTACGATTTTCTGCGCGAGCCTTTTTGTCGAGACTTTATCCGGAGGCACCGATCGAGATCGACCAGCGAGATACTCGATTCATAACCGGGAAAAAGAGCGTTCGCGTTAACTCTCCTCGTGACGTAACGGGTTAATGTACTTAGACTCGATCGAAATTCGTTTCGAAAGGGGAGTTGCTGGCGGGCAAGTGCGGTAATCTTGTTATATTGCCGGTAGATTGGAACGTGGGATTTGGGGATTTGAAAATTTGTGGAATTTGGATCTTATGAAAATTGGACCTTGTGAAATTTGGATTTTGTGGAAATTAGACCTTGTGGACCTTGGATCTTGTTGGAATTGGACCTTGTAGAACTTAGAACTTGAGGAACTTGAGGAACTTGAAATTTGTAGAATTTGGGACTCACGGAATTTGCAGTGTGTAATATTCGAAATTCGTAGAACTTAAAATGTGGAATTTATGAAACGTAGTATTTGGAAGTTGAAGAATTTGTCAATTGAAAAATCCGTAAACTAGAGAATCGAAGAATTGTGATTGAAGGAACGTAGAAATTTAGTGACTTGCACGTTACGAAATGTGAAAATTTATAAATTCAGCCATCCGAAGAGTTTGCGAGCCACGTACGTAGAGGAGAAACGTGGAATACGAGGTGAGTTTGCGGTCCGCGAGCAGGTAGCAACGGTATTTCGCGGGCGAGTAATGGCGAAATAATCGCGAATGGCCGATGCAGAGTCCGGCAACAGGTAATTTAACGACGAAGCAAGGTCCCGAAAAGCGAGTCGCATTGGAGTGTGGTTTCGAAACGCGAGAAAGAAATATCAAGATCGTCCGGGCAGATACGTCATGCGAGCACCACCGGACATAACAGTACTTCGTTTATGGCCAGCGTCGTAAGCTAAAGTAAATATATGCGGCTAACAATGGATAGGTTACGCTCGACCGGTTGGTAAAAATTTTGTCAGAGGACAGAAGATGGTAACAGCGTGGTTCACGGGGCAAAATATGACCGTCCATGGGACGAGCCCAAAATTCTTGCCACGTCGACCTTCTGCATACTGATGCCCTTTAAAGCGACGAGTTGCACGCTGAACCCTGCGCTCGACACGCTTCGTGTGGCGCCTTCTGCTATCCTTCGGATATTACCCACGATTTTACCTCGATTATCGAATAAAAGTCTTAATTGTCGCCTCTTAATTTACGTAGAACGGAGTGTTGATGGCAGGAAGGACACGTTTGGCTGCTTTCTTATTCTACGAAGATGAAGGCAATCATCGTACATGACTAAGATGAGATCACAGGCAAAAAGTTTCTCTTGTAGATTTTCAATTGATAGAGACTAAGATACGAGGAAATGCTGACATTCTAATATTATTATCCACGTATTTTCAGATCTCCAATTTCCCCAAAGTATATTCTACAATTAGGATTTGTTGGGACTGAATTATCCTTTCCTTTCATTTAACCCTCATTTGTTAGAACAACATTATGGATTCCCAAATTGCTAAATCCTCAAGTTCCCAAGTTGATAAATTTGCAAATTTCCAAATCTCGAAATCCTGAAATTTCTGTACCCTGAAATGATCAAATCTACAAATTCCCAACTTCCCAACTCTCCAAATCCCAAATTCCCAAGACCCTATTCCCTGGAATAAACAAACCGGCGTTGGAGGCCACACGTGGTTCAATATTTTCCAGAAGGTGTTCCCCGATGATGTCAGTGTTTATCCACGAGTGACTGTGTTTCAGTAGGGTTTCCGGGGTGATCCAAATGAATAACTTTACCGCGGTTCATTCGCAAACGAAGCGTAACGTGTCTTAAAACGTATAAACTTCGTTGGTGTTCTACATAGCACGGCATTCGTTTACGACATTGCACGTTGTATTTATTAGCGAAATTATCGTAGGGAGCTATAGTTAGAAACTTATAACCATAAGTTAGTATCAAAGGTACAAATTGGATGGGGTAACGATATCCTAGATTAAGTTTCCATCTGTTGGCCGGACGGTAACTTCGCGTTATCTATAATCATCCACGACGTCGACTTCTTTATTTTTCGCGCGTCTCACTTCTCGATTACGATCTTCATTTCGATGCAGATGAGCGTAACGCGGCTGGAAGCGATTACCGGCACGTCGTTCGCAACAACAACGCAATAATCGTTAAGAAATTAAAGCGACACCGGGCGTCATTTTCCGGCATTATGCAGAACGCGCGCCGAGGACGTAGCCTGATTGGGATTAAGGTCGAAACGCGTTAAATCGTCGCAAGAAACTCCGGGACCATCCGCGAACGAGGGCCATGTCCGCTTGAAAACCGTGGCCATTTCTTCCCGTTGAACAGAACGCGAACAGGTATTCGAGGCTTTTTGCAATGTCGTGTTGCACGACACGACCTTTCTGTGAAACGAGCCCGATAACCATCTCTATTGCCTGTCCATAAGATCATCAATAATTTGTCGTGACTACGGCGAAAAGCAGCGGACCTTTTTAACGTGAAATTTATGCCCGGCCGGCACGCAGAGATCTTCGCGTTATCGACATCAGACGCTATACCAGCGCGTACAGATAATCATCGAATTATAAATTGTCTCGGGAAAGGGATACACCTAGCGTGTGTGTCTCGATCCTACTATTCCACGGGGCTTTAGATCTCCTTCGGTAATTCCTCGAGAAACCTTCGAAAGATTGTTGCTAATTCAACTTTCGCTCGATACTTGAGCAATTCCCTTTGATATTTATGCTGTTTCGCTTCATAAAATTGCCATTTCGATGAAGATCTCATTATGTAAGACATCAAACGACAATGCAAGTATTATGACGAATTATGCTTGCTGACAACAGCAAATTATACATTAACCCTTTAACCTACAATTTTGTAGGCAGTAGCGTCATGCATAAGTTACTGCCACAGTCTGAAGACAAATAAAGAAAATTGAAGTTAGACACGTTTTGGATTCAACGATCAGTGATTATGAAGATTCTAATTAGAATTGAAACTAAAGTTCAATTGCGATGAAAATATGGGTCTAGTCACGTATGAACTGTAGAGTGCGTCACGAGTGTGTCACGGTATTGTAGGGCGAGGGAAAATATAACGAGTAACTGATAACAAAAGAAAGACGTAAATTACGCAGTGTATCGCAGTCCTCGTTTCCAATTGATAAACAGTCGCAATTCGTTGGAAAACAATCGAGACACCGAGTATGCGAGCGTATCCTATTGTCTAACGCTGCCGCGAGATTTCACGAAGCGAACGGGGGACACAGGGGAATAAAATCGTAACGGATAGTTGCGCAATAGCGAACGTTAATTACCAGGGAATCGGGAATTACCTCGTGATCGTGAACACCGTTAATTAATTGAACGCGCGACCGCGTGCACTGACGTGTACGCGTACTAGAAACAGCGTATCACCTGCACGCTCGCGACAGAACAGTATCGTTAAATTGGACCGCTGATTGTGAACGCCGGAACTCTGCGTTCCCAGACTCGTCTGATTATGTCGGATAGAATAGGATGAGTCTTTTAACTGTTAACACTGTTATCAACTCGCATGAACGTGGTACATGGCTAGGTCTTGTTAGACATTTGCTAGCAATTCTGGAGAAACTATTTGGAGATCATTCGTTCTTCCTGAAAATTTAATGTGGATCTCAGATTCTGCTCAATAACGCTATATAAAACCAAGGTTGTTGCAAAAGTATAACGTAAATGTTTTCTTCAAAAGATTAATGTAGAACCTAAATATTCTCTAAATACCTAACTTAAGTTCTAAGTTTTCCCGAAAAGTCTAATGTAGATCTTAGGTTATCGTAAGAAGCGTAACTTAGATCCTATATTTCTCCAAATAACCTAATATACGTTCTCCCTAAAACTTTAATGTGAATCCTAAATTTACACCAATGAGATAATTGAAATCCTAGGTTCCGAAGACCTAAAAGTCCTAAATCCTACGATTCTCCAAACCTTGCGTAGATCCTAACTTTTCCCCAAACTTTTCTCCAATAACAACCCCGAATAGATCCCCAAAACCTAACGCAAATCCCAAGATCTCCCCAAAAGCCTAATAAATCCCAAATTTTCCCAAAATCGAAAGTAAACAATACCTCTTCTAGCCCAGAATGGTATGTTGAGTATGGGTACATAATAGGCGTGAAGGCTCGCGCAGAAAAGAAGAAGAAGAGTATACCGTAAGGCATCTCGACGAAATCGTTTCACCGGATCAAAATTTCAGGGACTCCCTGGAACCAAGGAAATTATTTCTCGAAGACCACTTACCGAGGCGCTCACGAAGAAGTAATCGGACAGAAAATACGGAGTCGCGGACCGATAATGGCCGGTCAGAGGAACAACGTGGCCCGAAGGCCCTACCTCTTCAACGTCCAACGAAACAACATGACCGCGACGCGTACGCTACGCAACTTCTCCACGCTTTTATCGATCCTCCTGGCCCTTGTTCGATCTCGAACACCGGCTACTTTTGGTCGCTTTCTCGCATTGCGATCCGAAACGGACCGGGAGGCAATGATTACAGGAATTAATCCACGAATTCGAAGACCAGAACGAAGTCGTGCGAAACATCGTAAATATACGTGGATGCAACTGGTATTGTGATGATCGTTTATGGTGGTTAATTCTATTCGGTTCTTTCAAAATTGATTTGCTCTAAGGTCCAAAAATTTAGGAACATAATTGTGTCGAGACTTGAGAAACATATTTGTGCTTAGTTTTATGAAGAAACGATTAGGACACCATAGAACTGATGAACTACTTAATCCTACAGGACCGCATAATAATGTAGGGTGCCTTTGTTAAAATAAAGCGATCAAAGATGGAAATATCAAACTAGAATAGAATTTAATATTACTCTACTTGAATAAACTTGAGCAGAATGTTTGCATTCTCGTTCTAAACGGAGCTAAGGAGATTAACATCGATCTGTTAACTCGAAGTAAATTAAATCGAATGAATTTTACCTTATTCAGAAGAGTCTGTAGGTGTAAACCAACAATACCTGACATAAGCGTACCGAAAAGAAACCTTGCCATTTACCGCGAGCTATAATTAAACCTGAAAGGGTATCGATAACAACAGCATCGCGCAAACTTCCGTTCCAAGCATGACTGGAGACTTCGAACTGTGAATCGCGGCGTCACGACAAGCACGGTTACGCTGGAAGAATTAAAACTGAGATTGATAAGGGAACCCAATTAAGTCGACCGTTTGCACAGCGACCAATCTCAAAGACAATACCCGAACACGGCAGCTACGATCTCACGAACGAGATACTATCTATTAACAACAGAAAAGTCTTCGAGGTTTCTCGGTTACATCTTCCGAGGAAAATATTAACTCTTTGCGAGGTTACTAAGGGAACGCCTGCTTTTTAAATACTACCCGAGATCCGCCATGAGAGACGATGAGATATCAGGGCTCTGTCGCAATGATAGTTGGAAAATAGTAAAATAGTAATAGTAATGATTCAGCAAGGAAGGACCAGAGAAGATTTACACGAACTCGACTTCCTTCTTTCGAGCAGCAAACGCGAATCGGACGACCGGAAATTGCACGTGGAGAAAAAATACGTAGAACAGAGGATGATCCTGAATTAGGTGAACGAATCGAGGAGGATGGTCACGTTTCGTGAAAGAAACATTTCCTTCTCCCGCTGTCTGTTCGTCGAGAAACCATGGCAGTTCCGCGGTGGCGTACAATAGGACACGTTCTCGGTTCTGGAGCCGTTGCAAATTTTGGAATGTCGGCAGCCTTGCGACCTGTTCTCGGTGCATTCCAGCCATCTCCTCCCGGCACCCTTACAATACAGACCCTTTCGAGAGTTGTTGGCTTGTCGGCTTTCGCCTGGATGCGGTATCTCTGTATCGGTCTATTCTTCTTTCTCTCTCGATCCACGATGCGCCCTCTTCTTCCTTCATATTCCGATTCTTTCTCTCCCGTTCTTGGCCGGTGCTGTCCCTCGTGTAACCGCAAATAACGAATGCATACGCAATCCAACCTTTCTTTGCTCCTCGGTCGCACGGTTCTTCGTCTCGCGGCTCGTAATTTGACGAGGAGAGCCTCGAATCGATGGAATTTAACCTTTTGCAATCTTTCTCGCGGCGACTCTCTCCCGTGATCGTTTCTATCGGCACAAACTATCCGAGTTCTCGCGGAAGTTGTGTCTACTTGCGTGGTTACGCCTGCGAAACGCGTGTTGCAGACCAATTTCGAGTCGGCCGAAAGGTTGCGCCGATCCGACCTATTAGGCCAGCGTTTCACAACCTTTTTCGACCAGCGACCCCCTTTTACGACTTGCGACACCGCTTTTGTCCGCCACATTTCCATAGAAAAACGTTTGTTCCGTGAATGTTTAGTATTCCGTTGAGTATTCATTGCGGTCGCTTTTAGTATTGTCTAAATGGTCCAGATTTCTTTTGGGATTTCGTGATACTGCTCTGGGATCTCCCTAAGGCTGTGGGTTCTCCCCACGATCTTCCTCACTTCTACACTCTGGATTCCTCAGAAAGTCTCCCTGAACTTTTCCTACAAGCCTATCCAAGGATTCATTTCTGCAAATATTTTAATTACTAAATTTTTTAATTTTGTATTTCTCAAGTTTCCTAAATTCTTCTTATTCCCAAATTCCTAGATCCCCAAATCCATGTACCTAGGCCCATATCTCTAGGGTTCCTAAATTTCCCTGTTCCTAGATCCTCAAATATCTACATCCCTAAATTCCTAGATCCAAATTTCTAGATCTCCAAATATCTATGTCCCTAAATTTCTAAATGCACAAGTTCCTATATCTCCCTAGATTCCCATATAAGTATATCCCTAAATCCCAAAATCCTAGAATTCCTATATCCCCAAATTCCTAACCCAGTCGTAAAATTTCGAATCCCCCAAAATCTGTATAAAGTGGTGAACCTTTTCCCTAGGGAAGTCAGATTTGGTGTCGACTGTACGCACACTTCATTTTGCATGCGAGATCATAATTTTTCGCTTTATAGGCTCTAAAACGGATGAAAATCAACCCCTATCAAACAATTTGAGAAATGGAGACTTAATGAACGAGCGGCATGCACCAACTGACTGTCGATGGCAGACGTGTTAATTAATTTAAGGACAAAAAGGTATTATATTACCGCGCAGATGTCCAATAAATGAGCCATAGTAATGAATGATTTAATCAAGTGAAGGAGATAATATCTTGGAATATCGTATTATAACCCATTAAAGTACATATTTAGGTTCTTAAATCATTTTGGTGAGCTGGAATCATTTAACGGGCACTCGCTTAATTAACGCTTTATCTACCCGGTTACTTGTTAATAGATCGTCTGATGACATTGGTTATTACCTATAAACCAGAGACAGAGACGTTACTGTCGCCGTTAATTATTATTTTACGATTCGACTGAAATATTTAAATTTAATTGTGATACTATAATTAGGGGCTGTACACGTACCTGTTACTCTGTTTATACGCTATAAAGTTATATCCGGATGCTGGTACAGCTATTTACACTACTTACAAATGCAAGGTATCTTATATCAAAACGTATAATCCTGAATTCATATACACCCTTCAATCTCCAAAGAGATTCAATATACTCGAGATTCCCTCTTCTCGAAATTAAGCAATACAAGACAAATTATGAGTAATCCGAGGAAAAATTAACGAGAAGAAACAAAGAGGATAATCTCCTCTTATCGGATGAACTTTAAACGAACAACTGTTTCGCGATATTAACATACGTATATGAGCAATACATTCTGGCAGTGCCATTTAGCGGTACCGTACGATACGCAGCATGAATTGATTTTTAACGCTTTTATTTTGCACCCCTCCCCCCTGCAGCCTTTTACGAGGCAATTTTGTTCATCGACGAACACGCCAGGGCCAGTTGTAAATAAAAACCACGGGGGAAGCACGAAAACCGTACTATAAACATTCCTGTTCTTCTTTTAACGGCCGTCAACTGGTACGGTGCCACGTATTTATATCCCTGAACTCGTGGTCACGCTACTCTTTCCCCTTTTTCGTACTCGTTCGTTTGAAAATTGTTAGCACCAATTGATCGATGGGCCTCCGATCGAATTATCGATTCGAACGAAGGCGAATTTATGCGTGCGAACGCGGCTTCGACGAGGTGGAATTAGAGAGTTACTCTAACGAATCATCCTTGAAAACAAGGTGACCTACATACTATTCGCTATTAAGGCATAACGAGGTCTACACCTTTTCGAGCTCTGCTTTTTTGAACAAGTTAATCTTGCGAATTATAGTCTTGGAGACAAGGGTTCAATGACCTGCACCGTTGGAACGTGCTCCTATCTTCAACACTTTTTCGAAAGATATTACTTCGAACAACTTGATTTATCAATGTTGACCTCCAGAAGCCTTTTAAGGAGTTCCGTTCTTATCTACTTTTTTAACTCGCATTTATCAACCTGCGAGGATCGCAGATAATTTAATGCAAGTTTTAAAGACTATTCCGTGTTTTACTTTCTTTTTGTACTGCATAATATAACGATAATCATTTTCATATTAAGAACGTTAAGTATTAACCCGTGATCATGTTGCGAGTATACTATAAACCTGTAAATTTTCAAGTTTACGTATTTGAAACTGAAGACAAATAGCGGAGGACGATGTACCCCCTGCATTTGTTTTTATCCAAAGGAAGCGTACGTTTCATCCGCCTGCACGCACGCGTAAGACGAAGCGATACGCAACGAACGACCGAAAGAGAAAGACCGCGAAACACGCACGAGATCGAGCGAGCGAGAAGAAGGAGCGAGAAGTCGCGTCCAAAGGAAGGAAAGAAAAAGAGACGGAGAGAGTCCATCAAGCAAAACTCACCCTGTTGCATTCCAGAGCCTCCGCGCTGTGCTCCTCCTTCTGCTTGAAGCAGCTGCTGCACTTGCTCTTGTTGAATATGTTCGGCGCGAACTTCCTGCACTCGGCGCCGGTGCCACGGACGCCCGCCGTGCCGCCCGACATCGCGACACGTGCGAATTAACCGCGACGACCGGACAGCAGCATCGTTCGTCTCTCGCCCTCTTTTTTTCCCCTTTTCCACCGTTAACTAGCGACAATCTCGTTCTCGCTGATACGAGATTCGACTTTCGTCGTCGATACACGCTGCACGCGCATGCGCAGAGTTTTATATTAGCGCGCGTAAATATTTCGTTTACGCGCAGACGCACTACCGTACTCCGGTCAGCCACTTCTCCGCGTGTCCGTTACGTTAACGGATCGAGTTAACAGGATTTCGTATTTGAGAGAGAGAGGGCGAGGATAACGCTTATCCAACGATACGTTCACTCTCGGAACAGCCGCGATCTCTTGCACCGTGATACCGGCTTCGTGACACGATCAAGATCCCACGATGTGATCGAAGCTTCGCTCGCTTGAAGGGCAAAGTGTGATTCGCTCGCGGTGTTACGGTCGTGTCGGAGGGAAAAAATGTTGTGATACCAAGCCTGCTCGATGTGTTTGTTTACCAACGAAGCACGACCGTGCCCGGTTCGTTTGAATTTCGTAATACGTACACGAGTGCGTGTTTACGATGTCACGAGGAGACGCACGAGTTACGTCGTCGACGTTGATTCGGTTCGACGAAAACGTCCGAACGATTCCGATGGCAGGTGACGAGTGTTCTCTCCACACAGTTTGCCTGTTGCGGTCGAATCGTTTGTTGACAAGCTCGATATATATCGTCCCCTTGTTCGATGGAGCACGTGGGTTATTCGCGGCACTCCGAATCACACGGTTCTATTAATAGACACACTGGCACGCACCGTAGTTAACATGTCACTGCACCGTTTACCGATCTATCGATTGCGCGACGAATCGAACGCACGTGCGTACGATTGTTCGATCGATCGAAGAGCACTTTTTTTTATGTGGCGAGATGAATACGCCTTCGGTACGTACGGACGTGGCTGCGATGTATGTAATTATTCGACTGCCACAGTTCACGATATATATATCGATAGTAGCACCAACAGCACCACGATCCTTGCGCACGCCTATCTCCGTCGACTGTCACTGCGATAATCCCGGAATATTACACACGCGACGACTGCGGCAACGACCACGACGATGACGACACTCAAGCACACTTACGACACGTCGCGTTGTGCTCTCCATGACAGAACGCTCCCGCGGACGTCCATCTGCGATCTGGCCCGTTTAACTCAGCCTCGGTGCCGCCGGCAGCGCTCGCTCTCGCTCGATCGACCGCAGCACGCCCTCTGACGAATGATACTACGCCTACGCGAATATAGTCCCACCAGGGCCGTGTTTCCACCTTTAGAGATCCTAACCGGAACATTATTACAATGATTCTACAGAAGAAGTTCATTTCAGTTAATTAAATCAATACATGTTTCTCTTTTGAAACGAAATTTCCGTCGACCATCAAATCCAAGCACTACGAAAAATGCAAATATATTCACAAATTTTCAAATCTACAAATCTAACAAGTAGTAATGAATTGTACCCTCAGATTGCCCTTTTTCCTACACAAGTCTGAATAGTAGTAAAGTTTTAAAATGCAACGCCAGCTTGCATTTAATGTACTACGATAAATGCGGACTTGTATTCTACCTTCGATTTTGATTCTATGAGCGAATGTATAACTTTTGACGAACGATTTTTTAACAGCACATAACGAAAGGGATAACGAAATATAACAGTTACGAACAAAACTGAAAACAATGAAACTGAAATATTGTTCGAAAAGAAAACGTCTTGTACAATTTATACTGTGTACAAATAAATCGTAATTTATTATTTTATTTACCGATAATTGAATCAAATGTTAAACATTCATCGTTCCCACGGCTATAAACTGATCAATGATGATAATGCAAACGTATTTTACATTTTATGAATGAGCAAATTTGAACAAACTCGAAATACAAATCGCCACGACTCGAGTCATGCGAATGATTAAATAAAATCAGCTGATATTTGCATCCGGTTCAACGTTCGAGTTTTCTTTTCCGGTTCATCCAGTCCAACGTTCCAGTGTTTGGAAGATTGACTGTAAAGATGGTAGATGAAGCTGGTGACAGGTTCGTAGGCGAAATTATTTTCGGCTTTTTATACGAAATTTATTACTCCCATCTAGTACAAATGTACACAACGTAATTTATTCTGATGGTATAAAATTTATGTTTAAATAAAATTAACCTCGCATGTATCTCCTGGAATCCGAGAGATTAATCTTTCATAATCTCTTCCACATACCTATCCGTGAATATTTTGCTAACTCGTAAAATTCCATTTCAAAGTGAACTCGAAAATGACTACCGTGAATTAATTGCTTTGTACATTACATTCGTTATTTTTGTCATTTTTTTATGTTTCTACTCAGCTTCGGTGCAATTTCTCAGTCGTTACAATGCACATTAATTCATTTATTTTAGTCACAGTTTAATAAAGTATTATTTAAATATTTAACGTTAAAAATATTGTCGTGTCTCTGTCATAAATGTGTTTGTATTCAAACAAATCGGGCTGTGATTAAATCCAATCAACATCTTACATAACACAAGAGAATTAATTTGTGATAAAGATTAAAGTCTGATATAAATTATTGGGATAATGTATACAAATATAAATAAGTTTAAATAACAGACAAACATCCATACATTTAATTACTTAAAATATTACCTTAAATTTTATATTTGATCAGATATGTTTAACTATAGCTGCAATTATAAATTATGTAACTTATATAAAAACTTGCATGCAAATTAAATATGAATTTCTTACAGGGATGATTCTGCAAATGTCGCCATTATTAGAGAGGTGTACGATAATGAGAATGCTCATGAAACATTTGAATGTGAACTGGAACGAGCGCTAGAATCTGAGTGCAATTTAATTGTTATTGAACCATCTAAATTAGGTGATGAAACATCCAGGTGGATAGCAGTAGGAAACTGTCTTCATAAGACTGCAGCATTATCAGGTCTCGCAGCTATAACCACAGGTTAGTAAAACCTATGTTGCATGTGCCATGTATGTTGTTATTTATCTAAAATATTTTATGTCTTCTATAGGTTTGATTTGGGGTGACAGACCTTATCTCTGTGGTCCATTAGGGTTTATATCTGTTATATCCTGTGGACTTTATACAGTTTCTTGGCAATTTGATCCCTGTTGTCAATATCAGGTAGAGACTGATACAAGTAAGCTACCACACGTAGAATTGTTAGCTGTTTTAGGACCATCTTCTCCTACATTTCTTGTGAGAAAAGATGACACAAGAAGAAGAATTCTTCACACAACTATTACATTGGTAGCTCTCAGCATCAGTGCCTGGAGAGTTTATCAGGCATTCAAGTGAAATAATTGCTATTCAAAATGGAAGAATCTAAGTTATAAAAATACCAGTGAGGTAGGCTGTACGATGCATTGTACATGATCGTAGTAAGGCCTACGATCTATCTCTAAGTATAAAAATTTGTGAATTACAATTTCATGTATATTAATGGGGAATTGTTGAGTCATACTAAGAATCTGTTTTCATTTGATGTTTGTATTCCTTTTATATTTTGACACTACCTCAGACATACGCTGATATTACAAAAAAAAAGAAAGTGAAAATACATAACATGATAGATTCAAAAAGAATTTTCGATATAGAGCATGATCTCTTTTTAAGGACCCATATTGTCATTCTATGATCTCCATCTTATTCATTACATCTCGCAGTTGATTTTAATACAGAAAAAGACACAATTATATTCACGCACTTCACGCGAAACAACTACTGATATAAGTGTTCTTAGAGTTACGTAAAATTACAACTATTCACCTGGAAAGTTGAATTTAGAATTATATATTTTTAGATTGTAAATAAAGTAGATAGAATACACTGCATATGATGTACTACAGAAAATGTTAAGTAGATTTTCTCGCCCGATAATAGAGTTCACGTAAAAAAATGTGTTACATGTACAAAACACGGAGTGTATTACTTTAATCTGATTATTATTTGGCATTTGTTTTAATTAGCATTTAACTTTTATTGATTATGCAAGTTTCTTATCATGTTATATATGAAACATACGGAATATCAAAAATAAACATCACAAACATTCCTGAATGGACAATGACAACAAATATTACATAATCTAACATATATTAACTTTTCAAAAGACTAGCAATTCATCAATAATCTTTAGATCTACTTGTATATACACTGCAAAATTAATCCATTTAATACCAATATATACAATGAACTTTAAGCATTTCTGTAGTAAAGATCTCAGATAAAATATGAAAGTTAAGCAACATCTTTTATAACTATCAATATTGTTTATCTATGTAACAGGCAAGATAAAAACGTTACAATTTAGAACGTTAATAAAATATCCATTATTATACAAAGATTAAGTACTATATAAGCTTTTTTTTAATCATATTAAAGTATCAAATTTATTTAAACTGTGTGTTTTTTTTTATCATTTATGTATTCAGTTTTGTTTTTAAGAAATTTAGTATAAAATAGAAGAGAATGGAGTTTATTAGTCAAAAATATTTTAAGTGAAGTTTCACAATATTTTTGTTCCTTTCATCATATTTGTTTATATATTATGACAGAATTAAATTAAAAATTAAATTTATCTGCATAATTAGTATGTGTTGTCTATATTTTATGTACAATATAAATACATACTTCATTGAAGTCATCTGGAAGTATGTATTTGTACTATGCTCCTCTTTAAACATATTATATTAATTAAAATTTATATTAATAATATAAAAGAGTATATTAAACATTACAGAACATCATTAATAAGTAGGAAATATATATAAGAGTTACTAATCCTGCCATGACAACATGTTTGTATCAATCACTGTATATTATATATTATACCTTAAATATCTGAATTGTTAGTAGCCAAATATTTGTCATAATACAACAGTGATTGCACAACTGTAACATACCACAAATAAAATATCAGGAATCCTATAAGCTTCACTTTTGATGAATGATGTGTTAAATAAATTTATTGTTATGTGTCATTTATAACTTAAAAAGACTTTATTGCTCAGCATTTTCCAGCATTTATTTTTTATTTATTTAAAATTTATGTAAATACATCCAATTTGTATATTTTTACTTTTTCGAATTTTTATTATATTTAGAAACTAAATTTTCACAGTTACTTGTTATTAAATAGCAATATTTTACGAACTTTTCAAGTTACAGATGACACAAAAATTTGAGAGTGATTCAGTCTTAACTTTGTCAAAACATTTGTAGTATTAAAGTGTATATAATGTAAACATATTCCACTAATAAGTGGCATAATAAAATATAGTTTTGAATATAGTTTCGTTTATTATACTTTCTAAAATATTTCCCCTTTGAAAAATAATTAAAAACAAAACATTCTATGTAAATACTATTAATATCATAATATGGAATTGATTTGAACGTATATCAACAACAATGTAAAATAATACAAAAAAATCAATTGTGAGTTATAAATAAAACAAAATAAGGTACAAAAATAATTTAGAGTATACTCTGTACAGTGTAACAATGCAAAAAGACTACTCATTCTTAGACGTCTTTCTTGCTCTTTTATGCATTATCCAGAAATATAAGGATGGACATAAAGTTCTTAAATATATTGCACATTTTGGAATAAATGGTGCTATTACAATATCTTTCTCCTCCTTTAATACTGCTTTCAAAGTACAGTTTGCTACATATTCTGAAGAATATCCTTGCTGTGTAGTTTGGTCCATTACTGTAATAGTATTTGTTTTTCATAAAATGATTAGTTTAATAAATTTTATTGTTTTTATACACTAACCTCCATAAATCTGTCCAGTTCCTGTTAATGCATTAAGAGAAAGAGAAGTATTTATATAACCAGGGCTAACAACTGTAACTTTTATATTTTGATCAGCCAGTTCTGCCCGACAACTATCACACCATGCTTGTAACGCGTGTTTAGATGCAGCATATGCGGATCTGACACATTAATTTGTTGTGAGGTTTAAAAAAAAAAATTGTTTTGGAATAAGGATCATATTTAACATAAACATAAAATATACCAACCTGTATGGAATTGAAATTCTTCCCTGTACACTACTTACACATACTATATGACCAGACTGCTGCTTAATCATAAATGGAAGTACAGCTGCAAAATTATACATGTATAACAAAATATAGATATTTCTTATTAATAATTTTCATTATTAATCACCTTTGGACAAAGCAATTTGTGCAAAGTAATTTGTAAGCATAACTTTTATATCTACATCTACATTCGTATTAACAACTTCTCCTCTGTAAGACACACCAGCATTATTAATCAATATATCAATTTTCCCACAAATTTCCATTATCGATGCTACTTTAGACTGGAGAGAATTCATATTAGTTATGTCCAATGACATAATTATAGGTGGGTAAGTTGTTACTGTCTAAAAATCAATCAGGTAATTAAATGGAAACCGACAATAAAGTTTTAATAATAAATAATAACTTACTACATAAGTATTCATTAAATCATTTTTCACTCTTTTCAATTCTTCCTGTCTTCTAGAAACTAAAATAATTTTACAACCGCAATCATAAAAAGCATGAGCTAGTGCCTCTCCCAAACCTGAACTGGCTCCAGTTATCATTACTACCTGAAATTTAAATTCACGTTAAAAACATACAACTATTACGTCTTTACAGCAAAGTACAATTTACCTTTCCTTTCAGAGCAGCTTTCCTTCGTTTTTGTTGCATAATATCAACAAAATGGTATATTAACCATGGAATAGTTATTGGAAAGCCAAACAATTTGAACAACCACCATATAAGTTGCCACCCTTTCAATGTTTCTTCTTTCATATTTCTAATTCTTTTCGTGTAATAATTGTACGAATATTGTTAAATGAATTCAAAGCTTAACCTTTAGACTTGTAGCATGTATACAACTTGATTGTATCGCAGCATGAGCGAAATATAGAATAGATTTATCGCGCAATGTACATTTCTGTCCTAACATTTTCGTATCACATGCGATATTACCGGCTAAGACTAAAATGAAACGATAGCGCTACTGGAAAGGTAGGAATTATGTTTGAAAATAGTAATAGTCAGTTATGTACTTTTTATAAGCACTAACGCAAAAAGTAATAAATTTTAACAAACGGAAAAGTAAATTAAGTAGGAAATAATTGCAATATTACAATTACTTTGGAAAATAAAAAATATTTGTAACACTTGTCTCAAAGTAAAGTAATTAAACAAAATTTACTATGTATTTGTTTGTATGTAGAAGTTTACAAAGCATGAAGAATAGTTATAAACATAAATTAGCAAATAAATAAAAATAAAAATTAATTAAATGAAATAAAGTTCAATGATAACAGTTCACAAAAATTTTGGGTACATTCACGCGTAAAAGTTATAAAAACAGTAAATTGTAACTATAACAATAATTTAACTAATAAATAATTGTAAAATTAAAAATTATAGTTAAATAAATGTTAATATAATAATTAATAGCTATTTTGTACATAGGGACAAGTGAAAAGTTAAAAAAAAGATGTATAAATATAACAATAAATTCATTAATAAATAATTGAAAAATTATAAAAAAATAATAAAATAAATTGTCATATAATAATTAGCTATTATTTCATGACATAACTATATAAAAAGAACTAGAAGTAATAAAGATTTATAAATATAACGATAATTTCATCAACAAATAATTGAAAAATTATAAACAAATAATAAAATAAATAGTCATATAATAATTAACTACTATTTCATAACATAACCACGTGAAAAAATGATAAAAATAACAAATTTTAATAGTTATAATAACAATTTCGTTAATAAATAATCGTTACATAAAAAATTGTATAAAATAAGTGTTTAAAATAACAAATATATCCGATTCGAGTAGTTGCACGCGATTGGTGCATTACATGATCATTGATTGGCTATCACCTATCACCAATCATTGATTCACCTATCATTGTTATCGGTTTGCATTCGCAACAGGTTACCTGCCGCCAGTTTTATCGCAGCTGTTAAGGAGGTCGGACCTACCCTGTCAACACATACCGGTACGAGTCAAGGACTCACTTAACGGATTGTGTGTTCAGCTATGTGTTACCTAGTGTATCAGTGCAAGTGTTTAGTGTGTTTTATCAAGTGTTTTTTCATAAATACGGGGGTGTATTAATACGTTTTATGGTGTGATTTTTGACGTGTCATAGTGCTTGCTAGTGTGTTACTACATGTGATTGTGCATACATATACGGATATATTACGGTGTTTTATAGTGTGCTTATGTGTTTTAATACATTTTTATAAGTGTTTTAATGTGTTTTATGGTGTGATTATTTACGTGTTTTGGGATACTTTTGCAAGTGTTTTAGTGTTATGTGGTGATGTTACCTATGTGCTTTGGGATACTTTACCAAGTGATTTAGTGTGTTTTATGGTGTGATTATTTACGTGTTTTGGGATACTTTTGCAAGTGTTTTAGTGTGTTTTATGGTGTGGTTACCTATGTGCCTTGGGATACTTTTGCAAGTGTTTTAGTGTGTTTTATGGTGATGTTACCTATGTGCTTTGGGATACTTTAGCAAGTGTTTTAGTGTGTTTTATGGTGTGGTTATTTATGTGTTTTGAGATACTTTTGCAAGTGGTTTACTGTGTTTTGTGGTGATGCTACCTACGTGTTTTGGAATACTTTTGCAACCGATTTACTGTATTTTGCGGTGTGGTTATCTATATGTTTTGAATACTTTTGAAACTGTTTTAACGTGTTTGACGGTGTAGTTACCTACATGTTTTAATACATTTGTGCAAACGATTTAACGAATTTTATAATTGATTCTGTATAGTTGTGCATGCGTGTTTGTGTTTGTTTGCACGTTACCTATTTGTAAAATTAGATATTGTTGTTTATCAATTTGAAATACGAAACAATGAACAGTCCACTAACGTACTGTGACATTTTCTGCTTTCAGGAGGTCATTTCATTGCCGAGCCAAAGGACTAACCGCCTAATCCTGATCGTACAAAAGCAGCCAATCGTCAACCTCTAAGACGCAACCAACCGGTCTGAGATGCCTTACGAGCTAAGTAGTGCGAGTCAGCGATTGGTGAGTCGCATGGTTTACGGTTCCTCCGGTTCCCATCATGTCGTAGGACGAATGGTCCGAAACGGCACGGGAACTGGTTGTATTTTTATTATTTGAGCGAGCATAGTGACCACGACTGTACGATCGTGCAAAATTCGTACAAATTGTGTATTTTATTTATTAGATCAGGTTAGGGTTTTCTTGTACATCGCGTTTTAACTTCCTTACGAACCGCTATAACGAATTTAAAATTGCACAGAAGTCGGATGACCCTCCGATTTCATAGTAGTTTAATCTTTTTGTACGCGTACCGTGAACTCTTTTAAATATACACATATGTACAAGAAAGTTTCGCGAGAAACAGATTTCGATATCAAAGTTAATTATGAATGTTTTCGATCATTTAGTGAATTTACTTTGATATTTAAAATCTGTTAAAAATGAAAGAATCGATATACTTAGATTTTTGCAAAGTGTTCTTCCATTTTCTTTTTTGAAACTTTAGAGTAAATTTTTCTCGGAAGAGACACTTTATTAGCATGTTATTAATCGTGTTTCTTAGCTCAGGATTTTCAGCACACATGAAGAAAGCTGGTAGGTGAAAATATTGTTGGCCGTGTTCATTTTTATGCTCTATACTCATACGCGTGCTTAGATGCTACTCGCATGAGTTAGGGCAGGTGGACACGGTTTAGTTTTAAGATGTTTTGGCGATCGACAATTTGACAGTGAATTATCGACACAAGTTACACGTGTGTGTGTGGTTAGGTCGTGGACCTTGTGTCGATTTAACACTATATCAATTTTTATACAAACATGACAAATTTCTAAGTTGCTATCGAAAGATACAAAATTAAATAGATTGAATTTCGAAATTAATAAGATTGAATTACAAAATTAGTAAGACTGAATTTGAAAATTGTACAAGTAGAGTAATTACAAAATTATTATCAGCACATATTGCATTGAATATTCGAAAGAATAAGAAAATGAAATATGTTCAATGTTCACTGTCGATTGTCGATCGATTTCAGCAAAAAGGTATGAACTTAGAGTGTGAATGTTGTATTGAACTCGGGTGTCGGAGACGTCCCGGGACGTACTCCCTAGGAGTAGGCTTTTTTGCACCCGGGTGGAATGTGTGAGAACCGTGGAGTGTGTTTTTGTGAGAATGGACTTTGCATTTTTTAAATATAGCGATAGGCAGGCAGGTAGCTTACTTCTGGTGTGATTGAGTTAGTTTTAAGTAGGTAGGGCCAGAGCAAGCTTTCATGTTTCTCTGTCCTCCGGTAAAACACACGTGAGATGCTTGCATCTGGGGGGTTAAACACGAAAAATCGAGTAGAGAAAATCTAAATATGAATTTATTCTATTTAATATTCTCTTGAACTCGATTGTTCGTAAGGCCAGGCCTTTTAGTTTGTAAGTCGCAGTCGCGGTATTAGACCCGATTGCAAAAATGAAGTATACAGTGAAGTGAAGTGAAGTGCAGTGCTTTAAATAAAAATTTTACTCGGACATTCTTTTACGGACAGCGCATTCTGAGAATCGCTGGTCGTACACCTTTTGATTTGTAGAATTTCTTTTTCTTACTAAAGTAGAATTTTTAAAGTTAGAATTTTTATGATATATATTATATAAAATTTCAATTTCGTTATCGATTGAAATAAATGGAGAGTGGTTCAGTTTTATTTTTATAAAATTGTCTGCTATCTGTTTATGGAGATCGATAGCGCAATTGAAAAGCTAAGAGTGTCCGAGTTACCGTAAAATTTCGCGAGTGATTTTTGTGAGGCTGTGCCGAAGAAAGAAGAGGCTATATGCCGAAGAGCCCCGGCAAAAGTTGCCAAAGAAGAGGGGAACTATTAATGGCTGTCCATCTTAGGATGGAGAGTCATTTTGTCACTATGCTCGCTATTATTTTTTTCTATTTTACATGTGTTTCTTTACGGTACGAAAAGTATCGTCAAACGCGTTTTGCTCGAATTTTGACGAGCACACGATCGATTCGCGATTTTATTTCAAAGTTTCAGGTCTTTTCTTTGCATTTTCTATTTTTCACAATTTTACATGTTAATAAAATTTTGTATGTTTCAGTATTTGGTATTTGGCAAGTTATTGTGTTGTTCTCTCTTCTCAAATTTGCAATTGTCATTGCGTTTTCTATGTTTCGAAAGTTTTGTACCAAATAAAGTAAAATTTTACTCCTTCTCCCACAACTTCCTATGTTAATAAGATTTTGTATGTTTCAGGATTTCATTTTTGGTAAGTTATGTTTACTGCATTAATCCGAGCTTGTGGGAGGATGGGTGGGCTCGGGCGCAAGTTTTTCGTCGCGTTACGTGGCGAAAAGCTTGCGCAAATTGTAAGTACCTCTTATTCTATCTTGCACTTATCTTCGTGACAATTTTTTAACTTCTTGTATATTAGATTGTAGTAGTAGCTTGTCATTTTTTTCTCAATTTCTTCAAACTTAAAAGAAAGTTCTTCTAACTTTCTTCTCTATCCCCTTGCTTTTTTATAAATCTTTAGATTATACAAGTGCAATTTTAGAATAAGAGGTACATGTAGGGCATTTATAATATGTATTGCAGTATGCGTGAGTGTGTGAATGAAAGGTATCCTGTATCCTGTACTCACATTCACATCGTGGGATCGTAGGATTTTTCTAACTCCACATGGTTTTATTTTTAGGTTCAAAGTTTTCAAGCCTCCTCACTGTTTTATTTCTTTTTCTGTACTATTTTATTATTTGATTTTTAATATGTGTTGTACCTTCATTTCATCTTCCATTTCATTTTAGTTGGAGCTTCGGGGCTTTTGGATCTTCTCGTCACTTTAATTCGGTTTTGAGATTTTTAATATCTCCAAGATTTTATTTCGGGTTTCAAACCTCATCGTCATTTTATTCGGGGTTTTGAGCTTAATGAATCTCCTCGTACTTTCATTTCGGACCTTCAGAATTTCAAACTCGATTTCGATTTCTCAAGTTTTGTTTCGAATTACGAAAAATTTCATTCGTAGTCCTTCAATTTTCTATCTTAATTACATTTGTATGTTTCAGGTTTTAATATCAAGTAAGTAATTAAGTGTTAAATATTTGTCTTAATTATATTTGTATGTTTCAGACTTTTATTTCACGTAAGTAATTTAATGTTTCATATGTGTCTTAATTATACTTGTATGTTTCAGGCTTTTATTTCACGTAAGTAATTTAATATTTCATATGTGTCTTAATTATACTTGTATGTTTCAGGCTTTTATTTCAAGTAAGTAATTTAATGTTTCATATGTGTCTTAATTATACTTGTATGTTTCAGGCTTTTATTTCAAGTCAGTAATTTAATATTTCATATGTGTCTTAATTATACTTGTATGTTTCAGGCTTTTATTTGAAGTAAGTAATTTAATATTTCATATGTGTCTTAATTATACTTGTATGTTTCAGGCTTTTATTTCACGTAAGTAATTTAATGTTTCATATGTCTTAATTATACTTGTATGTTTCAGATTTTTATTTTAAGTAAGTAATTTAATATTTCATATGTGTTTTAATTACATTTCTATGTTTCATGTTTTAATTTCAAAGTTTATATTTGTCTTAATTACATTTGTATGTTTCAGGTTTTGCTTTTAAGTAAGTAATTGAATATTTCACACATATATTGTTATTTTATTTATCGCATATTTTTTCGAGTCGATTCGAGTTTTATTTTACTTTTTTCCGTAAATTTTAAACATTCGACTTATTTATCGAATGTTTCGCGAGTGAGTGTTGTGAGTGTTTTACACGAAGAAAGAAGAAGCTACAACCGAAGCAAATCTACAATCTTCCCACAAGAACGGAAAGTATGAATTATGCATGTCTAAATGAACATACATTATAACGTTACTAATCTTACATTTGCTTCTCTGTGCATGTTTTTTATTGTTCCAAATAATTATTGCATAGGTAATCTATAGGTAATCATTGAAGACTTGGAAGGATTTCATCGACGATGCGCTAATTTTAAGTTAATTTTAAGTCGCGTACAAGATATTGTAATACTGTAGTGTGGATGAGTGCATGTGTGAAATGCGTATATACGAAACTTGAAGATATCGTCGAGGGATCATCGAGGGATGCGTGCGTCAATATTAAGTTAATTTTAAGCTCGTGGGCGGGTGGGTGGGTCCCTGTAAGTGCCTCTTGTTCTAACTTGCACTCATCTTTACAATTTGTAAACTTTTTACGCGTTAGATTGTAGTATACCCAGCTATTTTTTGTCAATTGGTCCAGACTCAAGTGGATCATTGGGGGTTGCATAGTGCTGTGAACACGCGGCAGTTTTGAGCTGCAAGTGCTGGTGTAGCGCCAGGGACACATCTCTGCGAGGCATTTTGATTGATGGTCCATCTCGATTTGCCGCCTCACGGCGTGGGTATCCTCTCTGCTGTTAGCCTCCCTTTCAACGGGAGCGGGGAGAAATGGGAAACCCTTCGCGGATGTGTCACTCGTTCTTATCAGTGTTTTCGGTTCAATTCGGTCTCGTGGTTCACGTAAGTCACTATGCGACTACCCTTTGACCCATGAGGGCGAGGATCACTTGGCAGGAAATGCTGATCCACCTTTTTGCAGAAAGTTCTTCTAACTTTCTTTCCTTTTTGTAGAAAGTTCTTCTAACTTTCTTCCTTCCCTTTGCTTTTTTACTTCGTTATAGATTATTCGAGTGCAATCTTAGAATAAGAGGTACGCGTGCGGCGTTTAGAATAAGTATGTTAATAAGCGTGCGTGTATGCGGTTGCTGTTTTAAATTGCACTCATTTTAATTCGTGAACTTTTTCCGCGTTTGTAGTATTAGTTCCTCTCTTCCTTTCTTTCTCTCTCCGTTTAGCGTTTCATTTTACATAATTCGAGTGCAATTTAAAACAGAGTGTGTATGTGGGATCCCACGAAATTAGTATTAAGTTTATAAGTGAGTTGAGCGCTTACAATTCTAACTTGCACTCATTTTCACAATACGTGAAATTTTTGCGCGTTAGAGTGTAGTATTAGTCGGTAATTCTCTGTCGATTGGTCCGAACCTGAGTGGGACATTTGGGGTTGGTAGCGCTGTGAACACGCGGCAGGGTTGAGCTGCAAATGCTGGTGTAGCGCCAGGGACACATCTCTGCGAGGCATTTTGATTGATGGTCCATCTCGATTTGCCGCCTCACGGCGTGGGTATCCTCTCTGCTGTTAGCCTCCCTTTCAACGGGAGCGGGGAGAAATGGGAAACCCTTCGCGGATGTGTCACTCGTTCTTGCCAGTGTTTTCGGTTCAATTCGGTCTCATGGTTCACGTAAGCCACTATTCGACTACCATTTGATCCATGAAGGCGAGGTTCACTTGACAGAGAATACTGGTCCACCCTTTTGCGAAAGTTCTTCTAACTTTCTTTCTTGCAGAAAGTTCTTCTAACTTTCTTTATTTCAGAAAGTTCTTCTAACTTTCTTTCTTTCTTGTAGAAAGTTTTTCTAACTTTCTTCTCTACTCCCTTTGCTTTTTATACCGTTTTAGATAGTGCGGGTGCAATCTTAGAATGCGAGCGTTTGGAATTGTATGGTGTGCCTTGCGTGCGATACAAGTTCTTTGCTATATTATGGTAAAGAACTTGTATATTTTTGCGAGCCTACGGGCTAAGTAGAGTTAAAACTCATTTATCCTTCCGATAAATGAGGTAGTTGCAAATGGTGGGTGGTTGGGATTTGGAGATAGGGTGGGTCACTATCGTAGCCACCTCCACGTGGTGTGACCTGGTAATCGATATCGTTTTCTAAATATTTTTCACGAAATGAACTTTAGAAAACGATATCGAGCTAAGAGCTACGATCTGCTTTTAAGTTAAAATTTCAACTTAACTACAGTAATTACTATTCAATCTTTTGTCTTACTGTTATATGTAGTTTTCTGAGTTATACTGAATTGTAAAATTATTCTGGAATACAAAATTACAGTACATAGTGTAATGTGTACTCATACACATACATACATATATACATTATATTCATACACATCACGCTGTGTACTGTGATTTTATAATGTGTACTGTTATTTTGTAACGCGAACTGTAATTTTATAATGTGACAAGTTTGTTATAACATTATAGTATTGTTACAAGGTTTATGTATGCAGTAGTATGTAGTATTGTTATAAGGTTTGTGGTACTATTATACTACTAGATTACTGTTCATGTACTAATAATGTTAGACTTCTATGCATGATTAAATTATAGTCTTATAACAGCGTTTCTTAAACTATGCTCGACTAAAAAAAATCGTAAAACAAATTACTTATGGGAAAATATTTATTATTATGTCTATACTATATGTCTTTTGGGATCATGAAATAATCTCCATTATAAAAAAGGGTAGTGAACGAAAGATTAAGAAGCGCTGTCTTATAATAGGTCCAGTGGTGATAAGGGAGAAAAGAATAATCGATCTTTAGTGTTATAACATCGTTTTATTAGATTTAAATTGAAATCGATTATAAATTATGGTGATGAGTTCGAGTACTAGGACTAGGACAAATGGTTCGCGCTGCTCTGCTCTGTATACTCAATTTCATATTGCATATAATTGGTGAAGGATAAACATCATCGTTTGAAATGATCATCATCATCTCCCTTTACACAATCACGCGAGTACACGCATTTTACTCTCTCTCGCTCTGCGTTTTGTAACATAATGGTAATTAATGTCTGTTCAATTGTGACAGAACATGCATCAAACTTCAGCACTGATATACTATTTAATCGTTCAAATTTCAGACATAATACAAAGTACACGATCATTTTAATTTTATTACGAAATATGTGAAAAGTAATATTCCATGCTTTCGGTCTTCGCTATTTCTGAGATCTGCATAAAGGTGCATGACTTGAAAACACGAAAAGTTGTGAGGTGAATCGAGTTGCTGAAGTTTAATGCATCGTAGATAAATGAATGAAACAGTCCCGGGGACAGAATTCTGGCACCTCCTTATCGCGAATAGAAAGACACACAGTCGAAAGATTCTGTCGCTCCTCTAAGTTGCCAGCAACTCTTTAATACTGGCACCGGAACTCGATCCGCGGTACAGTCGAGATCATTCTACTCCGTGTTCAATATGCTGTTCTATAATGTCTCGTAAACGGAAAAAACATTGGTGTCTTTAATTCTCCGAGCACAGACCATAAGCGACACGAATATTTCTCTATATACAATTTTTAAAGAAAAGTATTACAATATGATTATTTTATTTTGAAAAACTGATTCTCCCAAAAAATTAAGGTTTAATAACTTAAGTTATTAGTAACAACTTTGAATAACAACCTTGTCTAAAACGAATTTAAGAAAGATTAAAAAATAATAATGTAAAGAGTGATACTTGTACGTGAAAATAAATGCATTTTGAATCATAGCAGTAATAAAACAAATAGTTGTTTAATGAAATTAATGATGTCTGGTAAATCGTAATCGCTCATTAGTCCAGTGTCGTAAGAAAGTGGCAGTGTTCACAGATCGATAGGTAGAAAATCGATTATAATAAGAGTTCAATCTTAGCGCGCCATTTGAAATGGTCTCGCTACGAGAGACATTCGAACTAGTAATTGAGACTAAGGAAGCGTCATCCCCGTCTCGGATGCAGATCGTTTAAACGCGATTTCGAGTTGAACACGATAATCGAATCGCTTTTAACAGGATCGCATTTCGTTTCGAGGATCGTTTCCGATTCCGTTCCTATCGCAGCGTAACTCGCGACGCACTGTTCCGACGTGATCGTTATGCTACGATCGATCGAATCGATGTACATCGAAATGTCGCGGTTTTTCGCCGTAATTGGAACGCGGTATCGATTACACGTGTCTGCTATCTAATGGTTTACCTCAAGCAAATTTACAGGAGAATCGATTGCATTCTGCATCGTTCCGCGTATTTTCTCTTCGCTAATCTTTGCATAAATTTATTCTAACTTCCTTTATTAGGGCCCGAAGACCTAATCGAATCGTTTCGTGGGTGATCATGGTACGCTAATGAAACAATACTCGTATAAAAAGAATGGTAGAAATTGGAACCGAATTTGCGTGATCCTCGATAGAACGCAATTAACACTTCCGTCGCAGGACATTCCGATCGCAGTCGGTGACGATCGATATCGATAGATCGTGGAATTCACCGATCTTGCGACGATCGTACATATTTTTGCGAAGCTAATAATCGATGGATCGTCGAGAAATGAAAATGCATTCTATTCGGTGTAAAATGCAGTGTATCATTGAAAATATATTTCAACGAGTAGCAGCCTTGCGCAATTATTCAAAAGTAATATCGTGATCGCAAACTTATGTATACATATGCGCATGTGTGTGTGTATGTATGTATCGTGTTAACGTGTATCACATCGCCATTCAACAATTTACACAGCCAGCGACGCCATTTTATTTACACCTTGTTTTAGCCTTTTTCAATGATCCAGTACCAACGTGGTTGATAATTATTCGTCTTTATTCTAAACACCAGCACGAGGAAGAATTACGTTACAATAAAAATTTGTTTCTCGATCAACAGCTCTCTCTATCTTTTTCTTGGCATTCTTTCGTTCGTATTTCTTTTTCTAGCTTTCTTTAACATTCACAATAAATTACGAAGCATCTCGAGTATGCAACAGCGCATTTTAGTCACTAATAAACTGTTGTAATTACCGCGCACAATTTGAACTTGTAGGATAAAGTTTCAGACGTTCTGGGCACGCGGTATCGCGTGATACGATTTTTTAACTTCCGAAAGGTTCTTCATATTCTAGACTTAAATTCCTACTTCATTTGGAACAGTTTCATTACTCTTACGCTCTCGAAGTTTTTAATTACTTTTCAACATCATTATACCATAACATGAAATTTCTAATCTTATTTAAAAACATGACCGCTTTGTGGTCATAATCGAATTAATCATTTCTGATTAGATTTGCTTTGATTACTTCAATTATTCATTTTATTTCATTTCACATCAATGTACATTTTATTTCATTTCAATTCATTCTACTTCATTATACTTCATTTTACTATATTTTATATAAATTTACATTTTAATTATTTCTCCTCAATAAATTACAGCTACTGATTTATTTAGCGATTGTAATCACAAATCACGAATACCATTTCTCGGTGATGAGATTACATTTCCAACTCCCACATTCGGTACAGGCCGTCCCAATCGCCGGCGACGTATCACGCGATATCGAGTGGCAGGGTATTCAGAATTGAACGAAAAAATGAATATACTTCAGAATCATATAATTTCGTTCACAGCAATTACAAGATCAAATTGTGCTTGGCAGAATGGTAACATTTGCTTTGAGCAAAGATTCGACCGCGTCGTTGAATCTGTACGAGTTTCATCATCGAGTTTTTCATTTTCGAAGTGTTCTCGTTTCAATTCCGGCGGTACGATCGCTTTCGAGGTTCGAAGATGCACAGTGCACCATGCTCGACGAACATCGGTAACATTCAAGAGCCAAGTTTCGCTTAAAAGCCTTCCTCCAGGAAATCGCTTCGGACATCGAATCGAATAGTCGATTTCCACATTGAATTATACTTTGTGCTGTTCAAAGACCTTTCTGGCAATGTTAATTTAACAATGTTAATATCAACAGTGTTAACAAAGATCTTTGTGGCAATGTTAATTTAACAATGTTAATATCAGTAATGTTTGTTAACAAAAATGTTTGTCGATGAAAATGTTTGCTCGATAAAAAATGGACAATATCGATACCGAAAATTAAAACTCATCGTTTCATTAATTAATGATTTATTTACAAGTTAAATAAGCTGAACCATCCAACGAAGAATTATCGTGTTGGAAACGAGATCGATTATTCGATTCGAGTCGAACTCGCGACTATCCGAGCACACACGCACATGCACGCTTCAAAAGTAACAGGAAACGGGGACAACGAAGGGTTGATAACATCGATAACAGGTTTTGGTGCTTCTTCTTCTTCGGTTCTCTCGGCACCAACGATTTCGATTAACCCTTTCACCGCGTGCAGTTTCATCGATCGCATAATTCAGCGATTGAAGGAAACTCAAAATTATAATAATTTGGTAAAATCAGTTTTTCGGTTATCAAGAAAACGCAGTGAAGGGGTTAAGATCGATTCCTTTATTTCAGCGTTTCCCAAATTGTTATAATTAATTATACCGGATTCTACGTAAAAGGATGTACAATAAAATTTTGTACACGAAATTGCACGAAAATTGGAAAATTTGGGAAACGCTGTTTGACTCTTTATAATCTCGGAAACTCTCAAATTTGAACAAACTTTTTCTAATTATCATTAACACTTTGATTGCCACGTATCTAACAATGTAACGATTTTTCATGGAGATGAAATCGTATTTGATTTAATAGAAATAAAATTAATCGTGGAATTTTCTGGCACTCAAAGTATTAAGAAATTTTCCAAACGAACTCTTACATTCGATTTCTTTTCTATTTATAATTATCATTATCTAATTGTCGACGAAGACTTTCGCGAAAGAAGCACGGCAAGTTCGAGAGACTCTGAGTGGAGAGCGTACAGAGATTCTTTTCAGATACAAACGCGATCGTCGTATTTCTAGAAAAATGAAGAACTCGAGAAAGGAAGCTCTGTACGCGCTTTTTCTTTGAGATGCCGTGCTTCTTTGCGAACAAAAATTAGCTCGTAACGAATGTTGGCAACGCGATTGACCATCGAACGGCGGATGCAGGGTCAATCGTGACCCAAGACACTTCGGGCTCTTATATCTTACGAATAATATTACTAGACTGGCAAATTATGGTAGATTTCATGAAAAATTTAACTCGACAGGGAATTATTTGAATTTTAATATATAATTTTATAATGTTATTTGCCAGTCTAATATCGAGAACATTAAATATGAAAGAGTGAAGTTAAATTTCACTAATCCGCCGTTCGAGGATAAAAAATAAATCCATCTTTTGTCGGGGTCCTTTAGTCAAGATGGACGTCGAGAAAGAAGAAATCGAAGAAGCCAAGTCTTAACAATAAAACTGATTCGAGGGCAGCTTAAAATAGAGAATAACAAAAAAAAAAGAAGAAAAAAAAGAATAGAAAAAGATAATAAGAGATAAGAAACATACGTGAAAGACTGGAATAAAATTGCAAAGTGAATGAGAAATAGAAATGTAGAAGAAATGAGTTATGATCTCGCGAAGATCAACAATGAAGATCGACAATGACGACTACGACGATGACAACGACGATGCTGACGATAATAATATTAATAATAATACAATATAATATAATAATAATAATAATAATCCTTATCGTTATATCAATGACGATTATTTAACGATTATCGGTAAAATAAAAGTCTGATAACGCTATAAATATATATATATATATTTGTATATATGTATATATGTATAACGATTTTCATATTTTTATGGGTAATATTACTGCGAAAGAACGTGTATCCGCTACCAGGACAACAGGTATAATACTATCAGTTAATTAATATCATTTCATACAATAATAATAGGGTAATATTTCTGTTAGTGCTAAGTGTATTATATCTGCTTTAATATGCACTCGCGTGGGTGGCTTCCCTAGGGAAATTGGGCTGTGGGGGAACAAAACTATTATTTGCACGTTTTTGAAATTTAGGGATTAGATGTTTGGAAATTAGAAATTTAGGAAATTTGAAAATTTTAGAAATTTTGGAAGATGAGAAGTTGGGAATTTAGAAATTTGGACATCTCAGAGTTTGGGGATTTGAGAATTTGGGGATGTTAGAAATTGGGGATGTGAGAATTCGGGTATGTGAGAATTTGGGGATGTGAAAATTCGGGTATGTGAGAATTTGGGGATGTGAGAAATTGGGAATGTGAGAATTTGGGAATGTGAGAATTTGGGGATGTGAGAATGTGGGGATGTGAGAATGTGGGGATGTGAGAATGTGGGGATGTGAGAATGTGGGGATGTGAGAATTTGGGGATGTGAAAAAATTGGAGATGTGAGAATTTGGGGATGTGAAAAATTGGGAATGTGAGAATTTGGGGACCTGAGAATTTGGGGATTTGAGAATTTAAAAATTTGGGAAATCTAGAAAAATGAGAAAATGGGAAGATGGAAGATTGGTAATTTGGGATTTGAAGGTTTTGAAATTTGGGATATGAGAATTTGAAATTTGAGAGTTTGCAAATTTGAAAATTTTTATAATTCAGAAATGTGCAAGTTTATAAATTTGCAAATCTTGACAATTAAAAACATAGAAATTGAAAATCAATCTTTCCAAAATTGATAAATTTTCAACTTTTCATATCTAACCTCTAAAAATTGATCCACCCACATGCATTTTATCCTAAGGAAGCCAACATTGCCAAGTGCACCTCGTACGAGTATCCCATACGATTCGCGTGTATATACAAGTACGCAGTCTAAAAATCTTGATGAAAATTGGTAGATCGAAGGGATGACGATATAAATTGTGTTAATGAGTATGTGTGTGTGTATACAATTGATGATGTGTGCAACGCGTGTATTCGTCGTTCATGTATGCACGTGTATGCATCGTACATAGATACACACGCATATCTGTACATTATATGAACACACACACATTATATACACATGTATGAACATGATACAAGTTATATATATATATTAACTTCTTTCCTTTCGTTTTTTCTTCACCACGTAATCTACATATGATTTGTTACACACAATTTCATTCGGTTTCTTTTTTTAATTGATAGGTACTAGGTCTGAGGATCCACGGCGGTATCGATTAATGAACATTGACGTAACTAGGGTTTTTTTTTTGGAGATGTCCTCTGATTTTACTAGAGAGGTATCGGTATCTTTCTAGTATTATTTTTATTCATATTTTATGTAAGAGGACATACTGCATTTTTGAAGCATTATTGCATTTTATGAAGTTTCTTTGACTTCTTTTAATCATTTTTTGTAACCTAGTTACGTCGATGTTAGTGGAACACTTTTTGGCAATTCTCTTTTGTTTTTGTTAGTCCCGTGGTTTCTCTCTCACACACACTTGTGTGCAACGTAGGATTCCCTAGGGAATATGGTTACGTAGGAGAAGACCCCATTATTCGTTCAATTTTTGTTAACTCTGACGATTTGGTCATTTGGGAATTTGAGAATTCGGGGATTTGAAAATTTGGGAATTTGAGAAATCCAGATGGGAGATTTTGGAAATTTGAGAAATCGGGATTTGAGAATTTAGGAATTTGAAAGATTGGGGATTTGAGGAACTGGGTACTTGGGAATTTAAAGATTTGGAAATGTGTAATTTGGAATTTTTGCACTTTATACATCAAATTCCCCAATATCGAACCAGATCCATTATCCAAAGGAAGCCTAGGTTGCACCAAAGTGTACACATAATCGCACTCGCATTCCAAAATCGCAATCCCTTTCCGACGAAGCAATCTTGCTCACACCTGTCTCCGTAAATCGTGAACGTGTGTGTTTTATCACCTACATTTCCCCCAAATCCCCTACTATAAACGTTAAAATGAACAAAATTGGAACAGTTGCTTTTCAAACGAAGCTAATATCCCTAAAAATATACAGAGAATTCATCCACTAATCACCGATTATCCGTGTAAACTTAACGATCTACGTTCTTTTAGAACAAAAAAGTTCCCCATCGAATTCAACCCCTCTCGATAAAGCTCCAGAGAATCACAAACTCCTTTCAATCAGTCTCTTCGCGAATTTTTCAAGCTCGCCGTTACACTCACGCTCTTCCTCTTAATAAATCTACCCCCCTCACTGTTTCGTCTCGTCAATTTTCTTCGAGTGTGTGTATGTGTCTCTGTGCATCGCGTACGCATTCGGATCCCTTGAATATCGACTTGGCACAAACAACAGAGTCTTTGTAAAAAAAAGGCACTATTTTTGTAAAGCGAAACAGTCACGCGTTGTATATCACGTCTCGTCGCCTAGAGCTTCCCTTCGCGTTCATCCTATTTTCATCCCAGACGTCGTTAAAAGAGAAGCTACAGCTTGTTCAAGATCAAATGGCGACTCAACCTCTCGCCATAAATCTTCCTCGCATAAACACTTCTTTTTATCTTACAAAGCTCGCAACTTGTATCACATTCCGGATGATCATTTGATCGTGAACAGACCATACTTGTTCCGACAATTTCACTTTCGCACTCTCTTGTCAACTCGAATCTCGCGCTTACAAAGAAGAAGCCACAGTCTGATGAAACGTGAAGAAACCATCATTGGGAGAGAGTTGTTTGGCTGTGTTAATTTCGTTACGTACAACGTAATTCGTCGGTAGATCAGAAAACTGGGGTGCAACTAGTGATGGATATTCCACATTTTTAGAACAATTTCAACGCTCGAAATCTTTAAGATGTTCGACGCTGTTAGATTCTTTCAGATTTTCAGACTCGCAAAAGACTATATGTTTTAAGGGGTTGAAAACCCTCGACCCAAAACTTTCGAGTCACATCGAGTCGAAACTTTTGTCTCTCAAGGTTTCCGAATTTTTAAATCAGTACCTCAAAGCTAACCCGAGCCCATCACTCTTCTTTCTGTTTAATTGATTTTTATGCAAGAAACATTCTTGTTCAGATTTTTTTTTATAATCGAAGATGGACTCGAAGTAGTTTGACTCTACAGAAATTGTTTGGTAATCTATCACTAGATACAACACAAGGTTTTCGATACGAAGTGAATCTTTACCCCCCTCGCAGCGGTGCTCGTGGTACCGATCACTAACATGTATAAAAAACGTTCTCAGTCTTATAATTGTATTTTCAGTGCGAAAAAGCGTGAAAAACTGTGTGTAGATACTCCGAAACTATCTTCGAAGTTTACGAAAAGTCTACGAAAAGTGCGATCGCTGTCTGCCTAACATTGTTATCAATAATTCGAACTCCGCGATCGATCCTTTCGAACTTCACAAGAACATCGATAAGTCTTTACAATTTGTGTTTCGTTAGGAATGTGAGTTACAAGAGCCTTGAATAAATACTGCGATTTGCTTTATCAGTTTCTGATAGTCGTTCGTCGAAAAGGCGTCGATCGTCGGAGCTCGATCTCGGATTCTCTGCAAAAATTGTTAGTTTGTAAACGTATACAAATATGTCGGGACGCTGTGTACAGTGTATACAATACGAGTATCAAAATTTTGAAAAAGACGCGTGTCGTAAAACGTGATATCATTTTTCCTGTGTCGTTAGTCGGCTGTGCGCCGGGGGATGCATCGAAGGCGAAACAAAGACGGAGGGAGAAAAAGTATTTTCGCACCGACGTAACTAGGATCTTTCTCTGGGGTGGACCAGGTACCACGATATCAGTAATTATACTCTACAGACGGTAATCGGATTTACATGTTTCAGAAACTTTTAGAAATTTACAAATTTTGCTGCTTGGGCATTTGGAAACTTTTTAATCAGAGCTCGAATATTTGGAAATTCAAGGATTTAGAAATTTGAGACTTTATGAATTCACAAATTTCTGAGCTTGGTAAAAATGTACGAATCTGCCAATTTGAGAATTGGTCCTCTGAAAATTTGGCAACTTAAAGTTTCAGGCTTCGACAGTTTAGAAATTTCAGAATATAGGGTTCCAAAAATGTGAACATTCGAGGGTTTAGAAATTTAAAACTTTCTAAATTTGTAGCTAGAAATATACAAAGTTTCCTGTGTCCCTCTCATATGGATATTTCTATGAATACTTGATAAATTTCTACGAATAATCGTGTACGAAGATGGGTCCACCCTGGTCCCTACCCAGTTACGGCAATGTGTCTTCGTATCATGGCCACCTTCGACGCGAATCTACGTTCTAGAATATACATATAAACTCGTCTCAGAAAAAGAGTCACCATACTACTGGCAAGTAGAGAAAGCAGACGTCTCGTTCGCCGTCTCGTTCGTCGAAGCAATATTTTCGACAAGCTTCTGTCGAGCCAAAAGATTTGTACAAAAGGACGATTCGTGGCGAGTAAAAATGAAAAATATTCGTGAATCAAAATGTGTTCCAATAAAAGCCTCGAATCGTTCGAGAACGATCTGACATAAAAGGAAGTTCTAACGTTGTATACAAAAAAGTTGCGTTTCAAAGCACATTCTGCTCGAAGAAACAACTTCCTTGCACCGTTTTACATGGATAATCATTCGTAAACAATTTATACACCATAAACGTTTAATATTCAAGAACATCTATGTTACAAATTGATTATAATATGGTGTTCGTCAGAATTGAAACACGATTGTACAATTCGGTTATCCTTATTCTCCTAGATCTGTTATTCTCCTTACAGAACACAATCTGATCGATTCAGAGTATCATGTAGGTGTACTAAAAATAGCAAAAAAAGAAACAACGTTCGTTACTTCGTTTTGGCAGTGATATTTCCCACGAATACTAAACACTTGCGTCAACAACAACGAGATAGATTTTCCTCTACGAAAGAAAAAACACTCTGAACAATGCAAAAGAGTGAAACATATCGAATCGTTCGCACGAACGACGACGTCGAACGACTTTCCTCGCTCGCTCTTTTCTTTCTCTTTCTTAGCTTGCTGTGCGTTCTTCATCTCTCTCACACTCTCTCTTTCCTCGCGGCTTTCTCTCGTTGAGCCTCGTTCCCCAACGACTTTCCTTATCTTCATTCGCACCGTTCCGTCATCCGGCAATAACATTTTTCTACGACCGTTCACGAGATGCATAGGGCAACTTGCCCGAAGGGCAGCGATCATTTAACGAATACAGGAAGACGCCTATTTTCCTTCTTGTTCGTTCAACGAACTTCGCTCAAACCCTTTGTCGTTCGCGTTAACACGTTCGTGCCTCAACTACTGGGTACTGTTTCATCAAGATAATTCTAAATTACATCTTATATACGTATGTGTATAGTGTGACTTTATAGCTTCTTTAAAAGCGTCAATAAATGCAAAGTCCAGTAAAATTTCTTTAAACAAGATATAACTTGGTACATTACTGTGATAATAGGAAGTAATTTTGCCCAAAAATAAGGTTCTTTAGAAGATACTTCAACCTCTGAACAATTGTAAAATTTAAAACCTAACTTATTAGGACTCTATTTGTATGTACACAAGTGAACACGAATGCGTTAACGGCGACCGTAGCCTTTCTGAGGGAAAAGTCTTTAGTCATTTTAGAACATTCAGACCGAACGATGTCTCAAGACATCAAGCTAAATTATTAAATAAACGTTACATGGTTGAAGCGTGTAACGATACGAATCTTACAGAGTTTGATCTCGCTTTAATAAGTTCTGAAGTTGATATATGGATGTAGGACGCCAGTAGGACATAACGAAGGAAGATGGTAAAAAAAAGAAGACTGTCACTAGTAAGTGATAGCAAGTGCAATTTTGACATTTTTAACAGCTTTGGCCAAGGAAACAAGCATCGATGATAATGAGAAACAATTACGGCAAATGACATCTTATCAGGCAAAAAATCATTATACTTATAAGATACGTATAAACAATGAGCATTGTATCGAATAATGCACAGGCTAGAGCTTATCTTAAGACATTATCTGGTCCGAACGTTTTAATACGAGTAATGAGATCTACTTGTCCTTTCATCTAAGAAACGCTAATATACTCGACGTGGCTGCCCATGAGATGCCCTGAATATTCAAAGAATCATATGATCAGAAAGCTTATGGGCAGCCATAACAGTAGTTTTTTACTTGTCGACATAAAACCGCTGCCACGAGGGCAAACTCGTGAACTGCCAACACCTCTCGCGCTCGCTTCTAAACGTTTAAGTAGAAAAAAGAAAGCATTAGAAAAATGAATAAATTGTTAGAGACATTGACACAGCCAAATCTTTGTTTAAACATCTCCGATACGTAACCATGTTCTCCGTACACTTTTAATCCCGCGAAACGACCCCCTTAAAACCTACATTTTTGTAACTGGGAAGCAATTCGTTCTCCAACCCCGTCCTAACCCCTCACCCCCGTTCGATATCGAACCCACTTGTGAACACTTGGTGGATATTGCGATGTGCGTGCACCGGACGAATCCCGTCGCGTGTTCTTCGAACAACCGGAAGTCGTTTGATCAGCGTCTTCGTTTCCTCGCGAAAATTAATCGTACAATAAATATTAAATAAAATTTCCTTGCTCGATAACGTCGCACAAGCCTCCGAGCGTAATTTCCTCGGTAGTTTTCTAATTGCATCAAATGGGTGACCTACGAAGAATTAATCGTATACTAAAAGACGAAGAAACTTCGCGAAGACTGACCCAACAAGGATATGCAAAATGGCGGCCGAACACGCGACGGTTTCCCAAATACAATATCTTTCCGCGGGAAAGCTGCGGATCCGTTTGGTGGACCGGTCCATGATGGATCCATCGGCGAGTCGTCCGGTTCTTCGCACAAAATCGAAACGTTTTGCCCTTTTTGGCCGACTAAAGAAAAGCACACATCGTTCCTCCCGATCGAGACTCATCATCGTTGACTTTGATCATCGTCCACGATCCACGGTAACCTAACTACATATTTATACTATATAAACGCGAACATTTTCAGCTCTCCGTCACTTACTCCTGGCTGTGTTTATGTGTGTGTTTCGTGTGCGTGTTCTTGCAGAGGATCTGTTCGATATCTTTCCATTTTTAGCTCCATGGTTTTCGACTGCTTTTACAGGTAGGGCAGATTTGTTCAACCCTTTCGTTGCTATAGGCCTTTAATCACATTTATTGATTCGAAGATATCGTCGTTCTTTAATTTTCTAAGGAAATCAATTGAGGTATGTATGCCATAGATACGTTTCCAATATGTCGATCGCCGTATGTACATATGTAACCTTTTTTTTAACAAACGATACATATATGCTGTCAACATTTCAGGGTTCTCAATATTTGCTGAAATATCGACGGTATGGTGTTGACAATAATTTGAAGTTCAAAGTTTCGTGACGTACTGATTGTATTTTTTTCTAAAACGTGTATGTCATTGCTACAAGATGGAATCCTTTAGCAACGAAAGGTTTAACGCTATTTCAGTAATATCGGTTTGTTGTATCTGGTATCCGTTCCCCAATCAGTGCATGTACAATAATAATAAAAATAAAAAGAAAAACGTCGCGTGTCTCCTCGTTCAGTCCTCAGTTCACATGTACATGCGATAGTAATAATAATAATAATAATATTAATAATAATAATAATAATAAAAATAATAATATTAATAATAATAATAATAATGATAATAATAATTATTATAGTTTCATATATATATAATATTTGTATGTATATATATATATATATATAAAATTTTTATGTACACAAGGTAGCCAATGAATTATTACACCGCTCGTTAATATGTCCCAATTTGGATCCCCAAATTTCGCAACATATATATATATATATATATTTACATATATGTATATGTATATATAAATATATATATAGATCGAGCTTCTAGAGAAAAACATCACATTAGATACGAGTCAGTGACCAACAAAAATTCTAACGGTGATCGGCGTTAATTCCGATTTCCCATATAGATCTCAGCCGCGCAAAACGAGGCCGTTCGCGACCCCCACGAGTCGCGATTAATTATATGTATAAAAACTCGGGTTCACGTGCGACGTGGTGAACAATCATCAATTGTCCTAGAAACCATTCTCTCGAATTAATAATCAATTTTTCGCTTTCACACTGTTCGCGTGTCTCATCTCTCGTCCTGTTCTTTGCTTTCCTTTTTTCTACACGGTAGAATCGAAATTGGCAGCCTATATAATATATATATTGCATGTATATATACTATATATATATATATATTTATATATATATATGTGTGTGAACGGTTGGTATCCTTATCTCGCTCGAATAATCACTTACACTTTTACAGCGTCGATAATAAAAAGTACTAAGTGGTAGAGTAGTTAATTAATGAATAGATAGCAGCAGCTTCACCTTACACACCTAAGGCGATTATCTTAAAAACGGGTAGCGTAAATTGTTCTGCGGTAATAAAAGTAAAAAGAAACTTGGATAGTCGCTAACGATTATTAAAAAGTCCTTTCACGATTTTACAATACGTTTTCCTAAAACCTACGCGGGTCACGCGGGGACGCTGTCGTCGTCTCTGTCCCCTTGGGTTTGCTTCGTTTGTTATCCATTTTTTTTTTATTTTTTTTTTCCATTTTCTCTGTGTTTTTCTTTGTGTTTTTCGCGCGTAAGAAATGTTTCGTCGTCGGTACAAATGTGTTTGTTTTGTTTTTCAGTCGGTTTCGCGGCGTCCCGACGCCGCATCGATTTTTGCAAAAAGAAAAAGACTCACTCCCTCTAACGCTCTCATACTTCGTGGCATCATTCATTCGCGTCTCATTCATCCTATCCTTTTTTTTCGCTCTCGCTACTATTATACCCTTGTTGCCGCAAGAAATTAAAACAAAAGTTCCACAATCGTCCGTTTCATTCTCTCGTACTTCGTTTTTAGCGTTGATACATTGTATATATAAAGTCTCTACTCGATACAATCTTAATAGTATGTATAGTCTTCGCCAAAGTCTATCGATGACGTGTTCGCCCCTCGAACCGTGAACATCACGCGGGTTCATCTCCGGCGAACATTCAAATACAAAAATGAAACTTCCTGTTTAACCCTTCGTTTGAGTTAGGTCGATTTTTCCCTGTTCTATCTGAGGTATGTTATATGTACATGTACTAGTATGAGAGATGCGTGTACAGTTAAGAAAAATATCTGCTAATCGTTCGGTAATTAAAAATAGCGGTCACCGGAAGTTGGATATGAAAAGACCCCCAATTGCTCATGAGTCCTCGACTTTCTACTTACGTAGATAAATAATTAATTCAAAATAAAGATTTCTATTCTCAGATACACAGGGTGATCCACTTAAGTCTATCGAAAAATTTGTCTCAAGCGAATATCATCTTGTCTTTTTACTTCTAACAGAAATGGGTCACCCATTACTTTATAAATTTTTGAAATTAAAGGGTTATTGAAATCAGCGAAGTTTTTACACAATTTTAAACGAAGAAACATTTCTTAATGTATACTTTAGTCGAACGTATTCAGTGTGTACCACAGTGTGTTCCTTTATCAGGATTGATCGAGATGAGCTTTCGAGAATTGGTCAACGTTTCAAGGTTGTAAGTGTCGTCTTTTCATCCCCATTTCCGGTAGTCTCGTTCCAAGCGGAACGTCATCCCCTGGAAAAATAAAGCTTTCACGGCGCGATTTCTGCTTCTGCGTCGTCCCCGTCTCGAAACGAAGGGTCAAGGAAGCGTTCGACGACGTTTCCGTTAGCACGACGATGCGGTGGCCAACTCGATGTCCGTCGATCCATCGATCAGCCGATACAGTCCATGACGATGATGATCCGATACCTGGCGGTGGTTCACTTGGGCACGCGGTAATAACGCAACACCAGGTAGCCCAACGTGCGGAAAATCACGAGAAACGCCAGGAGAACGGCCGTGTTCGCCCACAGTGGAAGACCAGAACCCCTGGCGCCATTTTGGCTCTCCAGAATCGCGGACACGGGTATCGTCGTCGCGTTTCTGCATTCGGGGAATTTACTTGGTTGTGAGCATCTGGAACAGAAGTGCATTCGACGTGATCGTACATTTACTGCTTCTAATTCATTATTTTTATATCTCAGAATTTACAGATTATCAAGTTTCTATATTTTTTACATTTCCGATCTTTTACACTTACAATTTTCTGAATGTTGAACTTTCCAGCTTATAATTTTCTAAATGTTCTACTTTCACATTTATAATTTTCTAAATTTACAATTTTCTACATTTTCAATGTTTCAAACATACAATTTTTTTAATGTTGAACGTTCAAACTTACAATTTTCTGAATGTTGAACTTTCATATTTACAATTTCCTAAATTTCCAATTTTTCAAGCTTGAATTTTCTATATCTTCGATTCCTCAACCTTCCAAATTTAAAAATTTGATATTTCTAAATGTTCAGACGCCTAACCCAACGTGAATTTGATAACTTGAAGGCTTTTACGAAAACGGATATTGACAAGACCCTTCAGACTACGATCGCAAAGTACATTAAAGCCGTCATTCAATTTTTTTATCGTCCCTGTCCTTTCCGTTTCTATGGAGTCTGAGATCGATTTTAGCTAACTCGATTAACGCGTTACCCGGATGAGACGTGACCCGAGAACACGGGGGAATTTCACATTATTCCTAAAGTGCGAAGTCTGAAGCGGTTAAGTCTGGGAATTGAATGATGTATGCGCCGTGTCGCGGTCCGGATGCGTTTATTATTTACACGCGACGTTCCTTTAACTTGATTAAAGCAATCCTGTCGGAGACAGCTTTGCGACGATCGATCGTTTCGCGGTCGAATCGTTTCTGAATTTCGTCTCGAACGATGAAAATATTCAGTTGAACTTGTTTAATCATTACAATTCGATAAGCAATTTTTAGAAACATTCATTTTCAATTAATGTACTCTACTTAGAATCTTCGTAATTGGGACGCATACACTAATATTGCTATCAGTGTATCCTCCATTTTTAGCCATTCGAGGAGATGAAAAATTATACTTGGCACTGCTCTTTTAATAAGAAAAAAAAGTTACTTAAAGATGTTTCTAAAATTGATCTTAAACAGATGTAACCCCTTAACCTACAATTTTCTAGTTGCGTCATAGCTAGCTAATTATTGCTAAGATAACTGAAGAAGGTTAAAATGTTGAGCACATTCTCAGCGATCCTTATACAGATTATAATTAGAATTGAGCTCAAAATTCAATTGCCATGGAAATACGAGTGTGGTTTATAATATTGCAACTGTAATGTGCGTCACGAGTGACTATAATAAGGGTCGAGTGTAGGGCAAGGGTTTAAATATAAAAAAGATATAAAAATATCTATGTACTTGTCGAAGAAAATGCGTTGACACAAATCGAACAGAATCAGGAACGACGTAATTCGTCGGCCAACTCGATAGTTACGGGCTAAATACTGGTAATTGGTCGGTGATAAAAAAAGAAAATGTCCACTTACGTGATCGGCTCGCCGACGCCGAATTCCAGGATCTGCATGTTCTGGTAGGCGTAATGCACCATGCTGGTGTATCTGGCCCACGCTAACCACGGTGGAACCGCGGTCGCTAAATACCCGCCCAGCAATTGCGTCGCGAGCGTGTAAAGCGCCGAAGCGGTTATGCTCACCTGTAGGTCCAAACAGCAGGCACCGACGAAGAAGCCCACGCTCTGCAAACCAAACATCACCCTGTCCTTATTCACTCGAAATCGATTTTCGACTTTAAGCATCTCTCTTGTAAAACGCGTTAAAATTGGACCGCGATCGAAATGTTCTGGAGCAGATAAGGGAATCGTGCCTAAGGCGATATAAGAGGGATTTCGCCTCGAATCATCGAAATTCGTCAACGAGATCACCGCAAAATCATGCGCAGCGATTCGATCGTGATATTACACACCGGCGTATTGTGAAACACGAGAGTTACTCATTTCCGTCAATAGGTAGGTGGTTTTGAAAGTAAATCGTGACCGCCTTTCATGCTACAATGACTTAGAGTATTGACCGTAGGTGGACAGTGTCGAGGGACAAGGAGAAGGAAGGGCAGGGAAGAAAAAAAAAAGGAAACCGCGAAATGCTTGGTGTTTCAAGCGATGAAAATAAAAGATCGTGGCCGATTGTGTTACGGCAACGTTGCATACAATAAAGCAGAAAATCTCTTGATAATATGCATATCTAATCATTGCACCGCGTTCAGCGACGATTAATTCGATCGCGGTTACGGATGTTGAAAAAGAAGAGGGAAGGATGAAGAAATAAGAGAATAACTTCTTGCGCGTTATGCTTGCACGTTAAGCGTCGATGTAAAGAGTCGAGGTTACCTGTGCAACAATGGTGTTGAGCAGCAGGAACGCCAACAGGGTGACGAAAACAGCCGGACTGTGGAAGCCCAACATGGGGTAACTAATGATATGGTAAACTGCAGGCAGTGTTATCGTAAGCGGCAACTCGCCGACCATTTTCGCCAGGTAATAGGCCGAGAGCCGATACGACCCTGACAATCGCTCCTTGTTGATAACCTCGCGTTCTGGAGGAACTGCAACAGAAATGTCAAATTTCCCTATAGATTCGCCGCCCTATCTCGGTACACGTCCCCTACAAATCCTGCGATTTCTACAATCTCGAGAGAAACCGGAAACGCGAAAAAGATTCACGGACGAACAAACAAGAATCGTTTGACGGAAGAAAATCCTTGGATAAATCGGTTCCCGGTGGAAGCGTTCTTTCTCGAAGCTTATCGAGGGAAACAGGAAGGTCAAACACGTCGAATGCAATTTGTCGCGGATCCTTGAATAATCGAAGGCCCGATCTGGGAACAAGGAAAGAACGGCGAAGGAGGAGGTGGAAGAGAAAGGAAGAATCAAAGAGGATGCTAAAATCGCTTTTACGGCTACGACCCTTTCCGGAGTTCGCTTTTAAAACGTCTACGCCGGGCTGTTTCACTTTCTACGGGGATAAGAGACGACGACTGTAAAACGCTCGCGACTAGGCCGTGGCCAACTCTATGGCTAAGTTACGCCGCTCTTAAAATAGGCGAGTGCCTATTAAACTTCTCCATTTTGTCCTTTACTACCCTTTGTTCGCGACGATTTGTCACCTTTTACCCAACCGGTGCCGTGTTTGACCTTCTGTTTGCTCTTTACCTTACAATCCACTTGTGTCAAACAAGACATTCGCTCGCTGGAAACTTTATTCCCTCCATGCAAACTTGGCAATTTTTTTATGGATCTTTGGGAGGTAACTTTGCAGGAAATTTGATCGTGTGGAATTTTTCTAATTAACGAAAAGTGAGGGATAAATAATCATAGCGATTAGACTAGGTTTGGTGGAGAGGTCTATCTGGGTTTTCTATAGGTTTGTCTTAGATTCCCTGGGATCTCTATGAATCCATCTTAGGCTCTTCTAAGATTTCTAGGATTCCTATAGAATCTTTCTCCGATCTCTTTTCCTGGCAATTCCCTAGAATCCTCATAAAACCCATGCTATACCTAAGTGTTCAGTAATCTATCTAGCCCCTAGTTGTACTTTGGACTCTTCAGAAATTGAGCTCCTCTCTCCATACTCAGGCCTCTTCCTGCCAATTTGAGAAGGTGACCGTGATATATGGAAAGTTGCAATGTCTCGAGTGCGGAGAGGGAGGAGATATTTCGCGAGGCAGTTTTGACGTCTAAAATTCGTGACGCTCGTTTTGCACGGTGGCGAGCGTCGACAAAAGGGCATCCAATTACCCAGATGGATAGTGGGTCACGGCACGACCTACATATACTAACGTTCTTGATTGACCGTTCTCTGGTCCTTTGCAAATCTTTGCAATAAAAAAAAATGGTCTTAAGCTGAATGGCCGATTGAGCGCGTCACGTCGTCGTCGCTCAATTAACCAATCTACCTCATCTGACTGTTCGCCGTTACGCAATCCTTAGGCCAATACCTGAGAACTTTTCGTGCGCGGCTTTCATTCGTCAACGATTCGTCTATTTTCACTCTCGATACACTTTCTGAATGTATTACATCTTCACGATTTGAGACGCGTTAACAAGAACAGTCGATTAAACATGCGAGTGTTTGATCTTTAAAATCTTTAGGACACAGAGAAAACCAAGAGAAAGCTCTTCAGGAATGACTTCTTCAAAGGATCATCTTTTAAATTATATGCAATTTGTCAATTTAAGATATCATACGAGGTTCAGTTTGTTTTTAGATTCATCGATCAGATGTCACATATGTGAGTATTACCACATATTATAAATTCTTTCAAAATTTATTTATACAATTGTTGCAAGTTTGCAATGAGCAAAATTACGCCATAAAATTAAATAATTTCTTTTTCTAGCACGAAGAGAGTCATCCTTGAAGAGGTTAAATCGATTAAAAAGAATGAAATAAATTCCAGGCAGAAAAAGAAAGATGATGCCACATGTGTGGCCAGTGGTTGTCGAAGTTAAAAAGAAGTAAAGACATATATGTTAGTTTCAGAAATAACAAAAAGAAGAAAGTCGAGGCTTACAACTGGAGAGTGCGCTGAAGTGTGCGAACAGCATCCAATACGTGGTGCTGAAGAACATCCAGCCTTGAATGTCGTGAAGAGCTGCTTCGGTTCTGGGAAGCCTCAGCCACAGCAGTCCAGCGAGTAAACCTAAGGCTATCGTTTGCAGCCAATTCAGACGGGACAGCATCCGCGGCCGTGCCTCTTGAAAGTTTCTTTCTGATAATACCTGAAAATCAATACCAACCACTGTTTAGAACAGCTACAGACATTAACATATTCAATTATTTTTCGGAGGAATACCACAAGTCTTTAGGAGAAATACGAAATAATTCGAAGCTATGAAGCTTCATTAAAGAGAGTTTAAAAATCGTATGCAACTTTTTAAGTATAGATCTAATCTTTAATTCGAATGGTCGTAGATTAATCAATCTATTAAGATTTTTATTGTCAGCGATTCAGGTATAACTGCGATACTATCAATCATAATCGAAAGTTACGTTAACTGATACATAATTGAGAAATCGCTTAGAACATCTGACTCATTAGATTGCTGAACCTTTGACGCCGCTGGACGTTGACTGACAATTAATGAAGTTTTTCACCGTTCGAGGGTTAGAAGCGTATTATTGAAGTACTCGCATCGATTAAGATAAAAAACCGAATCTAGTCTGATTGCACCGATCGTCCGTCGATAATTGAGTGATTAACGATAGCGAGTTCCTCTTCGTTGCATGGTTAAATGTCTCTCGTATATAGTTGTAATTTAAAGAGGCCTTCGAAAGCAGCATTGTGAAACTTTTGCGTTCTATTTCCTCACGGCCGCTGATATAATTGAACTGCACCAAAGAGGTGTACCGTGCAACCTTGCATTGTGACATTGTCGTACATTTGTTATGAACATGTGATTAATAACCAACATGATTGGGTTCAACTCTTTTCATTCATTTATAGGTCATTCAATTTTATTTCACTACCTTCGCGCATGACGAAAGATACAGACCATGAGACTCAACCAATTTATACGTCTGATACCTTTGCTGCTACTTTCATACTTTGCTACTTTACTACTTTGCTACTTTGATATTTTGTCATTTTGATACTTTGGCACTTTGATACTTTGCCAATTTGATACTTTGGCACTTTGATATTTTGACACTTTGACATATTGATACTTTGCTAGTTTGCTACTTTGCTACTTTGATACTTTGCTACTGTGCTACTTTGCTACTTTAATATTTTGACATTTTGATACTTTGGCACTTTGATACTTTGGCACTTTGATACTTTGGCAATTTGATACTTTGGCACTTTGATATTTTGACACTTTGACATATTGATACTTTGCTAGTTTGCTACTTTGCTACTTTGATACTTTGCTACTGTACTACTTTGCTACTTTGATATTTTTACATTTTGATACTTTGGCACATTGATACTTTGGCACTTTGACATATTGATACTTTGCTACTTTAATACTTTGATACTTTGCTACTGTGCTACTTTGCTACTTTGATACTTTGGCACTTTGATAATTTGGCACTTTGATACTTTGGCACTTTGATATGTTGACACTTTGACATATTGATACTTTGCTAGTTTGCTACTTTGATACTTTGATACTTTGCTACTTTGATATTTTGACACTTTGATACTTTGGCACTTTGATATTTTAACATTTTGATACTTTGCTATTTTCATACTTTGGTACTTTGACTCTTTCACGCTTGGGTGCTTTACTTTTATACTTAGGTTCTTTGATACTTTCCTATTTCCATACGTGCATACTTTCATACCTTCATACATAGATATTTCGTTCGAAGCATCTTTTATGACTAGGTCAAAGATTGCCAACGAAACGAAAAGGCGACGAGTTATAATTGACTTTTCAGTCGATACAGATTACGGAAAAAGGCGAAACTTTCGCCGCCATTGTTTCAGTAAGAATCGACATTGCTGAAAGACGACCAGACGAAGAGGAATGTCTACGCGGAGTAAAAGTGATGCAAGTGACGAGATGCGTTCACATCTACAAAGAGCAGCATCGCGAACGGGCATGCTGCTCGCGGTAATTATCCGGATATGGCGAATCGTGTAAACGCGACCTAGTTCTGCTTTGTACATGCTCGATTCTCTTTTTTCCCCGAGCGACAACTATTATTTTTCTCGTTTCGAATTCCTTCTCTTCGTACATCACGCCCGCCTTCGATTGTCTACGATTCGATACGCCACGTACCGACCACGGCATTTTAATGAACGTATGTCACGGTAATTAGAGGAAATGTATGCATCAGAGTAATATGTTATCCGTTACATTTGTGGAAAAACCACGTTTTCATCATTTACTTCGAAATACGTGACAACAGTCATCAAAGTACTACATTTATTTCCTGTGTTATTATCAAGTTTCCGTAATTATCGAGTCGTGTACAGTAGCCGCTTGATAATCGCCCGCTTTCGGGGCTCTGCAGGCAGGTCCACAGAAACGAGAAGTTTTCGTGCATTGAATTTTTGAAATTGGAAATTTTTGTGTACAGAACATTCGAAATGGGAAATCTTATTAGAAACTGGAAAGTACGCAAAAACTTCGAAATGGGAAATTATACAACGGAGAATTACATAGTGAAAAATTACGAAAGAAAATTTGAATTATGTAAAGTTAATTCCGGCAGCAGTGCATCTTAAAATTGATGAACGCAGACAGGAAACGTTCTCTCCCGTGTGCCATCCGAAACTATTAAATCGTACACGAGAGGAAATTGCAGCTCGCGATGTTCGACAATCAAGAGAATTCCAAAGGCGTAAAAAGTCGCGTCGACGATTAAGTTAAAGCGTTACGGCACTAAATTAGCATACGATAAACGCTCTAATCTATGGATCATAATGATCTCGCATCGATTAACAGTCACAAAGCGTATCCGTCTTCCGAGGATTAATGAGAACGTTACACTTGAATCCTGATGTCATTCTAATTACCCTAGACCATTATCTCGCTGGAATACCAGAACACTCATCTAAATTTTCATATTACCACTGCATGCTCTATTAATCGCGTCGCGCAATCGAACTTTTCGATCTCTCCTTCGGCAGCACGTTCGATGGAAATACGAAACGGTGACAACGAGCTGTGTGAAATCACGCGTTGCTATGATATATAAGGTTATATATTGTAATCATTAGCTGCTGGTATTTTAACATTTGTTAAAGTTAACGTTTGGCCTAGTTTCAGCACGGTTGGATCGCACGAAGGATACTCTATATAGCGATACTACTTCTTTCATACATTATACATTATGAATATCGATGAATCGTTTATTTCTATTAAACTCTGAACTTTAGATTGATGTGCTGTCGACTGCCATCTTGTCATTTTTTTATGTCATCGGATCACCTCGGTATGTCTGTGTTTCGAAATCGATTATTATTTCTAACAATCAAGAATTAATCACTTCATGGGAAGAATATTAACGAACTTAATCTTTTATATTAAAGTTTAAACTTTAAACTCTTATGTACGCGCCATTTTGTGTCATCGAGTCACCTCAGAACTTTCGAAATCGGTTATTGTTTCAATAATAATTTAGTCATTTCTTGGTAAAAATATTAACAAATCATTTACGTAGTCCTTTTTATTAAAGTCTAAGCTTTAAATTCATATGCTACAAGTACCATTTTGTGACTCTTTTATGTCACCGAGTCACCTGAGAATGTATATACTTCGAAATCGGTCATTGTTCGCTTCAATCAAAAATTAATTATTTTATAGAAAGAGTATTAACAAGTCATTTGCGTAGTCCTTTTTATTAAAGTCTAAGCTTTAAATTCATATGCTACAAGTACCATTTTGTGACTCTTTTATGTCACCGAGTCACCTGAGAATGTATATACTTCGAAATCGGTCATTGTTCGCTTCAATCAAGAATTAATTATTTTATAGAAAGAGTATTAACAAGTCATTTACGTAGTCTTTTTCAATAAAGTCTAATCTTTAAATCCATATACCATAAGCACCATTTTGTGACCCTTTTATGTCATCAAATCATGACAGAGTTAGTCTGTCTCGAAATACATCATTGTCTGATGTAATCGACAATCAGCCATTTTATATTACGAACATCAACAAAACATTTAGACAGTTATTTCTGTTAAACATTAAGCTTTAAATCGATGTATCATAAGTAGCATATCTCGATACTTTTATGTCACGAAATTATGTTGGAATGCGACCGAATTAACGATTTAATATGCAGCAACTTGATTTATAAGTGAAAAGGGTTCACGATGAGCTCTTCTAATCGAAATTCTCTCGTGTTACGTATCGACTGATCATTGCGAAAGTTGAATCTCAATTAACAAAAGGTACCTACGTGGTCGGTGTCACGACTCTCGGACCTGCTGCAACGGTGAAGAAATAAGGTATCGTTAAAAAAACAAAACGAACCGGACTCCGTTCCGTTATTTCTCGAGAAGTGACGTCAGTTGAGCAATTGAAATCCGAATCGTCGCGAAATCATTCGGTTTGATGCTCCGGTTCTCGATCACTTTCTCATTTCACTTCTTTCACCGTGTTGCAACTTTTCAGCAAAATATCTCTCCTTACCTCGACGACTTATAATTACTTCACAGAAACGTATAGAAATTGATTGTGTTCAAAAATATTGTAAGCAAAAGAAAGTTACGTTCAAATCCTATACATTTTTGAAGTGTTATCCAATTTTTGTAAGTATACCTTCGAACAATTTTTCAGATTTTATGAACATAATTTTTGCAAAATGAAATTTACAAGAAGCTTCTTTCCTCTGAAATTCTGTGGATTTTTTTGGTGAGTGGAAGTGAATATAGTAGCAATATCGAGAATGGTACTCACTTTGAATTGCGACCAGAAACTGGTGGGCCACTGCCAGGAATAGTCCTCGTCCGCCGAACTGGCACTGCTGCTGGCATGGCTTTGTGTGTCCAGCCACAATGTACGACCTTCGTCTTCTTTCACTGCGATTATCAACGAAACACAAAGATTATTGTCTCGTACATCGATGTAGTTTAGCAAGTTTCAATGAATATCGCGTGCGCTAAATCGGTCATTCGAGCTGAGATTACGGGAAGGCACAATGTAGAAAACGAAACAAAGAATCATCCCCTTCGGGTCGACAGACTCGCCGCGTGGAAAACATTCCCTGTTATTGCCAGAACGTCCATTTATTAAGCGTTAATCGAACAGCGCCAGAGGAAATATTCGACCAAAGAGATACGCGTTATTAGCTGATTACCGGCTAACAATGATTCGCATTCATTCGAATGCGAACACGTGTTTAATAGGCGATCGGTGACACTAAACGATCGACGAATTTATTATTACTAGCATTATTCAATTCGTATCGAACACGTTGATTGACACGGTCAAAACAGCCATACAAATGCAATTCAGGCTATTTGCTGTGGTCTATCAACGCGTCAAATATTTCTAGAATTTCGTTTAAGTTTATTATGACACTAATTTTAGTACGTTTCAAAGAATAGACTATAATATTTTAGAACAGTTTCTATATGTATTTCAAGATTTTAAAAAATGGTTACGTGTTATACAGTTTATCGTCGCATCAAATATTTGCAGAACTACGTTCCTCGATAAGCTGAGATTTGAAGATAGTTCGATGAACGTTTTGGGAGAGACCAAGTTTTATTGATGTTCCAATTTGATGATGTTTTAGAATTAGAATCTTTCTCTTCTTTGTTTTAGAACCTTTGCACTCCTATGTGCATCACATATCTCTTGGATCTTATAAACAATTCACGTAATTAGATTCGTTGAATATATTTTCATTTACTAGTTATAATAAATAAAAAGTCACCTACTCCAGAAATGAAGGAGTGCAAAGGGTTAAACGTAGTCGAAAGGTTCTTAGGAACAGTTACGGTTAACATAATACCGTTGTGGCTGATGTGATGTTCATGATAATGGATGAGATGGTCGCAGAGCGGATGTTGGCTGGGATTATATTCCGGACGAAGTTCCGGCGGGCAGTCAGGTCCCTGTCTCGCGTTCCTCGCGGCGGCTACGATACGCTCCCGAACCTCCTCTGGACCCTTTATTTGTTCCACTGAAACAATCATGCCCAGCCATGTACAAACTTATCGTGGAACGATGCAATCCGATCATTATTGCATATTAACCGTCCCATTATTACGAGCTGTCTCGATGAGAAACTTATTTGAATTCCTTTCTCGCAAACAAGAGGGCTACTCTATTGCCACCTAGTATTCTATTTTCAGTTTGATCATAACTTGAAAAATATCCAGTCATTCTGGCAAATAGTTTGTTTTTATACAACTGTTTGTAGTAGACAAGCTCTGTGTATCTTTTGATAAAAGGGTTGCATGAAGTAGCGTTTTAGATGAGGTTGATAACAGCAATAGTAGTGGAACATTTTGCAAACTTTTTGATACATCACTATATTGGAACATATGGGGTATGTGGGTATCGGTATACTGATTATACTGATACTGTATCGCTGTACATATACTGATGTATGATGATGTGGTTAGTTGGTTAGGTTCATCTCGACTGGTATGATCATTGACCCACTATGAAGATGGAATGGTGTTGCGTCATCGAATACATGTATCGACGTTGAATAAAATTTCACGTTAAAATAGCTGCTTCATCGACGTTACAAAAGCTTATTAGAGAATGGTACCAATAACTCTGCTAGAGATCTGTCTGTACATACAGTACAATTTTGCTAAGTGTCTGTGCTTACCGAGTACAATTTTGTCAATACTTACCGAGTATAAGTGTACTAAGCATTTGTCTGTACTAAATATAAATTTGCTAGGTATCTTATATTAAGTACACATTTGGTAGATATCTGTACATACAAGGTACAATTTTGCTATCTGTCTTATCAAGTATAATTTTGACAATTTGTCTATGCTTCTTGAATACAATTTTACAAAGCATTTGTCTGTACTAAATATAAATTTGCTAGGTATCTTATATTAAGTACACATTTGGTAGATATCTATCTGTACATACAAGGTACAATTTTGCTATCTGTCTTATCAAGTATAATTTTGACAATTTGTCTATGCTTCTTGAATACAATTTTACAAAGCATTTGTCTGTATTAAATATAAATTTGCTAGGTATCTGTACTAAGTATATATTAGCTAGGTACCTGTCTGTACTAAATAAAAATTACCTAGAGACATAACTTAGCTGTCTATCGACACTTTGTCAAATATCTTTGGTACTTACATATAAAGTCTGCAGGGTTGTAATGCGGCAGCAAGGTGAGTCCTATCGTGGAGAAAAACCTGCCGACATTCGAGGTCGAGCCGTAATATGCCACCTGGCCCCGACTCAACAGAAGAAGCTTACTGAAACTGTGAAACATCCTAGAACTGGGTTGATGCACCGTCACTACGATGCTCTTGCCTTCTTGTTCCGCGTACTTCTTCAGCCGTGAAATTAACGCCTGTGCCGAGTGCGAGTCCAGCCCGCTCGTTGGTTCCTACCGAACAACAATCTCTTTTTCAAACTTCCATTAATCATTATCTACTACTCTAACTTAACGGTCTCATTATACCACATTTTATACGGTAATTAGACATCGTGAAAGACGGCGGTCCCGTTTAAACTCGCTCGAAAATACTGAGGATGCCAGCAAGCGTTTCAGATCAAAGTTTCGTGATTTCGAAAGAAAAGTTATTTATGAAGGTTAAGTTTTATGCAGCTCGCTATGCTGTCAGAAAAGTACCAAATCACTTATGGCGAGATGATTGAATAAAAAGAGAACTTGACTTTATCTTCTTTACGACTACGTAGAAGAAAGCTATTTTTGCTAAATAACTTATCTTCTGGAACCGTGCAACTTTTGTCTGAAACATGGTTCTGCATCATCAATATTTTGGACCAAGTTTGAGTTAAATGTAACAATTTTGTGTAACAAAGATACTTCGACATTCCAAGGTCATAAAAATCATGTGAATAGTATAAAAGAGCTTACGTCCAGCAACATCAGCGATGGATTGGTGAGCAACTCGCAGGCTATGCTTGTCCTCTTCTTTTCACCGCCAGACAGTCCCCGTTTCGTGTAATCTCCGATAACTGCAAATAAAAACAACACCTGATCTACCTGCCAATTATATTACAGTATTTCTAAATCAAGTACAGCTTTAATTAAACATCGTGTTAGTAAGAATTTAACAGTGCTGTCGTTACTGGAGACCGTGTCGTGTTCTTCCTGAATTGATTAAAAATTCCATTGCAATCTAACAATGGAACGAGAACGAACGAAAATACCTATTTCGTCGCGATCGAACGTGGAAAAATTGTTTCGGACGACACGAAATTGAATTACAAACGCGACAGTGCGTTGGGAAATTCGATTGAAGTTCGTTCCATGGTACGATTAAATAAAAATTCATCGGTGTCCGGCGAAACTCTCTGGTGGCGAATAAAATGTATTTTCGTCATTTTTTTTTGTTCATCGTTATGTAAAAACCATTCAATATAAAATAAACGTGACTATCACGCTATGCAATCTTTTTCAATTCCCTTTCACTTGTTGGTCGATAATTTCAGAAAGGGTACGATGTTCGCGATGCAATATTTTTTTCATTACGTACTATATATTTTAACTTTCAAATAATAATAATACGGTTGGTAAAGTAGACGAAAACAAGACGTAGAAGCGGTATGAAAAGCCAGTCGCGAAGGTGTTTAATTAAAATCTAGAGAGCGTCGCAACGGGGTCAATAACGAACAGTCTGGGTCTGGCTTAACGACGAAAGGTGAATGAGCTACGATCACGGAAATCGTCAATCAAAATCGTGGCGACGACGACGTCCGGTTCAGTGAAATGCACCGCCGGCTAAAATCGTTTCTTTACCGGTGGAAGTCGTAAATCGTTACACGGCTTTCTAGTTTCGCGTTCATAAACAAATTACCGTGAATTTACGTGGGTGCATCGCGAGACAGGATAGTAACACGAACTGCTAGACTCTGCTCTCGATCCAGACGCCTTTGATCTCCGAGAAAACGGGATCGTAGAAATCGTAAAAATCGATCGTCAAACTTAGACGCAGGTATCCTAAGTATCGTGCGTTCTACAAATTGCTGACAAATTTCGGTATCAAGGTTCGCAAAACAAGTCGAATATTTTACTCGAAATGGAAATATCTTCAATTTATATGACAGACAATTTGAAAAATTAACTAATTTACTATTAAAATTATTTTACTGTTATATGGCTGCTGCAGGGTAGATAAGAAATTTAATGGGATCGACGTTGAATCGTAGATGTCACTTCGAGTAAAATTTTCCGATGGATAACACGAAGTAAGAGAATTATAGCGAATCGTAAAGATGTCGCATCGATTAATATCGATGTGTACTCACTGGTATCTTGGCAGCTGGAGAGGTCGAGGACCTCGATGATGTGGTCCACGCACTGCATCTTCTGGGAGTGCGAGAACGTGTCCGGAAGCCTGAGTCTCGCCTGGTACTGGAACCCATGAGAAAAGAAAAGGGAAGATCAAGCAAGCGAATCTACGAGGTGGTTTACGGAAAACGGCCGCCTTTAACCCGCCACGGGTTTACGCATTAAACATCAACGTAAGCAAAAGCTGTCTGCATGGACGTGCACATTTCCGTTTCGTAACATCCAGGCCACTTTGTGTCTATTATTACCATCTGACACGCACCCTCTGGCCCCGGGGGAAGATGTTTCACGAATCGATCGCGAATTTATTATTTTCGTGACCGAATGCACCGCGGAGAGGGAATTGCATAATGCGGACGGTGTGGATCCGAGGAAGAGGAAGCTCGAAATGGCGCGACGGTGGAACGAGCCACACCTTTGTCAACTCGGCTAGAATCGAGCCACCATTGGCCGTACGCGATTCTGCACGTAGTGCACGAACTTTCCTTCATGGTAAAACGCGTTCACGTGCATTCGATAATTCGGGGACACGCGAGGAGAGGCGAGTGAAAGAAAACGTCTGGCGCTAAGCCTTTCGGTCGTTGTTATTGGGTCAATAAATATGAAGCCTGATAAATTACGCGTAAATCTTCTTTGTTTCTCTGAAAACGTACCATATATTTTCAGTATACTTTATTGTCTAAACACTCGCTGTTTTGTGTATATGTAGCTTATGCCAGTGCCGAAGAAGTCTGGTAGAAATCGATAACGTAAGATATTCCCAAAATATTTAAGCGTTCAGCTGTTTTTGTGTAAAGAAAATTAATTTTTGTTCGCAAATGTTAAATAATTGAAAAATGTACTGAAAAATTGAAACGAGTGTGAATTATACATGAATTCCAGGTATTCACGGATACAGCTTTGAATCATAGATTTTGTACACGTTTCGTTTGTTAAAGATAAGAAACGGCAGGTATAAAATCACCGAGTGTTCTTGGGTGGGCTTTTAAAATTCTATTATATGCCTGATTAATAGTCCCACTTAACCGTTCCGACGAAAGAACGTGCAACCGTATGGAACGACTGATAATGGCTTTTGACGCAGTTGGTCAACTTAAATCAATGTAAAGCAGCCAATTAAACGGCCCATTGTTTCCCAGCCACCTCTTTGAAATTCCGCTCGAACGAAACCATTAAACAGCTTAATGAGAGGAAATTTCATTCTCCGTTCGAACGACACGATTTCGCAGCTTTCTGTAACCTGACAAGCACCCTACCATTTTGTGGAACTTCCATAAAACACCGTTCAAAATTTTATCGATATCATACAAAAGCAACTCTGAAACTTTCTTGCGTTACAGAACTAGTACTTTTACTACCACTTGCTTGGATATTTACTATTCGTGTATAATCGAGAGCAGTGACCGACGGTCAAGAACCTTGTATTTCGGAAAAATTCAAGACTTTGGAAGAATGTAGGAACTGTAGGGGATGTAGAGAGAACTTGAGAATTTTAGAAAACTTAACCCCTTGCACTATTTTGACGAGTCTGACTCGTGACGCACTCGCACTGCAATTGTGACAAATCTTACTCGAATTTTGAATACACTTCAATCTGGTGTCCAAGTCTAGTTATAATTTGCATAGTCAATTGCTGAATACAGGACTGATATAACATTTCAACTTTCTTTGTCTGTTTTAATATTGTAGCTGCGATTGGTTAGTTCTGACTGACGCACCTTACAGATACATCACTGTGCAAGGGGTTAAAAAAGACTTGAGAATTTTGGAGAAGGTAGGAAGCCCTAAGGAAAGAGTGTAAGGGAAGAATTGTAGAGAATGGAGAATCTAGAGAACTTATAGAGAGTCCCTGTTACTAACGGAGGATGTAGAGAATCTAGATGCAGTTTGAAGTTGTGGAATAAAATGATTAATCTCCAGAATGGAATTATGAAGGTCCGCATCCGATAGGTAATGGTACGGAAATGGTAAAAGAGCGTCGGTTTCTGGCCAGTGGGTTCGGTGGCGCCAGGTGGCACGTGTGAACGCGGCTTAAAGGTACTTCGGCGGTCGACACACCCTGCAAGGCGACCAACGCGGATGGACGTGCCATTTTCTCGACGGCCGAGTCCGTTACACAAGAGGATCCGTTATGCGGAGAGAGAAAGTGGCGGCCGATGATATTTCGCGGCTGGTATAGCGGTCATCTTCTCGGCCAGGAGGAAACTGGACTACTGGGAACAACGACCGTGAACATTGTAAGCCGTTGCTGAATTTCTGACGATGACGAGATAAACGGAGAAAAGGGAAAGTGAAAAGACTGACTCGGACCAGATGGACGATGAGTTTGAAATACGGTGATCAATTGAAACAGACACGAACCCCTTGTTCCTCGAGTTACCCTCGTAAATTCTTCTTTCGTTAATTGTTCTAAACATTCTTTGCTGCGAAATATGATTTGTTACACATTTGTCTTGTTAAACTGTGGGTGCTTATGCATTTGTAAAGATCTGCGACGAGGTTCACGGTAGATTACACGATTTATTTTGTAAGCTCAGATTAGAAACGCATAAGCATCGAATTTTACGATTTAAGAATTAGGAGCACTTTGTAAACTGGAGAACTGCAAAGCTGTTAATAGGAACAAATAAATTGCCGGTATTTGGAAGAAGGGTGTAACTCGAAGCAACCGTTATTTATCACCGCGAACCCCTATTGCTCCCGTAATTTCCCTCCTACTCATTTGCATCGAATTCATTAAGAGGTGGCTGATTAACTGCGTAGTCCGTTCAATTTCAGACTTCAATGGCCGTGCACGATCACACGTTTAAATCCTCGAAACGTAAACGCTGGTCGCTTGGCTCCTGGCCCGCATTCTGCGCGATCCTAAATGCACGATGTCCTTCTAATTTTCTCTTCGACCGGGGCCTTCGTAAATTTCGCGGAACTTGGCACGCTGACCCGTCAATATTCTCGGAAAACAAGGAAATTTCCGTCCGTGGGCCATTAACGTAAACTAGACAGGGAACACGGTTACGCTAATGCGAACGTTTCCTATTTTACTGAAATTCTCAGCTAAGACGTCTGACCATGCTCGACCGCTTCTACTTACGCGTTCGAACAGGTAAACAACCGTTCATCCATTTCTTATATCTCTCTACATTTTTATTTGAGATGGAAGTTTATTTCCACCTTCAGGATATTTCGCTAAACGTTTATTGTAGTCATTTTTTTGGAGTTTGTTTTGCAAAGAAACATGGTAAATTGTACGAGTATGTAAATGGAACTGAACATTGGATTAAAGAGATGATCGACGTACAGCAAGTTCTTGGTTCATATAAAATAAATAAAATTCATCTTTGCGCCATAAGGTGGTTGCACACCCTAGCTTGTAAAGTATTATAGCAAAAAGTTTGAGATGTGTAATATAATGTAAATTTTGTCATATATTTTGCAATTTAAAGCAGAATGAACACCGCGTAGATTATGACATGCACAGGAAGGATTAAACAAGGGTATCAAATTTCTGCATTAAATTCGAAATTTGCTCCTTCCACTTCACGCACCGTCGGGAATTAACACGTTCGCGTACAATTGCGTCGATTTACCTACGCCATAAAGACGTCCGCTTCAGAGAGGAACGTGTTGAATGTACCGTAGCAAATAGCTTACAGAACAGCGGAACAAATGTTGGGTCTAATCGGTAGTTGCAATTTAGAGGTACAAATATGTCGAGCGCTATTTCGAACGCGTAGGGTAAATTCGTGTGGATTAGGAATTTCCGATCGAAGCCGCGCTTTAAGATTGAACTCACCTCGAGAGTCTGGCGCAGCGTGAGATCGGGAAAGAAAACGTCCTGCTGCTGAACGTAGCAGATTCTTCTGCGCCATCTTTTTGTCAGTCTTTCGCGATTCAACCAGATTTCACCCCCGTCGACGCCCACTCGGCCGGACAGGCAATTCAACAGTGTCGTTTTGCCGCAACCTATACGGGGAAAAAACACAGAGCGAAGCTCGTTAGACACAATCGAATTAAAAGAGCGGACAATTGAAAGTTGTCATTTTCTGTCCGAAAAGTAGAACGTCCGAGAAGAATATTTTTCCTCGAAGAATGACCGAGATAAATTTGGATCGATGAGAATTCCGACGATAACTGGGTGAATTCGTTTAAAGTTAATTGTCTCAATCGCTATTATTCTCGCGAATGCTCGTGAACCCGATCGAGTTTCGGCGCTCCTCTATTGGACAATTTTGCGGTTGTTTGCGTCATTCGTTCATTCCGTCTCGCGTCTCCTCGTCGAACCTTCCCGGCTCGTAATTCGTTTTCTCTGCTCACGGCTGCTATTTGTGAACGAACGTGCACGCATCGGTTCCTCGCTAGTTTCGGCATTCGTTGCATTTTGCAAGGTTCATCAACACCGGCTATTGTACAAACGTTTCTCGAAAACGATTACAACTGCAGTTTGCACGTTCGTTCCCTTTAGAACTTTTCGGCGCTGCAATTTGTATTGTCGAATCGATATTTCTGACTGTCTGACCCGATTTCTTATATATTACGTTTTTAAATTCTCTTATTTCCAAGATCAAAAAATTTCAAATTTTTAGATCGTTACAGTGTAAAGAAATTAGATCTGAAGCTGAAAGAATTGTGGAACTTTTGACTTCTAGGGTGCTAGGATTCTAGGAATATAGAGTTCTAGGAATTTAGGTATCTAGGGATCTATGGATCTAGGATTCCTAGCAATCTAATGATCTAGGGACCTAGGATTCTTGGCATCTAGGGACCCAGGGATCTAGGGACCTAGACATCTTGGAATCCTAGAGAGTTCTAGGATTCCAAGAATCTAAGAATCTAGGATCTAGGAGTCTAAGAATCTAGGAATCTAGGACTCTAGGAATCTAGGAATTTAGGAATCAAGAGATCTAGAGATCTAGGAATTTAGGAATCAAGAGATCTAGAGATCTAGAGATCTAGAAATCTAGGGATCTCGTAATCTAGGGATATAGAGATTTAGAGATCTAGGAATCTAGGGATCTAGAAATCTAGGGATCTAGAGATCTAGAGATCTAGGGATCTAGTAATCTAGGGAACTAGAGATCTAGGGATCTAGGAATCTAGGAATCTAGGAATCGAGGGACCTAGGGACCTAGGCTACTAGGAACCTAGGGATATTGGGTCCTGAGGATTTAGAGATTTAGTGATCTAGGGACCTGGGAATGTAGAATTCTAGGATACTAGGATACTGAGTTTCTAGAGTTGTAGGGTTGTAGAGTTTTAGAATTTTAGGGTTCTGGGGTTCTACGGGTCCCTAGCAGTCTATGGATTTAGGAATCTAAATCCCTAAACCTTTACAAAATTCCCAAATTTCCAAATTGCTGAAACTCTACAGTTTCGAAGACCTCAAGTTAAGTGTAGAGAGATGAAGTAACTAAATTTTGTAGTAAAAGTGTAATTCTTTTGAAAGCGATGAAGTTGTTGGGGTGGAAAATAAATTGTAAGAAGTAGGGGGCGTACCTGAGGGGCCCATGACGGCCAAAAGTTGACCGGGTTTAACAATGCCCGAGACATCTCTTAGGAGAGACCGTTTTTCCTTGACCACCTGCAACCCCCGGAAGATTAACTGCACCGGACGAGAATCCAGCGGATACACCAACTGCAACGCTGAGCTTTCCACTCTGGAACAAACGAAAAAGAGATGGTTGATTAAAATCGGCGATCGATCGAACCGGTCGGTCTCGTTCGTTACCAGAAAGGGAAGACTTTGATTTTCCCTCGGAAAATTGGTAACAAGCTTCTTTTCAGCGGTCGTTAACAACGAATCGCTCGGGGGATGAACGAGAGGAGTAGAAGGTTCTTAATTGGAAGTTTCTTTCCTTTGTTGGTCCTTTTTTGGGAGGGTGCTTTCTTTCTTTTACGGAGGAATTAATGAGAAGGGAGTAGGGTGAGTTGACTCGGTGTTCCATTGCGGTCTTTTGCCATTGTGCTCCTGAATGCCGGGTTAATGAATATATTTCAATCGAACCCTCTGATTAGCTTTCAAACGTCTCCGCGTCCCAGCTTGTGCGACTATTTTGACCGAAAAATATTAAGTTATCGATACTGAACCCGAATCCGAAGCTTCGGGTATATTTCTCAAGTTTTCAGGTATTTAAACGTTCACGTTCTCTGAACGTACTTAAATAAACATCCGAGTTAAAGTTAGGGAAGTTAATCTTTTTAATTAAAGCGAGAAAGTTTCTGTCCGCTCGATATTATAGCGTAATTGTTCTTGAACTCGTGAACGCGGAAAGAGCGCTCGAATTTCGAAACGCTCCGCTTCCATTTCACGAACAGTTGTCTTCGTAATAACAATGACGTGCCATCGAAGCTATTCCACGACAACAATTAAGACAGACACGCGTTCATGTCTGGAATCAGACCATGTCAAACAAGATCTGGCTCGCTTTCAAATGAAATATTCAACCTCTAACTCCGACGTTCAATTCTCTTCTTCGATCCGATCGAAATCGGACAAAACGTTAATTGAACTCGTTAACGCGCGGTACTCTTAACGGACAACGAATAACGTTTACATTTTCGGAAAATTCACGAGTATTTTTCCATAAATACGAGCCAGAGGATTCGCGAAATTATTCAAACGGCGGGAAGGAGAAATTTCCATGAAACAAAGGGGAATTTTGATGGAGGCGTGGATAAATCGATTTTTCGATCGTACGGAAACAACGTGCCGTTCAACTCGAATGGAATGGATGTTTTGCGAGATGATCAGGGACGGGAAAACGGTTTCTGCAAGGTCGTTCGAAAGCTGCCGAGAGAATAACCCGTCAATTAAGGCGAGCAAGGAACATCTTCACTCGTGCGAGCCCATATAAGAGGAATCAATCTCGCAACTTTCCAATGGATTTCCAAGGAGAATAGAAAAGCCAGACACCTTGTAACGAGGGAAGTGAATTGCCGGTTGGACGACACCGAACTCGATTGGAAAACGTCGTAACGGATACACTTTTCAATTGAACGATCACGATACGATTAACCGATTAAATATCGAATCGAACGATTATCTCTTTCGTTCTACGAGTTAACGTTCCCCAGTTGAAAATCCTATATTACAAGTATTCTTCGGATACTAGGTTCTCGAGTTCATTTTCAAGCTACAGACTTCTTGAGTTATAACATTCTGCAGTTTTAGAACTAGTTTAGAGATTAAAGACGCGTAGAGTTCTCAAGTCCAAGAAAATTAAAAGTTCTTGAGCTTTGTAGGCTGTGGAGTTCTGGAGTTCCAAAATTTTAGAGTTCTCGAGTTCCTCAAAATTTGGAGTTCTCGAGCCCCAGAAATGTTAGAGTTCCTGAAACTTTAGAGTTCTTGAGTTCTCGAAACTTTGGAGTTCTCGGGTCTCAGAAATTTTAGAGTTCTCGAGTTCTCAAAACTGTGGAGTTCTCGGGTCTCAGAAATTTTAGAGTTCCCGAGTTCCTGAAACTTTGGAGTTCTCGAGTTCCAGAATCTTTGGAGTTGTCGAGTTTCAAAAGTTTAGTAAAACTTTAATTAGAGTTCCAAATTCCTAATTCCTAAAGTTATCGAGTTACTAACTCCGTAACTCTTGAGTTAATTAAAATTTGAAAGCTCTGAAGCTCTTGAGTTCTGCATCGCTGTTTGTGTTCTATGATACAGAAGCGAATTAAAAAAACGTTTCCTCGACAGTGATACATGTTTCACGTATCACTGGACGCAGATAAACGCAAAGAAACGCGACGCTTCTGGCGATAGTAAAATAGCTGTTTGCACGTAATCCGAGTATTTCCTAGTAAACAACGAAACGCTGCTATTTACTTTTTCACCTGCGTTAGATGAAATTTCATTCGTGCTTTCTTCAGAGAAAGAAAACCGTGTTCTTTCTTCAACCGTGTCTCTCGTAAACTTGTTAATCGTCCAGTCACCCTAAGTTTTAGTCTACAAGCCCGTTTCAAAGCTCTCAAGTCTCCAACATCTAAATTTCTCAAGTTCCAAATCCTCTCAGCTTTAAAATCACCAAGTTCTAAAAATTCAAATTCCTAAGTTTTGCTAAGTTTCAGGATTCTCGAGTCTACGAATTGTTAAGTTGTAGGGTTCTCCTAAATTCTTAAAGAATTCAAATTATAAAATAGGGCTGTAGAGACTAGAATGACGAGTTCTAAGATTTCTAAACCTTTAAGTCGCAAAATTTGTACTTAAACACTTAAAGAATTTTCCGCATTTCAAGATTTAGTTGTAGCGACTTGAAAATATCTGAGTTCTCAGATATCTAAACTCCGACATTTTCAAGTTGCCATTAAGTTGTTAGATTTCAAAGTTTTCGTCGAGTTCCGAAGTTCTAAAACAGCGAAAGAGTGCGCGGTACAAAAGCGACATCCCAGAAATATCAGCTCTCCACACACCTCTTTCGCCAGCCGTCCGAATTCCATCGGCGTCCACCAACGAACCTGTTCGCTTCGGCATCCCTTTGTCGATGCCCGTGGTTATCCACGACGACGCTTCTGCTCGACGCCTGGCACGTGACGACGCCTGTTACGCCGGCCGATCCTCCCCCGATTTCAATCGGAAAGGAACTAAACCCGAGGCGCGTATAGTGGAACGGTCGGTCGCGTCGCGATACACAAAAAGCGGGGGTCGTTGGACAACGAAGTCAGATAATAAATTCCCAACATGGCAGTATCACGTCATCCAACGGGGTTCGTTGAACTCGACGACGTTGCACGACAGACCCGAAGGGGGAGGAAAGACGAGGGACAATCAGAGAGACAGAGAGAGACAACGCCAGGGAAAAAGGGGATATGCGATGAAAGAGCGAGGAACCGGGGAGGAACGAGGAGGGACCGATTCGTTTCGTGATATTTATCGACCGACCGACTATCGAAACTACCGTACGATCACCTGCGATCGGGGTGCTTTCTACTACCTTTTCACCATCTTCTTTTTCCTCTGCTTATCTATGAATACAGCTATGTATGCGTCATATGTTATATGGAAACATATATTCAATTTCTAAATTCCTATTGAGTTTTGTTCCTAGTTTACCATGTTTCTATGTAGTTACATTCGTTGATCTCTAAGTTACTGGAGCCTCATCGCTAGATCCCTAGATTTATATTTCTAAATTCCCAGATGTCTAAGTCTCGAGATCTCCACATAGATTTGTAGGTCTGAGACTCCTAGATCTCTATATCTCTAGATTTGGATGTACCTAAATCCCCATATTCTTGGATTCATCGATTCCTAGCTCCCAATGTCCCTAGATCCCCCTATTACTCGATTCATCGAACTCTACATCTCCACATATCTAGATTCATCGATCCCTAAATCCCGATGTCCTCAGATTCAAATTTGTAGCTCTGAATATCCCAAGATTTCCAAATTCCTAGGTTCCTACATCCTCACATTCTTAGGACCACACATTTCTAAAACCCTAGATTCCATGTACCTAAATTCGCAAATCTCCAAATCGCCAAATTCCTAACTCTTTAGATCTCTAGAACCCAGATCCTTGTATTCCTAAATCCTTATACCCTCAAATTTCTGTAACTCCCGCCATAACACCAAATCCTATAACCCTTGATCCTCGCACCCAAAATTCCCTATAAACCTTGATCTCCACAAGCTCACTTTAACATACATATATTCCGATAAAATTATTCTCTAAATATACCAGAAATATTTCTGCGGTGCCTATATTCGGAATACAGTACTAGGTATTACATCAGTAATATTTATGTAGGAATATATAGAACGTGTGAAATGTCCCAGATATTTCTAAGCATGAATGCTATATTCATAGCGATAGAGATCACGTATATCGGTATCTGGTCCACGCGCAGCACAATCTGGCCCAATTTCATCGAAAGTCCACGGCACAATGGATCTCTTCATTAGATCGTTAACCCAAGCCTGGTTGTTAGGTTTTTGCGGTTCGCAGAATTCGAGCCGATGCGTAAGCGCCTAATCTGTCCTCCTTTCCTCTCCGCTCCCTCCACCTTCGTCCATTTCTTTTTTCCCTCGATCATTTTCGTAATTCATTGGCTCAATGTCGGGTCGAGGTTTCACGGGGTTAGGTCTCGTTGAAGGAAGTTCTAGGGCCCCTGCTCGAATTGACCCCGCTCGAGTTCGTTGAACCGGCTCCTCTATGCAAATGCCGGCGACAAAATTTCGACCATCCTTCTGCGCGTGGCCGGTATCCATCTTGAATTATTTCGGACCTCTCGCATTTATTTATTCCAGCGAAGCTGCAATTTTTATTCCGTTTATAAATGCGTCAGACCGTTCAATGTCTATTTCGAAACACGTCGAACACGATTTCATCGCGTTTAAATATTACTAAATTTACGGAATATCAATTTTTCAAATACGAAGTTTTAAACGAATACAAAGAAGCTCTGTACTATCGCAAAATAATTTTTAAACATGAAAAGTTTGACAATGATTCGATGACATAAAGGTATTACGAAATATGAGATCTCAGAAGCTGAAACTTTCCCGAACAAGACTGTTTAAAGAATAATAATTTTAATACGAAACTGCCAGTTATAACCAGATATATTTGCTAATGGAAAGTATTAATCCGTAAATTGGATCAATTAGTTATTCTAACACGGAATCGTCATCCTCCGCCGAGAATATTAATGCTGCTTATATAATCGTTTTCTGGATAATTTAATCGATCTGATACTCGTTAAACTTGCAGTACTTCTACGTCACGACTGTCTGAAAACGAGAACAAACGAACGCTATTAATTAGGAATAATGAATTATTTTGATTCGGTGGTAATTAACGAGCGACGAACGAAATCGAATTATCGGAAGGAAATCGATGGCTGAAGTTCTATATTTATCCGAGTGTACGCGGTCTGTTATCAGGTGAACGGACCAAAACGGCCGGGGCTCGTGGCGTTCTCGTTCATTCCTCGGAGATCGGTTCAACGAACCCTGTGCACAAGTCATCTCGTATCACCGAGGTTAATTGGGGTTGTAACTTTCTCCGATCTGATTTATGCCCGCGAAACATTGTCGCCCGATGTCGGCTTTCTTCCATGTTGAACGCTTTCCAACGGAATCCAACCACAACCACGATCATTCCTCTCCAAATTCTCATCGACACGCTGACAATTTACAAATTTTACACTCACCAATTCATAAATTAGCTCATTCTCGAGTGTCGTGATTTTTCAGCTTTCAGAGTTCTTGCATTTATAAATTTTCAAACGCTGGAAGTCTCGAATTTTCACGTTCTTATGATACCGAAATCTCGAGTTTATGTGTTTCTAAACAGTGGAGAGCTGGGTTTCATAAAGTCACGAGCTTTAGAGTTCTTGAGTTCCCATATTTTTTAGCTTTAGAGTTCTCAAACTTCTTATTTCTTCTAAGCTTTAGAGTTCTGAAGCTTCTTATTTCTTTCTGAGCTTTAGAGTTCTCAAGCTTCTTATTTGTTTGTAAGCTTTAGAGTTCTGCAGCTTCTTATTTCCTCTGAGCTTTAGAGTTCTGAAGCTTCTTATTTTTTCTAAGTTTCAGAGTTCTCCAGCTTCTAACTTCTTTCCGAGCTTTAGAGTTCTCAAGCTTCTTATTTCTTTCTAAGCTTTAGAGTTCTCAAACTTCTTATTTCCTCTGAGCTTTAGAGTTCTGCAGCTTCTTATTTCTTTCTGAGCTTTAGAGTTCTGAAGCTTCTTATTTTTTCTAAGTTTCAGAGTTCTCAAGCTTCTTTCTGAGCTTTAGGGTTCTCAAGCTTCTTATTTCTTTCTGAGCTTTAGAGTTCTCAAGTTCCCAAATCGTTTTAAGTTATCAAGTTCTCAAATTTCAAAAATGCTAAAATTCGAAAGAGTTCCTTCAAACGCTAAAACTTTAGAGCTCCAAGTTCTCGAAAACATCCTAAGCTCTAAAGCCTTCATACTCCTGGGTCATAATCCTCAAATTCCTTGCGTTTCGAAACTTAAAAGCGACCGAGTTTGCTCCGAAGTTGTCGAGCGTAAATTATTGTTCTTACAGCGAAAACAATGTAAGTACCGGCACAGCGCACTAGATGATCGATTCACGATGGTAGTTCATAAATTTTATGTGCGATATGCAAATTTCACGCGTCGGAACTGCCGTTCAGCGATTCCGATCTCCGTGTATGAATAATTATGTCGCCTATGCTGAGCCTTTCACGAGCGAACGACGACGAGAGTATGTATCCCGTTCGCCAAGAAGTCGAATCGTTGATTCTTCCACGGCTCGATCGTAAATTTGCAATACCGATATGCAAATGCACCCGCGAGCTAAATGTACGTACGCGTGCCGTGCTTGAAAACTCGAGCACGCCTATCACAATCGCATAATTGTCGGTAAATTGAGTTATCAGCGTCTCGTTTGTCGAGCATGAATTTGCAATCGAGACTCGGTCTCTCGTTAAACACGGTTCACCATCGTTCTCAGACCACCGCTTCAAACTGCTAACCTAAATTACCAACTTGTACAATTCTGTTTACGAAGTGGATACAAAATTTAATTGATTTCGGTGAGAAAGTTAAAGAAAGGTATACAAGGTCTGATACGGACATTCGATTACGGTGAAACGCGCGAAGAGTACAAAACGAACTGTTAATCGAACGAAAACATACGATGTTTTAAAAACTGCAAATTTACATTTGCAAGAATAACATCTTCGAATTACATTTCTGTTTTTACACCGAACCGACTATGCTGGAAATTTACCATACAACGTTCCGTATATCAATCTACTCGTTTCGTCAAGTATGTTTCGATATAATCAGATTCTAGAAACAATCTGTAACCTCGTTTCGGAATATTCGAAAGAAAAATGATAGTTTCCCAGATAACTGGGTTTTCTCAGTAGATCGGAGGACTTTGAAGATATCTGCACGAAATTGAATGTCCGAATAGGGCAGTTGGCTGGAGAAACCGGTGGCTCGCGAAAACTGTCCGCAAGAGAGAAGGGGCGAGTGCAAAAGCACGATAAAATGGCCGCGTGCGCGTACACCGGCCCCGCTATCTGATCGTGAAAGCTAAAATACAACCACCAAATGCTCGTACTTTCTACTACGTTGCTTATTGCGAGCTACGTGCGATAGCAAAGTGATAAAACGTCGGCGCAACAGGGAGCGACCGAAGGAGAGAGAAAGAGAGGAGTAGTGGACGCAGCGGCGTCCCACTTTCCAAGCAAAAGATACCCGCGGAGATAGCTTGCACGGTCCCCGGACGCTTTCCAGCTAGGCGAAAAAATCGAAATGTGCTCGATAGCTCGATTTACGAACCGATACCGGTCGCTGCCACTGTTTGCCATAGGCTGCGCCACCGATAACACTCGCAAATCAAATTTCAGAAACTTATATTGTACAAATGACATTTTATACTCTATCGACGCGAGAACACGTTACTCGATCAAACGAATAGATTCCTATATGGAACGCGGATTATTTAATTACTTTTCGAGAAAGTCAACGAGAAAGCTTCCGTCGGTTCGGTGCGCCGTATCGCTTTGTACTTTCTCTAAGTGATGTATACAGAGATTTTTTCAAACTCTAACAGTACGAGGTCGTAGTACTCGACGATTGATGTATAGAATGTCGTAGATTGTCCAACAATTTTCGTAGGACGTTAACGAGATAGCTTCTGCATAGTCGGTTCGGTATCGCTACTTTCTCTAAACGAGGTATACAATTTCTTCAAACGCTAATTGTAGTGCTCGACGAAATGAACAGATTCATGTATAGAATGTCATAGATCATCCAAGAATTTTTATAGAACACCTTCGACGACACTCCGTGCTTAGTCGGTTCGTTGGTGTTTGCAAATTTTTCGAAACGAGATTTTCCCGATTTACGGGAAACGATATTTCCCTCCTACGGGAATAACATCGAGAGAGGAAACGAAACACGGCGTTATAGGAAATATATGAAAGATCGAGTGGTTGTAAGCGATTCTATCGTGGTGCGTGCAAAAGAGTCTTTCCACGCGACGAAAGCCGGCTGCAGGAAACCCGTTTCGTTCGCTGCACCCAAAACGAGGTTATCTCGGTTCTCACCGCGACTTGCGCGTGCAATACGCGTGTAATTTCGATATTCCGCTCGATTCTGGCGTGCAGGTTTCATCGGTGACCCTCGTGATTTCTCATCCAAGTATCTATGCTATAGAGATACGCGTACTCTCGAGATGTGTTTTCAGAAATTTCTCGATTCACATTTCTACATTCTAATATTTCCAGATTTCGGTATTCCACGATTCTTGTATTCCTACGTATTTATATTTTTAGGTCTTTATATTTCTAGACCTGTGTATTCCTAGATTTCATGGGAGTCATGGATGTCTACGTTACTAGATACTTATATTCCCAGATTTATATATTACTGGATACTTATATTACTAGATTCCTATAATCTCATAGAAAATTTCTGTTTAAGGTATCAGATCTTCGATGTCATCGTAGTTGACAGAGGCAGAAATGTAATTAACACGATAATGAAAATATTCTTCGAAGGAATTGATTAGTTACAAGAGAACGGTCGGGCGCGAAAAAAATATGGAAGTTTTTCACCGCTCCCTTCGCCGATGGGCGTCTGTTCAACGTGACGGAAAATCGGCACGGAAAACGAAAGGGAAAGGGTGCGTTTCCTAGGGAGGTAATATGGGTCTGGTGGTAAGAAGTGAAAGGGAAACAACGTGCCCAGGGACACGTGGACTTCCGATTGTTTTCACTTTTCGAGAAGCAAGGGTGACCGAACTGGGGCAAACGGGTATCGATCTGTCAGCTTCGATGATCGTGCGGTGTACATGAAAAATAATGACGCCTGAAACCGTGTAGGTTATTGTGTCCGTATCGAAAAACTCGCATCGAACAATTTCACGACGAACTTTTCCGTGATAACGTCGAGTCCTCGCGAGTAAATTCCTGAACTCCGTAACGAAAATCCCCGAAGTCCCCAGCGTAAATATCGCGTTCCGTAATCGAATAAAAACTTGTAAAATCCCAGAAAACTCTGGCATCCATCAACCCGAGCAAATAAGAACTTTCGGAAAAGTCCGGCGAACAGAAATTGCGCAACCGAGTTAACCTGACCTCGTCAAGAACTGTGGATAAGTTCCGCGAATCTCGGATTCCAAACATCGATCAAAAGTTTCAGGAAGATAAACGGCTTGCGGAGTATATTTTCGTTGATAAAAGAGCGACGGAGTCGATAGTTTTCGATTTCTCGCAGTCACGGTCGTGCAAGAACACCGTGTATAACGCGGCAAGAAGCCGAGAACAGTCGAGCGAGTCTCGTGGTCGTGGAACAGTGACCCCCTGGACCAGAGATACAGTTATTGCGTTTACTCTCCTCTGTGCCGGTGCACCTACCAGCTCGAACACGCGAGCGTGTACAGGAACACGCGCACACGGACACACGAGCTCGTTGCACTCGATCGCCGTCCGTACATTGCACCGCTTCAGCTAGCGATCTTCTCCGCTTCGAGTTCGACTCGTTCTACTCGTACAATCAACGGCGAATCTGGTTTCTCTACGAAATATGTGACAACCGAACGGAAATGTCGGCAGTCTTGGTCATTTTTCCACATTTGTCGCTGATATGCATAGTTTTATTTGTACGGTCGGGAGCAAATATTATGTTTATAGGAATATGAACACGTAGGGAGAGACACTTTGCGATCTTTGATTTTTGCAAATTTTTTGGGAATTTGGAAATTTGGGGAGAGTGGATATTGAAGCATAGATGGGGAATTTTATGTTACTAGATTTCTATACTCACGGATTTCTACGTTCCCAGATTTCTACACTCTTAGATTCCCACATTCCTAGATCCCCATATTCCTAGGTCCCTACACTCCTAGATTCTCACATTCCTAGATCCCTACATTCCCAGATCCCTACACTCTTAGATCCCTACACTCCTAGATCCCCAACATTCTTAGATCCCTACACTCCTAGATCCCCACATTCCTAGATCCCACATTCCTAAATCCCTATATTCTTCGATCCCTACGTTCCTCGATTTCCACATTTGTAGATCCCTATATTCTTAGATCCTTATAATTCTACATCCCTACCTTCTCAAATTCCTACATTCCCAGATTCCTATATTCCTAGATTTCGATAGTCGGTAATCCCTATATTCCGAGATATGGGAATACCTATATGAAAATTTAGGAGAAATCTAGGTATATCATGTTCTAAAAGTTTAGAAATGCACTTCTATCGAAGTCCACAGATTTGAGGACTTATAGATTTGAGAATATACAAATTTAGGAATCTAGAGATTGCAAGGACTAGAAATAAGGGAACCTAGTAACTTACAGTCATAGGTATCTCACATTTGGAACTTCAGAACCAAGAAATTATTTGCCAAATCTCCAAATGTGCAAATTTAGAGATCTCCAAATTTGCATCTTTCAACATCTCCAAATTCAATGTCCCTAAATATTCAATGCCCCTAAATATTCAATGTCCCTAAATTCCTATATTCTGAAATTTCACACAAGTCTCGAGTATTTGAGAATTGTTCGAGAGCGTTTAAAGCGGATCGAAGCCATCGCTAGTTCGATCACGATCGGACGATCTTTCTGGTTTGGTTCGCGAAGAAAAGCAAGAAACGAGCCGATGCGTGCGCGCGCATTCACGCGTCGTCGCCGAAAAATTACGACGCTTTGTTTTGAGCGTCCCTGTTTCTGTGCACTTCGGAGGAGACGGGCTCTTTCTTTTCTCGCTCGTCTGTTTTTGACCAAATATACGAAACACTTCGTCCTCCTTTTTAATTCTCTTTCTCTCCTGGCGACACGGTCTCTCGAGTTGTTATATAATTTATAAAGGTATCAAGAACCGATGTAACTAATGATTACTAATGAACGCTTGAAAGTTTTATGGGAGCCTGATATTTGTCCACTTCGCAACAATTTAATTTCGATTTAAATGCAAACAATTATATTCGCTTATGGAGACTGATATTTCCGGAGAACCGCGGAGGATTAATTGAATCGATTTAATGAAATTTCATAAAATCTTGCTTGTTGGTTTCGCTCAAATCAAAACGAGAATTCTACTTTTTATCCGTGTGAGCGGTCGGTGACTCATTTAGCAGGAGAAAAGCGTCTGAAACGTAACGTTACAAAGTGACCCGATTTACAGTTTTATTTCGAGCTTGTCGAATTTAGAAACGACCGTGTTTTCTTTGTCTTGTTAACTGGAATCGATAAATATATTAATATTCGAATCGTTACACCGCTTTGACTATATATAAAATTACTAGGGATTCTACAGCTTTATTCTTCCCCAGAGAATCTAGGGAATTTAACAGTCTAATAGTACAGAATTCTAAGACTACACGAATTTAGAATTTATAGAAATCTAGGGGTAGGAGAATCTAGGTTATCATGTAATCTAGCGATCTAGGGATGTATGAATCTACAAATATTGCAATTTAGAGACATTAGTATCTACAACATTTCGAAATCTAGTGATCAAGAAATGTAAGAATATATGAATACAAGAATCTGGAACTATGTGATTCTAGGATTTATAGGAATCTAAGGGCATAAGAATCTGGAGGATCTTGGAATCTAGGGAGATAGGAATTTAGGTATCTAGGGATCTAGGGACATAAGAATCTGGAAGACCTTGGAATCTAGGGATATAAGACTTTAGGTATCTAGAAATGTAGGTACATAGGGATCTAGGGATGTAAGAATCTGGAAATATAGGAAACCAGAGTTATACAAATTTAGAATTCATAGTCTAGAGAATTCTAGAGATATACAAATTTTGAAGCTATAGAAACTTTAAAGGTACAAAAATTTTGATTAGAAATTTCCAAATGAATTTCCACGATGCACTGTTCATATCTAAAATTTGTCAACGCATAAAATTATCAAGAAACCTAAAAAATTGCAGGTGTACCAGATCGAAAAGTAAATTTCTATGAAAAAATACGATGTCGAGCGCACGAACGTTATACATCCTTGCTCGCTAAGGTTAGGATTCGATCGTTCGCGTGAACTCGCGCGAACGATTTCGCTTTTGCTTTCCGAGCGGCTCGTTTTCCAACCACCGAGGGGTAACCTTCCCCTGGTTGTCTTCTTCCTCGTTTTTTTTTTTTTTCGCTTCCCCACGGTTTACCCCGGAATAATGACCCAATAATACAGCTGACCGGGATTTACGTTCACGGTCCGTGAACTGGATCCGCAACGTGCGCGTTAACGAGTTGCCGCGAACAATGGGCGACGGGGAGAAAATTGCGCGCGAAAACGCGTTCGAATAAACGTACCACTACGTTCTTCACAAACGGGACTTTATATTTTACGGGTAAGGGTACTTCGTGCCTCTGAAAAGCGAAGGTACGTTGTTCGGTCAGTGTGAAAGAAAATAAACGTTAACGAGGTAAAGTTAGATGAAGGGACACGGTGGGGTGATCACTTCTGTGCTTTCGATTTATTCGACAAGAAAAACGAGTAAAATGTCGACGTTCAGAAAATTCGTGACACGACGTAGCTGTATGTGAACAAAACTCTTGTGGTACAAGAATTTTTTCATTAACAAAAGACAGCTATGCTACATGTATCATGTACTAGTGAAAAGAAAGAATGACGTATTACTACGTCATCGTATTAATACATGAAAATCGCATTGCCAACTTTAGATTCAACTTGTTACTTTTCCCTACAAAGTCATCACAGTGTCTCAAAGATAATGTTTTACGAGTAGACGTAATATTACGTCACCGTGTGCACACATGAGAAAATCACACTTCTAACAATATAGATTCAACTTGTTACTTTTCCCTACAAAGTCATCATAGTGTCTCAAAGATAATGTTTTACGAGTGGACGTAATATTACGTCACCGTGTGCACACATGAGAAAATCACACTTCCAACTTTCGTCCACCGTCTCAACTTCCTACAAAGCTATTACAACTCAGTATCGCTATATCCAACAGTATCATAAGATTCACGAGAAAACGTAATAGTACGTCAACGTATTTTCGACGTGCCAGTACATTCCATTTTCTGTTTGATCATCTTGTTTACCCATAAAGCTATCGCAACGAGCGTCCATTATGACCAGCGGATAAACGTATTACTACGTTAGCCAGCAAAGATTCTTCCGTTTGCCCATTAAGGTGTTTCAACGACGAGCGTGCGTTTTCTCGCGAGAACAACCTGTTACGCTACGTGAACGGCACTCGAACTCCCACCGGTAGAAAGAACGTAGCACTACGTCAACGGATCGCAACGTAACGTTGACAAACACGAGAACGGCACACGGTATGGTAATATCGGTTGCGACAGACAACGATGTACGTCACCACGAACAGGGTACCTGATTTGTCCACGAGGGAACGGCCGATGGAGCGGTGCCTTTTTTAACCCACCGGGAAATTCGATTTCTGCATAAACACGTGGGCGTGCAAAGTGGGCAGCGATTACGGTGTTCAACGATGCGTCATCCTTTCCTCGCGCGGACATTTAATACCCTTTGGAACAAGTAGAATAAAGGTCCATTCCAACGCGTTTTCACACGCTGCGTTCCCAAGCCTTCCTGCACGGGAAAAGGAACAATCGATGCGGTCTTTATTCATTACTGAACTTACGAATTTAGAAAATTTCAAAATTAACTGTTCTTTTTAATAAGAATGTAATGATTGGAGAAGTTGGGCGGTTGGGGATTTGGGGATTTGAGGATTTAGGGGTTTGAGAATTTGGGGGTTTGGGAATTTGGGAATGTGAGTATTTAGGGGATTGAAAATTTGGGGATTTGGAAATTTGGAGATGTGAGAATTGGAGGATTTGAGAATTTGAGGATGTGAGAATTTGGGGGATTGGTAATTTGGGGATGTAAGAATTTCTGGGTGTGAGAATTTGGGGGATTGAGAATTTGAGGATTTGAGGATTTGGGGACGTGAGAATTTGGGGACCTGAGAATTTGGGCGATTGAGAATTTGAGGATTTGAGAATTTGAGGACGTGAGAATTTGGGGGACTGAGAATTTGAGGATTTGAGGATTTGGGGACGTGAGAATTTGGGGACCTGAGAATTTGGGGACGTGAGAATTTGGGGAATTGAGAATTTGGACGATTGAGAATTTGAGGCTTTGAGAATTTGGGGATGCGAGAATCTGGGGGATTGGGAATTTGGGGATGAAAGAATTTCTGGATGTGAGAATATGGGGGACTGAGAATTTGAGGATTTGAAAATTTGGGAAACTAAGAATTTGAGGATTTGAGAATTTGGAGAAGTGACAATTTGGGCGATTGAGAGTTTGAGGATTTGAGAATTTCGGAGTTTGAGAATATGGGGGTTTGAGAATTTAAGGACGTGAGAATTTGGGGCTTTGAGAATTTTGGAATGTGAGAATTTGGGGGTGTGAGAATTTGAAGATGTAAGAATTTGGAGAATTGAGAATTTAAGGATTACAGAATTTTGGAGTATAAAAATTTGGAAGGTTTAAGAATTTGATAACTTGAGAGTTTGTGAGTTTGAGAGATTTGAGAGATTGAAAGTTTGAGAGTTTGAGAGTTTTTAGAGATTGAGAGATTGAAAGATTGAAAGTTTGAGAGTTTATGAGTTTGTCAGTTTGAGAGTTTGAGAGTTTATGAGATTGAGAGTTCAAGAGTTTGAGGGATTGGGACTTTGAGAACTTGAGCGCTTACGAACTTCGAGAATTGAGAATTTATAGATTTGAGAATATTTAAGAGAACTTGAGAGTGCAATACTTTGAGAATTTATGAGCTGACGCCTATAAAAATAGTGCGTAAGCTTTAATTACCCTCGGGGCAGAGATTGCTTATTCGTAAGATTACAAGAAAGAAAAAAAGTGAGTAAGCATAAAAATCGTATTGAAATTGTTCTCCTTTTTTACAATAACAAAGAAGCTGAACTGGCGACTGATAAGGACGCGTTATCGCGGTTGAAAGCGAGCCACATCAAACAAAGCAAGCCTGGCCAAGTATTCTTAGCCTCTACAAAAAAAGGAAGTCAAAGTTACGAGTGTCATTGCGAATAAATCGTAACGGCTAGACTCATATTTTTTCCTCGCGTCGTGATTCTTTTCTTCTCTGAGAGATGATAGAAGCGCGTCAACGATATTCCCCTTTGTTTTAAGATCGTTACCCATTAATAAAGCGACTGGCAAAACACGTTCACCGTTTATGATACGACAGTGCAATACAAGTTTGATTGGTGTCTTTTAACGATAATCGCTGAGGGATGCTATATTTACGCGGCTCCACGATCCTAATTAGAGCAATTAACAAAAGCTTATCGATATGTACAATTCGTTTAGACTGGATAAGTATTTTAGGAGCGATGATAGTTTCATCTGTTTCATGGTTTTAGATAATTGGTAGCTTCAGTAGTCGAGTTGGAACGGATTTTAATTTCCGTTTGTTGCTGTCTTTATGGGGTGACTTTTTGGTATGTATGGGGTAGTGTACAAACAGCAAATTTATAAAAGAAAAAATTACTAGGAAGCAAACATTGGTTATCATTTTATAGTGTCACAAGACAAGTCAAATTGAACCAAATCGATATGAAACAAGTAGAATTGAATCTCGTCAAACTGCCTCAAATCGAATTGAACCGAAATGAACCGAATTAAGTCCAGTCGAACCAAGTCAATTTAAAATAAGACCGAAGCACGTCGAAATGAACATAGCTAAATAGAAGAAAGTGCAATTGAACTAAGCCGACTGGAAACAGATTGTATCGAGCTAAATCGAATCAAGTCGATTTGAAACAGGTAGAACTGAACCGCGTCGAATACAGCTCGATCAAGATAGAACTCGAATTCAGTCACCTAAGATCGACTCAGACGAATTAGGTCACCTAACCAATATTGATCGAATATAACGAATATTAATATTAGTCGAATGAGAGCAAATCGAATCAACACTCGATGCAGAACGAAATCAAAGCGACTCTATTACAAATGGACGATAAGGATAAAAACACAGATCCGTAAAAAAAGAAAGTAATTAAAGGAAGGAAGCATAATTCGCGAGAGGAAATCCCCTATAGATCACGTCAGGAGAAAAATAACTAGGATATTCGGTGTCGTATTGGTCGATGCACGGAGCGCATGCGCATGCGCGATTGCATGCGTGCAAGTCGGACGTTGAGTGATGATATCAAGTATATATACGACTGACTGTGTGTCACGGGTCATCGGCCCTCGGATATTCTTGGCAATTCTCTCTCTCTCCCTCTTTCTCCCTCGTTCGCTTGATTTCTCCTCCTCCTTCTCCACCACCTCCTTTCTCTCTCTCTCGTTTTTTTTCCTATCTCTCCCTCTGTGTTCGACGACCCTCCCGAGAGGCTCGTTCGCTCCCCTCGCTATCTCTCGTCTTCCCTCTCGTTCCCGGACTCGAGACTTCTTCTCTTCCGTTGTCGTTTCTCGCCCCTTACGCCTAGCCTGTGCCTTTCGCCCGTTCGATTGGCTTCTAATAGTCGAGCTGCAATCTCGGTACATCCTGTCTCTCCGGACGCCGCTAACGAGAAAAATGGGGTGCGAGCACCGGGGGGATCGTCGCTCGATTCTTCCCTGCGACGCCATTTGTTTCCTCGTATTCCGAGCTCGATTCTTCTTACCGGTACAAACGCGATCATAATTACTCGAACAATGCGTCCTCGCGTATTAACTCTTTGACGACTTCGCGAAATTCGCACACTCCATTTTCTTTGCCTCGATACCGTCGACATAGATCGCGACCTGAATCTGCACGCGGGAAAAAATACCTTTTCTCCTTGGGGTGAGAACTGTGCTATAATGTATATTTCATAGATCAATTTTCACATCACTCTCCTTGTTACTCGACACCTTTCGTTCACTTCTACTTACAATATAATACTTTCCAGAGACAATCTAGTTGTACTACATTTATGATCTAAATTATGGATCTAGGAATATATGAGCCAAGTCCAAACTTATTAGACGGAGGATCAAACTTAATCCTTGTACTATCATTTATTTATCAAGTGCATTAATCATAGCTTCAATATTAAAACAGGTAAAGAAAGTTGAAATGTTATGTCAGTATGGTATCAATCGATTATGCAAATAATTGGACTTGAAAATTAAAGCGTATTCAAAATTCGAGTAAAATTAATCGCAGCTGATGTACTTCATGGTGTGCGTCATGTGTGCGTCACGAGTCAGACTCGTCAGAATAGTACAAGTAGTTAATGATAGGAAAGGAAGTGGAACATGTTGATGAAGAAGGACTTTTCAGTAAAATAAGTCCTAAGTAGTCTTTCCTAAATAACAATGCTATCTTTTCACATTTACGCAAACATCACACCATTGGACTCCGTCCACGTATCCCTAGATCCAAGATCTCTCTCTTCCTAATCAGTTAAAGTTTCGACGTTCTGGTTATTACCAACGTATCTCATAATTTTCAACTAATCAGTTACTCTCAAAAATCGATAATTAACAAATCGTCAAATTAGCATCGAGCCACTGAGCCTTGAAACGGGCAACAAGTGAATTATTTATCAAGTTTCAGTAATTGCACAAGGAGTGTTGCAGTGAAAGGGTTAAGTGGCATTTTCTCAACACTCATTACTCCTCATTAAACCTTGCCCAATGGCCAGCCTCTAACCTTCCTAAACATCCTCATCAAGCGAACGACTACCGTTCAACCTCGCTTTCGCAATCAAAAATTACAACAGCTGACTGGAAACGAGATAATCAGCCGGGTCCCGCCATTATACAGGGTAAAACGTGACGTCCAGCGGTACAACTCCATACAATTCAACTTTATCCATGAATGTCCACGTGTAGACAGTCTACCTGTTCAGAAATGAGATGTGTTTCCATTTACTCAGCTCGTCTTTCAAGACTATTTCAAAAGTAGACTATTTAATAGTAAGCTGACGTACAGGATGTCCACACCTAAGTGCGACAGGCGATGTTTCGCCTGAAAATATGGAAATTTTCGTGTCATCAATAGTTCTTGAAATATCGCGTTCTCACACTAAGGTGTGGACACCCTGATAGTAATCTGCCCAAAAATAAGACGTTTCTTCAATCATTTAAGATATATTCTAAGATTATTTCTTCGAAATTCATCAGCCACTATCTACCCAAAAATAAGACGTGTCTTCAGTTATTGAAATTATAATTCTAACATTACTTTAAAATTCATCAGCTCTTATCGATCCATAAGATGTGTCTTCAATTATTGAAGTTATAATTCTAACATTACTTCTTCTAAATTCATCAACCACTATTTACCAAAAAATAAGACGCGTCTTCAATTATTGAAGTTATAATTCTAAAATTATTTCTTCAAAATACATCAGCCTACTATTCATAAATAAGAAGTGTTTGCAATTATTGAAGTAATTCTAATTGAATAATTCTGAAATTATGTCTTCAAAATCAGACAATGAGAGTATACGCATGTCTCCATTTCACATTCGATTATTTTAGCAAAATTCATGGGCTAAGAATGAAAATGATGTAGTTGGAAGTGGTCTGGAACAATCTGACCTAGCACACCGCCCTTCGTGCCTTCTCGGAACGCGATTACACGATCCGAAGCGTCGGGTTTCATTCATCAAAACGCTCGCAACACGGTCGCGCAGCTCGCTAAAGAGGGCAATTTCGTCGCGATGACGACGCGACACGTTGAATTTCAATTTGTCGAGCTTCGAGGACGAGGTGGGTGTCGGGGGTTAATTCGTGGCACGCCAGTAAAGCTTTTACGAGCTTCCACCGGCTCTCCCATGAAATTCCGAAGGTTGTTTTTCTCTCGTGGACAATGTGCCAGTAAAACGTCGCGTTTCGACCAGCAGGACGTCGTTTTGTACCCGTACCAGGGGAGAAACGACGATTCGGCTACGGATCCGACGTCCAATGACACGCGTCGCGATGGTAATTGCGCGGCGTAAATGTTCCCCGTCTAATTGCCGTCTCGAAGAATCGCCCGGAACGACCCGAGACGATCGGTTGCTGCCTCTGTAACCCCGTTTTCAAGCTTTATGTCCTGGTTTTTCTAGCGTTCCGGATTCCTCGTGACTCACGCGGATTCTTTAGGTAACGGGATGCGGCCATTTGGAAAGTTTGGAGATTCGGGAATTTTGGTGTTTGGACTCGTAGAAATTTGGGAAATTGGGAACTTAGATATTTAGAAATTTGAGAGAGTATAGGGATTTGGAACTTCGAAGAATTGGGGATGTAGAAATTTGGGGATATGAGGACTTGGAAATATGGGAAACTGGGAACTTGGAAATTCGGGGATTTAGGGAATTGGAAATTTGAGAAATTGGGAATTTAGAAATTCGGGAATTTGAGAAGTTGGAAATATGGGAAATTGGGAACTTGGAAATTTGGGGATTTAGAGAATTGGAAATTTGAGAAATTCGGAATATAGGGATTTGGAAGCTTGAGAAATTGGGGATGTAGAAATTTGGGGATTTGGGGACTTGGAAATATGAGAAATCGGGAACTTGGAAATTCGGCGATTTAGGGAATTGGAAATTTGAGAAATTGAGAATTTAGGGATTCGGGAATTTAAGAACTTGGAAATATGGGAAATCGGGAACTTGGAAATTCGGGGATTTAGGGAATTGAAAATTTAAGAAATTGGGAATTTAGGAATTCGAGAATTTGAGAATTTGGAAATATGGGAAATTGAGAACTTGGAAATTCGGCGATTTAGGGAATTGGAATTTTAAAAATTGGGAATTTAGGAATTCGGGAATTTGAGAACTCGGAAATATGGGAAATCGGGAACTTGGAAATTCGGGGTTTAGGGAATTGGAAATTTTAGAAATTGGGGATGTAGAAATTTGGGGATTTGAGACCTTGGAAATATGGGAAATTGGGAACTTGGAAATTCGGGGATTTAGGGAATTGGAAATTTGAGAAATTGGGAATTTAGGAATTCGAGAATTTGAGAATTTGGAAATATGGGAAATCGGGAACTTGGAAATTCGGGAATTTAGGGAATTGGAAATTTGAGAAATTCGGAATATAGGGATTTGGAAGTTCGAAGAATTGAGGATGTAGAAATTTGGTGATTTGAGGACTTGGAAATATGGGAAATTCGAATATTTAGGAATCTAAAAACTCCGATATTAAAGGATTTACCTGAAAGTTTAAAAATGTGAAAATATTCATGAAATTCTCAAATTTCCCCATTTCTACCCCTTAAACCATTTATTAAATTTCGAAAAATGCTTCTTTATAATGACTCCTTGCAAACTATCGAATCAATAATAATTAGCGATATTTTTATGAAATTTTTGATTGGTCAGACCATGCAGCAAAATAAATGAGTAGGTTGCAAATTTAGTTGGCAACTTGATACCTCCATGGTACAGAAACAGAGCAGAACGAAGAGACGAGCTGGCCGTGATTTGCAACGCGAAACAACCGCAGGAAAAACGCAAATGAAAGGCATTAGTTATTCCCGACAACGAGGAGCCCATTAAAATTGCAACTCGTTCTCGTAGCTTCATCATCGTCATCGTGATAGATCGTGGTAAAGAATCATCGTGTCTACGGCTGAAAACTGACCTATCATTTACTGGACATACTAAAAAGAATCGACTTTGCTTCTTCCTTTTTCGGGAAAATGTTCTCTGTCTTAATAAGATGAATTTTTATCGAACTGGTAAATGAAGCTTGTGATTTGTACAATTGCATGAAAGAATTCAGGCGAATCGAATATGAACTATGATTAATTGTATGACGGTATATCATTAGTTTTAATTATATATGACGTATGTCGTTAGTTCAAGCTACATAATAACTAATTTGTCAGTTTTAGTTATGGTATAGCTAATACACCGTGCAGTTAATTAAGTTCAAATTACGGTAGTGAGCTTATTAAAATTTAAACTTGCTCGTGAAGTAAACTTCCTTAAGTTCAATACTTAATTTAGTTAACTTAGTCAACGATATTGAACTAGTTTAAGTTGTGTTAAACATATTTAGGTACAACACGGTATGATTCAAATGAAAAATTAACAAGGACTAATTTACGTTTTAACCAGTTAATTGTGGAATTTTAGTAACAGCTTTCATTTTAGTAATAGTGCGTTTCGCTGAGGAAAACGCGTACGAGGGTTGAAGCGTCAAGATGGCCGCCGCGGTTTCGTTTTATTCTACTGGCTTTCGGACGAAAAATGCTCGATACTCGCTACTGACATCCTTCCCCACGATTTCCTTCGTTCTCGAAAAAGATCTCTCGTTCAACTTCGATACAAACACGATACACAGATTATAGTAATTAATACAATAGAAAAGGTATATCATAAATATTGAGATTATGACACATTTCCCATCGGTGTGTAGGTCGTCATGGAAAGTCGATCGGAGGACAGTTTCACCGTCTAGGAAAAATTCCGCCACTCTCTTTCCTCCTTCAATGTGGAAATCTCTATTTTCCCCCACCTTCTACAATTTCCCCTTTCATCGAACGCCTACTCTTGCTCGATTTGGTGCTCTTTTTGTGGATGTACACGCGCGAATCGCCCACGGTGATGAGAACGGAACAGCGAACTCTTGTTGGGTCAGATTGAACACTTCCATCGTCGAGACGAAAAACCCTGAGTTTTAAAAATCACTAGACGGTACTAATCTGTTTGTAGCAAAAAAAGGAGGAGATGGCACAGGAGCTATTTTGGTTGAAAATTTTTGGGAAAATTTACTAATTTGCTGAGTTGGGAATTTAGAATTTTGGGATTTAGGGATTTGGGTATTTGGAGGATTGGGAAGACTTGTATTTGTACATTTGGAAATTGGGAGATTTTTAAATTTCTGAATTTGAGAATTTGGGGAGATGGAAATTTGGGAATTTAGAAATTTTTAAATTTGGGAGTTGGAAATGCAAGAATTTGGGAATCGAGGAATTTAGAAATTTGGACACTTGGGATTTTAGAATTTTAGAATTTTAGAATGTGAGAATTTGGGGACGCGAGGATTTAGCGACTTGAGAATTTGGGGACGTGAGAATTTAGGGACGTGAGAATTTGGAGACTTGTGAATTTAGGGACTTGAGAATTTGGAGACGTGAGAATTTAGGAACGTGAGAATTTGGGGACTTGAGAATTTAGGGACGTGAGAATTTGGAGACTTGTGAATTTAGGGACTTGAGAATTTGGAGACGTGAGAATTTAGGAACGTGAGAATTTGGGGACTTGAGAATTTAGGGACGTGAGAATTTAAGGACGTGAAAATTTGGGGACGTGAGAATTTGGGGACGTGAGAATTTGGAGACTTGAAAATTTAAGGACTTGAGAATTTGGGGACGTGAGAATTTAGGGACGTGAAAATTTGGGGACGTGAGAATTTAGGGATGTGAGAATTTGAAAATGTAATAATTTGGGGATGTGAAAATTTGGGGATTTGCCAATGCAGGGATTTGGAAATTTGAAAATATAGAAATTTAGCATTTTGGAATTTGGGGAATCTAAATTTCGGAATTTTGGTAACCTACTGATGTAAAAGTTTGGGAGTCCTCACCTTAAATTTCAGAGTGATCGAAATTCCAACCCTCCAAATATTCCCTCATATTTAAATAAAATATCAAAACTATAAGTGTCCGAAATCGAACTACAGCTAAAAAGCTTGAAGTAGATGGTAAAAATTAACATTTGCCCGATGCAATAATTTCGTTTGACGATATCGACGTTCCTCTCGAAAACAAAGCGATCTTCGATAAACGCTCGAGCGAAGAGTCACTCGAAGCAAACAGCGTCATAAATAAAAAAAGCGGAGTTGGCGTTCGACTGCAACAATCTCCCGGCCTTCTCTTTGCCCCTCGGCAAAGGACACGCGGCAAGGGGTTAAAAAAAAGGAAGCAATCGAAATTGCCTCGATAATATTGAACGACCGCGTGACACACACACGCTCGTATGCAACGCGTTCACCATACTGCACCGACGGTTGTTTTCCAACGTGCCGTTGACCTCGCGTCGACGCGTGCATCCGTTCACGTGTCTGCGTGTGTCGTTGTGTGTTTGCGAGCAACGGTGTTACTTCCTCGATTAAGAAAACCAACTGTTATCACCACACGATTCCTCGCACCGATAACCTGCACAATTATTTTCCCACCTCGATGACTTAAGGGTGCATTTTTGGGACACACGTAACAATCATAAATTTTGCAATGTTTCAAAAATCGGTCAAATATGCACCACAAGATGAGCACTAAGGACTCAGACAGGTAAGGGTTTGACTTCACTCCTTTTTCTAATTACATCTTTTGATGTAATTGCTGAAAATATCTATGAAGCTTGATATACACTTGTTGATTCAATCACATCCTCATTCAACTGTTTTCAATATTTGTCGGGACTCATCTTATGGCAAACGAATAGTAGATAACTGTTCTTAAAATACTGTCTGAAATCAAAGATTGTCTCTTTCAGAAAACTCATGAGAGTTGTATGTACTTCTTTAACATAGAGACAACAGATAAAATTGAAGTTGTTATTAGAGATACTATGGATGAAATGTGCTGTAACAATTGAGGAAGATAAATGTACTTTCCTTGATTTGATTGATGTTTGCTCCTGTCGAAAATATGTATAAACCTTGAAGTATGCTTTAATCAATATGATTTAATCAACCACAGTCGCACTTTTTAGAATATCTGTCTTATAGCAAGCAAACAGCAGCTTACTGTTCTAAAAAGATTGTCTAAATTCAAAGATAATGTATGAAATAAAAGGCTGTCTCTTTGAAAAGCTCTATGAATGTTGTTTGGAATATACTTTTTGATTTAATCAATCGCAGACACAGTTTTAGCAATATCTGTCTGTACTCGTCTCGTGACAAGAGATGTTTGCAAAATACAAAATGTAAAGTAGAAAATGTTTGCAGAAGTTTTTATGGACCAAAGTTGTCAGTATTCTGTGATGTCGAAAGCAGTAAAAATTGTAAATGAACGTAGATCGCGTGCTTGGAATCGTGTTGAACATCGCGCTGTTCAATTACAGCGAACGATAAACAAGCCCGCGAGTTTACAATGTGAAAGGAGAAGCATCCGCCAAGTTTCTCTCCGGCCTTAATAACCAGGATAATTGGAAATTAAGGACGTCGTCTTATCGAGCAGAGCACAGCCGTTGCTGTCAGCCTCGGTGAACTGATAAATCCTTCCCCAATTAAACAACCCCGTTGATAAACCGAACTTCGCTAGGCTTCGTGAAACGATTCAATCTTGGTAATGGACTAGCAGAAAAATTGCTTAAATCCTACGAAAACTGAATCGGACAATTTACACGTTAAGTACATATTAGGTACAAATGAGGTATTAGCTAGTATCTAGTTCCAACGAATGATTCTGTATTACCGATATCCCCGATACGTTTATGTAATAAACTTTTATCTTCGTAATCGATACGACACGAGTGCTGATCCAATACGATACGGTTTAAACGCTACTTCGCGATAATTGCACACCTGGTGTTCAAGACCGTTTCAACGAGCAATAGTTAATGATGTTAATGATTCGATTCTGCGGCTAGCATTCGTCAATTACCTTCGAACAAATGACGAAGGTGAAACGTGGATGAAAAAGTGTAGTGTTATTCGAGGAAACGTATAAATCAAAAGGGAACGACTTGATTCGTCGAACGCGGAATCGTGGAAATCAATCATCGAGTCTGTTGGATTCCAAAACCGGTTACATTGCCGTCGCGGCAGCTGCTTCGAAGGTGAAACGAGGAAAACGAAGGAAAAACGTGTGTCGAACAACGGGCCGGACTCTAAATTGTCGATTTTAATCGTTGCCCATTGTTCACGCGTGTCTCGCGAGTCGAGGTGGCCGCGCGAGGTCGATACTCTCGCGGATTCGACCACAGGCGGTCGCGAAACGCGGTGAAAATATCCGTCGCGTGAAAGTTTCCTTCTAATCGCGGATGCGAGTTCGTGAGATGCAGTTTTTAAACGCGATCCACCGCTTTCTATCGTTTTCCTTTAAGACCCGCGACGAAGAACCGCCGGGAAGAACGGCAGTTCCGCGAAACTCTTCCACGATTCTGAGAATGGCTGCGAACCATTCATCCGTTCAACGATTTCATTAGACACGACTAAATAATTTAGATATCGCTATTGAAATTCAATTCGATCTGACTCAGCGCGCCGCTATTCAATTCGCCGCGATTTAATGCCACCTTATTCGACGCGACCTCACTTCGACGATAATCAATATTTCACGATTGAAATTACCGCGATTCAATTCGACCGGCATTAATTACACGCGATTCAATTCTACCCAACTTTATTTGTAATATTCAATTTCATGCGATTCAGTACTAATGAATTCAATTCTTAGGGATTCAATTCTATGGAGTTCAATTCTATCAGAATCAATTCAAGTAATTCAATTATGTGTGATTCAGTCCTTGCATTCAATTCTACGCAATTCAATTCCATTTCATTCAATTCTACACAGGTCAATTCTATGCAATTCAATTCGGTCCAAACAGCTCTACACAATTCAATTGCATATGATTCCATTTTACGAAATTCAATTCCATTCAATTCAATTCTTAATAGGTCAATTCTGTGCAATGCAATTCTGTCTCAATCAATTCCACACAATTCAATTCTACGATATTCAATTCCGTTCAATTCAATTCTTAATAGGTCAATTCTGTGCAATTCAATTTTGTCTCAATCAATTCCACATAATTCAATTGCATATGATTCAATTCCATTCAATTCAATTCTTAATGAGTCAATTCTGTCCAAACAGTTCCACACAATTCAATTGCATATGATTTCATTCTACGAAATTCAATTCCATTCAATTCAATTCATAATAGGACAATTCTGTGCAATTCAATTCTATCCTAATCAGTTCCACACAATTCAATTCTATACGATTCAATTCAACAAGATTCAATTCCGCACGATTCAATATTACACAGACCAATTCTACACAATTTAATTGCAGTTGATTCAATTCCACCAAAATCAATATCAAGCAGTTTAATGCTACATGATGCAATTCCCTGGAATTCAATTCCATACAATTCAATTTTACGCCGTCCAATTCCGCACAATTCAATTCTTGAATCAATAGCACACGATTAAATTCTGTGCGACTCGATTCAACGCGATTCAATCCCACGTCCTTCAATTAGAAACGTTTCAATTCCTCACGATTCAGTTCCACGTCATTCGATTCGACACGTTTCGCATTCCCGCGACCAAGACAGTCATAAAATAGAAAATTCACAGGCCGATCTAAGCACGTCCGTCGATCATAGCGAAATTATAGATAATTAAGTAGTATGCAGTTTTTCTATGTTAATTATCCGGGGAGAGAAAGAGAAAGAGACCGCCGTTCACGGATCATTTTCGAAATAATACGTTGACAGAGGGTTCGTTACTTCCAATTGACCGACTGGCCTAATTTCTACCGATTTCTCTCGGCGATCCGAGCCAATGGAGATGCAACTTGCACTTCACCGAAGCGTTTCGATCGATCGCTAACTTCGACCACCGACTCAACTCGTACCTGTTGCTAGGCACCCACCGATAGTTTTATTCCTAACCCACCTGCCTGTTTTTCCTTTTCGTCGCCTCTTTACCCGATCTTGCCGCTTATTCGAAACCGATCGAAGCGAAGAACACGTACGCCATTTCGTATTCCACGAAAGGAAAAATACACTTTCACGACGTCACGACTCAACCTAAATTCTCTCGGTTCGCAGAAGATTAATAACTGATCCGGTGGAAGTGTCACAAACAGCTTCCGTTTCTTTTTCGAGAAAAAGTACGCGCTCGTAAAATGGTTTCGTTTATTAGCCTTCATCGGTTTACGGGCAGCTGTTCCAAAACGATCAAATCGAACGTCATAATCAAGTTCAGCTTAAGTATCGTCACGCTAAAACCGGCGATGACGAGTGAGTTCTAGCTGGCAATTAAGTCTTCTTAAGCGGATCCGCCGCTAATAAAATGGACGCGATGAAGTCGTTTCGTGGTGATCCGATAAAAAATCGCGACAACCACGCCGCTATCGCCGAGAACAATTAATCCACGTCAGGAGCCTGTTGCAACCCTATCCAACCGAGTTCAACGACTGTCCCTCTCTCAGCAGCTACTACGTAAGATACTTGTCCGTTTAATCGCTGCAATTATAATTAAACGTCAACTTTCTTCGCAAACTCTATTTTCCACCTACATTTTGGATCCACCGATCGATATAGCTTTTTATGTACTATAAGTGTTCGAGTATTTATATCGACTGTTGCTTCAAAAATTCTTGCTACGCTAGTTTTATTAGGTATATTATATCGAAACGTGAACGAAGCGAGGAGTAATTAATCACGTCTAACCACCTTCGAAAATTTGTCGTTTTTTGCGCAGGTGCATCGGGAAGGATGCACTTGCACTTTTCGGCTTTAATCGAACCCTAAATTTTAGGCGCACTAAAAACTGCTTGGGTACTGCTTCAAAAGCTCCTACATCAATTGCTGTTGTATCAAGTAACGTGAGCAAGTATTTAGCAAAGATTGCTCTGGAAGATGAAGTCTATCACTTTTTGCAGAGATGCATCAGAAAGGATGTATCTGCACTTTACAGCTTCAGTAGAACCATAACTATTGCATGCACTGTATCGCGCTCTCTGCATGATACGCAAAATTAACACTAAAACTACCAAAGCTATCAAGCGACTGTTTTATAACTTTTCTATTTCAAATTACAAAATTTGGTGAGGTTTTCTTGAAATCTATGTTGACTTTCATGAAGATAAAGAATTAATATGTATATAAAATGCTTTATTTATTTTTCAATTTCATTTTTAATTTCAATGTAAGTGTTCATGGTACAGATAGGTCTAGTGTTAAATCACTTTTGTTTCTAACCTTAAAGAAGTCATCGAAAATGTTAACTACAGTGATTATTAAAAAGTCATGAAAAAACGAAATGGTACATGTGTATTCGACGTAACGATGAAAGAACGTTGTTTATTTTTCAACTTCATTTTTAATTTCAAAGTAAGTGTTCATCATGGAGATAGATGTAGTTAGATCATTTCTATTTGTAACCTCAAAGAAGTCATCGAAAATGTTATCTGATTATTAAAAAGTCATGAGAAAACGAAATGGTACATGTGTATTCGACGTAACGATGAAAGAACGTTGCTTATTTTTCAACTTCATTTTTAATTTCAAAGTAAGTGTTCATCATGGAGATAGATTTAATTAGATCATTTCTATTTGTAACCTCAAAGAAGTCACCGAAAATGTTAACTGATTATGAAAAAGTCATGAGAAAACGAAATGGTACAGGTGTATTCGACGTAACGATGAAAGAACGTTGTTTATTTTTCAACTTCATTTTTAATTTCAAAGTAAGTGTTCATCATGGAGATAGATTTAGTTAGATCATTTCTATTTGTAACCTCAAAGAAGTCATCGAAAATGTTAACTGATTATTAACAAGTCATGAGAAAACGAAATGGTACAGGTGTATTCGACGTAACGATGAAAGAACGTTGCTTATTTTTCAACTTCATTCTTAATTTCAAAGTAAGTGTTCATCATGGAGATAGATGTAGTTAGATCATTTCTATTTGTAACCTCAAAGAAGTCATCGAAAATGTTAACTGATTATTAAAAAGTCATGAGAAAACGAAATGGTACAGGTGTATTCGACGTAACGATGAAAGAACGTTGTTTATTTTTCAACTTCATTTTTAATTTCAAAGTAAGTGTTCATCATGGAGATAGATGTAGTTAGATCATTTCTATTTGTAACCTCAAAGAAGTCATCGAAAATGTTAACTGATTATTAAAAAGTAACGAAGGAAATGGTACAGGTGTTTTCGACGTAGCGATAAAAGAACGTTGTAAGTAAATAAGAAAATACCTGTCGAGCAACAGTAGAATCATGCAAGATTTCTCGTCCAGGTATCCAGTGACCATAGCGGACTCCTCGAAGATGCAGGAACAACAAGAAGTGAAACGCGCGATAGAAGATCGGTAACGGGCCGTTTGTCTGTCGGTGACCGAGTTCGTCGCTAGAAGCAGCTTCACGAACCACCGAATTGACGTAAATACTCGCTACGGAGCTGCCCACGCGTGCAAAAGGAACTAGGAAAACCCGTAGGCGTGCATGCGAGCGTGGATCGTAGACTACGCCACTGCTGCACCGCGTTGGCCATCAAACGATCGATGCACCGCGTGCATTCCTCGCGTTATACGTTTCCACCGCGAAATCGATTTTTCCGCTCGCGCTCGATCGGTACACTTCCTTTTTTACTTTCCCCTACCAGTCCCTTTCTCGCCCACCACCTCGTTACTCTATCGCTCGCGACTGCCATGGGGAAATTTTCAACTGCGATTTGCAAAGGTTGCATATGTAAATTAGGGAGATTTAGTTGTAGGAATTTTGAGATTTGGTAGCTTGAAATTTTGAGAAGTTGGGATTTCGGGGATTGAGGTTTCGAGAATGTGGAATTTTCAGATCTTGAGGATTTGGTAATGTAGGGTTTTGAGCAGCTGACAATTTGGTAATGAAGAATTTGAGGGTTTGAGAATTTGGTAATAGGGATTCGAGCTTCTGAGGACTTGCACGTTGGAGTTTTTAGGTTTTCAGAATCTGGTAACTTGCAGTTACCGATTTAAGCTTCTGAGGGTTTAGTAATTTGGGGTTTGAAAATTTAGAAATTTGAGATTTGGAACATTTGACGACTCAGTAATTTGCAGTTCCGAGCTTTTGAGCTTTGAAGAAATTGATAAGTTATGATTCTGACCTCCTGAGAATTTGGTAACTAAGAGTTTCTGAGGTTAAAAGAATTTTCGAAATTACACTATGTGAAGATTAGGGTTGTAGGAATGTGGAAATTTGAAAGTTGTGCAATCTGAGTGTTTAGAAATGCACATACCGAATTTAGAAATAAAAGATTTAAAAGTTCACGAACGTGAAAATTGCCAAGAGTTGTAATCCGAAGGATATTCGCAAAGCGATCCTAGCACAATAACCGAATAAACCTGTTAAAAGAATCCATCCGTAGAGAAATGTGACTCGGAGCGTACACGGCCGGTTGGTATCGTCCAGGAGAAAAGGGGCGACTAAGAGCATAGAGGGAGAGAGAGCGAAGAAGAGAAAGAAAAAATGGAGAACTGGTCACGCCCGACTCAGCCAGGCCTGGGTCTCGACAATCGCGACGTTTTCAGGGCGAAAAACCGACCCGGAACCCAAGTGTGATCGCGCTCGCGAGCTCTCTCAGCTCCGTGCAACAGGCCACACGGAAGTGAACGGCGCTCTCCGGCGATTTTTCGGCCCAGAAAACGTTCTGGCGTGGGTGTCAGCCTGGATACCTCGTTCGATGCACTCGGCTAGGAGGCACGGTCACCTTCGAGCAGCACGTGAACAGGTAAGCTCGTGTTTGCAGCTGCAGCTGCATCGAACGATCCTGTCTCTCCCTCTCTTAGCGAGCGCGCGCGCGTGTGTGTGTGGCGAGAGGACAGGGACAGGTATACGAGGCTGGTAACCACACGAACACGGCAACGGGACACATCGGAAGAATAAAGAAAGGAAGAAGAGAGGAGAGGGTTTCTTGGATATCGGACAACGATACCACTGGCTGCCGCTGGATTCATAGGCAGATTTAGGTGGATATTGTTTCCGATGCTGATGTGGGACGTCGCCTGGTTAGAGAGCGTCCGGGTTCTTGTACCCTGATCAGCCTCGATCATCATTTTTCGCCTAGAGTGTGCTGCTTTCTGAACAGCCTCCGATCGTGGGTGATGACTCCTGGCTTTCACGGGATTTCTATTCACCTTACCGCGCGCTATGCCTCTATGCACTTTTTATTCCAACATGATACACATTTTTTCCTACCAATATGCGTGTATATACACTCCAAGATTCCGATACTTGATGTTCAGTTTTAGATACATTTACAGAGCTCATCTGATGAGCACTTTCAGATTGAAAAGTACGATACAATAAGGGATGAATTTATACTACTCTTCGTCTCGATGGATCACATTTCAATAAGGACATCTCAGTAATTTCTATAATTTGAACAAGAAATCTAAGTCATTTTAATGCGTTAAAACCAGTGTTATAAGTAGACAACTGATCATATATAATTCTCAAAATGTCTAAAGTCAAGCTGCAATCTTCTTGCTTTCAACAACAGTAAAAATACTTGAGTTGGGTATATAAACTATTTTTACTGTAAGGGCTTACTGAAGTTGAATATTTAAATTAAGGTTCCCTACACAAAATAAAATATCTGGTACAAGTATCTCGAACCATGAGACACATCAAATAACTCCTCAAAAATTTCCTTCAAAGATGTCTTATATTACGTGTACAATAGATTAAACTACCTTCGCAGAATCACGAAGTTAAATAAAGAATAAATGGATACGTATCGCAATCGACGATGAATTAGCTTAAGCCCTCGACCAGATAATCGCTTTCCATTCCACTTCATTTTACATCCTACCATCGAATCGACGAACTTTTTATTTCCAAACGTCTTTCTATCCAATCAGCGAGCCCGTCCCACGAGAATAGAACTCGTTCAAAAGTTCCTGAACTGGACGACTTCTGGGTTCCTGATCACTTGCATCGACCATCGAACTCCCTTCGTTTCGAGCAGCTTAATTAACGGACCCCCCGTCGTGTCGCTCACTCTTATTCTCCTTTTTCGACAACTTTTACCACTGGGATACTCGACAATTAAACCTTAATCTGCTAATAATTAGCCGGATACGGCGATAGGTGGATCAAATGTCCTTTGAAGAACTCAGGGGAAACCGTAGGCAATGAACAGATATTAAGTACGGAAGATTTATGTGGTAGACTTGGAGAAATGGGGTGGAAGTAGAGAATTGACACTGTAATTTTGGCATTTTGGGATTTTCTGGTTTTTAAGTTTGCAAATGTCCAAACTTCCAAGCTACCAATTCTAAATTTTCATTCTCACACTTCTAAATTTACAACTTTTCGAATTTTCATATGACAAATTTCCAAAATTACAAATTTCCAAATGTCCAAGTCAATCTTCAAATCTACAAATTTTCAGTTTCTCAAATTTGCTCTAACTTCTAACTACTCAACTCTAAACTTTCATTTCCATACTTCCACACCCCAAACTATAATTTCCAAAATTAATAAATGTATATTCTGAAAACCTGGTTATTCTTAATTTTGCAAATGAATAAAAATGACTATCGAACAGAAATGTAGTACACGAAGCAGAGTTCATTGTCCAGCACGGCATTTCTATTTCATATCCTGTGAAACGCAGAAAAGCAGGCAAGATCCGTGCTGATAGTCCGTGGCGATAAAGGAGCACTTTCTAGCTATCGGGCTCCATTGGCTATTAGATATTTAAACGGGCTCGTTGTCCATCTTCAACGTCGAAAGTAGCCGTGTTCCACTTGGAACAGATCGGTGACATGTAATTTTCTCCGCGATGCGGAGAGCCACGATATTGCTCGCCCGCCTTTAATTCGACAACTGAACCGTGTCCGCTCGTTTCCGACGAAACTAGTTCACATTTTTACACAGGACGGTGACAACCGACACCGGAACCAGAAGAGAAAACGATTTCCAAACGCTACATGGTCGAGGGAATCTGAAACGGTTCATCCCTTTCGATGCTGTTCTATTATTAACTTTCCTCTTTCAAATTTTAATACGTTTCATTTATTTTTATATACGGTGTTTGTCGATTTTAATCATATTTTTCCTGTTTAGTATTCATGTCGTTTCGTATTCTCTTTGTATAATTTCGAATACCTTGTACAACAAATTGTTTGAATCTCCAAATCCCTATATTTAAAAATGCCTAGATATTAGAATTCTCTTGACAATCTCAAAAATCTGGACATCTAAAAAATTCGTAGATTTCCAAATTCCTAGATGGCCATTACTAGATCCTCAAATCCCTAAATTTCCAATTTTCTACATGCCTAAATTCCTATATTCTCAACTTGCTATGTTCCCAATTTCCTAGATCTAACTCCTACATCCCGAATCCCTAGATCTCCAAATTCCTAAATTCCCCACTCCTATATCCCGAATTCCTAAATTTCCAAATTCCTAAATTCCCGAATCCCTACATCTCCAATCCCTAGATCCCCAAATTCCTAAATTTCCAACTCCTACGTCCCGAATCCCTAGATCTCCAAATTCCTAAATTTCCAACTCCTATATCCCGAATCCCAAGACCTCCAATACTTAGATCCCCAAATTCCTAAATTCCCAACTCCTAAATCCCAAATCCCTAGATCCCCGAATTCCTAAATTCCCGACTCCTATATCCCGAATCCCTAGATCCCCAAATTCCTAAATTCCCAAATCCCTAGGTCCCCGAATTCCTATATTCCCGACTCCTATATCCCGAATCCCTAGATCCCGAATTCCTAAATTCCCAACTCCTAAATCCCAAATCCCTAGATCCCCGAATTCCTAAATTCCCAAATCCCTAGGTCCCCGAATTCCTATATTCCCGACTCCTATATCCCGAATCCCTAGATCCCGAATTCCTAAATTCCCAACTCCTAAATCCCAAATCCCTAGATCCCCGAATTCCTAAATTCCCGACTCCTATATCCCGAATCCCTAGATCCCCAAATTCCTAAATTCCCAAATCCCTAGGTCCCCGAATTCCTATATTCCCGACTCCTATATCCCGAATCCCTAGATCCCGAATTCCTAAATTCCCAACTCCTAAATCCCGAATCCCTAGATCCCCAATTCCTAAATTCCCGACTCCTATATCCCGAATTCCTAGATCTCCAAATTCCTAAATTCCCAACTCCTATATCCCGAATCCCTACATCTCCAATCCCTAGATCCCCAAATTCCTAAATTCCCAATCTCCTAGATCTCCAAATCCAAAGTTCCAAATTTCTATATCTCCGACTTCTGCGTCCCTAAATTCTTACCTAACCCACCCCTAATCTCTGGAATCCAAAAAGTTCAAAAATCCCTAAGAGTCAACAAATAGGACTCTTAGCTGCACCTTCCCCAGAGAAGTCAGACCTCTCAACTCTACAAGCCTGGCAGGCAAATGTACAATTTCACTAATTTTACAATTAGGTAATTTAGAAGATCAATCAGAGCTACCAATGACCACCTACGGTACACGAGGGACATTCAGTAATGAACAGCTGCTGCATCCGATACCTAGGGAAAAGTGACCAGCACGAATAACTATGGTAATAACACGGGAGATCGGTAAGATCGAAAAACGCTGGATGTCCTCGGCAACAAAAAGGATGATACGAGATCTTCGGAACTCGTTAGGCGGTGATATCTACGGAATCATTGTGATTCCGAAGATCACCGGCCGGCAAAAGGTAACGTTTTGCATAAGCCGCGGACTTGGCCGATCACGGGGAAGGGGCAGCGCAAAAAACCGGCAGGACCGACACGAAACAGGTTCCCAATGGCGGATGGCGGGTTGCCACGAGTGTTCGTTCCGGCGCACGTGAGCAGGAAAGTGGTAAAAGCCACGGCGGAATGCGCCCCGCAGCCTTGAACGCGGTTGCATTGCCGTGTCACGCGTTACATCCCGTATTGCCAACTCGCGATACCTCTCCAACTGTCATCGAGCCACGCTCTTTTGTCACTTACACGCCACCATTTCAACCATCCTCGAGTCACCGATAACAACGGTAACGTCCAATCGGATCGAACGCAGCGGAACTGTTAGTAACTGGGGTCAATGCTTGGTCACTAGGAGCGAGAGGTAGACTTTATGGGGTTTCGTGCGGTTTCGTAATTAGGCGGAAACACGGATGAAAATTAAGCGGATTGAAATAGGTGGTACTACCTTTCTAACTGTTGTAGGGTCAATACTTGGTCGCTTAGGGAGGGAGGTAGACTTTATGGGATGCTATTATTGCTTCGTCGTTTAGGAGGATTAACAGATTGAAATAGGCGATGACCTTCATAACTGTTAATAGATAGGATCAGTGCTTCATCATTTACAGAGGGAGGTGGTCTTCAGGAGATTTCTATTCTATTAAGAATTTGTCAGAGACTAGTAAAATACAACTAAATAGGTGATGATATTATCTTTATAACTGTTAACAGATAGGGTCAATGCTCGATCACTTACAAAGGGAGGTGGTCTTTATAGGATTTAAGGTGCTTCTATTATGGATTTGTTAAACAGTAAGGTAAAATATTACCAAATTTGTATAGGTACTATGATACTACTTTTCTAACTATTAGTAGAAAGGGTCAATGCTCGATCACTTACAAAGGGAGGTAGTCTTTATAGCATTTAAGGTGCTTCTATTATGAATTTGTTAAACAGTAAGGTAAAATATAACCAAATTTGTATAGGTGCTATGATACCACCTTTCTAACTGTTAGTAGATAGGGTCAATGCTCGATCACTTACAAAGGGAGGTAGTCTTTATAGCATTTAAGGTGCTTCTATTATGGATTTGTTAAACAGTAAGGTAAAATATAACCAAATTTGCATAGGTGCTATGATACTACCTTTCTAACTATTAGTAGAAAGGGTCAATGCTCGATCATTTACAAAGGGAGGTGGTCTTTATAGGATTTAAGGTGCTTCTATTATGAATTTCTTAAACAGTAAGGTAAAATATTACCAAATTTGTATAGGTGCTATGATACTACCTTTCTAACTATTAGTAGAAAGGGTCAATGCTCGATCACTTACAAAGGGAGGTGGTCTTTATAGGATTTAAGGTGCTTCTATTATGAATTTCTTAAACAGTAAGGTAAAATATAACCAAATTGGTATAGGTGCATGTGATTACCACCTGTCTGACTGTTATTCGATAGGGTCAATGCTCGATCACTTACAAAGGGAGGTAGTCTTTCGGCGATTCAAAGCGCTTCCTTTATTACTTTGTCGAAAACTAGGGTAAAATATAATCAAACTGGAATAGGTGTTATGATACTATCTTTCTAACTGTTAATAGATGGAGTCAATAGTTGATCACTTACAGAGGGAGGTAGTCTTATGGAACTGAAGGCGTTTCTATTAGCAGTTTGTCGGAAAGTAGGGTAAAATATAACCAAATTGGATAGGTGCCGTGATTACCACCGTTCTGACTGTTATTTGATAGGGTCAATGCTCGATCACTTACAGAGGGAGGTAGTCTATATGGAATTTAAGGCGCTACTTTTATTAGTTTGTCGAAAACTATAATATATATATTATGACACCACCTTTCAACAGTCATTAGATCAATGCTTGGTCATTTACGGAGAAAGGTAGCATTTACAAGAATTGCTGCAATTCTGTAATTAGTTGGTGAAGCAAGAATGAAAAATAAGCAGATCGAAACAGGTGCTATTATACCACCTTTCTGTGTTATTAGTATCAATACTTGATCACTTGAAGTGAGAGGTAGTTTTTGCAAGATTTGATGCGGTTATATTAATAGTTTATAGAAAACTAGTGTGAAAAATGATCAAACTGAAATAGGTGCTATATTACCTTTCTAACTATGTTATTAGCTGGGGTCAATGCTTGGTCACTTACAGAGAAAGGTGGTCTTTATAAGGTTAGATGTGCTTCTATCATCAGTTTGTCGAAAAGTAGGGGAAAAAATAAGCAGATTGCAATGGATGCTTACGTACTGCCTTTCTAACTGTTATTAGCTGGGGTCAATGCTTGGTCATTTAGGAAGAGAGGTACTCTTTACAAGATTTGATGCTGTTCCGTTATGAGTATGTCGAAAAATAATAACGATGTAGCAGATTAAACGACGTAAATGATATATTACCACTTTTTTAATCATCTCTAGCTACAGTTAATGATCTTTCACTTAGAGGAAGAGGTACACTCTTTGGAAGATTTAATTCTGTTTAGTAATTATTTCTCTAAACAGGTAAAATAACCAACATCCTTAATTGTCACAAGTTAGAACAGCTATACTGTCACTTACAAAAGCAGGTATTCCTTCGAATCTTCATCGATATTTAAAAGGGATGAAAACTACACACACATATAATATAATCTACATATACAATAAAATCTTCTATAACATAATTCCTCATTCTACCCCCAGAAAACAGTAATAAAAATATTTCTCTAAATGATGCAAGAACTGTCTAAACAAGATAACAAGAAAATTCACCGCATTTTCCCGTGTATCATACCAGTTTGCAAGTTTCGATCATTTTCTCCATCTTCTCGTCCTCTTTTTCCCTGATACCAGTTCCATGGAAGCATTAGGTTTATCCAGAAATCTCGTAAAATAATTTATCGAGGCTCTCGACGAGTAGACACGTCCCGTAATAAACCACGTCGGCAAAACCATCGTGTTCTTTGTTTTCGCGACTCATAAAGCGGCGCATGCAAAGTTCGAGTCGTAAAACGCGTCGGTTGTTTAGAAACCGCGTCTTCAACGATGAATTATCAACGGCAATTAATCGTCGACAGGTAGGATCGCTTTATTGAATCCTGAATCGTTCTTTTGCCCGCCTTCAACCTGTTCATCGAGCTTTATTAACTTTTTCAGACTTCTTTCTTGTCTTCCCGATTAGATGACAATTAAGATAAGCGGAAAACGTTGTGTCACTTTTCGCAACGAATGTTGCATACCCGCTATCGCATGCTAATATCACGTATCATCGTGACAATGTATCATTATGTATTAATTAATGCGGTTTTTAAGGAGGTATTGACGTTCGATAATCAAGATTGTAATCTTTGGAGGCTTTCTATATTTTTATGTAGGGCACTGGTTGCAGTATTAGTCACTAGGACACAGAAATATATCATCACTACAACGTAATGGAACCATTATACCTCGCATAACTATTTAGTAGGAAGTCTAGAAATCGTTCCATTTATCTTGCAATAAAATTTCCTTCTGTACTTCTTTCTCTAAATTTAATTATCTCCAGCGATAAAATCATCTCAAAATACCACGAATGGTACACGCTACTTTCACATCATAATACTAAACCTTAATTTCCCATGAATTTTAATTCGAGCGATGAATTATTTTAGAGTGAAGAATTAAATTCTCAGATTTTCACGACCGGTAACCTGGATAACTTTGAAACATTGTGCAGTTATGTACGAATTAGTTTGGGTAGGGTCTACGAAGTATAATAGAATTTTGAACGACTTGTCAAAGTAGGTTGCGAGTGGGAGTGTCTAGCACGGGATGATACACGCGACTGCTTTCCCGCGACCGGCTCTATCCGGGATAGAATTAATGCACGATCGAACAAGGATATCGATCGTGAATCTTCCGAGACGATAATTGGCGGCCCTGATACATTGGCAACTCGTATTCTCCCCAGACTTTCTAATTTCGCGGGAAAACCGCTCTGCTCCCAGAGAAGCTGGTACCGCAACGAATTATGCAAATTATCAACCATTTTGATAAAACTGAAATTACTAAAATATTGGTACTACCTTACAATTTATATCCACTAGCACAGTTGCTTCAGTTACACTTATCTTTATGTCTACTGAACCCTTGGCACCCAACTTTTGTCCTTTGTCAAATGACAACCTGGTTCAAAAATTTGATGAACAAGGGGCTAAACTACCAGACCGGTCAAATGACCGCTCCATAAATTTATAAGTTACACAATCTGTCAAGTTGCTTTTCTTGAAATCCACAGGATAAAAAAAGTGAGTATTAATTTTGTCGTTGGTTAGGTTCTTTTTTAATTCCAAACTAAGTGCACATATGTCGGTTAGTATTAAATACCGCGCATACAACACTCTAGTTAAAAAGATATTTATGTAGTGTGAAAGAAAACGTCGAGAGCGAGGGGTTAATAGGTGGTCAAGAATTTGTGGCCGAATCGATAGTGAAACATGTGAAAAGTAAGAAGCTCGAAGTAGGAGACGAGTGTGCGAACTTCGGCCCGTCTCGATATATTTATTTCTGGCCTCGGTTAGGGTTTCTCTCTCTCTCTCCCTCTTTCTCTTTCTGGCGTAACGGCAGTAGTAGCGCTTCGGTAGTTGCACCCAAGTGCATTTCACCGAGATTACGGGTGTATTGACCCCGGCGTCACCCCCTCGTCGCCCTTCCGCCACTTTCCTTCGGCTGCATCTCCTCTCCAGCCGTTTTCTGCCTCCTCCGACCGGAGGTCGCCGACGACTATGTCCCCCACCAGAGCCCTTCCCCCCTTTCCCTGCTCCTCTCCTCTCAACATCCATCCGTCTCTCTCCCTCATGAACCTGCGCCCATTTAAGGGAGCCTCCTTTAACGATTTGCAGAAATCCAAATTTTATTGCTGCGTCCGTGTTAGAAGGCATTTTCTTTTCAATTTATATTATGTCGCGTTTCGTCGCTTTGCTTACAGGATCTTTTAACCCCTTGTGCAATATGCTCGTGATGCAGTTCAGACATTTTTGAGTGTACACTGAATTTTGGGTTCTTTAATGATAATCTGTACTCGGAGATCGCTGTGTCTGACATTTGGACTTGTATTGTCAGAATTGTAGCGATTAGTTGGATGTGGATGACGTGACTGGCTGGAAAATTGTAGGTTAACCCTTCGAATACGTTGCAGTTGGGACGGAACTGTCAATATATGTGTTGAAATGTTTGCGATTGCAAAATATTGAAACAGTGGCTAATATTCGGCTATTTGCAGTTGATAGATCACAGAACGATAGATGGAGAGCAGTTCAGTAAAACTTATTATAACATATTTAGTTTAGTTATAGCGTAGAAAGTTTAAAGTATATACACGCTTTTCGCAAGGGTGTTAAATTATTCGTACACAATTTGACCTAATCCTGATTTCAACCCCCTGCATTACTGTTCATTCGGCAGATGCGTCAGACGCAATTAACTCTTCGCTACAATATTAGGAGAAATACAGAAAATTAAAATATTATTTCTATCATAAATTAGACTAAAACCACAATTAAAACCTGAAAATGAAACCCTGTTAAAAACATAACAAAGGTCCAGGAACTTGCACTCTTCATGCAAGGGGTTAATAAACTCCTACAAAGGTACGCTACAAAGAAAAATTGTGAAATAACCAGAAAGAAATTGGTAACAGCAGAGAACTCGACTGGATATTTAAAAATGGTTCTCACTGTCAGAACTCAACGCAGTCAAAGGGTTAAGTGCGCCGTCGACTCGCATTTTATCAGGGAGGAGATGACGAGTGCAGAAGGGGTTGCATCGTTAGGGATGTCACTGTTTCTTTCTCTACTCGTTCTTTCTGTCATTTTCTATTCACACCCTTCGGAACAGAAAGAAGCTCAAGGGCTTTCGAAGGGCGCGACGAACGAGGGTCAAGGTATTCGAGTTGCCTCGCGACTCGGATGAGGGTCGATGTTCGTCACGTTGACGAGATTGATCGCGATGAACACTGCCGGGTCGATTTCGAGCCATTGGCGTTGGCGAAGGTCAGGGTGCTTGGGAATTCTACGTTTCGAGGGGTCTGTTTGATGCTTCTTTCTAATGTCGTAGAAAGTTCATATGTGAATATACATATGTTCATTTATAATACACATGTGCCTATGGCTCTTAATATACATTTTATCTACCTATTATTTTTAGGCAAAGTACCTATCAAGATACGTTTCAAGTTTGATGCTTCTTTAAAATGTCGTAGAAAGTTCATATGTGAATATGCATATGTTCATTTATAATACACATGTGTCTGTCTGTTAATATACATTTTATCTACCTATTACTTTTAGGCAAAGTACCTACCAAGATACATTTCAAGTTTGATGTTTCTTTAAAATGTTGTAGAAAGCTCATATGTGAATGTACATATACACATTCATAATACACATGTATCTACCTATGTCTGTTAATATACATTTTATCTACCTATCATTTTTAGGCAAAGTGCCTATCAAGATGCGTTTCAAGTTTGAGGATTCTTTAAAATGTTGTAGAAAGTTCATGTGTGAATATACATATACGTATGTAAGTATACATATGAACTTTTATTTATCTATCACCTTTATGTAAAGTACTTATCAAGGTACTTATCAAGGTACCTATCAAGGTACTTTACATGGTACTTTATTTATACGATTTTTTAAGTAATGAATTTCATATGTGAATACACATATGAACTTTTATCTACCTACCATCTTTATGTATAGTACCTATGAAGGTACTTATCAATATACCTATCAAGGTATTTTACAAGGTACTTTATTTATACGATTTTTTAAGTAATGAATTTCATATGTGAACACACATATGAACTTTTATCTACCTATCACCTTTATGTAAAGTACCTATCAAGGTACCTATCAAGGTACTTTACATGATACTTTCTATGATTTTTTAAGTTTTGACGTTTGATAAAAACGAGACCATATGTGATTTAAGTTGGACTAGACTTTACTGGCTTAATTGACATGTAAATTCGAGTTAGACACATACTTAAGTGAAATAACGAGTAATACATTGAATTAACGGTCGTGTTTTACCGATTCGATTGTTCGGTACGAGAAGCTGTCTGCAAAATGCATTGTGGCTGATGATATTGTGGTAGAAGAAGAAATTGAATAAATACGATTTGAATAAGTAATGGAAAGATTTCCGCAGTGGATCCCTGAAGCTGTGGTAAAATCGGTTGCAAAACGGATCGGCTGTAACGATTCCCCCGTTGGCTGGGTCAGCAGCCGCACGCAGCGCAAAGTGAAAGTAACATTCTAGACACGTGATGCGGCATCACGCTGCACACACCGCGGAAAAATGCAGCGCACCGCAGTGCACCTGTGTGCGCAGCGGTCAACGCCGAGCGACACGTGCTCGCGGTGCACGCTCGCGATTCGATTCGACTGAAAACGGTCTTTCAACCCTTTCTCCTCGACGGCTGAACTTTACCGAGCCGATTTCGTGCAATCGCCGCATGAAAGTAACACCGTTCTTCCGTTCAATTTCGAATCAACGACCGGTTATGAAATTGATCGAGAACTTCGAGTCCTCGGCTACTGCCAATTTCCTACCACGAGTAACGAGCTTCCGACAGCTTAATGATCGACGGACAAGAAAACTCTCCAACTAAAAGCTTCGATACTTCGGGATCGATACTTTCGGCTTTTAGATTTAGAGCTAACATCCTTCTTCGTTAATCGGACTATCGAGCTCCAGCTTTTAGTTTTACAGCTTTCTGACGGATTTTATCCTTCTTCGTTAATCAAAGTATTGACGCTTTCGGACCTTTCTAAACGCCCACATTCTCTGTTAAACGTCAAGCTCAATATTTTGTGCTTTAACACTGAAACTACCAAACCGGTCAAATGATCGTTCCACAAGATCCTTATTATAAATTACACAATTGAAGTGATGCATTGATATCAAGACAAAGAATTAACCCTTTGCACTCGAAAGGTGACTCACATTCACCGTTCAGTTTAATACAACGATTTGCATTATGCATATGATGTATAAACATAGTGGAACAGAGAATAGCAGCAATTAATAATAAAGAAATAGTTATCTTAAAAGAATTCAGCAAACTTTTTAACCAAAATGTTTTAAGGTTGACATCTGGCGAAAGGAAAAATACCTTCGAGTACCAAGGGGTAATGTGCGTACTAATTTATGTTTTGTCGTATTTATTTATTTTTTGACTTCATTTTTCATCTCAAATTAAGTACGCCGGTAGGTTTAGTGTTAAATTTAAATCCCTTGAGACATAGACTCAGATTGGAACTTTTTAAAAGGTGGTGAAATACGAAGCTAGTAGTTCTGAGTTTTCAAGAGGCAAATCTCAAATTACAAATTATAAATCTTCGGAAGGGCTCTAACTGAAGAAAGGTCTAAGTTCTTAACATTCTGAAAGAAATCGGGGAAAGAAGTTCTGTATTTCTTAAAAGGCTCTGAAGTCCGTAGGAAGAGTCTTTAAATTATTCAGAAGACTAAAGCCTACAATAAAACGTCCGCAAACTGTCAAGAGTCTCCGAAGTCTAAATTTATGAGTATCAAGCCTTTGAAGTCCCTAAAAGCTAGATTTATAAACCTTACATTCTCGAAAAGGCTCTAAACTGTACAAACACAAACTATAAATCTCGGGAAGGCTCTAAAACCTGGAACCGAAGAATCTCCGCTAATACCCGAAAGCCCGTGGGAATAAGTCGTAAATTTCGAAGTATCTAAAACGCATAGGAAGAATCAAAGGACAGTCATGAAAGCTCTAAAATGCAAATCCGTCATAACTTTCCAAAGTAATGTAGTAGCTTTGTCCTCGTTTTCGATCACTTTGTCATCGATTGCTCCACTGAGCCTAGGGAGTTAAACGCCTGAATACCGTCATAGTTCTCCGAAGTCTAATCTTACGTATCAAGTCTGTCGACGTCTGTGAAAGATAGAATAATAAACCTTACATTGTGGAAAAGAATCGTGGGAGCACGAATTGTAAATCTCTTGAAAGACTCTAAGAGATCTATGCTGGTAACTGGTGTTGGTAGTCTTGCTAGTAGGTGGTCCTTTGCGTTTCTTACTTTGCATGTAATAGGTCTATGTTGGAAAAAGATGGCAAGAAAGAAAAGAAACAATTTTATTTCCAAAAGTTCCAAATCCTTACAGCCACAAATTCCTACATCCCCAAATTCTTATATTCCTAAATTGATACATCCCCAAATAGCTAAATTCCCAAATTTCCAGATTTCCATACTTATAAATTCTGAAATTCCTGAATCCTCAAATCTTGAGGCCCCCAAGTAGCTAAATTTCCAAATTACTAGATTTCCTAATCCCTACATCCCCAAATTCCTACATCTCCAAATTCCTACATCCCCAAATCTCTATATCTGCAAATAGCTAAATTTACAAATTCCTACATCCCCAAATCCCTACATCTCCAAACAGCTAAATTTACAAATTTCTACATCCCCAAATAGTTAAAATCCCAAATTCCTACATCCCCAAATCTCTGCATCCCCAATTTCCTACATCTTCAAATCTCTATATCCCCAAATCTCTACATCCCCAAATCCCTACATCCCCATATCTCTACATCCCCAAATCTCTACATTCCCAAATCCCTACATCTCCAAATTCCTACATCTCCAAATCTCTACATCCCCAAATCCCTACATCCCCAAATAGCTAAATTCCCAAATTCCTACATCCCCAAATCTCTACATCCCCAAATCCCTACATCTCCAAATTCCTACATCTCCAAATCTCTACATCCCCAAATAGCTAAATTCGCAAATTCCTACATCCCCAAATTACTATATCCCCAAATTCCTACATTTCCAAATTCCTACGTCTCCAAATTCCTACATCCCCAAGTCTCGAAACCCCCAACTAGCTAAATTCCCAAGTTTCCAAATCCCTACAGTCCCAAATCTCTAAACTCCCAAATTTCTAAATCCCAAACTACCTACATCCCCAATTTTAAATTCCCAAAATTCTAAATCTTGAAATCCCCAACTCTGCAAACCCTCATAAGTCAAAACTATTTAATCCTAAACAACTCGTAAACCTCTGAAAAGTACCCAAAACCCTAAGAATCATAAAATGTCTAAAAGAGAAATCCTTCATAACACTGCATCGTTGGAGTAGGTTACGTCTGGCCTTGTTTCCGGTCACTTTGTCATCGGTTGTTCCATCGAGCTCGGGTCCAGGGAGCTCAGTAATTTCCTAACGAACCGCGAACGGATTCGTTGTTGGAGCAACTCGGTTGATTTATAGCGGCTTCCACGCGTTTATGGACAGCGACGGGCAGAACGTTAGAGTCGGGGTTTCGCTCCGGATCGTCCGGCTTCGGAGATGGGCACAAGGACCCCGGAGCCCCGGAGCAGCCGGGCAGTTCCCATCCGGCGAACACGGAGACTAGGATCGCGAGAGGGGCTAAGGGCCTTGCACGAGCACGCCAGACAGACCCATAAAACGCTTTATATTCTTGCTCGCGAACCACGAACGCCTGCCTATAGCCAGGCTATATACCGCGAGTTTTCTAAGCGCGCACGGACCAAACGGAATAATAAAAGCGTCCTCTACGAGCGTGTCTGCGAGCAAACGCTCCTGCGAGCTCGATCGTTTCTGACAAACAGCCTCCAGCGTTACTTGCAGACACGCCTGCATGTTCTACTATTCCTTTCGTATTTGTCGTTACCGATGCTTTTTTCTTCTTGCTTTCTTCGAGCGGCATTTTCTGACCGGGAAATTATGCGTCACCTACGGTTACGGACGATATTTCACGCGCTTTATACTTTGTTATCGTAACACGTGCTGTGGGAATGAATAATTTTAATTTCGTCCTCGCTGCGACGGGTTTTTAATTTTTCAGGGGGTTGTGAACTGAAGCTCTCAATATTTACTGGTTTATTTCGTTGAGAATAAATGTGAGATTAAATATTTAGATCGATTGTGATTGTGTTGATTGTAACAGATGTTCAACTTTTCCCGCCATTTTTTCCCGCCATTTCGGGTAACCATATTTTCAATTATTTAGTCAACAATTTTCATGAAATTTATTCTTGTTGTTAAACAAGATTCAAAATGCAGAGTTTCCACTAAAATATAAATAATAAATCTAAGACCTACGATGAATCTATAAATTTATTTAGTCTTTTGTATGACAAGCTCTCGTTTAAGTGATAGAGCTACATAAAAATTCATCCCATACTCGTCATTTCATTTCTGACCAAATACATTCGCTGTTGAAGCCTCGAAAGTTCTAAATAACTTAACTTTCTCAATATCAACCACTTTTATTATATTTTATAATAAAATCTGTTAATATGTTAGACAAATATTGTATGAATTTTTACGTGGCTCTACCACTTATAATATTTTGAAAGTCACTTCGCGTCGATTTATAAAATAAAAAATAGCAATTATTTGTTCTAAAAAAGAATAAAAGCTAATGCTATCGGGAAAGTAAAAGATGTTATGTCATTTGCAAGTTTCAAGGTAACTCGAACGGCGAATACGTGAAATTTCGAGCATAGTCTGGCGAGTGGATGTAAAAGGCGTAGCAAAGAGAGAAAAAAAGGAAGCTCGTCGTCTTTCGAACGCAACGAGTGCTTGTAAACGCGACTGTAGACTATTCTCTCGCCTCGGCAACGCGTCTGTCCTTGTTCGTTCGACTGCTTCTCTTCTTCCTAGTCCAAGGTGGAGGAGGTTGTTGCACCCTCCGTCGAGCATTGTGCATGCGTGCACGACGAGGGTGCCTAGCCCCCTCATCCTCTACTCTGTATGCAACCCGTCTCTCCTCTCCGATGGTGCAATGACACACACAGCTTCGTGGAAAACCATCATAGCGGAAGAATTCAGGATTATCGATTGCTATCCCGCGCGAAACACGCGATCCTGTGCTCATTTCCAACGCATCTCCCTCTTCTTCGTTTACCACTTTCAAAAATTTCCTAATTTAGAGATTTGGGAATTTCGGTGGTGGGTTGAAGATTTGGCAATTTACATGTTTAAGAAGTTGGGGAATTTCGGATATAAGGATTTGGGGTTCTAAGGATTTGGTGATTTGGGGGTTTGGAGGCTTGTAATTTGGAGATTTGGGGGCTGGGGACTTGGAATTTGGAAATTTGAGCATTTGGTGGGTTAGAAATTTGGTAGTTTAGAAATTTAGGGAGTTGGGAATTTTTTGATGTAGGAATTCGGGGAGTTAGGCACTTGGGGTATACGGATTTGGGGATCTAGCGATTTGGCGTTCTAAGAATTTGGAGATTTGGCAATTTAGGGATTTGGAATTTGGAAATTTGAGTATTTGGTGGGTTAGAAATTTGGTAGTTTAGAAATTTAGGGAGTTGGGAATTTTTTGATGTAGGAATTCGGGGAGTTAGGCACTTGGGGTATACGGATTTGGGGATCTAGCGATTTGGCGTTCTAAGAATTTGGAGATTTGGCAATTTAGGGATTTGGAATTTGGAAATTTGAGTATTTGGTGGGTTAGAAATTTGGTAGTTTAGAAATTTAGGGAGTTGGGAATTTTTTGATGTAGGAATTCGGGGAGTTAGGCACTTGGGGTATAAAGATTTGGGGGTTTAGCGATTTGGGGTTCTAAGAATTTGAAGATTTGGCAATTCAGGGATTTGCAATTTGGAAATTTGAGCATTTGGGGGGTTAGAAATTTGGTAGTTTAGAAATTTAGGGAGTTGGGAATTTTTTGATGTAGGAATTCGGGGAGTTAGGCACTCGGGAGTATAAGGATTTGAGGATCTAGCGATTTGGGGTTCTAAGAATTTGGAGATTTGGCAATTTAGGGATTTGGAATTTGGAAATTTGGGCATTTGGTGGATTGGCGATTTGGCAATTTAGAAATTTAGGGAGTTGGGAATTTTTGAATGTAGAGATTTGGGGAGTTAGATACTTGGGGGTATAAGATTTGGGGATCTAGCGATTTGGGTTCTAAAGATTTGGAAACTTGGCAATTTGGGGGCTTGGAATTTGGAAGTTTTAGCATTTGGTGAGTTTGAAGTTTGGCAATTTAGAAGTTTAGAGAGTTGGAAGTATTTGGATATAGGAATTTAGGCACTTGGGAATATGTATTTGGGGTTCTAAGAAGTTAGAGATTTAATCATTTGGGGACGTAGAATTGAGATACTTAGATTTGGAAATTTAAGGATTCGAAGGTATAGGAATTTGTGAATTTGGGCGTTTGGCGACTTGGAATTTGAGAATTTACAAAGTTGGAGATTTTTGAATTGGTATTATAAGAATTGAGTGATTTAGGGATTCCATTATGGAATTCATAAATTTAGAAATTCAGAATTTTAAGAACTTGAAGATTTGGGTATTTTACGATGCAGAGATATAGAAATATGTGGACCTAGGAATTTAGCAAAGTATCTTTACTTAGTTGCTACCAAGTAACTTAATTTAGCTAGAAACTACAGACTCAAAAATTGTTGAGTTTACAAATTTGAAATTCTACAGACTCCCTAATATAAAACTATTTTTATATCCTCTTCTATAAGAATTTACAACTTGCACATAATTCAGAAACCCCAGAAGTTCTCTAGACATGGTAGCTACCTCATATGACCTTACCTAGACACTTCACAAAAATCGCTCCGAATCCAATCGAAAATGATAATCATAAGAATAGTCATCGTGGAACAATTAGGAGGGAGCAGGAAGGATTAAAGGTAAACAAGGAGCGGCGTGAAATATTCATTAATTCCATTAGCAACGCGACACGATAATCGATAAGAATCGTATGACTCACGGGACATAATAGGCCTCGCACGACTACGACGCTCTTTATCGCCGTTTAATTTACGCCGCTCCTTTATCATGCAGATTAGAAAGGTGCTGGCTCGGATACGGTGTCGGATTCTGACACGGCTAATTAACAGGCCGATCAATTCGATGACGGGTCACCGACACCGATCGATCCTCCTTCTCCTCCGGCTCTTTATCCTTCTTCTTCGCGATCGTTGGCTGCTTCTATGCAAGCGACAAAAGAAAACGCGACAAGAACTTCCTACGATTCACGGATATATGCGAGCCGCATACCTTATCGACAGGCTCGTTGCTCTACGAGACATTAATGTGAATCTTGCCTCCCATTCATGTATCGATCCTCCGCAGGATCTTATGGAATTTTATCGAAAATTCCTTTTGTAGATGTTTTAGACGAGGGGGTCTATTTAGGGTCAAAGTAGCAGCAATGCAAGTAGCAACAAGTATGATGCCTATCCAAATTTTGGGGTAATTTTTTTTAATATTAACAAATTTTCTCAAATTGGACAGTCTCTAAATTTGTAAATTATCGAGTCTGCAAATCTTGAAATCTGTAAGTCTGTAAATTTGTAAAGTTCCTGGATTTCTAATTGGCAGATACACAAATTTCTGAAGTTACGCAGCTTAAATTTTTCGAGTAGCCATATTCCTAAAACCCTGCACCTTCAAATCCTTAAATTTCCAAATTCCGACATTCCCAATTCCATGTACCTAAATCCATGTATACCCAATTCCACATATGCAAATCCCTATGTCTCCAATTCCATATACCCACATTCCTATAGTCCTAAACCTTTAAATCCCCAAATCTTTCAATTTTCCGAATCCCAATTTCCCAAATCCCTATATCTCCAAATCCCAATTTTCCAAATCCCTATATCTCCAAATCCCAATTTCCCAAATCCCAATTTTCCAAATCCCTATATCCCCAAATCTCAATTTTCCAAATCCCTATATCCCCAAATCCCAATTTTCCAAATCCCTACACCCCCAAATCCCAATTTTCCAAATCCATACACCCCCAAATCCCAATTTTCCAAATTCCAATTTTCCACATCCCAATTTCCCCAATCCCTATATCCCCAAACCTAATGTCCCAAATCCCTATATCCCCAAATCCCAATTTTCCAAATCCCTACACCCCCAAATCCCAATTTCCCAAATCCCAATTTTCCAAATCCCTATATCCCCAAATCCCAAATTTTCCAAATCCCTACACCCCCAAATCCCAATTTCCCAAATCCCTATATCCCCAAATCCCAATTTTCCAAATGCCTACACCCCCAAATCCCAATTTCCCAAATTCCTATATCCCCAAATCCCAATTTCCCAAATCCCTATATCCCCTAATCCCAATTTTCCAAATCCCTATATCCCCAAATCCCAATGTTCCAAATCCCTATATCCCCAAATCCCAATTTTCCAAATCCCTATATCCCCAAATCCCAACTTTCCAAATCCCTATATCCCCAAATCCCAATTCCTTTACTCCCCAAATCCTTAAATATCTAAATTCCTAAAATTCCCAAATCCCAAAGTTTCTAAATTCCTCAAATGGTAGCAGCTGATCTCTGCTTTGCCTTACATGTACAGTGAAAATTCTACAGTAGAAAAATGGTAGAACCGGCGGAGAAAGATGAGCAGACTCGTCAACGTCGACGACCTTGCATTAGGGTCACGGCCTTGACATCGTTTCGAGGAAACCTCTCGATACGACACGCCACTAATCACTGAAAACCTAAACCAGGTGCACCTATCAATCCTACACACCTGTTCACTTATCGACACACCTTTTATAACCCCATATCACAGCTGAAACTTATCATACCTTAAAAATCATGGGTAGTATCGTCATCATAAAAATCATGATTTTAATAACACAGGTATTTTTCAATTTAATTCGGTATCATTACTTTTATATAATTTTACCTGGACTGTTGGATATCCACATTGGTAGTTCAAAGTTGTTCACGTGTTCTTACCTGCAAGCAGAAGAATGAAAATGAAATTAGTTATCTGAATACTGAAATCTGTAAAGTTATCTTGTATACTAATAATTTTTCGCCATAATACTTTCGTGTAATGGATAACGAGCTGGTGACTCCTCGCGTCCATATAGAAGAGATCTATCTTCACCCGAGACCAATAATTTCTACCCAGAATATCAATTCCTATTAATATTTTTTGAAATATATAAAGAGATCGATTTCAGTGAGAACAGCCAGTATAATTATAAATTGCAACTAAAACCAGGAATGTTCGTAAGGAATAAGTAAGCGAGAGATCACGGAGCAAGTCGAGGAGAAAACAGCGGAGTAATAGAGTGGATAGAGACGCATGGTGGAAGAAACGCCACTCTCCCAGGCCGGTCGGCAGGAGTGCAACGTTTCCCAAGGAACGAGGTGAAAGAAACCTCGGTCGGCTCTCGAATGTTTACCGGGGCCGCGAAAACAACGGGAAAGTGCATTGAACCCAGAGGCTGATTGGCGACTTGGCAGTTTCGTGATAACCGGCAATGAGTCACCGTGAGAGGCTGTGCCTCTCTCGAGCCGGAGTTTACCGTCCGCGGGATTGGGAAATCGAGCAGCCATCAAACCAGCAACACGACGCTGTTGTTTCCGTCTGCTCCGCACGTATCACGTGTACCGTGAACAAGGATAATTTGTGTCGAACGCGTGACCACGCTGCCGTGATTTATCGCCGGCATACGCTCCTGGCTACCTCGTGTACGATGTTTATCTAAATCGCTGGCCAATCTCTCTTTTCTCGATCTCCGGGGAGAGTCTGCTCTTGTGCCCTCTTGGAAACAATTTCCAATTAGACAGCCGCGATTATCGAGTTGACACTTTGCCACATTTATGTTTACCTCCACATTAGGGTCCTCCAAATTAGGTTTAACTTCACGTTGTCAGACGTTTAGCGAGATTCATGAGTTCTCTAGTTTTGGGTCCATCTCTGCGTTAGGTTGAAAATTGTACTTGAGAGTTTCTCAAAATTGTCAGGAGAGTCACCAGACTGGTTATCAATTTTAACAAATGACACGTGGACGTGATTTCATGACATAAAAGTATTGCAAAATTGTACTTGTGGTATATCAGATTGAAGGTTGAAGCTTAACGAAGATGACCATATAAGTACCTTATTAATATTTTAACCACAAAATGGCTGATCTTCAGTTATAGCAGATGCTGACCAATTTTGAAGCGCATTGAGATAGACATGAAATGATGACATAAAAGTATCACAAAATGGAAATTATGATATACCAAATTGAAGGTTGAAGTTTAACGAAGATGACCATATAAGTACCTTATTAATATTTTGACCAAGTTATATCTTCAGTTATAGCAAATGCTGACCAATTTTGAAACGCATTGAGATAGACATGAAATGATGACATAAAAGTATCACAAAATGGGACTTATGATATACCAAATTGAAGGTTGAAGCTTAAGGAAGATGATCATATAAGTACCTACTTAATATTTTGACCACAAAATGGCTGATCCTCAGTTACAGCAGATGTTGGCCGATTTTGAAGCACATCGAGTTAGACATGAAATGATCACATAAAAGTATCACAAAATGGGACTTGTGATATACCAAATTGAAGGTTGAAGCTTAACGAAGATGACCATATAAGTACCTCCTTAACATTTTCACCACAAAATGGCTGATGTTTATTTATAGTAATCCATGATCAATTTTGTAACACATCGAGTTAGACATGAATTGATGACAGAACTATCACAAAATGGTATTTATGGTACACCACTTTAAAGCTTGAAGCTTCCAGAAAAAGTCTACCTAAATGCTTCATTAATATTCTTGAAGCAAAATGGCGAATAGTAAACTTTCGAAACAAATGCAGCAAGCCTCTATGATAAGAAAAGTAATATTAAATGCGTAAAGTGAATATGAGTAGAAAAGAATATGACTTTTATGTAAAATGAAGGAACGTAAAATATTAATCACCCGGTAGATGATGGTCGGGCAATTTCGAGCGAAAGAAACAGGCTCGAACCAAGGACGAATGTGTAACTGCCCCACATTTTAACCGGCCAGTGCACATCCGACCCCTTCGACGATGTTCAAACGACTTGCTCGAAGGAACACACGAACCACGTTTAAATCGCGACCCGGTGATCGCTCGACCCAAGGGTCAACTCTCCAACGATTTCCATGGTTTCTCTACTCTGCCCGAGGAATATCGATCGACACACATATTTGTTCGCCTTTGAGCAATAAATTCCTTCCCCCTTTTTTGTCCTAATACAATAATTTTAATACCGGGACACGGTCGTACTGGTTCTGGAAATGTAAAAATAGGGCAAATGGAAGGTGATGCAGACGGTTCAGATCCGGTGTCAACGACTCAAACAAGCCCCCATAAGCATTCTGCGCTAATAGATACTATATTACAGCCATAACGAGAAAGGAATCGTGGCTGCGAGACCGTTTCAATTTTACGGCCGTCCCTATTCTTCACGGCTATCGTATTTATGGTGCACCATACAAGAAACACAACTCAAAGAAGCCCGTTGTGTGTCTGATCCTGGTCGGTCATAAATAATTCCCATCGGTTCAATTCGCTCTGATTTATCGTTAATTCGCATACTATAACAGCGTACTCTAGTTCACTTTTCGCTAGATGGCGAAATTTTATAGCGCAGCTTCCACGCTTTTTTCGAAAATAGTTATTTATTTATGAGACAGATTACCGAAATGGGAATAGGAAATTGCGGGTGGAATTTTGGGAATTTCAAGATTCAGCTGTTTTGGAACTGGATAACTTGCAAATTTTGGAATGGGGAAATTGGGGATTCTGGAATTTTAGAGATTTGGAGATTTGAGAATTTGGGGATGTGGGTATTTGGATATGTGGTGACTTGGGGATGTGGATATTTGGGTACGTAGTGACTTGTGGATGTGGAGATTTGAGGATGTAGGAATGTGAGGATGTGGGTATTTGAAACTTTAGGGATTTGAGTGTCTACAGATTTGGGAACTTAGGGATTTGAAAATCTTGGGATTTGGGGGTATAGGAATTTAAGGATCTAAAAATCCGAAGATTCAAGGACGTGAGGATTTGGTGAAGAGGAAATTTAAAAATATAAGAACTTTGATACATAGCGACACAGGAACCTATAAATGAGAATCTCAAAACCTGTGTATCATAAAATTGCACGAATTCCATAATCCCATAACTGAGTAATGAAAGAGTGCTTCCTAGATATGACTACCCAACTAAACACAAACAGGATATAAAGAAACGCTTCGTAACAGTGAATCAAAGAGATGATATCAGTGATCACGTAGGCGGTACGAAAAAGTACAGTTTCGCATTAGCGTTCGATAGCGGGTCAGCTCGGTCGGTGATTTATCCAGGATCTTCGGAAAAAGATCGAGGTGTACCGGTAGGCACGAGCCGCGTTGACGGGCAGCAAGCTGATATCAGCATCCAGGGGCCGTTGAATAGAGGCCAGCCGTGTATATTTTCTGTACACGCGTGTCGGGACGCGTTTTTACGTTACGTAGGACGGGAGGTATGTGAGGCAGGCCGGCTCTCTCGCCAGCCACCAGATAGATAGATAGCGTGCGCAGGGAGATTGTATCTGCGAGTTCAGAGACCCCTGTGATCGCGAGTATGCGTGGATTTCTCGTGTGTGCGTGTGCATTTCTTGCGCCACAGCTACGCGTATAGAACCGCGGCAATAGCACGTTCGCGAGTGATAAGCTCTATCGGCCGCCAATAACGGGCCGTCGATCCGGGACGCACAATGCGACCATTGTATAATAATTGCCTATGGAGATGAGGCTGCTTTGCTGGAGATTCGGTAGACTGGAAATTCGTCCGAGAATCAAAATTATGGGGATGGTTTTTCCCGCCCGTCTCCATACAGATTTTTCCAACCTTTCGCGAAACGAGATACACGCTTTTCAGCGCAACGAGTTTTCACGATCTACTTGCCTCGCGATGCACTGGTTCGCGAAATCTCCAAGTTGCACTGTTGCGAAAGTCGAATGCAACTCCATAGTTTTCCGGTTCAAAAGGATTGAAATGTTGGTCGACAATTTTCCAATTTTCGATTAGTTTGATTAGCCTGATTCTCAATACCAGTGATTTCCAAATTCACCGCATTACAATTCCCAATCTCCTCAGGTTTCAATTCTTCTAATTTCTAAATTTCCTAACTTGCTTAATTCCGCACTTCTCCAATTGTTTTATTCTTCTCTTACTCTTTAACTCTTCCATTCTTCGATTCTTCAATTTTCCAATTCTTCAATTCTTCAATTCTTCAATTATTCAATTCTTCAATTCTTAAACTTTTCAATTCTTCAATTATTCAATTTTTCAATTCTTCGAGTCTTCAAGTCTTCAACTCTTCATGTCTTCAAGTCTTCAATTCTTTAAGTCTCAAATTCTTCAAGTCTTCAATTCTTCAATTCTCCCATTCCTTTTGCCTCATCCTATGATCCCCACATAACTCATAAATTTTCCCTAGACTCAGACATCGCTGAAGTTCTCTCCAACCTCTCCTAGATTTAGATTTTCCTTGAATCGTCCCTAGACAATCCCTAGAACTCTCCTAGATTACCAGTGAACTCGTCAGATTCATCCACACAAATAGAAGTTGCAGTGGAATCAAAGTGTGTCAAGTTTGATCCGAATGCGGTGTATCGAAATAAAAGTTTGAATGGCGGGAGATTTGGAGCGCAAAGTGAAAATCGATAAGGAAAAGCATCGAAATTGAAATGGCCTTTAGGCGTTCAGCAGGAGAGTTGCCAGTCGGTGTATCGATATTTTTAGAGACGTTCCGGACTGAATTGGAAGCTGAGACAGCAGGGGAGGAAGCGTTTAAACGCGCTCCATGGAGGAAATTATGCGAGCTGACCGGGGTCAGACCGGCCCCGACTCCAACGGAAGATTGCCTGCAAAGATTTATTCTTACAATTACCGATAATGAAACGTAATGCGACTACGGGATCGCGAATCGTACGACGAACTGCTTCGAAACAAGTTCAACCTTCGAATTCACCCCAACATTACCCTCCTACCATTTTATTATTGTACTATTTTATCTTTTTATCATTTCGCTTGCTCTTTATTCACGCCGTAATCACTGTTATAAATATTTTGAACTGCTGGATGTACTACTTCAACTTTCGGTTCCTTAAATACATAACTGCTTACACTAATTGACCCTCACTTTCGATACTGTATACTCTTTCTCTAATGCATAAGTATAAGTGAGATCGTTCCTCCACGTCACATCTAATAATCGTAAATATCATTTAAAAATTCTTATTACATTTCGATTGAAGGTTCAACGAGCCACGATACACGTCAACATTGCATGGAAACATCGCCATAATGGCGTAGAAGCGCTTTGAATTTTCAAACTTGACTTCCTCAAAAACTAAACTGAAAGTCAGTAAATCTATTCTATATTCTTGTTTCATTTTTCAGAAAGAATTACGTGGTGTTCGCGTTTACTATTCAGCCAGACTGCATTTGCGAGTCACCTCACCTGCGAAGCTATTTCACTCGAATTACCTGGAAGCAAACTAGTTAAAAATTTTGATTGGATGCGAATCGAATTTTTAAATTTCATAAAATTTCGGAACACCCTCGCTCTTGAAACTTGCATCCGAAGCTCTATAAAATTTCGGAACTCGAAGTGGTGATTTTGAGTACCTTATTTTAAGAGCTGATACCGACAAAATTTTTCACGCTCAAATACTTGATCTGTAGTTCTACGACCACGAGTACATCCCCAAAAATCATCGATTTCTTGAATAACACAACTCTGGATGAATCAAATATTCTCAGGACATGATTCATTGATCACTTATTCGACTTGCGAAAGTTTCGAACCGCTAAAAATGTGCAAAGTCCCTCGAAAGTTTGTTGTACATGAACGAAGGGAACGTAACGCGAATTTCGGGAGTGGGCGTATGAGGATATGCAGGGGGTGTAGGGCACGAAAACGCGAAGGTAACACGTGGGTCGATTTAGCACGGGCAAGGACGCGACTATCCGGAAAGAAAAAGCGTATACCTCCTCGCGCAATTTAATCGGGGAGATCAGGTAGATCAGCTGGCGGAGCAGGGAGTCTGGGGTGGATATGTTGGGTTGGTTCGGTCGCGGCGCGGATATCGACCCCGGGTTCATCGACCTTTCTCTCTCCGCCACCATCGACCCCTCTCCACCTGACAAACCGCCATCCCTCGTCTGCTGACGCCCTCCTCTTCTTCCTCCCTTCGTCCTCTTCTTCCTCCCTTCGTCCTCTTCGCTTCGCGTCCGGCTACCGACCCCCACCCCGTATATCTACTCTACACCTCGCTACTCTTCGCTCGCTCTCCGCCACCCCGGCCAACCAGCAGCTCTCAACCCTGCCAGATGTCCTCAACCCCGGACACCCTTCATCGATCCACCCCCACGGTAATTCACCTTCGACTCTTTAAACCGGCATATTACATGGATTTCGATGAATGACGCCGTCCGAGTGGGGAGCCGCGTCTTCGAAGGAAGATCCAGTCGATTCATATGTGGGATCTTTTATTTTTTCAACGCTCGCGTTTTATTGCTGAGGGACTAGGATTTAGAGGGTAGGTTGATGGACACCGTGATCTTGAAACTGATTTCAGGTTCATATGTTCTTTTAGCATGGTGACTGAGTTTATGTGGACAAGATGAACTAAGGTTTAGGTGATGACGGTGGTGGTCACGATGGAGGCACGCAGGTCACCGTGATCTTGAAACGGATTTCATGTACATAGATCTTGTACTTTTAGCATGGTGAGTGATTTTATGTGGATAAGATCAACTAGGATTTAGATGATGGTGGTGACGATGGTCAAGTCTTGAAAGTTCTTTCAAATATACAAATTTTGCATTGTTAGCATAACTCAGTGGTTAAGACCGACTAGGATTTAGATGATGGTGGTGACAATAATGTGATAGAGATATACCTTGAAAGTTCTTTCAAGTACATGAATCTTGCATTTTTAGCATGGTGTGACTCAGTTTAACTGATTAAGATCGACTAGGATTTAGATGATGCTGAGTGTTGATAATATGATGATGATATACATCTTGAAAGTGATTTCAAGTACATAAGAGAGCTCTTTTGACGAGCAACTATTCTTTAGTCACGATCAGTCATGACTGCGGTATTCTTTTAACCAAACATTAACTGGTTGGTCCAATCATAGTTTCAACGCTCTCAAATTACAAATGTTTTGAAAGATAGTGACCCTTCAGATGAAGTTGTCTTCACACAGGTCTTCACACGGTTTACAATTGTGTAACTGAGATGAGTTAAGATCAACAAGGATTTGGATGATGATGGTGATGTCACAAGTATGTGATGGAGATAGATCTTGAAAATATTTCAAGTACATATAACAATTTGAAAAAAGCGCCACTAAATATATATTGTTTATAGTTTCGAATGCTTCCAAATTCGAACGTATACAAATTGCATCGCAGCGAAGTCGGAAGCCTAGAAATTGCATCGAGTTCGAATTTACTCCAATAGCAGCGTCAAATTTGAATGCATATGAAATGCAACGTCTCATATTCGAATGCATAGGAATTGCAGCGCATTGAATTTGAATACAGAGAAATTACAACGCATGGGACTTGATCGCATATAAATTGCAGCTCTTCAAATTCGAATGCATGCAAATTGCAACGCGTGCAATTCGAGTGCAAAGAAGTTGCAGCGCGTGCAGTTCGAATGCAAAGAAATTGCAACGCGCTCAATTTGTTAGGATATGAAATGCAAAGTCTGGAATTTGAGTGCACGGGAATTATAACTCGTTGCTTTTTGTCGTATAAACGCTGGAATGTGGTGAACAGAGTTGCACAGAAATTGCAACACGTTGAACTTCTAGTGCATAAAAATTGCATCCGTTGAATTCGATTGCGTGGAAATTGAAACGCGTCCAATTCGAACGAATAAGAATTCCGACACGTCGAATTCGAATCTATCTGAATGTAGTGTGTCGAATTCGAATGGACCTAAATTGAAATACTTCTTTTCGGATGCATCCGAATTTGCAATGTCTACATTTTGAATATTACAAACTGCAAGATCAGAATTTCAAATGCATCAAATTGCAATGTCTAAACTTGCAACATCTGCATTTCGAATGCATCGAACTTGCAACGTCCCAAATTCGAATGCACCCAATTTGCAACCACTTACATCTTGAATCTTTAACCAGGTTTCTTCTTCCTTTTATTTTTGAAACCGAGATTGAGAATTAGAATATCTTAACCAAGAAATCGATCGTTTAAGTGGATACTGATAGTTGTTTGACAGTGACTGATTGATTGATTGATTATCGTTAGCGATAACCGATGCTCCATTTTTCAAGAATCAATTTCGACACTGCAGAGTAGTTGATGCAAGTTTAATACGTAACATATATTATTGGTTGAAATGCTTTATTTCTATTGGGAATTCATTTAACTTTCTCGCTGCGAATGACGTATATACTCGCGTTCAATGTATTTCTAAATTCTAAAGCCGCGTCCAAATATCATCAGATCTAACAAACATACGTCATCTCAGTACAAGTAACGTACTGAGTCAGAATTTACGTAACACAACGAAGGACACAATAGAACGAGAGTATAGATCTCGAAATTCCATCGAGCGTGTATCAGACACGTCTCGAACGTATCATAATCATATCATTCTGTTCTGGAAACGTTCAACGTCAAAATGAACGAGTCGAACGAGATCCGCTGCTGCATTCGATTGCCGCATTCCTACGCTCGGCTAACAGGCATTTTGAAATCCACAATTAAATACCAGCCTCGGTATTATCCTCGTAAATTCTCGGCAAACTCTTCTGATCGACGCTAACGAACGCGTTCGTTACGGAGAAAGGATTAAGGGGCTCCATTTCCCAACCATCCCAAATACAATCGCTGATCGAACAAATCTTAAATTTTATCATTCGCATACTTGGTACATTGCGAATCGAGCTACAAATTTTCAACTTCACTACACGAATTTCAAATTAATTAAAACTCGATGAAATACCTTCAAACATACCTTCAAGATTTCTCTAATTATTGTTTAACGTTTCGGATTAATTATCGTCGAGCGTGAAACGAACGTTTAACCGGGTCAGTTTACGGTGATTTTTGGCGAGGAGTGTTTCGCCGTCTCGTTAGAAGACAATTCGCGAACGCTCGCGGCTTACGGTTCGCGTTTAAACGCTAATAGCCAGCTGCAGAGCCGCGAGTGCTTGTAAAACGCATAAAAGTGAAATTGTTAGGGGGCAGATAGGCGGGCTCTTTTCGTTCAGGGTGCTCTCGTCTTTTAAGTTAGCTCGTGCAATCAAAGTTTACGAGCATCCGTCCACTTGCCAAACACGGGACACAGGTCGGGACCGTTATTGTCCTTGCCGCGTTTTCCAACCGGAAATTTTCCTTCCAAACGACGTAATCCGCGAAAATTCCGCAGCGAGACCGCAGCTTCTAAAGTTTCCGCGCCGTTTCCCTCGCGATTCTCCTCCGAAAAAGGAGAACAATGCTACATAGTTAAATTCCTGCCTCTTTTCTCTAGCTACATTTTCAACAAATTTTCCGAATTTCGTGTAAAAGTATTTGGAAATGAAACAATTTTAACGTGGACGCAGACAAAAGTGCAATTGCGGAGCAAATAATTATCTTGTATAAAAATGTTTGGGAAAGAAACGTAATTTTAATGCGGACGTAGAAGCTGTGTAATTGGGCAAATGTTTGCAACATTACTGCTGTGTAACAGTTGCTTTAAATCATGTATTTTATTCCCAAATCATTTCTATAAAATTTTCTAAAAATTTTCTTCTATAAAACAGTGTGTGTTTTTGCATTCCATAAACTCGTCTCAAAGTTGTAGCTTCTTATAATCAACATCTGGATGGATTTCTTTAAACGAACTTTTCAATTTATCAATTATAATAAATGATTTCATATATCGTACTTATTGAACGATTCGGGCAAACCCCAACAATTTACTATCGAAAGAGTCACAAACGTGATCGTTTATCAATATATATTTGTTTGCACTTCATTTGTGCTTTTGACTGTGAAGTTGTACCTTTGATTAAATTTGTTTAATAAAGAATGAACAAGTAAATTCGTTCACCCGTCTAATTAGCGGGTGCGAGAAAATGAGGAAAAATGAGTGCATTGGAGAAATATCGACAGGTAATTAAATTTATGTAGTGGTAGCATCGATATCGTGGCGAGTAATATTATCGAGGCGCATGTAAATTGAAACACGATATCAGTTAACGATATGACTGCAATGCATATGCAATTCTCATTACGGCTACATTAAGCTTGATTCAATTATACGATACACCGATTGCGTAACAAATCAACGCACGAAAATCAAAGACGTAATGATTCCGTGCTAAAGACCGTGAATCACCCGAGATTTGCATAACAGCGAACCGAGTAGGTACTTCTGCAACCCGTTCGATTCATTTTGATACGTCGAGTCGCGTATTAATACGTTTTGGCAGGTGAACGTATCGACCGTAATCCCCTTTCCAATAATTATCTTGTCTTCGACGCAAAAATTATTCTTGGATATCGTTCTGCGGTAGTTACGAGTAAATCACGTAGTACTACGTTCTTCTAATATTACGTATTCTATACTTTATATCACTGTATTTGTTATCACGTAGCAGGTTTTCATATTTTTTGAGTCTTTAGTCAGATATTAGTATGTCACGTAGTACTACGTTCTTGCAATATAACGCATTTTGTCTTATTATATTTATCAAATCCACGAAACAAACTCTTGACAAATTTTTATGTTGCAGTTTTTAATGGACAGACAATAGATCACGTAGTACTACGTTCTTGCAATATTACGTATTCTGTCGTATTATACTTGCTATCAAATTTACAGACGAGACAAAGAATGTTACGGCAAATTTTTATGTTCTCATAATTTTTAATGGACTAGCAATAGATTACGTAGTACTACGTTCGTCTAAGAAAACATATTCAGAGTTTTATATTCCATTTGTTATTAATTGTACAGCAGAGAAAAGGAGCATGTTCACAAGATTTTATATTTTCATAATTTTTAATCGACTAACAAATCACGTAGTACTACGTTCTTACAAGATAACATATTCAAAATTGTATATTCCATTTGTTATCAATTGTACAGCAGAACTAAAGAATGTATTCGCAAGTTTTTATATTTTCATAGTTTTTAATCGACTAAGAAATCACGTAGTACTACGTTCTTACAAAATAACATATTGAAAACTCTATATTCCACTGGTTATAAATTGTACTACGAAAGAAAAGAATATATTCGCAAGTTTTTATGTTTTCATACTTTTCACTCGACTACGAATGAATCACGTAGTAGTACGTTCTTCCCGAGTAAACGTGTCAATCATAACGCGCGACAATTCAAAGCCGTAAAGCAATCCATTTTCCAGCAATTAAACGGTTGAATACGAAATCACGCGGCGCACGAATCGACTTCACCTCTCGATATCAACCAACAGCATAATCGCCTTGAGTTTTCCCGATCTCGCAAGTCGTTCACGATCGATTAAAATATCTCGCAACGGTGCACGAGATAGTCTCGTGCCGTGGAAAGGGGACGGCGATTTCGCAGTCGGGTGTCGCGCGAAATTCGCGGCTTATTAGAGGTTAAACTCGTTACGAAACGCCACTCAATGTTTCTCACGTTTACCTCGGTGCAACGAACAATTACGTAACCTGCCAAGCGAACCAGCAAAACCTACGAAACCTTGTATCTTTTATATCCAATCGTATAACACGATATTTTCCTTTTGAACTCGTACGTCGGTATTTGCATAAAAGATCAGTCCATAAATTAGAACCTTTAATTACACATTTAATTAACTATTGATTTAAACGTTTGTAAAATGTTATAATAAGAAGTTTTATTGGATTCGAAAGACGAGAAAGATAATCATTGTCAGACTGTTTATTTATAGTAGTGATTTGACTAAAGTTATTAGGATCTGTAAGTACATGTTACTTAATGCTCTTTCAACTCTTACAAGCACTGTACACATTGTGTACATAGAGTTCTGAATTTAAACAGATATAATAAAGGTTATTTCCGTGATACATTGAACAAGTCAAATAGCAATTAATCTAAAATGTGAAATTTATAGGAATAAATAAATAAGTGCTCGTCGGGCATGAGGACAAGCTCGTGCAAGAGTAGCACGGAATTCTGGGATGGTTTCGATGATGGATCCAAGGAATAAAGCAATACCTTGACACGAGTGAGAGGATTTCAATTTGCGGGATATATCAAGCGGAAACACGATCTCGTGCACGGCGAACAACAAACTTGGTCGGCTGCCGACAAGTGTGTCTACCGGCTCGCGTGAGAACCCGGGTCCAAAAACGACCCACGGCCCTCCTCTAATAATATGCCAGCACACCGTGTAACATTACCGGCAAACACGGTAATTTACCGAAAGCAGCCTTACCGGATGACCGCAACAATTTGGTTACCGGGCAAAAAGCTTGCCGAAACCGTCTTCGAACGGCTGCACCGTCAATCGTCCTGCTGCCTCATGCTTCTTTCAGCGTCCGTCTTCGACAGCACCGCTCATTCTTCGGCCACGCCACTCCTTTCCATTATTATTATTATTATTTAAACCGTTTCGTCGATCGTCGAAACCGTTGTTGGTGCGTGAAAGTGTTCTTGGATAAGACACCACCGTTTAAAGAGCTATTTATACTCGACTGTACGGTTAACGTAACGTTACTCTGTTCCTATACGTTTTTTTCGAAAAAAGACGAATAAATGAATAATAAATTCACGGCAGGATATGGTCTGTGATCCGACGTGAATGAAGGTAGAAATGAGGTTGGTACGGTGTTGCGTGCACGGTACGTTGACGACCCATTGACGGTTCGCTGATGAAGGATGACGGTACAAGGCGTTCATAAGTCGACACTTATTATACTGGATTCCTTCGTTTCCATTCCTAAATCCTAGATATCTCACTCCTAGAATCCTCACATCGTCAGATCTCTACGTTCATAGATGTCTGCACACCTAAATTTTTATGTTCCCACATCCCTATGCCTCCACATCTCTACATTTGTAGATACCTATACGCCTAGATTCCTATGCTCCCACATTCTTACATTTGTAGATCTCTATGCCTCCACATGTCTACATTTCTAGATACCTATACTCCTAGATGCCTATATTCCCAAATTCCTACATTCTCAGATCCCTACATTCCTAGAGCTCCACACCACTAGATCCCTATGCCTCTAGATCTCAAAATCTTCTCAGATTATACGATTCTCATATTCCTAAATCCCCACGTCCCAAGATCCCTACGTGCCGAGATTTCTACATCCCTAAATCTCAACGTTCCAAGATCCTTACGTTCCGAGATTTCAACATCGCCAGACCCATACATCCGCCAATTACTACGCCCCTAAATCCCTACATCCCTAGATCCTACGCTTTCAAATTACACCTCCAGACTCCTACTGTTCTAAATCCCTACACCCATGACCTCTGATGGTAATTTATGAATTCAATTTCTACAGAATAACTCCTGGAGGCGAAAAGTGACATTATCAGACAGACCTATGTTCTAATACATCCGTTGCATTGGTACCATGATTGCGTACATTACATCAGAATATTCGGGCAAACGTGGGTACCCGCAGCAGATGGATCAAACTGCTCAGTCAGTATCTCTAAACACAGTTCCCAAACACTGACCTACGTGTTTCCTGTGGGATCCCTCATAGGAGAACAAACGAGACTAGAGGTGGGTTAGATCACGTCCGAGGGCCATAGTCGGACAACACGGTGACTATAGAACGTCGGGACGCTATCCGGTCGATACAAGCAACCAGACTAGGAAGTAAACCCGGCCATCAACCTCTGCCTACCACCCATCACCCTTCTCCGGCGACCTCGCCGGGAGAACTCCCCTTGAATCTGTCGAATTCGCCGGGTGCAACGACCCCGTACCCGACGGAGAAATTTGGATCCGCCGGCTCTCGTGTGCCTTCGCGTTTAGCTAATTACCGGCGACAGCCTCGAGTTATGTTTCCTTGGATTCCTACAAGATCTTGATCCACTGTTTGTCGCGAGGGTGGGTGCTGTAATGCTTGCCAGTTAATCCGTTCACACGTTCCACGCTGATTGCCGAACCTACGAATCTAATTATCCCTAACGAATGGGTAGTTTTAACCCCTTTGCCTTCTTCGAATAATTCCTCTACGTTCATTTTCAAACTCGGCAATAATATTTACTCGTAATAGCTACTAATATATTATATTATCGTACTGCATTGTACTTGTGGAATTTACTTTTTGTAACTATAGAAATTGAATTAATTCGCAAAGGAATGTAGATAAAGGTTGAGAAGCTGACTTATGCAAAGTATCGTTTTCGTAAAAGGCTTCTATATTATCGACAGGTCGAGGAATATTTTTAGATATATAAAAAGAAGAAACGATTTTGTTGTATTTACAAGGCTAAACAGGGCATCGGGTGCATTAGACGGGATCGGCGAGTTACTGACCTTAAAGAATGCATCGTGGCTTTTATTTATGCATAACCGAGTTCGCGCACGAGGTAAATTTTAATGCGATACGACAGTGTGGCCAGCGATTCCGAAGAAAGGATCTGTGCCAAGGTAATCGAAATGGAATGCCACCCGACTGATCCTTTTTTTTTCGTTTTTCTTCCTGACTATTTTTCTCCTACTCTGCTCGTTTCGATCTCGAACAGCGCCGGCACCAGAAACGAACCATTTTCGGTGTTATACAACAGTGACGGACAAGTTGCGTGCACGAGGGGCACTCGTGGTTCGTCAATTTCTCATTTTGAAAATTTTTCGATTGATAGATTGATGGATTGATAGATTTATAGGTTGATAGATTGATAGATTGATAGATTGATAGATTGATAGATTGATAGATTGATAGATTGATAGATTGATAGATTGATAGATTGATAGATTGATAGATTGATAGATTGATAGATTGATAGATTGATAGATTGATAGATTGATAGATTGATAGATTGATAGATTGATAGATTGATAGATTGATAGATTGATAGATTGACAGATTGATACACTGGTACATTGATACATTGATACATTGACACATTGTTGCATTGATACATTGATACATTAAAATATTGGATCATTGATACATTGATACATTGATACATTAAAACATTGGATCATTGATACATTGATACATTGATACATTAAAACATTGGATCATTGATACATTGATACATTGATACATTAAAACATTGGATCATTGATACATTGATACATTGATACATTAAAAAATTGGATCATTGATACATTGATACATTGATACATTGATACATTGATAAGTTTTCAATGATCAATACTAAAAATTGTCAAATCATTAAATTTTCAAGTTCAGTACAGTTAGCAAGTTACCAGGTCACTAAAGTACCGAGTTACAAAATTACCAACTTATTAAATTACGAAATTAAATATAAAAATCCTGAGAAATGTCAAGATAGCTAAACTGTGAATTCGTAACATTGAAAATGTCTAAATGTGGAAATAGAAAATGTGAGGAATGAGAGTAATATTTCCTAGCTGTCTAATTAGGATAATCGATTTAGCATCGATTTAAGTTTCAGCGCGACATGTCAGTCGGCATAGTAATCGTGACGCGTGTTTGCACCTTGAATCTGACTGTTTAATGAGACAAGCCATTCCGTTATGGAAATGTTGGATTATTGATTTGTCGGGGCGTTGGCGTGCTTTTTTCTTCATTTAATTGCACACTCGAGGAGTAATACCTACACGGAGACGCTTAGAAACTTCACCTTGGATATGGTTCGCGATGATCCAAAGGCAGAAGGTGATCTCACTCGTTTCCAACTTTCTCGAAACGTGATATACCAACATTCCCGGTAAATATACCGCTCGAAACAAACATGTGAATATGTATCTTTCTAGCAGGTCATTCTGTTGCACTCGTATCTTCTCGATTCTATGCAATTCAATATATTTTGTATAGAATTCCCGAAATAATTGGAGCGAAGATAAAAATTGTAGATGAAACGTATCTTAGCTAGAGAAGCAAACAGAAGGTTGCATAAGAGTAATTAGAAACGCGACCCAAATCGAGTGCAGCCATTCAGTTTAGTCCGCCCTTCTTCGAAAGAGCCGTTCATTGATAAAGTTCATCGATTTAAAATCGTGCGATTTGCATCGAGTAAACGTCTCGTATTTCACACCTGCACAAACAACGCTCGTATCTAATCGTCGGGTGTTGCAATTGACCGTAGACAACGTCGATGCGTCGGTGAAATTTTGATAAGCAAGCAATTACGAGATGGTTCGCGGTGACGTATGGTTATTCAAAGATGCAAATGTGCAATTTCTGCGGCCGGCTGTTTGCTGGTTAACAGATACGCGCACGAACGCACGCACGCACTCGAGCGCGATTGCGTCCCACTTTTCTTCGCGGTCGGAATTTTATTCGCGGCCTTTCGAGCGCCGTAGGCTACGGCTGCGAGAGACGGTATGTCGCGTCCCCTTGATACGGTAAATCGATTCAACTTTTCTCGTACGCCGACGCTGTTTTTACGCCTGAAACGGTGATATACTTGGATCTCAGAAATAGGACATTTCACGAACGCGCATATACCGCGATTATATCCAGACTGATTCTCCGGTTCCCATTTATCATGTTTAAGAAGCACCAAATTCTTGAATTCTCATACTACAAATTCAGAAATTCAGAAATCTATGTAACTACAAATTCACTGTATCCCCAGATCTCTATATCCATAAATCCTCCACAAATCTCTTTATATCTAACGTTACATATATGTACATCTACAAATTCATATACACCAAACCTCTGTATCTCCAAGCTATAGATTGCAGAAATCCCTAGAACCAAGAAGTCTTCAGATTCAAGCAATCAATACATCCGACAAATCTCCAGACTCAAGAAATCCCTAGATTCAAGAATTCCCTAGATAATAAAAATCCCTAGATTCGAGAATTCCCTAGAACCGAGAATTCCGTAGATTATAGAAATCCTTAGTTCCGAAAATTCCCTAGATTCGAAAAATCCCTAGATCGACCGAATCTACATGCGTGATTTGGCTAGTCCGAATTTCCTAGATCAAGAATTCCCTAATTCCTAGGATCCCTATGCAAAATATCCCTAGATCTAGAAATCCCTAGACCTCAAAATTCCTGTATCTCGATGTCGTCATGTTCTCGAATCCCTTTATTCCCAAATACCTATATCCCAAAATCCCTATATTCCAAAATTGCAAAAGGAAAAATCCCTATGTTCCAAAATTTTCAGGTTCCCATATTCGCTTAACATCGCAGTAGTTAACAAATGCACTTAACAGAAACGTAGATGCAATGTATGTCGAAAATGGTACTTGGGTGGACGTTTCATTCACATAAGAAAATGCTTTACGCGGAATGGAGTTCGTCATTGTTCTCTCAAATGATCATCAACCGTGAAAGAGGCTGTCTTCCGAGAAACTGCACATCCAAGGAGTGCATCTTCACGCCTACGTAACTCAGCGTTACAACATGGCTCTGTCGTGTTAATTTATGGCGTAGATAGTGTACTCACGACAACCTAACTGTGCTACAGTGTCGACTGAATTAGCAACATTGCACAACAGTTCGAGTAACCGGCAAGATTTTTCTTCAAATTCTAACGGCTGTGAGAAATATCCTGATTTATAACTGAAATTCTTCTGGAGGATGTAAATAGTTGTTCGCCGCGAGAATTTTCTTGTAAATTCATCTATTGACACGTCTGTACAGTGACTTCGCACAGAGATTAGAAAATAATAGTCTTATCTCGCGCAAACAGCGTGCCGTTTACCTTTTGGAACACTATCGAGTACCCTGTGGAAAATATTTAGAGCATCTCTGAAAAGTTCAAATACATTATCATCGATAATAGTAGGAAGGGTCTTTCTGTTGGATCATCTTTCCTTATAACATAGATTCTAAACTTTTTCTGTCGTATTTATCATAAATTGCATCTATCGTATCTAGTGTCTCATACAAGTTACATTAGCGGTTCAATTAAGACTCTTAACCCTCTTACGGTGACCACATACGCATGTAAATTGACTTTTGTTCGCAATTTCCTCGTACGAATTAATTTTTCCTCAGTATAAATTCTACGATTCTCTGAACTTTGAAAATTACTAATAGTTCTGACGTTTATAATCTGAAAGTTTTGTTTCTAATTTAAAGATTCATGTATGGGGTTGATATTTATTTGAAGGTAAAGGTGATAGAAAAATTGCAAGAGTTTCGTCTGTGATTCGGGGGTAGCGTGAATTTTCCGTCGATATTAATTTCGTCGATCCTAATTATCCCGGATGCACCCTGTTTCACTTATTGGCTGCATTCGTCAACGGCAACGTTACACGGAACAGAGCGCATCAGTCATCCACGACCTCGACAGCTGTTTCGTGTAATTCTGCCTCGAATCCTCGCGAGATCAACGTAATTGGGAGCGACTTCCGCGTTAGCCAGACATGGTTTATGTGTCCAAGTTATTCAACTTTTAGCACACGCCAACTTTTATGGGGTTGAAACTTCTGGCCGCTTCAAACTTGCCGGATCACTTTATATCGACCACTTAGCGTCCAGCTACGTCATCACGTTCATGTACCATAACAAATATCTACGTTCGTAACATCACTTTTCGATTTCTGATGAGTATATTTTAACCCTATGAACTTGAAAGACTCATCATTTGCTTTGATACAGCAATTTGAATGAAATATTTTCTAATTAAATCTTTAGTGTTACACATGTGATGCATACATCAAGGTTCATACATGGAGATGACAATAATTAATTAGGAAATTTTGATCAACTGACAGCAAAAATATTTTTCGGTACAAAGAATTAATCTAACCTGTGCAATTATTTAAATTTTTGTGAAATTTCAAATATAACATGGGACTATTCATATGGAACATGTTGATATATGAATTGTGCATAATATTATTCATAATTGTACCTTTAATTTTGCTCCGGGCAAATTTTTCTTGGCAAGTAGGTTCAACGGACCTAACTCTCAACCTAACCTAACTCTTGCTATCAAGATAGAAAAACGATGAACAGTAACATTGGTTACATTTGTATGCCAGCATACTCGCCAGTCTGCAAAAGTCTTATCTCGCGAATAGCTTCAATATTTGCCACGAAGGAAAGTCGAGCCGGCGAATAAACCGTTCATTGTGTTCCCGATAAAAATACGTCACGGTTCGCGTATTCTGCCATCATCGCGAAAAAATCGTCTCCGAGAATTCTCTAAGAGATTATACTCCTCTGCATGCTAAGAGTAATTGTGTGCATGGTTCCGAAGGAACTATGCAAAAATTGATATACAGATATCGATTGAAAGTGTAACGGTGAATATCTGTAAAGTCAAGAATGGTATCTTATGTATCCTTCGTCTGTGTATTCTCTACGACGATGATGAATCGATAAATTCTGTTACGTGGAGTACGTTGATAAATTGTGTTAGGAGAGGAAGTTTCTTTTCACTAGGTTATTCAATGAATTTAAAAGTTCTGTGCCTCGATGATCCATCGAACGTCAGTTTTATTTTATGCTGAACTTTGTGTAGAGTTCAGAGGTACCGAACTGAATAAGTATTGATTTGAATGAAGTACGGTTGAATGGGGTTTGTGCGAATTTGATCGAATTTTGTTGAATTGAATCGAGTAGGACTGTATCGTTTTGAGTGAATAGGGTAGAGTGTATTTGTATCGTGGTGTTCAATCAATCCGAATTCGGTCGCAGAGAAGTGCACAGCTAGTCTGCTACTCCTCAATTTTAGTACAACGAATTCACCCGAACTTCAACGCATCCAATTCAAGCGACCCGAATTCCAGCGCATAGAAATTCAATCAACTCGAATTCCAATGCATAAGAATTCAAACAACCCGAATTCCAACGCGTAGAAATTCAAACAACCCGAATTCCAACACGTCGAATTCAACCGACTCGAATTCCAACGCGAAGAAATTCAATCGACCCGAATTCCAACGTATAGAGATTCAACCGACCCGAATTACAAAATGTAGAATTCAACCAACCCGAATTCTAATGCGGAGAAATTCAATCGACCTGAATTCCAATGCTTTAAATTCAACTGGTCTGAAATCTAACGCGTGGGAATTCAACCAACCCGAATTCCAACGCGTGAAATTCTATCTTCGCAAAATTCAATCGTTACAAATTGTACCGTCCCGAATTCTACCTTCTCGAATTCAATCGTCCCAAAATTCAATCGTCCCGAATTCTACCGTCCCGAATTCCATCACTCCGAATTCTATCGTCCCGAATTCTACCGTCCCAAAATTCAATCGTCCCGAATTCTACTGTCCCGAATTCCATCGCCCCGAATTCTACCGTCCCAAAATTCAATCGTCCCGAATTCCATCGCCCCGAATTCTACCGTCCCAAAATTCAATCGTCCCGAATTCCATCGCCCCGAATTCTACCGTCCCGAATTCCATCATCCCGAATTCTATCGTCCCGAATTCTATCGTCCCAAAATTCAATCGTCCCGAATTCTACCATCCCAAAATTCCATCGTCCCGAATTCTATCGTCCCAAAATTCAATCGTCCCGAATTCTACCGTCTCGAATTCCATCGCCCCGAATTCTACCGTCCCGAATTCCATCACTCCGAATTCTAACGTCCCGAATTCTACCGTCCCAAAATTTAATCGTCGCGAATTCTACTGTCCCGAATTCCATCACCCCGAATTCTATCGTCCCAAAATTCAATCGTCCCGAATTCTACTGTCCCAAAATTCCATCGTCCCGAATTCCATCACTCCGAATTCTAACGTCCCGAATTCTACCGTCCCAAAATTTAATCGTCGCGAATTCTACTGTCCCGAATTCCATCACCCCGAATTCTATCGTCCCAAAATTCAATCGTCCCGAATTCTACTGTCCCAAAATTCCATCGTCCCGAATTCTATCGTCCCGAATTCTATCGTCCCGAATTCTATCGTCCCGAATTCTATCGTCCCAAATTCTATCGTCCCAAAATTCAATCGTCCCGAATTCTACCGTCCCGAATTAAATCAGTTGAAAATTCAAACTTTCCAAATTCACTCGCATGAAATTTAATCGCCTCAACTTCCAATCGGGTCGAATTCCACCGACCCGAATAGCATCGTACAGAATCGAACTAAACTAAAAATTCATGGATTTCGCTTTGCATCAAGAAACGTAGCGACCGTCGAACGTTTCCAGCCCCTGTTCGGAGGATCGCAACAATCTCGACATTTCCAGTCGCGCTCACAGTCGATCCAAAGTCTCGATCACAGCGGCAGTCGAGTGTCTCGATTCGACGTTCCATAGGAGGATCGTCCAATAGGCACCGTCTACACCGGTTACCAAGGAAGGAAGGTTACCGCGATGTGGATCCCCAGGAACCCTGAACGCGTTTTCAACGCGGGAATTGCACCGTGTGTCGCGTACGCCGCGTTCTATTTTCATGAAACGACGCTGCTCGAGATAATTACCGTAAACTCGAAAATTCTATCGAACGTTCGTGTTTAATATCGTAATGCACGAATTATGCCGATGGGGCGTCCCGTGTTTACTCGCGGGGCAAATAATTAATTACGATCGAAAATATATTGCGGCAATTACCACGCTCACTTATTATTCGTAATAACCGATTGTGTATCGCTTTCATTTTCACGGACGTTGTTGACGTCGCTTCAAGGTCATTACGGGTCGTTGCAACCGCAGAAATTTAATGACCTTGACTGTGACCTCGAATGTTAAGCTTATGTTCAGTCCATTGTGAAAGATGTACTTGAATCGTGAAGTTTGTACGATAAATCTTGTCCATCGTTATATATTATACGTATCAGTGTTATGATAGTGGATGTTATCATATTGTGACTCAAACGAAAGTTGCTATAACTTGTTCTATAAATGTCACGATTTATAAGGATTCGATGAAATGTTCGAAATTATAGATTCCAAAATTTCACTCTCTATCATTTACACTTCATATTTTCCGTTCCTATAATTGCACGGTGCGTCAAAGGTAAATATTCACAGCTAAGATAAATACGAAGGAAAATTAAAATGTTACGTCTATTTTATATTCATTAAACTCTGATTATGCAGACTATAAGACTATGGAAACTTCAAGTGTAACAAACATTCGAGCAAGATTTATCACACTCAACTACGAGTGCGTCACGAGTCATTTGCCAAACTACAGCAACCTATGATTTTCTCAACAGTTGCGTCAGAGCTATTTACTACAATGTTAAGCTAAATAAAGTTGAAATTTTAGCTGCACTGTATATTCACTGATCCTTGACTATACAAATTACAGTTGGACCTAAACATCAAATTAGAGCGTGCAAAAAATTCGAGCAAGATTTATCACACTTGAACTGCGAGTGCGTCACGGGTCTCGACAAAGTACGGCAAGTGGTTAATCAACGATTTTTTCAGCAGTTGCGTCAGAGCTAATTACTGCGGTGTTAAACTAAATAAAGAAAGCTGAAATTTTAGCTGCACTCAGCGATTCTTGACAACGCAATAATTGTCCCTAAATTCTGGATCAAAAGAGATAATAGTACAAAAGCAAGATTTGTTGCATTCGAACTTTGCGTCACGAGTCTCTTCATATCAAAGAGTTAACCAAAGATTTGTTTACCAGTTGCGTCAGAGCTAATTACTGCAATATTAAAGTAAATAAACAAAGCTGAAATTTTAGCTGTACCTTATATCCAGCGAGTACACACTTATATTCTTGACTACACAAACTATGATTGTACCTGCAGATCGTACAAGAGTAAAGTTGCATTTGAACTTAACGAGTCAGTAAAGTAATTAGAAGAAATACTGTAGAAAGGTTGTCAATTTTGAAGAATATCGTTTAGCAGTATGGCTCGAAGGTAGGCGCATCGCAAGGAGAAAAAGAGACAGGAGGAGAAAATGGAGGAGCAGGCTCGCACGTGAGACAGTGTCGATGTATGTGTTCGGTTGGAACAGGAGTGGTTGGCCACCCCTGGCCTGGATACCGCCGCGTGTTGTTCACCTCCGTGTGAAAGTACTCGCGGCACGCACACGCGAGAACACGCACGAGCGAAGTGCATCGATTCGCTCGCGCGTACAGCTTCTATCCAACGGGTGGGTTCATCTTTCTCTCTTCATCCTTCTGCGAGCGATCAAACCTTTCCTCCTGGCTCTCCTTGTTTCTGCTCTTTTTGTCTGTTTCCCCTACGCCCTCTACCCTCCTCTTCCTACACGCACCAAGAGAGAGCGTGTGCGTGCGTTATGTACAGGGTGACGCGAAAGCGTTGTGACTTTCGACGAGAGAGTTGACGATGGAAGTTTGGGGAATTTGGGACATTTTGTGTTAGTAGTTTGGAATTTGGGGATGTGGAGATTTGGATATGTGGAGGTATGGATATGTGGATATTTGGGGATGTGAAGATTTGGATATGTGGAGATTTCGATATGTGGAGATTTGGGGATGTGAAGATTTGGATATGTGGAGATTTGAATATGTGGAGATTTGGATATGTAGAGATTTGGACATGTGGAGATTTGAGGATGTGAAGATTTGGATATGTGGAGATTTCGATATGTGGAGATTTGGGGATGTGAAGATTTGGATATGTGGAGATTTTGATATGTAGAGATTTGGACATGTGGAGATTTGGGGATGTGAAGATTTGGATATGTGGAGATTTTGATATGTAGAGATTTGGACATGTGGAGATTTGGGGATGTGAAGATTTGGATATGTGGAGATTTCAATATGTGGAGATTTGGGGATGTGAAGATTTGGATATGCGGAAATTTGGATATGTAGAGATTTGGATATGTGGAGATTTGGGGATGTGAAGATTTGGATATGTGGAGATTTGAAGATGTGGAGATTTGTGGACTTAGAGATGTGGGATCTGAAGATTTACGAATGTATAAATTTGGATTCATGAAAATCGACACATGTAGGCATTGAAAAGTTAGATATTTGGGAGTGTGGAAATGTGAGAATTTACAAATTTAAAGATTTGAAGATTTGAGAATGTAGGGGTTTGGAATTTAAGTATCTAAGGGTTTAAGGAATTGGTATTTGAGAATTCAGAAAGTTGAAAATTTAAGAATTCTGAAGTCTGGAGTTTAAGAATTTGGGGATTGATGATTAAAAAATATGAAAATAAATTGCCAAAACGAAAGAACAACACCGTAACTTAAGAAGAATAGAGATCACTTAGGACTGGAACTGAATGATTGACGCATAGGTGTTTGTGTTTTCTCTTATTTTCTTTTACCTGGAAGTCACTTTTTCTTTCCACTCATGCTTTCACTGTTCTTCTACAGTCTACCCGTTTTACTTTCCTGCTCTGTTCTACTATTTCACTTATTCCACTTTTGTTTCTTATCCTCTGTGTACTCTCTCTTTCTTCGTGTACTTTCTTTCTGCTTCCTCCTCTATAACTTTTCTCTACCCTGTTCTATTCTGCTCTCCTTTCTATGCACTTTCGTTCTTTCGCTCGACTCTGTTCTCCGTTTAACTCTCCGCCTCGTTCTTTAATACGGTATCGTCTTCGGGTTCTATCGCGATACGAGATGCAAAATGACACGATGCAGAATGACAAGGTGCAACGACCTGTGGATGACGATTGAGTCACAGAGTGATAAGATGGCACAAACATATCCTATCGTCCAATTATTGACAACTTTAAAGTATCCTTTAACTCTAGATTTATTAGAAGTATGTTCAGACTAGGTAAATAACAGATTACGAGGTTTATTTTCCTTTTCTAGGTAACAACCTAGGTAACAACTTAGATAGCCACTATCAAGCAAATGGTTAAGTAAGAAGCCAGGACAATAGCCAGGTTAATAAGACAGTAGTCAGGACAGTAAGTAGACATGTAACCAAGGTGATAACTAGGACAATGTCAAGACAATAGTCCGACAAGTGACCAAGTAGTTACACAAGTAGTCAGAACTGTAGCCAGACAAGTAGCCAATACAGTAGCCTTGCAGTCAGACAAGTAGCCAAGGCAGCAAGCAAGTAGTCAGACAAGTGCCAAACAAATAGTGAAGGCAGTAAACAAGTAGTCAGACAAGTGGTCAAGCAAATACCCAAGATAGTAAAGTAATCAGCTAAGTGGTCAGCCACGTAGTCAAGACAGTAAACAAGTAGTCAGACAAGTGGTCAAATATCCAAGATAGTAAAGTAATCAGACAAGTGGTCAAATGTCCAAGATAGTAAAGTAATCAGACAAGTGGTCAAATATCCAAGATAGTAAAGTAAAGGCAAGCGATCAACCAAATAGTCAAGAGAGTAAACAAATAGTCGGACAATAGGTCAAACAAATACCCAAAATATCCAAGTAATAAAGTAGCCAGACAAGTGGCAAGGTATGCAGTTAGTTTCCATATCTGTCTAAACCATATCTGAAATCTGGTACCCTTATCTCGCTGACGGTGCTACCCTAACCATAAAGTTAGGGTAGTCGAACTACGAGCGAACGAAGGAGAACGTCACGAATGCATAATTTGGGATATAGGATGTCACGAACGGGTGACGACGCGGAAGATCGTTGTCCTTCCAGGCGTTCGGCCGTAATATCATAAGGACTAGGAAGAACCGCCCTGATATATTGCAGACACCTCCACCCGGTTCGCGGAGGCCATAGAGGAGGAAGGCGGATGACGGCGGTAGCAGTTATAAAGATTTGTAGGGACAGGTTCCCGACTACCTACGAGCAGCTGTTGCATCCTAGCTACGAGGAGATCGCAGTAGATCTTCCGAGAGTCGCGTCCTCTTCCTCGTGGTCGCCTCTGTTCGTCCGATGGCTCCTCCTCGTCGCTTGTTCACCGGTATACCTACACCTACAACGTCGCTGCGACTGCCTTCGCTACCCACCAACCTACCTACGTGATCCTGCCCGGCTAACACACTGCCACACTAACAACCGCCATTCTGCCTCGTAACGGTACATCAGTCCGCTCCTATGCACGGTCCTTTCGTGTCGTATCGTGTCGCCCCGTGTCGTTGCACGAACAACGGCCACGAAAATCTGCACCCACGGATCTCCTCGGTTCCAACTCCTCGATATTTACGTTCCAACCGAGGGGATATGTTGTGGACGTTTTAGAAATATCTTAGGAATTGATAAGATTCTTGGATGATGTGCTGGAGAGGTTCGTTTGGGTAGACGGTAGTTCAAGATTCAACCCTAAAGTCACATGGACTTTACGATTTATGACGATTCGTCTACGAATTCATGCTGAATCATGGATGACGTTAATCTCTTAGGAGTTTAGTTACGTCCAGATGGAATTAGAATCATGTGGGCACAGATGTTACTTCTGTAGAGATTCTGTTAGGTAGAGTCTACTGGCTAGATTCCTCTAAGTAGATTTTTAACTCTAGAATAGTTATGTGGATGTTTCATCTGCGATTTATGACGATTTACGAATAATGACAATTCACGCTGATGGATCACGGATGATAGCAATGTCTTAGGACTTCATAAGTTCTGATGAAATTAGAATAATGATGTGGGCACTGAAGATGTTATTTCTGAAGAGATTTAGTGTCTACTCGATAGATTCTCAAAGTAGATTTTTAACTCCAGAATATTCGCGTGGATGTCAGTCGTCTTTGTTTATGATTTCTATTTTGCTAACTGGATAGTTGCTCCCAATGGCCTAAGGAAAATGGCGACAAAGAGGACCCTAACAGTTTTGCTTAGCAAATAGATTTATCTAGGGAATGCGATATACAAGAGTGGTTTTGATTGGCAAATTTTCAAATATACAAACCATCAACCGATCTTTAAACTATCAAATACAGTAATGTCTAAATAAACCATAAATTATAGCTTCAGTTGAAACACTAAGAAATATCGGAAATTTTACTACTGTAGAATTGTTGATTTAGAATTTTGAGGATTCGATACAAAAATTTCTCGATGATATGACACTTAATTCGCTCCAGATTATGAAATTAGGAAAGCAGAGCAAATATTCGTCGAGCGTGCAACGGGCTCGAGAACTCGAATCCGCTTCGAAACGCGGAAGTATCGCGACGATTGCGCAATTATCCCCGAATATCCGACACCATTCGCGCGTAATTTAACGAATCAAAGAGACAGAGAGAGGAGTAACGGTTGCGCTCGAATTGCAAATGCTGATTTTTGACATTCCTGTGCGCTGGACACGTATGACCTACTTTTTGACCCGCTACGCCGTCGATATATCCGAGTTTCTTGCCTCCTCTTCGAAGAAACGAGATATTTATCACCGCGTACCATTATTTATTACCGTCTTTACAAACAGCAATACATTAAAATAATATCATAGAGTAATTACATTACTAGTATATTTGAATTTTTCGTTGATGCATTCTGAACGTTAAGAACGTTATTTTATTTGCTTACTTTCAGTTGAAAAATTAAGGTGTTATAAAAATTGAAATCTTTTGCTTGCTCTTTGAACTTTAATTATACATTACATTCTATGGGTGTAATTTTGTAATGTTGATTACATTTTGTAGTTGTAATTTCGTAATACTACACTAATGTAATATTTGGAAATTTGAATTGTAAGATTTAAATACCCAACTTCGAATCGATGTAATAGAATATTAGAGTAGTGGTATAATTATACGAACAAGTGGAACTGTAAAATAATGGAATAATGACACGGTGAACTAAAAAATAGTAAAATAGCAAAAAATGTAAAAGTGATAAATGGTGGTATTAAAACGCGGACACAATTGTCCCTAATTATAGACCTTAATTTCTACCCTCGAGATAATAAGACGAAACAATTAATAAGCGTATTTTGAATTTTCAATGTGATATGACGAAACGCGACACCGAGAGCCCACACGACGGAACTCAATCGAGTGTAAAATTGTTATTACTTGATAAATTACGGTCGAGATAAGACGATATTTTTTTTCTAGATTTTTGCACGACGGACAACAACCGGCTTCGATAAACTTCAACATAGTGTTTAACATCGTTCCAACCTGATACGTCCGAACTGAAACCACTTTCACCCTTCGAAAGTTCTCCGTCGAATGGATCCAAATCGATTATCAATGTTCGAGCAACGCGTTTTATTCGCCTTTTCAATTGTTCTCGAACGACAAGAGGAAAAGAAGTCACGCAACACCACGGGTCAAAAGCCTGACCCGAAGACGATAAATAAATATTAAGCCTCGGTCTAATCGCTCTGATCGTGGTTATCCTTGATAGCGATGGCATTCGAACTGTCTCGAGACATTTACTGTCATAACTAAACAAGTCTTTTTTTACAAACATTTTGTTTTCTCGGCTTCGGACACCGTCTCGTAAATAACGATCGATTACTTTGGCTAAAGGGACTTTAGACACCACTTTTTAATTCGACAATTTTTTCAAGAATTCTCTAGTTTAAGAATCTTCAACCCTTGAGGCAGGGCTGAATTTAAAAATTTTTTAATTTAACGTTTGCAAGTTTAAGAATTTTCAGGTGTTCATACCTTTGAATTCAGAAATTTAAGAATTTCTTTTCGATTAAAAGTTTGCACATTTTGAAATTTTCACGTATTCAAACTTTCAAACAAAACTTTTTCAAATTGAAAAAATTTAACAAATTTTTGAAAATTGAAAATGTGCAAATTCATGAAGAAACGAAGGTAGAAATGAAAGTTTCCACATGTGGAGATATTGAAAAAGTTTTCAAAGAGTGACGGATGAAAAGAACGCTGAGAATGGAGTCGGAGTTTGAAAAGCTACACGAAAGTATTTAGAATTGCCATCGCTGTCGATGCTTCCTCGATAGCTGCGACAGATTCGAATGAAAATAAACGAGTGGTGCAACAGGGAAGAACAGACTGACACCGTGACTGGCATTGTCCCATTGCTACCGGCCGTTTCTGCCTGGACGACGTTAAAAGACAATTAATCTGAATAACTCAGCCTAGACCCGGCTGTGTCCCACATTTCGTGATAGCCGTATGCACGCTTCAAAATCAAGCCGGATGGAATTAGCGAAGAAACGGATCAAACTCGCTGAAAATTAATAACATCCACTGCATTCTAATTACGCCATAATTCAAACTTTATATTATCTAACAAAACTGTATAAAAATATTCATACTATAAATACTCCAAAAAGAGACACAAAATTTCATAATATAACATTTTTTATAGTAACACTTGATGTTTATAGTAGACTGTAAATGTATAACAATTTATAGCTTTAATTAAACCTTTAAATAATTAGACAAACTATCTTAACAAAACACAAATTAAGTTTTCTATATGAAGTAATTAAAACATGAATGAAAAAAAATACGATACGACATGAGGTATATGAATACTCTAAACAGCAAAACTGCCCGAGTTAGAGGGAGAAAGAGAATCCCGGAATTTCTGAATTAGTATCGAAACTGTAAAGATTGCCATCGTTTTTCCACCGTTGACCTATCTCGGCCAGTGTCTCAGACCGTGTTATCTAACAGTTGCGATAGAACAGTCAGGACAATGTACGATTGATGCAATAAACTCATTGTGTCCTCGTAATGTCTGGTCGCGACGATCGTTCGCTGGAAAGAGAAACGTGTGCATAATGAATGCGCGTACGAACTCGAATCGCGGATAAAGAAATAGAAAAGCGTGGAATTAAGATTCATTCGTTTTATAACAAAGTTGATTGAAATTGCAAAGATAGCCAGATAAGAGATTGAAAGTCAACTATGTCGAACGAATGCGACGCAGGTAATTATGGATGGAGATTTAATTAGAAAATAACGACGGGTGTTTACGCGTGTCTCGAAGTCATCGAGAGATTTCGCAACGCGATATTAAAACCAATCCCAGTGTCGCCATTAACACTTATCTCATCGAATCGACTTGAAACAATGGCGAAATGGAAAATCAACCTCAACCATCATTCAACCGGCTATGCTACGCGATGTATTTCTATCGATGACTGCATCCAGTCGATTGTGCCCGAAACGAGAGGGAGAGAGATACACTTCCGTGCAGAATCCATCTTCATTGATGTGTTCGTCGGTGAACATTGTTCTGGTCTTCTGTTGACTTTGCTTTATAGTCCGGTCGAACGATATAGCGGGCTCGTAAATTACGCGAGCACTGTCGTTATTCCGCATTTTATACCTTTTTATTTTAGGTTGGTCGAGATTTTTCAAGGGGTAGAATTTCAGGTCTTTGCGAATTTCGGATTATAAATTTTTGCGATTTTTAGGCTGTCAGAAATTTTGTCATTTTTATACCTTCACAAATTTTATCATTTTTAGACTTTGAGAAATTTTGTCATTTTTAGACTTTCAAAAATTTTGTCATTTTTAGATTTTGAGAAATTTTGCAATTTTTACACCTTGACAAATTTTATCATTTCTAGACTTTGAGAAATTTTGTCATTTTTAGACTCAGAAATTTTGTCATTTTTAGATTTTGAGAAATTTTGCAATTTTTTGACACCTTGACAAATTTTATCATTTTTAGACTTTGAGAAATTTTGTCATTTTTGGACTGAGAAATTTTAGAATTGATGAACTTTGAGGATTTAATTTACGGTCTGAACCTTCAGAATATAAAAATTTCTTAATTTTTTAATCTTAAAACTTTGAACATTGAAATTTTTCCGTTCCTGAACTATCAGATTTACAGCCACACTATATCTCCGGCACTGACTACATTGATTTCGTGCTTTATTCTAATACAACATAGAATGATACAATAAGGGTGTAGAATGAAACTAATGTCAGTGTTTAGTATCATTACAGAGTAGAAACGTGTGGCATCAAATGCTATAATTAATGCGAGGAATAATGTCGGTATTTTTACTCCGTTATTACAGAGTAGAAGCGTAGAACAAGTAATGTGTAATTAATCAAATCGAAACGGTAATAAAGACAACATTCTCCTTGAAGAAACTTTCAGAAAATTCTCTCCGATCCAAAGTACGTTCTTTTCACCTCGACTAAATAATTGCTCGACAAATATTCCTTGTATTTTCACAGTTATTTGAGCTCGTACTAAAAACGGACATATATACTCGAGGAACTTTCATTCTCGCGCGGAAAAGAAATCTGCCCCGACGTTTCTTCTTATGAAACGAGAAATTCGACTTCCAGCGTGAAACAACCGTATCCGGACTTTGTTTCGCGCGAGAACAAATCACCGAATATCCCTAAACCCACACGCTCCTCCATAAATGCATCTCCCGCATAAAAGTTTCCCTCGACGAATTAATTCTCGCGTAATCTGATATGTGTCACGGGGAAACGACGAAAAATAAATAACAAAAGCCGCGACTATAAAAGCAAGAGAAGAAAAAAGGAGACACCTATTATTCGATGTCCCGCGTTTTTTATTCGCCGATGGCCAGCGATACTCGACCAGTCTTAAAATCAAAGATCGAAAAAGAAAAGAGGACACGGTTATAAAACGCTGTTAGTCGATCGGATAGCGACGCGAAACGCATAATGAGCCGTCGTAAAAAAAATAAAGGAAAGAAAGGAGAAAAGGATTTATCCGAAATTCCGGGACACAGGCCGAGGGGAAAGCCACCCTGCGTGAGTGGACCTAGACCACAGCCTCGAAATAAAAACTGTTACCGAGATAACGCGCGCTCGCGCGACTACGAGCGGGAATCGCGACGCGTGGGCGTGGAATCGAGCGGACTAGTCCGCTTGGCTAGTCTGGCCACGATCTTATGGAACAGAGCCAAAAAGCCGGCTCGACTTCTTCTTCCTGGCCAAACATCGCCTCCTTTCGAGTAACCGGCTGTTAACGATCGCCATTCAACGCTTTGTTTTCCACATTTTTATACAACTCGGTCAACTCCGATATTATCTTCATAATATCGCACCCCTTCAACCCCTTCTTCAAATTTTCTGGCGGATTTTTCCCAGACTTCTTCAAATTCACTCAACTCTCGGAGAATTGGCTGATTAAAGATTAAACAAGGATAGGTTCATGAAGTTAAAAACTTCTAGGGATATATAGGGACTCTGGGTTTTTCACAAATCTAGAAATCCCGAAACGGAAGATGTCGAGAAATTTAGGATTAGTCTCGAGATTTCGATGAACTTAGAGACAGAATTACTTCAGCGAATCTAGGGATCCCTAGTGAATGTTATGGATCTAGAGGTCGCTATTTAGGTATACCAGACGTTACCATCCTAGTCTTCAGCAAATCTAAAGCTCCTTCAATGAGTATAATTTTATCACTGAAGTGTTACAAATGTAAGGATCTCTAAATCCCCAGAGTGAATCTATGAATGTGGACATATAACTTCCTCTATCGAATCTACTGAACTTAATCATGAAGAACTTGTTCGACAAAGAATCCCAATATCGTAGAAGGAGCTTGGAAGCAACGATTTATCCAAGAAAAGTAAAGCTAACAGTCGTACCGAACTCCGAATCCGAGGAAATTCCCTATAAGTACAAACCTTTTAGTCGAAAGCGTTTAACGATAAAATTGGCGGAGTCTCGGGGCAGTATTCCGGTGGCGAGTCTCGAAAGAAACTTTTTCCCAGCTGCAAGTTCGCAAACACGGTCGACGAAGCGCGAAGCAAAGAGCGAGTTTCCTCGAAAGGGCCGGGAAAATTCAGGAGAATCGCGAGACAAGGGTATTTCAAGGTAGAGGTGGTCGCATTGTTCGGCGGAAAAGAAAGGCGAGTCGAGCCCGGGTTAAATTTAAACAGCCCTCGTGGCTCGTGAAAGGTAGCCAGAGCTAAACTGCTCGGCCAATTTCCAGGCTTTCCTGGCGACCGCCGCCGCTGCGTCGTCTACTAATGGCCGTCCTTTGGATTAATCTTAGAGGAAGGAAAATCCAGTCTGGCCACGAAAAAAACGGGCCTCCTCTTTCTTTCATCCCTTTCTTTCGGCTCGAGGCAAGGACACTTGACAAATCTGCCTGCGCAGGGAATTATGAAACTATACGCGGTCTGGCCGGGTCCTGATGCAACCTTTAGCCGAGTCTCGGCTCTAACTCGCCGTCTTCGAGGAAAATAAAAAGAGCCGCAAGAAAAAAAGAGGAATGAAAACAGGAGAAACAGCCGGCAAAGGTGCATTCTCCGACGAACGTTGAACGACGCCTCACAATGGCGTCTGAGATAGTCTGATGAGGTTATTTGTTACATTGTTCGGATATAATGGAGAGGGCCTTGCAATGGATCGCCCTGATCCCCCTTTCTGTTGCTCCAAGGATCCCGAGGAGACGACGCTCGCTCGAACGCGGGCCCGAGCTTTGATGATGCCTGGCCTGCTCTCGCGTCAGGGTCGTCGGGCAGATTTTTGGCACGCAGCGAGCTCACCGGCCTCGTAACGGAGTAACCGAAGCAAATCCGCTTCACTTCGGGATATAAATCGTCCCGGGGGAAGTTTCGGACCGACTAGCCCGAGGAGCCTCCTCGAGCCACGAGGGTACAGCCGCTCCTTCGCCGAGGGTGAGAAATATTTCAACGCGGGTACTCGTCGTTAACCGAGTTAATTACCGACATTTTAAGGGTATAACACAGACTCCATAATCGGAGTTAGCACTGCTTAATGATAACAGGCAATGTGATCTTTTCAGAATCTGATTTCAGTTTCAATTTCACGATTCAGTCGACTTCTCCGAGGAAAATGTGGCACCCAAGGGAAACAGATCTCCTACGGGTTTTGACTTTTACATACTTGAGGACATTATACAGCCATATAGAATTTGGAGGATCTAGGAAGACAGAGGGATTTGGAGAATTTGAAAGATTTAAAAGTGTCCTCATCCGAAGGAATTAACTACGGAATATCTTGTGGAACACCCGAGAGCTAATTACATGGTATTTCCAACTCGATTTGATCAAAACGAGTTAAATCCACATGAAGAGTAACACACTTTCATCGAAGACATCTCCGAATAAATCGATGTCAAAGATCCCTCGATGGTTCCGCTAGGACGCGATTTAGCTTCCACTATCAGCATCTCGATGCAGGACGGAAAATTTGGGTGGCTGGAGGGCGAGTTTCCTGAGAAGGGGTCTGTGCTTCAATCTTGTCAATTAACCGAAGTTTCCAAGTCCTCGAGCGATCCTCGATCCTGCGTGTACAGCCGAGTTCCCTGTGTAGAAGGACAATCAGCTTTCTCCCGACAATGTATCCGAGCGAGGTCCATCGATATTCCGCGAACTGGTCGCTCGAGGGCCACCGAACGAGCTCGTCCGCTCGCGGAGGCAGCGTGCGTGCATACCAGCACCCGGGTGAACCCACACGCAGAGAGGACGCAGCACGCATGCTGATACGGGAAGCGAGTCCAGGCGAACAAAGAGGATCGCGCCCCACGTTGCTTGCGTTCGTGAGGAGCGCCAAGGACTCGGCCGCAATTAATTCTTCGTCACTGGCTCTCCCGGGGAAGCTGGTGAATGAGCAACGAGGAGCAGCAACAGAAGAAGAAGAAGCAGCAGAAGGAGAGGAGAACGGAACATCCGGACCCCTGGACACGGATAAAACGCGTATGCACAACGTCCTACGACTAACCGGGCATAATTGACCGGTCGCTCGATGCGTGTACGCGGAACAAGCGGACTCGAACAAGATTCTACCGCGTCGCTGACTGGACCGTGTAATTGCCACCTCTCGTGTAAACGGCCGGCCAATGGTAATAGCTCGTTTAGAACACTCGCATGCGGTTAATATCGCCCTCCTGGAGAGCCCGCGTCTCCGACGATTCTTCTGCCGACGACACGGTCGCAAGGACGACCGCGCCTCGTCCTGCTGTCGGTCTATTTCGGAACCGACGCGTGACGTCGCCGTCGAACGCGGAATCGCGCTTCGTCGAACCTCTACCGTCGAACTGTGACCGAAACAACGCAACCCGGGCCAACTTGGTGCTTCCGAGGATAATTGTTCGATCCAGCGTCCACTGCAATGAATTTGGACATTTGGAGAACGTGGGTACTTTTCTTATGAATATTTGAATGTTTGGGATTTCTGGAGTTGGAGAACTTGGAGATCGAAGAAACATTTTCCTCTTCAAGTTCTTTGAAATCCTTACTGTACACGTTATGTCGAACAACTTGTATATCATCATAACTCTTTTAGTGCTGACCGAAAGAGTTGTAACTAAGCGAAGAATACCGAACCTGACAGAACCTACTAAGATTTGAAGAAAAGTTCATAAAGGTACTTGTAAGAATATTTAAATAACATTACAAAGATTACGAAATAAATGAGAACAAATGTGTACCAATTGTATGTTACAAATGTTGCTAACAAATGTTGTTCGGCAGTAAAATATTACAGATATCATATTGCATATGACAAGTACTACATAGAAGTAACTTTGCTTCATCCGTCAACAATTTCAAAATTGTTCCACAGTGGCAATATACCGCGAGCGTCTGCCGTATCCCAAAAATATCTGAAACTCCTGGGAACGACTTAAGATCGGTAGCCGAAAGAAGAGGAGAAATGGTAAACTGGGAAGAAAAAGATAAATTGGAGACAGCTAACAGAACGTCGAGCAAATAACCGATCGGTTGAACGAACGGTGAAAAAAGATGGTAGTCGTTGGCAAGAGGTCGTGCAGACGAGAGGCGTGTTCGCGTTGGCCAAGTGTGTCGCGGTCGTTCACGGATGCGGGTCTTGAATGAACCGGAAGGAACGTTTGCCACACTGGGCGGATGTAAAGATGCGCGTCGTGATGCCGGTGGAGGCCGACGAAATAATGGAAGAACCGTCAGCGGAATTACTTGGCACCGAGACAATGTTTCTTCGTCCTCGGTGACCTACTTCCGGCCAAGGAATTCTAATCGTACGACACGACAAAGATACTTAAGAACACGTCGTGTTCGAAACACGAAACGTACGTGCTCGACGAAAGGACCAATTATGTACAATCAACGGCAAATCTGGATTCCTAGGGAAAATATGGTAAATAGGGGAGAGAGGTTTCTTACTTCTTGATTTTTACGTGTGTGGACATTTTTAGATGGGTTGGAATTTGGAGTTTGGGATTCGGGGATGTACGAATGCGTGGATGCAGGAATTTGATGATGTCAGAATTTGGGGTGTTGGATGAATAACTAAGAATGAAAAGAAGGTCTAGAAATTTGGAGATACAAGAATTTGTGGATCTAGGAATTCGAAGACGTGAGAATTTGGGGTAAATACCTCAGAATCAAAGGATCTAGAAATTTGGAGATATCTGAATTTGTGGATGTAGGAATTCGGAAATGCAAGAATGTGGTTTTAGGTATTTGAGAATTAAAGAGATGAAAGAGTCCAGAAATTTAAAGATGCAAAGATTTTGAGACAGAAAAATTTAGAAATTTAACAATTTAAGAACTTTGTACTTTGACAAATTGGATGAATTGGAAATACCTGAATTCGAGGACTTGGGAATTTGGAAACTAGCACGGAATCTACCTTATCCACGAAACGGTTTACGAAGGTTTCTTTTTATACGCGTGAAATCGTTTCCGCGAATTGTTTCTGCAAGACTCGGGCTGAATTGTCGACGTTGTTTCGCGTTAATCAGTTTCGCTGCCCTTAATCTGGAAGCTCGTTAACGTTCTAGGCGACTCGAAATGTTTGGCGTTCGAGATCTAGGGAGTTTGATAGGGTGTGGAATGTGGACGATCGCGGAGGAAAATTGTCGCGAATGGAGGACGTTTCTTTTCGCTTCGGTCGCAAATTTATCGCAAATTTGATAAAATGTTAAATGCAAGTTTCAGCGCTTTTTACTGTATTCGGGGTCAGTGCAGTATTTCTTTAGGATAATTGCAAAGACAAGTGGGGAGCAAGAACTTTCGTGTAACATTAATTTTGAGAGAAAATATAAATTTGTAAATCTTTAAATTTCTCAATTTCCAGGTCTCTAAATTATTTCCAAGCTTGCAAATTCTCTAATTTTGAAATCTTACTTAAATCTTCCAATATTTCTTGAATTCCAAATCTCTAAATTCTTGAAGCATTAGTGCTATATGGAAGTGTGAGTCAAGATGACTTCATTCGTGTGAATGACTATGACCTTTGAAGGCCATATAAACGAATGATACGTGTGACAATATCAACGTGCAGTAATACAACGCTTAGCGATATCAACGCGCGTAATAATACGACGCGTAGCAGTACAACGCACGGTAAATTCAACGCGTAGCAATACCAACACGTAGTAGTACAACACGTAACGATAGCAATGCATAGTAATACAACACGTAGTGATACCAACACACAGCGATACCAGCTCGTAATAATACGTGTAGCAGTACAACGCGCATCAATATCAACGCGTAGTAATACCGACACGTAGTAGTACAACACGTATCGATAGCAATGCATAGTAATACAACGCGTAGTGGCACCAACGCATAGCGGTACCAGCGCGTAACAATACTACGTGTATCAATACCAACGCTCAGTAATACAACATGTAGCAATACCAACGCGTAGCAATACAGTGCACAGCAATACCAACATGTAGCAATACAACGCGTCGATCTCCAAACACAATACCGAACCTCGCTAACACGTATAAAAATCGCAAATGCATCTGAAGCGACGCTATAAGTGTCCACATAACGCTCCACATATATTCCACAATAAAGTGAAACTAATAAAGTACGTTAAATTAATTAATAAAAAATATCGAACGCATGCAAATGACTCGAACAAACAAAATCGTTTTTCATGTCCGCGACCTCGGTTCACGCAGGTTCTGTGATCCGTGTCAGAGCGAATTCGGCGGGTCCCAATTTGGTGAATCAGTGGCCGGAATTTCGGCGAGCAGACGGTCCGACCTCAACGAGATCGAAAGTGAGAATTTTAGCGCCTACCAAGGTTGCCGGTGCTCTCGGATAAACACACAGATAGCCTGGCCACCGGCTTCGTCATTGACATTCGAACGCGCGAATCTGGACGTGCATCTTCTTCTTCGACCGGAGGAAACTTCCACGGAAAGATTACTCGCGATTTTTTCTCGCGATACGTATATCACCGGATAAGAAAGAGAGTGAACGAGTTTTTTTTCGGACGAGTCACTGCGCAACGTTCGAGAATAAGCATCGTAAAAATCGAAATTACTTCTCGGAACGTTCCGACTGGCCAGATGAACCTCTTAAAATATACCCGAAATTCCGACAGCCCGTCTAATATTTGCACGGTTCGCCAGGATATATTCCGTGCGAAAGATGCGCCGGGTCTTTGAAGCCTGGCTGCCCGGGCTCCGATTCCTGTGGGCCATGTGGACTCTGTTTCTATTGTTAGAGAGCTGCGACTACGGCGAAAATTTGCAATTTTTTGATCTGCCTTCGACATTCAAGGTTGCGCGATCATTTTCAAGTCTAAGCGTTCACGTACTCCAGCTGCTATATTCAAGCTGCCGAATAACTAATTCAAGATAACGCGAGCTATGCCTAAGCTACCAAATAACGATTCAAGCTAACCGAATACCTAAGACTCCTAATACCGAAACTTCCAGATATCTTAAGCTCGCCTCTCGAAATCCATCTAATCATTCACCCGTGTTCCATGCATTGGTGAACGCACCAACTCGATTCAAGCGTCGAGCATCTTCAAGGACCTCTGAGATTCGTGCAAGGTCAAACGCGATAAAAGATCTGGCGAATGAAAAGGTCCGATCGAATGGTACAAGAAAATGCGGAATATTTCGTAATAGTTGTGTAGCTCGTTTGCAAATGACGCCGAAGCGAGCGGCTTTCTGTGTCGAAGTGCCGCGGTTGCAATTGGACGAGCACGGATAATTAGCAAGTCGCCGGTAACCACTTTAACAAACGTGTCAAAGGAGCGGTCAACTTTAATATCAGGACAAAGACGAATGAACTGTTATTGATGGCACTTAACGCGTCGCAACGGCAAAGCCCCGAGATGTTGCCTCGCGTTTTACATCCTATTACTCGGTCGGTGTAAATTTATCTATGCGTCACTGATACTTCAGCGAATTCGTAACTTGCAATTCCTCCCCCGGACCAGCCCTCTCGTCCACGCTCGCCTATACAAGTCTCTCAGTTATTTTTTTGCTTCTGCCAAAGCATGAAAGAGTTCGGAGCGAATCGCTGCTTCTCAGACAGGTGGTATTCGTTCTGTCGTATTTTTTACCCTTTTCGGGCGCGTTTCTCTCGCGTCGAGTCATCCTTTCGTGTCGTCTGCATTTTATTATTTCTGCGGTGTTCTATATTATTTTTTTAGCCCGTATTGTTTCTACAGCGTCACCGTTGATGTCGGGAACGTGTAATTTCCCTGTTAAGGATGTCAGAGCTCTCAGCCTCGACGAGAGTCGCGACGAAACGCGACGAGACACGAGACGAGCAACACCAAAAGGTCCAACAATAAACCGGCGCTATTTTTAAATCGATTCACGATTCAGGGACCCGACGAGGTTCGGTTCGTCGCGATCGCGACGTCTCCGCGTAAAACCCGTCACGGCTCGAGGAGGCCGAACTCGGCCCACGCGAACAACATCGACTCGGTGTCTCGTCGAAACGATAGAAATCCTGCGGATTCTAGTTGGCCACTCTCCGCGACGAAATTAGCCAAGTAATTAGACGATAAATCAAGTTGGACCGAGCTACTAGAATCGGGGACTACGCGAAATAGTCTGCGGTCTGATTAGAAGAGAAATCTAGGGAAAACTTGTGACATACTGATACAATAATCGCTCGTTACGTTCGCACTATTTATACTGCTGCGGTGAGCTCTGAATGTGCATTTTTACGCATTAGTGGCGCTACTCTGTTGTTGCAATAAATGAACATTCGTGTGTTGTTTCGTATCGTGTTAGCATCGCAACGCCTTATATCGCCAGGAAGTAAAGGTGATACGTGCTGTACCGTTTTATATTAATATCGCCACATGTTATATCACCATGCGTTACATCGCCACGCGTTGTATTGCCACGCATTAGTATTACCACGCGATATATCGCCACGCGTTATATCGCCACGCGTTGTATCGTCACGCTTTGTATATCCACGCATTAGTATTATCACACATTATATTGCCACGCGTTATATCACCATGCGTTGTGTCGCCACGCATTAGTATCGTCACGCGTTATATTGCCAAACATAGTGGCAAATTGTATTGTACGCACTCATATCCTCACACGATGTGTCGCTTAATAGCATTAAACGTTATATCACGGCGCATAAGCCATTAAGGAAATTACAATGCATTTTAAAAATTAGTTAGAGCTGTCAAATCGTAATTAATAAATAACACAGCTAATAATCGTAAAAAAACAATCGAAACAATTATATTTTTAATGCTCGTGTTTATTAGTTTTCACAAGGCTGTCGTTAATAATGTTTTTTCCTTGAAACAGATAAAAAGAACGTGCCGTTAAACAATATAATTTAGTCACGCACCTGATACGACTATCGGTAATAAAAAGGAGCAGATAACTCAATGTGAAGGTTGCGAAGATAGCAACGTACGAACATGGTAAAACGTACTGCCTCGATAAATAAATTATTCCACTCGAATTCGACTCTTGAACATTGGATCGTGCAGATGCGTTGTTAATAAAAATGTGAGACTTTCGTACGAAATAATAGAAAAGCGAGCATCGCAACGATCGCGTCTCGAGACACGTGATCGAAACGCCGGCATAGAATCATCAATGACCGGCTTCTGAATTATTACCGTCCCTATATAAACTCTCATCGCCCTCAATAGCCGCTTAGCCCGATTATTGGTGAGTTTCCTACCAATTACCGGGACCAACTCGGTCGTTTGTCGCGTCTTTTCCAACCCGGCCACTGTACATTTTCCTCGAACTAAAATTCTCGAGCATTATCTTTTGTTCCCGGTAAACAAGCCGCATCCATTTTGGTTTCAATTATATTCTCGGTATATGCTGGCTTAACAATTGCTATTCGTTTCAAAAGCAGACTTCAAGAATGTCAAGAATTGATAACGAGAGAATATTTCAACCAAAATATCACTATAACGATTTAACGTTTTAACGTTATCTTTTGAGCGTGGTTCCACAATAACTCGCTTACCTAGATCATAAATAAGGAAAATGATTTTTATCGTCGAACATTGCAACTCGTACTGTTCTCTTCGAACTATCGTAATCGAGTCGCGTACGTTACTATCAACGAAGGTCACGAGGATAATGGAGGACCAAGAGTTGTCCCCAGGAACTGTAGGATCAGAAAGAGATATAAATAGAAGGCATTGAGCAAAGAGACAGTCGAAAATACGCAAAAGCCAGCGATCAGTTCCGGTAAGTTCAACGCCAACCTTGGAGATTGAAACAGGCGACAAAAAGTGCAACTACCACCAAACTATTACGTTGAGGTACACTGTGTAGCCGTTTAACACGCCACGATACATGGCGTTACAATGGGTAGTGATATAACGGGTGGCGATATAGTTGCATCGTTACGCTCAATACTCAACGAAGGATCTACATGGATATACCTTTGTATAGATAAGATGTATACTTGAATAGTAATATTTTTATTACTGATGTACGTGAGAGTCCATATAAAAATGGCGATGTAACAAGAGACATGTACGTGAAATACAAGTTAAAGATAGTGCCTTGCATCGTTATACTCGATATTCGACAAAGAATCTGCCTGAACTCTACATACATGCCTTTGTATAGATAACAAGATGGATACTTGAATAGTAATACTTTATCACTGTTCTTAAGAGTCCTTGCGGAAACGGCAATATAACAAGAGACAGTACGTGAAATACAATCTGGTGAACGATAGGATAATATTTGTATAGTAATACCCTCATTACTGGAACGTGTGAGTCTACGGAGAAATGGCGATATAAGGAGTAGAGGCAAACTGCAAGTTGGTGAGAGATACTCGAAAACGCGAGGAAATGGCATCGTGGCCGGATATACGACGATAAAACCGAAAGTGGCGTGACGTGGACCCGGTGTCGATCTCCCCTTGCCCTGCGTCCCACACGATCCTCCTGTTGCGGTGCTGTGCACTGTGCGTTCCTTCGTTTATGCTCCCGCCAAGGTTGTGTTCCGTGTGACCATGCCCAAAGCCATGTCGTATATATGCAAAGCAAATGCAAGGTCGCTCGCGCGTGTCTCTGCCGTGTCTATGCTCCGGCGAACGTGTGTGTTCGTACGTGCGTGTGTTCGCACACACGCGCGTACTGCCTTCGGTTTGCACGCAAACCGAACACACACGAACGCGGTCTCCGCACACGGTTGTGCCAATGTAACCGGACAAAATGACGTGGCCCGAAACGGTGGCCACGTAAAAATCCCCAGACTAGCGTGTTGTTCTGGCCTGGAGGGAAAACACGAAAGTGGACCTTGGAGACCCATTTTGTTCATCATGGTTTATCGTTTACGATTTTCGTGAGGTTTTGTTTTTGTCGCGATGCGTTTATATCGTCATGCGGTGTAATACGCGGTGAATTCGAAGTGCTTTGTAGTATAGTTTCATGCGTTGTGATATAAAGTGTATTATAGGTTGATATTAGTACTTGTATCTGTGGGTCATGATATATGTTCAGTGTGGGTTGTATTACCACGCGTTATATTGCAGGGTGTTGGTACTCGAGGGTTGTATTGCTAGACGTTGGTATTGCAGCGGGTTGTATTGTCACCCGTTGTATCGCAGAATGTTGGCACTCGTACGGGTTGTATTACTACACCCTGGTATTGTCACGCTATGTAATACCACGCGTTGTAATTCCACTCGTTGTAACACCATGAGTCGTAATTCCACGCGTTGTAATTCCACGCGTTGCAGCTCTACACGTTATAATTTCACACGTTGTTATTTCAAACGTTGTAATTCCACGCGTTGTAATTCTACACGTTGCGATTCTACACGCTATAATTTCACATGTTGTTATTTCGGACGCTGTAATTCCACTCATCGCAATTCCACACGTTATAATTTCACGCGGTGTTATTTCGGACGTTATAGTTCCACGCGGTGTTGTTTCAGACGTTATAGTTCCACGCGCTATAATCTCACACATTGTAATTTCACGCACTGTAATTTCTCGCGTTGTAATGTTAATCGTCGATATTGTCACGCGTTGTAATGTTACACGCAATTCCACACGTTGTATTGTTAATCGATGATATTGCCACGCGATGCAATTCCACGTTTTATAATTCCATGCATTATAATTTCACGCGTCGTAATACTCTGCATTATAATTCCACATATTATTATTACGCACGTTGTAATTCTACACGTTGTTATTCCGTGTGTTGTAATTTCGCAGATCGTGATTCCAGGCGTCGTATTGCAAAGCATTAAAATTGCACCTTGAAAATTGTTGAATATATTTAATGACGCCTCAGTGTAAGCGTGTGAGTAGGAAAAATTGCATGCTACAATGCTGAACATACTAATCTTTCTTCCAGAAAATAGCAGCGTTGGAAAAATCCACGCGTATAAATGTTTACTTGGTTTAAATGTTGCTAATTGTGCTTATTTTCTTTCTTTTATTTACGAAATCAAACTTGTTCCTCGATCAAGGGATTTTCCATGCTTGCTACCAAAATTTTAATTCACTATAACAAGTTCTATTCGATTCACTATCACTATTCATCTATGACAAATTCATGAAAGATACTTTAAGGAATTATTCTATAAGGAAACTGTAATTTTTCATGAACAATAATTCTAAATATTGTTTAATGGACACGAAAATGAAAAATATACCAACGACATAGATGAATGGAAAAAATGAGCTCGCTAATCGACGTTGTGTTCGTTATCAACGGCCAACAATTGTCTGTCGGTCGCGTTAGTCATCAGCGAATGAATAATTCATGGCGGGAACCCACTTTACTCGAAAGACAAACATCGAAACGTTAGATCGCGACTCGCTTCGCTGCCTCGATCGAGATTCTACCATGGAATTCGACTAAACAACGTTAGCCGCCATTTTTTCCTGCTTCGTTTATCTTTTATCCTGCACATTTATCATTTTTACCGCTATAATTCCATCTAGATATACAAATTTCATTTTGAAAAATAAACCATCAACTCTACACTTTCTACATAATTTCAAACATCTGGTATAAGCAACAGTAATGTTTAAGTGTTTTAATTAATTTCAATATGTATCAGTTATAATATTTTCAGATATGAGATTACTAAATATGAGAGTAAGTGTTTAAATGTTTAAATTAACATAAATACGTAACAGTTACGATATTTTTGTATTAGGTATGAGATCGAGAGAAAGATTAAAAAGACCAGGAACAATTTTGAGAGAGCAAATCGAAATCTAAACCGCGCGTATTTCAGCAATAAATCTATTTAATAATTGGGAACAGTTTTCGGAGACTGATGCGAACAGTAAACTAGTTTCTCCTCTCGATGATCGTATTTGAATCTGGACCAGATTCAAGAATAATCGGGAACAGTTTTCGGTGGACATAGTATAGTTTCCGCACGAATTTTAAACGCGAGGGTATTCATCGTTCAGCTATGTCCGAACATCAGGTTCTAGCACCTCGTGCCGCTGACCTGGTCAGGTAAATGATCGCCCATTTTCTTGGAAGTAACATTTCTACGACCCGAGTTGCTATGCAACCTTGCTAACCTTTGCTAAACTGATGCCTCGTGTTCACCGATCAACCACTTTCTTTCTCTTCTTTTACGCTGACGCAGGTTTTCAATCTCCCCAAGCGATTGTGAGTAATGATTAATAATTTTTTATCTCCTTATGTCGCAAAAACTCCCCGCATTTTATGGACCTTTTTCTCTACGTAATTCTGCAATTCTTACCTGAAACAGAAAAACAATCGGTCGTTAGATTTCAATGTATTCACAAGTTAAATATATTTACATATTTTTTAATATATTTTCATACATAATGTATAGAGACTTCACCTAGTCGTTAGATTTGACTGTATGTGCAAGTTAAATATTTACATATTTTTTAATATATTTTTATACATAATATATAGAGACTTGACCTAACAGTCAAATTTGTCTGTACAAGCTAAATATTTATACATATTTTTTAATATATAGAGACTTGACCTAACAGTCAAATTTGTCTGTATGTACAAGCTAAATATTTGTACATATTTTTAGTATATAGAGACTTCACCTAACAGTCGTTAGATTTAACTGTATGTGCAAGTTAAATATTTGTACATATTTTTTAATATATAGAGACTTGACCTAACAGTCAAATTCGTCTGTATGTACAAGCTAAATATTTGTACATATTTTTTAGTATATAGAGACTTCACCTAACAGTCGTTAGATTTAACTGTATCTGCAAGTTAAATATTTGTACATATTTTTTAATGTATTTTTATATACAATATATACAGATATTAATATAATTTTATATATAATATATACAGATATCGTACAACTTTCATATATATATTGTCTGTATATATGAATTTTCATTACAGTGGCGATATGAATTATATATGAATTATCAGTGGCGATATGAATGATGTATGAATCATCGCATGACGATATGAATTAAGATTGTATGAATAAGAATCTAAAATATATGCAATTATGGCTAATAACTGGGGGTACAGCCATTGACCACAAATGTAAGCGAAAAGTCCCGAAAGATTTTCCGAAGGGAAACAACGAAGAAGAGTTCACACCCACGCGTTTCCCACAATTCAACCCGTTTCGAGCGAGCCTGTAGAGTTCGTCGAAAAGGCTCGTCAATCATCCCTCACCGCGGCAGCTTCCTCGAACGTCGGTCCAACTGTCTGCATCAACGGTCGAATCGAAGCTAGAGAGGCCGCGAATATATACGACTCGTCGAGGAATCCTCCCGGGGCTGGCACGGCAATAATTAAGCCTCGGGAGAGAGAGAGCAGGTGCAGTGCAGAGGCAACGGAGTTACACCGGGGTCCTTTTATCCCGGTTTGTCGGCCCGGGAGCAACGAAGACGTGTGGCCGCACGAACACACGCGTGCAAGCGTATATATACGTCTGGCAACCGGTGAACCGCGGCACTGGGCTACCTGGATGTACCTGGGAGACCCCAGTGGTCCGCATTCCAAAAGTCAAGGACTCTCTCGAACTAATCCGTGAACGTTCGAGGCGCCTCTCTTTTCGCCACGTGCCTCTTTTCTCGTCCTCTCGAGCACCGTGTTGCCTCCATCCTGGGCTTTCCAGAAAACCCTCGTAGATCATCATCGCGCTACCCTCTATTGCATCCGTCGCAACACCCGACGGAAATCGTCCCTTGCTTCTTTTATCGATCGATGCGCGAGTAAATGTTCAACGAAATAAGCATCTATCTTGGATGTCAGTTTTCTCGGGGAAACTTAGCTTCGTGTTTTTATCCAACTTGGAAACTTTACCGAAGGCTGTCGCTTTCCGTGCTTGGTGATTAATTGGACCATATTTTTCGAGGATACTTCTCTGCTATTGCGAAGATACATTGTTTTGAAATGGTTTCATGGTACAAAAGTATGGAGTTCGGAGTCTCAAGGTTTGGGGACTTTGTAATTCTAAAGATATGAAGTCTTAAAATTGTGAAGACATGTTCTAAGGTTCAAAAACTTGTAGTCCCAAGATGCGCAAGTCTCAAGATAAACTTCCGAATGTCTAAAGTCTCAAACTCCTAAACCCGTCTAATCCTGAAGTTCTAAAGTTCCAAAACCCCTAAACCTCTCAGATCCTAAAGTTCCTAAATCCCAGACCTCTAAATTCCCAAACTCCGAAAATTCCAAAGTCCAAAAGGTCCAAACTCTCAAAAACTCCTAAAGTTCCAAAGTTCAAAAATCCGGAACTATCAAACTCCCAAAGTCCCAAATGCCAAATTCCTAAATCTGCAAACTCCTAAAGTTCCAAGACTCCAAATTCCAAAAGCCCTAAATTCTTAAACTCCTGAAGTCCCAATACTCCTAAAGTTCCAAAGTCCAAATCCCTAAAATCCCTAAAATCCCAAAAACCTAAATTCGCATCTCCACAAGTCCCTTACCTGCCAAAACCCGAAAGTCCCAAAATCACAAAACAAATCCCGCAATCCAAAAGTCCAAAATTATCAGACTCTCCGACTCTCGCATCTTTAACAAAATGAAAGAAGTCACGCAACGAACAGTAAAAAATGTTCGTAGCATCTGGAATCTTCGAAACGAGAATCTTGGAGTACTTCTATTTAAATAACGAACTAAATCATTCAAGTCTGTACGATACGCTATTGACGAGAAACATCATTGCAATGGCGATATGCAAATTTCCGGAGGAGTAGGATTATTTAAATGTTAAGCAACAGGACGAGGCAGTCTCAGGGACAGAATCGCGCGTATCAGGCTCTTTTAGTCGCACAAATGTGAGTGTTTTTTGAAAAAATACACGTGTCCAATGAATTTAACCTTCGAACTTTGTCTTACTACGTATTCGCCAATGTCAACTGTTGCTAAAGTACAATTTGCTATAACGTTGCGAACGATTCGCAGAATTGCCGATATGTTTTCGAATCTTTTCGGAGATGACGATTTTTAACTCGTTATTGTACTAATTGTACTTTAACGATTTTTCAAATCTCTAATTTCCTTGTTCCAAAATTGCATGGGTACATAATACTACTTATATTAATAATTAAATTGGAAAAATTGCAAGGCGATTGAATCGTGATTAAATTAAAAGAATGTTGAGAAATTGAAAGACGAGTAAGGAGAAAAATGACCGTAGGCTAAATTGCGATTAAATGAGAAAAATGATTTAACGAGATGAAAAATTGGTTTGTACGAAGAAGATATGTTTGATATATCGAAACGTAGTCGGAGAAGAAATGTCCATAAATCTACGAGTGTCACTACTTTCTTCTCTTTCCGCAAGATCGATGATTATCATATATGCGAATTTTCGTGTTCCAAAGGCGTCCTTGGGATCGTACACGCGCGCACACGTTGAAAATCAGGCGACCTAGGCGAAGGTTGAGCAGAAAACGATGCCTCCAGGCAGAACGGGATACGGCTATTCTGTTGGGGCCAACAACTATGCCGCTTCCGACTATGACATCGAAGGCCGACGTAAGAAATATCGAGGAGGACCCGTTAACCAAGCGAACCACTAACTCACGTACCACTGTTCTCGCATCGTTTCGTTGTTATTCACCCGGGACACGATCGGTTAACTCACTTTCCGTCGAAACGGAATGCCCTAGCTTCGCTCCATCGACTAGACAATTCTTTACAACGGTTTAAAGCCGCTTCCGAAGAATACCAGTTAGACCAACTCATGTCGAAATTCGTTTCTTTCTACTGCCGTCAAAAATTGTTTAAATTGAGTAGGTACGGGTCCAACTGAATAACGGTAAATTGAAAAGGAATAATATGAATCGCGCTGAATTGTACACGGTAGAATTGAATTGAGTCGAATTGAATCCAGTAGAATTGAATCCAATAGAATTGAGTTGAGTCGTATTGAATCCAGTAGAATTGAATTGAATTGAATCCAGTAGAATTGAACTACATCGAACTGAGTCCAGTAAAATTGAATAGCAACGAATTGAATCCAGTAGAATTGAATTGAGTCGAATTGAATCCAGTAGAATTGAATCATATCGAATTGAATCCAGTAGAATTGAACTACATCGAACTGAGTCCAGTAAAATTGAATAGCAACGAATTGAATCCAGTATAATTGAATTGAATGGAATGGAATCCAGAATTGAACAGCATCGACGCAACAACGTGATTAGATATGAGATTGGTGTAGTATTAGAATCGACTAGCAGAGTCTATCGCTAAAAATAGAACGAAAGAATCGGTGATGTGATCGAGTGAAAAAGTCGTTGATGAAAATCAGAGGTCTCGGCGGATATACCTTAATAAGGGAATCGTACCTTGACGATCGCAAACCGGTGTTACAATGGCGCAGAGTTAACTGAAAGTGGGTAACCCAAGAATAAGAGAAGACGAAAAACAAGACACGAGTTGTTCGATATCTGTTGAACGCGTCCGAGCGACTATGTCCGATAATATCGTTAATGCATTCTATTACTATGTAAATAGTTGAAGGAAAAACTTCTTCGGATTAATTCAATGGTTCAATTTCTTTCGATTCCTAACGAACGGTTCAGTTTCATGGAATGAAATGACTCGATTGACAAAACGAAAGATTCGATCTACACGTAACGACTTACTGAACATGAAACATAGTTACATAAAGAATCCGTAAATACGTCGAGAGAATTTCAAGTTCCCCGGTCAATTAACTTTTATTTCCAACAATCGGCCCATTAAACCGACGGCAATCCCCTTAATAAATGCAAAGCTCGTACCGTCGCCGGAAAATGTAAAAAACGTTCGTGTTCGATTATGGCACGGATAAGCCATACAGTTCACCGACAGTCGTAATCGGGCCAGTCAAGACAGAGAACACTTTTGTCAACGCCTCTAATCCAGTATCGCCGGTCACGTAGGAAAGAAAAAATCGGTGTACGTTCAACGACCGAGTTCGAGCCATTAAATAGCAACAGGTTTCGCTGCTCTCTAAGCGGCTCAAGAGAGCCGCGTGACGTGTACCTACTCTCTATACGTCCCCGTATATCTTTCTCTGTTCTTGAAGGCCCACGGAGGCGGATAAAGGCGAGAATAAAGTCGAAAGGCATTCACCCTATGGTGAAAGTAGTTCTTCGATCGATGTCGCCGCCACGTTGTACCCGAGACCAGCGCCGGCAAGCTCGCCTCACCTGCTTCTTTCAGCTTGTGTGCGTTTCTCTGTGCAACAGGAGGCTTTCACACGATCGTAATTCGCGTTTTTCCGCGGTTCGATCACGTTCGCCCTCGAAATTTTACTTTATACACGTACACCAAACGATTGACGACCTAGAAATTCTTCTTTTTTCGATAGCTCGGATTTTCAATTATTTTTTTCCCGATGAGGACTCGTACGAAGGGTCGCCGATGCACGGCGCTTTACTTTAAGGTTTATAGGATTTATGACTTTTTAGCTTACGACTTTTTTCTGCTCAACTCATTTCTACACGATTCAATTTTAGACGGTTCAATTATACATGATTCAATTCCACACGATTTAATTCTACGCGATTCAATTCTGGGGAATTCAATTCCGGGCAATTCAATTCCGGACGATTCACTACTGGGGGATTCAATTCTGCGCGGTTCAATTCTGGGCGATTCAATTCTAGTCGATACAATTCTACACAATTCAATTCTGAGCGATTCAATTCCGGGCAATTCAATTCCAGGTGATTCAATTCCGGACGATTCAATTCCGGGCGATTCAATTCCGGGCGATTCAATTCTGCGCGGTTCAATTCTACACAATTCAATTCTGCGCATTTCAATTCCACATTATTCAGTTCTACCCAATTCAATTCTGAGCGATTCAATTCCGGGCAATTCAATTCCGGGCGATTCAATTCCAGGTGATTCAATTCCGTACGATTCAATTCCGGACGATTCAATTCCGGGCGATTCAATTCCGGGCGATTCAATTCCGGGCGATTCAATTCTGGGCGATTCAATTCTCCGCGGTTCAATTCCACATTATTCAATTCTACCCAACTGAATTCTACGCGGTTCAATTCCTCGAGATTCAATTCCATCCGAGTCGATATCATGCGATTCAATTCCACAGAGTTCAATTCTACATTATTCAATTCTACGTTATTCAATTCCATATAATTCAATTCTACGTCACTGAGTACCACACGATACAATTCTGCGCAATTCAATTCCACGCATATTCAATTCCACGTAATGCAATTCTACACAATCCAGTTTTATGCAATTCCACGCAGTTCAATTCGACACGATACAATGCAACACGCATTAATTTCATATCGTTCGATACGGCTACTCAATTGGACGTTTTTCAATTCGACGTAAGATTTAACAGGAAATTCGTCACGAAATCGACAGAGATAAATGACGTTTTAATGGCTACTGTCAAAGTATGTCAACGTTATCTGTATAAGTCCATGCAACGAGCCGGTCGAGTTGCGCGACGCAGCGAGTTTTCGCGAGTTAACGCGAAAAGCTTTCTTTCCGGAAAGTGTCGGGCACAATGTCTCGAGAGTGAGAGCCGCCTGTCTTGTTCGAGTGTTAATACTAATTTCACTAAGTATCCGGCGTCTAATGAAATGGACGTTGTCGGCTGCTGCTTCGTCGTGGCAGGTCAGTGACCCGTTAGAGTTTAGATGGCAAGGAGAGGAGTGCGCGTTCAATAATCATTGGTGTTAGACGGCGACGGATAACGACGCTTACCGCAATTGTTACGGCCGGCTAGTCTGATCAATCTGTGTACGGAAAACAGGGACGAAATACTAATTTCGAAATTTATCAAATTTTTAAAAACTTTCGAGGATGTTCAATTTTGTACGAGAGCGGTTAGGTTTCGAAGCACGCTGCACTCTTCGCATTTATAATTTTGCAAATCTGCACGTTTTTAAACGTTCAAATTTTCCAACTAAGAGAATCAGGGAATTTTTCGAATTAGCAAAAAAGCAGCAGCACATAAATTTTTCTAAAATTTGCAAAATGAACAGGCAAATATTCATCGGGGATTACAATTCCTAATAAAAAGCGCCATAACATTCGAATTAATTCGAGTTCGGTGCGGAGTCAAAGCCACCATACTGGTTTCTCGTCGCATTCGTGAAAACATTCTATCTTCAAACGGTTAAAGCAATTAACACCGTTTCTCGGCAGAAACCATGTGTCAATTGGTTGAACAACCATTAGAAAAGAAAAGGAAAGAAACGCGCGCGTTTCACCGTGGTCGAACAAGGTGAAATTAAAAGTAAAGGGTAAGATTAGATCGTGTTTCGCCGGTTCTCCCTACCAGTAGTGATTTAATTGGCTGAAGAGGCCGGCAATTGATCCCTTCGCGATGATTCCAGTCATTAGGCGGCGCCTTCGAGTGTTTGAAAGGGTCACTGACCTTCCGCAGGCAGGTTTTATGTTAGCAGTGTTTGTATCGTTAGTTACGCGTAGCCATACCAGTCGCCGGCCAGGGGATTACGTTAAGCTTCTGTCCGTTCCTTCTAGCCGCTGGTCGACATGTTTTTTCGATCTCGATGTTTGCCGGCTACCGGTGTACACAGGTGAGATCGATTCGATCGTTTACTTTCGATCCGACTTCCTGCTGCTACTCCCCTTTACTGATCCTGTATATGCTCCGGAGTTCGCCATTATCTCTCCGTACCATAAATACGAATCGTGCGTGTACGCCGGTCTTACGTCGAGATTCAGAACTTTCTAGATTCTCTGATCCCTACATTCCTGTATCTCTAGATTTTTAGATTCTTAGATATCCATATTCCTGGATTCCAATAACTCTCCGTTATTTTATTCCTACATCGCAAAATCACTAGATTTCAATATCCATAGATTTTTATATGTCTAGATTTCAGTGTCCCTTGATCTCAATATCCCTAAATTCCAATAACCCCAGATTCCAACATCCATTGTTTCTAATACCCCTAGATTCCAGTACCCCCAGATTTCAATACCCCTAGATTCCAATAATCCCTAAATCCCTAGATCTTAGATTCCGATATCCCTAGATCCCGATATCCCCAGATCTCGATATCCTCAGATCCCGATATCCCTAGATCCCGATATCCCTAGATCCCGACATCCCTAGATTCCGATATCCCTAAATCCCGATATCCCTAGATCCCGATATCCCTAGGTCCCGATATCCCTAGATCCCGATATCCCTAGATCCCGATATCCCTAGAGCCCGATATCCCTAGATCCCGATATCCCTAGATCCCGATATCCCTAGATCCCGACATCCCTATATTCCGATATCCCTAGATCCCGATATCCTTATATTCCGATATTCCTAGATTCCAATATCCCTAGATTGCAACAACTTTGAATTCCGTTACCCATAAATTCAAGAACCCATAATTCCTACAATTTCTGGATCTCTAGGTCTCTACATTCCTACAGTTACTAGATTCCTAGATTCCAAGATCTCTTAACCTTTAGACTATTCCCTAAATGTCTAAATGACCAGATTTCTAGATCACTGAGTTCCTCTATCTCTATATCTCTACATCTCGAGGTACCTACATCTCTGTATGCTTAAGCCTCTTCCTACATCTCTGTATCCCTACTCCTAGATATTCTTGATCGCGATATCTGTAGACCTAGATATTCTTGATCTTTGTATCCCTAGACGATATTCCCACAGCTCTGTATTTTTAAACCTTGATATCCCTATGTCTGCTAAACTCAGTACTCGATAAATATCCTGAGATTCCAGATTGTTTTTCAGAAAACTGGTGATCGGAGATCGAAGATTTCGAGCAGGTAAAAAACTGAACCGCCTTCGAACAACTTCTCCCACCGAGACAGCGCGTAAATCTCAATCGAGCGTAATCAATTAATGCAAGTACGATTCAATGTCGATGAGAAAATATGGCTGTAAACGGTTGTCCAAAGATCCGAAAGCCATCGATCATGCAACATATTTAATACTCTGTAACCCTCTTAATTATCCTTTTCCATAAAATAAAGTGTCAACATGTATCACCAAATAAGAACACACGAAACATTGCAACGTACCGATACAGAAATTACTTTCATTCGTTTCGATTACTCAGCAGGTGTGTCCGAATGCAAACTTTTTTTTGTGAAAATTAATTTTCTGCGATAAAGGGAACGATTAACTTTTGCGCAACGAAGAAGCTGATGAATTTCGTGCAGGAAGAAGTTGATTGGAAGCGGCGGAGTTTGAGAGGGCAACCGAATGAACTTGTACCGATTGTAAAAATTCTGTCACGCGTGAAAGAAACAGAAAAGGGAAGAAAAGGAGGTCAGGAGAGTTTCGGAGGCCTCCAGGTGGTCGGTGGAGGCAAGGATTTACGGGTTCCGTTGGGTCCCCGGTTGCGCAACGGCGGACAATGTTGGGGCAAATTTGACGAACTAACAGTAACCACGTCGTGACTGTTAGACGGAAGAACGCGTCGCGTATATTGCGGCTATGTGTCAAGAAGGTCAATCACCTTCCTTAGAATATTCGAGCAGAAGGGTTCATTAGACGGTACGCGTTAGAATACGCTTGTCGCACCTCGATTATCTTTTCAACGAAACTGCCTATTCGAACACACTGGCATCGGTCAACCTTTCATTACTACTCGTTTTATGGCCATTCCCATAATAGATCTATGAACGTACACCGCTACTTTCGTACTCTATTACTGTAATTGAAGTCACTTTTTTTGTTTCGAGGATATGTGTGGCGTATTGGGATAATATAGCACTCGGACGGAGTCCATGACTTTTCGAATGATGGAGTTATGATAGGGATATTAGAGTATTACGGAGATATTTTTCTATTTAACAAAAATCACCTCTAAATTTAAGTCCGCGATAAAAGTATCTGTTTCCCAAGATATCCCCAAACTCCGCAACTCGAATGCAAACCTGCATGCAAATACTCGCATTCCATCCTTCAACTATTTCCCAGAATTTCATATCCGTCGAAAGAAAACGAGGAGCAATCTGACGGAGGTTAGCCTACTTCGCGGAAGGAGATGACAGTAAACCGGCGAAATACAAAGGGGGAAACAGAAGGCAGAACTCGGTTTAAAGGAATCCGAGGCTTGGAACTTTATTCACAAGCGTCCGCTATAAATTCCCAATGAAACGTGCTACGTCGTGAATCGAGTTGTACACCAACGTCACGGTTGTACCCGGTAAACTAATTAACCACGTTAATGAACCGTGATATAAGAGGCAAACGTACGCATTCTGTCGGTTGCATGCCCGATGTGTATCGCGTGCCCGCGGCTATATAATATATAAATCGTGTAACGCTAATGTCGATCTCGGACATGGACAGAAGACCTTTTTGGTAAGAAACGGCGATTATCAACGAGATCAGGAGGATTGCCCGATTACGTGTAACGGTATCGTTGCCTACTAATTATACAAAAAAACGCTTAATTGCACGAAAGATTGATACCAGTTTCGTGATGATATTCTTTTTCCTTTTCTTTCTTCGTGTCATTTTTTGCTTCGTCTTCTGCCAATTGGCAAACCGGCATTTTTTATTTATTTACAAAATTATGCAATCAGACGTTCTCACGCGTGGGGGAATAACTGGTGCATCGTGTCCAGTGAACGGAGTTGCAACGTCGTTTAAGGAAAAGGAAGATTACGTTGCAAAATGCAAGCAATTTGTCGTGTCTCGTTTTACATAAGAGACGATCGCCGGTTCTCGACCGCCTCGTACGCTAACCAGAATCTTTCTCGAGACGATTATCCTGTTAACGTTCCTGTGGGGAGACTCGTGAAAATCGCTGTAGAACTTCTGATCAAAGTGTTCCATCTTCGGACACCTCGTAATGTCGATACTATCGTAACGCTCCAGCAAAACTCGAGCTTCGACTTTATTCGACAGGCTCAAGTAGCCAGTTCAACCACATTACATAAAATTCGAAATATCTAGAATCTGAGACGCTACTTTAAAAGCAGGTATAAATATCTATCTTTAAGTCTCGAAGTTCCAAATAATCTCAAATTGTTAGACGTCGATTTAAAGTCACGCACAATTATTCGTCTCAAAGTTTCAAAGATCTAAAGTATCAAAATTCTAAAATTCTAAATAGCTAGATACCATCTGAAAGTCAGATACATATGTCCCTTTGGAAGTTGTAAAGTTCCAATATACCAAATCCTACAGTTGCAAATAAAAACTTCAAACGGCTGTACATCAATTTAAAGTCAGATACGAATGTCCGTCCCAAAGTCCTGATGTTCCAAAGTACGAAGCCTTAAAGTTACAAGATTCCAAATATCTGGGCAGCAGTTGAAAGTCAGATACAAATGACCGTCTCAAAATTCCACAATACTGAAATTCTAAAGTTCGAAATCTGCAAGATAGCAAATTTTCAAGATGTGGTTTATGCTTGAAATATATTAATGTCTATGCATAATACAGATCATTGCTCCTATTAATAAAGCTATGGAACGTGGTTGAGCCCATGCAGAATGCCTGGCAACATATACGGAGTTATATCTCTGCAGGGTATAACCATAAGTCATCGTGGTCCAAGGATTTTCGCAGGTGCATCGCGATGACAATTGATCGTGGCGAGGCCGAGAGGGTGGTTGCTACAAAAATACACGCGCATATCATCGGGTCGATACGCCAATGGAATATTGGCCGTACTATTGAGTCAGAACCACCATACATTAACATATTTAATGCGGCGAGCGCGCACACAACGCGCGTCTGGTTGCACGTGCACGCGGTGCACACGCACACAGCGGCACGCATGCGCAAACTATGCACTCGACGAGTCATTGACCCGCGTATAAAACACTCACACGTACGCGTTGGCACCTACACAAGCCAGCGCGCCGCGGAGCCGCTCGGACCGACGCTGGTGGTGGTGGTTGCTGGTGGTGGTGGTGGCGGTGACGACGATGGTGGTGGTGGCGGTGCAGTGCACTGCAGTTGCAGCATTGCACAACGCGGGATCGTGTGTTCGCGAGGATTGTGTTCTCCTCGCAGTTATTATTATTACGAGAGAGACGCGAAAACACGACGCGGGGTTGAGAAACCTTTGCCTGCCTACGACGACGAAGACGAACACGATGACGATCGGGAGAACGCGTCGCGAGACGATTCTTCTCCTACCTGTCACCGATCGATATTTTATCGTTTTGGTCCGATTTTTTAGGTTGGGTCTCAATTTTCAAATTTTTGAATTTTTTAAATTCTGATATTGATTTTTCAAATTTATGAATTGTAGAATCATAAGATTTTGAAATTCTCTTATATTCGGACCTCCATGTTTGCAAACTCTTACATTCCCAAATATCAAAATTTCAAATTCAGAAGTCCAGGCATTCAAACTTGACAATTCTTCAATTTTCTAATTTCCAAATCCCCAATTGCTGCATCCCCAAATTTTCAAATCCCAGTTGCTATATATCTAAGTCTCCAACTCTCCAAATTTTTAAATTCCAGATCCTAATTTCTGTATCCCTAAATTTCCCAAACACCCAGTTTCTAAATCTGAATTTCTAATTCCTCAAATCCCCAAATATTCCACTTCCTAAATCTCAAAATTCCCATGTTCCCCAATATCTAAATTTCTAAATTTTCATATTCCTAATCTCCAAATTCCTATATGTTTGTAAGGAGCACCTGACCCACCCATCGCAGATATGGAGCGACGTTATTTAAAGCGGTCGATCACGAACGAAGCTGAGCTGACTAGATCCTCAATAAGGAATCGGCAATGATAACAAACGAATTGTGCCCATGAAAGAGCACCATGTGTCCCATTTGCGAAAACGTGGTCGATTAAGAAATTGCGCTACGGGGTTAACCAGGACGACTCAGCTCTTAATTGGTGGTCAACGCAACGCTTCTATGGCTCTCTAACTCTATTATTTCAATATCTATCGCGTGCCACATATGGTCTCGCTTCGATTCATTTATCTCAATACCGTTCGGTTCCTCCTCATTTTTCACATCAAATCCCAATTCTAAACGAAAAATGACTACGCTCGTCAAATTTCAATTTCAAATTCAGAAATCAAGTCAAAAGTGGACCAGTCATGAAATATTGTTATTCGAGTCAAGGACCCTAATCGAGAGTTGGCTAAAGTTATCTTTGATTTCAAATCAAGAAACCCAACTAAAAGTTTACTATGTGTAATTCGATTTCAAGTCCAGAAACCTAATTAAGAATCTACTAAGAGCACGACGTTTTAATTTCAAATCCAGAAAGCTAATTAAAATTCTACCAATGTCATCCTATTCCAGTTTCAAATCGAACCTAACCGAGAGTGGACTAGAATGACCAAGCTTCGGTTTCAAGTTTAAAAACCTAAGCAAAAGTATATTATATTAGAAGAATGTCGGTTCGAAATGCAGAAACGTAACGAAAAGTGGTCGAAAGTGAAGTGGACGCGATGGAAGATGGAAGTGGGTCCAAGAACGAAAATGGCCGTTGGGATTTTCAAGAGATTTGCGGTCTACGGAGCGGTCTTGGTCCCGAACGGGTGGTAAGGGCACGGTAAAAAGCCCGGGGACCGCAGGGACCCACACGAAACGGCCGCGAAACAGCGTAGTTGTTGACTCGCTGACTGACTAAACTAATGACATCGTTACTGACTGGCCTGGCCTTATGCCTTCCTCTCGCTCTCGCGACCGCTCTCGCGTTGCTTTTTCTCGCTCCGCTCCGGAGTGCGCGCGCGCGCGGGCCGAGCGCTGCAACGCCGGACACTAGCGATAGCTTACGATGCTACTCAAGCGGTTCCTATCGATTTGCTAATTTTGGGGTTTTAGAATTTCGAGATTTTAGGATTTTGGGACAGAAAGGTAGAAATTTGGAGATTTGGAAATTTGGGAATTTGGGAATTTGGAGATCTGGAGATTTAGGAATTTGGAGATTTGGGAATTTGGGAATTTGGAGATCTGGAGATTTAGGAATTTGGAGACTTGGAATTTGGAGATTTGGAAATTTGAGAATTTGGAGATCTGGAGATTTAGGAATTTGGAGATTTGGAAATTTGGGAATTTCGAAGTTTGGCAATGTAGGGACAGAAATTTAGGAATTTGGAAATTTGGGAATTTGAACATTTGGCAATTCGGCAATTTGGAGATTTGAGAATTGCGAGTTAATAACTTGGAAATTTCCGAATTTAGGAATGTTAGAAGCTTAATAATTTGCCAATTTGCCAATTTGCCAATTTGGAAATTTAGACATATTAGAATTACACATATAAACCCTTATTTCAGAATTTGAAAATCTGCCAATACGAAAATTTCGAAACCTCCCAGAAAATAATTTAGAAATAAAATTTTCGAATGTAAGAACTTGTGCTTCCCTTGTAAACTTGCCAATTCAAAAATGTACAAAATCATTCGTGAAATCTAAAAATTGGTGAAATTTAAAGATGAAGTAATTCCAAAATTGAGAAAATAAAGAAAAGAAAGCGCACATCGATAAGATTAGTATAAAATGTCGAAAAGTAGTGGTAGATAGAATTGTTTGAAACTCGTGAGAAAGAGGGGTATCGCGGCCATCACTAGCGGCGACCCACACCGATGCACTTTCGCGCGAGCACACATTCACGCAGTCGCACATTGAGCACAGACTGCGATCACTGCCGAGTTCAACGATCCCTCGACTCGTCCCTCTCGCCACCCCCCACCCTCGTTTCCCGCCCCTCTCCGTGCTTTCTATCTCTCGCTAACTTTTCGCGTGTCTCTCCTCCTCGTCTCGTGCTCGCCTCGACGCACCCTCCCGCCCCCCTTTCTCTTTCTACAGCCTGGATATATCTCTGTCCACCGCACCCCCTCCCCCGCCCCTTTTTCGAGACTTCTCTCGCTCCCGTTTTCTTTCTCCTCGTTCACTCTTGTGGCCCGGTATCTCCCCTCCATCTTTCGCCCCTTCTCTGACGGTCGTCTCTTTCTCTTTCTTTTCTTGTGGCCTCTTTCCCTCTCGACGGACACCCCTCCCGAGCACGAACAAGCGCGCGGATACTCTCGTTCCTTCTTTCACCATCTTTCACGCGGACGCACAGGGCGGCATCGGGGACAAAAATCGAAATGATCGTTCTTCGATTTTGATGCGACTGAGAAGCTGCCAAAGGTGATTCGCAGCCGAGGAAATTGGACCAGCAGATATCGGTGCAAGTTTTATGTTTGGTAGTTCATAGATTTGCTAATACCGAGATTCGTAAATTTCAGTACTTCGAATACTCGAATTCTACAATTGCCAAGTTCACAAAGTCCCATATTCCTAAAATCCCAGAATTTCCAAATTTGAAAAATTCAAATTCCCAAACTGCCAACACACCAGATTCCTAAAATCCCTAATTCCTGAAATCCCCAAATTCCAAATTCTCAAACTCCTAAAATCCTTAATCGTCAAATTTCCAAAAATCCCAAAATCCAAAATTCCCAAATTTAAGTTCCGAAATACCTAAATCTCGCAACTCCGAAATTACCTAATCGCACGCAGTGCTTCCCGCGAAAATATCTGGAAAATCGAGTGTTGCATCTAGCGACGCAACTCTAAACAAAAGCTTGTTCTGGCGGATGCAGGGATCCCGTTGGTCGTCGCAAAGCGAAATGGGATATCGAGGCCGGATAATGGACCTTTCGGTAGGCTCGGAGCGTGCACACGCACGGGAGCGTTCGATCCACGGCGGGGAAAGACTGCTATATGTACAGAGAGCTCGTGGACAGTTCGATGATCCGGCTGGAATCTGTCTCGAGGCTAGAAATTTCCATGGAAGCCGAGGTGTATATACTTTGGATTCCAGCTGCTTCGCGCGCTTTCCTCGCCGCGCCAAAAACTCGTTTCCCGAGACGAATCGGACAACTGCCCCACCGAGAGCAGCTGCAATCGCTCGCGATTTCTCCGGGTCGCGTCGAACGCGAGGCTCCCGTCGTGTTTTCACGCGAGATAAGGCCCACGGAGGCTTTTATCTCGCGGAACGTCCTCGTTTCGTTTCAACGGCCACGTTCTGCGCGCGATCCGCGCTAATCGTCTAAGGGTGCGTTTAGATTAAACGACCGAACGGCGTTCGTTCGGCTGTAACCGAACGGACGAAGGTGAGCGGATGCTCGAGAAGATTAAATACGACGTTCGAGTGATCGCCTCTCGACACGGTGAATTGAATCGCGTCGAATTGAATTGCGGGGAACTGAAACGCGGTGCACCGAATGCTGTTCAATTGATACGTGGCCGAGCCGCGATCAATGGAAACGCGTCCAAATGAAATATCTTGGATTAGTCGCGTGCAATTAAAAGACTTTGAATTGAATTAGAAGCGAGTCGTATCGAATTGCAATCGGACGAATTGGATCGTTCTAAATCGCCATGTATGTAGCTCTTTCGCTTCGAATTGCCTGTCGAATTGAATTGCTTAGAATTGAATCAGGTCCGGGTGGAATGCTGGCGAATTCGATCGTATAAAATTGCAGTGTATATAATTAAATTACGTCGAATTGTCCCGAATCGAATGGCGTCGAATTAGAATACAAAGGAATTGTATCATCCCGAATTGAATCCTGTCGAAATTCAATCACTTAGAACTGTATCGGCTCGAATTAAATCGCGCCGAATTGAATCGCCCGAACGAAATCGCAGCGAGTTTCCATCAGCCGCTCGCTTGCGGCTGAATTTTGCGGAAACGTGGAAGAAAGCGTATCGATTCGCTAACTGAAAACGCGCTCTTAACGAGCAATCAAATATTAACAAAGCGAGACGAAGCTCGCGAGCCGAAGTGACGCGACGGAACGTAAAGCGGCGCGAAACGCGAGGCGTGTTCGCGCGTGTGCGACCCCACGAACACCGACGAAAGTGAGAGTCCGGCGAGATACATGCACAGCTCGATAGGCGCGCGCGGCCAGAGAGCGTGCGCGCGCGCACACGCGAGTGCGCGACGTTATCTACACGCCGGGCATGTGGGTGCAGGAATACGGCGCGATCGACGAGCTGCATCCATGAGGATGCGCCCGATGCGTCGATGCGAATCTACCGGCTGGAATGTCCGGTGCAACTTTATCGCAGCTGATCGTGTGTCGGATTCGAAACGACGTGGGAGTGACGCGGTACGCGCCAGCAACTCGTCACGGTGTCCTAGTAATGGCGAACACGCGGTCGACGTTCCATTTTTTGGACGCGTTCGTCGTTTTCTCGATGACGCTGCATTTCTGTTTTTGCACTCGAGCCGCGTGCATGTTGCTCATTAGCTGCGTCATACTCTTGGATGGCTGGGATACTTCGCGTCATTCGGATCGCGCGATTAAGCGATTCAACTATGTTCGCTGCTTGCAGTCCGCGTTGGAAAACCTATCAAGACAATATATCAACAACGTTTAGTCGAGATACACTCGAAGGATTTGATCTTGAAGCCTCGAAGGTCTGCTAAGTGACCAGCACTTTTTCTCTAGGTTAACTATGTTGTGATTCGAATTTCGAGATAGATCTAGGTTAGAGCTGTTCGCATGTACGAAATACGTCTGATGCGATTCTAACGATCATGGAGCCTAATTGTCTACTAGGTGATGAGTAGTCTTTACTCCTCATTTATAGTGTAACTACTGTCTTATGATGTGAAGATGGATTTGGATTAGGTCCATTCATACCCTGATCCCAATAATCCTAGAACCAATGGTCCCCAACACTACTAGGTCCTCAGCACTCTTCGTCTTCCAATATACTTTTCTCTTTCATAATTTGAGTGCTATATTATTATTTTGCTATATTTAATCTGGAACTAGGTTTGGATAACTCCAAAAGCTAAACTAATCTGGACCTACAATTAGCTCTGAATTAAGTCCAAACATAAGTCTAATAATCTTCTACCCAAAACAAGATTATACAAGACATCTTGGTCCACCAGTAGACAAGAAGACTAACTCTATCACATTCACCACTTTTGTTATCTTCTTATACTATCTCCTAGTATACTATCTCCTAGTATATCTTCCCTATGCAGACTCCGATCAATCAGACACCCTTGTTAATTAAATTTCGCCGGAGAGCCGAGGAAAATCGCGACGACGAGCGACGAAAGTGTGACGGAATCGAGACAGACCCGTCAATTGCCGTGCATTATGAGAAAATAAGCACGTTCGTACGTGACACGGCTCGTAGAAGCAGCCAGAACTGACCCCCGTGCTTAAAGGTCAGTGCGAGTCGGTGGTAACGACTCGATAACCACCATGATTGTACATATATTGGCCATCTTATCAAACGGCGCGCCGTGGGCATTAAATTCTATCACTTTCCCCCTGCGACTGGAGCTATTTTGCTCGTTCTCTCGGGCCTGCTGTCGCGTCGATCACAATCGTTTCTACGCTCGATTTTCTCTTCGTAAAACGACCGGGAAGCCGAACGGACTCATCAATAATTCTATTGTTTCGTTAACTGTGACGGGGCAGTCTATACCGCTAATAAGCAGATCAAGTGGCAGCGGGACTCGCCATAGGTATTCACTGAGATTTCAAATTTGATTTAGGAATGCCAATGGACATAGTCACGCCTCTTCCGTGCAATCATTACAAGGTCCAGTCTAAAATTTGCAGGGTTGTTTCGTATATTTTATAACTGGCTTAGCATGGACAATATATCTGATACCATAATTTCAAACGAGATTTTAAAATCTAAAAAGCTGTATGCTCTGTTTTATAAGTAACCGCATGAAGAATAAATTGACCGTGCTCGCGGAAAAGGAGGGAGTCGTATCCTCGAAACGAATAAAAAAGGAACAGTCTAAACGAACGAGCAATATAAACATTCTGCCGGAACGAACATTCCAGTCGCAGCAACCCAATAAAATTGCAACACCGTATATACACAGTTCCAAAGTTATGTCCACTTTTTCGCTCACGTTTTTCGTTCCACATCCACGTTATTGCAGACAAGGTGTGGCCTTGTGTGCAGAATTTTAACGGACGATAAGTCGAGCGGGCGAGCGCGATAACCGGAATGAAAATTCCTCTCGAAACACCGCGCCGCGCTCGTACCTCGTTGATTACTATTCCTCTTTCTCCGTTTTCGAACCGGGAGAACGGCAGATAAAGGAATCTCCTAAATTTTGTGGACCGTAATCACCTCGTAAATTAGTCAGGTTCTTTTGATTGAAAACAATCTTGGTTCTCGACGAAGCGGTGGGTCTGCTTTAGCCTCCGCGCGATCACCGTCGAGCTTGATTTATTCGAGCTGTTACTATAAATCATTAGCTAAGAGTTGACGTCGTTTGCCACTTTCTAATTCCGTCCCAGCGAATAGAATTTATCTAGCTAAACTTTTGTCTCGGGATTTTTCAGGGATTCTGAATTTGGACTTTTTCATAGCTGAGGATGGTTTCGAGGTTAAAGGATTTTTAGATGGACTATCCATTTCATGGATCGTTTATAATCGGTTTTATTATAATCGTATGCAGTTTGATTTTGTACGATCTCTGCGAGAGCGTTCGGAATTTATAGTATTGGAGTGTGACGAAATTAGGACATCGGTTACATAATTTGAAAATTATATTTGAAAACTATAATGCTCATTACAGAATTTGGGTGTTAGAGTGTCAGGAAATTAGGACACCGGTACACACTTTTAAAAATGACAATAATTGGACATCGGAGTGTTTAAAACTTGTGATATTTAAACATCGATGAATTGTTGAAATCACCTGGCTAACATATTTCGCGCTAGAGATAGAAACTTTGTTACAGTTTGAAGCACGTATTAAATATCAGTAAAGCCAACTAGATACCTATAAACTATTTATATAACCATTCCACATCCATTTAACACTGCCATCTGAAAGATGTACAGGCTCGCAATTCAATCTGCCAGTTGAATTACAAGCGATAAACGGAACACGCCAATGATTCCCGATTATTTGTGTCCCAGATCCGTATTAGCCATCCCGGAAATGGACGGAGAAATGAGCAACTTTATTGGCGAGCGATCGATCACAGGCCGCGATCGTTTATCCAACAGAAATATATAGATCCAGCGGATGCAATGCGAGGCACGTAAATGAGAGCGCCAGGATCAGGCGCAGGAAGACGCATCATCTTCTGGTCTCGTAAACAAACGTTTTACGATCGGTGCGCGCACATGCATCATCGACGGAACTTTTAATAGTTGGCCGTCGGCTTTAGTCGCAATAATCGTGTCAGCAGGGAACGTTTATTGCCTCCAGCTGGGCAGCTTTTGGAAACTGGTCAGGAATCCTGAACGCCACATGGAGACGTCTATCACCACGCGGACTTAACCAACGTCAATTAAAACATTTTATGCCGAGCCTGTCTTTTACGCGAGCTTCCTCGGCCTGGAAACACAGCTGCTCTATCCGAGGGAAAATTTCAAAACGCATTTCCACGAGATCTGATGTAACCGTCCCGTACTTCGTCACCGATCTTTGGCTGAAACGACTCCTCTTCTTCGATTTTCATTCGAATTCGAGAGTTTAGAGGCCACCGAAACAACGGCGAATTCCACGACTCGAAAATCCAACTCGTTATCGAACGATGTTTGTTCGCGATGTACTCGTTATGTTCGGTCCGACCGATCACGAAAATATGCCTGCAACGAACGTTCCAATAAAATTCGTCGACGAACGGCGAACGTTTAGACGGCTCGCCGTGGTGGAATTGCGAAAATCTGCCAGTTAGCGACGCGAGTAGGTGGTCCTCGAGGATCGTGCTCGAGGATGCAGGAAGAAACGGACGTGCACGACGAGCTTGTGGCACGTTGATAGAACGCGTCTCGACATCCAGCTCTAAAGCTATTTCTGTACGGGCGCGAGGCGGTCTCCGGCGTGCAGCAGTCTCTGTATTGTAGACGTACACGAACAGCGTGCGCTGCTGCAGCGGCCAAGTGTCTCGAAAGAACTTGCGAATCTGTCGACCGTCGACGTTCGATCAACAGGAACTGACCGTTTCGACGCCAGAACGATTAGAATAATTTTCCCTAACAACTTCTGATAAACTTCGGTAACGACCGATATAACGTACGATGATATACTTACTAAGATATTTAACAGCAATGTTGTTTTACTTAATCGTCTACAGCTTTTAGTCTAACGCGTTCAGGAACGAATTATTACCGCGATATCAGAAAATATCCTTCCTTATCCCCTTATACTATAACAGCAAAAAGTGTGTGTTGTATCAAACTATACTTTATTCATTTCTAGATACTTGTAAACGTAGATCAGTAAATACTTGTATCCCCACATTCTTAGATCCCCACGTCCACAAAATCCTATATTACCTATTGATAGCTGCAAATCCCTATATTCTTAAATCCTCAAATCTCAAGATAACTACATTCGAAATCCCTAAATTGAAAAATCCTAGATCCGAAAATATCTTGATGCAAGTATCCCTAGACTCCAGTACCCCTAGATCCTGATATTCCTAGATCCCGATATCCCTAGATCCCGATATCCCTAGATCCCGATATCCCTAGATCCCGATATCCCTAGATCCCGATATCCCTAGATCCCGATATCCCCAGATCCCGATATCCCCAGATCCCGATATCCCTAGATCCCGGTATCCCTCGAACTCAAATATCTCTAGATCCCGATATACCTAGATCTCAAATATCCCTAGATCCCGATATCCCTAGATCCCTAGATCCCGATATCCCTAGATCCCGATATCCCTAGATCCCGATATCCCTAGATCCCGATATCCCTAGATCCCGATCTCCCTAGATCCCGATATCCCTAGATCCCGATCTCCCTAGATCCCGATATCCCTAGATCCCGATATCCCTAGATCCCGATATCTCTAGATCCCGATATCCCTCGAACTCAAATATCTCTAGATCCCGATATACCTAGATCTCAAATATCCCTAGATCCCAAATATCCCTAGATGGCGGTATTCCTAGATCCCTATACCTTACTACCATAGATCCGAAATATTAAATAATTGAGTAATGTCCTAGCGCGCACGTTACCATTCGTCAACCACAAGTCCTGTACAGTTGGTATGAAAGCAATTCCAAGAGCGCAGACATGATCTGAATTGGATGAATCGACCACTATGGCGAACGAAAAGAAAATCCGAGAAGTATCTTGGTTGGTCAGCTATGCAAACAATGAATCGAGCAACAACGAAAGAACAACGAGTCGATATGGCATCCTTTTCTTCGGCGAGAATCCGTCGCAACAGCCTCGTGGACGAAAGAAAATGCAAGTGTACAAAAGAAAGAATACGCACGTTTAAAAAAGACGTTACAACGACAGAACGGAGGGTTATCGACGAACAAATCGTGTCATTGTTTCAACGATTGCGGCTTAAAGCGACAGCATTGTGCGCCGTATTGCAAACGCACCGTGTGTATCGGACCGAGGAAACTGGGACGGCAACAACAGCGATAACAAAGAAGCCACTGCAACACGCTTTTGCGAACACATTTCATACACCTATTACGTACGATATATTTATAATATGCTAGGTACGCGTGCACAGGTTCCTTCTTTTCGATTATCCCTTTAGGACAATTTTTTAATTTCTTGTTCCTTGAACCTATCGCGAAATTCATTCACTGATTACTCCTAGATTAATTAGTTAGTAAATAAAAGTAATTGCAAGTTTCATATAACGTTGGTACTATATTAATTAAAGTAGGTGATGTCACAGGGTTATATTATTCATAGATGAATTTTTAATAATTATAATTTTTTTACGGTTCACTATAACAATATCTATTTGTGCTGTAATTTGTTAAATCGACTTCTGGAATATATTCAAAGTTAAACGAATGATTTGGTCGCGATGAAATTGTTGGAAAACGAACTTTCCTCCATTCTCTCGAAGAATCATCGAAGCTAGACTTCATGGAAGCGCACTTGTCACGCTTGTTAACCCTTACGACTATTCTCCGCTAAGAGGAAGGAATCCTCGGCTGGAGGATTCGCGAGGATGGTTCAGTCCTAATCCACGTTTAAAGTTACGACGCATAAAAGTCACGTGGAATATCCGTGGTTGGGTATCCTCGAGGAAACGAGCAGCGGCCGTATCTCCATCGGCCGAACCAAGGAACCTCGACGTTTTAGGAGGAACTACACGGTCACACGGTATACTGGGTGTCACGCACGTATACATTTCCCCTAGATATAATCTCAACTAAATCCAATTTATCACAAACCTATTCTCTTTCGGATGTACTTTTCATCACATCTGTTTTGCCCTAGATTCACTTTCATCCACATCTATTCTCCTCTACGTCTAGTTTCCCCTAGATTTCATCTGGATTTAACTTGCATCAACTCCAGTTACTCTAGATCTAATTTCTTCAAGATCCACTTGTCGAGATTTAATTTTTCCTACATCACACTTTCATCAATTATAGGTCCAAGTTATACCAGCTCCATTTGCGCTAGCTCTAATGGCCCCTGGATTCATTTTTCTCTAAATCAAACTTGCTCCAACTCTGGTTCCCCCTGGATCTAATTTGCCGTAGGTCAGTTTCTCCCTACATCTAATTTTCCCCAGCACTAGTTCCCCGTGGATCAAATTTACACCAGCTCCAATCTCAATTCAATTTACTCCTGCTCTAGCTTTGCCTAAATCTCATCCTAGATTTCTCCCTATATCTAATTTCCCCCAACTTTCCCCAAATCTAACTTATCCTAGGTCAACTTCCCCAAATCTAATTTTCTGTAGACCTATCCCCTTCCTGCTCAATTTTCTTGTAAATTTGCCCTAAATCTCTCCCTTGATCCAATCTCCCGTCAAAATTTCCCCCAGGGAGAACCTGCGAATTCGTGGAACGCCCGAAGGCAGCGTAGAAAATCGTGAGAAGAGTCTAGGGAGGTCGACACAGCTCGAACGAGTGTACGATTCGGTGGTACAGAATTTTCCATATCGAAAATTGGTAAGAGGAATCACCCAATTTGAGCCCGGTAGTACGAGTTACATGACACCCTGTATATCACGAACGAGGGAGAAAGTTTCCATTCCTCGTTTCGAGTCCTCGACTCGGGAGAGACGCGTAGAGGGGCGAAAGACGGACCAGCGAGAGAGGAGAGGAGAGAAGAGGAGAGGAGAGGAGAGGAGAGAGACCGGCACGGCGCCGGTCATTGGCCCGTTGACGCAGGTATATACACCAACGCCTAACGGAGTGTACACGTCCGTGTTATGTACTTGCATTCGCCGAGTCAAGGATGCGATTTGCATACGGTCATCGGATGTCTCTACGTTCGCACCAGAGCCACACTGACATGTCTGGTATTCGTTCTCTGTCGTTGGCCCGTTCATACGAATACGCAAGCGGAATAAAGAGCGTGTTCGCCAACGATACTCTCTAGATACCCCGTAGATATGTACATATACTTAGTCTCCCTCTGTTTCAGCTACGCGTAATTATAATCACTTCTGTTCCGAGCCATTATTCTGCCCGCCGTATCCTACCTTCCTTCCTTCCTTCCTTCGGTTACTTTCTTTCTCCCTTTCCTTCACTTCTTTGTCGTTCACTTTCCACCGTATCCCTTACAGTCTAATGCACACTGAATTCCCCTAGGTTCATACGTTGTAACATCTTCACTATTCCTAAGGACTCAGAATCTCCCTAGGTACACCGTAGACTCAGGATTCTTTCAAAGATTTTCTTAGATCTTGGATACCAGGCTGACCTTATGCTTTGCTATTTCTTTTACTCTTATGTGCTCTGGAGGTAATGGTTTTTCTACCAATTTTGTGGATTCTATTTATATGATCCTCTGGAGATTCTTCAGATTCTACTTGCATATTTCCCTGGGGACTCTACGAATTCCTAGATGAAAGTATGGAATTTTCAAACCCCTATATTCGATATCTTGTAATTCCTCAAATCTTCACATTCTCAACTGCTGATATCTCCAACTTCCCAATCCTCCAATTTCCTCAAATCCACAAGTTCCTCAACTCCCCAAATGCTCAAATCTCCAAATCCCTAATTCTCCCAATTCTCAAACCTTCAAATCCCCAATTTCCTCAAACCTCTGAAGTCCGAATCCCCCAAATTCTCAAACCTCCAATTTCCTCAAATCTCTAAATTCTCATATGCCCAAATCTCCAAATTCTCAAACCTCGAATTTCCTCAAATCTCTAAATTCTCAAATCCTCGAATTCCCAAATCCCCAAATCCCCAAGTACCCAAATCCACAAATCTTCATATCCCTAACTCTGAATCACCAAATCCCCGCCTAAAATATCGTCGACACACATCAGCCCGCGCAAAAGTGCAGAAAACAAGTATCTGAAATCGACGCGACGTTCTACAAACGCGCGGTTCCCGAAACAAAGAGCTGTTAACGCGAAGTTGGCTCCACCTCAGCGAAGTTAGAACGTCCGGTATACTGCAACGACAGGTATTCGATAATAAGTCGAAGATAATGTAACGCCGGTTTTCCGTTTATCGTCGGTTACGCTAATACTAACGTTTCATGAACGGGTCTATTCGCGAACATATTTCAGCGCTCGAGCATTTGACGATTGCTCAATTACCGGTTCGCTTTTTCAGAAATATTATCGTACGACTGCTTTGTGCAACGCGAACGACGCGACGAAACATCTGTGCTCGTTGAGCAACGATCGTCACCGGCAAAAATACCCATAAATCCTGTCTTGCTACTTCGATCGGTCGAAACTATGAACCGCGCGTCGCGTAATTCTCGCATCTAGCGGCAATTGCCATTGACAATCAGACCGCCGTTCAAAATTGTGTTCAACGGTTCGTAAAACGTGTCATTCGAGGTACGCGAGAGAGGCCCGAAAGACCATCGCGAATAAACAGATCGCGTGGGACGCAGCCCGAGACACTTTTAGACGAGAGATCGAATTTAAACAGACCGGCACCACACCGTTGATATCGTAAATTGCATCGAAACGCCGCGTGAATTTCGCGTCATAATTTCATTCTCATTCCGCTCCCGATACGAAACGAGCTCGGAGGAATGTCCAGCAGCCGGGACTACATCGTCTCGTAAATAATTGTACAGGGTGTCTCGACTGAATGTTCTACCAGCCTCGAAAATAGCGGAGTTAGATAACTGTTTGATCGTGGAGCTGGGTCAATCGTGACCCAGACCTATGACGCTTGTATCGGGTCCACATTTTTCACACATGTCCATCAGATCTACAGGTCCTAAATCTACACCTTTCCTTCTTCTTCTTTTGATTAAAAGAATTTTCTTTTGAATTAGATGAATCTTACAGCGGTTAATTTTTGGTATGTTTGAGAATTGTCTGGCATGAACTCAACCACAGTTAGCCAGTAACATACCTCTTCAACACGATTAATACGGTGTAAAAGCTGTTACAATATATTACATCGCTCAGTTTTGAAAGAAGTAAAAATTGAGTTTTAAAAAAGCACCTAATGCAAGCACGAGTTAACCCGTGGTCAACAATGTGTTAATGGATATTATCTGTGTTAAGTGTCTCAAGAGTATTAGCTACTGTATCAGTAGGTGAGATTAGAAACCAGGGTTGTAAAAAGTGAACACGTGCGTAAAAATGAAAAAAGTAGAATAATCAGTTAACAAAACCTGGAACTAATATGTGAAAACTAAGCTGGTATTTTGGTTTCCATTATATTGTCCATATTTTTCCATATTTAAAAAGTAATATATGTGTAACTAAATAGAAGTCTAAACATTTTTGAACGTACACGGTAAAAGCTATCTTCTCACGTGTACGTTTTCCCTAGATTTACGTTAATCTTTCACAGTTTCAATTTACGAACGAGACAAATTGGTTTGGTATGTAAAGCAACGAAACGTGTGTTTCCCAGAACGAAAGTTTCCTGCTGAAACGTTCACCGAATGACCCGAATCGCGTTCACCTTCGACCAGCGACGGCACACTGACCATCCGACTGTTTCGTTTCAGCAAAACAACCGGGCAATCCGTTTTGCCAGTCGAGTCACGAATTTGCCCGTCGATTTCGTGCACGGAAAGAGAAAAAGAGAACAAAGCTTCATCCCTGGACAAACCGAGTACCCTCTCGTTTAAAATACAAATGTCAATCAGACATAAACAACACCGCGCATTTTCTCTGCCCGCTTCTGTCAGACAACTAACAATTTCATTGCACAAGTCGTGACGTATATTTCCTCCGTATAGTAACTTCATTTTAATACCGATGTATTTTACTGTCAAATGAGAGAATGTTAGGAAAATTATTTTGACTTGGTCGTTTTAGTTATTGTTTAGAATTCATTTTATTCTTCCTTATCTCGAAATGTTCCCCAATTTCTAGACCTACAAATTTCCTTTATTCCCAAGTATCTTCAAGGTTTTAGATCCACAAATTCACATATCCTCATATGTCCTCAAACTTCTGGACCACCACATCTCTACATTCTCATATTCGTAGAAACCTCAAAGTCTCCAGATAACAAAGATCTGAATACTTACGTCTCCAAATTCTAAGGAACTCAAATATCTACATACTTCAATTCCTATGTCTTCAAATTCCTAGACAACATCCCTACATTCTCGTATTCGTAGATCTCCAAACCTGTCTCCAAATAACAAAGATCTGAACACCTGTCTCAGAATTCCAAAGAGCTCAAAATCTACATACTTCAATTCCTATGTCTTCAAATTCCTAGACCACATCCCTACATTCTCGTATTCGTAGATCTCCAAACCTGTCTCCAAATAACAAAGATCTGAACACCTGTCTCAAAATTCCAAAGAGCTCAAACTCTACATACTTCAATTCCTATGTCTTCAAATTCCTAGACCACATCCCTACATTCTCGTATTCGTAGATCTCCAAACCTCAGTCTCCGAATAACAAAGATCTGAACACCTGTCTCCAAATTCCAAAGAGCTCAAACATCCACGTACTTTAATTCCTGTCCCCAAATTTCTAGACCACCCTATATTCCCATGTTCGTAACTTCCAAACCTCAGCCTCCAAATAAAGTTTCAAACATCCATATCTCAAAGTCCCAAATTCCAAAATCACAAAAATTCTAAATCCATCTCAATGTCCATATTAAAAAATGCTGAAAAGCCTTCATCTGGAATGTGATATTTTCTCCCCAGGGAAGGCAGAGTGGCTCGAAGAGAATCGCGAAGGAAAGTCAGATCGTGGACTAAATTCGGGAAGAGTAACAGTTTGTAAATTGGCAACGGAAGGTAGGTGTAAGTAGTTAGAGGTGACGACGGTGACACGAGGCGACGCGAGACGACGCGAGGCGTCCTTGGCTCGCGTGGAGGATCGAGCGAGAACTCGAAGCGGAAGGCGCGCGCGCGGCTCGCTGCGTTCGCGCACCGCTCGTGTAACAAGCAGCGATAGATAACTATAATAAACTCGCTTCTCGAGAGTGGCATGGCGTGGCTCGCGTGAGGTAGGTCAGCGTCCCACTCGCCACCAAGCCGCACCGGAACAATCCCTGCCACACTCCTATTTCCTTACAGAATACCGCCTAGTATGCGAGAGAGCAAACCTGGATTCTATCAGTGAAGTGAAACAATTTGGAAATTGGGAATCGGTGGATTGAGAAGTTTGGGAATGAGGTTCGACCACTTCTGAGGAATTTGGGAATCTGGGGAGTGTATGAGTTGGGGAGTATGGGATTTGAGAATATGAGGAGTTAGGAGTGTAATGTGGAGAATTGGAGAGGTGAGAAGTTGGGAACTTTAATACTTAGGGTTCTCGAAGTTTCAGAATATGGAAGTTTAGGAATTGGGGAAGGTGGAGATTTGAAAATGTGGAGAATTGGGAATTTCAGAATTTTAATACATAGGGTTCGAATTTTGAGAACATGCAAGTTTAGGAATTTACGAATATAAGACTTTGAGAAGATAGCGATTCTGAACTGTGAGGATTTGAGAACGAGGATTATAGAATTATAAGAATTTAGGAAATTGTAAATATGTAGAATTGAAAATAGATCCCCCACAAACCCATATGTACCCAACAGACCACATCCCTGAAATCCTCCCAGACTCGATTCTCCCACCACTCCGCAATCATCGCGTGACTTTGATCAGTATCTCAGAGCACAGAGTAAGAAAAATGTTTGTACCAGCAGAAAATTGAATTTCCTTGTAGACCCGTACGCACGTGGCAGTACAACGTTAGAAGGAGGTGAAGAGAATATTCGAAGCGGGTTTCTCTGGAATTTCTCGCGGCAATTGCACGCGAGCCGGTCGAGAAACGCGTCCCGTCCGGACGAGTTATTAACCATAAATTTGTTCCACGGTTACGAAGCCACGACTCGCCCCCTGAATAAGAAGAAGCGTTTCGAACAACAAAAGACAACTCTCCGGTCCATTGTTCGGCTGCACCTTGTGATTTTGAGCGGGCCGGGGTCGTTGGTGGTGCTGCTGCTGTTGCTGCTGTCCGTGACGTGATTCCTCTTAAACGAGGCATTTGCATTCCTCCCCTATGCTCTGCTCGGCTGATTTAAGAAGGGAATATATGTATATGTACGTATACGCTCGTTCGCGTCTCTCTGCACCAGTAGACTCGTTCCTTCCATCGTGGAAACGAGTCTCTGAGACAGTAGAACGAGTCGCGTGAGGCAGGTCAGGCGTCCTCGGCCAAGGGAATGATTCATTTTCAGAATGGGCTTCTTCGGCCAGGCATTTGCATGCCTCCTGGGCCTTCCACTCTCCTCGTACGTTCAACAACCGTCCCGTCTCGCAATTTTTCTTCGTGATCTATCTCTTACCCTTTCCCCCGCACAATTTCGACGAATACCACTTTCGAACGCTGGACACGCCGGCGATCGATGCGGGCTATCCTTATCATTTACACATTTTTATTTCCAAATTCACGAATTATTATATTTCCCCAACCCTCTACACTTTTCCAATTTTACTAATTTCCCTAATCCACAAATTCCACAACTCGGATGATTGTCTCACTTATCCAAATCAGGAAAATCAACTCTGAAACGTCCCAAATTCCCAGAACTCCCATATTTCCAAACTTTCGAATCCACAAATTAGACAAAACTGTCGAAACAATACTTGGATTGTCGAGTATTTAATAATTGCAGTTTCCGAGAGGTGATCTCGCTGAAATTGGATAATCCTTTGTGCCCGAGCAAGCTGTTTTCCGCGAAGAAAATCGCTCTCGAACGGGATGAATTACGTGAAGCAGGTCAGTGTCACTCTCGCAGGAGAAATCATTCTTCGTACCCTTCACTCGTACAACGCTTGATAAAACTATTAAGATTCCGTGTAATCACCGACTGTCGTCTGCGTCGAGCAAACGAATCCAAGGTACAACCTCGTCGAGTACCAGAAACGATTTTCCTACGCCATTTTGACATATCCTAGATAGCTCTCGAGCAGCTAATTTGTTTATAATTACCGATTTAAAAAGGCACGCGTTAAATACAGAAACATTCAGACTCGTATAACGTTCGAAGAAAGCTATCGACGATAATTGCGATTTCCTTTTATAAGTATTCTCGCAGCTGAACCTGCAATGTAGTCACGTGCATCGAGCTAACACAAGCTAAGCCAACGATAGACACCTGCAGTTGAACATAAATAATCCAAGCGAACGAGTATGCATATATCATATGGCCAACTATAAGTTGAGTTGTATCCGTGGCTTTCAGGACCGGCCGTCTCTTGTAAAACCGGCAAACCGGCTATATACCGGGTGTGACCGAAACACGTGTTCGACTTTACACGGCATTATAATGGAGCGAATATTAAAACATTATTACGGAAGAGGAACAAGTTTTGGACAGGTGTTACACGGGAAATGAATACTATATCTAGGGATGTGGGGATAAAAGAACATGTCTACGCATGCGCAAAGGGGCTCATAATGAGAAGAGTAACGACGCATGACAAGGTATTCGTAAATTTTGAAAGAAATAGATTCTTAGGTATCTTTCGGTTCTTACTATTTCTATATTTGCAAATTAACAAGTTGTTAAGTATGTTCTCAAATTTATATTTTCGAGTGTAAGATTCATAAATTCCGGTATTTCACTAATCTATGTTAGAATGTCTGTCTCCAAGATTCTATATCTCGTACGTCCCTAAATTCCTATATTCTTAATTCTCTACATCTCCAAATCCCTATATTCTCAAAACACTATAATTCCAAATCTTTACATCCCCAAATACATTCCTAGATTCGTATGACCTAAATCCTTATTTCTACAAATCTGTACGTTTCCAAGTCCCTATATTCCCAAATTTGTACATCGTCAAATCCTTATATTCACAAATCTCTATATCCCCAAATCTCTACGTCTGCAACTCCCTATATCTTCAAATGCCTAAGTCCCCAAGTCTATACATTCCCAAATTCGTACCCATGTTCTTACATCCACATATCCCTACATCCCCAAGTCCCTACAACATCAAGTTCCATCTCCCAAAAATCCCTATATCCCTAAGTCTCCACAGCCCACTGTACTACATCGCTATATCTTCAAATACCTAAGTCTTCAAGTCTATACATTCTCAAATTGGTACCCATATCCTTACATCCACATATCCCTACATCCCCAAGTCCCTACAACCTCAAGTTCCATCTCCCAAAAATCCCTATACCCCTAAGTCCCCACAGCCCACTGTACTACATCCCTATATCTCCAAATACCTACGTCTTCAAGTCTACAAATTCCCAAATTGGTACCCATATTCCTACATCCACATATCCCTATATCCCCAAGTCCTTACAACCTCAAGTTCCATCTCCCAAAAATCCCTATACCCTTAAATCCCCACAGCCCACTGTACTACATCGCTATATCTTCAAATACCTAAGTCTTCAAGTCTATACATTCTCAAATTGGTACCCATATCCTTACATCCACATATCCCTACATCCCCAAGTCCCTACAACCTCAAGTTCCATCTCCCAAAAATCCCTATACCCCTAAATCCCAACAGTCCACTGTACTACATCCCTATATCTCCAAATACCTAAGTCTTCAAGTCTATAAATTCCCAAATTGGTACCCATATTCCTACATCCACATATCCCACATCCCCAAGTCCCTACAACCTCAAGTTCCATCTCCCAAAAATCCCTATATCCCTAAATCCCCACAGTCCACTATAACCACAACCCATAACTATAATAAATAAAATAGAAAAACGAAACCAAGGTCCTTGAAAACGCGAACTAGAAACGAACTGAGGTAAGTTCAAGAACGATCCTGATTATTTCGAATTTATATGAATTAACGAGGCAGCCATGAACGTGTAAACAAAGCGTTGAACGTTTGTCTCAAATAAATTCGATTCCTCTAATATACATGAAAGATCGTATTTCGAAAGTTACGTTATTTCTCAGGTGATTAAGACGTTGCGACGATAATGAGCAGAAGTCGACCCAGTTTCCTCCAGCTAATTAGCGTACAGCGCGTTAAGTCCGACACGGTTATCTAACGTACGAAACTTGTCGAGATAAAGGAGGCATCGAAAACAGGAAGTTATAATCTGTCTAATCCGTATACAAAGTTCTAACTTATCTGGATCGTTTAGCCTGTCTCGTGAGACTTTCTCGAAGATTCTAAGTACACGAATCACTGACCTATCCCGCTTGTTTTTATCTGGAACGATGATACACCTTATCGACAGATACCGGAGAGCAAATCGTTGATCGATTATTTTCGGCCTGCTAGGAAGTTCGTTTCTTTCAGATAAAAACAGTGAAAGCAGGTATCGAGAAGGATCATCGACCTACACCACTTGGTCCAAATAGTCCATAACGTCAGACCTACTTCTAACAGGCGAGATCGAAATAGCTGATCTATTCGGCGAGGTTTAGGAGGCGGTTTTAGGTCTTTTTGCGCGACAAAAAATTGTGAAAGTAGGCGGTAAAGAAGACCACTGACCTATACCGATTCATTATAGCCTATTAATCTATTGGCCGATAGATCAAATTCAATTTTGTTCTTCTAAGTCTCTCGCGTTAAAAGTAATAGAAGTAGGTGGACATGACTATCGGACCGTGTAACGTTTTTTAAATTACTATGGTAGAAATCAGAATGTATCTAGGATTCATCATGGTACAGATTTTCTTCGAAACTCAAAGCCAAACTTGATCCCGAGTTATACTACTCCAAACACTTGTCACTCACGAGCGACGCAGGAGTTTATTCGCACTTCACTTTTGTGGAGTTCATTCAGCCATGTAACAGTCAGAATCTTCAATTTTGAATAGCTTTCGTTGTTCAGAAAATCGTATCATGCAAATATAGAGTGCTAGTACTAGAACCGTTTTTTACACGAAAGAATTTGAATGGGAAACTTTACTGCACTGTATAGATCTAAATTTTTAGATACTGGGACATATACATAATATTTGTAGTAGATGTGATTCATATTTTTGTACTTACAAATTTGTGGACTTGTGAATTGAAATTTCGAATTGACCAATTTTTTGGTCCTCAAATCTTCAAATTTTTAAGCGTTTTAATTCCCAGATTTCTAACTCGAATTTTCAAATGTAGAAAATTATTTAATCTTCTAATTTCCTACATTTTTAAATACCTCAATTCTCACATTTCTAAATTCTTAAATTCCGAAGTTACTAGATTTCTACATTTCTAGATTAACAAGTCCCTAAATCTCTAAATTCCTGAGTCTCTAAAACCTCAAATTGTCAAATTTCTAAGTCCTAGAATCTCCAAATATCTAAATTACTAAAATCTCAAATCCCTAACTTTCATAATCACCAAATCCTTAAATCTGCAAATTCCTAAGTCCCCAATTCCCCCAAATTCCTAAACTCCCAAATCCCTAAATTCCTAAATGACCAATTCCCCAAATTCCCAAGTCCCTAAATCCCTAAATTCCCAAATTCTCAAATTCCCAAATCCTGAAATCTCCAAATACCTAAATTCCTAAAATCTCAAATCCCTAACTTTCATAATCACCAAATCCTTAAATCTCCAAATTCCTAAATTCCCAAATCCCTAAATTCCTAAATGACCAATTCCCCAAATTCCTAAAATCCCTAAATTCCAAATGCTCAGCAAACTTCTAACCCCTCAGATTCCCAACTCTCTACATCCCCAAATCCCCACACCCCAAATGTCCAAACCACAAACTCCAAAATCCCCCAAAAATCATCAAATCGTCTCAACCTTTTTCCCCTATATCCTCCCTAAAACGGTAACCATGCACACCATTGCACCGAACATTATCCAAGCATGTAACCAGTACGAGAAACAAAGGAAGGAGACTAGTGGAAGGAAAACTGAATTTTTTCCTCGGTCCGTGAAAAAAGTCGGTACGTGGGTCAGGCGAGACCGGAGTATTTTGCTTAGGCGCAGAAGTGGAACGAAAAAAAAAGAAAAGGAAAAAAAGTACATCGAGGCCCGGTATTCCAACACGACTGACGGTGAGATGAAATCGAGGACGGTGCACGCAGGCAACCGTGCCATTAAGTAGATTGAATATTACCCTATATTCGGTAGACGCAATCAATAGCCTAGAAAAATGCACTATTCTCCTTCGTAGCTAGCACGCGGCCTTGAATGGCCTATCAGCTTCGCGTCTAATTTGCCGTAGAATTATGTCTTGACTGCGTGCTCGCCTCGACTCCTACAAAAAGTTTCGCCGAATGCTTTCGATCTTTCGAAAAAGTTAACCGAACTCGTTCTTTGCCGATCACTCGCTTTACGAGGCTTTATTGAGAGATTACGACACTTTCGAGGCCTCAGAATGGTAACTTCTTGTTTCATTCAGACAGGTGATTTTCTATGCAGGTATCGAGCGTCTTTAATGACAAATCGTAGACGAGAATCGTATAGTTTAGATGTAGAAAAGATTCGGTGAATTTGGAGATGCAAAAGCGTTTGTGGACATCATATCCTCTTGTTCAAATCGTGTTTATCTGCTCGATGACCGTGACTATGCATCACGTAACAAAGCAGAAATTTGTTTCAATCTTTTAACACTTGATCAATCGATTAAGTTTACGAGCTCGGTTGAAACTAGCCAATTTTATGTCGCTACGATCACGATCGACTGACGCCATGCTACGCATCACGAATTTCTTCTGTATCCATTTACAAACTCCGACAACTTAAAAATAAGTCAACAGACCACGTACTCCAATTTTCTTCCAGCTATAAATCAAAATCTCGAGTTCTCGAATGAAAGTTAAATGGTCCCAGATTCTACCAGTACCAAAAACAAAGCTATAACATCCAAACACAGGTCATAACTCTATTAAATTTGAGTACGCTAATTTCCTCTGTATCCATTTACAAACTCCGACAACTTAAAAATAATGCAACAGACCACGTACTCTAATTTTCTTCCAGCTATAAATCAAAATCTCGAGTTCTCGAATGAAAGTTAAATGGTCCCAGATTCTATCAGAATCAAAGACAAAACTGTAACATCGAAACGACACAGGCTATAACTCAATTAAAATTTGAGTACGCTATAAATTCGAGGTGTCCAAGCGAGCAAACATTATCGAGCCGAAAATATTCCAGCTGCTTATGTAACGCTTCTGGTGAGCGAAAAAGAACGAAAAGAGCGAAAAGCTTGGAAAAATGGCGCACTATTTAAAGCGTCGATCGACCGCGCGTTATCTCGCGAGCGAGTAAAGCGAGCAAACGTGGATTCAAGTTCAATTCGGTGTCGGTGCAATGCACTTTGGCCGTGTTCTTTCGAGACTGGATGGAATGATTCATTCGACGGAATTAGTCAGAGAGTCGGCGAGAGATCGATCGGCATGAAAACGCTGTCTCGCGTCGATCAGTTTTCCCGATCGATCGATTCTGTTGAACTTCAGTCGACTCGTATCTTTTCAAGCTGAACTTACGTTTCCAAATTTACACTGTTATTCGTGAATCGGTAAAAAATAGCTGATGCTTTGAAATGCATAATAATCAGAAAAACTTAAAGTTACGTATAATGAAATGAATAATCGGCTTCAGAATTTGAATGCCATTCAAAGTTTCAATGCATTCGTGTTATTTTGCATCACAATGAAAATGCCACAGCCTTTGCCAATGCGTTAACACCAAAACTACCAAACCGGTCAAACGACCGTTCACGAGCTTCTTTAAACTAAAAAATTTGTAATTTGTCGAGATTTCTTGAGATCCACCTTGATCTGTACCTAGATAAAGATGTAGTACTCGTGTTCGTTTTTAATTTGAAATTATGAATTGGTACGATGAAATGATACTATTTCTTAAGACATTACTTTCCCGATACACGAGAGGAAGAATTAACGAGGGCAGTGTCCTACCTCGATCCTGATCCGAACAGCGTCGAGCAGGAGGGGGAAAAAGGCGGGAACGACGATAATTAAAAAGAATCGAGACCATCCTGGTTTCCATCGATCGCTGGCTAAAGCCATGAAACACGGTTAGGTCGTCCACGAGAAAATGAACGGTCTGACGCGTTCGAAACCACAGAATCGTCCGCGGGCAGATTTCTAACGAGCCGCGCGGATAAAAGCGTCCATTCCCATTCCCATTACGTGCAAGTATTACACGAGCATAAAGCAGAGGCGTGTTAGCGTACGATACACCTCTGTAACCTAGAAACGTACGATCGAAAGAAAAATCGGTGGTTTCTCCTCCGGAGAAAAATCGAGTCTTCCGCTTGGCAGATGAAACTGTTCCAGTTTCCCATGCGTGACCCACTCTCCATCGTGAAGGGACTGTTTCTTCGTTCTGCACGCGCCTCTACGTACACGCATTCGCGTTCTCCTTATCACGGGCGTGGACCGGTCGGGAAGGCAGAAAAGTCGAGCGGATTTCTTGCTCCTCTTAGCTGTTTTCTAGCCTTCGATATGCGACGCATCGCTACGATGGACTTTCAACGGTTTCTTGCGAGATATCAACGCCTCGACGCCGTAATCAACATTCAGAAACCGCGAGACTCTTCGCCATTTCACCGACGAAATTGCACGAATCACGTGGTCAACGTGACCCGGTATCCAATGCGATTCGATCGGTAGTACAATTTTATGCCATGCGATTCCATACTGGTTCACTAATTCGATTTTGTATGAACCCTCCCAAATTCATTTCTGTATGGATATCGATTCGATAGCATTCAATTCTATGCATCTTGATTCGATATGCACCCCGATTCAAGTATATGCATCTCGGTTTGATTCTACGCACCTGCATTTGATTGTAGGCATCTTGTATTGACTCTATGCATCTACAGTCGATTTTATGCATCACGACTCGATTCAATTCTAAGCATCTCAGTTTGATTCTACGCACCTGTATTTGATTGTATGCATCTTGTATTGACTCTATGCACCTACAGTCGATTTTATGCATCTCAACTTGATACTATTCATCTCGATTCTATTCTACGCATCGCAGTTTAATTCTACACACCTGCATTTGATACTATGCATCTTGTATTGACTTTATGCATCTACAGTCGATTTTATGCATTTCGACTCGATTCTATTCATCTCGATTCAATTCTATGCATCTCGGTTTGATTCTACACACCTGCATTTGATACTATGCATCTTGTATTGACTTTATGCATCTACAGTCGATTTTATGCATCTCGATTCGATTCTATTCATCTCGATTCAATTCTAAGCATCTCGATTTGATTCTACACACCTGTATTTGATTGTATGCATCTTGTATTGACTCTATGCACCTACAGTTGATTTTATGCATCTTGACTCGATTCTATTCATCTCGATTCAATTCTAAGCATCTCAGTTTGATTCTACGCACCTGTATTTGATTGTATGCATCTTGTATTGACTCTATGCACCTATAGTCCATTTTATGCATCTCGACTCGATTCTATTCTGCGCATCTCGGTTTGATTCTACGTACCTGCGTTTGGTTCTATGCATCTTGTATTGACTCTGTGCACCTACAGTCGATTTTATGCATCCCGATTCAATTCTATCCATCTTGATTCAATTCTAAACACCTCATTTGATGCGACTTAATTCCACAAGATAGAATTCTAGTGATTCGACTCGTCTATTTAAGTAGACACTATTCGTTTCAATTTCATTTAATTCAGCACCCCCGAACTTGACATTAATTCTTACCCTAGCGTCCACCTCTTAAAAATACCTCTTAAGAATTAAAATCCACACAATTTAACGACTTCAAATAATTAAAACATTTTCTAATGCATCGTTTGCAAAACTATTTTTATATGTAATGTAAATTCATATAGAAAATGTACATTTCAAATGTAAATACGATTTCAGACATAAATGCATCCAAATCGAGAGAAGAATATCAATGTCAAATCAGATTCTCTGAAATAAAAGCGATATTGTCAACACGATATAAGATGTCTACCAGAAGTTACAAACACTCGCATACACGAGTGAATGTTTCAAATTTTCTTTTGTTCGTCACTGTGTATATACGATGCAGGTTCTTCGAAGCGAAAGAGTTAAAGAGAACAGCGACGATCGAACAACGAAGAAGATCGGAACAAAGACGCGATCAAACAAACTCGTGCGCAAACAACACAGTCTGTGTTCGTCGAATCCGCGACACGATAAACATACGGTATAAATAAGTTTGTCCAAGAGGCGATAGGACGATAGAACAATGAGCCGATAATTTCGATGAAAGTGAATCGTGTGAACTAATTGGACGAATAAACTTGCACTTGATTTTTGTTGTCAGTAGACAGAAGACATATTTAGTTGGAAACTTTGATGAATTCTTTCAAACTTATTCCTCTGTTATTCATATCCATTAGTTCACTATGTTTATCGTCACATTAGCACTATAGATTTAACTTAACTCTTTGCCCTATGACTTATCAGGTGCGTCAATCACAGCTACAATATCAAAACAAAGAAAGTTGAAATGTTAATTTGGTATGAATCGCTGACTATGCAAAGATTCGAAATTCGAGTAGATCACAGCTGAAGTGCGTCAGACTCAAAATGGTGCAAGGGGTTAAAGAATACCTTCAAATTGTTGTGTTAAACCGAATGGTGAACTTTTGAGCACAGAGGGTTGAAAACGGAGATCGAGGCGATCAATGTTTCACGAATATTCGAGAGTGTAAATATTCGGTTCGATATGGTAAACGTAGAAAACTGAATATAGGGAGTAGCCAGTGGCGAGGTCCGTGATCTGGGCATCGCTGATCTACACTTAGCCCGACAAAATCGTGGTCGGATGATCGAGGAGCGTTTCCACACCGGTTACCCGCGGCAGAGGAAGGAAAAGCTTATCGTAAAAGGTAAACCGGTAATCGTGAAAGCCACTTACCTGGGAGCATTGATGATCGGTCGGCCCATTGCCCGTTGCTGGCGCTTCTCGTTACTGGGAAGGCGCAGGTAATCTTGGTCGCCAAAGAGGAACAGATCCTTTGAAATAATCATGTCCACCGTGTGGTTGCCGGTTATAGCTGCCCGCCTCTCTCTTTTATCTTTCTCTCACTGCCGAACCACTGACTGTACAACGCACGACGACCACGATCACGACCACGACCACGTACAAACGAATAATATTCTCACCCAAGTCCCGCCACCTGAATACGTCCAAACCGATCACGGCCAACGACTCACCGTCTTCGCGTTCGCGTTGTTTCTCGTCAGCAAACGAACAACATTTTCGTTTACCGATCCAACCACGCGACGCCGCTACTGTGTCTCGATAACGATACTTGATCGCGAGCATTAAGTTCGAAGATGTTGGATACAAGCCTTGCCAACTAATCTCGTTATCTCGATTCAACCTCCGACAACCGATCGATGCTCGAGAACAGAGTTTAAACGTTTAATTGGATTCTCCTGACGAGATCGTTCTCTTTGGTAGGATCCAACGATGACCAGAAAAGTTCGTGATGCGTTTCGAACAGAGGTAACTACGGCGTCAAATGGGAAACGTTCTAAGTCCTTCGTGATCCACTTCGATCGTCTGAAAATAGAAACAATTCGGTTATCTTCACGGAGAATGTTGCAATTTACTCCTAACGCTTAAGACCTACTTTATCCATTCCTAAGGTGGGACACTTTTTGCTCTTCGGCTACTTTAGTTTTTCATTTTTCTATGCATTGATCTTTTTCTTCTTACCATTAGTTGAACCAGAGTCAGAACGGAAACATCCATGATTGTATATGTACGATAACGGTGGAAAGTTTGAACGACTATTACGCTTTCGATGACGAACCGTACTTAAGAGGTTCTGAACGAGACACGGTTCTAAGCGGTTTTATTAACCGCAAATATTTCGCTGTTAGAACTGTTTTACTGTTAAAAATAGCTACCGGCATTTTGCTGTTAGAACTTGTACTGTTTTAAAAGCAACTACCATCGTACTATTATTTCACTGTTAGAACTACGTGTAGTTTTGCTAGCAGAACGAAGTACATTCAACCGCACCGATACAATTTGGTAAAAGAGGAATCCCGCAGTAAAAGCACTCCGGCAAAACGGAAAGTCGTTATGATCGGAGGTTTATAGTATCATCTGTAAGAGAAAAATGAGAGAAACGAAGCGGCAGGAACGGGACGCACGGAGAATGTCAAGTGCCTCTATTTTCAAACACGCTGTCTATTCGCGATGAAGTAAAGAGCCACGGCACGTTTGTTCGTCGTCGCACCGAGACCATTTTAATACGACCCACGGCCGGTAAGTTTAGAATTACGAGCGAGTCTATTCTACTCGAGCATATCTGATATTCGCCGAGAATGCTGCGCTACCGTTTACAACGAACGCTCCGTGTACGTTTGTGCGCGTGACTAGCCGCAGCATCGCGTTCATTCATAATCGTCTATTACTACTGGCGAAGGTAATCGTGTCTGCCGAGTAATCGGCTGCCGGCAACGAGGCCAACAAAAACAGAACGCCAAGTTTTACTCGCGATATTATCTTTGGCATCGCTATTTTTCACCCATTTCGATCGGCCAACATTGCGTAATCGATTTTCCATTCTGCCCCTCGACGCGTTCACCGCATCGCTGAATGTGCTTCAGATCGATTCATTTTCAGGTTTCACTTTTTACGTTATTAACGTGGTTAGGTAACTATTACTCTAACGCATCACGCTACTGAGAGTTCGTCTATTTTCTGCAATTAATCATTCGAACTCGGATATTGTTGATTTTCTGATACACCCTGATACTTCTTTTAACGCATGTTCCAAATTGACACGAACATTCGAAGAAAAATTTATAGTCAACTTCGCAAAAACACTACAGCTACAGTACTAGCTACTACTGCAGAAATTTGAAAATACTTTTATCCAGAACTATGCGTACGAAGAAAGTTGCTGCGATATTCAAAATATCTCCTGAAGAAGCTCTCGATGATCGACGAGCTCGCAAAGAATAATTTGCCAAATTTGCAGGAACTCGAGTAGCAATATATTCGTGAAGCAACTGGTTAAGGGCTTCCGAATTTCTCGGATGATACGAAACACGATCATCGCCTGCAAATCGGTGTTATTTATCGAGTAGATTTATCAGCGATTTAAGAGAATTTGGTGAGACGGTTAGGTCGGACGTTCGAGGCTGACGAGGTAAATCGAGTGGATATACGCGACAGCCACTCATGAGAACTCGTCCCATATTTACATCGCGCCAATTTTCACCTGCCAGGCATTAGTCACGGATGAGCGACCGACGCTCGGAGCCTTGTATACCGTGGACATCCTCCGGATGATTTTGACAAGTGTTCCTAATTAGTCGAACCATCTTAAGACACGATTTTAATTTCACGGCCAGGCCGTCGCGCGCGCCAAAACGTCCTGATTCGACGACGCGACATTTTCCACTTCCGTTCGACGGTTTCGTCAAGCGTGTCAACCTTCGAACGTGGAATTAGTACCAATGTGACTACGATTAATGGCCGCTGCCTGTTCGAAATCGTGAACATTGAGGAAGGTTATGATACCGGTATGTGCGAAAGCAATACCGTTAATTCATGCGTAAACGTTGATCGACAAGGTTACCTGACAACTCGATGACAACGGCTACGCTGATCATTTCCGATAACAAATATCTACGGAATATACCTAAGAAAAATCTAGGAACCCGGCTGAAGTTAGAACAACTCTTGTGCGATCTATGGGCACATCGACGAATTCCAAGTGAATACTAGGGAACTTAAAGAAAATTTAGAAAAATCGCAGGGTTATTCTGAGGGACTGGAAACCCCTTGGCAATCTACCGAAATAGCAAGAGAACCTATGGGGATTATATGGAGTCTAGGGATATGAAATGGCGACGTTAGTGCTACGAAATAACATGGGAACCTAGAGGAATCCTGAGTTGATCTAGTCGATAGGTATTGCTAGGGGAATCCTAAGGTGACTTAGATGGGCGCTAGGGAATTGTAGGGTGCGTAGGTGAATACGGGGTAACCTAGATAGGCGCTAGGGAATTCTAGGGTGCCTACATGAATACTGAGATAACCCAGATCGGCGCTAGGGAATTCTAGGGTTGCTAGGTAAATACTGGGATAACCTAGATAGGCGCTAGGGAATTCTAGGGTGTCTAGGTGAATACTGGGATAACCCAGATTGGCGCTAGGGAATTCTAGGGTGCCTACATGAATACTGAGATAACCTACATAGGCGCTAGGGAATTCCAGGGTGCCTACATGAATACTGGGATAACCCAGATCGGCGCTAGGGAATTCTAGGGTTGCTAGGTAAATACTGGGATAACCTAGATAGGCGCTAGGGAATTCTAGGGTGTCTAGGTGAATACTGGGATAACCCAGATCGGCGCTAGGGAATTCTAGGGTGCCTACATGAATACTGAGATAACCTACATAGGCGCTAGGGAATTCCAGGGTGCCTACATGAATACTGGGATAACCCAGATCGGCGCTAGGGAATTCTAGGGTGCCTAGGTGAATACTGGGATAACCCAGATCGGCACTAGGGAATTCTAGAGTTCCTAGAGGAATCATAGGATGACCTAAATGGGCATTAGGGAATTTTAGAGCTCCTAGAGAATCCCAGGATCACCTAGATGTATCCCAGGGAATTCTTAAATGAATCTCCATGAATTCTAGGGTCCCTAGGTGATACTAAGATGACTTGTATGAGCGATAGGGAGTACTCAATCTCCTAGGGAATTCTAAGATCACCTAGATAGGTGTCGAGAAATTCTAGAGTTCCTAGGGAAATCCTGAGAAGACCTAGATAGGTGCTGGGGAATTCTAAAATGATCTAGATCAGTGGTAGTAAAATCCAGAGAGGTCTTAGGAAACCGAGAAATTGAAGATATTTAAAGATTTAAAATTAAAATGAAAATGTTAAAATTTTTAAATGTTCCGAGCAACATTCCAAAGAAGAGAAAACGAAGGAGTACAAAAACTATATCGCGGGAATTTTTTAATGAGGCCTAAAGATATATTTAGTAAGGACTATTGTCAATGAGAATGTACGACGATTAAGAACAATTATCTCATAGCGAGTAGTACGTTTCGTGTCACGGGTGCAATGATCTCGGTCTGTTAAACAACGAGATCAATGAACACCAACGGTCGATAACTACGAACGAGATTACGACTTTGAATTTCGATGACCGTCGACTATTAATTTAACGCCGGCTCGAGTGGCCCCGCGAGATTCGAATTTCACGAATAATCGTGCCTCGATTGTTTACAGCGTAAAATTGCAAACGCCTATATAGAACAAGTCACCAGGTGATATTTTAAAAACGGCGTGTAAACAATATTTTCATAATTGGCAGAACGATAACCTATTCGATAACACACGAGTCTGATGTAAACAATCCAAACGACCGGTTAAGAATGTCGGCATAGCTGCGCGATTGAATTTGCCTGCATATCCGCCGGTTAATTAATTCGCCATCGGATCAAGCAAAAACACGTACTTATCCTGATTTACTCGATTAGAATACACAAGCCGACCGGTTGGATTTGTTCCAAAGCGCCAAGTTGTTGTACCTTTCAAACGCTACAACTGCCTAATCGCACGTAGCCGACATTCGAACATTAAATAAACAACCGTTAAAAATATGCGCACTCTAGATCGATAACAGTCTGTTACCAAAACCGAAACGAGAGGCTATTCATACGCGACGAAACATTTTCGTGTCGCCTCTCAATTATCGCTTCGAGTTTTACGATTCTTTGAACAATTTGTGAAAACAGTAACGCCATCGATTAACTGTTGTCCCACGCTTACGCAATCGTTCTCCAGACTTCTTTCCTATCTGTTAGCTCAGTTATTTAAATGGCCTCTCCGGATTTTGAGAAACTATGAAAATAGAGAGGAGAGCGAAAGATAAGGCATCGTCGACTGGTGACAAAGTCTATCGTTCGCTGATTAGATACGAAATTAGAAAGGTTCATGAACTTAATGAACCAAGCACGCGATATCGCGTGATCGGACATTTCTCGATTACGATCGACCGTTCGTTATTGCGTGATTCGATGTTAACAAGGAGTCCACGCGGTATCGCGTGCTCCGATACCTGCCGGTATCGCGACAATCTTCGAAGTAGCATGTACTTGCTGAAGAAATTAAAAAATTAACCGGTCTCATAATTGTTGTTATGCCACATACTGAACGTAGTAGTTTTCGCTAAGGCACTATACTGATTGACTTTCCCGGTATATTTTCGGAACAAGAAGATTGTGCTGCGACAACTGTCCAATTAAGTATTATTACGAAAATGTGACGTTTATAATACCTACGGTAGGTAAGGTCGGCGTATTGGTGATAAGGCCATTACAAGAATGACGTACGCGTCCTTCGCTTATTCGTCCTTCGTCGTAAAGGAGTTAATTTTTAACGAGAGTAGTATCTTCTGGCTCTGTTGAATCTTTCGTCGAAAGTCCTTCCCTAACCCAGACCCTGGTCACCGACGAGGAACAATGTTCTCGAGAACGGCGAGAAACATTTGTTTACATCGTCGGAGACATTAGGTGTCATGATGGAATTTCTTGGAACGCCTACAGCAACGCGGCTTACCCATCGACTCCATCAAGGATAGAACGTTGAAAAACCGACTCGTGAAAATACGCGTACAAGTAGGCTGAACTCGGGAAAACTCGAAAAGAGAACGCAGATACACTTCGAAAAAGAAAAGGAATTAACTATCGCAATCAGGACATTCTTAGAACGAGACATCAACGTACCGAACAAGATCGTTCACGAGAAAACACCGGCCACTGTGAATGACCCTGCGCCCTTGATACTACTCAACACACTTGCTCTAGTCGAAACTCAATTTTAATAACGGGTATTTACGCGTCGAGAAAGAGACCAAATTACATCTCGCCAACGACGATTCTTAAAGTAGCACACACGTACGCTCGGGTACAGTGTAGGATTTTGGAAAAACTTCTACATAAGGTTTTCTCCATCATTATTTTCGACTTTGAAAAGATCGAACGTTGATCATAACTTTTTACAAAAATCCTAAATAAGTCCTACAGGCAAACGAATTACCCCTTCAGACTTGTAGACCCTAAACTTTATCCAATAACTAGGTCCTAAGTATTCCCATACTCCCTAACACGATACCTATACCTGACGTAAATTTCACTAAAAATCGAAAGTAAATAGTAGGAGGAACCCTCAACCTTAACCAAAAGAAGTTTGCACCTGACTATATCGTGCCAATATAGTTCTCAAATACCACATAAATTTAAAAGCTTGTAACTCCGTTTTCGTCGAATTTCAATCGAATTCAACGACGTTCGAATATCGCTAAAAATTGAACCGTTCAATTTTAGAGATTTCGGAAAAAACTTACCTGACAAACGCGATAAATTCCAACGAGTTGCTCGTCGTTATCGGAGCTCCTCCCAATCGAAGTACACGTTCCCGATGGTACGGAAAGTGGAAGGAAACTTTAGTAGGTCTCGAGTTCGATATTAGCCGGAGCCGATATCTTCGGCCTCGTCGTCGTCCTCTGCCTCGTAGCTCCTGTCACACATGCATTGTGCATCGGCCACGAACATGCGGCCATTGCGCGGCACGCAGTCAATGAACCCGCATTGCTTTTCACCCGGAGTCGTGTTTGCCTCTTTTTTTTCGCTCCTTAAAGCCCTGCGCGCACTATCGCCGGCCTCTATCCGCGGATCTTTGGCCGTACACACTCACGACATATATTCCGGTGGCGGTTTTGCACGAGGAACACCCGACCCTCCCGGTGTCACTGGCTCTCTTCCCTCTTTTCCTGCACCCGTGTCGTCGTTGTCTTTCTCTTTCGTCCGTGTACGTGTATGTGTGATGTACGCGGGTGCGCACGCGCGTATTCACGTCTCTCCTCGGGTCCGCACGTGTATGTATGTATACGTCGCGACGAAAATCCCTCTCTGTCCCTCTTTTATTTTTCGTTCTCCCTCTTCGTACCTTTGTGCGGTCGTTCAGTGACCCGCTCTCTCTTTTTCTCTCTCTAACGCGGCTCTACGATTTTTCACTGATTTTTCTCTCGACCGTTCGCGATCACGTAGTTAAAATGGATGGGGAAATTAGATTCGAAAGAATTGAAAGGGTGTACGCTAGATACGGGATAAGGAACCGTGATGTCGTATCACGCGCACTCGCACAACTGACTCTTGGATCGGAGTCTCGTGTTCCCCCCCGAAGTTCAATCACAGCTTCGCGACGCGACACTCGCGACGGTCGGATGCAGACTGAATCGAACGCTACGTGCCTTGCTCGTGTATTGTCGGAACACGTCCCTCCTATATCCACCCTCTCTCTTTCGCGTTCGGTCTCTTTCCTTACCCCCACCCTTATTTACGTCGCTTCGTGGTGGCTATCAGCTCGTGCCAGACTCCAGACTCATTTTTACTGGCGACACGGCGCGAATAAGCGGCTACGGAGGGGAGGATTATTCTCGAAATTCTTCGAGCTTTTGTTATAGAAAGCATCCGGCTATTGTTCGATACAGATTAGTGGAAAGTAGTGCAGGAAACAGTGTCCGCGAAGACGTCCAAGTGACGGTCACTCGGGGACATTCGTGACGATCAATTTCTCAATTTCCAAATTTTCAAATTTTAAATTCGAAAAGTTGTAAATTTGGAAATTTAAAAAATCGATCATTCGGACACTTATGAATTTGAAAAGTTGAACATTTTTATTAAATTTAATCATACTATTTTTATTTGTTTTGTCTATATATTTTATTTTTTTGTTATATTACATACTTGATAATAATTCTATTGTTTTATTCATTTTCGACTATTTATTGATATAATAAAACTATACTCAATGAATTATATTACTTAATGATCGTTTTCAATTTAATAAAAAATCGACTCAACATTCAATTTACGAAATTACTTCGATACACTGTGAAGCAGTAATCATAATACTTATTAAATAAATTATTAAATAATATTCAACTATTAGACGTATTATTTGTGGAAAATCCTATACTCTCGTCTGTTTGGCTGATCACATCTATGAACAAGCTAAGATCAAATAAATAACATTAGTGTTTTGAAAGAGAATATTTAAACAATATATAATACTTACTTTAAGAAGTCTCCTTCGTAACTATCCCAATTTACTGTTCCCGGATGTGTAATTTTATACTCTAATATATTATTAAAATGCCGTTGCAGTTCCTACAATAGAGTAAATAAGTCGGTAAATCATGATTGTCAAGACTTAAATTTTTATATATTTATATACCTGAATGAGTTCTGCAGTTCGCTTATCACAACGGAAAGTTTGAAAATTTGGTAGAGTTGGTAAAGTGATAAAATACTTTCCTTTTTGTACTTCTGCAAATTAAAAACATTAACAAAGAACAAATACTGATACAAAATACAAATAAAAGACATTTGGTTACGTACTTATACACATATTTGGAGTAGCAAATATAAGAGTTGATCCGGAAATACACGTAGTGTCATGTAAAAATATTGCTGTTGAACGTTGCTTCGTGAAATATGTAATAAAGCGGCTAGGAAGTGCTTGAACTTTATCGTTTACACTCAAAGGATGTATAACAACTCGACCATCTTCTAGAGTCCACGCAAGCGTTCCGTTTCTTGTAACATCTCTGTAAACGTAAATTAAATAAGTGTAATGTAATGCTTATTAATTTTACAATATTTGTTAAGTTATGTTCAAAATTTCACGCACTTAATAACAGCAATGTTTGGATATAAGCAGGCGTATACTATTGATTTCACCAAAGTTATATTATCAGAGTTTCTATTGGCGCTTGCATCTCTAGGATTTGAAGAGTCCAAAAATTTCATTTCGTATAAATGTTGAACAAACTGAGATTTCATTTCAGAAAGAAGTTTCAGTGTGCTAAAGGATAGGAAATAGTCTCTACAAAAATAACCAGCATTTCCTCTTCTATACAAATTTTCAAATCTCCTCAATGCTTCAGCTAATGCTATATGATCGCTATATTGGCCGTTATTAAGCTCAAGTTTCTTTTTCTTTGCTTCTTCCTCTTTTCTTAGAGGACAGTAAAATGCATGTTTGAAACTAAGACTTGCTGCAATAGCAAACACAGGTTCGACACATGAAAATAATGCTGCCCATATAATCATTTTACCTAAAAAAAAGATAAAGAGATTATTGACAAAAGATAATTAAATTATGCTTACAAACAAAATATTACCTATTCGTGGATTAACTGGCAATTGCGCTAAATGATATCCCAAAGGTGTCAAATTTTCATCATTATCCAATGCATTAAGAGTTCTAAGTAAATCTAAAGACAAATCTATTGCTACACAATTTGGTGGATTCATAACACAGTCCAAAAAAGATCTAGCTTTCCCTAGTTGTAAAATTTTTATACGTAAAATAACTTCCTCTAATTGTGTTCTTAACATTTCAGGTAATGGATACTGATCGAACGTCATTTCTCTGGCTTTTGTATATAAATGATAACAATAACCAGGTTTTACTCTAAAGAAATAAAATACGATTATTGAAACAAATATTTAAAATAAATAAACCAATATTTTAGAATACAATTTATCTTACCTCCCTGCTCTACCTCTCCTTTGTTTCGCATTTGCCAGAGATATCCATTCAGGTTCTAAAGTTTGTATATTTTTCTCTATATCAAATTTTCCAAACTTAGTTCTCCCGCAATTAATGACGTACACTACATCCTCGATGGTTATAGAAGTTTCAGCGATAGAAGTTGCAATGATTATTTTTCGAATTCCTTCCGGCGGTTCACTGAATATGAGTTTTTGTTCAATGGTTGGCAGTAGAGAATGAAGAGGGTAAATAACATACTGACCTATACATCAAACAATTTTTTAGATTATAAATTTATTATAGATATTAAAAACTATATATATTATGTTCATTAAATATACTTACTTTCAGGATATTGTCTACTTTCTATCATTTTTTTTTGTAAATTTACTATGTCCATCATGCCAGGAAGAAAAACTAAAATAGCTCCTGGTTTTTGTGTTCTACAGATATACCTAATCAATTCTTCTATAAGGTTAATGGATAACTTTTCACTTTCTGGGTTTCTCAACTGACCAATTACTTGTGTCGAATATCTTTTCTGTAAACAATAAAATTAAAGAAATTAGAAACATATATAAATCAATCCTTCACATAAGAGTGACACTTACTTCGGCTGATAGTCTGCGTATATGTGGTTCTATGAATTTATAAAACTCAATTGTTTGTTGTATTTGTTCATATTTCTTCCCGCGTTTTTTATAATCTTGGGGAATGCCGATTGGTGTAGGAAATTCAAATCTATAAATTAATATGCATTATAATTTTTTCCAGATACCAATTTAAAGTAAAGTGCAAAAAATGTTACCCTGTGAATGCCAAAACATCCTCCAAATAAAATTCTTCCACTGGATAGGTAAAACCTGGGATATGAATCATTGGACACTCATTATAGTATTTTGAAAATATTTCCGAGTTAAGCGTCGCACTCATTAAAACAACCTTCAAATCTGGTCTCTACATAATTAAAGAGAATATATCAGTTTCATTGTATTTGACTTGAAAGTAAATATCACTACATATACCTTAGGAATAATTAATTTTAACACAGCCATAACGAAATCAGTGTCTGTGGAACGTTCATGAATTTCATCCAATATTATATGAGAAAACTCTTTTAAGGCAGGGTCACCTTGAATAAATTGCAGTAACATTCCTGTAGTACAAAATAATATACTTCCTCTGTCTCTTGGTAGTGTTCTATAAAAGGAAAAGATATAATAGAACATAGAGTAAGTTAATATAAACGAAATACAGTAACAATATACTTTTCGAGCCGAATATGGAAACCGACAGATCTACCAAGTCTTTCTGCCCTTTCGGCAGCAACTCTTTCAGCAACAGATATAGCTGATATTCTTCTAGGTTGAGTACAAATAATTTTGGTAATGCTACCATTGCCTTGTTCTATCTGATCATCCAATACAAACTGAGCAACTTGTGTTGTTTTACCACAACCTAAAATACATACATATAATAGATATATATAAGTCACAAAAAGATTCTAAGCATGTAAGTGTTAATCAAATAAGTAACAACACAAATATGTATCATCCTCGATAACAGACTTACCAGTTTCTCCACTTATTACAACAACTTGATTTTCTCTGAGCAATTGTAATATTTCTGGTCTTTTCTTATACGATGGCAATTTTAATCGAAATTTCATCATTGTCTCATATTCTGATAAAGACTGTTTAGCTTTATACTCGTTTAATAATTGATCATCTATGCTACTATCCCTTTCTAATCCTGATTTAACAAGTAAAGCTTTGGCAAGATTTTCTTGTATATTACCAGATACTATATTTAAAAACTTTCTTTTAAATTGAGAATCATGAATATGGACATATTTATTTTCCAACACACTATTTGCAAGATCCTTGTATGCCTCATTGTTATATAGTGTATCATAGTATCCTTTAGACTTTTCTAATATATGTTCAATATTACTTTGAAGATGTGTTGGAAGTTTAATGATGGACTGCAATTGGTTTTGTTTTGCCTTTTTGATAGCCTCATCTCTATAATACAGTCCTATTTCTTTGCCCTTTAACCAGGGGGGATGTCTTGGTCCTCTATTTCGTGAAGCATTATGATGTTCGCCATGTGAATTTTCAGATTGAGAACTTTCAACTCTGTTGCCTATACAACAATTATGACACATAATATTGTAGATACAAACTTTAGAAAAGAAATACATACAATTGTTATATTTAATCTTCTTACTTGGTTAATGTCAAATCAAAATATCTAACCTAACTAAATTACAAGATTCTTATAATGTTTATAAATAATTATATGTCGCATTTTTTAACCTTATATTTTATCAAATGTCAGAAACAAAAGAAATTACAATCTATCTTGCAATTCCAAATATAAAAGTACATAAATATATAATTATCTTAATTACTTATTTTAATAACAACATTTACCGTGTTTATTACGACGTGCATAACTTCTTTGTGCGGGAAAAAATGCGAAAGGATGAGACATTTTTGCTGCACTTTAAAACGTTCTTTGCTTTCAACATAAATTTTTTTTAAATACTTAAATATTGATCAATTCAGCGCTCTGCCTAGAGGCGCAATGGAATCAATTTTCACCAAAACCATTTTTAAAACAAAACAGACTGGTGCACGTTACTCCAATTATAATTTATTCTACATATATAGGTCTGTTTACTTGGCTATAGATAAAAAATCCATGAAAGCCGTGTTACTTTGATAAAATTATATTAACCAAAATTTAAAAAAAATACTCAAGTATTTAATTATATAATAGATAATTTTAATAACGACGAAAATAATACAAATATCAACTCATTCTAACATCTACTCCTGTTAAAAACTAAGAGAGCCGACTTTGGTTTTCTAATACCACTATTCATCTTTCTCACTAGCATCATTAGTTCCTTTGCAAAATCAAGTCTCTATTAGTTGCCTTGTTAATGGTAGTTGAATCTGCTGATCTATCGTTACATACCGATGCATACGTGCATACGAGCAGTATCCTTCGATTGATCAACGTGGAAAATAGATGCGTGTAAAAAATCAGGCATGGGTAGTACGGAGGTAACATCGATCCCGAAGAAATTAAGCGAAAGCAATGATATCAGTGATACTTATGGTCCAAATTTAAAAACTCTTCCATGTAACAATCAAGTGAAGGAATTGCAGACTATACTACGAGATAAGTAAGTAAAATAATACTGTGAATCATTCGGTGTGCGTGTATAAGAGCACGTTTTTTTATAGTTAAATGCCGGCACATTGCCGGTATATCGTGTCGTTTCTTTACAATTAAACAAATTTGATGGACACGATGTATCTCCGTTTACAGAAATACCACAAGGAGTGATTTTAAGTTCTATGCCGATCGTCTGGTGAGTCTTTTTCTTATTACTGTATTCTTCGATAGAACCGGCACATTAAGTTTATAGAGCTTAGAGTAAAAATTGATATTGAAAACCATTGTAATAGACTCCCGTTAGATCACCATGCATTGTATCGTCACTCGTTAAATGATTATGCGTTATATGGCCGCGCGTTATATCACCGTATGTTATATCACCGCACATTATATCACTCTGCTTTACGTCGGCACGTGTTGTAACATACAGAATTCTAAACAAATTTTCAGATAAGGCTGGTTATAGAAGAGAGTTTAAATCAGTTACCTTTTTCCAAATGTGTGGTAACTACACCAACAGGAGCCAAATACAATGGCTTAAAATATCAAAAGGGAAATTGTGGAGTGTCAATAGTCAGAAGTGGAGAAGCAATGGAACAGGTACAATATAAATTTAATATTTATCATGCAATTGATGTTTTTTGATTGTGCTAATAACTAAATTTGTAGGGTTTAAGAGATTGTTGTCGCAGTATTAGAATTGGTAAGATATTGGTCGAAAGTGATGCAGATACACATGAAGCCAAAGTGGTTTATGCCAAATTTCCAGATGATATATCTGAAAGAAAAGTTTTATTAATGTATCCAATAATGAGTAAGAACATAGCTTTAGATTGCAATGATTAATATTTTACTAAAAATGTAATAATGAAGGTATGAACTAATTAAAGGTACTGGCAATACTGTGATCAAAGCAATGGCAGTGTTAAAGGAACATAACGTGCTTGAAGAAAATATTATTTTATCAAATCTGTTTTGCACTCCAGTTGCAGCCAAATCTCTAGTCACTGCCTTTCCTCAGGTATGTCCTACATGTAAAAGATATTAATTTGATAAAATTATATTTTATGCACAGTTTAACTTTTTGTATAAAATTTCCTTTTACAGATGAAAATTTTGACATCAGAGATACATAGTGTTGCCCCAAATCATTTTGGACAGAAATACTTTGGTACGGATTAATTAAATTTTATTAGTATATTATTTAATAAGTTAGTACTTACGATAGGAATAAACTAATAAAATATCAGTCACAGAAGGTTTACACATGATACATAATAATAGAATTAGTTTAAAGCATTAAAAAAATGCAAATATTAACATTTTGTTCATATTACTGTCGAGTTTTGTAAATTATTGACTTCAGTACATGAAAAAGTAAAAACGTATATAGATAGTTCACACAAATGCATAATTTATACAGTCATATTTTAATACATATTATAATTTGTACCTGCTACATATTATTTAAATGATTAAATACTGATGTCTTTTTATCAGAATATGCATAATTAAATTAATAGAACTGTTACTTACTTTTAGATTTAAATTACATGGGTTATAACTCTATGTACATACATATACATTATTTAATTTTATATCCAGTTTACAATTTTATAATCGTCAAGATGATTATAAGAAATAGTAGTACAAAATACTATGTAACAGAAGCATAATATCAAGTAAAAAATACCAGAAAAGTTCGAAATAAAAAATTTGCATGTAATATTGGCAATGCAGTATTATGAAATTATGTAATATTTTATGCAAGCATTTATCTTCATGCATAAATTGCAGATTCATGTTTATGACAATTAATTTTAATCACACGAATATAAAAGTTTCGCCGTTTTATAGTTTCTTTTAATGTGTATCATGCAGTTTATAATTTACTATACATTTTCGAATAACAGAAAAATTAGAGTTTGTTTTCTACAATATTACACAAAATATATCAATTTTATTTTTCACTTCAAATTATACATACATGAATAATAGATAACGTATATATTCTACATTTATGCGTTTAACAGAAGAAAATATGTTAAAGATATTGAATCCATATAAATTTAAGTAATCAAGAGATCATGTAAACCTTCTGTAGACTGACTTTACTTAATGTAAAACTGTAAGTAACATGGTTTACTATTACCAAGATAAATTCATTACGTACACATTGATGGATTTTCTTTTTGGCATAATATATGAATTACATTTTTTTATTTTTGTTTTCTTTTAAATAAAAAGAAACAAGTATTTCTACAAACAGAACATGTAGTTACGGGAACAATAGGTCATAACAAAGACATGTTAATAACACTATATTTCCAGTGAAAAATACTAAAGTTTTAACAGTTATGAACAAACTTTGTTCTTTTTCTGTTTCAATATTGTATTGCAGTTATAATTTAACAAATTCGTAAACGCGCGAGTCTATGGAATTATAAAGTATAATTGTTTCAAACATTATACGAGTTCATAGTTAATAGTTTTAGTTTTCTTTTTTTTGTTGGCATAAATGATATTTAATTTGTAATATAAGTTACAGTATACTGTAACTGCATATATAAGTAATTTTGAAGTTCTCAATACAATTGTAAGAAAAAATTTAAGTATTGTAGAACATTTTGTTGTCTGAGGTAAAGCACAACTTTTATGCAATATTTAAAGGTACAATGTGCATAATAATAGCACTCCTTTTACAGGTGCAAGTAATATTTTAAAATAACTTTTCGATTGAAATAGTTGTACAATTAAACATTAAAAAAGTTATTTTACACGTTATAAATTTAATTTTTTTAAACATATCGATTTTAAGTGCATTTCTAATCTTGATTTGATGAGTATTGATGTTTATTACTGTGTTTATTAAAAGTTCGTTTTTTTACATTGGAAACACAATCCAATGTTGAAATGCCAATTGAATAAAATTCGAGCATTATTTCATCATCGCGTGTGCATGCAGATAGTATTATATATTAAAACAGATATAAATATTTTTATTGCAAAAAGAAATTGTTACAATGTAATGACAAAATGAGAATATTTAATAATTAACTTATTAGTAAACACTGTTTCTTGTATTAATATATGTCACATCATTAACAACTGGATTTTAGAACTTTTCTAGCCTTTATTAAATAGTGTCGAACGTATTCACGATCCAAAATTTTATTTGTTTTAATGTACAGTAATAGCGTTTAATTATGTACAGATTTTAGCATAAAATTCAATTGCATATAAATTTTTAATTTTAATTGCATACGTTGAAATGATGTGGGACAGTGTCATTGGTACAAATACCAATGATCATTTTATTTTTAATAGATAGTGATATATATACAAGAATAAGAGCAATTTGTGATAAAATGAGGGTTGCTTTTCATGTTCTTTATATGTTACTGAATAATGTTTAGTAACTTAATAGTCCGTTATTGCATAATATTTAGTAACATAATTAAATGTTACTAAAATATATATTAACTTACAGTTGCTAGACGTGTCAAAACACAAATTGATGAAACTTACTTTTACTTATATTAATCAGATCTTTTGTGTGACTGTTGAATGGTGTCTAGAATTGATTATGCAGCTTTTGAGTAGTATATTTTTTATGTTTATATTAAAAATAATTACTGTTATTTTTATTTCTTTTTAGTATAGTACTTTTGTTTTCATGTTTATCATGAACCAAGTAAAATTTGAATTTTAAATTCAATGTAATGTGCCTCTATGAAAGCTGCATTACGGTATCTAGAATTATGATTTTTGAAATCATGTTTAGAAACCATGCGTGAATTCTATGCATTATATTATGTCAATTTAGTGTATCCAAGTATCTGTTATTACAGACAATACTTGTACATTTATTATGCCATAAGTTATTTCAAAATACTTTTCAACATTTAGTAACTTAATTACTACATTCATAATGAATGTATACCGTTAAAAATATTGTGTAATATGTATACATTGAGATGTACGAATAAAAATGCACGGCAAATATTAATCCTAACATAAATGATCCAGAATAAACGCAACATCATAAAAATAATACACGTTTTATTTATTTTTTTGTTATTCATTTAAATGTATAAAAAAAATTTTTTATTCTATTGTTTAAACATAAATTAAGTTGTATTAAATATTTTCGGAACGCGATAAAAAGTCATCTGTTAGTATTTTAGTTTGAATTAGAATTCCTTGATTAATTTTACAAATTTGTATGGTACTCAGTTCTTAATTCATTCGGGTAGTTTACTGCGGTAAAGTTTTAGATTTGAAAAAATATTTCTTTGCTAGAACGAACAAATTCCATTTTATAGTTCATACATTTATACAAATTATTTGAGAAATATATATTTTGTTGTAGACAATTATTTCATACATAATTTATAGAAATATCATGCAAAACGCGTTGACAATTATTGTTTTCAGGGTGTTCTCGTTTCATCGTAAGAGAGACTACAAACGTACAAGGAAAAGATATTTGAAGAATTTATGTTTTACACATCTTACATAAATGATAGACTTTAGTTTTATTTACGAATAAATTTCTATTGATTGGATAGAAAGAACTTGAGGAATGTATGTTCGGCTGTAATATACATTTGACGTGTTTCTTTAGTTTAGATCTAATTAATTCACGCTTTACATTTCAACGAAATCTATATTTTAAAATTCTAAACGTTTGCGAGCTATTTATAAGCGCAGATATTTTATTTTTACACGTATTAACAACGCTAGTCATCTGATTATTGTTAATATAAAAAATAAATATTTTATTAAGAAGATTAATATGATAACAGTGGTAGTTCTAATATTTATGATACAACGTTAAGTATTTTTCCGTCTACAAATTTGAGATGTAAGATTACAAAGTATATTCATTGGTTCATGGTTGAATAAAAACAAAATATAAGATTATATCTTCTGAACATACATAATGACATATTTGTATTAGTGACATATTACTTACCAAATTGTATAAAATATATTCTTGGAATGAATAAATTTAGCTTAAATTCTTTGATATTTAGTATTCGATATCATATATTTTCGCGGCCAAAATTTTATAAATTTTATTACGTTACAACATATGTATTTCAATATACTTATTTGTTAAATTATAAAGATGTATGTGCAAAATTATTTAGACAGATATTTCAATTTCTGTAATGATATTTATTAGTAGATTCATATATATGTATAACAATGATCGATATGATTCATATACATCGTGTATAATGAATATTGTTCTCATAAATATAAACTTATATATTTCCAGTATGTAATGTTAAAATTTATTAATTCTAATTTCATGTCCAACACCTATTGCTTATGAATATATAATTCTGTAATAATAACGAGGTGGACATCTCAATTTGAAAATACTAAAGCTTTTTATTGTTTTTTGTTGCTAGCTTAATTATAACAGCAGATATCTGATATTTAAAAGCTGCAGTATGTTATATTAAAATTAGTCAGGCTTATTATCTCGTGCATGAACTTTATTTTTTTATAGCTTATTTCGCCCCTTAACAAATGGTTCATAACTCGCATAAAGCTTTGATTTGTTCGTAATGAGTACCTGCCTATTATCTGATCAGCAAGTAAGTGTAAGTCTATTGCAAGCCGTATAAATGGATAATATAGTATGATTAAACATATTTTATCGATATTAATTTTCGTAGAAACAATCGCAAATAGGCCTTTAATCAAGTGAGTTGAAGACTTTCAATACTTTCTATCACTAGAAATTGATCTATACCGGTTTTATATTCAGTTCTTTTGAAAATTAGATTCGTAATAATAAGAGTAGGATCATTATAAATATAACAACTTAAATCGCAATTTTATGAGATAGATTACGCAAAACTAAGAAATCTTCTAAATTAATTCTAACCTTCATGGAAATAGTATCGAGAATTATTTTAGGACGTACTTGACCATAATGAAGTATTAGTGCGCACGGTACTTGTAAAGATTATCGTAACTAATTTTGTGTCGTCTTTTGTAAAAGTTGCATTTCATGCAAAACTGAGTGTTGTACTGTCTGAACTTATTCGCATTTGTATAATAAAAACCTACATTAATTTAAAATCTCGGGTACAATCCAAAAATGAAATTGTGTACAACTTATGGAAGTCATTTTTCAGTACAAATATAGTTCATAAGTTAGATCAGTGATAAACATATAAAGGCATCTAGTGAACGATTAAAAACAATTATAAGGTGACTATTCAATAAGAAACCTGAAATGAAACCAAATTAAACAATTTCAAAGTAAAATAAATCTATTTAAACTCATTGTTATACTTTTAGTGAACAACAAAACAAAAACATCGTCAATACTGAAAATTTATTATTCCTAAAACATTATTTAAAATTGAAGTTAAAAGTAAGAGACACAATACAGCGTAAACGGTCAAAAATATTATCATAAGGAATTAAAAAAGTTCATATAAACCACCGACATGAAAAACGGTGAAATTAATTCATATTTTTTAATCAGACCTATTAAAAATCTGATGGTGAAAACATGCTTGATTGCACTATAAAATATTTCTATAAAAGTATCACTTATATTTCAATTATACTGTTTGTTTAACATGTTTTCTGCAAAGCAGAAATTTACCTTGGCAGTACCTTCACTCAGCCTTAGAAGTGTGATAAATATAACTTTTATAAAATACCCTTACTGGTAAAAAACCAAGTATGTCAAAAAAATATGAATGTCCCACTATCATATGGGCTTATTTCACACCTACTCTTCTTTCTCTTGATCACCAGATTTCTCTTCATTTTTTTCAACATTCTCTGTCATATGTTCTGTATCCTCTTCAGCTTTTGTTCCACCATCATGTTCTGTAGGTCTAGATTCATCTGACTCATTTGGTAAAGTTGTCCTCTCCTTCGTGCTATGATGACAAAATATTATTTTTAAATTATTAATCATATATATGTATAACAACAACAAATTTGTGGTTTCTATTTACATATATGTACAGTTATAGCAATTATCTAATTTGCACAATCAATTACCACATAATGCAATCAATGTGTCTATAATGCTTACCTTTCTGCCTCTGCTGTCACTACATCTTTATCTATGGAAGGCTAAAATAAACATGTAGTAGTTAGTATGAACACAGTACAAATTTAGTTCCAAGGACAAAAATAGGTAAATAAAAGTAACTAGACAATTACAGACCGAATGTTATACACATCTTAAATAATGTAACTGTAATTAACATGTAATTACACAGTGTTGAACAACAGTAAGTCAATCATAATTTATACCTCTCGACTTGTTGTATTCCCATTTTCTTGAATATCTTTACTTTGATTCGAATCAAGAGTAGTTTCTGTTGCACTAGCAGGAGGCGCCACTTTCAAAAATTGTTCCAATTCATCTATTTCATTTGCCAAATCAAAATCCTCATAATCCTACAAGAATATTTATAGATCAAATATAAAATTTGAAAATAAAAAGTTTATAATGTTTTATTGCCAGATATAAAAATAATTACCCCACAATATTCATCTTCATTAAATATTTGTGGCGGTAATGGATATTTACTTTCTCTTGCAATACTATTAGATTGCATAAACTCTTTCTCTAGCTCTTTTCCTGGTTCTGTTATGTCGATAATTTCATATTCCACATTTTTACTATCTAATATCATTAAAACACGTTGTTGCCTCTTTTTTACCTGAAACAAAAGAATGCAAGATCTGATTTTAAGCATGTTATTTTACCATGAAAGTATATTCTGAAAATAACTGTAACAATATTAATATGATTAATTATCGTTAAGACTTGATAACAGAACATTAGCTATTTCACACTATGGTGCAACACAAAACAATTATCGATTTCAAGAAACACGTCGCTGTATCTTCATCAACCATTACTCACGTTAAAACCTAACGGTATTAACAACGGTAATAAAAAATGCACGTGAATTGATACGAAACAAGATCAAAGCAAAAGTAGAAAAATCAGCGATGCTTAAAATAACGAATTCGTATTAAAACGGAAAACATCAATTAAAACGTTCGATTATCAAAAACTTTCGGCTCTATTTGTCATGAATTTATTTCCAATTCTATCCTATACCTTCGGTAAACGCTTCTATTATTTTTATTAGATTTGGAACCACCCTATCGTTCACTGAATCTAATATACACTTTCTAAATATCCAACGAAATGAAAGTTGCATTTTGGAAGTGAAATGAATGGTTCGAGCGGTAAATTGTTCCGTATGTTGTCTGACAGCATTCATCCCAAATCGACGTTTGAACCGTAAAATTTCAGACGTAATTCGATACAATGTAGACGTGAAATATCGTAAGAATTCAGGTGCCCGGTAAATCTGGCATTCTCTGCAAGTCACACAAATATACACACACACTCTTTTACTCCCTCTCTTTCTCTGTTCTCGGACAAAATATTTTTATATTCTTTGGTCACTACGGGTGTTTCGCACTCACTTCCTTGTTGCCGCTGATACCCGATATGTAGATTTTAACAACCATCGTTAGCCAACACCTTCGTACCAATTGACACTTTGGCACTTCTGTTCGGTGTATGCCACGATTAGTGGTTTCGCGGATTAATAGCGATAGGTGAATCACTATAAATGATTACTTCGGAGATCGCCAGCAATAAGCAACACTGATTTAACACGCACAGGGCACAGGTCTGGCTAGTCTGGGATCCACTGGCTACGTCATTTCAGGGTGCGTTTAGACTAAACGAACAAGAGCATTCGCTCGTGCGACGAGCAAACTTTTCGATCACGAGCCTATTGAACAACTAAATGTTCGTAGAATTTGAACCGACCGTTCGAATATTCGATACGTTGAATTAAATTACGTTAAATCGAATTATGTTAAATCATCGTTTTGTGTCATTTCCTATCTCAATTATTATGAATTGAAACATGTCAAATTAAATCGCACCGAATTGAGATAGGCGCCAAATGGAATGCGTGAATTGAATCGTGCCAGATTGAATCATGCCGAAATGAATCACGTTAGAATTGAATTGTATCTAATTGGGAAGGATTGGAATCGAAGCATGTTGAATTGAATTATTTCAAAATTGAATCGTTTCAAATTGTTAGAGCATTCGTTCACGTTTGGCATCCGATTCGGCGAGCAGTTGCTGAATGCTCGTTTGCACTCGAATTTTGTCTAATCGTGGGAAAAATGAGCATTCGCTCGCTTAGTCTAAATGCACCTTTAGGCCGGTATTCGAGTGTTCTCATGCACGTTGATGTAACGAATTCCGGTTTCTTGAAGCCATAAGCTCATTGCAACTGTAATACCGTAAAATACTTCATTAAAATCTAACTGTACAAATATTGAGGTCAATTGAACAGTTACCCATCCATGAAAAGTTGTTTTTCATGAATTAAGATTACATTACTCATCGTGTTCGTGTGTTGCCGTGTCAAACAATTTGGACGAAATTGTATTCATTATTTTTCTCGTATCGTAGAATTGGATATTGTTGAGAAAAGGAATTTAATCAAAAACTTTGCATAAATTTACACAAGTTTAATTTTTATAATCCGTAGTTTAAAGTCGCACTTTTTGTAAATGCGCGCCACTGTACCGCATTTCCGGTGATTTGTACGTGCGATGAGAATTGGACTTTAAAATTTACTCCTTTTTCCGGTTCTTGCGGAGCGTACGTTATATTTGTGCAAAATGGTAAGAATTATTATTGAAAAATATTTTGTGAATCTCGTATAAATATTGGCAGAGTTTGTTATATGACATTGTAAAACGCTACTGACGAAGTGTTTAAATGTATATTGTGTAGTTGATCAAAATTATTATTTTAAGTAGCGACTTAAAGTTCTGACATGACGTTTATATTTTCACTAAAGATCTCTTTATTTTTCACTTCAAAAAAGTGTTTCGTGAAATAGAAATAAAATAATGAACATGTTTAATTTACTTCATTTTTGCAAAATCTAAAAGATCTTTAAGTTCTTTAAAAACATCTCTGTAAAAATGTAGTCAACATAACCTAACACTTATAACAAATGTACAATTATAATGTATGTAGTTTACAAAATATTTATTTCTATTTGTTAGGCTAAGCGTACAAAGAAGGTTGGAATCACCGGGAAATATGGTACCCGATATGGTGCCTCCCTCAGAAAAATGGTTAAAAAGATGGAGATCACTCAACATAGTAAATATACATGCACATTTTGTGGCAAGGTAAATATTACTTTTTATAAGTGTAATCTCGTATTATTATACTGAATGTTGTATACATTTGACAGTTATAGCAAATGATTCATACATGAAATAATTCTTTTGTGTTACAGGACGCAATGAAGAGGAGCGTTGTAGGAATTTGGTCATGCAAACGATGCAAGAGGACAGTTGCAGGAGGTGCATGGGTATATTCAACTACAGCTGCTGCCTCTGTTAGGTCAGCAGTTAGAAGATTACGTGAAGTAAAAGAACAATAAGTAAACATAATAAATATTTTATAGTAATATTTGAGTAGTTCAGTTTATTTGTACCTGTGAGTCTAATTTTACTTTATATTTGTAAATCAAGATTTCAACTAACAAAATCTTTTAAAAATTATTTTGGTAAAAGAATGACACTAAAGCCAAGTACAGTTACTTTTTTTTATTTAATAAGTTTCTAGTAATTCATTATTATAATACATAGGACTTGTAAGTTTTTTCAAGCAGTACTTGGTAGTATATGTTAAGACCTCTTATTATTTATATTAGAATATTTAAAAATTATTTTGGAGGCACATCAGAATTATAATGTGTCTATTTACAATTACATTTTTTTGTGTTCTAATAGATTAAATTTCACCACAAATACATAATTTTACTTTTATAAACTTTGTATAGTAAGTCTTATCTCATGAGCTTTGCAAAAAAAACATAAATGCATAACACCTTATCCGAAATAATCGAATTAATAGTTATAAGAGTATGAAATTTTATTAAATTAGTTGAACTTAATGAAACATGTTGGGATATTTTATTGTCTTCAAAGGTATATTCATTTCAAATTCTTTTTTGTATTATAAGTAACAAAAACAGATATTTGTCTTTTCATTATCTAAATGATATTTGTAGACACGTACATACATTCTTGTGTAACAATATTTTAACAACCGTTTAAATGTTAATGTAATTCTCATCATTATTTTAATTAACGATATATTATTTTTATAAATAATTACAAACAATAATCATAAAATAAATCCAATGAAAATATTAAAATAATATGCATACATTTATAATAAACAATTTGAACCGATGATTCGTGTTTACACATTGTTATTGACTTTATATTCTCTATATTTGCGATTGGTTTTTTTAATTGAATTTAATTAAACTTAACCATATCATTTTAAACAACTTATAATTTATCTACAAATTCTGCTAATATATTTATTAATTAAAAAATCTATTATTCAAGTAATGTATTGATTTAATAAAAGTCGAGTCCTGTACAAAAATAAATACTATAGTTATGTATGAATAATTAAACATATAATTAAGCTGTAAATGATAATTTGTTGCACCATCACCATTTCTTTGTGTAACATAAAATTAAGCATAACTTTTTATTATCAAAGTTGTCCTAAATTGAAATTTCAGAGTCGTATATATTTTAAATATTATAAATGTAGTTCAGTGTCTCCTCGTTTAAGTTACAGAATTAATTATTTTTGTTGTCAAGTTCAAACGTAAGTGTATCAGTCAACATTTTTTGAGAAACAGTGCTTTACATTTTGTTGACTATTTTTTCAGCGCGTGAAAAATTGTTTAACTCCACTCTACGGTAATGCAAGGGAAGGGCGTCAGAATCTGGTAACAACATTTTTACATTAGTCACGGGAAACTGTCTTCTTCAAAGTCTTACTCAAGAAGTATATTGCACTCTAAATTTTCGGCACACTTCTAGTACACAGAAGGTAAAAGGAGTTTGAATCGGTGAAGAATTATAGCTATGAAAGATCTTAGAAGTATCATAAAAATATCTACTTATATTTTTGTTCGATAAGAAAATTCGGAAGACGTTCTGCCTCGAATTCAAGAAAGTAGTTGAAGTATAACAAAGCGGTGAATAACAGTTGATACTTTTTCGTATACTTAAACGATGATGCGTTAACATAATCTCATATTACTATGGCGAATTCAGATATAAGTACCTTTCTTCGTTTCAAACAAGTATAAAAGAAAATAACAACTAAATTAATATGAACGAGATGCAACAAGGAACTGTTAGAAATACCAGTATAAAAAGATTCAGTGCTCTTCCCTAATCGCTAGAAAATTATACAGTACAAGTTCTAAATCATAGTCGATAGTGTCACAGTAATTTCGCTTGCATTCCACCATTCACTCTCTGTAATAGTAATCACTTATGCTGTAAACATAACGTTGGTTTAGCGCACTGATATTATCTTCCAGTCATCCAGCATTGCACTCATCCCACATTATCAAATATGTCTCTTCTTTAGTATTAACAATTATTTATTTATAACAGTGGTCTGATATGCTTTTCTCTCTACTGTTTACTAAAAAAAATGTTCACATAGGTGTCTCTTCATATCACTTGTATACATCTTCACACATAGTTGGAAATAGTTTTCTTCTTTCTCAACACTTGTGCATTATCAATCAAGGCATACCATGAGAAATGGCAGTAAATACATGATACTGCTAGCAACAGTAAATAAATCCTATGTAACTAAACGCATTAACTTCAATCTCTCGTGTTTAAGGTATAGATTAAGTTCTTTCACGTCGTCAACTCCATTTGGTGGATTGATGGTACTGAACTATTTTTATGAATTATAATACTATCGTCTTGATGTTGCATGTACAGAAATTTCTTGACTATCAGTCCTTTAATGTAGTAGTAAATATATCAACAAGTATTGCATAAATGTGTTGCATTTAAAAACAGCTCGTATTAGCTGGCTTGCCATTTGAATTTACTACGCATAATCCATTTTTGACCAATATTATGAGGATCACACGGTGCTAAGACAGGTTGCATTGCATCGTTTGAACGAGGTTTCGATAAACAATGTCCCGTGTTCGTATGTTTAATCATTTTTGTCTATAAACAGAAACAAGTAAATAAAGCATTACATTAACAGTCATTTTGCAGATGTATCCCATTCAACTACAACATACCTCTTCGTTATAAACCCATGCCTGATTTCCTCCCATACCATGGCATCTTACTATCTTGACAGGACCTTGGGGACTAGCTGCATCAAGGCACATATCATCAGACATTATTTGCTGTCGTTTAGTATAAGCGAATACCTGAACAGAAAAGCTTTCGTTACAGTCGACATAGGTAAAAGGTACTCGATGAAATCGTAAAAACGATATTTCGTTTACTGACTTGATTGCCACCTAATCCGTGGCAATAGCTAATTCCAACATTTTCACCGGTTCTTCTACCCATAGTGTCCAAACAGGTTTGTGTGTCAATATTTTGTACATCACCCAAATAATAATAATCTAGCGGCATTGGGGACTCTGGGTAAATATTCTCTAGATACCATCTAAAGCTTTTACATTTCAGACGTTCTCTTAGTTTAATCCTTTCGGATACATCTCCCACGGCTACATTTCGAGCACCTACAAGTAAAATACTCGTTTGAATACCTTTCGATAAGTGATCATTTTGAATCTACATGATGCAATTAATGTGCTCGCATGTACGAATCTCCACTGGAAGAAAGGTGTGATCAGAAGTGTGTGCCAAAATAAAGAAATTGCCATGTGTGGTGTATTAATGATATTTGCTTGCCCTTGGAAGTAATTGTGCTATTATATATCAATGTTTGTCGTGTCATTAAGAAACAAAATTTGTGTTTATCTGGATTTAATAAACCAACCATTATTTCACGTATCAGTTTTATTTTTCTTCAAACTCTGTGTCTGTTAATTCTTTTTTTCAGATTATACGGATGTCGGTTATAGCACTTTCTTATTTTACAAAAACGTACAAAACAAAAAAGTAATATCTTTATTAGTTTCCTAATATTAACGGGTATCTGATATATGCGTATGTAGCCGTTACCCAACTCTGTTTAAGCATACAGCGAATGCAACTTATAAAAGCGTACCATCACCCAACCAAAGTAGAAACAAAACGGACAGAAAATAACATGCCAAACAAATAAGCGAAAGTATACGTAAAGGTATTCGAGAACTCAGCGATATTGCAGTCTATTCTTTTTCCAGAAATACTGGTGTTAGTGCTACCTGGATTAATGTTGTAATAGAAGTACTTCCATTGGTCCAACCAGACCTCCGCGAGTCGCGCATTGTTGTGGTTCACTATCTTGCTCGTACCACCAGGGAATGTATATGGTGTTGACTTACGGAATACATGACCGACGTGCGAGCACGTTGCGATTTCCAATGTCCCACCACACATCCATATCTAACCAACTCAGTTCTGTTAGTATGTTAGCAATTACAATGGTAGTTTCAAAACAGAGCAAGGAAACAAAACAAAAAGAGCTAATACATTAAATTAGAATTTGTCAAGATGGACGCTCGATCTCCTCTCTGGTACCTATAATAAACTCGTAAATAATATCAACTAAAAGCAAGCAAACTCATTTTGTTAGTCGGCTGGATGGATGAGTGGTTAAGACTATACCAAAGTTTATTGAAAAGTAAAGAAATCAATCGTATTCCTGCAAATTAAAATTTCACACACACGAACACACACCATTAAAAGAAATCGATGATATTTGTACTAAAAAAAAAAAAATACATTTATGTATCGATACGCATATGTTAATTGTACAGTTGTACGACAAATGGAGTATTTGGTTAATATACCGAGGAGTGTACTTAATACGAACTACGTCATTACGGGTGTTAATACTTTAAATGTCTAGTTTGTTATACATATTACCATTTATGATCAAATTTAAGAAACGTTTGTAGATTACTTTTATTAGAAAAAATAAGAGTAGATCAAATCTATGCGAAATATACTCCAAAATACATTTGAATACAAATACACTTCAAAGTGTGCTATAATGTAGATCCTCCTTGTATCTTTGATTAGATTGTATCAGATACCCGTTAAGTTTGTACATACATTCATGATTTTCTTCTCAGTTTATTACTATCGTAGGATAAGAAGGAACATCAAATTTTATCTTAATTTTCTTGTTAAAATAAATTGAAACGACTGCACACTTTTCTAAAACAATACTTCAGAGTTGCTAATGTATAATTCACTGTCGAACAGTCAGTGTTATTAATTGAGGTAATTTGTAGAAAAAATAAGGTAAACTAGTGAAGATTATACACGTTATTTTCTAACCTGGGTTCATGGCATAGTAAAAATCTCTCCACTCATCCATCCAGACCTCGGCCACCCTGGCCGCATTGTGTAGAACTACTTTGCTGACACCACCAGGGAATGTATATGGACTCTTGTCTCGGAATACATGTCCAACATGTGAACATGGACTGATTTCTAACGTTCCACCACATTGCCATACCTACAAGTTACTTATTACTTCACACATGAACATGAAATGTTAACAATTAAACCCTCCAATTGGAATGCAAACTTAAATTTAGCATCCCAAAGAGATCACCCATTTATTATCTTTGGATCTTAATTTTCCAAGCAAGAATATTTGTAACATTTCAAACAGACGAAGTATACAGTTGTAAGTTCCATATTAACGCGTGAAGTATGCTAAACTTGAGATCTAACTACAATGAAAAATAAAAAAAAACACACTATAGGGAAAAGAAGTTCTCTATAAAACCGACAGTAGTCAAGATTTTAGCTGCAAAAGCAAATACAGAATTGCGTATGTTTAAGTTATTTTTAAGTAACTCAACAATAATCCCCTTTGAGAAATACCTGCAAATCTCTCAAGACATTATAAATACATAACGGTAATACTACTATTGATCTATACTCACCCGGAAACTCATTTCTAGATTTTCACCGCCCCAAATATCCATGCCCTCGTCGTAGGCGCCCAATTCATAAAAATATTCCTTATCAATAGAAAATAATCCACCAGCCATGGTTGGTGTACGCAGAGGCGCCGTTCTGTCTCCTAATCTTCGGTCCATTTCTCTTTGCGCTACTCTATACCTTCAAAATTCAAGGAACAAATGGTGAACCGAGGTATACCAGCCGTTCACCTGGTAATAGATAAATAAAATGTATATTCCTAAATTCCTAAATCCCCAAGTTCCTGTATCTACAAATTTGTATATCCTCACATTCCAATACTTCTAGCTTCCTATATTCCCAATCCCTATATTCCTATATCGTAGATGCTCGACTGATGCTTACCATCTGAAGTTTAATTTCCAATTGAAACCACCCCACGTCATATCACTAGCAGGAATATACTCAAACGTGTCGTCGCTAATTACATCTATGATAGGACAAACAACCGTGGATCTGTTCTCGGCGATTCTGGCAAGTAAAGGTTCCAGCCAACCCTCGGTACACTCGCAGTGCGCGTCCAGGAACGTTATAACCTGACCCTTCACGTGTTTCGCTCCAAGCAGTCTAGCTCTTATGAGGCCTGATCTCTTCTCGGTACGGTACACGTACGTCGGGACGGGCAGCGTTTTCACGTAGTCCTCCAAGTCCTGCTTTAAGTGATCTGCGAATTAAGACCGTCATGATGAATGAAAATCGCAACCGATAGCCGACTACGTAAATACCCGTGTTCAATCTGAAGAGGATCTGCGTAATTCGATGATTATCATCTCGAGTATCGAATACAGTCGTATACAAATCTAAAGTATCAAGAGTTAGTTCGACATGTACAGATACAAATAGCATACAATTCTTGATCCTCTAATGTACTACTTACACCCAAAAATGTTTACTTTTTAGTATCTATAAGTAGAATCTGTTAAACCTTCATATAGATGTACCTTGTTCGCTTTTGTCGTCGACCAAAATGATTTCCTTGAGCAGCGTGCGTGGCGATCGATTGATGACCGACCAAACGGTCCTCAGCAACGTGCTCCAGGCCTCGTTGTGGAACACTATAACGATGCTGGTGTCCGGAAGGTACTTGGGGTACTTCTTGGTCTTGCAACCCTCCAACCTGATGTCCCTAAGCGATCGATTCAAGGAAATCATGTCGCTGGCCATCAAATTGAACTGGTTCAACTTGAAGAGCTCCTGTTGCCTGGCCTCGTCCTCCGGCGAGATGTGCACAGCTGCGCCCATCTCGCCGGGTTTACCCTTGTTCTCGCGGACGACTTTAGCGGGTCGCCAAAAATGCAGCTCGGACGGTTTGTATCGTTTATTGCTGTGCTCGTTGCTCGACTGGATCTGCTGTTCTTCCTTGGTCAGAGCCTTCGCGTGCGGCAGGTTCTCCTCGGTCAGCGACGCCTGCTGTTTACCGTTCTCGGTACAACCCCATCCGGACCCTCCGATGCAGTCCGAATAGAGCATCAACACCATCACGTCCACCAGGAACCATACCAGCGACGTGAGCAGTATCACTTGACACGTGTGAATGCGAATCTTGGAGCGGAACATTTTCTGACGGAGCCTGTTGTCTGGTGACCTGAGATCATCACCCGATCCGCGATTGATCGGAAGCTACGACGAGGTTCGACCGGGGAGGAGCTGCTACGGGGAAGCGTTCACAACCGAATATAAGGGGAGAGAGATCAGCCTTCTCGTTTGCCAAGTATTACATGACTACTGCCTCGGTAACCTGAAACAGAAGGACCTATGGTTAACCAATTTATTCGAATCACTAAAAATTCCATATAATTATTAAACTGCCAGATTTACAGGTGTGACGCGTGTGAACATCGTATGAACATCGAACATTTTTCAGCGAGTAGCCACAGAGTGCAAAGCAATTACATGGATCAATTAGTGGAACAAGGAGTCCCATGGGAAACTGTCTGTTCGGTCAACGGACTAATTGACTACATATTCAACGGACTTGGAAGGAATTTCGAAGGTAACCGCAGTAACCACTGGGTCACCGATGTCTAACTTTAGACTAGGTACCCATTATGTACTCTTCGAACTTGACGTTAAGCAGTCTCTCATAAGTATTTCAATGTTGCAGTTAAATAATTCGCCGCATGGTCCGAGTATACACCTGGTTTCTTCCTCGTCCTCCGCTATGGTCGCTAAACGACGTTGCACGTTCCTTAAGCGTACTTGTGGCGAACAATCGAGCCGGAAGTCACGCGAGAAGTCTCGACTGTTTATTTATTACGTGCATAATACATAGAGCAATTTACCATTATCGATTAGTTTCTGTTCGTTTCTTGGCCGCGTTTAAACCGCAGGTATACAACCACGGTGCTCTTTGCACGATAACCAAGTGCACATCGTGCACATTCTTACCGTTCGTCTCGCGCGATTGCATTTCGCTGGTCTAAGTGTTTGCTCGATCTTTGTTGACGAGTTTTCACTGTCGGATACTGAGCACGTGTGGGAATCAGCGAAAGGAGGATCGTTTGACGCGTTACTAACCATTCCGCTAGTGATATTTCCCAGGGAAAACCAAGTAACAATTGAAATGGAGAAACATTAAATGGTTGTTGCGTGAGAGGCAGATTAGCGAGGGAGAACGGCTCATAAAAAGTTTGCTATTTGGAGAGCTTGTATCGAATAACCTTAACCAAAAGCTTATGTTGTTCTAACAAAGTTTATTAGTACTTGAAAATTATATCTGACGCGTAATACGATAGAGCTAATGCTCTAGGGGTATCAAGCGTATTTTGAGCTCAATTTCGTCCGGAAAGCACTCGCGCGGATAGTAACTTATTTCACGCAAGAGCTGAGAGGGTACTTGAAGTTTGATGAGCGCTTCGAGGACTCTGTTGAGGCTTCAACGAAGTCCTGGCTAGCAATATAGAGGACTAGACCGCGGAACTTTCGGAAACATCAAACAAAATATAGGAGTGTCGGCTCTAGCTGTGACGATCCGCTGCTTAGAGAACTTTGAAATTTAGTGGATGGAATATGAAGTGATCCTGTTAGGATACTCAAGAATATCATACATCCTCTGACTATTTCACCTAGTCGAATGCTATCCAAAAACGTACATGTATGCAGATACTGATCTTGAGTCTTTCGAAGTCGGTCGTTAATTTCTATAACTGACAAACCATTTTGTATTAAATTTAAGTAGACTGTTTCATCAAACCTTAAGCTCCATAGTAATTCTATTAGCTGTTAGTACTATTTTAATTTTAGTGCTGAAGTAAAAAAAGACTAGTGATATTTTTGCAACACCATGACATAATCTGTAAAAATGGTAACAACCGGCTGCTAACCACATGCGTTTGAGGACTTTCCCGAAACCGGAAGAACCACGTGGTATCTTCCTTCCTCGATAGATTTCCGTTGCTCCCCGTGCGGCATGCAATTATCAAACGCTGTTACTCGCGGTCGTCGCTATCGCGATGAAAGTGAATTATTTAGCGCACACGCTAATTAATTAGCATCGGCGGTCTGCTCTGCGGCGTCGACGTTTTCTCAGGAACCGAGGAACGTGTCCTCGTTAAAGTCATCGTCCGTAAACAGAGACGTTTCCATGGAACACTCGCAGCATGTTGCGACTGTTTTATCATTCTTAAAGGCGTGAACGAGCATGGTCGACTCTGGAATTTCTTGCCTTTTAGCGACGCGATTCTCCTTAAGAAGCTTACGAACTGTATAAATAATAGCCCATCCGGTTAAGTTCGTTCCGTTCTCGTTGCATCTCTTTATCTTTCTGGCCATGAAGCCATCGAAATGGAAAATCGCTTCTTATTTGTCTCTGTTACGAACGGAGACACTGGTCTCATTTGAAGAGATTAGGTGCGAGACAATTTGAAACAAGTTTACGTGGATTACATGTGATATCAGACAGATGCAGGATAAACTTTGAGTGAAATAATAAAAAGAATTTGAAATATAATAAATTGTTTCGACTATCTTTCATGAATCATATCGTCTTTGATAAATCTGTAAATATTTATTCTCAGGATTTAAAATTGTCTCCCTTCATTCGTCAATTCTTTATCTAACGTCAGAAATCAAATTCCTTTTGATCTGATCAATAAATCTCGGGGCGAATCGTGAGAATGAATCATAAACTAGGTTAAAGTATTGATTCTCGTTGAAGAGGGCCATTAAAATTACATAAAGATTATATAATCTACAGTCTTAATCACTTCCCTCTTTTAATACTTCTAATCCAAATTTAATTTAGGGGAAGATAAAAGTAAAATAATATTAGGAATTCTTTAACTTGGTTTTGGTACGCATTTATGAAACCTTATCGAGTTATTCTTTTCATATATGTAGGTCTATCGTTCAAATATTTGAACATCTAGCCTGAATCACCACTAACTGATACATTTGCGATTACACAACTGGCAGATACGAGCGAACAATTGTGGTTCGTTAAGAGATGTGTACAACTACTAATTACTTAAGCCACGCATCGCAGGTGTTCTGCAAGACATCGGCTAGCTGAACACCTATGCAAATTAATTACAACGCTTCCCTTAGCGCGTTAACATATTTCTTTCCGTTGAGCTACAATCGTTCCGAATTACGAAAGCAAAACCACTAGAACTCAGAACAATGAAAATCTCTTCTGAGCCAGCCGAGGGAAAAGCCATTAACTTCCTCCTTGCTAATCCGACATTCTCATGATTTCCAGTTTTGCAACCGGATCGAACTTCTGGATCGTTGCCGAAGAGATTTACGTCGCGAGCGTGTAATCTGCTGTACAGATTAAATAATTAGAAAAATATTATTGCAATTTGTTCACTTGGCAAATATCGGTGATTGATTCGCAATCGACGTATGGCAATACATGGAACTGAATCATAATGAAATTGAATCGCACCGAACTGTACCACGTTGAAATTGAATGATGATGAATTAAATAGGGTTGCAATTCAACCGTGTCGAATGAAATCAGGCCGGAATTGAATCGCGTTGGAATTTAATCACGTTGGAACTCAATCGCGCCGATATAATAACATTAGAATTCACATCGAATTGAATTGCGTCGAATTTAATTGCATTGGAAATTAATAGCGTTGAATTAGCTCGCGCCGCATTGGACTGCATCGAATTAAGCCATGTTGGTAATCTAACGCTATTTAATATGTATTAATATAATGCGTGACTATCTAGCGTGTATTAATGTAACACGCAATTATCTAACGTGGAGTAATGTAACGAGTGATTACCTAACGTGTATTAATGTAAGACGTGGCTACCTAACATGTATTAATTGTTACGCGTGGCTACCTAACGTGTATTAATGTAACTCGTGATTATCCAACGTGTATTAATGTAACGCGTGTCTACCTAACGTGTATTAATGTAACGCGTAACTACCTAACGTGTATTAATGTAACTCGTGATTATCCAGCGTGTATTAATGTAACGCGTAACTACCTAACGTGTATTAATGTAACGCGTAACTACCTAACGTGTATTAATGTAACGCGTGGCTACCTAACGTGTATTAATGTAACTCGTGATTATCCAACGTGTACTAATGTAACACGCGATTACCTAACGTGTATTAATGTAACGCGTAACTACCTAACGTGTATTAATGTAACTCGTGATTATCCAACGTGTATTAATGTAACGCGTGTCTACCTAACGTGTATTAATGTAACGCGTAACTACCTAACGTGTATTAATGTAACACGCGATTACCTAACGTGTATTAATGTAACGCGGGCTTACCTAACGTACATTAATGTAACACGCGATTACCTAACGTCTATTAATGTAACACATCTATCAAACGCGTGACCATTTAAGACGTGAACATTAATCGCATAGTACAGTATCAAATGATAAAGTATCCATTCTACTAAACCTGATTAAAACCATAGATAAAATAGCACATGTAACTTTTATAGATTAGAGGAGAAGGACCGTGATTCCAATCGGTGAAGTAATCGTACAAGAAATATGAATCGATCGAAGAGTCGCTGGATTTGCTTGAACGATTAGCTCGTGGTGTTCTACGCAATCGGACGTTGCGACATCACGACTGTTAATTATAAAATCGGAATCACCGGCCCGAGAGTCGAATATCTCGTGGAAGGAATCGTATTTCGCAAAGAAAAGAACCGGCTAACTCGCGAACGCAAATTAGCGGAATAGTACTGAAATGATGCACTCTGGCAAACGTTAGAGGAGCCGCGTTGCTCAACGTTGTTTCAACAAACGGTTAGGTTCGTTCGATAAGTCGAAATTGATAACAGTTTTGGGACTGTGTGTACGGTGTTCGGTGGGTAATTGGCGGAAAGAGATCAAACGTAAAATTGAGAATTTGCACTTGAAGCACATAGGTGAGATCAAAGTGGTTCTGTGTGTTTGATAAACTTTTGATATAACATAGCTCCAGCTCTACCAGAGGTGAAGCTACACAAAATTTAGATACGACTGTAAATCTTATGCGTTTACAAAATACGTAAAATATTTAACGTTCCTGAAATGTTTGAGGTCATTATTAAAATATAATTCAAGATCGAATATTCGTACCATTTTCTATTAAGCTATTTTAATAAAAATGACACTAACGCAGTAAACAGTAGGAATAATAAATCATTCATCGATGAGCGATAACTCGGTTCAAATAGACAACGATGGACATTTAGCGAGTGACCTACAGATAATATTGTTTTTTTTCTTCGCCGTTCTAAGTACCATAATTTGCTGTTTAACTGTCCCGTTGATATTCGACTAATTATTTACGATAATCTTACCGGACGGTTTATTACGACAAATGCGCTGCTAATTCATTTTTAATGTCCACTTTAAAACAATCTCCTTACAACGATCGAAATACGAGTTCCATTAGTGATCAATAACATCGCTTACTAATGTCCTTAATTGATATCGCTTAAATCTTTCTCTAGTTTCAGCCGTGTTAGCACTTTGCGCTAGCTTTTGATGTTCTTCTAACAAGAAATCATTTTACGTGACTAACACGATAAGATGACCTTTTTATGTACCGGGAAAAGAGATTATTCTTCTACTCGTTCCTACGATTACGATAACTAGAAAAGTATATCAGTATATCTGTTTGGCATGTCGCCGACTATTAGGGCAAATTTTTGTTATGCAGCTTGGAAAAACATAGCGTGAGAAGCAAATAGACAAAGGGGCAAATTTCTAAGTCGTAGCTGCGTTAATCTCGCCTTGAATTAATGACGCAGAATTAAATTGCGTCGAACAGAATTGAATTAGTTGAATAAGAAAGTTAACTGAAGTACGATCGAGTAGTACCGAACTACATCACATCGAATTGAATCGCGTTTAATTGAATCACGTGCAGGTAATTGACTTTAGAACTGAATTAAATTGACCTGAATGAAGTTGGAATTAAATCATGTTCGAATTGAACCACGCTGGAATTGAATGATATTTGAATTGAACCAAGTGGGAATTGAATCACGATGGAATTGGTCATGTTCAAATTTAACGATGTTGGAATTGAATCATGTTCGATGTGAGCCACGATGGAATTGCGCCATGTTTGAATTGAACCACGTTATAATTGAATCATGTTTGAATTGAACCATGATAGAATTGAATCACGATGGAATTGATCATGTTCAAATTGAACCATGTTGGAATTGAATCATGTTCGATGTAAGCCACGATGGAATTGAATCATGTTTGAATTGAACCACGCTGGAATTGAATCATGTTTGAATTGAACCACGTTGGAATTGAATCACGATGGAATTGATCATGTTCAAATTGAACCATGTTGGAATTGAATCATGTTTGAACTGAACTACGTTGAGATTGAATCACGATGGAATTGATCATGTTCAAATTGAATCTTGATGGAATTGAATCATGTTCGAAGTGAATCACGATGGAATTGAATCATCTTCGAATCGAATCATGTTTAAATTAAACCACGCTGGAATTGAATCATATTGGAATTGAACTACGTTGGAATTGAATAGCACTGAATTGAACTCCGTTGAAATTGAATCTTGTTTGAATTGAACCATGTCAGAATTGAATCATATTGGAATTGAACCATGATGGAATTGAATCTTGTTCGAATTGAATCTTGTTTGAATTAAACCACGATGGAATTGAATCATTTTCGAATTGTAACATACTGGAATTGAATTACATTCGAAATGTAACCTGCTGGAATTGAATTACATTCGAATTGAAACGCGATGGAGTTAAATCATGTTCGAACTGAACCACACTGAAATGAACAGCACCGAATCAAACGGGATTGGAATTGAATCGCATCGAATTGAGTTCTGTCAGAATTGAATTGCACCGAATTGTCTCATGTCGTAATTGAATCGGGCCAAATTGTATCATGTTGGAATTTGTACCGAACGATGTTTAAATCGAATCACGTTGGGTTCAAACTACATTTAATTGAATCTCGTCAAGAGTTAATTAGCGTCGAATCGAACCGCACCGAATCGTATCGGATTTAATCCCGTCGAATCGAATCCCATGAAGGTTCTTGTTTCTTCGGTTCAGAGGCATCGATCATCAAATAAAACGAAGCGGTAAGAAATCAGCAAGCTGCGGAAATTGGCCGGTCCGTTGTACGATCATTCGCGCAAAGCTGCATTCGAGTTCCGTGCCGTAAAGCTGGCATTCGAAACACGAGGGAACGAAAATTGAATGTAACAACGTAATTTCCGTTTCTCTTGTTCACGCTTTTCACGCTGATGGATGCGAGATGTTGAGCCACTTTCGAGACTCTCGAGGCCTCTTCGCTGGCAGATTCCAAGCGAGTTTCGCGCGTATTTCACGACGCGCCGGTGTGCGATTACTTTTCCACCGAACACGTACGGGATACATTTGAGCGTTATGGATTTTACAAAAGCATTTCAACTCCGTGGACACGTCTCACGATATATATCGTCTTCGCTACGACTCTCTATCGATTTCGCGGCCCGATAGAACTCAAGATTCTCGAACGCGTTCTTTCATCTTTCGCTTGTGAAAAGAACACTTTCCATAAAATCACGATTCTTACATTTTTCTCCACCGGATTTGTATCGAAAACTAGTCAAAGCTCCGGGCTTTTACATAATTAAGCTCCCAATTTAACCGAGCGCTAATTAACCGATGTTGCATTTATAATTAAAGTCAAAGTCGAATTAAATCGTAACTGTTAATCGAATAATTTTTTAACTGCTCCGAAATTCGAGAACAGCAAAAATTATTTTATCATGCTTTTAGTCAATAACACGATAATTGAATATCGTGGAATAATTATTTGTTACCCGAACTCTGGAGACAATCAACTTTGTACGTGTGTTGAATCGAGTCATTTCGTACCGAATGTGTCTTGTTATCCAACTTAAGTCACTACTCTCAAGCACCTAGGTGTGGCAAACTGATAACTAGAAGAGAACACAAAATTGCAAAAGTTATAATTAACAGTTATTGTATATTTTAACTAACAGTTGTAGCTATACTTTAATCTTGTAAAATTAGTTGTAGCCGATTGAAATGACCATCGATAGCAATCGCATCGCGAATCAGATTCTAACACTTTAATGCAGATATCTGAACTATGTAGATAATTCACGAATCAGATAAAATGTGTCTCTCCTCGAGTATCACGAAAAAAGTACTCGCAAGCACCGAGGCGTGGCAACCTGATAACCAGAAGAAAACACAGAATTGCAACAGTTATAATTAACAGCTGCTGTGTATTTTAACCAACAGTTATATTTTAATCTTGTAAAATTAGTTGTAGTCGATACGCGATTGAAATGACCATCGATAGCAATCGCATCGCGAATCAGATTCTAACACTTTAATGCCAGTATCTGAAATACGTAGATAATTCACGAATCAGATAAAATGTAGACAATCCTCAAGTATCACGAAAAAAAGTACTCGCAAGCACCGAGGTGTGGCAAACTGATAACCAGAAGAAAACACAGAATTGCAACAGTTATAATTAACAGTTGCTGTGTATTTTAACCAACAGTTATATTTTAATCTTGTAAAATTAGTTGTAGTTGATACGCGATTGAAATGAACATCGATAGCAATCGCATCGCGAATCAGATTCTAACACTTTAATGCAGATATCTGAACTATGTAGATAATTCACGAATCAGATAAAATGTGTCTCTCCTCGAGTATCACGAAAAAAAGTACTCGCAAGCACCGAGGTGTGGCAAACTGATAACCAGAAGAAAACACAGAATTGCAACAGTTATAATTAGCAGCTGCTGTGTATTTTAACCAACAGGTATATTTTAATCTTGTAAAATTAGTTGTAGTCGATACGCGATTGAAATGACCATCGAGCAATTGCATCGTGAATCAGATTCTAACACTTTAATGCCGGTATCTGAAATACGTAGACAATTCACGAATCAGATAAAATGTAGTCCTCGAGAAAAAAGCTTATCAATTCGGTAAAATAGTGGCTGTAAGAAATGTAAATTTCGAACAAGAATATCGTTGACCAGAAAATCACGTAGTCGTGTAATTTATCGGCTGAAAGAAAATGGATAGATAACGCCTCCTTGTGTAACGAGAACTCTAGCGTGGGTTTGAGCTGTTTATTAAAAAACAGCCAGCGTTATTGCTCTATAATGTACACGGTAGCGAGAATACTGGCGTGGAAACGTGCCTTTTAGTTTACGAGCGATCGATAACGACGGTGGTCACAAGTAAATGAAAATGAATACAAAACTCGCTTGTTATTCACGGGGACTGAGCTGGCGCAATATCGGCTATGCATCCTTTTCCACAATTTCTTATCGCCGTTTCGAAATTCGCAACGGCTGCAATTATGCCGGCATCCAATATACCGGCTGCACAATGAGGATCGTCGGTATCGTAAGAATACCGTTATTACGCACCACTTTATACGGGTCACAAAACCGGCATTAAGTTTTCCAGGTAATGGTGAATGAATTAACAATGGAACGCGTGCAAAAAATAATGCACTATGCTGTTCTAAAATAACGCATTAAACCTGACCTAGCTCCTGTTTCCTGATCTGTTCTTAAATTTCAACGCGAAAGATCACTTATCTCGTGTTACTAGAATTATTCATCCATCCCGACGAAGATCGAACCACTCGATACGAGGTCGATACTTGTCCCGAAACGACCGTTTCGTTTCAGATAGGTTAAAATGCCTCTTTAAGAGCACAGGTTTTATTAAAAGCCGGGAATATTCGGGTCGCGAATGTCGCGAACAATTGTCGTTAAAGTGCAACGAGCAATTTTTAAAGGTTTCTTGTACGGGCGCCGATAAGCTGGCGGCGAGCTAACCGCGGCTTCATAAAGCTCATCGCGTGTATGTAATGTACATACACGTGTGTACACACCCGGCGACGAAACACGGAACAAGAAAAAAGAAGACTCGTGTACGAGGTTAGTTATTGTGTGGCAGATAATTGAGAGTGCGGTGGCGCAATTTACGACGTGCTACCGGTAAAACCTACAGATTTCTAGTAAGCTTTAAACACTCCTTTCGAAATTATTTACTCATTGACATACGGTATTTCGAGTATTTCACTTTCCGATTACATAAACGCTCAGACAGCTATTCACGACTACAGCTGACTAGCTGCTGCCGGCTACCGGCCATAAATTAAACGGTCTTCGTTATATCTCTGAAAATAAGTACTTTTATTTGACTCCTGACTATAATTAGTCAGGCATCGATGACCCGACAATTTTTATAACGGAAGTAAACGTCGATGTCATATTTTACTTCCACAAAGTTTAATGTCAGCAAACATTGCAATAAACTGACATCATCCAATACTTTATTTTAATGACTGTAAGTCGGAAACATTCGGACTTAAACGCACACGTATGATAAAATATAAGACTGCTCACTCTAGCTCTTTGTGTACAATTAACTCGAGGCAGAGAACAAACGAAGAGAAAAAACATCCAATACTGTAATTTATGATTCTACATATTAATGATTGTAAGTCGGAAAATTCGGACTTAAACGCACACGTATGAAAAAAATATAAGACTGCTCACTCTAGCTCTTTGTGTATAATTAACTCGAGGCAGAGAACAAACGAAGAGAAAAAACATCCAATACTGTAATTTATGATTCTACATATTAATGATTGTAAGTCGGAAAATTCGGACTTAAACGCACACGTATGAAAAAAATATAAGACTGCTCACTCTAGCTCTTTGTGTATAATTAACACGAGGCAGAGAACAAACGAAGAGAAAAAACATTCATTACTGTAATTTATATGATTCTACATTTTGATGATTGTAAGAAAATTCGGACTTAAACGCACACGTATGAATAAAATATAAGACTGCTCACTCTAGCTCTTTGTGTATAATTAACTCGAGGCAGAGAAAAAACGAAGAGAAAAAACATCCAATACTGTAATTTATATGATTCCACATTTTAATGACTGTAAGTCGGAAAAATTCGGACTTAAACGCCCACATACGAATAAAATATAAGACTGCTCATTCTAGCTCTTTGTGTACAATTAACACGAGGCAGAGAACAAACGAAGAGAAAAAACATCCAATACTGTAATTTATGATTCTACATATTAATGATTGTAAGTCGGAAAATTCGGACTTAAACGCACACGTATGAAAAAAATATAAGACTGCTCATTCTAGCTCTTTGTGTATAATTAACACGAGGCGGAGAACAAACGAAGAGAAAAAAGGCGATGGTACAGAGCGAAGGAGTCTGATATACTCATTTGAACAACGAAACCTTCCCAGCATAGCTGTTTCAAAGTGCTTAATTTGCTCGCACGTTACGACAAGCTTGTGTTTGAAACGCTTAATTAGCGTCGTTTAATTACTATATGCTAGGCCGCGATGAAAAAAAAAGAAAATGTTTTGAAGTCAATTATGCAGGCGAACTGAGTCAGCCAGGACGTTCCACTTTCTATATACTGCATGACAACGAGATAGCGATCTCGAGATGGCACGTCAAAAATAATCTTATCAATTGTTCAAATATAACCAACAAAGTTTCTTCGTTATCCTCAAGGATGTCTGTAGATATTTTTCGGAATGTTAATATCGAATGCTGCAGCGAGGTATTTGTGAAAAAAGTTTGTAAAAATTGACCCTTCGGTGATGGTTCTCCGAGAGAAAATATTTTCAATATAAATGTAAACGAAATAACATTGCAGCATAGCTGTATTTAATTACCATTAAAAAGTTTCCGGTCTGCCTTTAATAGAACGAGTATAACCGTGTACACAGCGGAAAGTTTAATATCGTTTTTTCGCAAATTAAATGAAATCCTCTCCGTTAAATCGAAACACGTTGAAAATTTCATTGTAAATAATGATTAAAACAAATACGCGCATTTGTAAAATGGTCGTGCGCCGGTCCGCGTTTAATATCCGAGATGCATTTACCGTGTGCCACCAATCCCCTCGAATTTCTGAACTTTACAATTCCCTAGCACGAAATTTCACCGTATCAAGATTAAATTTATTCACGCGTTTCGCGTCGATATTGCAAAACGTTGAATTTTAATCGGTGAACGACAGTCGGACAGATTGTGTCCCAAATCTACGTGATGTAATATTTAACGACAAACTCGAAAAATAATATATGGCAACGAATAGAATCTAAAATTAAATTTCAACCGTTACGGTCCGTCCTCTAGGGGTTAGGTTAGGTAACGCGGTAAATTGTTTTATTATCGAACCGATGGGATCTGTAAATGTCATCGTTAAAGGGTATAACACAGGCATCGATGAGCAGCCTCAATTAGAACATTTCTGAATTTCTGAATGGTATAACGAGGGTGGTCAAAAGTACCCTTGGAATAGATTTAAATTGATACAACACGAAAGCAAGATGAAACGAAGATAATTTTCTACGAATAAGCGAAAATATTTTCTAACATTGCGATGTCTATAGTGTTAAATTTTAGCATGTCACTAAATGGGGAAAATAGGGTGAAACTCGATAATCCGGCTTTCGCTACTACTCTCACGATTCATATGCAGGTTTGAAACTTGGTATGCGACATTTTTTGGTAAGTCGAATACAAGATAAAATACCGGGGTACTTTTGGCCGCTTTATCCTTTGAAAACTTTTCCGCCTCATTATTAAATATTCCGTATACATCGGTGCCCGTAAGCTTTTCGGAGAGCACTTGATCTGCCCATCAGTGTGTTATACCGTAGTACCGCAAAGGAAACGTTTGGTCGTAACTGCATAATGAGGACCGCAATAGGTACCGAGTACACATGTCCTTGCAGGTCGAGTAACGTGTCATCTTCAACTGGTCAATTGGCTCGTCAACCGTCGAGAACTTTACCGGCGAACCTTTCGCTCGTTTTATTAATCACCGTCGAAGTATGCTGCATTTACCTATTTAACGTTCTTTGTGGGGAAAAGAACCGGCTTCTCTTCATGAATAATTTATTCCCTCTTAATGAAGGCTGCTCGCGACCATTTATACTGGCACAGATCGAACGGTGTTCCTTCTTTTCTTTTCGATCCTTCGCGCGAAACGAAATCTATCATCGTCAAAATTCGGCATAATATTCGACGCGTTCCATGTTACCGAAAACCTTGAGATGATACCGGTGTAAGAGGAGCAGGTGTGTCCCGCATTCCTTTAATCCCGAATGGCGGGACACCGGAATTTTGAAACTTTTACACTCTGGAATTTTGCTGATTTGATATCGAAGGAATTTGAAATTTTTGGGTTCAACTATTTTCGAATATAGTCCACTGTTCACAGAATATTGAGCAGCCTTAATACGATATAAAATCAGTTGTCACTTGGTAATCAACGCTTCAGAAGTCAAACGAAATACCAACGTATAACCGGTGAAATAAGACCGCATACCCGTTTCATGATCAAGCCAACAAGAACGAGATGGAATCCGCGCGGTGCGTCGCGGTGGCGGTACGGTTATGCATTGAATCGGAAATGCGTAACATACACATATGTACATACGCAGAACGCGTGAGAATGATTTATCTTTGCAAACATCGGTTAACAGTGTATCCTCACGGTAAAAGACGTGTACTGTGTACGCGCCAGAGAACAAATAACACGTATATACCACCTATCCACGTAGCACCGTTAACTTGCACACCACATGGTCGAGAATTGTCGCGTGACACGAGCCTAAAAAGACATTACCCAGTTTAATCCTCTCTGGTCGAGAACACACTGTTTCGCCAATCTCTGGTTCAGCCGAAACTGCTCCCTCTGTAGCACAATTTTTACGTGTCCAGATTCTATGCACTATCAAAAGTCTGTTATTACACGCACAACGATAACCGGCATGGAATTCGTCGCGGTATGTAACAGTTCAACGGGCTTCGGTGCGTCACAATTTCACAATGATCATGGGTTGGGTGAAATATGTTTCATGGTCGTCGTGCGGTGAAATTTCGCGCGATCAAAACGTCCATGAAGCTCGATTCCTCGAACAGGACGAAAGGAAAGCAGGACACAAGAGTGCACGAACACGTACACCGGCGAGCATGGTAGGCTTTCCTAGGGAAAATGGCGACGTAGGGGAAAGAGGCCCCACCACTCGTTGATTTTTTACGTGGGTAGAGTTTCAAATTTACAAACTTTCAAATTTAGAATTATACAGATTTGGGGATTTGGAAATTTAGGACTCTGCGGATTTGATAATTTGTGAATCTGAGAGTTTGGAAAGTGGAAGGATTTACGAGTTTGGAAATTATACAATTTGGAGGTTTGAAAATTTAGAACTTTGGAGATTTCGGAGTTTGGGGGTGCCAAAGTTCGGAAAACTGTACATTTGAAATTTTGAGAGTCTATAAATTTGTAATTTAGAAATTCGGAACTCTACAAAGTTAAGAATTTGAAAATTAAAAAATTCACAAATTTCACGTTTACACGTTCGATCCCCAAAATACCCCTACACCCGTCTTTGTCCGAAGGAAACAAATGTTGCACCCAAGTGTACACGACGACGGATCCAACTATCAAGAGACGCCAGACAGGAGCAAACGATCGGTCAGCTCAGACGAATACACTTTGTCCAATGTGGAATTCACCGTCACACGCGGACCTCTCCCGTTACTGCACGCACCCTATGTTTCCGCGAACTATGCTGGTCTAGCACAAATTTCATTGATACACACCTCTTATGACCTAGAAACGAGAACACCTCCAGGTGCACATCCCGTACGTCGCACATACGTGTACATCCGACACTGCAGAGCCACTGAGCACCGCCGAGGTTAGGGTAACGAAGTGGGGACACCTGTTCGACATCCGTAGGTAGCACTTTCTACGCTCTGACGGTGGGTGCGTGGCTGATATCGATACTAGCCACGATCGCTGATGTACGCACAATCGAAAGCCCCGTCGACCGACGTCGAGATTTATCGGACGCAAAGGGACAGTCCTGCACTCCATTCACGGTCGACTCGCTTTCATTGATTCCGCAACGGCGACTGACACACCGCTCGTGGTCGGATCTTGAATTATTTTCGTGATCTGACTCTGGCGATAATTACATTTCATATTCATTCAATCATCGACTTGCAATAATATGGATTGCCTGCACACCGACCAGGTAGCTGAATCAAGTGGGTTGTTGTCTGTACTGAAGTTGGTTCTTGTCAATGCTAAACACAGTTTTTGTATTGCGGTAATATAATCGCAAAGTGACGATATGTATGTCTATTTCATATTACGTCAACAATTTTATATACGTATCTCTTATTTAATGTTTACGAGATTCGAGTATGAAAAAGTAGTATTTCCCCATCGTATCAAGTCTTTTCTATCCGTTAACATCAATAGATGTTAGTGTTCTATTTTATGTATGTCATGATATACATGAAAAAGTTATGAATTATTATCTTTGTGTCTATATAAAAATTAAAGTAATCGCCCGCGTTCAAAAGCGGAAACGTGGAATCGAAACTTGAGATAATTACGCGATCGTTGATAGGCGGCGCTGTTTTCGTAAGCATCCTCCGATTGGTCGAAATAATCGCGCCCATGTCAGCTGTGTAGCAGAGTGTCACCAGTTGTCCGTCGTAGACGCGGATTCGTGCAAATGGCGTCAGTGGCAGTATGAGCGAGCGTATGCTGTGTAATAACGCGTACGGGCCTCGTCCGGGCGCGGCGCCGCGCGGCCCAGCCTGACGGCGAGCGTGAGTGCGACGATATTGGTCGAGATCGAAGAAAAATAATAATTAACAGAAGGGGATCATTAATTTTATCGTCGAATCGTAACGGTGTGTACGTATCAACGACGTGTGGTGACACGCAGTGAAAGAGGTGAGTGCCAAATCGAAAAAAAAAAGAAATAAAATCGACCAGAAGACCTGTGATCTTTTACGAGAAGTGCCGTGTTATGCGTTCGTGATGATAGTTATTTACGAAACGAACAAGTAGTAGTAGTAGTAGTCGTAGTACGTGCTATGAATGCATTCTCGATCGTCCACGAATTTCTTTGGAAACTAACCACGAATCTATATACAACTGCAGCCTTTCGCTCGCACCGTTTACTGCAGAGAGTTTTTATGAATTCTTACGGGGAATAACAAGCGCGCGATAAGATCTATGCAGCAGTAAGATGAATACAGCTTATTGGAAACAATTTGTTAGGCAAGTTTAAAGCGTAATAAGTGAATAGAATAAAAAGGAAACGATAAAACGTACGCGTAGAAATTTCCTCGCTGGATTTAGACAATGCTTAATTGTGACAGGTGCCCATGCGTGTATTACTGCCAAATCTGTCGTGACGCTCCGAAACGCTATATCGCGTTCGGTAGATATTTTCGCGGGGATTAAAACGTGCTGGTAAATTTTTACCGTTTCTGAATATACACGATACTGATTTGTCATTTCATCATTAAGCGCGGTGTATCTACGGTCGATGGTAGATTTTTATTTATCATTTACAAAGATTAGAAATATTCTTATCGCGTTTCATGGAAATTTTTGTAATACTGTTATTCTGAGAGACTATTTGAATATGTCGTTGTTATCGCGTAATCAAGACGCGGCCATGTTTTGTCCCAGCTAAAAAACACGTTTTCTCGTAACCACGCGCACGTGTGGGCTAAGCAGAACATTTTTGTTTGTGCTGCGACGAGTTCCTAAATACGACACTTCGATTGCATAAGAGATCGAGGTGTGCTCATCTAAATGTGTTTTAACTTCTGTAAATGTTAAATCCGTCTTTGTTTTGAAAACATGATCTCGGGACTGTCAGATGTTAGAAAATCGAGAACAATGTTCTTCTCTCGAGACGTAATTATAAATTCCAAGTGAAAACAGTTTTGAGAAATGAAAAGACCGATAATCTAACAATGGAGGGATACGCGCGGTATTTTACGATTACGTCACGATACACGTCACCTCTTATCTTCGCATAGGTTCGCATAATTTCTGGCGCGTCTAATTTATCGATCGGGATCGATTATCGATCGAGTCCATAATCGTAAGACACGTTTCTGATGTATGTGAATATAATCAATCATATTAATAAATGTAACGTAACGTTTTCTTTAAAAATATAATGGATTCTGTAAAATCACAAAGAAAGGATAAAGTCGTTGGTGAACGAATGGATAAGGCAGTTAACCTCACCGATACGAAGTGACTCCGGGGTGAAAGGGCATTAACACTTTTGAGATAACAATGTCGTGAATATTAAGTTCGTTTATTAAATAGAATTGTTCCAGAGAAAATTCATTTCGATAAAAATGCTTGTGTAACATTGAAACATGATTTATTTGCTTGTTTTGAAATTACATTTTCGGATCGTGTTTTATACACGTGTGAATCAAACTTTTTACAAGGCCGTTTCGCCGCTAGTAAACGCTAGCACGTTTGCAAAGAAATATTGTCAGCTGTTGATGCTTGACAATTCGAAGAAAAAATCTTGTATCCCAGAAACCGGTTATAACGGATTAACCCAGAATTTATGATAGTAATTGTCGAGTGTTCGATAACCATTAAAATGGACTACGATTTCCGTTACTCGTTTTCCTAACAAGTATCCCCGTGTAGGTCTAATGTAGCGTTAGAACTATCTACTATAAAGCAGACAATTTCATTCGAATCTACGATTGATACGAGTCGGTAATTAGGACTTGTAGTACACTTGTTAATTAATTCTATCGATTACTAAGACTGGGAAACTTTCTAACGTTCATTTAACGTCGGATGCGAAAAGAACTAATACGAACAATGGAAAATCGAATAGTGAACGTTTAGAAAAGCAAGGAAGCTGTTTAACTTTCTCGCGGTGACGAGGAAAACCGATAATCAATTCCCGTACAAAAAATCGATCGCAAAATACGTAACGAGTTTAATTTTAGACGACGCGTGTCCGTTCGGAGAAGTCATTGACCACTGAGGATTCTGGCGCGCGACAGCATTTTCATGGAAACGAACAGAGCAAAATAACGATTTTAACGAACGACACTGCGGACGTTCAACCGGGTGCATACATTGTTTACATGTTCTTAATTCGTGCGTCGGCGTAGAAAATATACCGGAAGTGTCTTCTCGTACACGCGTTGCACTACTTTGATGGAATTTTGCCACTTTGGCAGAATGAAAAACAATTGATCCGCCAACGAAGCGGTAGACGGGACTGACGGGAAAAATTGAACGGAAACAAAGTTCATATTAATGAACGGCGCGATGAATTGAACAGAGAACGGTAACCTTATCAGCTGTTCAATAAAGGCGTTTGTTTTGTCTGACGGGAAGAGATCAGAATCGAATCGAAATCGATAGACTTTGTAACCAGCGATTTTGCGAAATTAGGTCGGCTAATATTACAGAATTTCATGCAAGTGTACTCGTTTCCAACACTTGCGCCACGCGTTTAGATTTTACTGTATTACATTGCTGTACAGCAGTATCATAATATTGTAATATGCTAATCTTACATGCTGACGCTATGGGATAGTGATGTAGTTAATATAACTCAATTTTTGAATAGTAGTATAATAGTATCATTGTGGTAGGATACTATCTATACATATAGTAGTACATATAGTTTTTGCTACTGTATGTGCTACTAACTATACTGCTATGTATATAGTAGTTTTTTGTGAAACTAGTACATGATAGTGATATATGAGGCAGTAGTATAGTAGGATGGTACAGTAGCATAGTAGGTATAGTAGGATGGTATAGTTCTATGAATTTATAGTATAATATAAAAGTAGACACATATAGTATAGTAAAATGATATAATAGCGTACGATAAAGTAATATAACAGCATAGTGTAATAGTAAATGAGATATAGTGGTGGATATAGTAGTTTTTTGTGAAACTAGTATATGATTGTGGTATTTGAGGTAGTAGTACAGTAGGATGGTACAGTAGCATATAGTAGGATGGTATAGTTGTATGAATTTATAGTATAATATAAAAGTAGACTCATATAGTATAGTAAAATGATATAATAGCGTACGATAAAGTAATATAACAGCATAGTGTAATAGTAAATGAGATATAGTAGTGGATATAGTAGTTTTTTGTGAAACTAGTATATGATAGTGGTATTTGAGGTAGTAGTACAGTAGGATGGTACAGTAGCATATAGTAGGATGGTATAGTTGTATGAATTTATAGTATAATATAAAAGTAGACTCATATAATATAGTAAAATGATATAGTAGCGTACGATAGAGTAATATAACAGCATAGTGTAATAGTAAATAAGATGTAGTGGTGGATATAGTAGTTTTTTGTGAAACTAGTATATGATAGTGGTATGTGAGGTAGTAGTATAGTAGGATGGTACAGTAGCATAGTAGGTATAGTTCTATGAATGTATAGTATAATATAATAGTAGACTCATATAATATAGTAAAATGATATAGTAGCGTACGATAGAGTAATATAACAGCATAGTGTAATAGTAAATAAGATGTAGTGGTGGATATAGTAGTTTTTTGTGAAACTAGTATATGATAGTGGTATATGAGGTAGTAGTATAATAGGATGGTACAATAGCATAGTAGGTATAGTTCTATGAATTTATAGTATAATATAATAGTAGACTCATATAGTATAGTAAAATGATATAGTAGTATACGATAGAGTAATGTGACAGCATAGTGTAATAGTAAATGAGATGTAGTGGTGATAATAGAATGGTACAGTAGTGTTTCGAGATAGTGGCACAGTAGAGTGGAGGAAGATTTTGAGCCACATTATACAACGATAAGTTAGTTTAGGCGGACGATCAAGAGTGCCTGGGCAAGAACGTGATCGAATTGGTGTGCGAATACGTTCCGATGCGACTGTGCTCCGCAGAGTGCCGGCCAAAAGAGGGATGCAGGCCGAACTGATGTACAGAAAACCGTTGACAATGACGTCGCCGGGACAGAGTTTTCACCATCCTGGCAGCGGGAAAAGAGAGACCGGTAGAGACTCGAGGGAGACGATACACTCGGGACACTTCATGGTCTCCGATTTCGAGGCGGAGGCCCAGGACGACGAGGATGAACTCGCTGTCCCGGTGCCGGACGAAGAAGCTGCCAAGATGGCGATCATCGCGCCCATCGGTCTGTTTCACGAGAAGTTCGCCAGCAATTCCTTGAACGAGAAGAGTTCTCAGCAGCTCAGCATCGAGACGTCCTTGAACAAGCTGTTCCAGTGCATGTCTCTCGCTTACAGGTGAGTTTCTCTTTTCCCTCGGTTTCTTTACTGCATTCTCATTTTTCAATGTCGACGAACTACCCTCTGCTATTGCCTGAAGTGGCTGAATTTTTACCTCTCTCGAGTGTCCTCCGTGTTTCTTTCCGATAATGACGCGTGCCTCGGCGTTATCTAACCCTATCGAATCGAGAAAAATCAAATTTTTATGCCCCTTTATCGCTACGAGATTTTTAATTGAATCGATGAGGTTTCTTCCCGAGTGGCAAGTCGTCATCGCCCCCACTTCTCGATAATGCACGAAGCGTGCCTCGACGTTATCTGCGACGATTTTCGCGTCACGTTTTAATTGAACCTACGGTACCATTCGGATGATTTTAACACGTTTACCGTCGTTAGTATAATTTTATCCTTTCGTTCTCCGCTCGAGACGTGCAGAAACGTGTCTCGTAGTTGACAAGGAAGATCTACGATGAAAAAGCGACCTATAAACCTCGACCAGAGCACAGAAACGAACTTTATCCCGTGATGTCAGTAGGCAGAAATGGCAGGCACGATATATTGCGTGTGGTTCAGACGCGATGGACATGTTCCCGTGATTAAAAGGTTGATAAGTTTTGCAACAATACGGGGGACACGCGTAATCGGCTCCTTGTGGAGATTAGTAGAGCAACGTAGACTCTGGACGTATTTCGGGCCGAGAGGACAAACGCCACGATATACCGTGTCGGCATTCCGGATGATAACGGACAATTGAATTAATGAAGAAGAGGCCGTAGAACCAAACGACAACATCGCAATTAAGCTCGTTCTCGACGAAGCTCAGACTGGCGGCTGCGTTCGCCGCGACAATTTCCGTTTTCCACTTGGAAAGTTTTTCGAGCCGAACGCTTGAAGGACTTCCTCCAGAATTTCTTGGCTGCGATTGATCGCTTCGAAGCCCGATAACGGAAGTGTTTAATTTACAGACTGCTCCGTCACAAATTTCGATAATTACGATTCAAATATTTTTCCGTTGCAAGTTCAGTTTACACTATAAAAAGTGAAAATATATCCTACGTTCGTTCCGTTTACTCGCGATGGAATTTCGTTCCTATACGATTCGCGATGATTTTAAACGAATCGAGAGATCTTGTGAGCGCGTTATCACGTTATGTCGGTTATCAGATTTCGTACGAAATATTTCGCAACATTCGGATGATCGAAAAGCACCTTTGCTCTCGAACGAAACAGACACGTGCAAAAAATTCCAAGGCTATTTAAACAATTGTTGCTTAATATTTTTTCTTGCTCTCGGTAGTTTCGCATCGATTCACGAGACGTGTTAGAAACATAAATGAAGCCTGTCCAATTAACGTAAGTCTAAATTACTTGTACCACGAAGAGAGATATTGTCATTAATTGCATCGAATTGTTTCATTGTCTCACACAACTTTTTATTTTCTGTTTGCACAATGAGAGTCGTCTCGTTTGGAGTTAATTAAACATAGACTTTGAAATCTTATCAAATAAATATTTGTTTATTTTCTCGGTGAAAAGGCCCACTTCCGCAATATTTTATTTTCTCGTTCAATTTGTATACTTGTATCTCGTTTTGCATAGCGTAAGCTGTTATGTCACTCTATTACAAAATTCATGAAGCTAAAATGAATATTATAATAGCGTTAAAATTTATTATACGAAAGAAATTGATTAGATATACGGAAGCATAAATCGGTGAACATTGTACGACGAAATGGGAGAAAGAAGAAATATAGTAGCTGCGTATGCATCGTTGTAAACGTATTATTTTATTCGACCGGTCAATCATTATTTTATCCGACTGTAAGATTGGATAATAAATGAACAGATATCGTAATTCCACCGATAGCGTTGCGGCTATTATTGTTCCGCCTTCGCGACGAAAGGGTTAATCAATTGATGATGATTTATGTCTGTACTGCAATTGGACGCGCAAAGTGAAAAGGCGTGTATATATATTTTTATCTGGCAAAGAGAAACGATATTATTGTCATTAATGACGCAACGTAGACTCCCGAACACAACACGATCGTAAATTTTGTTTACGTTTGAAAAACAAACTGCTGAAAACAACTTTTTCCTTGATTTCCTAGCACTTTCGAATTTTTGTATTTTCAAATTTAGAATTGTAGGAATTCGCAAGTGTGGACATTTTTAAATCGAGAAATTTATATTTAGATATTTGGTAATTTAAAGGTCACTAGGTATATCATTATCAGCAGAGTTTTAAGTACAAAGGTGCCATATAGCGAGACTCCACCGTATTTATGGTGGTTAGGTAATTTCGTTCGTTTTATTATCACATAAATATGTATAGTCGTTGACAAATTATTTTCCCCTAAGGATAATTCCATTGCGAAAGTATTTCGTTTGTGTAGAACGATAACTGACGTGAATCACGTTGATTGTACAATATAAGGTTTAGAACAACAGTTTGTGTGTTCATCCTTATTCCGACGTACATCGCAATTTTCTCCGTAATCTGTCGTTTCGTAAATAAACAAGATACATCGTGCTGAAAATGAAGAAAACGTAATTTTTCATTGACGATGTTCGTAGAAAGATTATCTCATCGACGAATGTTTGCGCAACGTGCATTGTGTTCATTTACGACAACGTGTGCCATTACTGCGATTGGCTAAGCAGGGTCGTTCTGACCCTCCAAAATACGGAAAACCCTTATCACGTGATTTCTGAACAAATTCTCCAAATTTCCAAACGTCGGATAGGAAAATTCCGTGGAGTAACTCGTACCGTTAATCATAATCGCAATCTCATTTAGATGGTAATTATTCTGTGCTAAGTGCAATTGACCTCCGTGATAAGCGTATACTGATTATTAAGAAACCATTTTGAAGCGGCTAATAAATCATTTCTAGCTTTTGATAAGCGTTATATCATCTTGAATTCACAAAATTTCCAATCGTATCACATTTGTGCGTATTAACATAATAAGTTGCCACTTATAATAACATTGGTCCCCCGACGTATGCGAGTAAATTAGCATTGTACGGTAGATCACGATATAATAAATTAGAAAATCTTCAAGAACTGATAAGTTGAATTATCAGAATGTCTCCCTATCGATCTTATCCGCAACGGTAGATAAAAATTGCCTAAACAACCACGATTACCTGCGGATTTAAAATGATCCTGAAAGATCCAACCTTCTCGCAAAGTAAACATTGCTTTCCAAACAAAGCATCGTCCACTTATAATACTATCGTCGAATACAATTGTATCTATACCTAGAAATTATCGGCACCATCAGAAAACCAAAGTCTAACACATTAGGGAAATTCCCAACGTTTCGACGAAATGAAGCAAAACATTAGTGGTCGAAAGTATAACTATGTATACGATATATCGTGATTCATACGAACTTCTGTAATTCCAAGTTGACCGTTCTCTCGCTACCCGCGTAACTCGAAAATGTGAATCGAGCTAAATTACCGTAAAGACCTACGGCAGCGTGTGTGTGAGTGTCACATCGTATCTTTTATCATACAAGGCCACTGCGTCATCGGGACACAGACACACCATTAATGTGTCTGTTGTATGTCCGCGAGAATATCAGCTGCTCGGAAGCCGAATTGATCAATTTCACTTTTAGAACATTTCGCAGTTTCATTACAGGCTCGTATCATCGATATTCGACGGTTTAAAACGCAAATAAGTTATTTCTTTATGTTTATTTTTAGCTGAAAGATGACGTAACTAATTGCATATGACTACTGATTAATATTGATATTGCAATACAAGTTTGTAGAAAAACCACAAGTTTAGTATACGGACTTTTACGTACAGCAGTGACGTTTATATTCACGTTAGGATACGCGCATCCATCGAAGTTGCTGCTGTATTAAGATTGTAAAGTGTTACATTGCTACTCGTTTTTTTGCCACATATTGAATTTCTACGCGTTGAATTTCGACGGGTTAAATCGCTAAACATTGTATCGCCGTTAGATTTTCACTCGCTGTATCGCCACGCGTTAGATCTCCATGTGTTATATTGCCACGCGTTGAAATACCACGCGTTATATCGCCGCGGGTTGTACCGCTACGCCTCATATTTTTACGACTTGTATCACCACGTGTTATATTGCCACGCGTAGAATTTCTACGCGTTGAAACACCTCGCGTTATATCGCCGCATGTTATATTTCTACGCGTTGTATCACCTCGCGTTATATTGCCGCGCGTTATGTTTCTACGTGTTGTATGGCCTAGTGTTATATTGCCACACGTAGAATTTCTGTGCGTTGAAACACCTCGCGTTATATTGCCGCGCGTTATATCGCCACTCGTTATATTTCCACGTATTATATCGCCATGCGTTCTACTGCCTCGCGTAGATTTTCTTCGCGTTGTATCACCACACGTAGAATTTCTACTCGTTGAAATACCACGCATTATATCGCCGCGCATTTGTATCACCACGTGTTATATTCGTCACGTATTAGATTGCGGTATGTTCCATTCTTCTATACTTTTAATTCAGTGGTATTACATATTTCCTATTATTTAACTCTTATAGGAGGTGGGGCTTAAAAAAGAAAGACGGATTAGTAATAATTTACATACCATTATGTAAATACAAAATTGTTTAAGATAACAAAAACGATTGCTTCGGAAGCATTTTAAACGGCGAATTAGTAACATGTTTAATTCATTCATACATGCAATGTTTTATCTCACCATAACGATGCAGTTTTAGAACTTGCTCGGTAAGATATTCGTAAGCACCGAGAGCCACAAGGAAAATATCGAGTGTCGCAATGTTCGCGATGAAACGTGAAATTTATTTTATCAGGTGGAAATCTCACGGAACCAGAGAATATCTCGAGAAACGTTTTTACCACTTTTACGTGCAATCTGTCGTAATTAACATCCTGATAAAGTAACGACCGTTGCAATAATTAAAACGCATTATTTGCTCGGAAGAGAACGTATTACAAATCCGGTATTGAACTGTGCACCGTACAAAACTACTCAGACATTTAAATTTGATGCGGACTGTTTTTCGATACGCGACAAAGCGCAAACACGGCTTTGCTAAATTGTACCACCCTGAACTTCTTTACGATTGCGCGAATATGCTTGCAGCGATTTGCGTAATTCCTTTCTTAATGCACCTTATCAATGGTGACGATGATGTTGTCTCGCGTTAGATTGAATACTATCGTTTATTATACAAATATCGTAAAAGTGCGTGGAATCAGTGTTAACCTTTAACACGTTAACCAACATAATAAAAACGACTTACTATTTCTTTCGTCACCGGTTTGTTAGATAGTCCGTTTCATTTATCGATTAACTTCACGGACATTCTGCTGAGGTATACTGTTGTTTCTCTCATAATCGTTGGCGTGATTACCACGTTTATATCAGATGAATTAAGTACTAGGGACAATAATCATAGGTACTAGGCTCTAGTTCCTACGTCCATTTATTCCTAGATCCTTACGTCCCGAGATCCTATCTGCAATATCCCTATATTTCTGAATCGCTATGTCCCTAGATGCCGATATCCCTAGATCGTTATATCCCTAGATTCAAATATCCCTAGACCCCAACTTCCTTAGATTCCTAAATTCCAATATCCCTAGATTCCAATATCCCTAGATCTCAATATCCCTAGATCCCGATATCCCTAGGCCCCATATCCCTAGATCCCGATATCCCTACATCTCGATATCCCTAGATCCCGATATTCCTAGATCCCGATATCCCTAGATCCCGATATTCCTAGCTCCCGATGTCCCTAGAACCCGATATCCCTAGATCACAATACCCCAGATCCCAATATCCCTAGATCCCAATAGGTATCTATATCATTATAGATACCTGTATCTCTAGATCTTGATATCTCTAGGAATATTTTATCCCCAGGATAGGAGTGCTCTCTACATATATCTTACACATTTTATTATACGTCTCTCTTATGTTAATTTCAAACGTTGCGAGTCTTATGACAAATGAATTTAATATTGAAATCTGTTTGTTTTTCCATCACGAGCTCATTAACCCCTCTGCATACGAAAGTAATAAATGAGATTGATCAGATCGCATTGCATTAAATGTTTCCACATGGCGTCTGTTGTGTAATACTTGATTAATCTCCGAAGCGTTACAATTATTCCTTGATTTGTTCCAACGTATTGTAACCATTGACTAATTCAGTATCTCGATTATTTTGTAATACAGTTTTTATTTATAGTCGTCGATAACACACGTGTTAACGAAAGTTGGAGATAACGCATGTATTGTGCTCCAAAATTGTCGATAACACGTGTGATCTTGTATCGATACAGCATTTAAGCGTTCGAAGTTCGAAACACAGTTGCGAGCGGATATATTCACACTTTGAGATTTAATTGGGAAGAAAAGAAACGGGTCGAGCTAAATCTTGGACAAACGACGATGATAATCGAGTTGCAGTCGTACCTTGCACGACGAACAAATAACTAATTATCAGATAACGAGACTACAGTCATGGAAGAGAAATTCCGTTTTGCAGAAAGTGAATTCGTTTCTTGACTCGCTGCTTTTGTGGATTCTAGGCCTGCGACTAAAAACATCTTACGTTCCTGTCGGATTCGTGAGGATTTAATTTCTTCGGAGAATACGAAATTTTAAACCGAACAAAAAAGACAATCAGATAAATTGATGCTTACGTTGTCACTGATGCAACCATATTTATTGTTATTGTATTTTGATTGCATCATTAAGACGTAATGTCGTCACGCAATATACGATATTATCTATCAGAAATAATACGATACGAGAGCGTGAGAAAAACAATGTAAATTCTAACACAACACTCGATATCGAGTCAAATGACTTTCACTCGATATTCGGGGTTTCCCAGTGACAAGACGGATCCGTGGAAAATCTTAATTCGTTTTCCGTGCTTATTTCCTTCCACCGTTCGTTTATATTTAGAACGGCATTTGCCTCAGTCGAGCAAACACTGCTAAGTATTTGCCGCGCTCGAGTAAACAGGGGTCGAGAACGATTCTGCAACGATAGTTCCGCATGATCCCCGCGAATCCGAAACTCTGATATGCGTAATAAGGGAACACGTTGCAGTACCCAGAGCTTTGAACCTTGTAAATGAGCTTTTCCGACGCGTAAAACCCGTAAAGCTTTCGATTACCGAGAATCACGAGGCGGAAGAAGATACCGTAATAATTGATGGATTAGCTTTTACAGAGGCATAGAAATTGTAAAGCTACGGTGATTACGTTAAGCCTTTTACGACGAAGTATCTATCAGTTTGCTTTAACTATTTCAATCGATAACATCGTTAACGTTTCACGCGTTCGTCTATCATATTTTTCTCAAAAATAGTCTTTTATATATTTTGTACATATAAATTAGTTTGAATTTGTTCTTACAATTTGCAATTTATTATTTATAATTGTCAGTGCACTTTCAGTCACTTTAATATTTTAATTATATTACTATATTTTTTATATTGTGTTAATTTCTGGTAGAAGGGAAGATTAGTATAACGCGTTGTGATACGACGAAATTAGTTACAGCACATCATAACACAGCGCGCCGTATTATAGAACATTTGATGCGCAGAACTACTGCGCATGGAAGTGTACTGCGTCGAATTATTGCGCATCGAAGTACAACGCGCCAAATTATAGCGCATTGGAACACAACGCGTTGAATTAAAATGCGTCAAAGAACAACGCGTCGAATTACAGCGCATGTACAATGCATCCTAGTACAGCGCATCAACTCATAACACCGAAATGCAACATAAATTACAGCACATCAATATACAGTGCAGTGTGTTACACCATCCTATAACGCTTCGATACGCAACGCGTCATTTGACGTGGACATTGAGCATAAGCGGTAGCGAATGCGTTATCGTATAATAGGGCATTTAGCGTTGACAATCGAGTACCCGATATCGCGAGGGAGTGGGTGCGTTTAGCGTTAACTTATATAGTAACCGACAACAAATGTATTACCGATTCTGCATAACATACGATCGAGGAAACGATAATTATTGCTTGCTTAATTGATCAATTTGTTCTACAGTAGGTATGACGTATGGGCATTTGAATTTGTTCCAGACAGAAATTGACATCGCCCAAGTGGAATCGGTTCAAAGGAATCAGGCTGAGATGGAAGGACAAGATCAGACTGAACAACGTCATCTGGCGATGTTGGCATATGCAATGTAAGGACATTTACAATTTTATTACAGAACTATTTGTTCCTAAGATACGTAATAATAAAGCTGTGCTATCTTTCGTTGCTTAGACACGTTCTAAGATAAATGAGGTAGTACCGTGTGCTGATTGATAAAAATGATGAAACGGCTCTCTTGAATGAAAGGCCATCCCTTTTACTCGGACGCGCATGTACGACATCGAAAAATTGCTCGAGTTCATTAAGTCGAATGTCCATTCACAAAAATACACAGATGTGTTACAGTCAATAACTCATTCATCAAATTTTAGCGAGAGGTCTACGATTATTATGTAACACAGATTCTTACATCGTGTCTAATTATGCTGTAAATGTCGGCCGAGGGAAAGCTACATCCGCAGTAACTAAATACGTAAATGAAGGATTCATTGAATAGGATCGTTCGACGATACACTTGTAATCGTTTGAAGCGATCCAGTAACCGGAAGTATTACGCGAAACACAAGGCGCATTGACTGACCAGATTTTACTTACCATTACGTAGCGTTTCGCACGATAACCCTGGTCAACGTCGATAACGTCGCGCCTACATTTTATTTTTTTACTCCTCTTTCTGTCGCTACTTTTTATTTACTACGGATGAGCTGTCACAGTCAACAGATACAGATCACGGGTCACGGCGTTGATTAACAAACGTCGCGTCGCCGAAAGAGGAAGGCGTTCGAGGACACGGTAGCCAATCTTCTTCTTTATTGTTATTTTAAAATTAAACATGGATATTGCAATCGTTTGAACTCGAACGTGGGTCACGTTGATCTAAATTATTTTTGTATATCGGCTACGCCCGATCGAGCCTTATCGAACCTTCACTTATTGGCACTTTAAATATATCTAGGTTTTTTATTTTACGCAGACTTTTAATTTTCGGTCGATTTACGTTTCTTATAATCGCCTTGATTTTTTAATTGTCTGAGGCACATGTTCTTTATTTTGAACTGACTTTATATTTTTAATTTTGTATTTAGTCACGTCTTTGATTTTGAATTGATTTTATTACTTTGTTTATTTTGAACTGACTTAATTATGCTTTTAATTTTGAATCGATTTAATTATGTTTTTAATGTTGATACAATTTAATGGTATTTACAATGTTAAATAGATTTAATCGCGCATTTATGATTTGCACTAATCATGATTTTTTATTTTTAAATGAATCTACTTTCATCTTTTAACCCTGAATCATAGTCCCAATTTTAATTTCAAATAAAATATGTCCTAAATGTTTTCTTTTATTTCTAATCATTAGTATTTTTATTAAATTAAATTTATTTTATTTAAACGTTTAAAAAAAATTAACTGAACAGTTTAACTCCAAAAGTGTAAACACAGAAGAATGTGGAGACGATAAAAGATCTTTGACGGAGATGAGAAAGGGTGTAGTCGATGTTTGGAAACCTCGGCCGTTTTCCATCGAGTTACAATCGAAAAACAAATTTGGCGAGATAGAGCGTAATCTAAAGCCAAATTAAATTGATTCAAGATATCCAGCCGCGAAAATAAAGCGATACGCGGTAGATAGTCGACTCGCTATTCTACAAGATAAAGAAATATCTTGCACGTGACACAGCAGTGACAAAGAATCCCCGCCATCGATGCTCTCACCTCGTTTCTACAAGTTTTCCAGCCAAACTGACGATTCAGTTTCGCGAACACTGTCGTTCTACGTCCATCAAACAAATTTACATCCGCGGTTTATAATTATGATATCCGATTAATCTACTTCTTCGACTTTGCTCCTCTGTTCTACTTCTACGACAGTTTTAATCGTTTTGCCGATCGGAGTTTAAGCATCCGGAGAAAATCGAGGTAAATTTATAACATAAATCGAGTGTCAAATTGCATCGTTTATTTTTATCGTTCTTTGAAAGTTTCTTTTGATAGGCAGATTTAAATGGTAGGATATGTACTCACTGTCTATATTTGAAGTGTCACGCATGTGGACTAAATGAAAGGGTTAAGGGGAATTAAAGTCAATGTCTTTGAGGTTCGGTCGGTCAACTACTTATTTCTGCGCGTTGTATATTTGTACTATTAATAAGTAGCCTATTATTAGTATCGCGATGGGTTCTTTATTAAACTTTTTATGGGCTGCTATGGGTTACATGGATTTTCGTGATGCGGTTGATGTTTCAAATATTCTAACGTCAGGGTTCTAAAGTTCACAAGTTCTAATTTCTTTAACTTTTAAAATTTGTTAATTCCAGGATCTCAATTTTCAAGATTCTCAAGTTTCAAAGTTCTTCATTTAAAAAATTCAAAAATTGTCCAATTCTAGTGCCTCAGTTTATACAATTCCTTGTAAGGTCCCAAAATTCCAAATTTCAATAACTCCAAATTTTAGAGCTCTAAATTTCAAAAATTCTCAAGTTCCAGAGTTCCAACTTGCACAACTCCTAAGTTCTAAGGTTCCAAATTTCCAAAATTCCAAATTTCAACAACCCTCAAATTTCAGAGCTCTAAATTTCCAAAATTCCCAAGTTCTAGAGACCCAACTTGCACAGTTCCCAATTTCCAAGGTTCCAAATTTCCAATATTTCAAATTTCTACAATCCCCAAGTTCCAAAGTTCCAAATTTCTAAAATTCCCAAGTTCCAAGATCCAAATTCCCAAAATCCCCAAGTTCCAGAGTCCCAACTTGCACAGTTCCCAATTTCCAAGGTTGCAAATTTCCAAAATTCCAAATTTCTACAACCCCCAAGTTTCAGAGTTCCAAATTTCAAAAATTCCCAAGTTCTAGAGTCCCACTTGCACAGTTCCCAATTTCCAAGGTTCCAAATTTCTAAAATTCCCAAGTTCCAAGATCCAAATTCCCAAAATCCCCAAGTTCTAGAGTCCCAACTTCCAAGGTTGCAAATTTCCAAAATTCCAAATTTCTACAATCCCCAAGTTTCAGAGTTCCAAATTTCCAAAATTCCCAAGTTCTAGAGACCCAACTTGCACAGTTCCCAATTTCCAAGGTTCCAAATTTCTAAAATTCCCAAGTTCGAAGATCCAAATTCCCAATATCCCCAAGTTCCAGAGTCCCAACTTGCACAGTTCCCAATTTCCAAGGTTGCAAATTTCCAAAATTCCAAATTTCTACAATCCCCAAGTTCCGAAGTCCCAAATTTCCAAAATTCCCAATTTCCAAAATCCAAATTCCCAAAATCCCCAAGTTCTATTTTCCCAAATTTCCAAAACTCCCTACTTTGCCCCAATTCCCAAGATCTCCCAAAAGTAAACCTCCAAAGTCCCAGCATCCCAAATAACCAAAGTTGCAATCCACATCCGAAAATATTTCCCGTCATGATCATTTAGCAAAATTCAATGACACAAAATTAACGTAACGACACACGAAATATAAAAAATGACACATGATCTCGATTTTCTGCGAAGAAAGGGAAGCAAGTGGCGGAGCGAGGGCGTCGAAGAGAGCAGAGGAGCATCGGTAAACAAGTGAAAGGCCTGAAACGGAGCGAGTTCGAGATTCGAACGTTCAGGAAGAATTCGTTTCGCAGTTCGTGGCGGGACTTTGTATCCACCGTCACTGATTACGAGAAAATATTTCGCGACTGCGATACAAAATGCGTCGCCGCAAAATCGGCATCGGGACGTCCGCGTCTCTGTTCCGTTGCACCAAATGTATCGAGCATCTTCACTCGAAAGGCAGCTAACTAGTCGAGAACAAGGACTTAGAATATTTGCGGTTATTCTAGTTCACCTTTAAAGTACATGGTAATTTCCGAAAATCTCATAAGATCTTTCTTTTTGTAACACCATGAAAATTCTGCATACTCGATGACAAAACAACTGGAAGAGTTCATTGTCACATTATCATTTTGAGTTTGCAGAATAATTTTATAATACTGTTTTCAGTTGTACAACTTTCTTCGAAGCCCCTTGTACACGAGATGTATAATAAGAGTTATCTGCAATGTTTGAACTCGTTTTGATAACTTTGTTCATTTTTCGAAGGTCGGTTAAAATGAAAAAATTTGAGTAAATGATTTAGTAACACATTGCATATTATTTTCATGACCAAATCGTGGAATAATTAAAGTATGGTGGCAACCGATCGGTGCCGCACCCTGCATACCGATCCAAATCTGCATAAATGAAATCACCGAACGTGTTTCATGTTTGTGAATTTCCTGGTTACACTCGGAGAAGGTCAACTTCTTTGTTAGCTAAAAAACACGTTGCATCTACTTTTAGATCTGCATTTGCACCGTTGTGGTTCCTTCGAATTGCACTCGTACTCAAGTTCGATCGAATCGAACAAATTCACGATATCTTTCGCTAGCATCGGACAATGTAAGAATATTTTGAAAAGTTAGAATTCGGTAAAGTTTTCGATTCGTTTGCAGTTATACTGAAGCAGAACACGCTGGTGTGCCAGTTCGCGTCTCCGTTGGATGTTGATACTCATAATAAACCCGAGGTACGTATTCCGATCGCTTATCAATAACGTCCCGGTTTTCATTAGACTGATAACCAGTCGATAATTTATTAATAAATTATTTGAAAACTAAGGCTTTATCGTTTATCGTTAATCGAACGTTTCGTTCCATTGTAAGAAACCGTATTCAAGCGTAAATCAACTTTCTTATCAGGCGGTCGTCTTAGAAGGCAAATACTGGAAGCGAAAACTTGCTGCGGTTACTGCGGAATACAAGAAATGGCGTATGTTCTACCGAAACAAGATCCTTGGCTGGACGAACAAGGATGGCACCGAGATGGTATTTATACATTCTAACTGTAGTACACTCTCGTTATATTGCCATCGTCAGAAATTACCATCATATGGACTTTTATGCACAGAGTTATTCCCTGCCACCATCGTAACACACAGGATCCATGGAGTACGTTGCAGTATATGTTACATCGCCACTAGTTATATTGCCATCGTATTCCCATTCGTCACATTCTATTTCGAGACGGTTTATTCTCATCGTGTTGTATTTCAACGCGTGGTATTTTAACATGTAAAAGTCTCACACGTATTGCGATTCATTGTATTCTCACATGTTGTACTTTGACACGTTGTATTCCCATGTATTGTATTTTTGCGTGTTGTATCTCAGTGGGTTATATTCCCACACGCTATACTTCTACGCGTGCTATGTTGACGCGTAAAATTCTCACATATTGTATTCTCACACGTCGTATTTCGACATGTGCCATTCTCACATATTGTACTGATGTATTGTGTCTTCACGTGGTTGTATATCGTCACGTGGCGTTCTCACGCGTTGTATTATGATGTATCGTATTCTCACGTGTTGTATCGCGATGCAGTGTATTCTCACGCGTTGTATTTCAACACACTGTATCCCCACTCGATATATCGACACTTAACATTCTCACCTGATATATCGCAACGTATCTCTGGATCCATGGACACTACCGTAATATGAAATAAGAAAACTTCTTAATCAATGCAATAATCACTCCAAGAATTGTCCACCGTTGTATTTACCCGTGGCAATATAACGAGTCTATTGTAAGACAAATATTCTATTAAAGAAACAGACACGAAATTGCAGTCCGATCAGTTATAAACGTACATGCATTATGAAATACCTAAGGTTTAATAGAAGATACAATCGTTTCAGATGGAATCGATGGATGTGTTAGATTGGGACAATGGATTGGGAAGCACGTGCAATTACGGAGCAGGTACAGGCAACATACACGGAGGGACCAGTGGGACTCCAGGAGGAGAGAGTATGATGGTTGATGAGGATTACATGGAGCTTATGACTGATACGTTATTTTCAACAATCAGTTCGAATCAACCAATATACTTTCCCGATCCCAGAGAAATTGGTAACTCGCTAATTCAAGTAACTGTGTACGCGGACGAGCGACAGAACGATAACACGATCGTTACGTGTACAGAGAAAGAAATGTTTCAATTATTTGAATATGCCTAAGAGCATAAAATACGAAGTATCGTATTTCAGTGATATTTTATTTGTTTGTAGCGCGAGGAGCTAGTCTGGCGGATTTTATACAACCCAGCCTTGGACCGCTCCAGCCAAATTTAGATGATTTTATGGACACTCTTGAGCCACTACAAGGTAGACGGTCAAGGTTTATATCCACGATTCTTCATTAATAAAACGATTGCGAAATGTAAATATCGATCGTGTTTCAGAATTTTTTAATTCGAAATTACCCCCCGTCCCCGAGGAGGACGATATGTTTCGAAATAGTACCTTGAACGCGAACTATCCTGATCTCGACCTGATGACGCCTATGAATCAAATTAACGAGCTAAGCCAAGAGTCGGCAGTGAAGAATGAGCAAGCTTCACAGCAGCAAGCGTTAACTCAGAACGAGCAGGCAGGTACTATACAAAATCTTCAATACACCGCCAAGATATATACTCAACCTCAACCGGAGCCAACGAATGCGTTCAGGAATAACATGTGAGTTTTAGTTCTTGAGTGATTTGTCATTCGACGAATGTCATGCTTCAACCACTACGTGCACGTTTTAGAACTCTTGGCGAGAATTATAACGCTATACAACAAAGTTATGAACCACCTCCAACGAGTCAACCTGTCAGGGAAAAGAGTCGACCTAGTAGGGTCTCTTCGAGAACTAGTCGAGTGATTCAGCAGGCTCAGCAACAGCAACAGCAGCAACCTCCGCAGAACGCGTATCAGAGAACAACGCAGCAACAGAATTCTGCTTACCAGCAGGGTTCTCAGCAGTCCTATGCTATGGAGATACAAACCGTTCAGTTGACACCTGTTCAGAATCAAATGCAATTGGCAGCGTTAAACGATCAATCCGTGCACGCCAATCAAATTTCACCCATCACCGGTCACGTTCAGAATCTGGTAACTGTGCAACAAAATTTTGGACAGACGAATTCCACGGTGACCACGCAACACAGAGCCATCAGACCTTTGCCACCAGTCGCGCCTGTGTCCACCAAGCCTTACAAAGTCGTTCAACCGCAACAGTGTTACAAGTTCTCCGCTCTTCCGCAAAGCTTTAATGCGCATCAATGTAAATTCAATGCGAATAATTTCAAGGTACATAGCACGACGGACCAGTTACTTCGCTCTGCTTCGTTTGAATAATTTATCAATACTGGAAACTGTGCGATTAACTACAGAATCGGATTATCGCGTTACTTTTTTTTCAGACACACCCACCACAAGTCGTATCGGTTTCCGCGGAGCAACCGTCGCAATCGCCGATACTGTTACAGTGCAGACCCTCCGGTTTGGATCTCAGCACACCAACAACCGTACAACACGGCAAATTGTTACCGCAACCTGGATCATTAAATTCGGAGAAGGAGGAAGTTTTCGCTGTACCCAAGGTTCATATTTGTAAATTAGGATACTTATCACATGTTGTCAGAGATATTTATACGAATGATGTAGTCTTTTTTTCTTCGCGTAACGGCATTGTATGTTTTGTCTTTCAGTACCAGATGAAAACGAGGAATAGATCTCGAAGTAGTTCGTCGTTAACTGCTCCACGAATGCATCCACCGCCATTAGTATCAGCGGCGAGCGATCCCGCGCTAAATCTAAATAACAATGTTTTGCTCGCACAGTTACTCACCAATAGTATGTATTACAAGAAACGTAATATTTGTACGGTTATGTAACTTTTTACTAGTTTCGTTGAGTTGCATCGGCAACTGACGCATGATTATTGAGAAATCAAAATCCTGGTATTATTTTCTCGACAAAGAATATTATGACAGCTTCAAATATCGTTACATAGACACATCTGGTGTACATACAATGAATATGCCGGCTGATAATATAATGCCGACAGTGGACCAAACAGCCGCTACAATGAAACACATCTTACCAATGCTTCCACCTTCAGCTTCGCCCACGCAGGTGACGACCGCCCAGCATATTACCACACCGGTCACTGTTCAAACGATGCAAACCTCACCAATGCAAGTGCAACCACCGCAGCAGCAGGTACAAAGTTTCGAACGATCACTTATCGTGAGTTTACTGTAGCTTTTTAAAAAGAATATCTGTAAATGCAGGTGTTACCTTTTAAATTATATAACACTGACTGTGAACGTGCGTTCTATATAATGACATAATACGTTGTATGTTGTACTATTAGGCTATGCAACAGTCCACTTGCAATCAGCAAATGTTATTGAATACAAATACCCAGCAACAGAATAGTCCTGGATCACCAAAGGATAGTTCTAACGCGCACAGTCCTCAGGCGTTGAGTCTTAGCCCTTTGCACAGTCCGATGAGTATAGGAAGTCCGATGTCGCCCAGTCGGGGTTACATAAAGGGTGAAACGGATCGAGCACAGTACAAAGAGCAGAGGAGAGTGGGACATACTCATGCGGAACAAAAGCGTAGATATAATATTAAGAACGGATTCGACATGTTACACAGTTTGATACCGCAGCTCAGTCAGAATCCAAACACCAAGCTGAGCAAAGCCGCCATGCTGCAAAAGGGGGCTGATTATATCAGGCAACTGAGGGCGGAAAGAAATCAATTGAAAGAAGAGATGGATAGTTTGAGGAATCAAATCGAGTGCCTTAATACGTCGATTAGGTAATAGTAGTTAAGTTTGAATGTAAAAGAAAGAACAGAATTGACTTTAACCTGTTAACCGGTGAAGATGAATTTTGTACCGGTTAACAGGTTAAGGAAATCTATGTCCAGTTACAGTTGAATGCTCTGTTGCAGTAATTGCCAATCTATGCTGCCTGCAACGGGTGCTCCAATTTCTAGACACAGGACTAGCAAGATGAAGGAAATGTTCGATGAGTATGTACGAACGCGCACACGGGAAAATTGGAAATTTTGGATTGTATCCTTTTTGAAGTTTTGTTGAAAACTTTGCCTTTATAATTATAGATAGTAATATATGTCTCCTTATAAAATAATTAGTTCAGTATATTACTTGAGCCTTTGATGATTTCCTTCAATACGTCGGTATCAACGGCGAGTATAGAAGATTTATACAGAAGTACAATATTGTGGGTCGAGCAGCATTGCTCGCTTGTCGATCTCAGACCAGGTTTGCAATTGAAAAGAAACAACCTAATAAATACTGTCCAAAATCTGAACCTTAACACGTTGACTGCTATGAAGGTTATCAGTGTCCGGCATAATTTTTATGAATGCCACTAAAATTGCGTAACTTATAATGAACATCATTTTTCTAAACTTTATTATTTTAATTAAACTATAGGTGAATAGTTTATAATCAAAGCATTCTTAATTGGTTTTCAGTCAATAACTGCTGGCATCAAGAATCCTATTAATAGTCTTCCAGTCGCTAAGGTATTAATATCCTTTATAATCCACATTACTATGATAGCCAACGTGTTAAGTATTTTTATCTGTCTTCAAAAACTACATTACGTTGTGTTATAGTAGTATGCTTCTCTTCATTCTTTCAGTGGACAGTAACTACAATAGTTAGTTGAGTGATATGTGTTTGTAATGTTCTTATCGTTTTCAGCTGTTCTGAACTCCCTCAGATATCTGTGTACTGCCACTGATATTCTATCAGATCCTGGTCGTCTACCTGAAGAAGCACTCGCAGCAGTCAACCATACGGAACGGCGACGATCAACTCAATGACCAATTTATATTTATGGAAATTCGCCGGCGAAACGTAAATTGCGTGTACGTTGGAAATTTAGCGGCGAGCAAAATAAAAACAGTTACCGTAGCCATAAGCCAGTTCTAGAAGAGACACGTGAAAATTCTGATGACAGTTTTTTTCTTTTCTTTCTTTTATTTTTGTTTATAGCGGATTTTCTTCAGGTTTCTTTACGCAACGATCGTGGATAAAAGTCGAAGTGCAATTTTTCCCTGTCTCGTTTTCAAAATTGTGATCAAAGGATAAGATGTTTGGGGATAATTAATTGTAGAAAGAGCACGTGAAAATGTACATGAATTTAATTGCAGATAATTAACAAAATATATATAGACTGTTACAAATTTGGAACATATTGAGATTTGAACATGTTTTCTTTTTTTTATATATATTGTTATCGCAATTATGTTTGTATCGGATATTAACAAAGTAAAGTACATTTATATTTATTAGGTAATTATGTCGCATCATGTATTCACTTTCATCTAGCGCAAAGAAAAAATTATATTTTGTGTTCCTTATTGTTTCGGATTGCGATAACATTGTCGCAGCAATTTTATGTTGTTGACTCATTTAACTCATTATAATACTTGCCTATATATTTTGGTAACATTTAAGAAACAACTATAAAAAGTATATAGAGCAAACCATTCCACTATATTTTTACTATGCTCGTCTTCGACTAGGTACGATCATTTTGACAGTAACAAAAAAACATTTATGTTTTACTGTAAATTTCTTTAAAGTACATGTTGCTCTATAAGAAAATCAAATCAATGTTTTTTGAAATTGTTCTTATTTTCTTTTTTTTTTTTTTTTGTAGATAACATTTCTTCCTATATTTAAGATAAAAACTTCTGTAAAAATATATTATGGACATATACGTTATGTTGTCGATATATTTTGATAACAGTTAAAATATACGTAATTCTTTTTTAATCATTTAGCTTTGGAATCTTTTGAGGAAAATGGATGAATAAAGAACTGTTAACGAAAAATTATGTCAACCTTTTTACACCGCATGAGAATAGAAGTACCTGGGTAAAACCGGTGTTATAAAATTATATCGAGAGACTGAAGTCAGAAATCTAAAATATTTTATCTATGAAATTATGCCTTTATAAGTGCAATTGAATTTTAAAATCAAAGATTATACATTTTTATCAAGTCCGACCATGTACACTATAACGAATACATAGTTGTTAATACTTGCATAGTAATACCTGTTTGAAGAATAAAGAATTTATATTGCAGATAATTGAACTATGTACGAGATGAAAAATGGGTTGCTCACAAATTATAAGTATATATTATATACTAATGATGTTATAAAATGTGAAGTTTTTAATGCGAAATTTCATGTGATAATGTACAAATCATTTATAAAATTTAAATATTAGCTTAAGTTATGGAAGACATCTGCATATTGTAATGTTGTTATTGTCATTAAACATTAATTATATCTCAGAGAATGTTGTGAATGATGAACAATCATTCAAACTCTTTTGTTTCTTTCAGTGATCATTGAGCATAAAATCAACATAATTTGTTTAATCTTTGCAATATACAGACGTCTTTTACTTGAAATTTACATTGTGTACGTGTAAGCGATGAAGAATATAAAGAATCAATAATGGGATGTTTTTTTTTTTGTACAATATGTATCATATAATCACATAAACATTCATGTATTGTTATTCAAATGTTTACTTCCATAAAGAAAACTGAAATTCGATTATTCTTCACTCACTTTCCTGTATTGTTTCATATTTATTTATTTTTATATTTAATTTGAAAGAAGGAAATATGATCATATTTACAAAGTCTTATATTACTTCAATGGACATCAATATGATGTCCATGGTGAATTTTACTTTAATGTAGATTTAAATATCTAGTCAATTAAAAATTAGTAATAAATTAATTTGATTAATTGTACAAAAACAAATAAAGTAGATTATTTTTAACTCTGGAAGTCAATATACTAATTGAGAAACATCAAAATTTACATTACTGACATCCAAGTTGAACATTTGTCACAAACTAAATACAAAGACATATTATTTTCAGGAAGTGTTAGGAAACCAGGTGGTTCTCTACATACAGAAGAATGAGTATTTGCACATTTATTTATAAGATACCCCAGATCTTTTATACCGATACTACCGTTTACTTTAAAATCACAAGATGTGCAAGTTACCTGCCTTGCTTTTTCAGTTAGATTTGATGTTTGACATATAGGACAAATGACCTCTTCATCCTGTTGGTCTGCACTTAATGCTAATAATTCAATTTCTTCTTGTGACATTTTTTCATACTCTTGTAATATCCATTGTTCTGTAAATACAGCATAAAATTTTATTCTTATGTTTTTGAATCAGACTATTATTCTTTACATCCTTTACTGGATTAAATGTACCTTCTTCATTAAGTATTTCAGTTTCAAGTTCCATCGCTTCTTCTGGATTAAGTGGTTCACTTATTATAGGAGAAAATGGATTCAGAGCTGGATCTAAATCTGTAGTAGCAAGATCAGTCAATTCCTTACGCACAATTTGCGATAAAGTATCTTGAATTTCTCCTGAATTAATTTCTAAACCAAATCTACTTTTATTGAATAACTGTCTTCGTTTCTCACGCATTCTTTGTCGACACCTCTGAAATAAAATTTAACTACATAAATAATAAAGTACGACGTAATCAAAAGTATGCAACAATGAGTTACAATCATATCATTGTTGTTACATTTGTAAAGTTTTGAAAACTCGAAAACGGTAGTTCTCTAGCTAACCTCTCTGAAGACTTCCTGAAATTTTGGAGACCCATTTTTCATTTTGTTAACGGCATCTTTATTTCTTAATTTCGCAGCTACTGTAGGGCTTAAAGTTATGTTTTCCATGTCTTCTGTACACTTCAACATTTGGATAATTTCAGAAAATTGAAAAGATGCACACTGAAGCAAAACTTTTCGCGCTATAGTGCCGTGTTATGTTATTCCAAATTACTGCGCGTGCGCAGTGCGTTTTAAATTTAATTCTGTTCGCGTTTTTGAAATTTTAGAAATTGATTTTTATATTTAATAAGAACGGGTGAAATTTTGGAAAAGCGTCATGCTCCGACATCGAGCAAATTTGGCCAATAAGCTCTTTTATGCTAAAGAAAATATCTAAAAGAATGGTCTTTGACGACTCGAAAGACAAATTGTAGCCATTCTCATGTCATTCCCTATATCACCGACGAGATACAGTATAGTGGATTGTTCTGAACACATAATCCGCATCTTCGGACCCACGGTATGTATTATAAGCAGCATAAAATCAATATTAATAAATATTTATTAAATATATAGCATATTAATCAATAAAATTGATGTTAATTGAATTTTTTCGAAAATATAACAAGTGGCGCCATCTCTCCTGCGAACAGGGTGAACTACACACTTTTGAAACTGTAGTTTAATTAATTCTTAACTTCTACCACCAGATGGTGTGGTGATCGTCAACTTCATACTGTCGGTTATGAAGATTAATGATGTCTCGCCGTCGATCAAGAAGATCTCTTTATATTTGTAACAAATGATTGGTCTCAAATGCAATCGTCTATTGATTCGTTTGCAATTATTTAAAAATAATAGAATTGTAAAATTTATTCATTCATTCATTCTGCAAATAACATTACATTCGGAAACACGTCAAAAGCTTATATTACAAATTATCCCAAATCAATCTAAATAAAGTTAATTTCTATTTCAAATCATTTAAACAATTTAATTAATTAATATAGGAAAAATAAATCCTATAATGGCGCACCACAAGACGCCATCTGGTGGCAATGTATGGGAACTAATTAAACTGCTGTTTCAAAAACGTGTAGTTCACCCTGTTCGCCGAAGAGATGGCGCCACTTGTTCAATTTTCGTTCTAACTTAATTAATATCGATTTTATTGATTAATATGCTATATACAATATTCCGAAGTTAATTACTCTTGCACTCCGATGTAATTCGATGCATATTATAGCGAATTAAGCCAATAAAATCGATATCAATTGAATTTTCACGAAAATGAAACAAGTGGCGCCATCTCTCCGGCGAATGGGGTGAACTACACACATTTGAAACTGTAGTTTCATTAGTTCCCACGCACTGCCACCAGATGGCGTCTTACGTTGCGCCATCTGGTGGTAGAAGATGATAACTAATTTAACTACAGTTTCAAAATCGTGTAGTTCACCCTGTTCGCCGGAGAGATGGCGCCACATGTTCAATTTTCGTTCTAACTCAATTAACATTGATTTTAATAATTAATATACCATATATTTTGTATTGATTGATATTCTATATCCTATTTGAAAAAAGGAGCTTGTTTGCAAAATTTGGCCAGAACCGGAACATGAAGTTTTCCCTAAAAATGACTTCATGTTTCCTCAGTTATGAAGCTGTTGATTATATGGGACAAGTAATGGGATTTAAATTAAACGACAATGATTTATCATTTATTGTAATACCCAGTGACAAAAGTGGAATACAGCTTTATCGGCCAGGCATTCTATTCGGAATTGAGATCGTTTCCCGCTGAGGCTGATCAAAAAAATCATGAGCCAACGGTATATGAAATAATTATTACAATCAGAGCAAGGTCGCGTAATATAAAACAATGTACTCTCGATTAGTTATTACAACGTGTCATTTAAGTTATGCTAAAAAAAATATAACTCTTGTTACCAGTGATAATAACTCGTCCGTATAAGTAAAATATCTTTTGCAGTCACTTAGCCGACTAACGGTAAATATACATATATATCTTAAACATTTACGTGTTCGTACACACATATATAAAGGATATTTCGCGAGTAACTTTGTCAGGTGGTTCGACAATTCGTAAAACACGACTGAAATATACAGACGGATCCACATGATCTCCTAATTACTTTCTAACAATTTGTCGACGATCCAACAATGCTACGCGCTTCCGATATATCCTTTATATATACATATACACGGTTATATTACATACGTATGTATACATATACACGGTCACATTCTTATATGTTATATACCTACACCGGTAAATCGTAACTACATTCGTGCCCCTTTAAAACGATACAAACAGTCGCAATTGTCAATTCATGGTAATCAATTTGCCACAGCAAAGACAGCGCTGAATACATAATATACTCGAAGTTATTTTCGCATCAGGACTAGTTCGATGGCAGATCTTCGACCGACTACAGTATTACTGGAACAGTCAAGGAACAATGATGGCACAACGATAAGTTTAATTAATTACACCTCGGTTAATCTAATCCCTTATTGAACCATTCGTTTCAGGTAAATCAGAAAACGTCCATCGTCATTGAAACGCAAGATTCGAGGAATTGAGTCGCATCGCTTCTCTGATCTACTTATTCTTTCCTGCTGACCAGCTAATCATTCTATAATGAGTAACAATTGCAACGATTAACCGCGACGGGTATATCGATTATAAAATTACACACGTTTCCCCGACCGAGATCCGACAATCGCTTAATTATAAACACGTTTATAAGCGCACAATCGTTGCGAACGCATCGACAACTAACGCTAATCTTTGTCATCGAGCTATCAGCGTGTTCACGCGACGAGCTAGTTTATTATCATGTGGACAGTAACTTCCGCCGACGAAGTTCGTAGCAGCTATTCGATAAAACAATCGCTATCCGCAATAATCTAACGCGATGAACATCTGCAGCGACTTATTTATGTACACTTTCGTTTTAAATATTTACATCATCCACTACAACGGCACAGAACCATTGGCGTAACTGGGTGAGTCCTTCCCTAAAATATGGACTTCCATTACTGGAAATATCGGAATGAGTAGTAGATTTATTTCGCTTATTTACTTTTGGGAATTGGAGAATTTAGGAAATTTGAGAATCTTCCTATTTCCAAATTTCTAAAGTACTTTACAAATTTTCAAACTCCCAAATTCTCTAATTCCGAAATGATTTCCAAAATTACTTAGGTACCTCGGACTAAAGCTCCTAGTTACGCTAATGCACAGATCTAGAGCGATAAGAAGGAAGTATTTTTGTACCAACGTTCGTCGAGCGACACGTATCGTGTCCTCGCAAGTACATCTCGATAGACAACATACAAAACGGTATTTTTTTATCGTTACACTTGGTTGCTTCCCTTTCGTTTTGTTTTCTTATAAATCGATATGAATGGTTGAAAATAACATAGCACCGAAGGAACTTGAGCGCAACATCACGCGTTACATGTCTGATAGCTCTTGGCAATGACCGAAGATAACTATAACGGTACACTTACAAGCTAATTATCCCTAACTATTAATATCATGAGTAGTATTAATTATCTCTCACGAATAACGAAGAGGTTCAGGTAACAATTTCAACGAATACTTCTTCCTTTCTTCGCGTTACAGCTTACTAAACTACGAACAGAGCGACTAGGTAAAAGATGATTGTACATACACCAGAACTTTCTGACTGGTTGCTCAAACTCGATCGAAGATCAGCGAATAAAATCTTGAAATGTAAAACCGATCGAAATGACGTGTACACGAAAATCAATGGTTAAATACTTTTCTTCTCTAGGATATTTCTTTAGAATCTTTGTTTAATTCTAGGAACTAGACTGGTCGTCTCGACTACTTTATAAAAAATTTTGATCGTGCTCGATCACATTGTAAACGATACTATCGTATCAACGATAGAAAAAAGATCATTCAATAAAAAACAAAATACAGTAAACCTTGTCGAATTCAATGTTAAAGATATCCCGAGTTATTTTATATCGTTCTATTACCACTAACAACACTATTTCGTAAGATGGAAATTTGCAAGTAAAGCCGTCGCAAGCTGAAGTACATAGCTATAAAATACTCAAATATTTATATCTTTAAAACTGAAGTTACTCAGGATCTTCGTAACGTATTTACATTGTAATCGACAAGGTTTCCTCTAGTAAAAATGAATTTTGCTCGAGAAATGATTCCGCACGACAAATTATAATCGAAAGTCCTCGTACGTTCAAACCACGTCGATCAGAAAGATCCATTTCCACGAAGGATAAGTCTATCGTATAATTGCACGCTTTATACAATGGATTCGTCGAATGTACAGGTATATATACATACAGAGAGAGAAGGAGAGAGAGAGAGAGATAGAGAGAGGGGATATAAAAGGTGGAGTAACAAAGTAGAATCATCTCTTCTTTTTTAGATTGTTGATTGAGCACGTATCCGGTCGAAATACACGAGGAGTTCGATGGTGTTTCGAATTCGAACAAGATCCTCGTACTCCGAGATAATTATTGTGCAACTACTGCCGGGATTCGAAGAATGACCGGCAGCGTGCAAATCGTCAGAGTTTCTCCGGTGCGGTGGATCTGATGGTTGACGTAGTCTGCGGTGACATCGAAGGCCCGACACTCGTTGATCGTTCCAATGGAAACATCACCTTGCTCGGGATGGGCTGAGATATTGCACGTTTCGCCAGCCTAAAAGAGCTATCATTCGGTCGAATTACTAATCAAGTTATGGTAGAGTTTTGTTATTGGAAGAAGTTAGGAGAGAAGAAGTTGAAGGTTCAACGATGTGGAGATCTAGGAATGTGGAAGTATAGGGATGTGGAGATGTAGGAGCACAAGGATGTACCGATTTGGAAATCTAGAAATTTGGACATCTAGAAATCTAGAAATTTAGAAATCCAGAAATCCAGAAATCTAGAAATCTAGAAATCTAGAAATCTAAAAATCTAGAACTCTAGAAATTTAGAAATTCAGAAATCCAAAAATTCAGAAATCTAGAAATCTAGAAATCTAAAAATCTAGAACTCTAGAAATTTAGAAATGCAGAAATCCAGAAATCCAAAAATTCAGAAATCTAGAAATCTAGAAATCTAAAAATCTAGAACTCTAGAAATTTAGAAATGCAGAAATCCAGAAATCCAAAAATTCAGAAATCTAGAAATCTAAAAATCTAGAACTTTAGAAATTTAGAAATCCAGAAATCCAGAAATCCAGAAATCCAGAAATCCAAAAATTCAGAAATCTAGAAATCTAGAAATCTAAAAATCTACAACTCTAGAAATTTAGAAATGCAGAAATCCAGAAATCCAAAAATTCAGAAATCTAAAAATCTAGAACTCTAGAAATTTAGAAATCCAGAAATCCAGAAATCCAGAAATCCAGAAATCCAGAAATCCAGAAATTTAGAAATCTAGAAATCTAAAAATCTAGAACTCTAGAAATTTAGAAATCCACAAATCCACAAATCCACAAATCCAGATATCCAAAAATCCAGAAATCTAGAAATCTAGAAATCCACAAATCCACAAATCCACAAATCCAGATATCCAAAAATCCAGAAATCTAGAAATCTAGAAATCCACAAATCCACAAATCCACAAATCTGGAAAAGGAACGTAATGTAGGAATTTAAGAATTAAGAAATACAGTGATCTAGAAGTTCAGAAATGTACATCTCGATTAACACACATGTCTCGCTTTAAATAGATATTTAGAAGGTTTAATATTCTGACTGATGATCCTCATAGCAGTGAAGGTGTTAAGCTATGCGCATAATTAAATATAAAGTTTGGGCTAACGTCTAAAAGGCCAGAACTAAGGTATATGTTATGACAAAAAAAGTGATCTTAAACATTATTAAACATACTGCATCGATAATTAAGATCGCCAGTTGTGGAAGCAGATGAAGAACATGGATTAGCAGCGTGGTAGAGTTAGCGTGTTTAGACGATCATACTGAAAGCGTGATATAAAATAGAACATCTCCATGATTAAAGAAGCATCGGTGAATGATCAAATGGCGATGAACAGCTGTCCCGTCTGCAATGACAGCGATTACAGAGTGGATTATTCGTTCATTCCTTAAACGAGTATACAAACACATGTGTCTAAAACACACCTTTCATTGTGGACATTAGTCTTCTTAAGATTATACAAATATTCGATGATATTATTGCATATGTCGTTGAACTTATCATTAAAACTCTTCCACAATGCTAGATGTTTTAAGAGAGAGAAAAATGATAGAACAGATTATGAGATAGAACAACCTCGATTTTATCTTGCTGTAAGGCAGATTTAAAACCGAGTCCTATACTAACATTTTACCAACTGGAAATGTATACACAGATGTATTCTAGTAAATGACTTCTTACTGTCAACTGTCATTGACTGAAGATGAGATAATACAGCCTCCAGGATTTTAGTATAGAATTGTAGAGGGATAATGCACTTGAATGCGGCATATTTAGTTAAGTAAGTGTAGCTGCAGAAGAAATCTCACATTTGTCTTGAATCTTGGAACAAGGCGTTAGGATAAATTAAGAAGGATCCAAGGGAAGTTTGAGGAGTAAGGAGAATATAGGATCTGGGTATAGCAAATGAAATACTTCTTGTACACTTGCCGCCTGTGCATATCCACTCCATTATCAAGTATTAAATATAGTTAGGATATTCGAAAATTGTAAAGTGAAAGCAACTGTTAAATTTTTCCTGGTCGATTACACACCGCATGTCCGTGAGTTGTGGTATTATTGAAACGGCATTCACATGTATATAATCGTGCATCGTGTCAGAACTTTTATACTAGAACATGTTTGATCGTGCTGTAAATCTCTTGTACAAGCAGTATCTCAGCCTGACCTACCAGCGAACGGAAATACACGAGAGGTTGAAATACGTTAAATGTTGTACGAGTAAGAACTTGCTACAATGAAAGTTACAGAAATGAAGTTGCGTAACGGGTAAAATTTTTACTAAGCGAAATAATAGTTTAAATAACGGACTATACCGATGATGAAAATGGTAAATATCTCGTCAATTAACATAATTCAATATTTCGTGCGCCATTCGTGGTGGATCTAGCTAAATATAATCTCGGTAACACAAACATTCACCTAACAAATTTCAAGCGAGAAGGGACTCTAGTTTACCTTGGTCGCTAAAGTGAGATCAGACCGTTTTCAGGAGGTAACGAAAAAACTTTAGTCTCTGTATATCTAGACACTTATAGTTGATTTAACCACAAATTCTGGACATGTGTACGGCTGATAGACAAAACATTGAATTTGAGCGTAGAATGATTGCGGCTCTTGTCGAGACCACGAGATATCAACTATGCTGCGTAACATTTCTTCAAAACAGGTACCTGTAATTAAGAAACTGATAAGCTTTAGATACCGTTCAAACCTCCTACTCGATAGCGAAAGAAGAAGTAGTATTTATAGTTATTCGGACAAATTAATAATCATTTGAAGGTTGAAAGGACGAGAACATTTATTGCTTCATTGAATAGAAGAGAATTGTAATATTTTCGTTTTGAAAACCTAGCATCTGAAGTGAAAAGAAATTACTGTGTCATAAAGTATAATAATGTTTCACTGATGGGGTTCTATATCGTTTGCCAGCGGTCTTAAAAATTACACCATGCCATGGTTACTTAGACTATTCAATGTATATACCTTGTTCTCGTGGTTACGATCGTTTAACAGAGAAATCTCTGGACATACATGGTTTTTTTTAATAAACACTGATGGGTGCGGTTCAATTTGGAAGATCGCACTTGATCACCTCTGAAACAACTATTTTCGCTTGAAACTTTATACTGATCACAGAGTACGGCGAGCTATAAAAATACAGTATAATCTATGTACAGACAATAGAATATTATTACTCTCCGAGGCTTACGCCCGTTCTGGGTGTCTTCTTTCTAGGGGACAACATTTATCGCGTATGCGCACTCTTTCCACCACTCTGCAGCAACCGTAACATCTGAACGTCGAAGATAGCGAGGGATCGAGAATTATTACCTTAAAAATTCCCATATCACGGCCAGATGTAAGCGATAACGAACACAGTAAAACCACATCGAACATCGTGATGATGTGAAATAAATAAGCTCACCTTCTCCGTCGTAGAGAAGCATTTTGCCCGGGCAAACCAAACTGACCTCTTGGAATCACCATACGTGCATTGCCCTGGGCTGGTCTCGAGCCACCGTGCGCTTGTAGAGTAGTTAAATGAGCGGCGTAACCATCGTGAAGAATCGTTGCCGAAGCGTGATGTTTCTTTGGTACTTTTCCAATGATGAAGATTTGATTCGGTTTTAGATTAATCGCGGTGTAAACACTAATATCTTTGCTACTGCCGTAAGCGTGATGAATTATCACACCGTGATCCTGCAGACAGGAATACATTGTTTATTCAAACAATTATCGAACATGATAAATCATATTATATTTGTAAATATTTTTTTACCTGTACAAGTTTATTTAAGTACGCAGCTTTATGACCAAGTGGATCTGTCGAAAGACCATCCGCAAACGATACAAGACCATGGGGGAAGTTATGTTGAGACAACCATGAAACAACTTTCTGTTGTTGCATATCAGGCCTCGCGGTGATATAAATAATTAAGTAACCCAGCTCTTGCCAATGTCTGATAATAATAATGACGTAGTTATTATACGAATTAAAGAGAACTAGAGATATGAGGGATTATTGACGCATTGGGTCAAGTCTTAATGTACCTGACAACGTCAACAGCTCCAGCTCTTACTTTTGGATCCTTTCCGCTAACAGACATACTTGCAGTAAACGAACCATCTATGCTAAACACCACACATTCAGTTTTTGGTGGAATCACAGCCAAGAAGAAGTCTACAGATGTATGATCACCTCTGAAAATTGAAAATTATATGAAACGCTTAAGAGAGGACGTCAAACGATTAGAATAGGAATGATAGGAGGATTGATCTTAGGTAATGAAGAAAAACAATTCGTAATTGCTGTACCTTTTACAAGGGAGATTAATAGTATTACCTGACGATCATTTTAACTGGATATAGTCCATAACCTAAGGCTTTATCGTCCGGTATTTTATATGTTATTCTACCATTCTTATCAGTTACTTCGGTTGATAAATACGTCCATTCTCCGGCAGGTGCATTCTTCATAATGTGAATGTCTACTTTCTCGCCTGTGATAATTTATAGAAGCATTCAATATACCATTAAACAAGTATTTATATAATTAACTTACCGCTTAAAGCAATAACGTCGATTGGACCGTACATGAATCTAGCAACCAACACTTGCGGTGCTCCTTCTCTAACAATTACATCGTTCGCTCTATGATTGGCATTGACATTCTGTAACGAAATATTATATGTTAAAGATTTATAAAACTTTGTATATATTGACGATAATAGCTTACCTTAAGCTTAACGGAAGTACGTTTTTTATTCCACTTTTCTCTAGGTTGACCTGGACGGAAACATGTTAACTCTTTCTCCTCGTTTGAGAGCAACGACAAATCGAATCTGCCTAATTGCCGTAAAATAAATGCAATAACGTCAAAGGACTCCCAGTAACTAGCGTGAAAAAGATGTGGCAAAGCGTTCGTAGGGAAATTCGCTAAACCCTCTGGACAATAAAGAGCGTAATCTAACCTCTTTGTACCCCACCACTTTTGCTGCACTGTAACAAGAAAGTATGTTCTTCGGTAAAGCTAGTAGACCTAAACCAACCCAGAATAAAATTCTAGTTACACCAATATAAATGGATATAATAATTTCAACTCACAATTAGACACTAACTGTAAAGGAACAATTTCAACCATACCAGACATTGTACTATGAATGGATATATCGGACAGTCGTCTTAAATGGGACATTGGCATGTTCAAACCGTCCGAAAATAATTGTGGGTTTGACTGGATTGTTTCCACTGAAAACATTAAGTAATTTAGAATTGCTGTTTCTCGGGTGGCTTTTAAATCTTGAATGGAAGATGCATACATAAATGATAAGGCTGACCATTCCCTAATGGATACTTTTGATATCGAGCCACGTTCACGGGCGGAAGAAGAGAAAACTTAGCAGATATCAATGGCTCCAACCTAGCGGCTACTGGATCAGTAGGATGGAATAAATTATACAGCTGATTCACCAATGGTCTCTTAATGTTGCTAGTTTTATCACTGCTCGATGATATTTTTCTATACGCTAAAACTAGAGCAAGTGGACTTCCAAACATAAAAAATTCTCCTACTTCGAAATCCAGTTTACAGTGTGACATTTCACTGAAAATGAAAGAAAACATATTAGAATTCTATGTTCTTGTATTGGTCACAAGGCTCGAATGTCAATTATTCACCTTATACTAGAAGATTTCCTTCTAGGAGAAGGTGCAGTCAAGTGTTTGCCATCTTCAGGGTTCCCGCTATTCTCAACCCCTTGATTATCCAAAATATTGTTCTCGCTGTTATGTCTAGAATGTGTTGATCTACATAAAGCGTCATAGGTTAAAATTGCTCCTACTGAGTCTCCTATAAAACAAATCTGCCCCGTGAAACCGCGACCCTCGTCGCTTTTAACGAATTCGTGATAAACTTGATTGGCTCCTACTATAACTTTCGTAACTGCGTCTTGATACTCGGAAGTAGAACTAGCTAGCAGTGGTATCGCGCCAATTGGAATAGTATCATGTGTCACTTGAGGGGCGTCCATAGAAGAGGGTGATACGTCGAAACTGTATGGACTTAAACTGAAAGAATATTTTGATAAGAACAAGAATAACTTAGATATTTTATGTAACTATTCAATGTTTACCTAGATAAAATACCAAGACCTTCTGTACAGATGGAAGGGCAGGAAACAAACTTAATGGCTACGTGACCAACCATGCTGGGATAATGTTGTCGCATCACTGATTCAAAGGCTCCTTTGAAAGTTGTGATATCTGACTTCTTCGCGGTCAAATCGACGTTTGCGTCTGAAACATTTTGATAGAATATTTCAAACAAATATTAGACGTTAAGGTTATTGGCGTAATTAGGTAGGGAACAGGGTGGATGTGCGATACAATGGCAATCTAAAACCCTCGTTGAAAAAAATCCTAGTTGCGCCAATAGTTATACAAACATTTACACAAAATTACCTAAAACGCTACCAGCGTGCATTACAATAATAAGAACAGTTGTCTTGCAGGGTTGATGAGTAGGGGAATGTTGAGGCGACGCTGGACAAGAGGCATCGATACTTGCTGAAGTGGAGATCTGCAATCTTTTACTGCTACGTTCACTGGCCATTCGTTGCAGATACGAAGGTGAGAATATCGTGTCATCTGCAAACACGCGTTAAACTGAGCACCGATACTCCAAGGAGAGTGCAAACATTTGGATCGTTAATAATCGTTTACCTTCCTTGTTTGTGCTGGCACACGAAGTGAACGTATTGTCCTCCTCTTCTGCTAGAAGATCCAAAGAACTCCATTTAGCTAATGAAGTGTTATCTCCAAAGTCCTCTGTATAATCAGAAATGTTTACATTGCTTATGCATCGTGCCTTTTGAAGCATTTGTGACACGTGTTAAGGCGGGAAATACAGAAACGCGAAACGGGGTGAACATTCCCCTTCAGATTAGGCATCGTACAAGATACAGTTGAAAAAGTAGTAAGAATTTTGTTTGGAATAAAAGCAGCTCGATTTTCCTTCAGTCTACATAGCCATGCTGCTTCATGCTATGTGTTCGATGTTGACTATGAGTATCTGTAATCGATTTCTGCGGAAGAGTGTACCAATGCAAACATATTCATCGTTATCTACAAAGGCATGAATGCAATCGCACGATTTTTCTGATCTTATGTAAATGATACTAACATTAGTATTAATGTCGGTCTTTTTATCCTTCGAATATATCTTCCAACAAACGTGTTATAATGTTCATAGTTCTAACAACTCTATCTACGTGTCCTACCTTTGCGTATAATAGGTATAACGAACCCAGCTGCGATGTGGAATGCGACATAGAAAACAGAGAGGGCACAGATCAAGACAAGACAAAAAATTTGTTAATACCAACTCATGCTGTATGGATTTTCTACTTCGAAGAATTACGAATTTTTAAGACACACCATTATTCGATTTAAAGCTATACCACTTCCCAACGGGTCTAATGTTCGGCAAGAGAAGGTAGTGTTCAAGAAATTCGCCAAAGCGCCAGCTTTATCATTCAGAATAATGTTAGCGAACGTCGTTAGTCTCACGTGTAATAAATACTTGGAAGGATCGATCGCATGCTTCAACGGATGAATCATCGTTTTACCTTGACAATCGAAGAACTCGTCTTCGCTGCCCGATTCCGATTCTCTCACGATACTTTCCATACGCCAATTCGCTATCTGCATGTCGAAACTCTTATTCGAACACGGTGAATTCATCGCGGCTTTGTTCTTTAGCCACGCTTTCTTTGTGTCACTCTTTTCCTCGGCAGAAGCGGTTCTAAAATAAATCGAGTACCGTTGAACACATTATCAATCACTAATGGAGATCTCAGACGATCAGTACACTATTACAGTAATCATTCTATATACGCAAAAATGTCCTCTACGATATAAGCAAAAATGTTATCGCCACTACTGCGGGGAAGACCCCTCGAAGCTCGCTCGCCGAGAAATGCAACGTGATTCGCGTTCGCGTCTATCTGTGAGACAATACCAATGCAAATATAAAACTTTTTTATTTTTCATTTTTTCGTTATCAAAGTTTTACTAATAGATTCTTTGCATTTTTCTGATTAAAATCAGACCAAACACGATATAATTTGTATTAATATCATAATTCTCGCTCTAATATTTACGACATTCATCGATTATCTGAGTCTCCATAACACTGTTAAGTCAAATGAACAAGTTCCTGATTTTACTTCTATTTTTACCTAAGCTCGGGTAATTCGGTCGGCGAGTCTTCAGGACTGGGTTCACCTTCTGAGCTAACTGTCGTGTTGGACATAGGTATGTCCGACGACTTCCTGACACTCGGTGGACTTTGAAGATCTTCGTTCTTCTCGATGCTACCAAGCGTGGCAGCCAATGTCATTGCAACATCAGACTCCTGAGGAGTCATCGTCGTGTTGGACGCAGTCTTTTCTTGGTTCTCGTTCACAGCTTCTTCTCCACCTTCCGCATTAGCCATCCTTCGCTGCAAAGCCAGCTGTGTTTGTTTTTCAATTTCCCGTATGTCCTCCATGGTTAAACCGTTCCACTCGTCCTGCCAGGCCCAGGCTTGCCTGTGTGCTCGCACCATGGTTTTCCGCAACGCTGGAAATGATCAATCGTAGCATAAAGAAGATAACAAACGCTAAACACTAAGAAACGTCTGTTATACTAACCTATGTCGTGTATGAACTTTTCTAGCTTCGTCTGCACGCCCCAATAACGGAATTCCACGCGACATAACTTGTACGCGCACATTAACGACTTGCCGGATGGTGTTGGTTGTTGCTTTCCCTGAATCAAAGCGAGGTATTATTACTCGAAGATATAAATTTTATTCGTTGATATGACTAAACCTTTGTGGGTTCATTTAGCGATTTTGTAGGTTTACGATGTATGGCGTGTTTGGAATGAAGATGTTTGCAAACAAAGTTTGGGGACCTTGGAAATTAGGGGTCTTAGGATTCGAGGATATTAGTATTTGGGTGATTTTGGAATTTGGATGTTGGTACTTGGAGAAGTTGGGTTTGTGGGACCTTGGTATTTGAAGATAGGGACTTTATAGATCTTGGGAATTGGAACCTTGATATTTGGAGGATTTGGAACTTTGGGATTTTGGGATCTTGGTATCTTGGTATCTTCAGACTTTGGGATCTTGTGATCTTGGGATCTTGGTACCTTGAGACTTTGGGATCTTGTGATCTTGGTACCTTGAGACTTTGGGATCTTGTGATCTTGCTACCTTGAGACTTTGAGATCTTGTGATCTCGTAACTTGAGACTTTGGGATCTTGTGATCTTAGTACCTATAGACTTTGAAATCTTGTGATCTTGGTACCTTGAGACTTTGGGACTTGGGAACCATATAAATTGAAGGACGGATGTGTGGACCTTAAGACCCCTGATACTTGGAGACCTTGGAATCTCAATACCTTCAGATTTTTCTATTTTAAAATCTAAATATCTTGAAATCTTGAGATTTTAAAATCTTACACTTCAACCATGAGCGAATGCGCCTTGACCTTGAAATTAATTTCCACTCTAATAAACCCACAGAGTTTCACGCATATCAGAAACTATAACATTGCAAAACATAGTACTTTCACATCGGCCCAGTATTCCTCCAACCACGACTCCGTGAGAGGTCCTCGACCAGTTTTCTGGGACACGTACGTTTTAGGATCCTCCTCCTTCACATAATCGCACTGATCCTTGACGATGTCGATTACGTCTAAAAGATTTGATGGTTCGGATAATTCAGTGGCTTACAAAGGTACCAAATTTGAACCACGAGTGCTCACCAACGATTCTGTTCCTCAAATCGCTACCGCTAAGCTTGAAGACATTTTCTTGGTACCCATTGTCAGGGAAATAGTACGTTTCTATTTCGATGGAGAATTTTTCGACGAAGGGGCAGGTATAACGGGTCTTTGTATACGGATAAGCGTTCCATGCTTCTTCTTTGGCGATCAAGGCGGATCTTGGTAGCAAACTTTTGAACCATTCTGGAAGATGGCTGCCCACGTGGTAGATCTTGTGGGTGTATTGTCCATTTCCACCTGGGCCGTTGCTATAAGGCTCGTTTACTATGATCTCTACACCGCTGCCTGCTCCTTGACTCTCTTCTCGAGATTTTTTCTGTAAAAATAGTGTATTGAGTCAGGTGTAATAAATCTTTCGCTGGTTAATATTAAAAATATGCAAAGGCTTTTGTAGTATAATATATGCATATATTGAAGAATGATGAATGTTGAAGAAGTTTGAAAGCCGGATGATTTGCAAATTATATTAATGTCCGGATAGTTACCGCTATCATGTAAAGCTGAGCAATCCTGTATTCCTCGACAGTGAGAGGCAGCGGTATTCGATATTCCTTTATCAACATTTTGCAACTATTATTTATCTTCTGCTCGCGCTGGCAATGAACACTGCTCGATCAAAGGTTCCTGCTTCTTCTTTATTATTCAACTTCATGGTAAGATAAGCGTGAACCTTGAAAAAAGAAGGAAAAAAGCGTTAAAACAAGTTGAACTCTATTTTAGCTTGAACGCTGTAAAAAAGAGGAGTTTCATAATTAAGTCTCCTTCGAAACTGCTGATCGATATCCTTTGAATTATAATTCACCGTGGAACGACTTTTGAATTCCTTGTCAGCAAACTAATAGTCCGCGAGAAATAAAAGAATTTGCAGTATATCCATGTAATTTCTTAAAGGCTTTCGTAAGTATCGACGGCTTATTTTTCTCGGTCTATAATTGAAGCACGTCAAATGCTGAATCGTTCGTGTTTGTGCCGCACGTTCGCACGCAAATCCTTGCAATGTCTGCTAAAAAATTGTACGGAAATAATCCGTGTACTAACAAGCTGTATTCAAATTTATTAAGCCGATATTTCGCGTAAGCGATATTCTGAAATGCTTTACGGAATTATACTCAAAAATTCGTATAGACATTAAAATTTGTTCATTCAGGGAGATAAAAATTTTACAAAAGTATTCTAGTCAAATTTATTGACTTTTACCGTGAATTCATTTTTATTATTTATTTTTTGTAATTATTTTCTCGTGATAAATTGTGTATTGAAATTGTTCCATTTACAAGGTGTATATGAAACGATATTTTTTGGGTCACATATTTATCGACAATTACGCAGATTTCGAACGAATTTATAAGCAGCTCGTGAGTATGCTAATGGAAGGGTCCAATGAAAGCCAGATACGAATTCCTTGAGCGGTGAAGGAGCAATAAACAGAATGTTGCGCAAGATACGTATTTATACCCACCTGTGCTGCGTTAAGCCTGCATACAGCAAATTATTGTTTTAGCGGGAAAGTTTAAATTACGATTTCCCAGAATACAGATTTAGCCGACCTTCTTAAACCTCCCTAAACACAAACGTTTCACGTCGCAATCTACGTCGTAAATTAAGTAACTCGATACATAAGGATCAATTAATTTACATGAATACTAATTTTCTTTATTAAATCGTCAGACAAGTATATCACCCATACGACAATATGAATTTTTACGTCTATCATTTTTAGTGAAAACTTTATACGTTATAAATTATAAATAATTTAGGAGAGTATTTTAGAGTGAGATGGTACAAAAAGCTGACGTAGACGTGTCCCTCGATTCCAAACTCTCAAACAATCGAAGTCTGCCAATTATAGACCCTTGAACGTACACTTATTCTAATCTTGGAACAGACAGATGGAATTGTTTCCTTTAATGCGTTATTCAGGGAACACGATAGAAATTAATATTTCAGTAGTCACTGAAAATAATCTTGTACCCAGAAAAAATGTCACTGGATGATAACCGGTTAGGATAGTTTTTGTTCAAAGTCGGCCGGAAAGTTTCTAACGATTTTAACGTCGTGTTAATAATTAAGAGTTAATTACAGACAGGATATACGTAAATACAGCGGGTGTCGGGTATCGATGCACTTACAGGTAACGGGTTTCCTTAACCTTGAGCATCACGGGAATAGGGCAGATCGAGAGAATAGAGACTGCTCGTCTCTGTCCGAGTACACTATACTTTTCGCGCCACACCTTCCGTCTGAACAGATAAATCGCGGGAAGCCGCGATAGTTATATCGCGATACATCACAACGTCAGAGATCACCGGCAAACAAAACCGACTCGATAAAGTCGCTAATCAACGAACGTCAAAATGCATGTACGTTTATGCACGCAACGTAGATTTCCTCTGGCGAACTACGTAGGAGGGCTTCTCACCTGAGTTCGATTTTTGGGGATGATGTAAAATAAATATTGAAATTATCAAGATGTCAAATTTTTAAGATCAAACTTATGAGCTAAAAATTTTTGGGAATGCTGATTCGTATATTTTTTAATTCTCAAGAAGGCCAATTGCAAAATTCAAACAAATATTCATTTTTTAAATTTCTAAATTCCCAAATTTCCACATTCTCCAATTCCCATATTTCCATATTCCCATACTCTCAAATTCTCATATTTCCAAATTTTCATATTGCCCAATTCCCATATCCCCCAATTTCCATATTTCCCAATCCCCACTTTCCCCAATTTCCATATTTCCAAATTTCCATTTTTCCCAATTTCCATATTTCCAAATTTTCATATTCTCCAATTCCTACATTTCCCAATTCCCACATTCCCCAATTTCTACATTCCCCATATTCCACATTCCCCAATTTCCATATTCCCCAATTCCCATGTCCCCCAATGCCCACATTTCCCAATTCCCACATTCCCCAATTCCCACATTCCCCAATTCCCACATTCCCCAATTTCCACATTCCCCAATTCCCATATTTCCCAATTCCCATTTCCCCAATTCCCATATTTCCCAATTTCCACATTCCCCAATTCCCATATTACCCAATTCCCATGTCCCCCAATTCCCACATTTCCCAATTCCCACATTTCCCAATTCCCACATTTCCCAATTTCTACATTCCCCAATTCCCATGTCCCCCAATTCCCATATTTCCCAATTCGCACAATCCCCAATTTCCACATTCCCCAATTCCCACATTCCCCAATTCCCACATTCCCCAATTTCCACATTCCCCAATTCCCACATTCCCCAATTCCCACATTCCCCAATTCCCACATTCCCCAATTCCCACATTCCCCAATTCCCACATTCCCCAATTCCCACATTCCCCAATTCCCACATTCCCCAATTCCCACATTCCCCAATTCCCATATTCCCCAATTCCCATATCTCTCAATTCCCATGTCCCCCAATTCCCACATTCCTACATTTCCAAATTCTCAAATTCCCAAGTTCCTAAATTTTCAAACTATCAAACATCCAACTCTCAATTCCCAAATTCCCAAATTTTCAAATTTCAAATTCCCAAATCCCCAACTCCCCAAATTCATTAATTTCCAAACCTGCAAATTCCCAAGTCTACATCTCTAGCTCTCCAAATTCTACAGCGTAAAAATCTAAAAATCCGAAAGCTTATACCGAAGTTTGAAAATTTATCAACACGAAAGGTGAACGAGTGGTGGGGTGCCCTTCCCCTAGATCGCCATTTTCACTATGGAAGGCTACGGTGCTCGTTAATGTACGTGTCAAGAATGAAGTTACTCGGACGTTCATTAAAAATGCTCGGAGCATCGAGCGAACGACTCTATCGCGTCACAGTTTCGTTAAATATCAATTCTTACGAGTTCCGTTCACTGTCACATCGTTGGAGTGTCAGAGTTGCTCGAAACGAACAGTACACGCGGTAGGAAACAACACTTGTTTCTCTCGCTAGTTAACAGAGATAACGTAAGGATTAAATAACGTAACGACGCGGTAATTGTTTTTCAAGGGAGAAGGAAAAGGGTGTGCATTGGAAAGTATAAACGACGGAGAATTTATTGAAAGATTGCGAAGGATACGAGGTAAAAAAAACCGTCACGATGTTACGTGGACAACGCGCGGCCACTGACTGACGGGCCGGAGGTTGCTCCGATTGGCGGGCCCGTTGGCACGCGCGAAATCGAGCTGGACCAATCGGAGCGCCCCCTACCGCCCCCGCGACCCCATCATCCGGATACAGGGCTGTAAAACGCAAGGGCGCAACTTCCGGTACCCTAGCTCGTTATTTCAAACGATCTTGCTGCTCCCTGACATTCTTTCGAATAATCTGTAGACAAAATTTCAAGTCAAACTCAAATATTTTTAATGAAAAGAATAATTTTTTCTTTTGATAACAATTTATTCGTACGCCTTCAGTGCAATCAAAATTTTTATTTTTATTCAAGGACATTTTATTTGAAATTAGATTATATTTAAATTCATAGGTTGTTTTGGAAAAGTTATTAAAGTTTTGAAATGTTTGTTATTTTAGTTAATTTAGTGCATTATTTTTCGATATGAAATTTTATTCTAGTTAAGAATTTGTTCCTGGCTTTTAAGTTTCATTCGTTTAGGTCATGAGATCATTTTAAATATTAGTCAATTCTGGTAATTTATTTAATTTTGTTTATTAGTATTTAATTGATCTGGAGTTTTTTTTATATTCGTTACAATACATATGTTTTATAAATTACATTACGTTTCTATACTAGATTTTTTATTGTCATTGATCTTAATCAATTGATATCATTGATCTTATCACCGACGTTAATTAACTTATCGTGTTTTCTAATATTTCCATTGATCATAAAGGGCGTTAAATAAAAAAGTATCAGATACGAACAAAACCTTAACTCTTCAAGCTAGTATCTTGCACTACTATCGTACAATATCAACACTCCAAAGCCACCCCCTTTAATTAGTCAGTCAATCAGAACTCGATTGGTCCACAATAATATTAACGACAAATACCATTAATCGTAAAAAGACCGAGGGGTTGAGCGGCCCCCAATCAACCCCCAATTTTTCACGATAATCAACAGGTACGAGCATGATAAAAATATTTGCACAAGAAGTACATTAAAAAGCAATCTGATCGAGACACTCCTGTAGGGTGCTCGATGAAAATTCGATGTATGCAGATGATTCATGTTAATCGGGGATAGTTTTCGGATGTTTTTGATGGTGGTTCGTTTGAAATGCTAAAGATTGAATCCGTCACTGGGTGGACAGTCGCCGTTAGCCGCCTCCGCCGCCTCCCTGGCCTATTGATCGACCCCCGAGCAAGCGAGAGAACGCGAGACCAGATGCGCCATAACAGCCAGCAAGTTCTCATGGAGGCTGAAACGTTCACCGGCAAGGTTGCATACGTTCCTTGGGGGTGTGTAAACGAGTATACCCTCTTCTATAACCGTGTTGATAGCAATGAATAATAAACCAACAAAATTCACAGCGTGGATAGTCAGTCCTCAGGATGGTTATACAGTTTGTTACGTAGGTACCTTGATTAGAGGGTGTTAGGGATGTTTCGAAGTTGCACCTGTGATCTCTGGGGTAACTAGGACATTTTGTGGGATGGATTAGAGACTCTAGGTTTAGTGGGGGTGTAGGGTCTTGAGGGAATTTGGGATTTGGGGATTTTTGGATCAGGGATTTGGGGATGTGGAGATTTAGGGATTTGGGGATGTGGAGATTTAGGGATTTGAGGACTTGAGAATTTGGGGATTTGAGAATTTGGAGGTTTGAGAATTTGGGAATTTGAGAATTTAGGGAATTGAGAATTTGGAGGTTTGAGAATTTGAGATATTGAGAATTTGGGGAATTGAGAATTTGGGGATTTGAGAATTTGGAAATTTGAGAATTTGGGGATTTGGGAATTTGGGGATGTGAGAATTTGGGGATGTGAGAATGTGGGAATGTGAGAATTTGGGGATTTGGGAATTTGGGGATGTGAGAATTTAGGGATGTGAGAATTTGGGAATTTCAGAATTTGGAGGTGTGAGAATTTGGGAATTTGGGAATTTGAGAATTTGGGGATTTGAGGATTTAAGAATTTGTGGATTTGAGGATTTGGAGATTTAAGAATTTGGAAATTTAAGAATTTGGGAGTTTGAGAATTAGGATATTTGAGGACCTAGAGATTTGAGAATTTGAAGATTTAAGAATGTTGAGAATTGAGAATTTGGAGATTTATGAATTTGGGTGTTTCAGAATTTGTACATTTTGGAATTGAACAATTTGAAAATTTAGAAATTAGGATTTCTGCAAAATGTGTGTCCTTGGAAAGAACTCTAGGACATTTGAAAGCTTGGAACCTTGAAAACTTGTAAATTCCAAAAATTTTCCAACACAAAATTTACAAGATGTAAAACTGAAAACTTTTGACTGACACTTGTGAAGTCTTTTAGAATGTGACCATAATGATTTTAAGAAGTGAGCAAACTCACTCGACTAGACGAGATCTTAGCATTGTGAATACACGAGTTGAAGACTAAAGCCACTGTTCATTCTGCAAGGAAGAGCCACACAAGACTTGTTTACTCTTACACAACACCTTTTTCAAACGTCTTTTTGTGTAATTACTTTCTTATAGAAGTAGACAGAAGTCCTTAAGAGGCGATTATTGATAATTGCAAGTGTAGCTTGTGAACATGTTTGATACGCGTTATTTTAATTCATTGTTGTGCCAGAGAATTAGGACTTGTGGGAAATAGTAATCAATATTGTTGTTGCAATTAATTAATGTTACGGTGGGAAAAGTACACATAGTAGTTAGATGATTACGGCTTAGTCATAATTGCGATGTAAAATAGATAAGTTCATCCTTGAATGCCGCTGGAGTTGCTGATAAAAGCTAAGAGCTGATGAATAAGAAAATATACAAAAATAACAAATAAAGGAATGTTAAGAGATACCGTCATCTATGACCACCATAGAATACTTAAGGACAAATATTAGTATTGTGAGATTGAGAGAGCGATGACTCTTTCAAAGTTTGAGATGGCAAATTTGAGAAGTGGAGAAATTGTATATTTAGAATTTGGTCGATTGGTCATTTTATTGTTTGGTCACTTGGAAGTTTGGAAATTAGGAAATTTTGTCATTTGACTATTCAGAAATTTAGATGGTTGGTCATTTAAAAATTTATTAATTTTGTAGTTTAGGAAGTTGGTCATTTAGAAATTTGATGATTTAGAAATCGGATCATTTAGAGATTTGGTCATTTAGAAATTTTGTAGTTTAGGAACTTGGTCATTTAGAAATTTGATAGTTTAGGAAGTTGGTCATTTAGAAATTTGATGATTTCGAATTCGAACCATTCAGAGATTTGGTCATTTAGAAATTTTGTAGTTTAGGATCTTGGTCATTTAGAAATTTGATAGTTTAGGAAGTTGGTCATTTAGAAATTTGATGATTTCGAATTCGAACCATTCAGAGATTTGGTCATTTAGAAATTTGGAAGTTTTGGAAGTTGATCATTTAGAAATTTGGTCATTCAGAAATTTGATCATTTAGAAATCGGATCATTTAGAGATTTGGTAATTTAGAAATTTGGTAGTTTAGGAAGTTGGTCATTTAGAAATTTGATCATTTAGAAATCGGATCATTTAGAAATTTGGTCATTCAGAAATTTGGTCATTCAGAAATTTGATCATTTAGAAATCGGATCATTTAGAGATTTGGTCATTTAGAAATTGGATGATTTAGAAATCGGATCATTTAGAAATTTGATTAGTTAGAAATTTGATCGTTCAGAAATCCAGACATCTAGAAATTGGGTCATCTAGAAAGTATATTTGGAAACTTCCAAAAATCCAGAAACTCATAATGTGAAAACTTACAAATTTCAAACAACAAAAACAAGAAAATACAGAAAGTTCAAGTACCCAAATTAATAAATTGACTATCAGCCAACTCCATCCTTCTGCACCCTAACCTACATTACTTTCCTACCCCTAACATAAGTACGCACAATACATCACCATTCTTCGTACCTTGTAAAGAACATAGAAGCAATTACATGAAAATTGATCTAGTTAACCAGCGTCTGGCCTATCGAACGTTTACCGACGAAGAAAACTGACCTCTGACATTATCCAAGAACCCGCTAGCTGAAATGTTCTCTCAATGTTCCTTTCTGTAAACTAACGATAGTGCAAGGCACACGTGTTCAGCGGCGGCCTATTTCAAGATGAGGACGAATAAAATTCGTCTATAAAAAGACTAGAAAATGCTGGGGTTAGTCACGCTTTACCTACAATTTGGCAGCAAAGAGCTTGATGGACGGTAAAAAACATCCTCTTTTGTGCAACCACCGATATAAGAGACATTTTATGAACCACAGCACGATTTGATTGTTGGAAAAGTCAAAAGCGTCAAAGAGAAATGCATGTTCCAACGGCGCATCCGTTTGTAACCTTCAGGCTCGTTTCGATTCGAGAGAAATCTTTCGACGAGGGAAAACCTGCGCTTTAATTCCGTTCCAACTTTTTGTTCGACTGATTTTCGAAGCGTTTAAAATGCCAGTTTTTAATTGCAACTCTTTAGAACGTAATTGAATTTTGCACGATTTCAATCTTGATGTTTTGCAGCACCTAAGTTATCGAATTTTTTGCGTCTGGGGACATGAGGTACCCATAGTAGTTGGCACTTTTATTTTCGGATATTATATTATTGATATTACAAACTTATGTATTGATATTATAATACATAATATGTATTTCATATTTATAGAATATAATACATTTATGTATTATTATTATTAACTCCAATAATCAGAAATGAGTCGCATATCATTCTCCAATTTCTACATTCCCCAATTCCACATTATCAAATACCTATATCCCCCAATTCCCACATTCCCCAAATTCCACATTCCCAAATTCCCATATTCCCCAATTCCCATATCCCCTAATTCCCACATTAACCAATTTCGACATTGCCCAATTCCCACATTCCCCAATTCCCACATTCCCCAATTCCTACATTCCCCAATTCCCACATTCCCCAATTCCCACATTCCCCAATTCCTACATTCTCCAATTCCTATATTCTCCAATTCCCACATCCCCCAATTCCTACATCCCTCAATTCCCACATCCCCCAATTCCCACATCCCCCAATTCCCATATTTCCCAATTCCCACATTTCCCAATTCCCATATTTCCCAATTCCCACATACCCCAATTTCCACATTCCCCAATTCCCACATTCCCCAATCCCCACATTCCCCAATTCCCACATTCCCCAATTCCCACATTCCCCAATTCCCACATTCCCCAATTCCCACATTCCCCAATTCCCACATTCCCCAATTCCCACATTCCCCAATTCCCACATACCCCAATTTCCACATTCCCCAATTCCCATATTCCCCAATTTCCACATTCCCCAATTCCCACATTCCCCAATTCCCATATTCCCTAATCCCACATTCTCCAATTCCCACATTCCCCAATTCCCACATTCCCCAATTCCCACATTTCCCAATTCCCACATTCCCCAATTCCCACACTCCCCAATTCCCACATTCCCCAATTCCCACATACCCCAATTTCCACATTCCCCAATTCCCATATTCCCAAATTTCGAAATCCCCAAATTCCCAAATTCCCAAGTTCCTAAATTTCCAAACTGTCAAACATCATATCATACTGTTCAATTAATATTTTCCTTATTTGTCCACATTCACAAATCGGTCCCTTAAAACGAACCTACCAAAAGTACCAAAACAGTACAAGTACCAAAAGTCTATTACTTCCACATCACGTCGAATACATGAATCCCATGCCAAAAAGGTTAAACGTTTCAATTATTCTATCTAAACAATTTTATATTGCGTTCCAAAAAAAGAAATGACAAAAGGAAAGGATATAAAGGCGTCATCGTTTGGGTGAATTAAAACGATATCGGATGCCATCAAGGTAATGGAAACATCGTGCCACAAAGAGGAGTAAGTTGGACAGAGATAAATGAACTCATGTATGTATGTATGTATATTTCATTCTCAGATGGTCAGGGTACACGAGTGACGTCAAAACACACTGTGCCAACCTGTCGGCACGATATGCATATGTACGGTGACGTAAGCAAAAAGATTTCTCTGGGCAACGGAAGGAAGGGGGCAAGAATGTTCTTTGGTGGCTTGGTCCTTATAACGTTGACCTTCCATTTTAGGCTACGAACCACGTGTGCCGTTTAAAATGACGTCTGCGATGGACTTCGATTCGAACCGATATATTGTGCTCTCGGATACAAAGGAGGCTTCCTTTGACTAAATATTTAGGTTGACGGGACTCTTATACTTTGCTCTACATCTTGGATGGATCGTGAATGCAAATTTGGAAAGTGACTGTACAAATTACTGAATCTTTACACTTTGAAATCTTGAAATTCCCACGTTTGTTCATTCTCAAAAGTATAATTTTGATATTCTAAATCAAATTCTCAAATCCATAAATTTTTACATCCACAAAATTCCAAAATCCTGAAATTCTAGATTTCTAAATTCATAAATTCTCAAGATCCCTAAATTCATAAATTCCCAAATCCTGACTCCCTGGATCCCTAAATTCTTACATTCCCAAATTGCCCAAATTCTAAAATTCAAACATTCTAAAGTTACAAGTTCCAAGATCCCTAAATTTCTGAATCCCCAAATCCTGAATCCATAAATCCCTAAATTCTCACATTCCCAAAATACACAAATCCAAAAATTCAAAAATTTTGAAGTCACAAATTTACAAGTCTCCAAATTCATAAAATCTCTAAATTCCTACATTCTTAAATTCCTAAATCCCTAGATCCCCAAATAGTGGATCCCCAAATTCCAAGTCCCTAAGTCTCCAAATCTCCAAACTCTGGATTCTCTGAATTTCTAAATCCCCAAATCCCTAAATATCCAAATAACGAATCCCCAAATTCCAAATCCCAAATCTGCAAATTCCAAATCTCTAAATCTTCAAACTATCGAATCTCTAAATCCCTAAATCCCTAAATCCATAAATATCCAAATAACGAATCCCCAAATTCCAAATCCCAAATCTCTAAATCTTCGAACTCTCGAATCTCCGAATCCCTAAATCCCTAAATCCCTAAACTCCTAAATCCCTAAATCCCTAAATCCCCAAATTCTGGATCCCCAAATTCCAAATTCATAAATCTCCAAATCTTCGAACTCTCGAATCTCTGAATCTCTAAATCCCTAAATCCTTAAATCTTCAAATATCGAATCCCTAAATTCCAAATCCCTAAATCCCCAATTCCCCAAATACCAGATCCCCAAACTCCAAATTCCTAAATTTCCAAATTCCAAATCTTGAAATCTCCAAACTTTCGAATCCCTAAATCTCTAAATCTCTAAATCCCTAAATCCCTAAATCCCCAAATCCTCAAATTGCAAACTCCCCACATCTCCCTCAGTTGCCCCTAGGCTCAGATATACCTCAACAGCTGACACAGTTTGAAGCATTGACGTAACCTGAGCCGAAAAATCCGTACGTCCAGTGAAATTGGGAAGGTCGTAAAGATACGTGGTTTTACGACTATTTTCTAATGGAAGAGAAATCCCGAGGACGAACACAGAAGTTGTAAAGAAGTTGTGGGCTATTTTGGACCATTTTTACGACAGGTAGTTCTACAGTTCTAAATCGAAGCTCTATAAATCCGGCATGGAACAAGGATATAAAGATCGAACGCGGTGAACCGGTAACAGTCATTGGATTATTTTCATTGGTTCACCGGATACAACACATCCGGCACTCGAATAGCGTGTAGAATGTTCAGAATAATATGGCGATTAACTACCGAACATATATAGTAAACTCGACAAATATTATAGTAATTTTAATGCTTCGAACTGTACGTCATTTTAGCGATCGAGCTACTCAAAAGCGTAATTTTACGAATAAGGTGAAAAATAAAATCCGTGAAAGTTACAAACACGAGACGAAAGAGATGAAACGTTAAAATATCTTCAATCAGTAAATTGCGAAAGGTTCGAGCGTTCGTGACGTAATTTTATTTTCAACGCTGCTTCCATTCTCGAGGCAATTTCCAGGATGGTAGCCATAAATTGACGAAACGTAAAGGTAATCTTATTTTATCCGTTCCGTTCGTTGTATCGTTCGTTAATTTTCGTCTCCTTCCTTTGGCTCAGTTTTCTTCACCGCGTGCGGATCTTCCACTTCGTATCCTTCGCCAGGTATTGGATTTTTCACGGGATTGTGGAAGAAGCTGCGCTTGCCGTCGCCCCACGGGAAAGGCTATCGAAGGGAAATATTTATAAATTATTTATAGGAACGGAAGGAAAGGTCTCGCGGTTCAGCCTGCGTATAAAACGAAGAAGAACGAGCTGCGCTGCTCGAATTAAGGGAACAATATCAAGTTTCTGCGGTGAAGGCAAACGATTCGTACGACTTCTTTAATCGATTACCGCACAAATGGATTACACTGCCGAGATGCACGGAACAAAGAGGCTCGTTAAGCATAAGAATCAGTACAAAATCCCCGGGTCACGAAAAAACAACATGTTTAATTAATTAGCCTGCAATGTAGGCGAGAAAGTTAAACTGACCAATAAAAAGTTAGCGCTGAGCAATCATTGCCACGATTTGTCAGGTTGTATATTGCCGCCCTCTATATTGCTTGCATATCATATCAGAAACATGTTTGATCAACTTGACATATTTCTTCATCGAATATTCGATTTTAACAAATATTCGTACGATCTTCTTCGTGGCAATATAACGACAGTTCTCGAAAATCAAATATTTCTGTTAGAAAATTAAAAAAAAAGATGTGGATATCTCTGATTATGTAAAACACCTTGTGTATTATTCCCATCCACGGAACATCCTCGTATTCTCGTCTAGGTTTCTTCCTCTCTTCCATTTCTCTCGTATAAACGTAGATGGACGTGATTATCAGCAGCGGCATCATCACGAAGCACACCAGCATCTGCCAGAATTTTTCCTTGTGCGATTCTACATTCGCAAAACCACACATTTCCTCGTTAATCATTCTATAAACGTACCGGCTGAAGAATTTCGCGGTTTTCAGATTGTCCCAGATAAAATTCAACCACTCTAACCGAACGAGTCACCATACGGTACTCCAATTTTTCCACGAGCGCACTTCAAAAATTATGTCGTAATCGTTGCTTGATACTTTGTGTCGTAACAATGAAACAGATAATACTCTGTTTCTACGAGTAACGACGTAACTATTCTTTACAGGTACTTTAATTATTGATTATCTAAATGACACTGATAACGTTTGACGTATTATCACTGGTATTATTTGTACTATTCGAACTATACAAGTAAAACTTGTATGTTTATCACTTTCAGACATTTATGTTGGTAGACCAACAAGGTATATACCTAGGGATAAATCCCTGGATTCCTAGACTCCTAGATACCTGTATGTTTAGATCCTTGTATTTCTAAATCCTCAAATATGTAGATACTCAAAAACGAATATTTCTAGACCTTATAAATCCTAATATACCTAGATCCTGATACCCCTAGACCACGATACACCTAGATTCCAATATTCTTAGATGTTCCTAGATACTGGTATCCCTAGATTCGTTAATCTCTAAACCCTGACCTCCCTAGGTTCAAATATCCTTAATCCACAATATCCATATACACAAGTACTTTAGATCCCAATATCCCTAGATTCCGATATCCCTAAATCTCAATATCTATCGATTCAAAAATCCCTAGATCTTGATGGACTTGCTTTAAATATCCCTAGATGCAAATATCCCTAAATCCGAATATTCTTACATCCCAATGCCCCTAGATCCCGATATCTCTAAATCTTAATATCTATCGATCCCAATATCCCTAGATTTTGATTACCTTGCGTTAAATATCCCTAAATCCGAATATCCTTACGTCCCAATATCCCTAGATTCCGATATCCCTAAACTCGAATATCCTTACATCCCAATATCCCTAGATCCCGATACCCTCAAATCTCAATATCAATCGATCCCTAGGTCTCGATAACCTTGCGTTAAATATCCCTAAATGCAAATATCCCTAAATCCGAATATCCTTACGTCCCAATAACCCTAGATCCCGATACCCCCAAATCTCAATATCTATCGATCCCTAGATCTTGATAACCTTGCGTTAAATATCCCTAGATGGAAATATCTTGGGACCCCAATATCCTTAGATCTAAATATTCTTAGAGTAAATATTCCCAGATGCAAATATCCTTAGACTCCGATATCTCTAGATCAAAATTTCCCTAAATCACAAATATCTCGAGCCTCGAACGTTCCTATACCATAAACATCCCTCCGCCCGAAATATCCCTAGACTTGGACTCTCATTGAAATTCGAACTTTTACTTAAAAAGAAAGAACGAAGTTTACGAAAACTATAATAAATTACCTTGTTCCTGGCAATAATCTTTTATGTTAGGACAAGCAGTCGTCGAGCAAATAGGTTCGGGATCATCGGGGATCGGTTTGCACGGTCTCGAGGATTCAGGACACTCTTTCGAAGAGGGCTCCGGTTCGCAAGGACCAGAAGTCCTTTTCGAGCAGATATTCTCGAAGCGTTGCTTCTCGGACATCGTATCAGGGGGACATTTTTCTGGCTTTGATTCTTTCTTGCAGGACGAGAAACTACGGACATTCTCGTAACGAGGGATAATCATTCGACACGGGTTCTTACTTCCCTTCGGACCTTTGCCCGACGAAAGGTCCTCGCGCGTTGGAGCGTTCGCGAAAGAATACAGTTTCGTCGTCGGATTCGAGAGCTTCGAGCAGAGATATCTCATCGAAGGACACGGGTCTTTGGAGTACATCCAAGCATGGTAAATCGTCGCCAAAGGGAAATGCGAAACAATCGACGATCTTTTGTCGAACAAGAAATTCCTTTGAACGTTCAGCTTCCTTTTAGCGGAATCTTCACGCTTCTGTATACATATGTCCCTCGTCGATAACGTTCCGCTGAATGTATTCTTTCCTGAAACGAACTTTGCAATTATGCACTGACGTAACCAGGTAGATTTCGGGTTAGAGTACAAACTGACCCTCAGAATGCTTTGACGAGCCGCAAATTACTCGAAACGATAAAAAGGACATTCAAATTGGATCGAATTGAATCGCGCCGAATCGAATTGGGTCAAATTGAATCGTGCCGAGATGAATCACGAGGATTTGAATCGCGCTAAAACGAATCGTGTCGAACAAAATCGCGTTGAATTGAATTGCGTCGAGTTCGGTACCGTCAATTTGACAGTATCCTAACAGCGAAATAAACTAAAAAAAAACATTCATAGTTGCACCTTGACATTAAACAAAATACGGGTCTCCACAGGTTTTCCTTGAAAAGTTTAAATTAGATAACGCGTATCAGTGTCCTGTCGATAACACGGTCGTGTCCTTGTACTAAACAACTCCTCGAAGATAAAAAAGTGAGATTCTATACCTTCGTTTATCGTTAACAGTATTTTGCTCGGTGATTCGTATCTGGCAACATCTTTCGCCTCACAAACGATCCAACCTTCTTTCATGTTCCTATAACGACGTACCCTGCACGTATTTCCTTTTGTTTCGTCCAGGACATCGTCGAACCTCGCATTCGAGGAGAAAGACGACCGTTCGTTCTCGTTATTCGATTTGATTAAGAGAGAACGCGATAATTCGTTGGAACTCGCGACAGATACGAACGACAGAAGTTTTAACCTACACAAAAGCGACAGCGTCGCCATGTTGCGCGTTTGATTGCTCGGCAATTTATCGTGCCTCTTGCAGACAAACTCGTGCACCGCTTTTTAATGCATTTTTCTCCGAAGAAAATACGTCGCCATCGAATCAGGAACGTGGCTTTCGAATCCCGATCGCGAAGTAAGCCGACTATTTTGTCGCGTAATTCGTTCTCCTTTGTTCCCTCGAACATATTTTCACGTATGTATATGGATATTTCAAGAATTCGAGACATCCGACGTATCCTTCATAAAACTCGTGCAGGAACTCGATAAAGACGTATGCACAGTGGATGTGAGCGCACAACGCGTGCCGATATAGCATGCTACATTATTTGGGAAATTTCAAATTTCGTAATTTGATTTAGGAAGCGGGATATTACAAAATTTTGGTATTTGGAAATCAAGAATTTAGGGTTTTTACGTGACGATCTACTGCAAATCTTATACGTGGTGGTATAACGTGTTGAAAATCTAATGCATGGCGATATAACGCGTTGTGGTCTAATGCGTGCAACTCTTACGCGTGGCAATATAATGCGTGGCGATATAACGCGTTGTGATCTAATGCGTGCAAATCTTATGCGTGGCAATATAACGCGTGGCGAACGAATGCGTAAAAATTTTACGCATGGCAATATAACGCGTGGCGATATAACGCGTGCAAATCTCATACGTGGCGATACAACGCGCGACGATCTAATGCGTGCAACTCTTACGCGTGGCAATATAATGCGTGGCGATATAACGCGTGGCGATCTAACGGGTGGCAATATAACGGGCGGCGATATAACGCGTGGCGATCTAACGCGTGGCAATATAACGTGTGGCGATATAACACGTGGCGATATAACGCGTTGTGATCTAATGCGTGCGAATCTCACGCGTAGTAATATAACGCGCGGCGATCTAATGCGTGAAAATCTTACGCGTGGCGACCTAATGCGTGGCGATCTAACGCGTGGCAATATAACGTGTAGCGATATAACGCGTTGTGATCTAATGCGTGCGAATCTCACGCGTGGTAATATAACGCGCGGCGATCTAATGTGTGAAAATCTTACGCGTGGTGATTCAACGCGTGGCGATTTAACACGTGGCGATATAACGCGTGGCAATATAACGTGTAGCTTTATAACGCGTTGTGATCTAATGCGTGCGAATCTCATGCGTGGTAATATAACGCTCGGCGATCTAATGTGTGAAAATCTTACGCGTGGCGATTTAACTCGTGGCGATATAACGCGTGGCAATATAACGAGTGGCGATACAACGCGCAGTAATCTAATACGTGAAATTCTTACATGTGACGATATAAAACGCGATAATATAACGCGTGGTGATATCATGCGCAGTGATCAAACGAATGCAAATCTTACGCGTGGCGATATAATGCGTGACAATTTAACATATGCAAATCTTACGCGTGACGATATAACGCGTGCAAATTTTATACGTAACTGTATACGTCAAATATTTGATATCTTAATATTCGGTATTTCGCTGATTTTCTTTGGTAACTTATTCAAGTTTATCGGGCTTATCGAGTAATTTTCACACCCGTTCAGCGTTAGGTTCGTTTTCCAGAATACGCTAGAACAACTCGTTTCCTCCGCGTTATCTCCGTTCCATAACGAGGATCACACTTCCGGTACACGATCGCAGTTTCAGTGACGCTCGCAAATCGCAACGTATTTATAGCAGTCCTTCCGCTCTTCCGTTTGTATTTGCCGTGAAGTTTTGGTCTTCGTCTAGTGGAAATTCGTAGTGCAATCCGAGAGATCAACACCGACGATTCGAACAGGTAGGTGTATTTATTGTGCGTGCTGGTTTATCATAATTCGTTTAAATCTGCATCACATTCATCTCGTTAAAGTGTAGGAAATATTCGTTCATGAATATGTTAATTTTATTATGTACTATAAAGTTAACAAATGGTGCCTGCTCATCGTTGCGTGATTCCTGATATACTGATTAACTCGTCATTAGGAATCTTTACTGCGTTATTTAAATAACTGTTTACTCTTCAACCTCGTAATGTAATAACTCTGAAAATCTCGAATCGTATTTAATTACTGGGTTGGTGAAAAAGGTATGCTGTTTTGATCGGAAGATGACATTTATTCAATGCATGCGCCAGTACCATAGGTGTAGATGGTCAATGTTAATTACACGAGGATCTTGATCAACAACAATTTTCCTCGTACATTGAAAAAACAACTAACTTATATAATATGGTTTCAGTTACATATACAAGATCGGTAATTTCTTCTTAAAAAAAAATAAAACTTTTTAGCTTACGAAAGTAATTCGAAAAATTTCCAACTGACAAGTGAACATGTTAACCCTTTCAGACACACGTCCTTAAAATAAATGTCATATACTGTTCGCCAGCCAGAAAATGAGTTCCGACAGGATACCGAAACGAACGCGACTGATTAAAACGGAAAACGTATTACTCCCTTCACACGTATTTTCGGTACGAGAATAATTAGTTGCAACGGTGATGCGCGTCAATTAGATCAATAAACAAGGACAGATTTATCGATTCGCATTTTTAGGCTCAACTTGTCGCAAGGTTTTAAACAGTGAAGTGATTTTCCATAATTTTAGGGGACAAAATGTTGAGAGTGAATATATGTCAGTACGTTTCAACGCCATTGCGTTAAATTTTCACCTAATTGCTTCTCCGATACGAATCAATGCCCGTCCAATAATTAGATCAGCATAGCTGAGACACTTAGATAAATGTACAGCGGAATAAATGGGACAGCACGTCGAAATGTAGTCTAGCGAAGCGCCAGAATGTCTGGGGTCAGTAGAAAGTAGTAAACATGTAGTAGCCACCCGTATATCAACTCCGTTGCTAACGTTGCAATACCAGGGAAATCCTTTTGCCATTACTTTTTGCTCCACCGCCACACAATTCGAAAAGAAACTCTCTAATTCTCCTGGGTACCATTATTCAACAGCTTCTTTCGAATCAAATGAAACGAATAATCTCTTGTGCTCTCAAACTCCGCTAGATAAAAATATGGAGACGTATAGTTTATGTCTCACATTCTTTTTAGCTTCTTTCTAGGGTCATTCGGGGATTTCTCTAGATTCTTTGTAGGCTATAGACTCTTTCTAAATTTACGTTAGGCCTATGTTAACATTTGGACACTCTGGAATTTTAGTATTTTGATATTTTTTGACTTTGGGACTTTGCTGATTTGGAATTTGGGGGCTCTGGGACTTTGCTGATTTGGAATTTTGAAATATTGGGACTTTGCTGATTTGGAATTTGGGGGCTTTGGGACTTTGCTGATTTGGAATTTTGAAATATTGGGACTTTGCTGATTTGGAATTTAGGGACTCTGGGACTTTGCTGATTTGGAATTTGGGGGCTCTGGGACTTTGCTGATTTGGAATTTGGAGGCTCTGGGACTTTGCTGATTTGGAATTTGGGGGCTCTGGGACTTTGCTGATTTGGAATTTGGGGGCTCTGGGACTTTGCTGATTTGGAATTTTGAAATGTTGGGACTTTGCTGATTTGGAATTTGGGGACTCTGGGACTTTGCTGATTTGGAATTTGGGGGCTCTGGGACTTTGTTGATTTGGAATTTTGAAATGTTGGGACTTTGCTGATTTGGAATTTGGGGGATCTGGGATTTTGCTGATTTGGAATTTGGGGGCTCTGGGATTTTGCTGATTTGGAATTTGGGGGCTGTGGGACTTTGCTGATTTGGAATTTGGAGGCTCTGGGACTTTGCTGATTTGGAATTTTGAAATGTTGGGACTTAGCTGATTTGCAATTTTGAAATGTTGGGACTTTGCTGATTTGGAATTTGGGAGCTCTGTGACTTTGCTGATTTGGAATTTTGAAATGTTGGCATTTTGCAGTGTTGGAATTTTTAAGTTCTGAGACTTTGTTGTTTTGGAATTTTCAAACGGGACTTTGCAGTCTTGGAATATTTGGGTTCCGAGACTTTACTGTTTTGGACTTTTTAACCCCGTTGCACTATGATTTATTTGTAAGGTGCGTCAGTCAGAACTAACCAATCGCAGCTACAATATTAAAACAGACAAAGAAAGTTGAAATGTTATGTCAGTTCTGTATTCAGCAATTCTTGACTATGCAAATTATAACTGGACTTGGACACTAGATTGAAGTGTATTCAAAATTCGAGTAAGATTTGTCACAGTTGAAGTGGGAGTGCGTCACGAGTCAGACTCGTCAAAATAGTGCAAAGGGTTAATTATTGGGATTTTACAGTCTTGGAATCTTTAAGTTCTGGAATTTGCTATTTTGGAATTTTTTAATTCTGGGATTTTGCGGTCTTGAAATTTTTAAGTTTTGGGACTTTGTTGTTTTAGAATTTTCAAATACGACAATCTTGGAATATTTGGGTCCCGGGACTTTGCTGTTTTGGACTTTTTAAATATTGAAACTTTGCAGTCTTGAAATTTTTAAGTTTTGGGACTTTGTTTTGGAATTTTCAAATAGGACTTTGCAGTCTTGAAATATTTGGGTTTCAAGACTCTGTTGTTTTGCAATTTTTAATTGTTGGGATTTTACAGTCTTGGAATATTTGGGTTCTAGGACTTTGCTGTTCTAGAATTTTTTAATTCAGGGTCTTTACAGTCTTGGAATTTTAAAATGAATTTCACAGTCTCAGAACTTTGATATTTTGGGACCTTACAATTTCGGTACTTTAAAATTCTGGGGTTGTGGAATTTATAGATTTATAGACTTACAAGAAAGGACACGAAAGTGTCTCTCTCTGATTTCGATGTATGGTACGTTTGTTAAGCAGGCAAAAATACAGGACACGTACTTTTCTTTATCGGCTGAGACACGACTTTACAGGGTGAAACCACCCTTCAAAGTTTCCACCCACGATCTCGGAAACCAACAAAGATACATAAGAATCTTTAACGGGAAAGTTTTATAGTTTTTTATGGACGGTCAGAATACGTAAACAATCCACAGTAAATCAACTAAATAACTAAATAAACTGACGAGATAAATAATCAAACTGTATGTATGACAAAGGATTTTAACCCCTTGTACTATGACCTATTTGTCAGGTGCGTCAGTCAGAACTAACTAAACACAGCTACAATATTAAAACAGACAAAGAATGTTGAAATGTTATGACAACATGGTATTATGCAATCGTTGACTATGCAAATTATAATTGGACTTGAACTCCAAATTGAAGCATATTCAAAATTCGAGTAAAATTGATCCCAACTGAAGTACCAGTGCGTCACGAGTCAGACTCGTCAAAATAGTGCAAGGGGTTAAAAAAGGATGACAAACTTGAAAAAGGATATAATTTTTAGATTCTACAGTGGTATGTACATTACTACAACGTATACATACGTTGGAAAAATAAGATTTATTATATTTAAAATAAGATAAGTGTCACGTACATCGTGTTGAACATACCACACTTCCTCTGAATGTAAAAATATCGTACCTCGAAAAAAAATAGTACAAAATTCGAACACAAATAAATTAAAATTCTAAATCCGAATGGTCCTCATGGAATAAAGCGGCACGCAGTAAATTGAATGAAAAATTTGAAAGTGAATGCAAACGAGGGACGATACAAGAGACACAAAAGCAGTAATTCAATGTTAAGCCCACGAAGGACTCTCGAGATCCATTCCTTTCAATAAATTCATCCGAGGGATGTTCCAAGTTCGGGATGGAACTTCGAACCTTTGACATTATTCGAGCAATTTCCAAGGAAGCCATCTTCGCTGTAAAATTTTTACGACTATCGCTATAACGTTGAAGTTCAAAGAGCGAAATACTTGTTTCTACGTGTTCGTGAATATAATCGGAGAGGAAAACCTCCGAGGCAGAGAAACGAAGGATGTGCAACTGTTAATCTAACGCTCTGGGTATAGCGATTTAACGATGAACAATTTTTATTTACCGATTTAAACATTTGGAAAGGGAGTTGTAATTTGGAAATTTGAGGAGGTAATTTGGAAAGACAAAGTCGTAATTTGGAAATTTGACGAAGTCGTAATTTGAAACTAAAAAAGTCATCACTACATTTGATAAAGTAATTTGGAAATTTGAAGAAAACCATAACTCATCAATTTAGAAATTAAAAAATATTAAGTTTTGTGATTTAATTTTTCTTGCTCGAAGATGACTTCTTAAAAAAAAATATGAAACATGTTCGTGTAAGTAAATATGCATTCGGTTTTTGCGAACGTTGATTATCTCCAAGCTGATTAAGTGTCTCGATCAACGATAGAACGTCTGTTTATGAGAAACAATTTTAAACACCACATTGTAAATTCTGGCGACGTCATCGTGCAAAATCGATGACACCGAACTGCCCCTCATCGAGAGATTAATTATTTCTGTTTCGTCCAACTTTACAACGAGCCAATTGAATTTTCCTTGCTCTGGCAGACTTCATGCTCGTTGAAAATTAAAACCGACAGTGGATTTTCCTGCTAATGAAAAGGCAAAGTCACTTTGTTTTTTCGCGGGTATTTCTGCCAACATTTATTAAGACGATCGTTAATTCTCACATGTTCTCATTTTCAAATAAAAAGATCAAATTTTCAAATAAAATGTTCACATTTCAAGATAAAAAATTTTAATGAAATGTTTAATTTTTGAGACAAAATGTTTAGATTTAAAACAAGTTTAAATTTCAAATTTAAAAATTGTAAGAAATTTAAAACAGAAAAAATTTGACTTTTAAGATAAAAAGTTTAGATTTAAACCAAGTTTAAATTTGAATGATAAAAATTGAAAGAAATTTATAACAAAAAAATTTGACTTTTAAGATAAAATGTTGATTTAAAGCAAGTTTAAATTTCAATGATAAAAATTGAAAGAAATTTATAACAAAAAAATGTAACTTTTAAGATAAAATGTTTAGATTTAAAGCAAGTTTAAATTTCAATGATAAAAATTGAAAGAAATTTATAACAAAAAAATGTAACTTTTAAAATAAAAAGTTTAGATTTAAAACAAGTTAAAATTTCAAATTTAAAAATTAAAAATATTTAAAACAGAAAAAATTTGATTTTTAATATTAAAGTTAGAATTGAAAGTTTGAAATTTAAAATGCATTTAAGGGTATGTACTTGATGATTGCGGGGGTGGGATATCGACACTATCAGTAAAATTGAGGGTCTTGGCCCACCTCCAGGTAAAAATTCCATTAATGCAAATGAGAATAATATTGAAGTTTATTTACCACAACGTGATGTAACTGAAATAAGGTATCGAATGCATTCCAATGGTTCCTTTCCCTCGTTCATCGCGCGATTACGTGTAAATTAGAGCGTTCGTTAAAGAAGAAGCCTTTCGTCGACCCAGTTTCGCCTCTGCCTTCGTTACACCCTCAGCGTTTGCACCGTAAAGGATTTCCGCGTAACTTTCCAATTACAAACGGCCAGTTCAATGAAAAACTCTCGTTTCTCGACTAAACTTTTCTGCCGTTACCATCCCTCTTCCATCAGTTTTATTTCTGTGTATACGATATCTCGCCACATCTATAATTACCTTAATTCGTACATAACTTCTGTACACAGTGGTTATTGGTACACCTATGCTGAATTAACTGAGTTTATTGTATATCTAAAACACTTGAATGAATAATTTACTTTCATTTGTTTGCTAATATTGGTAATGTCAGTATTGCATTCAGGAATTTAGGTTGAGAAGTGGTCTAAACGTCAACTTTTATTTCAGGATATATTGCCAAACCTGTTACATATTCTTAAGATTGCTTTCAATGTGTATCTACATGATATATACTTAAAAGATAAAGTGGACGAAACTGATACTACAAATTGGATGTTTCGAATATATCAACTGGACCATATTTAGACCCTAGACTATAATTTGGACTAGATTAGCGACAACTTGGACATCGGTACCATTTGCTCTATAGATACTTTGGTCATCGATACCATTTGTTCTATCGATACTTTGGTTATCAGTACCATTTGCCCTATCAATACTTTGATGATCAGTACCATTTTCTCTGCGAATACTTTGATCGTCGGTCTTACTTGCTCAATCATTACTTTGATGATCAGTACCATTTCCTCTATGAATACTTTGATGATCGGTACTACTTGCTCAAACAATACTTTGATGATCAGTACCGTTTCCTCTATGAATACTTTGATGATCAATTCTATTTCCTCAATCAATACTTTGATGATCAGTGCCAGTAACTCTATGAATACTTTGATCATCGGTCTTACTTGCTCAATCATTACTTTGATGATCAGTACCATTAACTCTATGATGACTTTGATGATCGTTACTACTTGCTGAATCAATACTTTGATGATCAGTACCATTTCCTCTATGAATACTTTGATGATCGGTACTACTTGCTCAAACAATACTTTGATGATCAGTACCATTTCCTCTATGAATACCTTGATCATCGGTCTTACTTGCTCAATCATTACTTTGATGATCAGTACCATTTCCTCTATGAATACTTTGATGATCAGTTCTACTTGTTCAATCAATACTTTGATGATACCACTTGCTCCATCAATACTCTGATAATCGGTACCACTCGCTCTTCCAATACTTTGGTCATCAATACGTATCAGTATCAAACAAACATCGATACGATTCAGAGATTATCGTGATAGATAGGTGAGGCGAGAGGAGACCGAAGGAAACGAGGTATACCTAACCAGGCACCTAGGCCACGAGGGTGGGAAGTTCGACCCGTCCTCTCGAAATGTCAAAGGTTGCCGCGCAAGGCGCATCGACGTATCCCCGTTTTCCAGGAGCCACCAGGCGAACCTGATCCTCATTGTTCCTGCTCTATCGTCGGCGAATAATTATCAACAATTCCATTCTGCGCCATTTCACTCGCAAGATCCTTGAAACACGGGAGTGAGGAAACGTTCGACACCTCGACACGTTCTGTCACTTATCGTGAAAGGGGAAAAGAGGTGATGATATTTAGGAATCATCGATTTTTCTTAATCCAGTGACACGGTTAACACCATGGTTGGGTAAATTATGGATGCTAGGTGTCACAGGGACGTAACTACGATTTTAGTCTGGGGGTGGGTTACTGGTTTTGGTAGTAGATTGCGAAATTTCGGAATTTAGGGATTTAGGGATTTGGGAATGTAAGGGTTTGGAAATTTAGATATTTGGGGATGTTGAGAGATGGGGATGTAGGGATTTGGGGATGTAGAGAGTTGGGAAAATAGGAATTTGGGGATATAGGAATTTGGGGATGTAGAGATTCGGGGATATAGGAATTTGGGGATGTAGGGATTTGGGAATATAGGAATTTAGGAATATAGGAATTTGGGGATATAGGAATTTGGGGATGCAGGAATTTGGGGACGTAGCGATTTTGGGGATGTAGGAATTTAGGGATGCAGGGACTTTCGGATATAGGAATTTGGGGATGTAGGAATTTGGAAATATAGGAATTTGTGGATATAGGAATTTGGGGATATAGGAATTTGGAGATGTAGGGATTCGGGAATGTAGGGATTCGGGGATATAGGAATTTGGGGATGTGTGGATTCGGGGATGTAAGAATTTGGGGATGTCGAGATTTGGGAATATAGGAATTTGGAGATGTAAAACAGAGAATTGATGAAATAAAAATTTATACATTCATAATCTTGAAAATTTCGAAATTCAGGAACTAGGAAATTTAATTAAGATTTGTGTTTAGTACAGTATAAGCACGTTAATGTTTTGACATTTGTGTAAAGGAACGTTAAATCAAGAGCCTCGACTATTTGATCTTTTGTCCCATTATTTTACCCTAAAATAACGATGCAATTTCAAGAGTAAAGCAGTCAATCCCTTAATTAACACGGCAAGTTGACGCGCCTCCAGATTGCACGTGCACACCGTGAAAACGTTCCAACTAACTACCAAAATGTCATCCACGAGTGAACTTTGCCTATCAAGTTCCATTCTGTGATCGAAAGGCACAAGCCAGAAAGTGAATCGACGTTTGGCAAATTCGATTTATATGTAACGCGACAGCAAAATATACCGAACTATTGGAAACTGTAACTTAACCGCAGCGGTGAACAAAACTGACTTGATATCTGTGGCGATTGTTAGTGGTAAATGAAGATTTCGTAATTGGAAATTTGGGAATTTGAGAATTTGGGGATTTGGGAATTTGGGGATTTGAGAATTTGGGAATTTGGGAATTTGGGGATTTGAGAATTTGGGGATTTGGGGATTTGGGGATGTGAGAATTTGGAGATGTGAGAATTTGGGGATTGGAGAATTTGGGGATTTGGGAATTTGGGGATGTGAGAATTTAGGAATGTGAGAATTTGGGAATGTGAGAATTTGGGGATGTGAGAATTTGGAAATTTGGGAATTTGGGGATTTGGGAATTGGAAGTTTAGGGATTTGGAAATTTAGGGATTTGGAAATTTCGAAATTTGGGAATTTGTGAATTGGAGAATTTAGAAATTTGTTAATTTAGGAATTTAGACATTTGTAAATTTGTAAATTTGTAAATTTGTAAATTTGTGAATTTTCGAATTTCAAAATTTGCAAATCTGGAAACATAAAAATCTCAAATTTGGAAATTGAGAAATTGGTCACCTCATCACCATCCGCCATCTTGTACGTCCGTACCAGGTACCCCATAAATACATTTCGAATCACGCAATCGTCGCTCTTAATTAAATGTATTCTTTCCCGTGGACGACAGAAAAAGGTATCGAGAAATTATTTTTAGACATTGTTCCCCGGAACTGGAAGCCCGTAAGTAAAGGTTATTGTACCCTGCAACATATTGACTTCTCGATAGAAAATCTATAAGAGGATTACATTACCCTCATTACATGCTATCGTGTACTGCTTTGCATTATCTCCCCTAGCAGTTCATTATCATCGAAGTGCATTACGCTGACATTGAGGCGTATTTTGCAGACTATTCTTGCGCGGATACGCCGCGGATAAATTTAATGAGCGTGGTCATTTGTGGAAGGAAAGAAGTTTTCGAGTTAACACCATCAGTAATCTCCGAATTTCCAAATTTGCGAATGATTATACGTTATTGATTATTTTGTGCGAGATAATTAAATTCGGACAAATGATACTATTCCGGAATTCGTGTATTGGTTGATGTGATTAATTCCGTCGTCCGGGTAAATGAATGCCACGGTAAACCGCGTATCCACGTTGCTAATTACAATCCATGATAGTTTGGAGTGATCTACGCTTTGACACGGTATACGCATAATCTATTACGTTCGAATTCGAATCTAATCAAATTTTGAATTCTAAGAATTATCTATTACTAGATTTCTATTATTAACTTATTTTCGAATGTTTAACATTTAAATTAAATTTCAAACTCCCGTAACGTAAAGAACTCTATCGATTTCAATGAAGTAATTGAACAGTTCGAGTACCACAAACGCCACAAATAAAATAACACGTAACACGAGGATCGTAAAGGTGCTTACTTTGAATTAAAGAGATATCTACTTCAGTGCAAATATCTGTTAAAAATGCATTTAAATTTTATCGATTCTTACTGTTCAATGTCATTAATTACGACCCATAGACAAAGGTGACAAACACCGACGAAGCGGTTCATTTTAACCCCTTATGGTTGATAAGATATAACGAGCGTAAACACTAGACCCGGATAAATTCGTCTCATGAAAGACTACCGTCATCAATTTCAATTTGTGCTCGTGTATTATTCTCATAAATAGAATTTGGATTTTACGTTTCATTAAACTGTGTCAAGCTTCAAACGAAATATATATACAAATTTATTGTCAAAATAAAATAATGATAACAATATCGAGGATTCCTTTCAAACGTTTTGTTTTGACTAGACTTAATGAGATATGAAAACATTGTCTCTTTAAACTACAAACACTTGAAATAGAAGTTTGGGACTTTGAACTTCTTGAAACTTAGATCTTTGGGACTGTGGAATTTCGAAAATGTATTTTTCTTATCTATGGTAAATCCAGCAATGGAAAATTACTGTTATTTCCTTTCTCTTCATACTCTAAGCACGTGCTTATTTTACTTAATGTTTAATTCAACACTACCGACGATCTATATTTTCGTACAAACGGAAATACGTAGTTGGCAATAGATCCGACAGTTAAATTCTTTGAAGAACTGATCGATCACACTTACGTTGTGTCGCGTGTGGCATGCATGCACATACATACCAATTCAGCCACAGATTTCAACCACTCCTCTTCTATGTATCCACGGTTCACTTGTACAATGGTGTATCACGTACGCACGCATACGAACGCGAGCAATCATACGCAACTACCGCGATTATCCCATTGCGAGGTGTCTATCGTTTTTGTCTGGTTAATCCTGACAAAGATAGAGGGAAATATGGAGCAGCTCTTCCTCAATCAGTAAAGCAGATTCAACCAGTTCTGATACGAGTATCGATGCACTTGTTCCCGCGTGCAGTGATCCAATTTAACGAGGTAACTAGTCATTTCTAGACCCTTCGAATCCCTCGAAAACAATCAACGCTTTAAATCGAACAATGCATCCTGTAAAACGAATCATCGATTAAAAATCATGCTTGACCTTTCCTACGATCGAGCATCGATACGTTTAATTTGTATGATCATGATCTTTTCCAGAGACGACAGCTGTTACTTTCATTTTTGGTGCAGTTGCAGCCCTGTTGTTTGATCAAGTTTGCAGTGTTGCCAGCAGAGCGCGCCAACGGCAACTCAATAAAATCCAAAGAGCGCCGGACGGGCGGTGTTCCGCGAAGCGTGATGAGTTTGACAGCTCCCGCGTACTGAACGTTATTCAAAAGTCGAAAATCGATCGAGAGATGCGGCCGAAAAAAAATCCTTAACACGTTTCCGTATGCATCCACGCAAGATCGTCTAATATGGGAGAATGGTTGGTCGTAGAATCATCACACTGATACTTTTTCTGGCAGGTAAGAATGGAAATTCACTCAGCCGTAAGTGCACCTGCGGATCAATGTGATATTATACGTTCACTCTCTTTCTTGCGTTTGTATACGTGAACCGTATAAATCCAGCTAAGTACACGATCGTTACGATTCAGGGTCGAGTTATGTAAATTTTAACGAGTATTTTGATTTCTCGGCCGTTCCATTTCGCTTTTTATGCCATTTTTTGCTTCGTTTTCACGAACTTTGTCGATATCAACGGGAGGAAAATGCAACAGTTCGAAATTTTGTATTTGATTTGTAAATTTACAGAAGATTCATGAGTATTTATCAGATAAACTTGTTAAAAATATATTTCTGTTTTCACATAAAGTTATATTTGATCCTATGCATAATAACAAAAATGGTGTTTCTTTGTCATGTGTAGATGTTGCATGTGAAAGAAGATTTCAGGATCAGAGATTACAATAATCCATGTCTATACAGGGATTAGTACTATATTATTACTATTTGCCATACTACTCTTATTTTATTTTCTTACTATGTAAGCAAATAGGCTTAAACATTGACTTATAGTTTAATTATAACTGGAGTCAGACTCAAAGAAAAGATTGGACCAAGTGTTTATCAGATCTCAGACTCATTTTAATAAAGTATGAATGAAGCATTTTTATATATATATAAAATTCTAAAAGATTTTAACAAATTTAAAAAATAATTTTTTAACTATAAATAAAAATGATAGATACTATGTAAAAAGCAATTTCATATAAAATTCCATTATTTTTTATGTTTAGCATGGCACGAAGCAGTAACTTTAGTGCCAGTACGCTCCGTGGCTGTAGACATTGGGCAGAACTTGACTTTGGCATGTGCAGAAGAGGATGCACTACCACAGTCAGGAGAGTCTGTAGGAGTGATGTGGATAAGGGAGGGACGCGAAGATGGACAAATTGAGCGTCTAAAAGTTGAGCCTAATGGAGCTTTGGAACTTCTTAATGTCAGTGCACATGATGCTGGAAACTATTCGTGCACTTTAGATGATGATCATGATGCTGTCAAAACTAGAATCAATGTACAAGTTAGAAGTAAGTAATAACTTGTTTATATTTTTAAAATGACCGCATATTAATACATTTACAACTGGGAGTTTTGTTCAATTTATCATCAGAAGATTGAAATACTGTACAACTACATTGATGTTAGCAACATTTGTATTCTATTTTCAGCTCCTCCTCCAGCTTTACACAATGTATGGGTAAAACCGTCTACGATATTGGCAAATATTCTTTGGGAAGTAGCTGACACAGGTGGTTATCCTATCATAGATTTCACTGCCGAATATCGTCTTAAACCGAGTGTAGGTGAAGAACCTGAAGACTGGAAGCCTATTGTTCCAACGCACATTCCACCAAATTCAGTAAATAATTTCTGTTGTATGGAATCAATTTTGTGTTATTAATAAGTAGACTACGAATGTTTATGCATTCTGCACACAAATTATATGATTTTCGTTTATCGTAAACGCATAAACATCGGTAGTCTATTGATAAAAGTTATTTATGTTAATGATTTTTACAGAGGCAAATTGATGTATATCACTTGGTGCCAAACACGACTTACTCTTTCCGAGTGTGGGCAACAAATCAGCTGGGAAGAGGAGAAATTGTTGAAGTTGAAGGTCACACTCATCACAGTATTGAAGAACTAGGTATATAATATGAACTTCGTTATGTTGTGAAACAGGATTCTGCATGCAAAGAAATCAATATTTATATTCAAATACAGTGTAGCTTATTAATTGCGATCGACAATTTTTTCAGAACTTGCAAGACATCTCTTAGCAGGTGTAGAAAACTTTGATACTCGTGTCTGGGTGGCAGCAGTAGGCATAGTTATGGGTACACTTATGATTCTTGGTATAGGTACTTGTTACCTCCTCTATCGTGAGTGCAAAGTACCCTGTAAGCATTTCCTGGTAACTTTATCTAAAGGCTTTTGCTTCTACTCTTTCTCTTTCATGCTATTTATTTCTGCTGATGAAATTCACTTTCTTCTATGCAAATAAACTAAAGTAGAGCATACTATAGAATACTCAATCTTAAAACTGAAATATAAATCTGTTATTATCTAGAGAACAAGATCTGCAGCAGAAACGATAGCATCACTAACCACTTAACTTATCTATGGCCCTGATCTCTAGCTTTCTTTACATCAGCTATTCTCCTCTCAATCAATTTAGTGCTATTCTAATACAGTGCCAATTATCTTTCACTAATATTTCCTTACTGCAAGCGCTCTGCAAATTTACTAGTATTTAATGAATTTTTTAGCATTTAACTTTAAAAATTTTATTAGCATTTAATGAGTCTTCTTCCAATACCATTTTAACATAGTAACACTTTTATAACTTTCGCACTTAAACACTCTACAACATAAGGCACTAAAATAATATGTAACATATTTTTACTTTTTCTGTACAGTTTGCCTGTCAGTAGCACCTTTAATACTCCCCATAGGAATGAAACCTAAAATTTTGAATGAATTTTTATAACCACCAAATTCACTATGTCCATTTACAAGAATCATTTTACTTTACTTTCTCCCAACTTTATCAAATATGTTATGTTTAGAATTAATAAGTTCTGGTGGTTTATATCAAATTTGTTATGCAGAATGATTAGTGTCATGAATAGAGAGTATTATAATAGTAATAGAGCATTATGGCCTAGATAACATTATGTGCTATTAGTATATCTTTGATTATATAAAATATAGTCAAAGGTAGCACATTTATATTTGCTGGGTAAACAATGTATTTACCTGAATAAACAAATTTTCTGATACATTTTATTAGCCGTACTTTTTATGTACCGAAGTAAACCTTAAACTTAATTTGTGATGGTTCATCCTTAATATGTTTAACATAAAATATTTACGAACATTCGTGGCCTAGCAAAATATTTGTAAAGGGAGAGGGTAGAAGCTAATATAACTCGTGGCCCAGACCAATGAAAATTAATCTCCGTTCCCGAATTGCAGCGCAGCTGGAGGAGCAGGAGGTGATTGAACTTGTACCCAATATCATTCTGAATCCAGGATTTTTTGACGAAAGAACAGAACATATTCCGCAAGATGAAAATTTCAACAACCAAACTACCACACGTTTGAACAATAACAGCGTTGTGCAACCTATGCGACTTTAGCGATTAAATACTTAGATTTCTGTGGCTAATTTTTTATTAACAAGTGGCTTGAGCACAATTTATGTGTCACCTTAAACGTAAGTAACTGGAATTACAAGAGGCCTCGAATCCACCCAATATCGCGCAGAATGTAGAATCGGGTAAGCGGTGAGAGGATGATAATCATCGCAAAAACTGAGAATTTGTTTTATTTATAGTCAGAAAATTGAGAAATGCATCATACATTCTGAGTATTCTAAGGAAGTCAACTTTTCACTTACAATACAATGTAAAGTGTTCAAAGCATATGTAAGACTCTGCTAGGTTTTGTGAAACGGAGTAGAAAACATTTTTGAAGATGTTTACAAGGAAGTTCCAACATTAAAATCCGATGTTATTGCTCATTAATCGAGCTTAAAGTCAAGAACTCCTGTAAGCCAAACAAATATTCTTAGTAAGACTGTAATTCTAAGAACAAAAAACGAAATTACTGAAAAATTAAAGTTCGTATGGCGTTAATATAAGTGGCATATTTTGATCTTACATTCTGCATGAACATGACATGTTTTTACAATTATTTTTAATCGTTATTACCGGACACAAGCGAAATTTTAAGGGACAATATCATGCAGAAAGTAAGATTATTACAAACTACACATAATCGGAATAAACAAATTTTGTCAGACGTGAGGTATGATAAAGGCTTGCTTACTGCCGTTTTAAGGTGTGCAGAAGTCGTTGGTAAGAAAGTTCCTTTTTTTTGTGTCTTTTAAAGATCTATTTTTTTTTATTTATTATTATAAGAATTCGTTGTTTTTGTTTTTAGAGAATATGTTGACAATTTTTTCTTCCAAAGAATTTAAGATTACTGAACAATGCACCATATACTCTTTCTGGAAAAAATCCTGCGAATCAGAGAGTGTACAGTGTAAAGATTATGGTACTCTAATTGAAAAGTAATTCTACTATGTTAGCATTATTTATAGTAATATTATATTCTTCATACTTTTAACTTTGCATGCAATCATTCAAGATAATATGTAATGCTTCAACATGCTTTTGCACCACCTTAATAACAAATGCAATATTTACCGCTACAGAGTTGTAAAAAAACTATAAAATCAAATTTTATCAAAAACAAGATTTTAAAATGCGCAAAATAGCACAATTTTTCGAATGATAAGTTTCAGTATCAGAACTTTTTAGAAAAGTAAAGACATCCATCGATAATCTTCGTGATATTCAGCGAATAAGAATTATTCCTGAGCATTGCGCGTTTCAGTTCAATTCATTCCATTCAGGTTAGCAGTAATTATAGGATAAAGTAGAATAAGTTAAAATATTTTGGATATCACCTTTGATAGAATCAAGTTTGATAATCGATTGTTGAAACAGATCTTTTTCCAGATATTCATTTTCTATGATACAAATATTGTCGTCTTATTCAAATTGCATAAAAAAAATTCAACTTAGTCAATCAAGGAAGGTTGATGATTTTGATAAACGTTCTTCCTGTACAAATACATAGTTATTTTCCACAATTTACAAGTAGTATCATATCAGAATTCGTTATTATGCAAAACACCTTATTATAAACATACGTAGTAGTGAGTGCTTAGCATTGAGGCTTTTCTTAATTCTTTACCTAAAGTTCTCAGGAAAAATTGAGAGATATGTTTTGTGATCGTTGTTGTTCTTTTCGTTTAAATTAAGTTCGATTAAGGCTCCCCACGTGGCGAATATAGAACTGGTTGTGGAAATTGATTCTCGTAATTAGTCTTTCATCTGTTATTAGTAAAGTTCATATTGTGAGAAACATAATACCTTAATGACTCTACTTAAAACAATTGTATAAGTTAATATCTTGCTTTTGTCAATATAAGAAACTGACAAAAAGCAATTTGGTGCACGCAGGTTGTATAAATATTGGTTGTGCGTTGTTACATTGAAGCTTTATGATCTGTTCCTCCCTTTAGCATAATATTACAGGGATGAACAGACTCAGTTCGGCTTCGTACTATGCACTCTGTGTTGTGAATGGTATATATACGCGCTAATGAAAAAAAATAATACGATAATAACAATAATGATAACGATATAAATATATATATATATATTTATATAGCCGAGGCATCGTAATATTTTAGCTATAAGCAAAGACAATTTTTTATATAAATAATAATAATGCTGAAATGCAGTGATGAATATTTATCTACATATTCATATAGATAATTTTGTGCTATGATATCGAGCTTCAAGAGTGATCTAGTAGATTTGCCCATTAAGAGTATTTCTTGTAGAATATCATGTTCCTTCTTTCTTGCAGAAGAGTCGTGTTATATATTCTTTCATCGAGACACTGTATAAAATAACCATCATTTTGACAAATTTTAACCAATATAATATTTTTAAATATGAATAATACGTATACATAATATAATGGTATTCATTTTCTACGCAGAAGAAAGGGTGTTTAATTTAAAAAATACAGCAATAATATATTCACTAATTCGGAACACGACCCTTCACGTTTCATGCACATTCAGATTAAGATACGATCACTTGTTTCTGCTGACTAATATAACAATAGATGTACTGTAACTTAAATGTTTAACTGTCTCTATCAAAGCTATCTGGTGAAGGCATAGGTTTTACATTTAGTGGCATTAATATCGTGAAACCTGATAAAAAAAAAGTATAAATGGTACTTGGAATATAAAATGAGAAATTATTCTTATAACTACTGGCTGCTATAAGAACTAACATTAAAGCTTAGTCATCTGAGTTTAGAATTCTGCCATTGCATATTATAGAAGATCAGCATATCTACCTATGCAATATAGGATGTTCATGAAATCACTTTCATTATATTAGGAATACAATCAGTAAAATAATATCATTAAAACCAAAAGTAAAACTATAAGATAATAATTATAATTCTTTTTTTCGAGGATATATAGTCACTTTTTTATCATGAATATTATGTTTTTCGTAATTAGATACTTTAAATTAATTATAACGTTGATAGTAAAGTCAAAAATATGTTGCTAAATTTAATTCTATATAGACATTTTTTACCTTTATATACCAAAAAATTAATCAGATCCTACGACAGCGTTAAATAGATATATTTTTATGAGGTAGATTACAATAGTACAAACCTTAATGATTATGGCAAATATTTTACGTTTTCGTTCCAGATTATATAAATTCGACAAAAATTAATAATCTGTTAAATGTCTAGGTAGTTTTGTTTTACATTTATGATCGTGCATTTTCAGATAACAGATGCTATTAAGCACAACGTGTGCATAGGATTTATCATTATACCTCTGTAGTCAGATGTATTTCATTGATATATTTACTTCACATGGCACATGTGAAACATATATTAAGTAAAGCACAATACCATAGAATAGTGTAATGGTTGCTGGTGGCACCATGAATCGTCCCTAACATACATATTGCTTGCTGATGACATACCAGAATAAACGGAAATTTAATGTGGTTTTTACAAAAAGCTTCAAGTTAGTTGTGCTTTTTATAAAAAAGCCTTCTTTCAATTTCTCATCTGAGACTTTATGTATAACATCTGTATTTACAAACGAACGCAATTGTAAATACTGAATATTTCTTTACTTTTTGTAAAAACTACACATCTGTCATGTCATTACCTATTAGATTAATAATGTTAGTTTAACAACCTTACATTAAGTAATGGTAACGGAGATTTATAATGGTAATTCCAGAAATAATGTTATAGAGAATAAGTATTAAATTTTATATTAGTTTGTGTTAAATTATACTGTGTTGTGTTATATAGGAGCCAAAGTATTTTTAGTGATTTCTTTACGTAAATTATTTGTTTTATAAAAATGAAAAAACGAAAACATACATAGGAAGCAACATTTGTATATACTGTAAGCATTATTGTTTCATTTCTGTATTTTGTATAAATTGTTATATGTGCACGCTTGTTTAATTTACTTTATTTATGTCATATATATTTATATATATATATATATATATATTTATCATATTATTATTATTATTATTATTATTTAAAATCTGATAATACTCCATGTCCATATAGTGTTGAGCGCTATCTTAAACTCAGTGTTACCTTAATTTTAAACTAGTGTATGGACTCATTCCATTGCTCTTACACATGGTTGTAATATTTAGAAAAATGTTTTCCTAATACTAACATGTTCATAGTTTATTCTATAAACTATGAACAGTGCACATTCCATCACGTACAAATCCTGTATTAAAAAAGAACTATAAAAATGTAATGTGCTTGATTTAAAAGTTGTTTAAGTATTTTTGTGGAAAAAAAATAAAGAAAGTCAAGGTTGTGCTTGAATATCTGATACTATCATTAGTTAGAATTTAGCTTTCATACTACAGTTAAAAAAAAAAAAAAAACAAATATTAGTTACATATCAGACATAGTATAACAGATCGATTTATTCATCTCTATTCTAACACTTAAATACTGATTACAATCATTAAAAATACATTGTAGTAATTAGCGTGCCCCGTTCATTTTTTCTTAGAATTTAAATAATGCTCCAAAAATTTGTTAAAATTAACATACTCTGTAACATCAACCTCGTAAAAATACTTTTTTATATTAAATAAATGTTCATTATAAAATTGCAATCAGAAGAACATTAATATAACAATTTAAGTATATTTTTTTTACATTATTCATTAATTGTAGTATTGTTCACATTTTAATTGTATTAATATAATAGTATACATGATCGGCATACTTAAAGATGTATGTACTACGTGTAGTTCTAACTCTACATTCTTATCACAATGGTTGTCACAATGGTTGTCACTATAATCATCATATTTCACGTAAAAAATCATACAGATTTATTTATAAAATTCATTAAACATATTGATACAATAAATAATCATTCATAAGAGATGGCTGTCTTTTATTGTAATTAATCTGTGTCATTTGATTGTGTTAAAAGAAGTGTTTTCTCAATGTCTGAGCACAGCTTTTTTATATAGTTAGGTGTAGCATATTCTGCAGCTAAAATAGCATTTGCCACTGCTATTGTTTCATGAATGGTCCTTGCTTTCACCCAAACCCTCCCATTCATACCAGCTGCTACTTCAAATGCTTGACTATTCGCAAGTGTTTTAAACAATGGAGATTTTTGATTCAGTATCTTCCGAATAAGGCTTAAAGAACATGTAAAGAGCATGCCGTCATTACTTAAAACACCTAGGTTCTTTTCTTTGCCATGAGAATCTACACAGACAAGCTCTGACTCCATATCTTTACTAGCAACTAAAAGTTTTGCATATACAAGGTCTCCAACTTGAATGTCAGGACGATTCTTTTTAGTAGCTCCTTCAAATGCAAGGTATGATAGAGATGCTTGATCACTGGCCCCTATATCTACTTTAAATATATCACCACCTTTTTGCGTCACTATACCTACTACATTTTCTCCACGGTTTGGTATATAACTGTAAATTATATTGTACATGTTTGATTATTTGAAATATTACTACCAAGCAATTTCTAAATGACATTCAATTACCGTTTTTGATAAGTATCTACATAATATACAGCTGGTTCTGCTTTTTTCAGTATACCTGCTTTATATGCAAATACTGTATCAGCTTCGCGACGAAGACCTGGTCCTAAAATAATTGTTTCCTTTTTGTTAACAGTTGTAATGTCTTTCACAGTATCGCCAGGCATCACTACATCCCCTATGCTAACTTCCATTTCTTTTTAGGAGCAAAAAATTTCTGTTATGTGTTAAAATATAATTTTGATAGAGGTTATAAACACATGGCATTTGATAAAATCATTCATTACCAAATATTTATGCAAAGAAATATACAGAAACGACTTTAATGTATGTGAAGAATTATTCTGCAAATAAAATGTCTATAAACAATACAATTTTATGCATAATTTCATCATGTTACGTCACGTGTATCTTCTGCAGTGTGTTTTCTTAATTTCGCGCTTGGATTCGAAAGTGCATGGCTTCTGCGCACTGCATATTACATAAATTGATGCAATGCTTATTATGAAGTATTAACCTAATAACGTGATAAATAAAAGAGCCCAGATTAATATTTAAACTATTGAATTTAACGTAATTCATGTATTTGATTAAATTCAGGGAACACTTTTTGTGAATTAATTATAGAGCATGTAACGTATCTTTCTTAGTTTTATTAGTTATTCAATAGAGATCATATTCAATTCGCGCATCGTAGCTAACTTGAGCTAACTTCAGTAGGTTCCCCACCAGTTAATGCGGCGCCACTTCGAATGTGTTTCTTAGTTAGCCGGTCATATACGCAGTGGACTGAATGCATTTCATGTAGTAAGAGACATACATCGCGCATAACTAAATCTGAAAATTTAAGAATTCGGGAGCTGGAGAATTTGTAAACTTAGGAATCTTGGTATTTGCCAATTTGAAAGTTTGAAACTTGCGAAGTTTATTGTTTTGAAAACTTGGATCACTCAGTATACACGCTCAGTGTTAACAGCTGCATAAGAGCGCATGTCTGTTACTGTTAGTTACGATGCGTACTCTAGCCAATCGCAGTTGATATGCGCAAAACAAACCTAAACTCGTCGAATAATGAGTATGATCTCTTGTTGAACGAATAATACGCTCATGGAAACAATGGCGCCACCGTACAGTAAGTTGCGAGGCTGCCGCGTGAAACGGTAACGCCATAGAAATTGTGGTGCTCGTTGTTTTTTTCGGTCATCGATTTCATTCGGTAATAATTCGTGAAATCGACATTTGTGTGGATGGCACAACAAGATCGTCAGTGGTATTACTAATGCTAAGGTAATATTCTACAATAATGTAAAACATATACTCGTGAAATTTGCGCAGCATTCGCCGGATCGATAATTGATTTGGGTGTATTATATTCTAACCTACCTTCCTGTTCCCTTCCAGTTATTAGTTCTATCATATCATATTGTCAATCAATTCGTTATAATTCAATTAAGATTTAGTGCCAAATGCTTGAGTAAATTATTATGGTTTACTTTATAATCCCAGTGAAAGAAATCTTTATTTAGGTTTTTTAAATATAACCACTATAACGCTTATTGTTCACTTACTGTCACTCATTGTTAAGATACTTATTAATCGTTAATTATGTATAGAAATGTTGTTTTAATACTTGTCATTGTGTAACTATAAAAGAAATATGAATAACATAGTTTTATTTTAATTTTTTATTTCCTTTATAAACTTAAGTTTGTATAGAGTTAATATTGTAATATAACATATGTGAATTAACTTCGTTAATTTAGTTAATTAACAAATTACTATTGAAACATTGTTAAATATTATTTTTGTACTAGTTGCATAAACATTTGTAATTTTGCAGATGTTTACTTATATTGCTAATTAAATAGTTGAAGTTATAACTTTATTACATGTGTAAAATAAAAGCAATGCAACAAGTATTTATTTAATATAATACAATCTACCCTTGCAAAAGTAATCATTTATGCAATAATTGTGTTCACTTAAGATAATAATAATAACGATAGGTATTTCTATTTTACATTACAGGCATAATACAAAATGTACAATGGAATTGGATTACAAACACCGCGTGGTTCTGGAACTAATGGACATGTCCAAAGAAATTGGGCAATCATACGTAAAACAAAAGATAAAGTCACGTATAAAACTGACGAAGGAAAATTAGACCAGCTCAATAAACAACCTAATAAAGAAATTCTTGATCATGTTAGAAAAAGAAAAGTTGAAGTAAAATGTGCAGAATTAGCAGATATTTTAGAGGAACAAGGGTATGTATTTTCATTAACTTGATATGACTTAAATTTCACAATTAATGTTAACATATTAATAATATAACAATGAATTTCAAAGAAAAACAAATAAAAAATGTTCATTAGATAGAGGTTTAAATGTTACATATGTAATAAATGTGTAAGCTTTATTCACTCCTTGAACTCGATACTAAATTAGATTTTAAGCTTCTATTGGATTTAGCTCATCTTTGGCTTCAATGCGTTTCTTTGCCATATATTTCCTTGCCAGTGTACTGTCCATAAGCATATAAATAACACAATTAATAGTAACCTGTTTGTTGCATTATATAAATACTTGGATTTTGTCTTACAGGTTCACTACCGAAGAGGTAACAAAAAAAGTAGAATCATACAGATCCATGTTAATGGGAACTGATACAAAACCAGCAATATCTAGGGATGAATTTGGCCGCGTAAAGTAAGTAAAATTTTTTCATTATTCATCCTACTATTCTATATTTCTGCGTTTGTATACTTTGTGATATTGAATAAACAAAGTTATCATGTTTGAAACAAATTATATTGTAAAAAACACTGGTTTGATGCAATATATGATACAAAAACAGTTACTTTCCATAACCTGTTTGCGTTTCTTTATTAAAAATCTCATTGATCATACAAGTATCTACATATAAGAGATTTCATCTTTAGCCAGAAACGTTGCTAAAACAGTTAAAACTCTTCTTAAGCCCCTGTCTCTTCATATACGACTTAAATTGAAAGTTTGAAAACCTCAGGATCTCTCGTGTAAACGTTGCGCGTCTAAGACCGCTTGAAAATCTGAAGATCGTGATCGCGAGAACCCTCGGGGCAAGGACTCAATAGTTACTCTACTGGAAGGCCGTGTAAATGCAATCTTCGAGCACTTGCACCCTCTCATCGAGGCTCAGGTTCCCGCTAAACCCAATATTATTGGAGGGTGGAGACGCTCGCGTTCCCTCGAGCCGGCTTTCAGGGGTATTACACCGGCGATATCGACGTACCCCATAGCGCCGGCGCCACCCACGAAAAGGGAGAGATGCAGAGAACACGGAAAGAGAAGAGAAACAGCGATATCTGTCGGCCCGAGGGGAGGGAGAGTTCGTTCCAGCATCTCACTCGACTTTTCCGCCTCAGTGCGAGGATGGACCGGCGTTGCGACGCTGCGCGTCGTCGACTCTCGACGGGTGTACACGAATCGTCGGCGAAAGGACAAAGGGAATTAGAAAAAGGGAACATGTAACGATCTCGTGATACGTTAGCTACGAAAATCACAAAAGTCTTCCATTAGAGTATAGTCCATCGATATTAGTAGTCGTAAGTGTTAAGTCGTCGCGTTTAAGTGTAACTATCCTAAGGTACGTAAGATCTGACTCGAGAAAAAAGAGATATTAATACGTGCTCGAAATACGAATAAGGCTCGCTAATTTTTTGAACAAAGAATTTTTATGCTGGGGTCAAGAAGATACAATCCCCACGTGTCTAAAAGGGATCAAAGAAATTCATGAATTTTGTCCCAAATAATCCATGTGTCTCCATGTCAACGAGTAATTAAATCGACGATAATTCGTTAAGAAAAAGCTCGTCATCTGTACACATCCAGTGTACAACGATAGTGTGCCTGATCCGAAGTCTTCCTTAGTCTAAGCTAGAATACAGCCACGATATACTCTTATATTCTTACACGAGCCACCGAAATATTCGTATACATCTATACACTACTGTACAAACGCGTGAAAAGCATAAAGAATCGTACAACGGAGAAGAATAGTCTGGTTGATGGAGCAATCCCAAGTGGAAATGAAGTAAGAAGGAATGATTTAGGGAGAAGCTCGTTTCAGCGTTGATTACACTGGGGAGAAGCAATCGATCAAACGACACTGCGAAAAAAAAAACTCTATTCAACGACTAACGGAGAGGGAGGAAATAAAGAATCCAACGCGAGAGACGAAAACTGACGTTTCCCGTCATTGTCACCGGATGATTGTTCTTGCAGAGAAGCTTTGAATAGAGAAGCAGCGGGGCTGCTGTAATCGTGGGAGGAAGCCATTACCTGCGCCTCCACCCCCATCCCTCTTCCGCCCTCCTAAACTATCAAAGTCTCCCTCGAAAAGGGGATTAAGCTGCATCGGAAGTACTTGCACAGCGTGGCCCAACCGGCAGAGCTCCTTAGCGTAAATTAGCGGCCGATCGCCCTTAATGCTCATCTAATTACTCGGCCGTTAATTATTCGGGCCTGAGGGGTTGCCTGGTGGTCTGGCAAATTGGATGTTGAACGAAATGAAACGATTCGACGACAACGATACCGGAAACTACGTACACATCGCGGATCTTTATTAACCGGACAGACACATCGTCTCGTCGCCCCTGTAGTTAAGATCGAAGCGCGTATTCTGTTAAAGAAGCTTTCGGAGGATAAGGAACATCCAGGTATACCGTAATGAAGGGATCAAACAGCATTGTGCTTAGACGTAGAGAAGAAAGTTCACAGGGAAACCAAGTTTAAGAGGATCCAGACACGATTATTAGTTTAAGAGGATCAAACGAACGAGAAGCGTTCAGTTGGCTGTTTATACTCGAGGAATGACTATGTCCGTAACGGTGTCTCCGCTGAAACCGGCACGTGGACGCGGTCCAGCCGATGGACGCGCCTTCTTCGAGACCCTGTGGCGTGGCAATTTTTTCCTGGACAGGCAGAAGGTCGCCAAACGATCGAGGAAACGAAAATTACAAGCGGCCAACGGAAAGAAACGCGCACAGCTGCAAATGCGACAGCATTGTTGCTGTTGTCAACGCATACAACTGCACCTGCTCGCCGGACGGCGAAGCAACGTACGCTCCGTCGTCAGGTGAATTTATTGTTGCTCACTTTTCCTCCTTTTTATATTTTTAACTCTTTGACTGTTGAACCGGTATTGTGGGGAGATGAGAAGTCGGTTAGCGGAAGGAATGCGGCTTTGATTGATTATGTAAGCTAGGCTTTTGTTGCGTTGATGTCTATGGGGCTGAAATGCGTGGCGATCTCATGATGACCTCAAACAATTTATATATATTATTAGCATTTCAGGGTTCTTGTATATGTTGTAGTATTGACAATATTAACACTGAAATTTTTATAATTTCAAGTCGTGATAATATTTCAGTGTTGTCAAAGTTGATATCAAATTATCAGAGTACTAAATTCTCAAATTCTAATTCCCAAATTTTTAAGTTTCTAAATTTAAATATACGTCGTTTCGAAAACATCAGAGGTGGAATTAGGTAACACGTGAAGTATCCTTTCTGCGTCATTCCACTAGCCTCATCTGAAGATTAATACGTCATTCAAACGTCGTAAATTCTCCCTCTTTTGAGAGGCAAAACAGTAGCTTCGCACAAAAATCACTATTAAATGATATAGAATAGTAACTATTTCCTCGAACGATGTCCTTAATTACCAAGTTAAATTTTTAATCAACAGTCAAACGGTTTAAACATAAAAGTACAATAAATAATTTAATCTAAATATTAAAATATTTGAGTGTAACATCGAGAGTTGATTCCGAGACGAATAGAAAGCAAATTTATTTTTGTTAAAAACAGTAATACGAGAAATTAGATTTCTCTAACCGCAGATTATCGCCTTTGCTGGTTCCACAGTGATATTCGATATTTCTTTCACATTGATACAAACTAGGAAAATATCTCTTTAACATACGTCCTTGGAATTGATCGTTAGTTAGAGATACCTCTTTGAACGTTTAATGTAAACGTTCAAGTTGGCTGAAAAATGTTAAAGCCAAGTCCAACATTAATAGTGGACGGATAAAGAAGCGGAGGGTGAAAAGGGATTAAAAAGGCAAACAGCTTTTCTCTCCACATTCAGCTCGGGGATGAGTCACTGTTGACTCCCCAATCCTTCACGAAAGGGAAACATTTCCGTGTAAACAACTGTTACCGCTTGACATACTGTGGACATTCAAATTAGAGATCTTTGGATTTCTGGAATCGCAGTACTATTCGAAGTGTTTGTTTTCGAGATTCAAATTCTGGAATGAAATGTTTGACATTTCGGGAATTTCTGAAATTTGTGGAATTAGTAATTGGCAATTGTTTTGAAAACTTGGAATTCAGGAATTTGGCAATTGGAGAATCGGAATTTTGGAATTTGAGAAATTTAGAAATTTATGGACTTGAGAATTAAGAATTTAGAATTTTTGAAATTTGATGTGAATTGAAAATTTGTAAATATTAAAGTTTGAAGACTTCGGGATTCTTGAAATTTGGGGTCTTGAAAATTCCCAAAATCGTTAACTAAAAATTTGTAAGTTCGCTAATTTGATTCTCAAAATATTCGCATCTTAAACTCTTAGGATATCTCTACATAATAGAGGATGTATAGAATCGCAAAATTTTCAAGATAAAATTAGCACCTGAAGGGACTTCCGTTAAATTTACCCCAAGGTTCGAAGCGTGTGTCGAAGGGTAATCAAAAACGGGGGTAAAGAAAAAATGATTTTCCCGGTCAAGCCCGGTCGAGGGGTGACTGTAGGCGAGCGGTTGGCTGCTGAATTCGAGCGTGTAGCGGGCGAGTGGCGCGAAAGGGATAGCAGAAAAGAGAACAGCTGGATTGTATTGATCCGCGCTCGAGCGTTGGCGTAGGGGTGGCTCGACCGACCCCGGCCTCGCTCGCTGCTTTTCACTCGCGGGGAAGAAGAGGGGTCGCCTCGATTTCTCCTCGTATACAGTCTCTCTCCGGTGTTATGTCACTACCTTGCCGCATTGTCCGGACATTTTCATCGACTGTTCCAAGAGTTACGACGTCCAGCAACGCCAGTAGCAACAGCAACCCCTTCGCCAGCTCTATGGATCGTCGCGAAACCCGTTAAGTTCGCGCGCGACGATGACGGTGAAAATCTCGACGCGGTACGATTTCCTCTCGAATCTCCTCCCACCTCCTGTTATCTCCAGTCACCAGATGATATCGCAAGATATCGAAATACAGTGCTACCTCCACCCAGTGTGCTTATTTTTACTCCTCTCTTCCACGTGTTTCTAGATCTACGCGTGAATCGTGGGGTCATCGTGTCCCTGTGTAACGTGTGACTTCCCTGTTGCCTCAGTTCTACTTTCTCGGTATCTACTTTCAGCTTCGAGTCTGTTCACGTGCGAACCGGGGTCGTTGTGATCGCGTATGGTGTAACACCGTGGCGCGAGTGACTTCTTATTTCCCTGTTGTTTGAGTTTGGACTTTAACCAGTATATGTACTTTCAGCGTTCGAGAGACACACCAGATTGCCGAGGCGCAACAAGAGAAAAATGCCAAGCTACGAGAGGCCTTCGGTATATCGGAGTTCTTCGTGGAAGGAAGTAGCCTAGATCCGGAGAGACACGCGCGCGAGGCAGAGGCAAGAGCGGCCGCTAGCAAAGTGTACGAACTGGTGCGAACACCAAGCCCAGTGCCAAACACGACCTCCTCCCCGGAGAAAAAGAAGAGAAAACGATCCGGTAGCACGATCAAGAAGAAAAAGGGGAAGAAGCACAAGAAGGAAAGGTAAAGGACCACGTAATGGTGCACGGGTCAGTGGAGGCTGGATTCGGTGTTCAAATCGTTGTTGATAATCAGCGAGCGCTAACTCGGTTGTAATTGTATACACATATTGTCACATTGTACTATGGTATATCGGTTAACGACATTATATTCTACGGCGCACAGTGGGGTATTTGCACCGAAAAGCCGGACAGAGCTAATTTAAAATTCGCGTAATCTTTAAATTGTCATAACTTTGCCAATAATAATCCAAAATTGATGAAACAACCACGATTTTAAAGCGTAAATCTTCTACTTTTTGATTCTGTAGGTAATTTATATAAAAATCACTGCTAAAGTTACAATACATATATAACATCTTATTTATGATATATGCAGATATGATAGGTTAAAAATATCACTTAAATCTGAAAATGATTTTTCTTGTCGTGGTTGTCCACTTTCAGATTTTGCTAATGGTATTTCTATAGTTCCTGCAAGCCATTTCTCATTCTGTTTTTTAAACAATTCTTCTTTATAACGCGCAGACAACCATCTCTGTTTAAATTACGATTTTATGTGAGAAATTTTATGTTTGAATGCTCGACGCTCTTTGTGTGTGTAATTTTGTTGATTTAACAAACATTGTTCAGGGCATTCTAATTTTTCATTAATATTGTTATCTTTATTCTCTTGCATTATATCAAATAATTTATGCCGAGTAATTATTTTATTCCAGATGAGCCTGGAATTTGTTCCGAAGTATTTTCTGACATTTTGATATCTAATCGTACATATGTTATCGTTAAATAATTAACATTCAAAGGAGAGTTGCAGAAAATATGTGTCTCATTTGACATGATTACATATAGTTACCAGCAGTAGATGAACTTTAATAAGAAAGTAACTTAATCAAACTTTAATAAATCTTATTAATAATAAACTTAGTACAAAATAATTAACACGCACTGAACATAAACTACACAAAACAATAATTAAACTTCTTTTTAATTTCACCTAAATTTAATTAAATTTTAATTTGACTTATTTTTACTTCTGCCAAGAGAATGCTTCGCTTTACGTGAATAAAAACAAAAGATCAAGAAACAAAAGACATAGTAATTAAAAATATTACGCGTAGATGGCATAATTAGAATGTGTGCATCTCTGTTTTGCCACCATTTTACGCGCGCCATTCAAAACATGATATTAAAATACATACAATATAGTACAATATAGTAAAAGACAGATAATTTAATCGAAGGCTTATCTGCAGCATATAATAAACATTTCAAATGACTATAATCTAAACAGTTCTTTCGAAGAGATTCTTAGCATTCAAGAGAGGCCCGTTGAGCGCGAACGTACAAGCATGCATAGACCGCGCGCTGCAATTCTCAATCACCATCTAACGAAATTAGCTATAAAACTTCTAGTCAGTTCAAGTCAGATCCAATTCTTTTTGCACTGTATTCGCCAATCTTTATCGAATAAAATGACATCAATTAGAACACCGGGACTCACCCGGAAGCATAACAAAATCCTTGATGAATTTTTAAAATCATAAGAAAAAATTGCTGAATTATTGATTATTTTTAAATATTAATTAAATATACAAACCTACTCAGCATCGAACTAAATACTGTTTCAGAGTATAGTATTATATACCTACTTGAAAATCCATCATAGCAAAATGCTTAGCATTGTTTCCTTAAAATGTGTAAAAATTACTAATAACCGAACGATGCTTCAGAGAGTGGTTACGAAAGAAACGCGTGCTATATAATCTCAACTTTCGAGAAAGCATACTATTTTATGATTACATTTATGAAAAAATAAACCTTAGAACATTGTTCCTCAGTCATTCATCTACCTTAAAGGGCAATAACATTATAGTTTATGCAAAATTTTTAAAATCGACTTTTGTCCGGCTTTTCGGTGCAAATACCCCACTGTGCGGCGTAGCGTTAGTATAAATTGTATAACACGGCAGTGACGGGCAAATGTGCCCACGAGAGAACGTGTGCGTAAGCGACGGACATTCACGGGCATTTATGATAATAGTGAGCAGGCACTGGGTTTGCCTAGTTGCCAGGAATCGGGAGATGTCCTTGATGTCTCTAGAATCCTGTGTAGAGTTCTACTGCCTTGTGTTATCAGATCAATTATACGTTGATAGTTACATTGAACGATTAATTTCATATTGTCAGTATTGTAGAGTTCACATTTGTTAACAGTATTGTATTTATAGTGTACGTCGTGAATTTGGAAATTGATGCATTTTCACGCCTTGTATGGCCAAGCATTACCGCCAAACATTTCTGGAACGTTGTATCGCCACTCGTTATATTTTCACGCATTCTTATGCGTTGTATGGCTACGCTTTAGATCGCCACGCATTAGTTCACGCATTAAATCATCACGCGTTACATCTTACGTAGGCTATCTCCATTGATCTATCAACCTAGGCTTTTGCTAGACTCTTGCTAGGCTTTTCTAAGCGTCCACGTCGCTGCCCATGAGTTCTCCAGTGAGCACACAATCTGCCTATCACTGTACTGGAGCTACTATAGCATAGTAGATGATATCTAATACATTTTGTTTTATCATAGTGCAATGTTACGATATATACATATACTTAAGAAGTGGTTGAAGTTAAAAAGGAAATTCATTGCTCTTTGCAAGAAACGAACCTGAATCCAGGCTTCAAGACCGAACGAACATCCCCCTGTAGTAATTCCTCTCCTCCCCCGGTTAATTATTCATTTACCGCAAGTCCACACTCGTTCATTTGCTTACTACACACCTCTTGTCAGATACTGACTCATGACTCACCTACTATTTCATGTCCCATACACCTTTCTCTGTTTCAAACAGAACTGAGGAGGACTGAGTGCCTACCTAGTAGGCTCAGTAGGTAAGTGTGGTCGTCGCGTCTACTTTCCAAAAAAAAAGAAAAACACTTGAAAAAAAAAAACGATATTATACTCCGTATTGAGAAAAGAAAAAGATAATCGAGTCTGTTGCATTATGTTTAGGTGTTTGTCTTATAGGCGCAATTCAGAGGTAAATGTTTGCTATATTCCAATTCATGTAGCATCAAGAAAACACTCGTTATAATATTTATCCGGATTTAATGATGATGATGTAAAGAATATGTGTAATGGGCAAACATTTACTTGTTATACAAAGTAAACGCGGGTTGTTCTTTTTTTCTAAACAAATAACGTAAAATCTGACGCGTAAATCATGCATTTCTATCTTTGTTGTTGTTATCGATAAAGCTTGTTGTTAATGTCATCTCTCTATTTTTTTCTGACAAGTCCGTCCCTATCGATGGTTATCAAGGTAATGCTAATCCCATATTATATCAATACTCCTCATATTTTGTATACTTGTCTTTTGTAAAGTTTTTGAAAGATTTGGTTTTGTGTGTGTACCTTGTCGTAGCTAGTTGAACAGTGATCCGATGCAACAATGATAAACCAAATCTTTCAAACAAGTGATTCTGTAGTCGGTTTGTTAGCTATAGCCCAATATTGTGACTTTCACCTGTATATGTATCGTTGTATTTATATTTTTTATTACTTAATTCACTTGGGATTGCGGTGAAATAAAATGAGTTTTATTTATTTTTTTTTTTTACATATATATATATTGACAAGTATTAAAGTGTTTACATGCTGCATTTCCTCTCTCTCTCTATATATATTATATTTCTATAAATTAGTTTCCATTTTCTTTTTTTAAATTCGATACCTTATCCAGATGCTGAAATAGTTCAGTGCAAAATTCCGTCGGGATTCGCGTTTCTCAATTGTTACTTTCAAATTTGTTCATTACTTTGGTCGAATTCGTTGAAAGCAGGTAGCTTGTATCATTAGAATAAAGTATTTGTTTCACACACGGATACATTGTACTACAGCTTTCTTTATTGTCAGCACAAGGTATGCACTTGTCGACAGGAAGACGCCCACTGCAAGAATTAATAACTAAATATTATTAAAAAAAGAAATGAAAAAAAGATCAAAAATAAGCAAATTATGATAGCATTTTAGTGAAACTTTTATTAATGACAAATGAATTTCCTAGGTCGGAATCGCCAAAGGCTAGTAAGAAAAAAGAAAAATCTAAGAAGAAGAAAAAGGAGAAGAAACACAAGAAGACTGAGGCTAGTTCCTCTGATAGTGATTCTAGTGAAGCTTCGGATGATAGCAGGTATAAGTTGAAAGTATATAATACTTTTATAAATATTTTACATATGTTGCTAATAGAATGTAATTTTATGTTGTACAGTTCTTCTGAAACTGAATCAAAGAAGAAAAAGAAAAAGAAGAAGAAGAAATCTAAAGCAGAGGCAAAAGAAAAACATGAGGTAGGACAAATGAATACGAAGGAAACGGATACAAAAGTTCTATCTTCCTCTCTCTGACTTTCTATACATACATATACATATTTATAAATCTATATATTCATATATATACCTTAGCACGTGAAGCAGGAGCATGCGACATTTACTTTTATGTTCATTTTTCCCCACCCCTACTTAGTTTGTCGATTATAAACATTGGATTATAAAAGATTTGTGTTGCTGCCTAACTTTGAATAAGCATGATTCATGGCTTGTTTCTGTAAAGATTTTCATCTGATTTCAAGTTAACAGTCATTATTTCAAAAGTGTAAATCTCAGTATTGTTTGTAATTATCAGCGCCATTTGACAGGATATATTCCCTGAGTGAGTACCAGATATGCCGCTAATCAATGTAATAATAATTTGTGATTTCTATTCGTACGAATTTTGCGATTGTTGTTGCCTTTCACTCGTTTTGTGTCGAGCACCATCACATTTGCGAGATTATAATAATAGGAGACTGCTTGTTCTTTGATACAGGTGCAATGCAAAGAATATTAACGCATACAATGTTCACCTACTTTTAATTTTTGTTTTCTTGATATATATATATATATTTCTTTCTCTGTCAGCACACTGAAACTTCAGGTCCAAACATTACATACATTTTAAACTGTTTATCAAATATATTTGTATTAGAGCAAATGAGCAGACTCCAGAAAGTCTTTTTAAAACTTACGATCTCTTTTTTTTAATCCTACTGACAAATACATATGCATGATCGGTGTTCGTTAGATAATTTTGTTTAATTTAATAATCTGCACTGTTCTTCTTCTAGAAGAAGAAAGTAGCTGTCAAGAGGAAGCATCAGTCATCTGAGAGTTCGACAGACAGGTATGCTCAAAGATAATCGCTTTCATGAAGACTATTTGAGGTCACCATTACATTTATATATCCTCAAAAACGTATAGAATTACGATCAATGTATGAATTATTTAAATTTATAGCTCGTCAGAAAGGCCAAGGAAGTCTGTGAAACATGACAAAGCCGTGGAAAAGACTAAGAACGACGAGGCAGTGAGTACGACGAAAGAATCTCGATCGAATCGCTCGCCAAAGAAGCAAGAGAAGGGTCGAAATGAAACTCCACCTCCTAAAAAGAAAGATTCTCCCATCAAAAAGGTTGTTCCAGAGAAAAAGGATAAATCGCCGGTTGTTGTACACAAGAGTCCTCCACCACGGCGTCACAGATCACCGTCAAGAAGTAGAATCGATAGAGGAAGATCTCCTAGAAGGTATTCGAGGTCACGACGAATCAGTCCTTCGCCAAGAAGAAGGAGAATCTCAAGATCTCCTAGAAGATACAATAGATACTCGATATCTAGAAGCAGGAGTCGGTCGAGGTACGATCGTTACGGATCACGACGCAGATTATCACCTCCTCCTAGACGTCGAAGGTCTGATTCGAGAAGGAGATCGAGGTCACCGAGAAGGCAAAGAGATAGACGAGAAAGGTCGAGAGATCGTCGTAGAAGTCGTAGCAGGACAAGGAGTAGATCTAGACGATCCACCTTGAGCTACTCTCCTGTAAGGAAGAATCCAGAACGGTACAAACACATATCGGAGGAGAAGAAGAAGCGAGACGAGAAGAAGAATCGCGACAGCAAACGAAAGTCCCGGTCGAGTTCCAGGACACAAAAATTGAGAACGATTACTCCAAGGGTTAGGCTACGATCTTCCAGCGAGGATGAAACCGATATAGCAGACGACGAGCCGAAACCGGAGGACGAAGAAAAGATGAAAGAGTTGCACACTCTGAAACGTTTGCAAAGTGGATTAGCCGCGAAAGCACGAGAATCCCTTGGAAAGAAGGCAATAAATCCTATTAAGGTTAAGGAAGAGAAGAAGGAGGATAGTGTACTTGATATAGCTTTACCAAATGACCCACCGAAAATGGTACAAAACACTATTGGTCCCGTCGAAGAAAAGTCTAAGTCAAAATCACCCGTATCATCTCATCTACCCGCTATTCAGTCCCCAGTATCGAGCAGATCACCTTCGCCCGCGTTACCGTTGACTCGAGAAGAGGCAGCTATAAAAATACGATCTCCCAGTGAATCACCTCCTGCGTTATCACAAGTATCCAATAAAGTAACCTCAAGATCACCCAGCGTAGCAGCCGAAGCAAATCATCAGGAATCGTCTCCTAGTACTCCTAAGAAGAAATCCCCGCTTATTTTAGCGTTATGGTTATACGGGTCATGGAAATGCTCATCACAGGGCAAATCACCACCACACTCACCACCCCCAGCAATTGCTGACAAGGATGCAACGATAAAAATACGTTCACCAAGCGAATCACCACCTCCGGTACCAAACAATGTGAACAAGTCGAAGCAGCGGTCTGCCTCTCCATCCACATCAAAGAAGAACTCGCCTGTTTCTAAAAAGCATTCTCCAAGAGGCAAATCCTACTCTAGGTCACCTTCTAGAGCACACGCAAGATCTACGTCTGCAGAGAAAAGGTCTTCCAGATCGCCCAGGCAACGTTCGAGATCCCTTTCCAGGGAGAAGAAGTCACGTTCCCCAACGAGGAGCAAGAAGTCTGTATCTCCCAGGCACAAGTCTTCTGTATCACCCTCGAGATCCAAGAAGTCACCGAAGTCACCGACTAGGTCGAAGAGGTTAACCAGGTCAAGATCTTCTTCGGAATCCAAACACTCTGCCTCAAGGTCGCCCTCGCGTTCGAAAAAGTCCCCTTCTCGTTCTCCAGAGAAATCAAGGTCCAGGAGTAGAACCAGGTCGTTGTCGAAACGGTCCAGGAGTCGTTCGTTATCGAAGAAGTCCAGGAGTAGGTCGTTGTCAAAAAAATCACGAAGTCGGTCGTTGTCAAAGAAATCTAGAAGTCGATCTTTATCGAAGAAATCAAGGAGCCGGTCACGGTCACTCTCCAGGATATCACGGGACAAAGAAAAGAGAAGTCGCTCTAGAAGCAGTTCACGTTCTTCTTTAAGGTAAATTAGTTTGATGAGTATTAATAAAATGTTGATGTTTGTGTTATTGTTGCAATGTTTTTGTTTCGGATTACAGTTCAAGACATAGTCGTAGAAGTTTCTCTAGTTCTTCGCGATCATCGAGCAGTGTCTCTAGCAGGTCTTCTCGTTCAACATCCAGCAGTTCGGCCTCTAGCAGGTCACGTTCTCCGTCGATACCTCGACGTCACGGTTCACCTAGTTTCTTAGATAGACGTCGTATTACAAGGTAGGTATCAAGGACACTACCTTCGGTATCGTAGCAACAGGTTTTACAGCGCACCACGCCAAATTTTGTAAGCCCACTGCATTGATCGTAGAGATGTTTACCTTTTCCAAACCTTTTTTTTTTATATATATATTCATTTGCATTTTTTATTTTGTTTCTCGCTATTGATACTGTTGTTCTTTTAATTTTAGAAAATTGTTCATTTTATCGTGAACAATTTCGGTTAGAACAAGCAATTGCAAAGCGATGAATATCGTTAAGTACGTAACGTTTAAGTCATATGATTGAACTAATGCCATTTTGTATTATGTCCTACAGAGACAGATCGAGGGACAGGCATAGAAGATAAAGTTACGGCTTGGCACAGATGTTTCTTTTATTTTCCTACGATTATAATGTAGTAGTAAAGAGAAACTTATATAATGCATACATACCGGATTTCACTTTGGTACAAGTAAATGTCGGAAAACAAACAAATAGTTTAATAATTATTGAATAAGCGTGATCGTTCAGATCGTGTCGTTTTATTATAGTTCCGTAAATAGTATAAAATATTATAACTTTAACGATATAACTGCAAGTAATTTTCTAAGGGATTATTTTAGGCGCTATGAAAATTTCTACTTTGTAAACAATAAGTTCGATCGGCGTGTCCGTTACTACATTTTGTTTTTATAGAGTAAACATATATAAATACTCTATCGAATTGATAATACGAACTTCATTTTGTCAAACAAGTATATTTATGTTTGTATGATTTTTCTTTCGTTCCTTTTTTTCTTCATTTTTATCTAATTGCTTATAAACAATCTACCGACATCATGTAGATGTAGCATGCGTGTATTTTCCTTATAAATTATTGTAAATTAAACATTTACAGTAGAAGTTCTCTTTTATTTTATGTCAGTCACAAAATAAAATGTATTTACCGCTATAAAGCAAGCCTCTTTCTTTAGTTCAATATTTCTTTCATTGTGTTTTGTGAATCATTTTTGATCCACTACCTTCCATGATCAATATTACAGCAAGGTAAGTGACACATTTTTATTTTGCATGGTATTCCATTTTTTTTTTTTTAATTGCATTGCATGGTTTAGTTTGCTATTTCCTTCCTTAATTTTATGTTGTTAATTACAGTATACGTTGATTCATACATCTTGATATTAATTTAAACACGTTAACATGTTAATTTATTTCATGAAACTATTTTTTGACTAATGTGCATTTACCTAAATTTGAACAAATGTTTTATTCCTTATACGTTTTTATACGATATTGATAGTTATTAATTTTAGCGCCAGGAAGCGACCAATTCCATATCATCGACCGACTCCGACACCACCTTCGTCTCCGAGTAGTTCAGAAAGCAGCAGACATAGTAATTGGTCAAGTCCAAGTCATCGATCAAGTTGTTCCCCAAGTCGGAGTCCATCGTATACGCGTTGAAGCGATCAAGTGGATCCCTAAAGACACTCGACGTTCCTTTTAATGGATCAGATTTGGAATGGTGCGGGTCACAAATATCTCTTTCACGCTTTTTCTAATACTGTTGCATCATACAAATCATGTTTATTAACAAAAGTTCTACCTATTTTCTCATATCAAAAAGTATGATTTGACGATACAAAGAAGACGCCATTCTAAGTTTGATGCATGATATTTAAGTATTTGTAAATTCTTAATAGGCATTTATACATTTGATCTCATGACTTAATAATACTCATCAGTGGTGATTCACCATAATGCCATCAGCCTCAGTATTAGTACGTTACTTAAAGTGATTACTTCTTGTCAAGTGAAACTAATATTTTTAATTTCAATCAAGTGTTCAGAATCGGTGATTTCAATGTAATTACAGTGCAATGATTCTATTAATTGTTAAGGCATATTTATTTATCAGGAGATCTCTATCATTTTTATAATTTTGTGAAATTAAACGAGACTCTAAATAATAGGAATATGATAATATTTTGCGATATGATCGCTTTAAAAACAATTATTATCGTGGATTATGCTGTGTCACAACTTTGAGAATTTTAAGTCTCCATATAAAGACATTTTTTCGTAGACTTACGTACGTCTAAGTATTTAAGCAATAAGAAGGAAATGATGATTATAAAGCATCATGAACTATGTTGATTGCAGCTTCTTAAGATCTCACATTATTATTCAATAGCTATTCCATTATTTAAAAGTTCATTTTAAACTACTCAAGTAGTGCCACATTTGCATGATTATTTAATCATGTGATTGTTTGTTATACAAACACCAGCTAGTCAAATTCTAGACATTCCATTAATAATTAAAATATTAGAACTTTTTATTTATTATTTTAATAATTAATATTTTAGTGCAATGTTCTACACCTGTTACTTTTGTACATAGATATTACTATGCATAATGAAACCCAGCACTTTTGCTCATTTACTTTTTATTTTACATACTCAATATTTAGAAAATTGTATATTTATTTAGATAATCAATTATTTATTTTGTAATTTATTTATTTATTGTCACAACTTGCTAGTCATTTATCAACTTTCAAAGCAAAGAAAAAGTATAAAAGTGATAAACTTTTGAACTTTTTTTACTTGCAATACTCAATTTATCTGAACACTAGTCAAAATGTTTCTTTCTTGGCTATAAGGCCAGGCAGCGTACCAAAAGACATAATTAGACTAGTCTCGATTATTCAAAGTTAAGTCTTGAAAATGTATGTATAGGGTTTAAAATCATATTTGGAAAGTCTACGTTGTTTATAATTAGATAGACAAACTACATAGAATTAGCTCTTGCATAATGACTGACTCAGTTTTATTAAGAAGTTGTCAATTGTTATGGTGTTGCAATACCGGTTTTTCATTGATGCATATCTATTATACAAAACGGGGATACAAATATTATTTATCTTAATATACATGTTTTATAAAAATCAGTAAGATTACAAAATTTTATTTTGATATTTTATTAATAGGTTCTATTATGATACTATAATCCTGTAATGGAATATGAAATGAAGTTCACAAGTATGCAAAAGTGAAACTTGTTAAACTTTGCCCACCATGACTTTTGACATTAATATTTATTATTCATAATTTACAGCCATCGAATGTTACCATCGTTGATATGAAAGAAATTCTGATTATATCTGTAATATACTCTGTATTGTTGTTGTGTGATTAAATTAAAAAGCTTAAAACACTGCTTCCTTTCCTTCAAAACACATACACAGTTTATTCATAATTATTTCTGTTTTATTTTTATTCATAAAAGTACAATTTGGCAATGAAAATATTTACATAATGTACATACAAAATATTTATTATCCCTAACATATGGTCCCCATTTTCAGTTCTTAATTTTATACCTAACAACACCACAATCTAAGTTTGTAAAACATCAATACATTATTTTGTAGTCTTTGAATGTTTGGATCGCTGTTGTGCAAGATATATAGCCCAAAAGAAACCAATAAGATTTACCACTAAAACACGTAACTGTAAACAAATTAATAGATATGTATCTTTTATGTATGACATATATTATTTATAAGATCATAGAAAGTATATACTTGAACACTTAATTACTTACCAGTGGTGGAACGTATTTTAAATTCAGGTACTGCACCAATGTTAAATACTTCAAATTTGCAGTTAGAACAGGCAAGTATAACTTTTTCAATTGTTTGTAAGCATCATTATGCGTGTTACCCTGTAATGAAATGAATTTTAATGTGATAAAGTCCAGTACAATAAGCTGTGAATCTAAGTAGTATGTAAAGCAAATGATTGTACCTCAAACAATGCTATCATGTATAATGCTAATGCTTGATAACACGGTGTATATAAACATCTCTCTACCAATAAAAGTGAAAGAGGATTTTTTAGAAATGGTTGCAAATAAGTATAAAAGTAATGTGGAAGAGGTCCTCCAAAGATTAATCTATAAAATAATATAATATTTTAATAGAACATAACAATTTTAAGTTGTAATGTTTTTCATTCACAAAAATCTGTAATTGTGATTTATTTAAATTTACCCAAATAAAGCAAATGCAAGTAAACTATCTGGATTGAGATATTTTGCTCCAGAAATTTTCTGCGACATAAAATTTCCGAGAGTAGCGATTATGCAACTGAAATAAAAAACGTAGTCTTGTAAGTTTAATTTAATGATTAAATAATATTTATTCGTTATGTAGATTTGGAAACATGACATACCTGGTAATTGCTTTAGTTTTTAACGGACTAGTATAAAGACGCTCAAAATAAGCACCCATGAGTTGAAGAAGAAAATTCGTTGGTTTAGATAATGCCATTTTTACGACTTAATTCTTCTATGTTTGTTAAGTAACTAATAATGAAGAAACAAGATTTCAATGCTATGTTCTGTAAAAAATAGATAAATACTTTGATAACGGTACACCATACAGAATGTTACGAGTGAGAAAATATCACGAATGCAAATTTAATTAATATACCAGTCGTCGCTAAAGTTAGTTTTAAATTATTAAATATATTATGTTAACAATACTGATTTATCATGCTATTACAAAATCATTATAACAAAATATTACTGAAAGATAATTGTTATTCTACAACATATTGACAGATTTCAAAATATGTATGGAGCCATATTTGAATTCGATTAATCGGAGATAACATATTTATTTATTAAAACATCATTGCTGTTCTTGAAGCTACTATTTTTGTATATATGATTGCACAAATCTGGAAAAATTATTATTTTATAAATATAATAAATATTTTGATACAATGCAAATTGGAGAAAATACTTTCTGATTACAAGGTTAGATTGTGTATGTTTATCATATATATAGTAGATGACTTGCACAGTAGTGCCTCTTATATAAACATATGATTTATAAAATAAAAGATGTTTGGATGTGATCAAAAATATTTTATTTTGCATTTAATAAAATATCTCTTACATATTAAACAAGATTAAATTAATGGAATCTTCAGTCACTTTGTATAACTTTAGTTATACATAAACATTAATTTAAAAACTTTTTTGCAAATACAAGATGTTGCAAAGTCGTATATAATTAAAATTATTTTCTATTTAATAAAAGATGCTACTGCTATGATAACATTCATTAAATATAATAAGGTACTATTGAATCATGTATTACAATAAAATGGAACTTTAAGTGTAATACTATGCTATTAGCAGTTGCAATATACCTGATTAAATTAAATTAAATATTTAAAAAGCAGTAATTGTTCAGGAAATAAGAATTGTTAATTACTACAGCTAAGTGCAACACCTAAGAAGTCTTCAAATGAGATAGTAATGGTTCCTGTTTGGTCAGAATCTCTTACTCGAAAGGCTTCTGTAACAAAAAGTTAATATAATATTGTTACTTACATTGTCATGCACACGTATTTTAGATTTTGTAATTTTTATACTTCTACCAATTTTTACCTGTGAATCTTTGAATCTGAACGCATAACACAATGAACTGATCAATAGTGATACAAGAATGACTATTAGGATCACTTTTTTTTATAAGAAATGAAATAAATTCTGGACTTAGTCTATATCCCATTTGTGTTAAAGCTGCATTAAGTTCATTCTCCTGTATAGTTCCTGAATTATCATGATCGAAACCACGAAAAACACCTAACCATGCATTGATGTAATTATAAAGGGCTTGGAATTCAACTATATCTATTGTACCACTCTTTTCTTTGTCAAACATGCCTATGAGAAAGAAATAAACAATTGTAAACATTAAAGAAGTACATTGAAGTATGTATATTAAAAGGATTTGAGAAGCATACCAATCATTAATTTGCAAGCAGTATCTGAAAATGTCCCTCCTTGTCCATTTGCTAAAGCAGCTTTTAATTCTGTAGCAGTTATTCTTCCACTACCGTCTCTATCAACAGCAGAAAACCACTGCTGCACTTCTGGAGACACTTGTGATTGTGGTTCAGTTGTTCCATACATTGAGCCCTGAAGCAAGAAAATGTAAACGAATTTAAATAATACTATTTTATTTATCAATAGCAAATTCGCTTACTTGAAATGTAGAAATATACTTACTGGATATGCCATACCATCAATTTATTCTCTGCTATCAAACAGAATTATATTATACTGTCAGTGAACTACTGCTTTACACACCACTGCATTTACTGCATATGTGATATACATATGCAAACTCTCATTGTTCTCGTTTAACCTTGAAAAATTAAATGAAATTTATTATTTAAAATGGTATATAATCATAGACCATAGTTTGTAATAATTTATAATCAGTTTAACAAACCAAAAATATTATATAAACAAGTTTCATTTTTATATTTTTTCAATTATAATATATTATTGCGCGCTTTAAGAATCATACCACTAGCGCTACTCAACTTCAAATGGCGAAACATATTTGATACTATAGTCGGTATTTCAGATCGTGTAGCACAAATTCACATAAGATGATTGTTCTATCTCACATTGCATCTGTGGCTATGCACTTTACAAGTGATAGTGCCATCTCAAATTGTTTTGCGTTTATCATATTCGTATACACAGTATACATATAGAGGGTAGGGTGTTCGGCAGTGTTCATTTTTGCTTGCTTTTGTGACAGTAATTTACAGGAGAAAAAAGGGCTGTTGGATCATATTTTCAGCTTTATTAATTAGCTGCAAACTTAGATTTCATCATGGACGATTTACAGAATTATAAATTACAGCTACAACAGGTAAAGCACTTGTTTATTGCTTAACCTAACTCAAATGTTGAAATGGCGAGTCCATTTTTGGAGAATCTTTCGTTGTTTACGATGTAACAGTGTTAAACGAAATTCGTATATTACTGTTTTAGGTGGAGGCAGCTCTTACCACGGATCCCTCTAATGAAGAACTCTTAAAATTGAAAATCGATCTCGAGGAAGTAATAGAGCTGACACATGATTTAATAAAATCACAACAGCAGGAAAAAAGGCAAGCCAATGGCATGGATGCTAAAGATCCTATTTTACTTGCAGTTCTGGCTAATAAATGGAAGGTTGGTGATCAGTGCATGGCACCTTGGAGCGAAGATGGCAAGTAAGTAATTGCAATTTCTATATTGCTGTAGTCTACTCAAAAATGAGAATCAGCTGTCTAATGTTCATTGGTTAATTGACGCTGCCATAGGAACCACATATGTTCCATTACTATAACTCAATTTTTCTTAGATATTACGAGGCAACAATAGATGCAATAAGCGAGGATGGAGTCGTTAATGTAACTTTTAATGAATATAAAAACACTGATGTCACAATGCTTAGTCAGTTAAAATCAGTAGCCAAAAGGCCAGCATCAGACTGGGCAGATCAAAAGTCAAAGTAAGTTTGAACAAAGATTTATTAGTTTTATTTATTAGCAGCTAATATTAACATAATCCCCCCTGCAATTTTGAGTACATATCAGTTCTCGAGGAACATTGCGGGTTAAGTTTTATGAATACAATGATTACTAATCGTTCATTTTTCTCCTTATTCCTTTATTCCCAATTGGCTACGATAATCACTCCACTGTTTGGTGTGCTTCGATCTGAAATTCATTTGTTCATTTGTCTCTTGGTGTTGAACTGATCGTGTACATCGCCGGAACTCAGGAAAAGGTAACAAGAAATATTAGATTTTTGTTGAAATATCATTTCTATTTATCTGTACCATTGTACATAATTATAAATAATGCATTAGATTAAGTCTAAATTTAAATATCATAATAACATTTTGAATACAATTAAGATTTTAATATAGTGAAATTTTCAACCTTAACTTGTGTTAATTTGAGTTAACAAGTTCCTAGGTCACATAACAGTATTTTGATTTCTTTATTACAGATGTGAAATATTAAATTTTTTCTGTATTTTATAAAATAACGGAAGTCATATATCTGATGCATAAATTTTTCAATAATTGATACAATCTGTTTATTGCACTTTTCATTTTTAGCAGTAACATAACAATGGAAATTTAATGTCTCAACGAAGATTTATTTTCACTAGTTACTTTCAGAAATGATAGATCTATTGCTTTACAGAAAAATGCAAGCTGCTGCAGTAGCAGGTTCTGATCCTAATAAACAAAGAGAATACCTTAAGAAAAAGAAACAGAGAAAACTTCAAAGATTTAAGGAGCTCGAAGAGGAACGCGAAATGGAGAAAAATAAGTGGCTAGCATTTACTAATAAGGTATTATTGAAAAGCAGTTTTCAATATCAATACATTATTTAGTAATTAACATGCGAATGTTTTGTGATGCAGTCTTCAAAGAAAGGTGTAATTAAGAAGAGTATATTCGCAACACCAGAAAATGTGAATGGTCGAGTTGGAATAGGAACATGTGGTGTAAGCGGTCGAGAAATGACCAAATTCAGCAACGGTGAAAAATGGAGGAGAGGAGCATGAATGTTATTGTAAATATACAATTTAATACTTCGTGACATAGAACTATCAATTATTAATATTATTATGCCGAAATCAGTTCTTTAAAGAACTGAAAACGTATGTTTTGTGTTGTGAAAATGTTTACTTGAGCACATGAATGAGGAGTGTTTGGCGGTTACTTTTAGATTGCGCGTAGACATTATATTATAAACGAACAATGACCTCAAATAAATCCTGAAGTTACTTGGATTTTCTACCTTTCTGAAGCGAATGAACGTTGCGAGTGAATGTATTTCTAGATTAATACATTTATGTGGATATGATTTGTTTATAATCTGTAATGGATATGAATAAATGTATATTTTAAATCCGGATTATATTTATGTATTTTTTATTCGATATTATGACCAAACGTTCACAGAATACATATTCCATTCTGAAAACGCAACATTGTTCTATAAAGACAAGATGAATAGATAACGGTATAGTTATATGTATCTACAATGTATGTAGAGATGAAGTAATCAACTCCTACGCTGCCCGAACTATATATGATACCGTTAAGAAGGATTCGAAATGGTCGTTCTATCGTTGTACAACACGTCACCAGTAGGTGATATATTTAAGAGGATAACGGGAATATAAGTGTTTGATAATCTCAGAAAAATGGATTTATCAAATCATTATCGTTTCGTATAAGTATCGGAACCGTATTCTAACCTATTTTAATGAGATTTTTAATAAACATGTACGTCCAATGAATCTGACGTTTTTTTATGCCGTGATACTAAAATAATCTAATGCTTATTCTACGTTTAACTATACCTAGTAAACAGTACTTTGTACTTTTATAAATGACGTAAAAATGGAAATTCATAGAAGGTGTTTCATGTGCCTACCAATTTACTATTTACAACTTGTACAACTTTACAAATAGATAATTATTGTACAAAATATTACATTTGCATAAAAAAAGAAATGGAGTCAAACGAAAGGAATCAATTATCAAATGGTGATGCTGCAAGTAACAGGGACATAGATTGGTCCAGATATGGTTTACATAATAACGTAGAAGCACAGAGGAATGATGAAACACGAAGGAATAATAGAGAATACCAAGAACTTGCACCTGAAATGTATGAAACTGGAGCAAATGAACTTTTTGCTCAAGAATATGTAAGTAATTACAATAGTAATGCTCATGAGTTTGTTTTAAATTTGTATCTTTCAGAGTTCGGATCCATGGTGGAAATCAAATTTCTTCATTTCGCAACCTATATTGTTTGGAACATGGGATGGAGTTTTTACATCTTGTCTTATTAATATTTTTGGAGTCATTGTATTTTTAAGATCAGGATGGATAGTAGGTCAAGCTGGTGTTCTTAATGCAATATTAATAATCTTTTGTACAGGTAATAATAATTGTCTGTTAGTAATAACAATTTTGAGAACTTCAGAAACAATTTCTTTAATTGTTTTAGTGTGCATTGCATTGGTAACTGTATTATCTGCTGTGGGAATATGCGAAAGATGTAGAGTTGAAAGTGGAGGGGTTTATTTTTTACTATCACACGTGTTAGGATCAAGATTTGGGGGTTCTATTGGATTGCTATATTGTTTTGGACAGGTACAAGAACTCCTGTACTGCTAATTCAGTACCTACAGTATTACATTATAATCATTTGTAGGCGGTGGGCTGTGCTCTAAATGTTTTAGGTTTTGGAGAATCTATGGCTGGTCTTGTAGGTTTAGAATCTGCATGGGCAGAACGTGGTTTTGCTTGTACTGCAGTTATCTTGTTGTCTATTATAAATGTTGCTGGTGTCAAATGGGTGATAAAGCTGCAATTCATTCTTTTGCTAATTTTGTTATTAGCTGGTGTAGATTTTATGGTTGGAAGCTTTACTCATGTGAATATTGGTAAGCTGCAGCTTCCAGCATAGTTGTTACTATTAACAGAAATAAATAATTCTGTGAATATTTTTAGAGGCTGGTTTTGAGGGTTGGCTGTCAGGAAATTTAAAAAATAATACTTTCCCTGCGTATCAAGATGGATATAGTTGGTTCACTGTGTTTGGTGTATTCTTTCCCACAGTCACTGGTGTTTTAGCTGGTATCAATATGAGTGGAGATTTAAGACATCCATCCACAGATATTCCTAATGGTACATTAGCAGCAGTAGGGACTGGGTAAAAATCATGTTTGAAATATTTTGATACCTCATGTATTATTGAGAAGTTACACCGGATTTTTAAATTTCTTTTCAGAACTTTATTGTATCTATGTTTCTCGATGTTTCTCGCAGCGACTTGCACTCGAAATGCACTTCTCACGAATTTTATGATAGCATCAACGGTATCAGCGATTTCAGTACTATTGTTAGCAGGTCTTTATGTATCATCATTTAGTAGTTGTTTAGGCGCGATGTACGGTACTCCGAGAGTTCTTCAGTCTATTGCTAGTCAAAATGTTATACCAGGAATGAGCTGTTTACAAAGAGGGGTAAGAGTAATACAGTGATTACTATATCCTACAATTTCTTAGTAATGTAATAAAACAACAAAGTATACTTTTTAGAAAGGACCAAACAAAGTGCCAGTATACGCTATGTTAGTTGTTGCTGTCGTTACATTGACTTTTATCATTACTGGTCAAATTAATACTCTTGCGCCAATCGTTACGATGCCTTTTCTTTTAACATATGCATGCTTGGACTATGCATATTTTGCTCTTGCGCAAACGTTCGACATACAATTGAATCGGGAACAACGATTTCGTACACAGTCCCCAACATTCGATCGCAATTATGGTTCTGCAAGCAGGAATAATTCGATAACTGACACAGACAATGATTTGGACAATTTATTTCCTGAAAGAATAAGACACAAAAATCTTGTCGTAAGTACAATTGATCATTGTATAAAGATAAGGAGTTAAGAGTAATCGTTCCCATCGTTTTTAGAGAAATCCTAGTCTTTCTGAAAATAACGTCTACATAGATTCTTCTCCGAGTATCGATGAAAATGGCAGCAATGTGGAAAATTCGGAAAAGAAAATTCATATCCATAATAAATTGGGGAATTGGTACAGTCCTTTATGTAACAGATGGCTTTCCTTGTTAGGAGTAAGTGTTGTAGTCATGAAGTCAATTATGGGAACACGTGTTAATACAATTTTATATTTCAGTGTCTCATAAAATTGCTGATTATGTTTCTTGTCCATTGGGGTTACGCTATTGCCAACATTGTCGTCGTTTTTCTAGTTTGGAGTTACGTAGGTCATGCTAACCCTGCTGTGATACCAGGGGTATCATCAGAATTTAAATTTTTCAAATGGTTAAAAATATCGTTACTAAGACTCATGGGGTAATTATTAGTGTTGCAATATTTTTTCCTGATAGAACCAGTATTATTTGTTTCTTAATTACAGGAGAAAAATGTACGATTACGAACAAATTGTTGTTGCACCTGTGCATCCAGGTGTTGAAACATCTTCGGCTCAGTTGAATGAAGAAAATGAAGATTTCGCTGGTCGACGAAGATATCATCAAACAGCTACGGTTACAGGGGAATACGTGAACGTTGATTAAATACAGAATGTTGTAGAATATACTAGGCGAAATATCGAATTGGACAAAGTTGGAGAGTATTTTATAAAAATAAATTATCTGAAAGTAATGTAAGAAGGAAGCGTTGTAATTTCGAACGCTAATGACCGCACAAAGCTAGTCTAATCAAAAATATTTCATATCTTAGGCACAAGGAATTTTTTTTTTGATACAGTGGAACCCGGTAGCCTTAAGATTACTAATAACCTAATAAAAAAGGGATAAGCGATGCTAAGCATTTAAATAGTTTTACCACAACTTTTTATAACAATTTACTCGATATGCATTAAATGCTGTAGAAATAATATGTACTGCCAGGAGCATTTCTAACAACCGAGGGTCCATATATAATCAGTGAATTATTTTAATTACCGTGTCTTGTAATATAAGATTATTTATTCTTTATAATAACTTATAATTTGTAGTTAGGATTCATTGCAAATAATTGCATGAAGGTATCGAAAGGTACCAATTCGATATCATATCATTTATAACAAAATACTCTGTAAATAAGTAGTAATAGTTATTTATAGTATATGTTACTTGACACTTTTGTAAATGTCGTTGCAGAGACAAGTATGTTACTAATAAAATATACATACTGATTAATAGATAACATATGTGTATCAATTTTAATAGACCTTTTAATTGATCTGGGCATAAATAATGGGCCAAAGGTAAGTTTAAATTTAATTATTTAAAATTTCTAAGCCACCACTATAATCAACTGAATACTCATTTTGTAAGGTAATTAGAGAATAAATTCTAAATACAAATTCATAAATAAGCGCGCCGAATTCAGCTGCCATTGATTTCCGGTTTGTGGAGATGTTGAGGTACGTAGTACTCAAAGATCCTTATTTGAAAATTCGAACAATGTCTATCAGGGAATTGGGGAATGTGGGAGTTGGGGAATATGGGAATTGGGGAATATGGAATTTGGGGAATATGGGAATTGGGGAATGTGGGAATTGGGGAATATGGGAATTTGGAAATGTGGGAATTGGGGAATATGGGAATTTGGAAATGTGGGAATTGGGGAATATAGAAATTGGGGAATGTGGGAATTGGGGAATATGGAAATTGAGGAATGTGGGAATTGGGGAATATGGGAATTTGGAAATGTGGGAATTGGGGAATATGGAAATTGAGGAATGTGGGAATGGGGGAATATGGAAATTGGGGAATTGGGGAATATGGGAATTTGGAAATGTGGGAATTGGGGAATATGGAAATTGAGGAATGTGGGAATGGGGGAATATGGAAATTGGGGAATGTGGGAATTGGGGTATATGGAAATTGGAGAATGTGGGTAATGGGGAATGTGGGAAATGGGGAATGTGGGAATTGGGAAATATGGGAATTGGGGAATACGGAAATTGGGAAATATGGAAATTGGGGAATGTGGGAATTTTTAAATTTCGAAATACCAGCGCCTCATACTGTCTTACTACACCCGGTCATTTCCACTGCAGTAGTGATGTTTTCACGTATTACCGTATACATTTATGTCGCTAATTATTTCGGTCTTTACAACCCTGTTATACAATTACCCGGATATTAACCAATTGAGGACCGAATAGTCGAAGTCGTAAACAAGTTTTATGGTATTTTAATAGATCTAGTATGTATGTCGATAATGTTTCGTGTGCGTGGGGCGCATACCAGTTCCTAATCGTACTGGATTCAGCGAGTATAGTGCGAGGTTGAATCTGGAGAGCTTTGGAAGCCTCGAGGTTCGCGGTGATCTCGTGGTTGGCCACGATGGTTAACCTTCTGCTGTGTACCAGCCTCTTAGGTGGTTGCGTTAAAATCCTCTATAGCGTCAGAATGCTAGATAATTAGCTACGGTATATTAACACGTATTTCTGATCATTTCGATCGTTATTTCAGCTCGTGCTACTTTTTAATTCTTATGAATCCATTTTTAGTCTTTTATATTATATAATACACATATATTTAATATTGTATACTTAATGTATATTTTATACATTTCATACATTTTTTAATATATAAAAGATATTATGTTATATTCTCTTTATTTAGTAATAAAATATATACTTTTTATACTCATTTATATTATACAGTATAGTATACTATATGTACATTTTACGCTCCTTTATGTTTAATCCTCTTATATAACTCTCAAACCTCCTTCACATAATTCCTCTTATTCCTCATACATCTGTAGCTGTAAATGCAATTTAAAGTGAAATTACAGCGTAATTTGTTTACACGCGTCGTAGTCACATTAAAAGTTGAGTACAGTAACGTTAAACGTGACAAAACCAGTCGCACAAGTTCCAAGATTAAATTAGACTTAATTCGTTGAATGAAATTTTGGAATCAAAGTGTAGGTCACTATTTCGAAATCGAATTAAGGGATGACGTCGTTCGTCCCCGAGGGTGTATCTTGTTTGCTCATCTTCTTTACATCTTGTTCGACTGTTGTTAAAGATTGCACGAGAGCTGATCGAATGAAAAATCCCTATATTGGATTCCAGGGATAAGTAGAGGATCGACGTAATCGAATAAAAACACGCGATACCGGAGTAATGGTATGGAAGTTTCGGTAGGACGAGTTCTCAGCCGGCAACGAACGTAATCCTTGAGAATACTGCACGGTTGTCGATCTTTGTGCATTAAGGAATCTTATAATGTCTGACAAGGGTATTTAACTTCGGGGAATTTCGCCAAGATCTTGGGAACTTTGGTATTTTGGAATTTTGCTATTTTGGAATTATTACACTTTCGGGGGTTTTAATTGTTAGAACTCGACGACTTTGGAATTTCGGTATTTTGTAATTTTGTTATTTTGTAATTATTAAACTTTTGGGGGTTTTAGTTGTTAGAACTCGACGACTCTGGAATTTCAGTATTTTGTAATTTTGTTATTTTGTAATTATTAAACTTTTGGAGGTGTTAATTGTTAGAACTCGACGACTCTGGAATTTCGGTATTTTGTAATTTTTATATTTTGTAATTATTGAACTTTTGGAGGTTTTAGTTGTTAGAACTCGACGACTCTGGAATTTCAATATTTTGTAATTTTGTTATTTTGTAATTATTAAACTTTTGGAGGTGTTAATTGTTAGAACTCGACGACTCTGGAATTTCGGTATTTTGTAATTTTTATATTTTGTAATTATTGAACTTTTGGGGGTTTTAGTTGTTAGAACTCGACGACTCTGGAATTTCAGTATTTTGTAATTTTGTTATTTTGTAATTATTAAACTTTTGGAGGTGTTAATTGTTAGAACTCGACGACATTGGAATTTTGGAATTTTAGGAGGTTCGAATTGTCAGAACTTGGCGACTTTGGAATTTTTCAACCTTGTAACTTTTTGGGAATTTTCGAATTTGGAGACTTTAGAGTGCTGGAAACTGGAATTATGGAATTTTCTAATTTCGGGATTTTGGAACTTTAGAAGCTAGAATTTTAGGACTGTGGAAGTTTAAATTTATGGAATTTTACAACTGTGAAGTTTTACACGTGTGTTGTCTAACCCTTATCTGCAGCATGGCTACGTCATATGCTTATACACATATTATTCTGCCATCTTTCATACACACATTATTCTATAATTATACATACACGTATTATTGTGCAATTATGTGTACACATATTATTCTACAATCATACATACACAAATTATTCTACAATTATACATATACATATTATTCTGCAATTATATATAAACATATTATTTTACAATCATACATGCACGTATTACTCTACAATCATATATAACATATTATTCTACAACCATACATATATATATTAGTCTACAATTATACATATACATAATATTCTGCAATCATACATACACATATTATTTTACAATCATATATAACATATTATTTTACAATTATACATATACATATTAGTCTACAATCACACATACATATTACTCTGCAATCATACATACACATTCTACAAGCATACATAATATATGTATTATTATACAATAATTCATATACATTGCTTGTACCACAACTTACAAACACAGATTCTATAATAATTCATAGACATTATACCACAGTTCATAGACATTGTTTGTATAATAAATCATAGGCATTGATTGTACCACAATTCACAGACATTGATTCTACACTAAGTCATAGACACCGATTCTACAATAATTCACAGACATTGATTCTACACCGATTCACAGACACTGATTCTACAATAATTCATAGACATTTATAGAATAATTCACAGACTTTAATTATAATCAATTCACATCAATGGAAATAAATGATATATTTATATAATATATCATATACTTATCGTACGATTAACAGACAGTGCTAAATAGACATTATTCCTACAACAATTTATGAACAGTAATTACACAATAATTCCCACCCAGTATCCCACGATAATTCCCAGCCGTTGTAAAGTTAAATGTTTAAAATAAGCAGAAACAATGAACCGTGGTCGAGCGCAATAGAAGCGATCGGCATCTCCCTCCGTCCCTCTCGAGATAAGAAGACGCTACTTCATCCGGTCCCGCTAGTTCTCCCTAGTAGGTGGCTAGGTGTCAGGTTGAAAGAGGGAGGGTGGTAGACGCAGAGCGAGGTGTACGCCGGGTGACGTTCGCTGACGGTTTCGAGTGGCGGGAGGGTTAAAAACGGGGGTTGTTCCTCGACGCTGGGTTAGAAGTGGTGGGGCGAGAGACGAGGGTAGGGGGTCGTGTTCCTCGGTGGGATTCCTAGTTGGATGCCGGATCCACCGTGGAAACTTCAGTGCGCGATCAACCACCGACGCGTGTTTACGGTCGGAGCTCCAGCGGAAGCTGCGAGGCTTGGCTGCTGCGGGGGTGAGATTCTTTTCATTAACAGTTCTCGTGTCGCTCGTCGTCACCATTCGACGTACCTTCGTGGTTTTACCTCGGACTCGAAGGAAGTTTCTCGAACGAATTCGTCGCTGACCACCACCACCGGCTACGATCTATTTTCGCGAGGATCCGATCGAAAATCGTTTCGGGGTTGCACGAGTGTACGGTGAAGGGTGATCCTTCGAGAAAGGGGGAATTGAAACGCGGCCGATCGCCACGTGTTCTGCAAACCGGCTCGCGGCGCGGCGCCTCAAAGAAATCAAACCACTTTCATTTCTTTTGCGTCTCGAAGTTAAATTATTGTCGCTATGTAAAAACAAGGAAAATTGAAATGTTAGAAAAATTTTGCATTTAGGAATCCCTGATTATGCAAATTATAATTGGTACCAAGTTCAGACTAGTGCTCAGAACATGATTTTAAATTTGTTGTATCTGAAGTGTAATGTCACGAGCGTGACATCAAAGGGTTAATTTCTTTTTCAATGTTAACGATACTACTTAAAAATTGAACTCATCTTGTTGCGCTTCTACGACATCTAATCTTTCAATCATTCTTTTTGAAACAAGAATAAAATTCCCTACATAAATATTATTAAATCTATCAATATAATTTATCAAAATGGATCTATCGAAAATTCTTGTCCTCAACAATTTTTGCTCGAGATACAGTGCTGAAAATTTGCAATATCTTTTATCTGTAAGCAGATATGTTTACCGTGTCCTTCATTCAAAGTTCGAGATGTTTTTACAAAATTGAAAAGCTCAATGTACAAACGCGGAAGGATGATCGATATCGAGTCCCTATATGCTATCAAATAATGTCGATAGCAAAGTAGCTTCGAATAAATAAATTTTTCAGCAAGTTTCACGAGTAAATTAATTTGTCAGCAACAAGTTTTCATTCACGAACTAATTTACAAATTTTTTAGCGGAAAAATTTTACCAATTATCGCGGTATAGTTTATTCAAAGTTTGCAAATGTGGTGAACAATTTTTTAGTGCAAAGTGACTTATGTAGTTATGTTTCGATAAAAAGTTACATCGAAAATTTTGTTTTATTTGTTCATATATTTGAGAGGTAAAGTAGTAATTTGTACATGTTTAGTCTCTTGTGTGCTAAGTAGTAGTAGTTTTAATTTTTGGAAGTTCGGTTTTTTTCACGAGTGTACGAGTTTCAAATATTTTTGTGATAATCGATATTAATACGGTGTCAGGCTTGTGAGTCTAATGCAGTGTGAGTTAGATTTCCTCGAGAGCCAGTGAATTACTTGATTAATGAGAATTTAAGAGGGTTTAATGGACTCGTATCAAATTACTAAGTTTTCTGGACGTTAGTGATATTTTATAATGATTATCGAATCTGATTGTTTAAAAAAGTACATTCAATTTTGACAAATTTATTAATTCGTAAAATTGTAATTTGTAAAATGTAAAAGTGAAATATACAATTCAATTTATTTGTAAAATATATCAATTCATTTGTAAAAAACTTGACTCAATTTATTTGAAAAAAAAAAATTCAAATTATGATATGAAATATAAGATACAAAATATCATACGATATGAATTATTATAATTTGTAAAGTATATAATGATTTGTAAAAAGTACTAATAAATATAATTCAGTTATAATTAAAACAACAGGTTTGACGTTCAAATTTTTTACAGCAGCATACAAGTGCACTCTGCGTTTAACTCACAGTACCTGGAAATATTAAGCGAATTTCCATTATACGAGCACATTAAATTTATCGCGATTAAACATTCCGGTCGCTTTTTATCGCACGAGGAAGCTCGAGAAAGTTGTTAGGAAGTTATGAAGTTCAGTGCCTCCTCAGGGTCAAGGACTCGATATCCTGAATCCTGATGTTCCCGTAACGCCGAGTTACCATGTTCAGTGCTTTTAATCGTGTGGTAATCTTACGAAGCTTCCGCTTGAAACTTCGGTATCAAAATATCAGAATTTGTCAGTACTGTAAGTCACATATCTGCTTTATTCAAAAATCAATCAAGCTAGATGCTCTAAAAACTAGCTGAGCTACATTAAAAAATGAATGAAATTACTTCTGACAGGTAGTTTGGAAATAAATAAATTTTGAGTATATAATTCTGCTAAAAGACAAGATAAAAATGTCAAACTGTGAACAAAATGCGTACTAAATGACTGAACAATCGTGTAATAGAAAAGAGCAAGAAAAATAAATCAAATTACTTCTGACAGGTAGTTTCGAAATAAATAAATTCTGAGTATATAATTCTGCTAGAAGACAAGATAAAAATGTCAAACTGTGAACAAAATGCGTACTAAATGACTGAACAGTCGTGTAATAGAAAAGAGCAAGAAAAATAAATGAAATTACTTCTGACAGGTAGTTTGGAAATAAATAAATTTTCAGTATATAATTCTGCTAGAAGACAAGATAAAAATGTCAAACTGTGAACAAAATGCGTACAAAATGACTGAACAGTCGTGTAATAGAAAAGAGCAAGAAAAATAAATCAAATTACTTCTGACAGGTAGTTTCGAAATAAATAAATTCTGAGTATATAATTTTGCTAAAAGACAAGATAAAAATGTCAAACTATGAACAGAATGTGTACTAAATGACTGAACAATCGTGTAATAGAAAAGAGCAAGAAAAATGAATCAAATTACTTCTGACAGGTAGTTTGGAAATAAATAAGTTCTGAGTATATAATTCTGCTAGAAGACAAGATAAAAATGTCAAACTATGAACAGAATATGTACTAAATGACTGAACAGTCGTGTAATAGAAAAGAGCAAGAAAAATGAAACAAATTACTTCTGACAGGTAGTTTGGAAATAAATAAATTCTGAGTATATAATTCTGCTAAAAGACAAGATAAAAATGTCAAACTGTGAACAAAATGCGTACTAAATGACTGAACAGTCGTGTAATAGAAAAGAGCAAGAAAAATGAATCAAATTACTTCTGACAGGTAGTTTCGAAATAAATAAATTCTGAGTATATAATTCTGCTAAAATACAAGATAAAAATGTCAAACTATGAACAAAATGCGTACTAAATGACTGAACAATCGTGTAATAGAAAAGAGCAAGAAAAATGAATCAAATTACTTCTGACAGGTAGTTTCGAAATAAATAAATTCTGAGTATATAATTCTGCTAGAAGACAAGATAAAAATGTCAAACTATGAACAGAATGTGTGCTAAATGACTGTACAGTCGTGTAATAGAAAAGAGCAAGAAAAATAGAACGAAAATCGCGTTGAAGATTCCACTTTGTTCATCGAGGGTTAAAATAAAGACATTTTCGAGGGTCGTGTGTTGGCAGAGAATCTGTCAGTTAAAAGATTACATTGCGTTCGGTAAACAACAGTTTCCGAACGTTGAATCGAATTGATTTTTGAGGGCGGCAGATCCTCAAACGTTTCACAGCATCAATTTTCATCCGGTAACGTCAGCGAGGAGTATTTTCGCGGAGAATCTCCCTCGGAAAGGTTTGATTCCAATCTGTCATTCGGAACGAAGGAAATAGGTCAACTGAACTGTTTTCAAGGGGCTGTCTCTCGCGTGAAAATTCGCGGTACGTGGTAATCGTTCGAAGCTGTCGTTAAAAAAGGTGGTCGAGAGAAAGAGAGGCTAGGGAGAGAGAAAAAAAAAATGAAATCACACCCCATTCGGGGATCAGCTTCTTTTCAATTCGAGCTCCCTTTCAATTCGACCGACCGATTCTTCTCGAGAGGATATTTAACAGACTTTCGAGAGAATCGTCGCGATACGCGGACTAAAAAAACTGAACAAAAATTCCTACCGAGAATTACAAATATGGGTCGTTCGATAACTATTATGCGATCCTATCGATTTTACTTCGATTGTATCTTGGTGAAAGGCTTTAGTTAAGGAAAATACTTTTGGAATTGTAATAATGTTAGTTGAACGGGGAATACTCGTATCCGCGGTCTTAGGAATCTGCTATCCGCGGACTGTTAGGGGTAGTACTTGGATATTATTTTGGGGTGTTTCAATTTTTCGACATTTGTTATTTTTGGTGTTTTCAGAGATATCTCGGTTTCGAATTTCCCTAATTTCAGATATTCATTTTGGATAGCTTTGCTTTTTATTTGGAATTTGGGATACTTCCAATTTCGGTTGTATCTACTTTTGGGTGTTCCTAGTTTGGGATACCCCTAAATTCGGGGTGTCCCTAACTCGAGAAGTCCCGAATGTTCATTATCCCCAATTTTGCATACCCCTAATTTGGAATTTTTCCAATTTGGGGTGTATAGAATTTTGAGTGTTCCTAATTTGGGGTATCCTTAAATCGGGGTGTCCCCAATTTCGAATATTTCCAATTTTGGATATCCCGAATTTGAAATATCTCGAATTCCGGATTTCCCCAATTTTGGTTATCCCGAATTTTGGTTATCCCCAATTCTGATTACCCCGAATTTTGATTATCCCCAATTTTGGTTCTCCCCAATTTCGAATATTTTCAATTTTGGATATCCCGAATTTGAAATATCTCGAATTCCGGATTTCCCCAATTTTGGTTATCCCCAATTTTGGTTCTCCCCAATTTCGGTTATCTCCAACTTAGGGTATCCCTAATTCGAGATATCCCTAATTTCGGATGTCCCCAGTTTCGAATATTTCCAAATCCAGATATCCCCAATTTGGAATATCCCCAATTTCAACTACCCCCATTCCAAGTATCCCTAATTCGGGACATCCCGAATTTCGATCATCCCCAATTTTGTGTCTTCAATTTTCACACCCCAAATTCAAGTTACTTCCACTTTCGTACATTCCTACCTTCAGATCTCCCCACTTCGAACCCCCACAATTTAACCCTAAAACCCCGTAATCTCGTGTACCCCTAACTTGAAATATTCGCAATTTAATCTACAAGAAACAACGCGAATAAATTTAACTATTGAGATAGAGGATTAAATTCCTGTTCGAGTAGTTCCTCAATGAAAATTCTAACATCCCTCAATTTAAAGCAAAAGAGTAAAACATGCTCGTTTAAAATAATATGTTAGGGGATCACCTTTAGGAGGATCAATAATCTCCGAGATATTTCAGCGCCGGCGAAGAATGGTTTTTGGAATTCCTCGTAAAAAAGCACATATACATAGGGGCTGTTTTTATTTCGAGTCGTAAGAACTTTATTCGTGGCGTAGCATCTATAAAATGATCGTAAACCGTCGCGTACGAGCGTAAAAGGTATTTCGAATTTTTCTCGGTCCTCGGTATATCGCATACGACTGATTGCAACGTTTAATGTTCCCGGTTGTTTCTTTAGGAAAATTGTTTCTCTTCATGTAGCGACGCGAACAATAGAATTACGTCTACGCGATATTTTATTCTCTCGATCATTCGTTGGACGATCTTGATGTTTCGGTTACATTACCGTGAAGGTATCCTCGAATCGTAAAACCGAAAACTTTATTGTGCAGCTTGATCTTTCACGAAACGGAGTACATAACTTTCTGAATTTTGGGAGTTTTGGAAATTTTGGTTTTGGGAAATTTATTTTGGAAGAGGGGAAGCTTTGAATTTTGGGATTTTGGAGAATTTTGGGAAATTTGGTGTTTGGGAAATTAGAATTTTGGGGAATTCGGTCTCTGAGAAGTTGGAATTTTGGGATATAGGGATTTTGGGGAATTTGGATTTTGAGACATTGGAATTTAGGGGGAATTCGATCTTTGAGAAGCTGGAATTTTGGGATATAGGGATTTTGGAGAATTTGGATTTTCAGATATTGAAATTTTGGGGGAATTCAATCTTTCAGAAGCTGGAATTTTGGGATATAGGGATTTTGGGGAATTCGGACTTTGGGACATTGGAATATTGGGGGAATTCGATCTTTCAGAAGTTGGAATTTTGGGATATAGGGATTTTGAGGAATTTGGATTTTGAGACATTGAAATTTTGGGGGAATTCGATCTTTGAGAAGCTGGAATTTTGGGATATTGGGATTTTGGGGGAATTCGAAGATGGAATTTTGGAATATAGGGATTTTGGGGAATTCAGACTTTGGCACATTGGAATTTTGGGGGAATTCGATCTTTGAGAAGTTGGAATTTTGGGACATAGGGACTTTGGGGAATTTGGATTTTGAGACATTGGAATTTTGAGGAATTTGGACTTTGAGACATTGGAATTTTGGGACATACGTATTTTGGGCAATTCTGACTTTGGGACATTGGAATTTTGGGGGATTTGCAATTCTCAAAAGATTGAGTCGCTGTAAAACACAAAGTTTCAAGAAATAAGGGTTGAAAGAAATGAACAGAAAAGAAATATAGAATATAAATAAACCTAAACCTTGAAAAGGGGTTCTGAAAGGACCTCGACAGTTTACTTCCAGTCAAATAAATCGTAATCGAATAAATCCACATCCAATGGTATCAACGAAATTCCCAATCGTATAAATAAATTTCCAAAAGGAGATCTCTCATAAAAGTATAAACCCCGCGCAATTATCGATAAATCAAAGAATCGCCCTTCATCGGGGTAGGAAATTCGTTGTAGTCGGAGGAGTTTCAATGTCAAGGTAATAGTCGATGAGCGTAAATCGCGGAGGGGTTGGTGTCGGCAACAGGAGTATTCGAAACTCCTTCGGTAAGAACGCAAGGAACGTGGTAGGTACCAGGGGGTGCAGTATCGCGGTGGTTGGTGGTGGTGGTTTGCGGTGGAATATGTAACCCACACCGGTACGCCCTCTCCGGTGGCGTTGGAGTGGCGTAAAAGTGGTGGTGACGTAGCCGTATCATAGTGGTAGTTGTAGTAGTGATAGTAGTACGATAGTACAACTCTATGTCTGGCGAGTCCATGAATGAACGAGCACTTCGCTTTCGCGCGAACGCTAATGGGCTTCCTTTCTCGTGCAACGAACCGCCCCTCGTATTTTTGTTACATCGCCGGCATCTCTTACCACCCTTGCGAACCCTTCCGATCGCTCGCGATGACCGTCGATGACTAGCCGATAACTTTATCCGCTTCTTTCAACTTTCACTATGTTTTATCTTTTAACTCCCTGTCGTTTATTTGTCAGACACGTCAGTCGAAATAAAATATTCATGGATATAATGTTGCAACAAAGAAAATGAAAATGTTATGAGTATATGTTCAGCGATCCTTAGCTATGCAAGTTAGATCCAAATTTCGAATTAAACAGTACTTCAAATTTGAGTAACATTTGTAGCATTTGAACTGCGTTACGAGTGCGTCATGAGTGCGACTCGAGTGCGTCACGTGTGCATCACGAATGCGTCATGAGTGCGATTCGAGTGCGTCACGAGTGCGTCACGTGTGCGTGACGAATGCGTCACGAGTACGACTCGAGTGCGTCACGAGTGCGTCACGTGTGCGTCACGAATGCGTCACGAGTACGACTCGAGTGCGTCACGAGTGCGTCACGAGTGCGTCACGAATGCGCCACAAGTGTATCATGAATTGCGTGACGTCATGAGTGTGCCATAAATGCGACTCGAGTGCGTCACGAGTGCGTCCGATTGCTTTGAACTGAAATACTATCAAAGTATTTGCAGATGAAATTACATTTTAAATGTTGTTTACAATTACAATGCTTATAATACAATTCTAACAAATAATGCTTATAACACACTTACAATATACATCGCTATTTGCAATTAGAATGATTACGATGCAATTACAGTATACATCCGTAACTACGATTAAAATGATTATATCGCAATTACAATCCTTGTCTACAATTAAAATGATTATAAAACAAGACATCGTTACCGATCAAAGAGATCTTGTATTTAATAGAATATCACGTCGACGACAAACTGCGCCGCAAAGTTTTTCGATCGCAGTATGTTGTATCAGTTGCTGTACGCAGAGAAAAGAAGATAGAGGCAAGCTATTAAAAATGTCGAACACGTGAAATTCTCCGTGCAATTATGAATGAAAAAGAGAAAAAAGTTTGTGGGAAGTTAATAATCGTGTATCGTTGCTCGTATTATAATGAGTCTGACCAAGCACAATCTACTGCGTCTGACAAAGCACAATGTTTTCTACTGCGTCTGACCAAGCATAGTCCTTTCTACTGCGTCGGTGGAGAAGTTCTGTTTGCTTGCAAGAATCATCGAGGATATTTCTTTATTAACATCATGGATAATGATTGAATTTATGTAACTGTTGATCTAATGTTATTATATCAATTCAATTTTGTGATTATCCTTATTTATTTTTTCTTATTATTTGATTCTTCTAAAAGAAGTCCCACAAACGAACAGAAATCAACGTAAATAAAATTGCGAAGACTTAAACGGCGTTGCGAACAAGATTTCAATTAACTCAGAATATTAATTTATTACCCCTCGAATATTTCGCCGTTTGAAAGTTCCACCAATATTTGTACTTTTTAATTTATCATCTTTGTTATCGTTTACTCGATTGCACCGTACCCTTATTACACGTTAATTTTCCCCACGCAAATATAAACGGTACATCGATTTCTATCCACTCCTTTTGCAATTTGTTTCCCCATACACTTTTTTGCACATTTTTTTCCCCGTGGATCCGCAATCCTGTTCGCCCAGCGATTGATCTCATTTTACCTCGGTAACGAGAAATCAACCCATTTATCCGGTTATTTACTCGTTTCGTGTAAACATTGTCTTATTTTTGTATAATTACCGGCGGATAATCAATCGCGAAGCTCGGCGATTATATACCTCCGTTGGGTCGTAGGAAAATTTTCCATGAAAAACAAGCGATCGAAGTTTGTAAGCGACTTTGATCGGACGTGTATCGCGCTCGTAAAATCGTTCTATTCTCGCTTCGTTCGACGTTTAGTATTGTTCTGATTTTGCATTCGCTTCTTTATGGTACATTTTATGCCGTGTTTTTACGACGCGTTTCGCTCGATCTTTCGACCGATTAAATGCGAAAGCTGTTTTTTAAAATATTGAAAATTCGTTGACACTTTGGAGAGAATTATAGAGTTGGAAACGAGGCGAAAGTTTAAGCGGAAATTGAGGATTGAGACGCAAAGGGATTCAGTTGATCGAATTATTTGATATTTACGACGGAGTCTCGCTATATGGCCCTGAGTGGGACTGCAGGAAAAATTACGAAAAGGACTAACTGAATAGAACTTGCAATTGGAACTTGAAGTTTGTGAATGTTAAAGAGTGAAATTAGTTAATTTGAAATTGTGGACATTTGAGAATGTCAATTTGAGAATGTGGACATTTCAATATGTCGAATATTTGAAAATTTGAACATGTCAATACGTTTAGAGAATTTGAAAATTTGGGCATGTCTAAAATTGAGAATTAAAAAATTTGAGTATGTCTTAATTTGAGAATTCCACAATCTACATCCAAAGTTGGAAATTTGAAAACTTCAATATATCAAATTGAACAATTTGAAAATTTGTATAACTCCAAATGGAACAATATGAAAGTTTGAGTGCGTCTAAATTTATCAATTAAAAAATTTGAACATGTCTAAATTAGTTCTTCAAAATTTGAAAACCAGTAAAATGTAAACATGAAATTTCAGAGTTAAAGTGGACTAATTTAAAGTTAGGAAAATCCTCGAGCCGGAAATTTAATTTGGCGTGTTTACGTTGTAGCCATGTATACGAAGCATTTACAATGAGAGCTGTACATACTTATTAATTACTCGAAATTATCGATTGAATGAAACGGTGTCGATGTCGATTGCTTTGCATAAGCAAAATTATGGACTCCAAATATGTGTTCAGATGATTTTCAATGCGCGTAATAACGTTTCGTATTAATTTGGTCCAATTAATTGTTGCCTCGTTATTATTATTACAAAATTTATTACGTAGCATCGTATCGACTCCACGTTTGCCCTTTCTCAGCGGCAAACGTGTACGAAAGTTTTTCGAAAATGTTCTGTAAATTACTTTTCTCTTCTGAAGGAACACAATTTTCTTCGTTTCAAACGAAATCGCGTGGCTTCAGCTTCTTTTCAACTCGTCATTCTCGATTCACTCTCCACCAATTGAAACTTTTAAAAATCAAGCACTTCCGAATAGACGTTCGTTTCAGTTCACTGTAATACGATCATGGAATTTCTCTTTTGATGTTAATCGTTCATCTTTTTAAAGTCAGTAAAAGAAATGGACATGGAGTTAAATGTCGAATAACAAATATTTGTAAGATACCAACGTGGAACTTTCTTACTTCAATTTTTCTTACTTTCATTTTGATTTTAAAATGTTTAAATACAGGGTAGATATGTAAACACACGAACACGACATGAACAATCGAATAAATCTGAAATTTAAAGTTTCAAATTTTTAAACTCATAAATTCTTTTACACCCATGAATTTATTTACAATTTATTTATTTCGTTTTTGAATATTCTGTAATCGAAAAGATCGTATGTGGAAATTTTTAGGTTAGGTTAAGTTTCAAGAACGTATGTACAAATTTTTAGGTTAGGTTAAGTTTCAAGAACGTATGTACAAATTTTTAAGTTAGGTTAAGTTCTAAGATCGAGTCCAATTACAAAGTTTTCTTAGAAACAAATAACAATTGTATCTGAAATAAATAAAAATCAAATTTGAAACAAATAAAAATTCAATTTGAAGCAAATAAAAATTTGAAATAAATAAGAAATAAATATGAAACAAATAAAAATGAAATCGGAAACAAATAAAAATGAAATGTGAAACGAATAAAAATGGCGATATTTTCGAACAATGAACGCAACAATTATTCGCAGTATCTGTAAGTTTTCATAATGATTTTCGGAGTGTCAGAGCACGTCGCATCGGTCAATATTCAGCTCGGTTTTCGCGCGCAATGAAATTTATCGCACAGCGCGTAGCATTATCGGTTATTACGTCACGAAAGACATATCCGGCTAAAACGTAACGCGTTCTGGAATCGCGTCGATGTGCGCGTTAAGCCAAATCGATATATTAAATACGATATCGAGCCGAATACAAATAATACCATTTTTGAAGCGGGCTAATAGTTATATTTGTATCGAACAAAAACCTGGCCTGTTTTCCCCCTTTATAACGGGAATGGTGATTGTATTTCACAAATGGAATAAAAAGGACAAATTATTGTTCGACATCGATACGCACTTCTATTTAAAGGTAATCTGAACGGTACAATTATTAGTTTCTGGGGAAATTGAAATTTTTCGAAAGTGTCAAGTAGTAAAATTATTATGGTTATCTGCATGAGTACATATGGGTCTACGTGAGTAATCACTATATTTAATTACTTGGATTTCTGTTACTAGAGGTGGATTTATACATCCCTAAATCTTTACGTGCTCAAATCACTAAATTTCTGGATCCCCCAATTTCTTGTCCCAAGGTCGTCAAAATCCTAGGCTTCCAAATTCTTGTATTCTTAAATTGTCCCCATTTTTCCATGGTCCTCAACTACCTATGTCCTCGCACCTTGTATGCTCCTAAATCTCTAGATGCTTGTATTTCTAGGTTCCTAATATTCTATACCATGTCCATATCCCTATACCTCCACATTGCATGAATCTACGTCCCCAAATTTCTACGTCCGCAAATTCGTAGGTGCACCTATTTGAAAACCCACTTTCTGCATCCCTCTTCCCAACTCAAAATTGCGCAATTTCCTAAAAGTCCAGAAGAAGTAATTTCTCCTGGTTAGCATATCTTCCCCAGAAAATCCCCACTCGCTTTCGACTGATCGTAGCGTTCAAAATTGCCGTCCACGCGAAAACAAGCGACGGCGCATCGTGACGGACATATAACAAGCGACGCGTGTCGCACGCGAACCCGTTCGAAACCCCGAATCCCAGTTAATAACGCGACGAGAAGAGTATTATGGTAATAAAGACGAATGGGTCAATTAACCCCGTGTAGCCGGTTAATCCCCCTCCCCTGCAACCTCACCATGGCTGCGACATTTTATCGTGTCTCGTCGTTCTTCGCTTTTAACGATCGCGTAACGTTAATGCATCGATGAGCCATGTCGCCAAGGAGACGACACAATTTCGTCGGACATTTATAACTTGGCCGGAATAATTAATTCGTCGGTCCGGCGATGAATTAAACGCGATGGCACGCTATTATAAATCACAGAGGTAAAAGGGTTGGGGCGTCGAAGCCCGCTAAGACCTCGACGCGTTAATCGGTAATTCATACTTTCGCGTTAATTCGATCGGCATTGTGATATCATTTCGGATCTATTTAATCGGCCAAACTCGATACGAACGCGTTTCTATCGATGCGTTAAGTGTTCAATGGACGCTCGTGTTTATGACAATCGCTTTTTACTCTCCCTCGTTTCGCTCACCGATTTATTCTACCGTATGACGACCCATTTTAATTTCTTTTTTATTCAATGTGCTTTTTGTTTCGGTTCTTTACTGCTCCGATTGTTTTTCATTCAGGATAATTCTTCGGCTATAATTTTTGTAATGTATATTTATTTTATGTTGTGATTTTATTTATTTGCAAAATTGTACTGGTACAGCTATTTGTATTGTTTTTCTATTGTGCTACAGTAGTTGTTTATAACATCAAGTGCAATCATTAGTGAAGCTGTTAATTAATAGTTGTAAGTTAAATTATTTTTCTGTCGTGCCACAGTAATTATACATAAAATAATACCAGTACAATTATTAGTAGAGCTATTATCTAATACTTGTACTATAGTTAAACTATTCTTCTGTCATGCTAATTATTTATAAAATAATACCAGAAGTGAAATTATTCCTACAGTTATTACTACTTATTGTTGGTCTAATAATCCACAATAGTCTTTCTATTATGTTACAACAATATAATAAAACACGATGCAGGATCTTGACTGCCGCGACACCTACATAATCCGCTTCGGTTTTCACACGAACCTACAACCTGTGTTACTCAGAATTTGTTCGAATAACAAATTGAATACCCGTATTGTACATACGAGTATAAATTGTACATAATAAACAAAAAATATCTAATATATTTTCGTGAATACATGTAAAAATTTGTAAGAATTGTTCAAAGTAAAAGTACCATCAAACTACTTCAAAATGGCCGCCACTGAGAAATGCGATAAATAAGAAACGTGCACCACCGTTTTATCGTGTCAGATGCGTTGCACATCGCAAATTTTCATCAAAGTCGATGTCGTTAAATTTTTGCGAACATCGATTACGTAGTCAGCACTTTGAAAATGAGATTGAAGAGTTTCGTTATTGCCATCGAAGTTCCATCTTTTAGATTGCACGATGGTCACGCGTTTTCTTTTACCTCGTTTATACACGTTACATCGCCCGAACGCGCGATAAAAAGAGGACATAAATTTTACGCGATCGTACCATCCGACGAAAGAATTTCGAAAAGCATCGAAGATGCATGTTTTCATTACCGCAATTTCCAGCGTGCTTCGAAATGCGCATTTATATCTGGAGAGTCGAACGTTCGTTAATTAAAGTTCCGAGCATTAATTTGCGGCTATAAATGGCATCTCTATTTATAAATTCTGCATCGAAACGACCATCCAAATTATGAATATTCACCGGAGGCCTTTCGACATACTCATAGAATTTATCGTTTTAATCGGTTCGCCGAGACTTCTTTGAAGCACACCCTCTTGCTTTATCGGAGACCCGCGTATAATTTCTGTTAATTGAGAGATCTTTCGTTACTCGAATTTATTAATTTCATTCGGTGAAAAAAATGTCTTATTTGCAGTTATCACTTAATATTATCACGTGTTATTAGTAGTTAAGACGAACTTTTATAATTATTTTCAAAGTAAAGTCTTGACAGTTCAAATAAAATTAATAATACAAAATGAGTTTGATTAAAATAGATTCGAATAGAGTTCAGATACAATTAATGCAGTACAATGAATTTAATTAAAATTCAAATACAATGAATGTCATCCAACGAATGTAATGAAGATAAAAGTGCAATGAGTTTAATTAAAGTAAATTCAAATAAAATTGATTAAACAGAACAAAGTCAAGTTAAATAAATTTAAATAAAGGTGATAAAACAGACTCAACTAAAAATAATAAAATAAAAATGCAAATAAAACTGATGAGACAGAATGAACTGAAATAAAACTGATGAAACAGAATAAGGTCGAACAAAATACAAATGAAATAAATATAAATCGTCACGTTTAACGGATGCTCATCTAAATTTGGCAACCACATAATACAGAAATATGAACAAAATTTTTAAATTGATAAGTCACAAACAAAAAGGAAAAAGAAGAGATGCAACAACTTGGAAATACAATTAAAGTCCATAAATCGAAAGCTGAAACAATAATCGTCGAAGCCTAAAACGTAAAGCGGCACGCATCGAGGCTGGTATCTTGATTCCGGTCGTAAATTTGCAAACCCGGCAACCTCGTCGAATATTTCATCACCGCGACGATTCAATGCTTTCGATAAAATCGTTCTCGCAGTACAAAGACACATCCGGCATCGATCTTCCCGTTCTATCGTTGTATTCGTCATCGATATTATCGCGATCTTTCGTATCAATCTCGTCCCGGCAGTCGGACGAGTGCCACTCAACGTACATTCCATCGAGGGTTGAATTCCCTTTGGGGAGAAGAAGAGAGAGGGCTAAGAAAGAAAGAGGGACTTCCGAGAATTCCTACTTTCCCTCGGCGGGATAGCCGGAATGAAAAGAAGACGCGGAACAGGGGGTTGTTGGAGGCGGTCGGGGGTGGTGAATGGCTGAAAGTATATTCGAAAAGGCAAGTGGGAGGCTTTTGTCTCGACGAAAGCACGAAAAACTTTTGTTCTATCCCCTTCTGTCGTCGGCATCCTGGTTCGAGCAGTGTCAATCGACATCAGTCTCTTGTACCACCCCTTCTACCCCGTCGTGCAAAGAACAATCGCTCGGTGATTGTGATTCTTATTAATCTCTGACTCGTTTCAACGCTAATAAAACTTCACTGGCGGGTGGTCCACACGGAACCTTTCAAATCACCCTTTAATTCCTCCCTTTAATTTGGTGTCGAGAATCATTTGGAGCCTTGTATGAATTTTTGGAAATTGGTAAACATTTGAATTTCAGTTTTAAATTTTTCAAAATTTGTAAATTTTCAAGTTTCAAGGCACAAATTCTTAAACTAGCAAATTTTAAGTCCTAAATTTCGATATTGTCAAACTTCCAGTTTTCCAAATTTCTAAATTCTTAAATGTTTCATAAACTCTAAAATTTGGAAATTTGCTAAGCTCCCAAATTTCTATATTCTGAAATTTCCAACCCCTTAAATCTACAAATCTTCGAATTTCTCAGCTTTCAAACTTCTAACCTCTTAAATCTACAAATCTTCAAATTTCAACCCCTTCAAATTTCCCAAATCCCTAAGTTCTTTTACCTCGAAATCTTCAAATATTTAAATTTACAAATTCCTAAGTTCCCTTTCCAAACTTCCAAATTTCCAACCCCCTCAATCTCTAAATCTTCGAATTCCTCAGCTTTCAAATTTCTAACCCCTTAAATCTACAAATCCTCAAATTTCATCCCCTTCAAATTCCCAAATCCCCAAATTCTCTCACCCCTCAATGTTCAAATTTTTAAATTCACAAATTCCTAAATTCCCAAATTTCCAAACTTCCAAATTTCCAACCCCCCTCATAAAATTTTCAAATTCCCTAAGCTCCCAAATTTCAATATTCTTAAATTTCCAACCCCTTAAATCTCCAAATCTTCGAATTCCTCAGCTTTCAAACTTCCAACCCCATAAATCCACAAATCCTCAAATTTTAACCCCTTGAAATTCCCAAATCCCTAAATTCTCTTACCCCAAAACCTACAAATTTCCAAATTCCCATCCTTCCAAACTCCCAACTCTAAATTCCCAAAACACCCCCGGAATCGAAAGACCTCCACCCCTTTCCACAGTGAAAAATGTAGACAGAAGAGTTCCAAACGAATCGTGCGAATGATCGAAATAAAATAGAATGATTATACACCTCTTTATCCCCGACACGTTTTAAGGGTAGCTCGATAGGACAGTCTAATAGCGGGCGAAGACCATTAAACGCCATTAAATTTAGCATAAAACTAACGGCTGGGAATTAAACGCGGCCCGCGTAAAAGGGAACGAAAAATAATGATCTTTCCGCGTGCTGAGCCGAGCGGATTCTATGGTCGGTTCGTTCTCGCGGGCTTATTAGAATTTTTCGTTTGAGATATCCACTTAATTGACTCCGCGTGAACGGATGAGATAAAGGGGGTGGAGGTTTCAGAATAGTAACGGGCCCGGCTGGGGGGCTAGAAGAGAGGGGGATTGGTAACCGGTGGTAAAGGGGTATAAGAGTAAGTGGTAGAGAGGTTGGTTGGGGATCTCCATTATCGTAATTAATACCATTACAATTAACGCGACAGAGACGTCGGTAGGTTAGGTCGTGAGCGAGCTTGAATTCCTTTTACTGCACTTTTATCGCGACCAAAGCTTTTCCGGCTACGTAACGAGCGGAAACTTTGCCTTTCGAATATTCTTGGATTTCCGCACACGCGTCTTTTCTTTCCTTTTCGGACGGCATCGGAAAATAGCCGATCGTTCGTCATCAACGTGTTTCGTTGGATTTTACAATTTTTTGTAACGGAGAGTTGGTAATTTAGTTGTACGAAGGGATGAATGGAACAGTGAAATTAATGGGAACGCCTGAAGTGATTGAAAAGTAGATCGAATTCACCCTTTATCTTTGTGTAAATGGATACATCGATGGGGTACTGTGTTTCATAGAACTGATAATTATTACTCGGTTATTATATGGTGAATGTGTTAGTATTAAAATACTGTTTCAGGTAGTATTAAATTAACGCGTTCATCGGAGCTGAATGTTGGGCTTGAAAAATATATAATATTCCAGAGATGTCGATAATTACAAGATTTTTGTGGTTTCGATTTTTCATTTATTAACATACACTTTCATACATTTTCATATGTTGCAAACATAGATGTCGATGAACATATTGTCAATACATGTACTGACTGTACCTCAACATAACCTAACTTTAAGATGAATTTTCAAAATCTATATATGTATATAATACGCTATGTCTGTCCGTTGCTACTTTCAATCTCGATAAGAGTAAAAGGTAGAAACTTGATATTTTGCACACATATAGAACTCGCCGAGATAGAGTCATAGCCTTTTAAATTTTTCTGATTGGTAACCTATGACCTGAACAACAAGGGTTGCTAGTTGATTATATTTTATATTGTACACAATATAAAAGTATATTTACACAATAATAAAGTATAAAATACTTTTCAAAAGAAAGTATAAAAAATGCAGCAAAGCTTCGATCAGTATTTTCCGCGACGCATTAGCTTGATCAAAGTAGTGTAACGCAAAGAAGATGGCGGGGTGAATTGCATCGAAGACGCGTTTATTAACGGGAGGCGGAAAGGCTCGAAGTGTCTCATGTCTCGTTTGAATAGCCATGTTTCCATCTGGTTTTACTCGAGTCATCTTTCCATTTTTATCACCGCGTATTACAACGCGAGCATAGAGAAGCATCTCTGGCGTGTTTCACAACGATTAACGCTGCTCCACCTTGGCCGTAAACTCGACACGTAACTCGCGTTCATTAATTCGCGTGATAAATTAATCCGCGTACCGGTGACGGTTGATTAATCGTCCCTCGGTTCCGGATCGAAATTGCGAGATCGTGGTCGATGCGTGGTTGTCATCCTGTTCATCGCCGGAGAAATGGATCTGGGGAAACGTAGACATGTTTCGCGATAATCCACTCTCCACGGTTCAAGGATAAATTAACGGAGATTCCAGCGAATCTCCATTCGGAAGATTTGCGAGGCTTCTAAACGTTTCCTCTTAATTTGTCATTCTGTTTGAGCGGTCTACGATCATATCAGTTTATGCCGAGAATTTGACGTTGCGTTGAACTCTAGACCGCAACGAAAAGCTGCACCTTCATTTATCTCGGTTAGGATGTTGACCCGGTTTCGCAGTTATAATCCGGTAATTTTCACCTGGCATCAATGACGCCCGTATCGCGTTACTGTAAACTCGTCAGCTCGTTTACGATCGACACCGACTCGCAAAGCGGGTTAATGGCCGTGGTTTCACGCGGACATGGACAACCCGTTACTTCTATTTCATTCAACCATAGAATTTAGGGACTTTTTTCTAACTGCTACTCGGGTATCTTATTCTAGTGGGGGAGGACGACTTTAACCCTCATGACTAATTGTAATATGTTTTTGCAGTTCCTAGTGATTTGATTAGTGAGTTGGGTATCTGGTAGTGCAAGCATCTACCTCAGACAAGCTTACGTGCTTGCTCATCCAATATTACATACATACCACCTCTTGGTCCTTTTTACTCATTTCTTACACAATTTCAGCTATCTGACAAATCCACTATAGTCAATTTTTGTTGAACTAAAATTTATTGAAAACTCCTCATCCCAGAATATGAGGATGTCACTGAACGTATAACTTGTACAAAGGTTCCTGTACCTTACCATACAAGGTTGCTAATTTATAGACAGACAGAAGAGTCAATTTAGGCAAGCTATCACTTCCTGACTTTGAGTGTTACAAAAATTTTGTCATGTTTAAAAGATATAAAAAAAATTGTCAGTTAGGAACCTCATATGGTGAAGTACAGGAAACCTTGTACAACATATACGCTTAGAACTATCCTCATATTCTTGGATTGAATTAAAAGATGACAAAAAAAATTGTCACCTAGCAGTCTCATATGGTAAAGTACAGGAACTCTTGTACAACCTGTATGTTCAGAGCTATCCTCATATTCTTGGATTGAATTAAAAAGTGGCAAGAAAAATTGTCACCTAACAACCTCATATGGTACAGCACAGGAACGTTTGTACAACCTATATGTTTAGAGCTATCCTCATATTTTGGGACTGAATTAAAAAATGACAAAAAAATTGTCAGCTAGCAGCCTTATATGGTAAAGCACAGGAACGCTTATACAACCTATACGCTTAGAACTATCCTCATATTCTTGGATCGAATTAAAAAATGACAAAAATATCGTCGCTAGCAGCCTCATATGGTAAAGCACAGAAACCTTTGTGCAACCTATGTGTTTAGAACTATCCTCATATTTTTGGATTGAATTAAAAAGTGGCAAGAAAAATTGTCACCTAACAACCTCATATGGTACAACACAGGAACGTTTGCACAACCTATATGTTTAGAGCTACCCTCATATTTTGAGACTGAATTAAACAATGTCAAAAAATTGTCACCTAGCAGCCTCATATGGTACAGCACAGAAACCTTTGTGCAACCTATGTGTTTAGAACTATCCTCATATTTATGGATTGAATTAAACAATGTCAAAAAAATTGTCACCTAGCAGTCTCATATGGTAAAGTACAGGAACCTTTGTACAACCTGTATGTTCAGAGCTATCCTCATATTTTTGGATTGAATTAAAAAGTGACAAAAAAAATTGTCACCTAACAACCTCATATGGTACAGCACAGGAACGTTTGTACAACCTATATGTTTAGAGCTACCCTCATATTTTGGGACTGAATTAAACAATGTCAAAAAATTGTTACCTAGCAGCCTCATATGGTACAGCACAGAAACCTTTGTGCAACCTATGTGTTTAGAACTATCCTCATATTTATGGATTGAATTAAACAATGTCAAAAAAATTGTCACCTAGCAGTCTCATATGGTAAAGTACAGGAACCTTTGTACAACCTGTATGTTCAGAGCTATCCTCATATTTTTGGATTGAATTAAAAAGTGACAAAAAAAATTGTCACCTAACAACCTCATATGGTACAGCACAGGAACGTTTGTACAACCTATATGTTTAGAGCTACCCTCATATTTTGGGACTGAATTAAACAATGTCAAAAAATTGTCACCTAGCAGCCTCATATGGTACAGCACAGAAACCTTTGTGCAACCTATGTGTTCAGAACTATCCTCATATTTATGGATTGAATTAAACAATGTCAAAAGAATTGTCACCTAGCAGCCTCATATAGAACAGCACAGGAACCTTTGTACAATCTACACGTCTAGAGCTACCCTCATATATTTGGATCGAATTAAAAAATGCCAAATAAGTTGTCATTAAACGTGACCTTAAAATAAGTTAAACCGTGTAAAAAGAGATGAATGTAATAAATCTAATAAAGAACATAAATCGAAATAACAGTCCCAAATGAACTACACGGTGATATCCACAAGCACATAACACAACTAACGCAAATCCATAATGCGGATTTATGTGTAAAATTACGTAGCTCGTGTTACTCGTGCGCTGCACATTTGTATTTGCTTGATAAAAAGAGCGTTTAGAGGAAGATTATCTCAATTGATGGTTGTTTTCGCATTCACCATGTATAATCGTTAAGCCGTGTCGAGTAAAATAAATTCAAGTCCCGGGCATCGTGGGCGTTTTTCGTTTATATTCGTTTCACGTTATTGTCCAGTCCAGCCGCTAGAACGTTTTTGCGGTTTCGCTGACAAAGCTTTTACGCTCTACGCTGCTGAGTTTCTGTTATTATTCTTCCGTAAAAATTTTGATTTATTTGCCGAGCTAGCTGTTTTTAATGGTACCCAACACCCGCTCGTTTTTTGATACGTCCCGTCGCTGATACAGTTCGTTTCTCGACCGGTTTCACGCGTTATTTTTTCGCCGATCGCTAGGCGAATCCAATGGAAAGTACATCATTTGCGTTATAAATAAACATGGCGGATCAGCTCGTCGGTTATAACTGATTCGCTGATTGGATTCGTCGAAATCGGTCGACACCCCTTTGTTCCGATCCTCCCGGTGGATTTCAATTTTTTATCCTCTTTTTTTTCTGTTCATCCACGCTTGTGTGGTCTTTTTTCCTCTATCGCCGTCGATCGTTTTCATCGGAACGAGTCCACCGGAATCAATTTAAATATTAGTACCATCCAGTAAATCGGTACTGAGTCGGATATTAAAAATTCATGACGACGGTATCGTCGCATTTATTTCATAGAATATTTGCGAGAACATTCTTTTATTCACCGTCGCGGCGTCGATCGCGCAGTTCCAGAAATACTAAAAAATTGGCCTCACGTGCGGCTATATTACGAATCTCTCTCGTAAATTTGCAACGTCGATTTAACGGAATTGATGCTCGGGAAACGAGGTCGATTTGCGATATTTTTTACTTCCCGGAAGTCTTAGACTTTAATCTGAAACGTTCTACCTACTTTATTTTATCGCACTTCCCTCGTAATATTTTTTTACTATTTCGCTGTTTTATGGTAATTTCTGGGAAAATTTGCAAGGGGTATGTTTTAAGGGTAGCGGATATGTGCATAACGCTGGGCGATCCAGCAGCTGGATATCTAATGTAAACTTTAGACGATGAATATTTAGATATACATATATTAGCTATTTGTATTGGTGTTGTATTGTAACATAGGAATTTTTAGACGGTGGTGCTTAAGGTTCAAAGATTTTTACCTTGGGAATTAAAATTGGAAAGTTTGTAAATTTCATGTGAGAATGTCTATTTGTAGATACTTAATGATTACATATCTAACGTGCAGATATTTAATGCGTACATATCTAACGCGTAGGTACTTAATGAAATGTGAATATCAAATGCGTAGATTTGTAACGCGTGGATATCTAACGTGCGGGTATCTAATGCATAGATATCGAACGCGTCGTCATGTAACGCGTGAATATCTAACGCGTAGGTACCTAACGCGTGGATAGGGCACGCGTGGATATCTAACGCGTGGATAACTAACGCGTGGATATTTAACGCGTGGATATCTAACGTGTAGATATTTAACACGTAGAAATTTAACGCGTGGATATCTAACGCGTGGATATTTAACGCGTGGATATTTAACGCGTGGATATCTAACGTGTAGATATTTAACACGTAGAAATTTAACGCGTGGATATCTGACGCGTGGATATCTAACGCGTGGATATTTAACGCGAAGGTATCTAATGAATCGTGAGTATCTAACACGTAGAAATTTAACGCGTGGATATTTAACGCGTGGATATCTAACGTGTGGATATTTAACACGTAGAAATTTAACGAGTGGATATCTAACGCGTGGATATCTAACGCGTGGATATTTAACGCGTGGATATCTAACGTGTGGATATTTAACACGTAGAAATTTAACGAGTGGATATCTAACGCGTGGATATCTAACGCGTGGATATTTTACGCGCGGATATTTTACGCGCGGATATCTAACGCGTGAATATCTAACACGTAGATATTTAACACGAAGGAATCTAATAAAACGTATCTAACATATCTAACGTGCAGATACGTAATATGTAGATATGTAACGCGTATACATGTAACGTGTAAATATGAAATGATTGCGGCACAAAATTATTCACATCCCACGTCAAATATTTATTTGAAAGAATAATTGGTACGTGTTCATCAGAACAATGTTTGACGGCTTGTAAACGCTGTGTTATCGTTCGTTTTATGCAGAAACGTTATTTTAAAGGGTTTTATTTACCCTTGTTTCCAACCCCATCATATCGTACTTCTCGCGAGGTGGCCAGTTTATTAAATGGAATTAACGAGGTGCACGCGAGAGAAAGGTTCTCGTCCAACAAAATGTAGCTATAATGTAAACAAAAAATGTTCGCGAGTTGTTAAAATGTAATATTCGTTGCTATGGCATCGAGTAATTAAAAATGTAAAAATTTATATGCCTCCGAAATTTATGCCAAACTGTTTGTTTCGAAGGGTTGATACAATTTTTCTCTAATTACAGACATTTTTCGGTCCGTGTAATTTGTCGAAAATTTCATATTTTAATGGTAATTAAAATTTGACGTTGTTAAAATTAGTTGTTTCAAATGATAAACATAAACATATGACAATAGCAATATACCTAAAGAAAAATTTATAGTGGATTAAAATTTATAAAGTATGAGCGAATAAGAATTTCAAAGCACATTCAAATTTTAGAATTATATCAAACTGTGTTAATTATTTGAACGCTGTAGGAGGAAAATGTCTGCCATTTGAAGGATAATTTCATGGTGCCTAATGCATTTTGTATGTTCTGTACGGGTCTGGATGTTTTTATGGTCTCGAAACGCTTCATCATTTCTTACATAGAATTTCATGGCAAATTTTATTAAAGTTCTTCATTTTTCGAGTATAAACTTCGCGGAAAGATACAGTGAAATGTATAAAAAGTTTAATATAGTTACGCGAGTTTATACTCCATGCATATTCTAGGGTTTCAGTGTTTTTCAACGGAGATAATGATTCATCGCAGTACTATGATACCTGTAAAAATTTCAGTGCAACATTTTAAGGGAAGTTCAAACTTACCTTTTTATAGTATGGCGATAAAATGCCATTTCTTGGCTGTTGCGATTACGCCTTATACTACGTTTGGGGATTTCCAAAACTTAGACATTTGGAAATTTGGAAATTTGGTATTCAAGGAATTAGGAATTTAGGGAATTGGGAATTTAGGGAATTGGGAATTTAGGGAATTGGGAATTTAGGGAATTGGGAATTTAGGGAATTGGGAATTTAGGGAATTGGGAATTTAGGGAATTGGGAATTTAGGGAACTGGGAATTTAGGGAATTGGGAATTTAGGGAATTGGGAATTTAGGCCATTGGGGATCTAGGGAATTGGGGATTTAGGCCATTGGGGATCTAGGGAATTGGGGATTTAAGGAATTGGAAAACTATGGAGTTGGGAATTTAAGGAATTGGGAATCTAGGAAATTGGGAATTTAAGGAATTGGGAATCTAGGGAATTGGGGGTTTAGGGAATTGGGAATCTAGGGAATCGGGGGTCTAGGGAATTGGGAATCTAGGGAATCGGGGGTTTAGGGAATTGAGAATCTAGGGAATTGGGAATCTAGAGAATTGGGAGTCCGGGAAATTGGGAATCTAGGGAATTGGGGGTTTAGGGAATTGGGAATCTAGGGAATTGGGAATCTGGGGAAATGGGGGTTTAGGGAATTGGAAACTTAGGTAATTGGGGATCTAGGGAATCGGGAATTTAGGGAATTGGGAATCTAAGGAATTGTGGGTTTAGGGAATTGGGAATCTAGGGAATTGGGGGTTTAGGGAATTGGGAATCTAAGGAATTGGGGGTTTAGGGAATTGGGAACACAGGTAATCGGGGATCTAGGGAATCGGGAATTTAGGGAATTGGGAATCGGGAATCTGGAGAATTTTGAATCTAGGGAATTGGAGATCTAAGGAATTAGGAATCTAGAGATTTGGGGATCTAGGGAATTTGGAATTTACGGAATTGGGGGTCTAGGGAATTGGGAATTCAGTAATTTTTTAGCTCAGAAATTAACAAATGTAGGAGTTTGGAGAATTAAAAAATCTAGGAATTTAAAAATATAGAATCTCAGAAGTTGAGAGATTTACATAAATCTAGAAATTTAGAAATATCAGTAAGGAAATATGACGTAAATATCGCAAAACGCGGAACAGACTTGTGTCGTATTTATAAAACGATGAAGCAGCGAAAAGGATGTTTGAGAAGATGCATCAGCGATAGTTTAATTTCCTGAAATTTTAAGACCGAGAGTGATTCCGCAGAGAAGGAAAGATTATTTAACGCGCATACGGTACCATCGAGTTCAGAAGCTAGGAAATGACCCTCTTCGACTCTGCATATTTCTCGAGGAATGCGCCCATTTAAATTAACAATTCAACAGCTGGCAGAAAGGTTAGACGTTTGAAGCTCTTCAGAATTCTAATACGAGTAGCTGCTCGCAAAGCAAAATGGTCATTGCTTGCCTCTTCCCGTGCTTTTTCGCTTAAAATATTGATTAACCCTCGCGTATGAATTTTTTCATCATTTTACACTTCGTCGCTTGAAACATATCATTCTACAGAGAACATGGGGACACTTGTGTAAATTTTCTTTATTTTTTTATCATTATTTTTACAGAATACAAATTTTTTGAAGTATGTACCGTATTTTTGCTTACACAATAAAGCAGGATTATTATCTAAAAATGAATGATATATAAAATTGGAAATGTTGAATATTATGGTAAACTAAAGACATGGTTAAATTGAAGGCCATGGATTTAAAGTCTTGTCGCGTTCGGTAGGTAAATCCGTGGGAATGAAATTTAACCTTGATGGGGTGAATTTCAGAGGTAATTTAAAGATCCCGGATGTCTTTTGTGCGAACCCACCGAGCCACCCCCGAAAGACGTATCGACGATTACGCGGTTAAATGGCTTGGAAGTATTTTAAGTCGATCGTAGCCGCGACCGAGTGGATTACTGCTACACTGTAATCCTCCATTCCACTTGGATGTCGTAGAAATTTAGAAAAATTGCTCTTTTATTGTCGTTGACGACGGGAATTGCTGTATTAACAAATTGTCGAGTTAATATACTTCAATATCAAATTACTTTTATACAGATAATTGTGCTTTGTAAGGGGTGTTTATGTGAAGGACGATTACTTCTGCAAGCATAGATAAAGAAATTGTAAATAGTAAATAGTAAATAGAGAGGTAAATGGAAATAATGGTAGAAATGTTATTAAAATTATTTACAGCTTCTAAAAACAAGTTTTCATATATTTTTAACAACACTCAATTTTCATAAGCAAAAGACACTCATAGCTTCATTTATTTCTATTTGTTAGTGAAAAGCAGTTTAGAAGGCGTAGAGATGGGGTTTTTGAAATACAATGCTAGTAGATTACCTTTTATATTGCCACGGACGGAGGATATTACCCGTGGAGACATTACTACAGCGATATAACGTACGGTGATACTACGTGTAGTGATATCGTGTGAAGTGATATAGCGCTGGAGAGATTAATAGATAATTTAGAGGAAATTTTTTAAAAGATAATTTAGTGGAAATTTAACTCACACGGTTTTAAGTTATAGAGATCTCATACATGGAGATTTAATTTGTGAATATCTAACGCGTAGATATTCGATACGTGGTTATCTAACGCGTAGATATCCAACACGTGGTTATCTGACGCGTAGATATCTAACATGTTGATATGTAACGCGTAGGTGTCTGACATGTCGATATCTGACGCGTAAGTATCTAATACGTTGATACTTGACGCGTAGGTATCTAACTTGTTGATATCTGACGCGTACATATCTAATATGTTGATATCTGACGCGTAGATATCTAATGTGTTGATATCTGACGCGTAGGTATCTAACATATTGATACTTGATGCGTAGGTATCTAACTTGCTGATATCTGAGGCGCGGATATCCAGCGTGTGATTACTGGACGCGTGAATATCTAACACGCAGATACTTATCGCATAGATATCTGACAGGCCATCATCTAACACGTAGTAATTCAGTGCGTAGATCCTTCACACGTGGATATCTGACACGTGAATATTTGACGCGTGGATATCTGACGCGTTGGTATCTAACATGTAGAGATTTAATACGTGCATGTCTAACGCGGGTATTTGGCGCGTAGATATCTGATGCGTGAATATGTAACGAGTGCCATAACACGTAGATGTCTACTGCGTATCTCATACGTAAATACCAAACATGTATCTAACGCAAGAATATATAAAATAACCCGTAAATTTGTAATCTAACGCATTATCTAACGCGAATATACACGTGGATATTCAATGAAATACCTTAGTAGCAGGAACAAATCGCATCACCTAATTACCCACTCCTCCTATATTGCACATTTCCACCCCATAGCACTCCCAGCGTACAGTTAATGTTGCATAACATTAAATCTTGTAACTCGTGGTTTCTGTCAGCCGATACGTTTAGTCGAGACGGTTTGCAGACGGATTTTCGCTATTGTTGTTATTCGAGTGGATGTTAATTCTTCGTAAGAGGTTAGCATGCCTAGCCACGCGTATTAAAACGTGTTTCGGCCGCACTCGTGGTGCGCGACACCGTTGGCCCGTTCATTTCGCAGGTATATACGTCATGGAAATGTCATTTGCAGGATTCGTGTGGGTGTGTAGGTGTGTACGTGTCAGCAACGGGTGTATTATGTAATTCACTGTTCGCAACCGGGTCACATGAGTTACAGTTCCATGAGTATCTGGTCGGTGTGGCCAAACAGGCCGCGCTAATTACAACGCAAACCGGCGCATAACCAAACAGGTAACGTACACGCCGAGTGGTCGGTCGACGTATTAATAAACACTTAAGATCGCTTCCGGTCTAAACGAGCCTGGCCACAGGGGTCATCCGTTCGTTTCCGACATCGACTTCCGTGTTAGTCTCGTATAATCGGCTGTGTCTCGTTAACGTTGTTTGGTTTGTACCACGTTTACGCTTGCTGTTATTCTATAAAACAACGCGGTTTAGATATTCCACCTATCGTATCAAATTTGCTTATTGAAACTGATACGACATCGAATTCAATTAAACAATTTTCGAGTTTATGCGATTAATACGCCATGATGGTCATCGATTAATTCAGTTAAATTATTTACTGATGCAAAGAACCTTTGATGCTTCTTAATATAGAGACAATGTACACTGACAGATCAAAAGCTGCAATCGAAAGATCATATACCCTTGTTCTTAATAATTTGTATTTCAGTATGTCTGACCACATACGTCAGTCTTTACTGTGACAATCAACGTGTTCATATGTGGACTATATGTATTAACATATCAAATGGTACTAATACGATCGATCACTTGTCAAATTTTAAGTCTTGGTTTCCTACATTATGTACCACTTTAATTATTCGATAATACTGCACAGGGTGTCCCAGAATAGTGTACTCACACTTTGGCTAAATACACACGTATTTAACTTTGATCGTGTTTATTCAAATATTGATTAATCTAGTAAAATGAACATATGGTAATTATTGAACGGATTAGTCATGTAATACATGTAATAGAACACCCAGTATATAGAATATAAAAAATATGAGTATGTAATTTCTAACGAGGAAGATCGAGTGTAGGGATGAATGAAAATTCATTACGAGAGAACATTTTATTCCTAGTAATGAATTTAATTTTCTTTGATTAATTAAATCGAGGACTAGTTTTAATGTCACTTCAGTGGGGTGAAATTTGTAGAACATTTTAATTGCGCTTGATAAGGGTTGTGATTAATTCAACCCGTGAAGGGAGACGATGTTTGAAACAAACTTGAATCCCTCGAGTGGGCGGGTTAAAAATCTGGAAATAAGTCGAAGGAAATTTGTAATTTTGCAAATGATGAGACGTGAAGTCGCATGTTTTTATATCCGACGTTTCGAGATAAATATAAATTCGTCTTAATTGCATAAATTTTAGTCTTCTGCGCTGTAATAAAGGGAACCGATAAAAATTGCTGCGTTTCCGTTCCGCAATCTCCAGCTAGCTTTATACATTTTTTAAGGAAACAGCTTTGCGAAAGTTTAACCGCACTTTTAAACCCGCTGCGTTAACGGAGGATCGGTGAAATAGAGATCAGTTTACGAGCAAAGTTATCGTGTTCTTTTTCTCGCCAGGGAGCTGTGGATTTTATGATCATCCGAGTACGTATTAATTAAACGGTAATCGAGTTATTAAGCGGTTGCGAAAACCATCCTCCATGGGAATACACGTACACAATACACAGTAAAAGTCAGGCAGGTAGACAATTTCATATTGTAATTAAAATTCGATGCTAATAAATGAGCGGTGAAAAAGAAACGTTATCCAAAAATTATTAACTCGTTACATCGAACCAACTATATCGATTTCAAAATTTAATCGCAAAATAAAATGTAACAATTATTTATAACAAGCATATGTAAGTAATTTTCAAACTTCCTTCACTTAAGTTTATTTTCTATAGGTTATGTTTGTATATTACCACGTGTATATTAAAAACTTGTTCGTTTGTCTAGTGGAAACTAGTATTAACTACAACTGTGACTAATAAATATAATATCTTAAAAATATTTGGTGTAAGATTTTGTAGAAACAAAATGTCTACCTAATCGAATTTTCAACAGCTTCAATATGGCGGTCAACGTGTTCTCTGCGCTAGAAAAGTGACGCCATTTTGTTTACTGCGTACTATATGTACGTATGTAATCGCAATGAAACAGACAATAGTAACAATTAATAACAGGAGGATAACTTCAAAAATATTTATCAAAATTTTTAACTAAGAACGTCAAGTTATAGTGTCTTAAGTTGCCATCCGCCATCAGTAAAAACTACCTCCAAAGGGGTTAAGTATTACAAAGGGTTAAACATTGATCAGTGAAGTATATTTTCAAGAACAGTTTCGCAGATATAATTGACAGGTTTCCGTCTCGACTATTATACTTAGAAATTAAAAGCCGTTGGTTGATTAGTTGATTGAAATTCGTTGAACGATGGCGGATTGACGGTGTCCGGCATTGAATGGCGGGTTCGCATGAATGCGAATCCATGGATGCGACAGGTATCGAAGTAGCAAGCGTCACGCACTCTTCAGACCTCCGTGGAACACGCAGGGTTTTAATCAGCCGTGCTGCGTGTAATGACGACACTATCTACCGAAGGTACACGGGGACGATTTTGATCAGACACGTTCTAATGAACGAATGTCCTGATCAGACTAATTGGAAAGCTCGATTATTTCTGCAACTTCATCGACGTAATTAGCAATCGTATGAATATAAAAATGTCGTGATTATATAAACAGAGATTGGAGTCGTAAAAATAAGGGAATAGAGGTTTAATGATAGGATGATAGAAGTGGCAGAAGTTGTAAACTATACAAGAAAATTTTAATTAAATTAAAACGGAACAATTAATTAACATTTAATTACAAGGAAAATTACATATGTTCTTTCCAATGGAAGGGTAACATAAGACTGACTGAATATCAAATAAAATGCTCATAGGAATGATGCGTTTTTCAACGAAACATGACAGCACTTGCAACCCCAATTCACTCCGTTCACACTTCACAAGGAATATACACAATCACTAACGGATCACTCAAAGACTGTACCAATAAATGTCTACAAAGCGTAGGAAAATGGGAAAATTGAAAGATTGAATAAATGGTAGATTAGGAAATGGAGAAACGGGAGAATAGCTGTGGAGTGAATTGGGAAGATTGGGGATGTAACAAGTAGAAATGTGGACAAGTTGCAAAATTGGGTAATTTGATGACTGGATAATTGGAAATTAGGAAATATGGGTAAGTGAAAAGTTGTGAAACGAGGGAGAACGAAAGTTGTAATATGGGAAAATTAGGGATTTGCAAAATTGGAAATTGGAAATCGGGAAATAGAAATATAGAGAAATTGGAAATTTGGATAATTGGATAAGAGGAAATTGTAAATGGAAGACGAAAATTGTAATATAGGAAATTTGGAAAATTGAGAATTTGAAAAATTGCAGATTGTAACTTGGGAAATAGAAATATGTATAGAGAAATTGGAAACTTGGAAAATTGGATAAGAGGAAAGTTGTGAAATGGAAGACGAAAATTGTAATATAGGAAATTTGGAAAATCGAAAATTTGAAAAATTGCAGATTGTAACGTGGGAAATAGAAATATAGAGAAATTGAAAACTTGGATAATTGGATAAATGGAAAGTTGTGAAATGGAAGACGAAAATTGTAATATAGGAAATTTGGAAAATCGAAAATTTGAAAAATTGCAGATTGTAACGTGGGAAATAGAAATATAGAGAAATTGGAAACTTGGATAATTGGATAAATGGAAAGTTGTGAAATGGAAGACGAAAATTGTAATATAGGAAATTTGGAAAATTGAGAATTTGAAAAATTGCGGATTGTAACTAGAGAAATTGGTAACTTGGAAAATTGGAAATAGGAAAATAGGAAAATGGGAAAATTGGGGAACTGGAAAAGTGGAAAATTGGAAAATTGAAAAGTGGGAAGTTGGAAAAGTGGAAAATTGGGAATTTGCAGAATTGGAAATTCGATAATAGAAATACTGAAAAATTGGAAAATTGAATAACTGGTAAACTGGAATTCAAGAAATTTAGAATATTAGGTAATTGACAAATAGTGAAATGGGGAAAAAGGAAAATTGGAAACCTGAAAATTTGCAAATTGGAAAATAGATAATATCGATGAATTAGAAAGATCATCTGACTTGAAATTTCCAAACCTTGCAAAATGACAAAATAAAAAATATAATAAAACAATATATCTCTAAACTAAAAACCTTCATAACTTAAAACTAAATTTCCCCATTAAATTCGTAATAAGCATAAAAATTTCCTGCGCTGTACGTTATATCGAAGTTTAAGCCAATCTTCTTAGCAACTATATTAGCTCCCCGCTAATGACGTAGTTTCGAAGACAATCCCCGTGTTACCAATCCCCTGTTAATTAATTGAACAAAAGGACCGTATAAAGTATCCTTTCGGACGCTTTTGGTAGAATTGCAAGAAAAATGGTGGTGAATGGTTTTTTTGTTGTTTCACTTTGAGGAAGATATTCGAGACGACACTGGCGAAATCCTTCGTCTTGAAGCAGTTTCCATCATCGAATTTGCGGTACGAGCGTTTCTCAGACATTCCACACGGTTTCTTCTCCTGTCTGAAAGCGTACATCTAAGTAAATGGGAACTCGCTGAATCTGATTGTCCGTTTGCTTCGGGGTACAGTGATCGGGACGAAACAGCTCGATCCAAAAGAGTATCGGGGTATTGGATTTAATAGACCGAGACTGATGGTCTGAAAAACAATTTTCGTCCTGACTATTCTTCAGAGTATCCTTTCAGTGGTTCTCGGTGAAATTCTCGCCAAGAAATCTACCAGAGCTTCTATTCCTTCTATGTACTGATTCTTGCACTACTATTTTACTCCACTTACTAATTTCTTATGTAATAATACAAAATTTCTTCTGCTTCTTCAATTTCTTGAACTTGAAACATCTCATTCGTCACATCAACCTCCACCAAAAAAATCCACAATACACATTCAATATTCTCTCCTACTGAAGATATTGATCTCTAACGAAATTCCGAACAGATAACTTGTGATAACCACCGAAGAGACTACCGAAATCTACGATATTCGTACAATTTCTTTGAATTTGATTCCATAGCCCCACACTTCGAATTAATCAACAGCCGAATCGGCAAAACACAAGTACCCTTCACCGACGCGTCATCCCCAACCCCTAGGGCAATTTCTCGTTCATCTCCGTCGTTCAGGAAGGGTGAGTAGGAAAAAGCAGAGGAAGACGTACGAGTAAAGATCGCGGTACGATTAGCCGGAAGGGATAAGGGTAGTCAGGACGGGCAATTGATCCCTGTTGGTGGAAAGAAGAAACCGGCGGGCCATTCTGTGTAGCATGGATCTCCGTAACGTATCGTGGCGGCATCGAGCGATTTAAAGAGAGAAACGAGCACGCCGGTTAAAAATGTTTCCACGGCGATGCTGTTCGTTTCCGGGGCTCGTTTCACGTCTCGTGCGAGCGTGTACCTCGTTCGATACGACAGCGCTGTACACCCGCAGCATCCCCCGCAATTTTTACGCTCAGCCGGAAATTCTTGGACGCTGCACAATTTTACTGGCGGATATATAATTGTTACGACGTTGTTAAATTACTGCGTTTGCAAATTTTCAGATTTTTCATTTTTTGGGAATTTGAAAATTGTTGAATGTCTGGTTTTTGGAGATTCTTACGTTGGTGAGTTTTTAAATCAGGAAGGGAGGTAATTATGTAAGTGGTAAATTGGTAGAGTTTTAGATTACCAAGTTATTAAGCTGTCAAATTGTCAAATTGTCAAACTATCAAGTTATGAAATCATCAAATTCTCAATTAATCAAACAGTCAAATAGTCAAATAGTTCAGTCATTAAATTGCTAAGTTATCAAGTTGTCAAGTAGTCGACTTGTCAAGCTGTCAAGTTGTCCAAAAGTCACACAGGCAAATAGTCAAACAGTCAGTCATATAGTCAAATAGTCAAATAGTAAAATAGTCAGGTTATTCACTTGTCAAGTTGTCAAACAGTCAAGCTGTCACGTAGTCCAGTTGTCAACTAGTCAACTAGTCACCTAGTCACCTAGTCACCTAGTCAACTAGTCATCTTGTCAACTAGTCATCTAGTCAACTAGTTAATTAGGCATCTTGTCAACTAGTCATCTAGTCAAATAATCAAGTTGTCAAGTTATCAGGTTGTCAACTAGTCAAATAGTCAAATAGTCAGGTTATTCACTTGTCAAGTTGTCAAACAGTCAAGCTGTCACGTAGTCCAGTTGTCAACTAGTCAACTAGTCACCTAGTCACCTAGTCACCTAGTTAACTAGTCATCTAGTCAACTAGTTAATTATGCATCTTGTCAACTAGTCATCTAGTCAAATAATCAAGTTGTCAAGTTATCAGGTTGTCAACTAGTCAAATAGTCAAATAGTCAGGTTATTCACTTGTCAAGTTGTCAAACAGTCAAGCTGTCAAGTAGTCAATTTATCAAGTAGTCAACTAGTCAACTAATCAACTAGTCAACTAGTCAATTAGTCAATTAGTCATATTGTCAACTAGTCAACTAGTGAATTAGTCAATTAGTCATCTTGTCAAGTAGTCATCTTGTCAACTAGTCATCTTGTCAACTAGTCATCTTGTCAACTAGTCATCTAGTCAAATAGTCAAGTTGTCAAGTTGTTATGTTGTCAAGTAGTTAAGTTGTCAACTAGTCAACTAGTCAACTAGTCAACTAGTCACCTAGTTAACTTCTTATTTAGTCACCTTGTCAACTAGTCAAGTTGTCAAGTTGTCATGTTGTCAAGTTGTCATGTTGTCAAGTTGTCAAGTTGTCAAGTTGTCAACTAGTCAACTAGTCACTTAGTCAACTTGTTAATTAGTCACCTTGTCAACTAGTCAAGTTGTCAAGTTATCAAGTTGTCATGTTGTTAAGTTGTCAAGTTGTCAATTAGTCAAATAGTTAAATAGTCAGGTTGTCCACTTGTGAAATTGCCAAGTTGTTAAATAGTCAGGTCGTCGTCTTGATAAGTTGTCAAGTTGTTAAATAGTCAAGCTGTCAAGATGTCAAATTGTCAAATAGTCAAGCTGTCAAGTTGTCAAACACTGAAGTTGTCAAGATGTGAAGTTGTCAAATAGCCAACTAGTTAACTAGTCAAATAATTAAATATTTGGAATTTACACTTGTCAAGTTGTGAAGTTGTCAAATTGTCAAATTGTCAAATTGTCAAAATGTCAAATCCTCAATTTCTCATATTGCTAAATTCCCAAATATCTGTCTTTAAACATCTGCCAACCTAAAAAATTGAAATGTCACAAATGACCAAAATTACGAATCCTCCCGTTATATCGCCATTTTCGCAAATAAATCGCGCCGCGTCATTCAGTGTGATATTTTCACGGGACACCCTGTATAATGCAAGTGCAGAGGGATTTGACGTCTCCATTCGAGGCGTGAAATCGTCCAACGGTGCATTTTTACGCGGCTCCTGTTATTCCCCGTTCTTCTAGCGACACTTTCCTTCCACTTTCTTATTGTTAGACTCCTAACAGCGATGTTTCGCTAACGTTGCGTTGCCTCCAGTTACCTGCGACCGTCGTTCACTTCGTTTCTATATACTTTATGAGATGCATAAAACGTTGCCGAGTAACGAGAGCTCCGTTTCGATGCTGGTCGGTTTTATTCCGACATTTTCGAGACGTGTGCAACAAACAGGAATGCAAGTTCAGCTTTATTGGAAAGTGACGAGTGATCGATCTCTCAAATGTTTCATATATTCAACAACGAGCATGTTTCAATTTCAACAACGAGACGTTTCAGTTTCTCGCAAACGAAGAGTACATTAAATAGTCGAATACATTCATTCTATTTGCTTCAACAAATAATCAAGTTTACAGGAAAGATATAACTTTTCACTTTTAATTTTGTTCACTCAATTGTACTTAACATTTGTTCCACTGTTTTAATTGCAAAGATCATTTCAAACATATATTTATCATACCGACAATATGATTAGCATTTTTAATAATTTTCAATATGCATTCTTAGTTCCACACATCATTTAAGTTTATTTCATATGAACATTGAACAATTTCAACCTGAAAATATGTATTTCAACTTTCTTTTTAGACCACTCTACGAGTGGTCAAAGAACACTTTCATAAACAAACATCTCTACTTCTAAAGATATTAAAGATTGTTTATGATATTATAATAAATGTACAATTTGCAGAAAGCTTTTGTTCAGCTTATTTTAGCTGTATACTACTGGAAGAAGATATCGATGCACATAGAAGATATACATCTTGAAATAAATATGGAAGCTCCGAATAAAAATAGTCCGCATTTCGGCCACTTCCTCTATTAAAATGGGAATGCAGGATTCGATTTTGCATATTTTCACGAAACGTTACACCGTCGATTTTCTGCGGAGCGTTGCAACTTCCGCAACTTTTCGCTCAGCTGGTTTCTCCGCTGGCAGAGCCACGTCCCCTTCGAAATTCAAGCGTGAAATACGTCTAAGAGGTCAGCCCTTAGGACAGTCGCTGACACAATTTACCATGCGACCCTTTAAAAATCATTTTTATTCTGCCGCTTTTTCACAAAGCTTTCGCGAGCGGTTGCGCAGCGTTGTCGAGCACGTTTTGAACGACATAATTTAACAAGATACCTCGGGTAGATGTACCGTGTGTACTCACTGCCGTATTAACACATCTAAATCTTTTCCTGTAATTAATCAGTTAAGTGACCGGTTAATTAACTAGTCGCGTTAAGTGAACTTGTTACTTCTTGTTATTGATTCACATTAATTTTTATGTTCTTCTTATTAATTTCACTTTTTATTTTGAATACACAATATTTATACGTACACGTGTACGTACAATATGTATACAATATTTGATGCGTGGATATACACGTATGTATATCACGTGTGTATGTACGTATGTATGTATGTACACGTGGATGTCTATAATACGTCGAGATTTAATACGTGGATGTCTAACGAGTGAGTGTTCGACACGTAGATATCTGATATGTAGATATGTAACGTGTGGATATCTAACACGTATATGTCTAATGCGTAGATATCTCATGCGTAGATATGTAACGTGTGGATATGTAACACATATATGTCTAATGCGTAGATATCTGATATGTAGATATGTAACGTGTGAATATCTATATATTCACACGTGTTCGTATATGTCTAATGCGCAAATATCTGATGTGGGGATATGTAACGTGTGTATACCTAACACGTAGATGTCGAATGAGTAAATGTTTCTTGTGTAGATATCTAACGCGTGAGTACATATAACACATGAATATCTAACGCATGAATATACAATACATGAGTACATAACGCATGAGTATACATCATATAACTATACAACACATGAGTATATAGCGTATGAGTATAATACATATGATTATGCAACGCGTGAATATTCAACGCATGAGTATTCAACGTATCAGTATCCAACGTATGAATATTCAGCGTACGAGTATTCAACGTATGAAAGTCCAACGCATGAATATGTAACGCGTGGATATGCAACGCGCCCATATGTAACGTGTGGATATTTGACATATAGATATCTAACGTTTCAGTACTTGTCGCGTACATATCGAACGGGTGAATATCCAACGGATGTCTAATACCTCAGTTCCAAAAACGAATTTCCTATGCTTGAATAGTCTATATCAAATTGTCATATTAAATCGAATAGTATGTCACCTTTGAGTGTAAAGAAAAACGAAATACCCTGTACATTAAACCTTACCTTCACAACGAACATATTAGCAAATTTGCACAACCGAGAAAAAACACCACCATAGTAGAACAATATCTCCAAATCGAATTTCGGTGTCATTCAATTGTAGGGAAATTGGTAATTTGGTACTATTAACAGACTTCTTAATTACGGAGTAAAATTAATACTGAGAAGGTTAATCGAAGTAAATGTAAGATGCTTGAGTATGAAGATATTCAGGGGTGGAAGCCTTACATCATGTTTGCACATAATTATCCGTCGTAAAGCGCGTTACGATCGTGCCCCGTAGCTCGTTAATTCGTTGTGTCGTTATCGTAAAACTCGCTATAATTAATAAGCCATTTATACGAGGCTCGAAGCATCTGTCGCGAACGTGTGTCTGGATGTAGCGAATGTTCTCATGAACATTACCCGCTCCTTGTTAAACGATAAGTAGGATAGAACGTTTCGTCTAGACGCGGTTGTAATAGCTCGAGTGTCCTTCGGATGATGGAAGATGGATGAGATACAGATTTGCTTACACGATTCCCATGAATTATTCACGTTCAATAACAGTTTCGTCTCTTTCGACGGCTTTTCAGAAACTTGCCTCGCCTCGCGAATTCGGTACGAGCAACTTTCCTTATTTTCGTTCGGTAAATTGAACAAGTCTGTTCGAGTTAGATAGGTTCAATGGTAATGATTCGCGATTTATTTGTTGCTCAACGTTAGAGATACATTTGAACGTACGTGTTACACGAGACCGTGTATACATACGGTGCAAATACACATACGTTACTTCGGAAATTAGAACTGAAACAAAGACAGAAATTGGAACCGAAACAGAAACTGCGCGCGAAAGTAAAATTAGGAGGATAATGAGATTTGGGAACTTCAGAGTCGGGGAATTTTGGAAATTTTGTGAGTTGGTAGTTGGTGAGAAGGAACTTTGGGGGTGTGAAATTTGGGGAATTTCCAACTTGAGGAACTAAAAATTCGGGGAATTAGAATACGTAAGATTAAGAATTTGGGGATTTAGGAACTAGGGAAATTGGGAATTTGGGGATCTAGGGACTAGGGAAATTGGGAATTTAGGCGTTTAGGAACTAGGGAAATTGGGAATGTGGGAATTGGGGATCTAGGGAAATTGGGAATTTTGGGGTTTAGGGACTAGGGAAATTGGGAATTTGGGGATCTAGGGAAATTGGGAATTTAGGGGTTTAGGAACTAGAGAAATTGGGAATTTAAGGGTTTAGGAACTAGGGAAATTGGCAATTTGGGAATTTGGAGATCTAGGGACTAGGAAAATTTAGAAACTAGGGAAGTTTTTGAATCTGGGGATCTAGGGATTAGGAAAGTTGGGAATTTGGGGGTTTAGAAATTAGGGAAATTGGGAATTCGGGGATTTAGGGACTAGGAAAATTAGAAATTTGGAATTTAGGACTAGGGAAATTGGAAATTTGGGGATCTAGGAACTAGGGGAATTTAGTCACTAGGGCAATTAGGAATTTGGGGGTCTAAGGACTAGGGAAATTTTGGAGTCTGGGAATTTAGAGACTAGGGAAATTGGAAATTTGGGGATCCAGGGTCTCGGAAAATTGAGGAACTAGGGAAATTTTTGAATTTAGGGATTTAGGGAATACAGAAGTTGGGAATTTGGGAATTTAGGATCTAGGGAAATTGAGGATTGAAAAATTTAGAGATTTGGGAATTACAAATTTGTCAATTTAGAAATTCGGGAATTTAGAAACCCTGAAATTCAGAATTGCAAAAATTCTCGAATATAAAAGTTGAGAAACTAGGAAACCATAAGATCGAGACATCGAACCCTAAATTAAAGGATATAAAAATTTGGCAGATGAATAAACGAGTAATAGGGATATTGATATTTCGCGATTGATACGAAAACCGCGTTCATTTCGCGTAAATGATATCCGAGGAATTGTTTGAAGAGGAAGGGACGTTCGTTAATTATTCTGGGCGCAGGAACGAGCAAAAGAATGGGCAGGTTAAAATTTCAGACGTCCAAACAGCGAGATGAGAGGCCACGCGGACGCGAGAGGAAACCGCAAAAACCGAGTCATTAGGGAAACAATACCTATCGCAAAGTTCCCTTCTTTTTTCTTCTTCTTCTCAGCCATTGTCCGACGGAGGCAAACATTTTTATTGCCACGTTGCACGAGTCCACGCTATTTATCTCGTAGATGCAACTCGTTTAGCCGTAGGATAATGCCGCCTATACAGGACTTCAGATTGTTTACCAAAGCAGTCGATTAAAATGCAAGAATATCGATGATCCTCCACAGGAGAATTTCTTCGCGATAATCGTGACGTGGATGTTTGATCGATAGGTGTGCAACAAAGAGTAAGAAGAGAGGAAAAAGGAAATTGCTTGAGAAATTACTAGCAAAAGGAGCTGTTCGTTTAAGAAATTTTGCAAACTTTTTTATTTTTGGGACGTTAAGGATCATTATAACTTGGTAATGTCAACGTTAATTATTACGTTGTTCAGTTGTTAATTTTTCAGTGTTAATTATTAGTTGTTACAAGCACTGTTATAAGTTTTAAGTACCAACAAGTTAAGCACCATTATAAGTTGTTAATGACAATGATAATTATTACGTTGTTCAGTTGTAAATTTTTCAGTATGAGTTATTAGTTGTTTTAAGCACTGTTATAAGTTTTTAAGTACCAACAAGTTAAGTACAATTATAAGTTGTTAATGTCAATGTTAATTAAGTTGTTTAGTTGTCAATTTTTCAGTATGAATTATTAGTTGTTACAAGCACTGTTATAAGTTTTAAGTACCAACAAGTTAAGCACCATTATAAGTTGTTAATGACAATGATAATTATTACGTTGTTCAGTTGTAAATTTTTCAGTATGAGTTATTAGTTGTTTTAAGCACTGTTATAAGTTTTTAAGTTACCAAGAGGTTAAGTACAATTATAAGTTGTTAATGTCAATGTTAATTAAGTTGTTTAGTTGTAAATTATTTGGTGTTAATTATTAGTTGTTACAAACACTGTTATAAGTTTTTAAGTACCAACAAGTTAAGTATATTATAAATTGTTAATGTCAACGTTAATTATTACGTTGTTCAGTTGTTAATTTTTCAGTATTAATTATTAGTTGTTTTAAGCACTGTTATAAGTTTTTAAGTACCAACAAGTTAAGTACAATTATAAATTGTTAGTGTCAATGTTAATTAAGTTGTTTAGTTGTAAATTATTCAGTATTAGGTATGAGTTGTTATAAGCACTGTTATCCTCCCCAAGAAGATATCTTGTTTAAAAAATAAAATTGTTTACCAGATCGGCGGCTATAAGTAGAAGTATCGATGATCCGTGAAAGAAGAATTTCTTCTCGATAATCGCAGAGCGGTAGTTGGATCGATAGGCGCGAAAGGAAGAGCAGGGCGGGAAAAAAAAGAGGAAAATTGCTTTAGAAATGAGGGGCAAAGAAGGGAAGTCGTAGAGGGAGGTCGGTGCTTCCGGCGAATGGAAGGTAATGCAATTACCACGGACTGAAATCGCGTTTCGGAGAATCGAGTTTGCGACCGAACGAATCGGTCAAACCGTCGACTTGCGATACTCGAAACCGTAGATATTTCTGCCTCTTAATCCTCCTTCGTCGAAGTTTACTTGTACATTCTCGAGAACTTTCATAATTATAGCAAGTAATTCTGACGAATCACCGATTTTTAGCCTGGGGTCGAAGTGAGGAATTAGAGCTGTTGCAAGTTCGGAAAATTGGGAGATCAGGGTATTGGGAATTCGCGACATTGCGAATTCGGAATGTTTGGACATTGGGTGTAGTGGAATTTTGGGGAATTGGAAAGTCGGGGTATTGGGAATTCTGAAACGTCGATACTCGGATGATTGGAAGTATGGGATATTCAAAATTCGGGTAGAGAAAATTTGGGGTACTGGAAACTCGGGAACTTGCAAATTTAGGGTACTGAATTCGGGAAATTGCACATTTGATGCATTGCAAATTTGGGGTATTGAACATTTGGGAAATTGCAAATTTTGGGGTACTGGAAATTCGGGAAATTGCTAATTTTGGGGTACTGAAAATTCTGGAAATTGCAAATTTTGGGGTGCTGGAAATTTGGCAGATTGCAAATTTTAGGGTGCTGGAAATTTGGCAGATTGCAAACTTTGGGGTGCTGGAAATTTGGCAGATTGCAAATTTTGGGGTGCTGGAAATTTGGCAGATTGCAAATTTTGGGGTGCTGGAAATTTGGCAGATTGCAAATTTTGGGGTGCTGGAAATTTGGCAGATTGTAAATTTTGGGGTGCTGGAAATTTGGCAGATTGCAAATTTTGGGGTACCGGAAATTCGGGAAATTGCAAATCTTGGGGTACTGGAAATTCGGGAAATTGCAAATTTTGATGTACTGGAAATTCGGGAAATTGCAAATTTTGATGTACTGGAAATTCGGGAAATTGCAAATTTTGGGGTACTGGTAATTCGAGAAATTGCAATTTTTGGGGTACTGAAAATTCGGGAAATTGCACAGTTTGGAATACTAGGAATTGGGGAAATTGCACATTCGATGCATTGGAAATTCGGTAACATGCAAATTTGGGATATTGATAATTTGGGAAATTGCAAATTTTTGGGTACTGGAAATTGTGGAAATTGCATATTGATGTATTGGAAATTCGGGAACTTGCAAATTTAGGGTAAATACGGGAAATTGCACATTTGTCGCATTGGAAATTCGGGAACTTTCAAATTTGTGGTACTGCAAATTCGGGAAATTGTACTGTCGATACATTGGAAATTCGGAAACTTGCAAATTTAGGATAAATTTTGGAAATTGCACATCTGACGCATTGCAAATTCGGGACCTTTCAAATTTCTGGTACCTCAAATTCAGAAACTTGTACAATCGTTGCATTAGAAATTCTGGGTACAAAAACTCGGTAACTTGCGAACACGAAAAATTGTGGAAATTAAAAATTCCCGAAAAAATTGGAAAATTCCGAAAATTCATAAATCAGGGTTTGGTAAACTTCGAATCCAGAAACACCTATCATACCAAAAATTCCGGGACGTCCTCACAAAAATAACAACTGAAAACTCAAAGTACCATAAATTCGAAAAACTATGAATTCGGGGAATACAAAAGGCTCGAGGTGTCGGTATGAATTTTTGGGTCAGCGTTTGGCAGGTAGCGATCGGGCGGCGGGGTGTCAGTTTGTCCGTGGCAAACAGCAAACGAGGAGGTCGACTCGTTCGAAAACGACGCAGCGACCCTTCTCGAGTCGTATCAAAGCGAGGAAAATGTACACGGGTCGCATACGTCCCCGGTAACTCGGTGTCCCGTCTATGTATTATGCAATGAAGCTGGAGTGCTCCTCGACTCGTTCTCTGGCGCTCGCGCGTGCACGCCGCGCGGCCAGATCGAAAAGACAGGCTGAAGGATAGAAGAGAAAATAGAGAGGAGAAAAAGAGAGACTGACGTGTTTGAACAGACACGCGACACTCGTGTTTGCTCTCTCTTTCTCTCTCCGTTTGCCGACGTTGTCTTCGCCCTCTTCCAAACTCTCTCTCTCTCTTTCTCGCCAACTCGCACACACACACACACACACACAGTGTATTTCCGTGTTCCGACTCTGTTTCGTTCTTCCGCTTTGTCCTTCTTCTTTGTATCGTTCCACAATGGAACTCGGCACGGATTCCACCCTCCCTGACCCCTCGTCCTGCACGAGGATTGAAGTGTCATTCATTTTCGAGTTGCGCGAGATTCCGCGCGCCGAAAGAGTGCCATCGTGCATCTTTCTCCCTCTGCCACCCTTTTCTCCGCCGGAGTAATTCTTACCCCGTCACCGGAACGCGCTGCTCGCCGGAAAAATTACACGCTGAAACGAAAACGTCGCCGATCATCGAGGAAAAAGGACGGCTCTGATAATGGGAAATCGCGATGCTCGATCCGAGACCTTTCGGGGTTTAAATCTCGCGGAGATGAAGGTTACGATGGTATTTCAGTCGATGTGCGATTATTTAGGTGTTGCTAAATAACCCGACTAAAACCAAATTATAGAAACTTTTCAATTAAATAAACATTTACTAACGGAACAATTATTTTTTAATTAAATTGCGAGGGAACACACGTTCTTTCCAATGAAAGGGTAATATAAGACTGACTGAGAATCAAATAAAATGCTCGTAGCAGTGATGCGTTTTTCAATGAAAACACCATTTGCAACCCCAACTCTGTTTACACTTTGCAAGGAATATCCACAATCACTAATGAGTCAAGTAATACTGTACCAATAAATGTCTGCAAGATATTTAAACTATTTAAAAAATAACATGTATGCTAAATGACGCAAGTGCTCCCCATATTTCACTATCCTGACTCCGAAGGTTCTGTTCCTTCATACAAGTTTATTCTTATATTTCTCTGTGTGTGCGATTGAAGCGTAAAATTTTGCTAACAATTTGTGATCAAAAATTTGTCTGCTAGAGAATTTATTAGAAAAAGACAAGTATAGATAGCAACTAAGCTTGTCGCCAAATTGTCAGGTTGTAAGTTATCCAGATGATCCTGTGAGAGGTAATCGGGATCGATTCAATCGCAGACTCCTTGTAAGGGTTTCGGTGTCTTTAAAGGTTTAATCTAATCCGATGGTCCGTGAGATTAATGGGGGACTACGTTTATGTAATTCGCGTCTCCTTGTCCCTGTTCCTTGAAGGAGATCGTCGAAAGTGCACCGCAGGAACAAGCTGATATTAAGTCAACCGAGTGTTCTCCAGTGTTCGACGACATTGACCCTCGAGGACGATGTAATTCCTTGATTAGACAGGAACAGAGTTCTGTTCGAATACTTGTTTCTCGAATATTAAAGTCTTTGGAGAATTACTTATTCGTGTCTTTTGATTTCAGTTTGTTGTCAGAGTTTCAATTAGGGGTAGTTAAATTAGGGGTAGTTCAATTAGGGGTACACTGGAGGACATGGTGGTACATCATTTTTAAATCAACGAAGCTGTTTTTAATTATTAAATATTCTTAGATTTTAGACAATTTATATATCCAGGTCTTTTTGTCCTCATATAAGTTTCTGTGTACTTCATTTTTTATTTATCTAGATATTTATGTTACGAGACAAATTGAATATCTTTAGATGTTGTTGTTTGACAATTTTATACATCACCTAGATCTTTTCGACCTTAGATAAGTTTCTGTATACTTCATTTTTATTTATCTAGATATGTGTGTCACTAGACAAATTGAATATCTTTAGATGTTATTGTTTGACAATTTTATACATCACCTAGATCTCTTTGTCTTCAGATAAGTTTCTGTATACTTCATTTTTATTTATCTAGATATGTGTCACTAGACAAATTGAATACTCTTAGATGTTATTGTTAGACAATTTTCTATATTACCTACATCTCTTTGTCCCTAGATAAGTCTCTATATACTTCATTTTTTATTTATCTAGATATCTATGTTATGAGACAAATTGAATATCTTTAGATGTTGTTGTTAGACAATTTTATACATCACCTAGATCTTTTCGACCTTAGATAAGTTTCTGTATACTTCATCTTTATTTATCTAGATATGTGTGTCACTAGACAAATTGAATATCTTTAGATGTTGTTGTTTGACAATTTTATACATCACCTAGATCTTTTCGACCTTAGATAAGTTTCTGTATACTTCATTTTTATTTATCTAGATATGTGTGTCACTAGAGAAATTGAAAATCCTTAAATGTTGATGTTAGACAATTTTCTGTATTACCTACATCTCTTTGTCCCTAGATAAGTCTCTATATACTTCATTTTTTATTTATCTAGATATTTATGTTACGAGACAAATTGAATATCTTTAGATGTTGTTGTTAGACAATTTTATACATCACCTAGATCTTTTCGTCCTCAGATAAGTTTCTGTATACTTCATCTTTATTTATCTAGATATGTGTCACTAGAGAAATTGAAAATCCTTAAATGTTATTGTTAGACAATTTTCTATATTACCTACATCTCTTTGTCCCTAGGTAAGTTTCTATATACTCCATTTTTTATTTATCAAGCTATCTATGTCACTAGACAAATCGAATATCCTTAGACCTTATAGTTAGACAATTTTCTAGAATACCTACATCTCTTTGTCCCTAGATAAGATTCTGAATATTTCATTTTTATTATCTACATACTAAAAATTTAACACTGAACAAATTTTGATGTATCCTATTTATTTCAATTTTTAAGTTACTCGTATTTTAAGAAAATTTATATTTGTACTTAAATTAGGTTCCAGTTAAGTATTTTTAACAATACACTCAAATTCCAATATCACCAGACAGAATCACACGGCAGAAATCATCTTCCCTAATACAGTTTTGATCCCAGATAAACATAAAGGAGAAATATTTCGTAATTAGAAGCATAACAATCTGACCACGTAATCGTTGTAACGATAGTGCCGTTTAATTCTCTGCTCGCGAACAAAGTTGTTCACGGAACAGACACATTAAGGAGTTCAAACCAAAGTGCCATTAAAGTTCCTTCGAACGGGGGCTGCCTTAAGGATTCTTCTTACTTTTCTATGGCACACAAGGGTGGCGTAAGATAACGGCCATTGTGAACCGTGTTTGCTCGTACATCGCGGCGTGCCTTGAATCTTTCTGTCCACCGTGAAGGAAAAAGGACCATTGGGACGACAACGTAGATCTAATCTCCTAAAACCATAAGTGCTATAGTCATTCTGGATTGTACGCATTTCGTTCATAATATGAAACTTTCTTGAGGGAGAATCAAGTAACCATCTTGGTCTTTTTGTTGTATAGGGTGAACTTAAGCGAGTAAATATATTTATTCTTGGTGACATAAAAATTATTGTACAATTTAAACTGGATCGAGAGAAGAATATCAGGGAAGAAAAATTTTATTTCTTTTAAATTGTAGAAGGTTAGCTTTTATAGTTTATGCAGTTTTTATAGTTAGCTTTTATAGTTTTTTTTGCGGTTTATGTTCTTTCTTTTTGTATTGCATTTATTATACCTGGTTTGTATTCTAATTTTGTATTCAATGTATTTTATTTAAAAATTAGAATAAATTAACATGCTCAAGTCTTGTATTATTATTTCTGTCACGATAAAACAAATTAATAATAATTTACTTGTGTTATTTATTTATTATTGTAAGTATAGCACAATAGCACGTAACGTGAGAATATAGTAAACTAATCTTTTCTATACGTACAAGAACTTTCTCTCTTATATCTTTCTTTTTCCCCGTCCATTTTTAATCCGTCGCAATCTGCGGTAGTTCCATCCTCAGAGTTTTCGAACTCCGACACGGATTTGCATTAGCATAGTTTGTATCTCGTCGTCGCCGAAATCGGATATTAAGTCTTGGGAGAATAGAAGGGAGATAAAGTGAGTAATCTTTTCGAGGGTCCCCGTAAAGTCGAGATTATGAGTCGTTCCATTTTCTCGCTAAAGGTGCAATTCTATAAAACGATTGTTACGCGAACGCGCACGAATACGGGTCTCGGAGTACATCGGGGCTGCTCTTGTTTTTCTTCATTACAGTCGAGATAATTGCGCACCGTTTTCAACTAACTCAAAAGCACCCTTCGTTTGATAGATTTAAGTTTGTTTTCGGGAATTGAGATGCTTTGGAACTTGGGAATTTAATTAGGGAGTTTAGGAACGTAAATTTAGAGATTTTGAGGATGGGGAGTTTGAGATTTGGTGATTTTGAAATTAGGGATTTTGGGATTTGGAGATTTGGAAATTGGAGATTTCGGGATTTGGAGATTTGGGAATTCAAGATTTAGGGTTATGGGAGTTTGGGATGACGAGATTTAGCAATTTGAGGATTTTGAGATTTGGTAATTTGAGAATTAGGAAGTTAGAAATTTAAGATTATAGGGTTTGGAAATTTAGAAGTTTGGGGATTTGAGGTTTCGTGATTTGGAAATTGGGGATGTTGGGATTCGGAGATTAGGAATTTGAGGATTTGGGGTTTTGGAGATTTGGGATTTGGGGATTTGGGCATCTAGAAGTTTGGGGATTCTGTGATTCAGTCATTTGAAAATTAGAAAGTTAGAAATTTAAGATTATAGGATTTGGAAATTTAGAAGTTTAGGGATTTGAGGTTTCGTGATTTTGAAATTAGGGATGTTGGGATTCGGAGATTAGGAATTTGAGGGTTTGGGGTTTTGGAGATTTGGGATTTGGGGATTTGGGCATCTAGAAGTTTGGGGATTCTGTGATTCAGTCATTTGAAAATTAGAAAGTTAGAAATTTAAGATTATAGGATTTGGAAATTTAGAAGTTTGGGGATTTGAGGTTTCGTGATTTGGAAATTGGGGATGTTGGGATTCGGAGATTAGGAATTTGAGGGTTTGGGGTTTTGGAGATTTGGGGATTTGGGCATCTAGAAGTTTGGGGATTCTGTGATTCAGTAATTTGAAAATTAGAAAGTTAGAAATTTAGGGTTGTAGGATATGGAAATTTAGGAGTTTGAGGATTTTGAGATTTGGTCACTCGGTAATTAAGGATTTTGGGATTTGGTGATTCAGGAATTTGGAGATCTGAAAATTGGAGATTTATAAATTTGAGATTTTGGGATATGGAGATTTAGGAATTTGCAAATTTAGGAATTTGACAATTGAAGAATTTGTAGTTTTGACAATTCGGGAACTTGAAAATTTGGTAATCTGGAAATTTAGAATTTAGAAGTTTGGGATTTAATTCGACCATCGAACATTTAAGAATGTGTGAATTTACATCATTCATTTGTAAATTTAAAAACTCCAAAATTTTTGAATGTTTCCTAACCTCTAACACTCTGCAGACTCTAATCAACAGAGTGACAAAATAGCGATATCAACATTTATACCGTCACCCATTGAATCACCCTCACAGCCCTAAAATCTTGCACAATCCTCGAAAACGAGATCCGCAGTATCTGAAACCATCTCCCATCAGTCCATATTATCGGAAAAATTGCAAAGGTCCGTACAATAAACGACAGCGTGACCCTTTGAATCGTTGTTTTTTTTGTGGTGGATCGAAGCGCGAAATCCTAGGCGGAAAGTAGCACACGGCCAGAGGGTGCATCGTAAACCCTCTGGCGAGCATCGGCAGCATCTAATCAGAAGCTTTCTACGAGGCTCTCCTCTGCCGGGACTCAATCGTCCATGGGATTGAAGTCTCCTCTGGAAAAGTAGTCCACGTCAGTGTGGCCGGTGTTTGTCCCTTTTGGGTTGTTGGTGAACGGTCGCGTCGGGATGATAACAGGGAGGAAGCAGGAAAGAAACGCGGAAACGGGATCGAATCTGGCGAAGCCGTTCGCGAGGAATCGCTCGATCCCTCGAGGCGTCGTTTAATTGGATCGAATCGGGCCGACGATGCAGGCCGAGTAGTCGTCGAGTCTCTCGTCGGTTTCGCGTCTTAAATTTCAATTACTCGGAGGCATCGCCACGGGGACGAGGGGTCAAAACGTCGAGCAATTTATCGCTGATAGAACGGCGACGTCGTTTCCGCTGACTGACCGCAATTAATTAAAGCGAAACCGCTCGAGAAGAGGGTCCTGTGCGTCCAGGCGAACCCTCACGACCGTTTGTTGCCCCTCTTGTGTTTACACTGTCTCCTGCTACTTGACAATTCGCCAATTCCTTCACTTTACAACCTCTATCTGTGTTTCTTGTCTGCACTAATGCACTTTACTATTTGCTCCGATGTTTCATTAATTCTATCGGCGGGTACTGCCATTCCTCGTTCAGCTGACATACGGTTTTATGGATATGTGGGCATGTGGAGGTGTGGAGACACAAGTATACGGGTTATTTTGAGATACAGATAACACGGTCATATAGAGTTTCAGGGTTGAGTGTGTGGTCATGTGGAGATCTAAGGATATGAGTATGAGATTCTATGGAAGTTGGGGGATACAAGTATACGGTCATATAGAGATTCAGCGTTTAGTACACGGTCATGTGGAGATCCAAGGATATGAGTATGGGATTCTATAGAAGTTGGGGGATATAAGTATACGGTCATATAGAGATTCAGCGTTTAGTACACGGTCATGTGGAGATCCAGGGATATGAGTATGGGATTCTATAGAAGTTGGGGGATATAAGTATACGGTCATATAGAGATTTAGCGTTTAGTACACGGTCATGTGGAGATCTAAGTATACGAGTATGGGATTCTATAGAAGTTGGGGGATATAAGTATACGGTCATATAGAGATTCAGCGTTTAGTACACGGTCATGTGGAGATCCAGGGATATGGGTATACAATTCTATAGAAGTTGGAGGATATAAGTATACAGTCATATAGAGATTCGGGGGTATAAGTATACGGTCCTATAGGAATTGGGGGATATAGGTACACGGTCATATAGAGATTCAGCGTTTAGTACACGGTCATGTGGAGATCCAAGGATACGAGTATGGGATTCTATAGAAGTTGGGGGATATAAGTATACGGTCATATAGAGATTCAGCGTTTAGTACACGGTCATGTGGAGATCCAGGGATATGGGTATACAATTCTATAGAAGTTGGGGGATATACGTATATGGTCATATAGAGATTCGGAGAAATTGGTCCTATAGAAATTGGGGGATATAAGTATATGATCATATGTGGATTGGGGATATAGGTATACGATATTATAGAAATCGGGGGATATAGGTACATGATCACATAGAGATCCAGGGTTATAAGTATACAGTCATGTGGAGATCCAAGGATATGAGTAAATGATTCTATAGAAGTTGGGGGATATAAGTACATGGTCATATAAAGATCCAGGGTTATAAGTATACAGTCACGTGGAGATCCAAGGATATGAGTATATGGTTCTATAGAAATTATGGTATATAGGTACATGTTCATAGAGAGATCCAGAGATACAGTCATATAGAGATTCGGAGATATTTGTATCTGGCCCTATAGAAATGTGGGTATAAGTTCCAATCATATAGAGATTCAGGGATATAAGTACACAATCATATAGAGATACATGGACGTAAGTATACGGTCCTAAAGAAATTTGGAGATGTAAGTATACAGTCATAGAGAGAATCGAGGATATGAGTATTGCATATAGAGTATGTAGGTACTCATGGACATGAGTATACAGGTACATAGAGATTCGAAGATATATGTCATATGGAGATCCGGAGATATAAGTATACGATTTCATATTGTATGTATGGCCTCTCATTATTCCGAGTAACTTCCTACATTTACAACTAGCATGTATAATTGAATTGCGCATATTAAAAACAGTGCAACGCTGTTCTTTGTGCAATGCAATATTTATCCTGTGCACTCGAAGGTACTTACTGTTTGCAAACAGCAACTTTGCTAGTTAAAAAGTTAAATGAATTCTTGTGAGTTTATTTCTCTAGTAATACTTTTCATTATTGTCTGTTTTATTATATTTATACATCACATGTGTATGTGTCTATACATTTCCCATATTATTTTTATTTAGGATACTGTTAAACAGTTTGAATTAGTGTGTGGATTTAAGCTATACTTCAAACTCCACACAATATACGAACGATTAACGCTGTAATATGTATTCAAAGCTGTTTTGGGTTGTTTCGCAACTCCATAAATTGCACGATAATGCAGGTGAACTCGTGCCTTGTTACTCCCCGCTAACAATTCCTTTTTCATCGGAACACCTTGACTGGTTACCGACAAGTCACTTCGATATCAATTAAAGCGAGAATTCCGTGGAGGCGGCGCGTAAACACGGTATCGGCATGAAAACTTGAAAAGTATTTCGTGCCGTGAAACCCGACCACTAAGGCGAGTAATGAAGTACCCTGATTCCCCGGGGAGTCAACCAAGTTTCATTAAAGCGGAAGTAGCTCAAGCTGCTACTGCTCCCTCATAAACGAGCATCTTCATGTATGCAACTTAAATCGATTTCCGTCGAGAATGCCGCACTACCACGCTCGCCAACTTTAATTCCCTCCGCCTCTAATTATTCCGCTGCATCGCGGGACACTTTTGTTTAACTTCCCACAACGCTTCGGATAAAACCATTTCGACGCTTTTCAAACCAATTACGCCTGCAACTTATACTTTATGTAACTACGGATATTTTGCGTTAGGATATAGGAATATTTGAAATGTGGGCATATAGAGATATTTTGCATATGGGGATACTTGGAGTATGGGGATATTTGGGATATGGAGATATTTGGGATATGGGGATATTTGGGATATGGGGGTATTTGGGATATGGGGATATAGGGATATTTGGAATATGGGGGTATTTGGGATATGGGGATATTTGGGTTATGTGGATATTTGGGATATGAGGATATTTGGGATATGGGGATATTAGGGATATGGCGATATTTGGGATATGGGGATATTTGGGATATTTGGGATATGGGGATATGGGGATATGGGGATATGGGGATATGGGGATATTTGGGATATGGGGATATTTGGGTTATGTGGATATTTGGGATATGAGGATATTTGGGATATGGGGATATTAGGGATATGGCGATATTTGGGATATGGGGATATTTGGGATATTTGGGATATTTGGGATATTTGGGATATGGGGATATGGGGACATGGGGATATTTGGGATATGGGGGTATTTGGGATACGGGGATATTTGGGATATAAGGATATTTGGAATATAAGGATATTTGGGGCATGACGACATTTGGGATATAGGGATATTAGGGATGTAAGGATATTTGGATTATGACGACATTTGGGATATAAGGATATTTGGAATAAAGGGATATTTGGGACATGTGGACATTTGGTGCATAGGTATATGTGGGATATAGGGATATTTGGGACCTAAGGACACTTGGGATATAGGGATATTTGGGATGTAAGGATATTTGAACTAAAGGGATATGTGGGCTGCAGCTATATTAGGGATGTGAACATATTTGAGATACAGAGGTATTGGGATGTGGAGATATTCAGCATATGAGGATACTGAGGATGTGCAGATATATGGAATATAGGGATATTGTGAATATAACATTATATACATACAGGGATACAGTAAAATAGGGATATAGGGATATTGGATATACAAGGACATGGGCAATATAGGAATAGTGTAACATCGGATATAGCGATAGAACAGTATTAAGATATAAGGATATAGGGACGTAAGGATACAGATATTAGAAATATTGGGGGAATGGGGATATTAAGGACAGAGATAGGGATGTTCAAGATACTGGGGATGAGCTATGGGGATAATGGTACATGGGTTCATGGGGACCTCGGGTATAAAGATACGATCGTATAGATATATGAGATACAGATATATGTTTATGCACAGTAACTGCCATACTAGTATACAGCCTTACTCTGACGATGTAAAAACATAACACTATATTTTAACCCCGAAATAATGAACATACTAATCATATTTCTCGCTAAGAATTCATAGTTTCGTTCATGATACAAAACATTTGAGTTTCTACAACATAACTTGTCAATTATAGTGTCCGGCATTAAAATGAAACAACCCCTATTTTCAGGACGAAATAACGTAAGACTCGTCTTACAGGAAGAGAAATCGCCTAGAATCGTTGTATGGAAGTTTTGAGAGGAGCTGTATAATCTTCGGGTCGGTTTTACTGCGCATAACGAGCGGAAAGGTTGACGAGTAGACGCGTCGTCCACGAAAGGCGTCTTCATCGTGGTTAGAAAGCAGCGTCGCGTCGGTACATATGTACGATTACATAGGGTTCGTTCTTCTCGCGACTGGCAACCCTCCCAACGGGAGAGCACCGAATCGAATTTAATTACCGATGCGCAGATATTTACCCCGGTTTTGCGGGGGTCAGAGAGGCAGGCGACGAGCTCGTTAAAAATTGAATTTTCCACGACGTCGAGGCCCGTTGCTTTTCCTACGGCAAAGGTCAGCGAAGGATGTGTACGGGACACCGGATGGAATTTATTTAACCGAAAACTTTCTATCGATTTCCAGCCAACCTTTCTGCTTCTTTCGTGATCGCCTGGCTTACGGGTATTTTTCGTTCCACGAGCTTATCCTACCGGAAGTCCGCGGTCAAATCGATCAGGGTTAGACTGCCGCTCTCCACGTTTGATGAATTTTCAATCGAACGATGCGTTTCTCTTTCATAAATGGATGTCTATTTCTCATGATTCGGAAAGGAATCGAGATTTCTACCTTGTGGTCAGCGAACGTGATCACCATTTCAATTACTCGAGCTCTACTCTGTTAGACTCAAATAATCGTTTGACATTTATAACCTGTAACTGTAGCATTTTTGTGATCCTGGGTATTAAGTGTTAAATATTGTTTATACTATCTTAAAGACAAATACAATAAAAAGTTAAACATTTCACATTTCTGCTACTGTAAATCGAGTTAGTCAAAATACCATGAGATTTTGAATTCCTCTCGATATTCAATATGGTAGCAAGAACATATGTGTTCCTATTTGTACAACCTTGACTTCGTCAAGAAAAACTGTTTTCAAAATTTCTTTCACCCATATTTCTTCTACATTTCATACCGTGACACTCTTGTACTAAATTTTTTTACTAGAAGGCTATAAGTGGATGATGAGAGGAAATATCTAAAACATGTGTGAACAAGAAAAGAATTTACTCAGGATAGAAACTGCGTTACATGGTTGTGATAGTTAAAGGAGGTTTTACAGTGTTAAAAAAAATGATTGTAAGACAAACTAGTGATCAACTGGTGAAAAGTGCAAAACAGCGAGTCTAGAAGAAAGTCGATCCTCGCAATCCACGATCTTCCACTTATTCGAGCGAGGACTAACGAGCAAAGACGAGGGACGCGACCCTTCGATTTTTCCGGGTGTACGGGCGACGGTACCAGGATAATTGTGATTACGGTCTAGCCAGATGAAGAGGAAAAAGAGAGAGAACATGGAAGGAGGTGGAGGGAAGAAAAAAGAATGACACGGTACACGGGTACTCGTTTTTCGGTCATTACGAAATCGGTAATAGGAGCACGGCGGAATGCAAATGAAACCGTAACGGAACAGAAATGTAAATCTGACCCGGTACAGAGCCCGAACTCGACCGGATATCTCGTTACTTATAAGCACTTGTTACACACGCTGCTTGCCACTTAATGAAATTAATTGTATCCATACGGTTACTTGGAAAAATACGTGAGCCAGAGTTATCGATACGAAAATCAGTTCCGTGCTTTACAACAGGAAATTACATTGATATATCAATTTAATATTGCTCAGTTTATTTTTAATAATAAGAAAGTACAAGGAAAATCATTAAAAATGTGAATATGATCACTATCACCAAACTATGTCAATAATAAAAAATTATGCAAGATATTGTGGTAAAACACGTCGAAACACGAAGCATGAAAATTCATGTATGACAATATAGCGGGTGGAAGTACCATATCGCAATATAACGTGTGGAAATATTATATATAGCAATATAATGCGAGGAAGTACAAGATATTGCGGTAAAATGTGTAGAAATACAAATTGTGAATTTTCTACTTGTGGCGATATAACGCGAGGAAGTACCACATGTGGCAATATAACGCGAGGATGTATCACATGTCGCAATATATTGCGTGCAAGTACCACATGTAATAATATAACGCGAGGATGTATCACATGTCACAATACAACGCGTGGAACTACCACATGTGGCAATATAACACATGGATGTAACATATGTGGAATTATAACGCGTGGATCTACGAAATATAGTAGCATAACGCGTGGAACTACAAAATATCGCAATAAAACGTGTAGAACTCCAAAGTGCGAAAGATTTATAATTGGCAATATAATTATCACATGTGGCAACATAATGTATGTACCATATGTGATAATATAACACGTGGAAAGACAAGAAATCGCGGTAAAACGCGTAGAACTACAAAGAGTGAAGATTTCATATACGGCAATATAACACGTGTAAGTACTATATGTGACAACGTAATACGTGGAAGTGGCATATGTGGCAATATAACGCGCGAAAGTGTCATATGTGACAACGTATAAAAAGAGAACATATTAGGGTACAGTACGCAGAAATCCAACATCCGATGATAAAATGTGCGAAAAACAGCGCACAGAATAATCGTCGCGGACCTCATAAACCGTCGGACGCGGCGTTATCAAGAAAAAGGTAACCAGGAAGAAAAACAGAGCGAAGCTACAAGCAGCGGCGACAGTAGAATAATTCATTTCCGAGGGAAATCCCTTTAAAACTCGGCGAACGTCGTAGCCCTCCAAGAAGTCCCGGCTTTAGTTGCATTAACGCGAAAGCTTATCACGGTCGGGGCCCGGCGTAGCCGATATTTTTCTCGTTTCTTTTTTCCCTCTGCCCCTCCGTTGATTGGTAGGTTTAGCCCAGAGGCAAGGGGAAGGAGAGAGGAGTCGGAAGACAACGAGCTTAAACCGTTGGCTCGGAACGGCACCGTTCTGACGTGCGTTCCATGGAACGAGGGGGTTCCTCGTCGATGCGTCTAGTCGCTCGTTACTTTTTCGCCTCTTTGCATAGGTAATTGCCTCCGCCATAGGATCAAGGTGGTAAGAGGCGGATGAAAGGGTGGCCTGCATTACCGGGGCCAGACAGAACGTGGCTCGAAGCAAAGGATGGGACAGGGGAAAAATTGGATTGTGCCAGCTAACGGAAGCACGATATAAACGGGGCTCGTTAAATCCTCTCGCACAGTCACGCAGGATTTTCTTCTGCCTACCCTGGTTCTATCGGTATTCGATGCTATCGCTCGATTCATAGTGATTTTCAAGCTGGCAAGCATTTATCGTTGCATTCTGTCTTTTATTGGTACTAACGATCTAGGGAGGGATCGGTTTCTGCTCTTAGGGCTCTGTGGATATGTGGGTAACTCGTTTAGGGATATCTAATCCCTAGTATTTAGGGATCTGGGTATCAAGGTACCTTAGTACTTATTGTTAGGAATGTAATGATATATAGATCTTGGTGTCTAGGTATTTGGAAATGTATGAAGATTTGGGGATATAGGTACATGGAGGATAGACTTATGTAGCGATATGAGGATGTAAGGATATAGGAATATGGTGACGTAGGAATTTTGGCACGTAGGGACATAGGTACAGATCTAGAAACGTAGGGATGTGGAGCAGTGTGATCGAATGACGTGTCGATGTAGGGACGTAGGAATATAGAAATGTAGAAATATAGGAACGTAAAGAGACGCAAGGACCTCTAATAGAGATCCTACGAGAGCTATGAACGTAGGGATCTATGGACCTAGGATTCTGTGGACGTAGTAACTAATGGACGTTGGAATTTATGAACGCAGAAATTTACAGATGTAGAAAAGGACGTAGTAATGTATAGACTTGGAGATCTAGGGATATAGAGCTTTAAGGACGTAGACACAGTATTGTGGTAATCTACGATATCTACTGAACAATTGAAAAAGGATCAATGGAAGAGCATTTAACAAGCATACCCAAACCAGAAGATATTTTCATAAAATTACAAAGATTCAAAAAAACGAACACATTTCGCACACACGCACACGACAGACACAAACACGTTACTAACACAGTCTCAGCACGTTGGACGTCCGAAGGCATTTCCTGTTCCATCGACGAGCTTCCGTGCGCGAGACAATGGTCCAACGGACAAAACGAAAACCAAAAGCCTCTCCCTCCGAAAAAAAAGATACACCCGCAGTCTCTCTGCAATCGGATGCAAATCAAACAAGAATACAGGAACGAAACAGAAGCGAGAACGAGGGTGATGGTGCAGCGTTGTCGCCGACGAACGAGTATCTCCTTTCGAGCCGGAACATCGTGGAAAACTGGCGTTATTATTAAAAAAGTTGGGCTTGTTATCTCGCTGGTATTCATCCATTAATTGCACCACGCGTCTCTCGCGGGGGTTGTCCGCTTGCAACTGCGACGAGGCTGGTGTCGGAGGGGTTGGAAGGGACGCTGGGTCAGAGAAGGCCAAACGTACGACGACCCGGATCCTCCCGGTTGCAAACGGATTAATAATTTCGCGATATTGCGATATCATCACCGTTATTCTCGGTCTCTGGAGCGGCCATTGCACTACGCTGTAGGCTTCTCTTCGGTAGGCTACATTAAATCTGAAGACATCTTTTCTGCAGGGATAAACCTAGTTCAGGATCTTCCTACACTTTCAGGATCGTATTTCACAGCTTTTGGGATCCTCCAATTTTTTGGGATCTACGTAGACTCTTTAGGGTGTATTTCAAGAACTCTAGGCTCTTCTACTATTTTAGATTTTTTCATCTTTCTAGTCTTCTTTGAGATTGGTTCAATTAGGATATAGGGATATTTGGGATATAAGGACATTTGGGACGTGGTGATATTTGGGATATAGGGAAATTTGGGATACAAGGATATTTGGGATATAAGGACATTTGGGACATGGTGACATTTGGGATATAGGGAAATTTGGGATACAAGGATATTTGGGACATGACGACACTTGGGATATAAAGATATTTGGCTCGTGACGACATTTGGGATATAGAGGTATTAGGGATGTAAGGATATTTGGGATACAGGGATATTTGGGACATGACGACATTTGGGATATAAGAATATTTGGAATAGAGGGATATTTGGGACATGGCGACATTTGGGATATAAAGATATTTGGGATATAAGAATATTTGGAATAGAGGGATATTTGGGACATGACGACACTTGGAGTATAAAGATATTTGGTTCGTGACGACATTTGGGATATAGAGGTATTAGGGATGTAAGGATATTTGGGACATGACGACATTTGGGATATAAGAATATTTGGAATAGAGGGATATTTGGGACATGACGACATTTGGGATGTAGGGACTCCCAATTTTTTGGGTCTCACCTAAGCTCTTTAGGGTCATAGTACCTTTAGTAGGCTCTTTAGGGTGTATTTCAAGAAGGCTCAACCCCAGGGTCTTCTACTATTTCAGATTTTTTCATCTTCCTACTCTCCATTGAGATTGAGGTTCAATTAGTTTCTATTTGCATTCCTCCATCTCACTTAGTAGTATAATGTTTAGTAACTTTTAAGGTCCTGGAACCCTAGGATCTTCTATCATCTTAGATTTTTTCATTTTCCTAGTTTCCTTCAAAATTGGTTCAACTACTTTCTCTTTGAATTCTTTCATCTCTCTCAACAGTATAATATTCAGTGACTTTTGAGTAGGGTCCTTTCTGGGAAGGTCCTAGAACTTTAAGATCTACCATCTTACATTTTTTCATCCTCCAAGTTTCCTTTAGGTTTAATTAGATTCTCTTTTTACTTCTTCATCTCTGTCAAAAGTATGTTTGGTGCCTTTTGAGTAGGGTCTTTTTCGGAAAGGTCTTATAACCTTAAGATCTGCCACCTTAAATTTTGTTCATCTTCTTGGTGTTCTTTTTAGATTCATCTACCTTGAAACCTAACCTAACCCAACCAAAATCCAGGCAAAATTAAACTGAAAGCTAGCCAAAGCGTATTTAAGCTAGCCATTAAAGCGAAATTTAAGCAGATACGCGAAAGTAATGCGTGGTAACTGTCGAGTGTTAAGTCTCGCGTAGACGAGGCCTTCATCCCCTATATCGTATTTTACCCGAGGGAAGGCTAGTAGGCAGTGTTCTAGCTTCACGAGTACACGGGGTTGCGATGCTCATGGGGCAATCGGTGTTTGTGCTTGACCCCATTTGGCTTTGTGAGATGATTGTTAGAGATTGAAGGGTGCTTCAGCTATGGATTGCGGGGTGCATCGCTGAAGGGCCGGTCTTCGAGTAGGGTTGGATTGTAAAGTGTGAACGTTGTTTCACAGGTGACTTTGGAACACACAAGGTGGAATACCGCTACTTTTGTCGATGTTATTGAAAGGGTGTGCTTATTGTTTGTTGCGTGGTAAGGGCGGGTTAAGGGTGTGTCGATGGATGTAAAAACTCGGAGACGCAAGAATCTTCTTCTGAATAAGGAACGTTAATGTAAAACCGGAATTTCGAGTTCCATTCATTAAAAGCATTGACCTTTTTGGTAACGGATTATTTATCCCTGTAAAAAAATTAAGGTTTGGTTAAGTAGTTCTTTGAAATAAATTATGACATTTCAATTGTATAAAATATGTCCGAAATATGAGGACAATGTTTATTATTAAGTTTATCGAATTTGGATAAATCGAGAGTTTAGTATGTCCTTATATGAGGACGCCATGACCGAAAATGTTCTATGAATTTTACAGTTTCAGAACACAATGTACGAGAATGTATTCTTATTAAAATCGTGTGGTTACCAGTTTATGGTTTGAATTTTGTAGAATTATAAATTCTAATTATTTTACATTCGTGGAACCACCATTCCATAACTCTCTGATGATCGAACTGCAGTCCTCATACTTTATTTACAGAGGCTCGAAAGATTGTAAAATGTGGAACATTCGTAACAAAGAGAATTCTATCCGGCGTTCAATCTCCTGTACGGACGGCGTTTAAAAATTCACTTTGAAAATTTGAAACATCGGTACGCCCTCGTTTCCTACAATGTCACCCACAAAAGAGACCTAATGGAAATTTTGAAATTTACTTAGCGCGTTAAAAATCTTCGTACGTTGGACAGTGAGGGAGAGGATCGGATCCTTTGAAACGATGGTTCTTTCATTAAAAAAGATGTATGGTACATCGATCATGGTACCATTTTTGCTTTCAAGTAAACGAGCCATATGGATTATTGTCCATCCATCAATGGATTTCGGCTACGAGATCTGCCATATTCAGGCCCCTGTTGGCTTTGAGTATGGACAACCGAATGCCTGTAGCACACTTAGCCCACAATGTGGCTTTGCTGTTCTATGAAGATGATCCTCTTCGTCGAGGACGGCAATGGCCGGTCTGTATTCCGAATGGGTTTTGCATACAAGATGTACCAACTCTGCACGTCTCAATGGGGAAAATTATGGTAGTGGATTTCATTGTGGTTTTTTAATTTTTCGTCTTTGTTATTATTTGGTACTAATGGGAGTGTTGATAGGTAGGTCTGTTTTATTAGCTTCAGTAGTGATTTGAAGGTTTCTACTATTTTACTGCTTTACTAGTTTACTGTTTCATTATTTTAATATTTTACCACTTCACTGCTCTAATACTTCACTTCTTCAATACTTCACTACTTCAATACCTCGCTATTTTAATACTTCACTACTTCAATACTTCACTACTTCAATACTTCACTACTTCAATACTTCACTACTTCAATACTTCACTACTTCAATACTTCACTAGTTCAATATTTACTACTTCAATACTTTACTATTTCAATGCTTCACTACTTCAATACTTCACTATTTCAATATTTCACTACTTCAATACTTTACTATTTCAATACTTCACTACTTCAATACTTCACTAGTTCAATATTTACTACTTCAATACTTTACTATTTCAATGCTTCACTACTTCAATACTTCACTAGTTCAATACTTCACTATTTCAATATTTCACTACTTTAATACTTTACTATTTCAATACTTCACTACTTCAATACTTCACTACTTCAATACTTCACTACTTCAATACTTCACTAGTTCAATATTTCACTACTTCAATATTTCACTATTTCAATACTTCAGTACTTCAACACTTCACTAACTTACTACTTCACAACTTCACTACCTTATTACTTTACTATCTCACTACTTCACTATTTTATTATTTCATCATTTTACCATTTTAGTATTAATATCATTGTACGACTTTTCCTATTTCATTGTTGTGCCATCCTAGCATTCTACTATACTATATATTATTTTTCTACTATTTCATTATTCTATTCTATTATTCTGTTATTCTACTATTCTACAATTATACCAATTGTCCAAATCAGTATATCACTATTCCATTATCTCATTACTTCATTATAGTATTATATCACCTACTTATTTCATTATACCAGTATACTTTCACCTCATCGTTTCACCACCTCGCACTTACAAGATCCCACTGTACTCTCATTTCACCATCTTGCTACTTCACCACTCCATCCAAACGAACGCTCTCACATCTTTCGTCCTGTAATAAATAATAAATACAAATACAAGGCAACCAAAACCACACCCTCGCAGATTTACCGAATATTTTGAAACGGCGTTCGCAAACATCGCGTAATATTAGCCATTGACGGAATTGACGCGCAGCGATATCCGTAGCGATAAAAATCAAGTTGAATTTGAAGTTACAGGCGTGCTTCGGTATCCCCGGGGTTGAATGGGCGCAACAAAATTGTTGAAGGGAAAAAGAGGAAGGACGGAACACGGTTCCGCGAATCGCATTCAAAAGAACGGGCGTAATGCACCGGCGGTACAACAGGTATAATCTCCGGAATCAAAACGTACGGCAGAGGAGCAACCATTCAAGGAAAAAAAGAATCCTGGCCTGTAATAAAAGCTGACCCATATAACAGTCATTAGAGGGAACGACGTTGCGTGAAAACATTTGAATCGAGAAACACGAGGTATTGCTTGAAAGGGTGGGTTTACGTCGTTGCGAAAGACACCGTACGCGCAGAACGTACCAATGCTTTTTAATTACTTTTCTTCTTTTCCCGGCTCGTTCACCGGTTGCGTTACCTTTAAAGCCTTTTCTCTTCTTTTTTCCCTCCTTTTTCCCTCCATCTCGAGCGTCGCGCGAATTTTCCGTTTCACGCGACGAAACGCGAACGAACGCCAGCGTTTAGAACGCGTTTCTCTGCTTAAAAGAATTAAGAGCGAGCTTCTTATTAGGGCGAGGCGATAAGTGCTCTTTCGACTCTACTTTTACGGTTATTTACATGAACAGCCCCGATTCTTCGGTCTTCTCTTTTTTTCAGTCGGTCCGCGATGCCGGTCATTTAAAATGTTAACAGCTGCAAACTATCGCGCGACCTTTATTACGGACTTCGCCCGACTGTTTCACGGACTTTTAATTAAAGGCCGCCACGAGAGCCTTCTGTCGTCGCCGAACATCTTTATCGCTTCTGTCGCGATTTAATGCGGAATATTTCGACGCCATTAATTCTGATTATTTTACGAACGGTCCTCTGACCTCCGACTACTTCGGACGTTCTTCCTGATCGATTACTGGAGGGTCCTTCCAATTATGTACAATTATTAACACTTCTTTATAGACAATTACTTTGGTATTTTAATGGCGAATTCGTGAAGTCGACACTTTGAGGATTCGATAAGGGACTTGGGGATGTAGAGTTTTGGGGGATATGGGGATTTGGGGATATAGGACTTTGTGGATATCGAGATTTGGGGATATAGGGATTTGGGGATGTAAGGATTTGGGGATATAGAGGTTTGGGGATATAGGACTTTGTGGAAATAGAGATTTGGGGATATAGGGATTTGGGGATGTAAGTATTTGAAAATCTAGGGATTCGGGGATAGAGGGATTCGGAAATATAGGGATTTGGGGATATAGGGATTCGGAAATCTAGGGATTCGGGGATATAGGGATTCGGAAATCGAGGGATTTGGGGATATAGGGATTTGGAAATCTAGAGATTCGGAAATCTGGGGATTTGGGGATCTCGGGTTTCGGGGATATAGGGATTTGGGGATATAGGGATTTGGAAATATAGGGAATTGAGTATCTAGGGATTCGGAAATATAGGGATTTGGAAATCTAGGGATTTGGGGATCTAGGGATTCGGGGATGCAGGTACTTGGAATTCTAGGGATTTGGGGATCTAGGGATTCGGAAATCTAGGGATTTGGGGATCTAGGGTTTCGGGGATATAGGGATTTGGGGATATAGGGATTTGGAAATATAGGGAATTGAGTATCTAGGGATTCGGAGATATAGGGATTTGGAGATCTGGGGATTTGGGGATCTAGGGGTTCGGGGATGCAGGTACTTGGAATTCTAGGGATTCGGAAATATAGGGATTTGGAAATCTAGGGAGTTGGGGATCTAAGGAATCGGGGATGCAGGTACTTGGAAATCTAGGGATTCGGGAGTATAGAAATTTCGGGGTATAGGGATTCGGGAATCTAGGAATTCGAGGATCTAGGGACTCGGGAGTACTGAAAATCGGGGATGTAGTGATTCGCGAATCTAGACATTTGAGGATCTAGGGAATTAGGGATCTAGAGATTCGGGATTATAGAAATTTAGGGGCATAGAGATTTGGTAATCTAGGTATTTGGGGATCTAAGATATCCGGGAGTATAGGTTATGGGGGACCTAGGGAATTGTTAGTGTCGAAATTTAGGAATCTAGGGATTTGGAAATATAGAAATTCGAAAATCTAGGTGTTCTAGAAATATATAATACCTGGTATGTAGGATATTGCGGACCTAGGGACTTGGGATCCAGAGTCTTAGGGATCTAGGGATTTAAATATCCCTAGGATCTGATAATTTCAAAATCTAAAATAGTGAAGTGTTAAAATTTGAATATTGAGATCTGAAAATTTCAAATTTTGGAAATATGAAAATTTGTGAATTGCAAAATTTCCAAAATTACATACGTACCCTTCTCCGAAGAAAACTTATATTTTGAGTGCACATTAAATATTCTTCACATCATCTCACTACAAATATTTACATAATTGAAAATCTTTAATTGTCCAAAAGAAACTCTAGGACATCTAAATATATTTCTACGTCGAATTATACGACTGTCTCTTTGTAAATGACTTCTAACAAATGAATCTGATAATTTCGAAGAATACTGATGTACGCTTAACAGCATAGTAGTTCTATCGATAGTGATTGCGTTCCGTTGTTACTCAAATTTCACTAGTATCACGGCTAGTCACAAGGGGATCGGATATGGCCAGTCCCGTTAAGTAGGCCGATCGGTAATTTAACGCGATTGGGCGGGTAGCTCGGTTGCTTTACCGGTATGTAGGTCGAACAGCGAACCGACCACCACGGCGACCATTGAAATAATTACGCTCACTGTCCGTTAATTTCGAGGCTCGCCACCATATACATACATACATACGTACATACGTGAACGTCAGTTGCGCGGCTCTCACGCGTATATTCGACGAACGAATAATCTGCGCGTGCATAATGTGCTCGTGTTGCTGGAATTGCCGTGAGAACTTGTCACCGATCGATACCAATTTCCATCGAATACTATACGTTTATTATCTTTTTGCCAATTCGCGGAAAACAGTCGACGGAGTTTTCTCGGGACGTTCGGATTAATAGGATTAATGTATTTGCTTCGGAGATGCATTTGTTCAGAGTTGTAGAGTTGTGTAATGGAAAGTATAAATAGAATGAAAGATAGTATCTTTACCTTTGAGATGTTTTAACGTGGTACTTCCATGCGATGTTATCAATATGCGATGAATTTGGGACAGTTTGAGTGCATTATGCGTTGAGTTCTATAAACGTTGTAATTACTACGCGCTGAGTGAGCAAAGTTGTAGGTTCCTCACGCGTTGAGTTCCCTGTGCGATGAGTTCCACATGCATTTTAATTGTTACGCGTTGAATTTGTCATGTCTTGGGTCTTTGACGCGTTGAGTTCTCCACGCGTTGAAATTGCTATGCGTTGTGTTCTCTACGCGTTGAGTTCGAATTGCGCTGAGTTTTACACGTGTTGAGTTTTTTACGCGCTGAGTTCTTTACGCGTTGAGTTCTCCACGCGTTGAAATTTCTATGCGTTGTGTTCTCTACGCGTTGAGTTCGAATTGCGCTGAGTTTTCCACGTATTGAGTTTTTTACGCGCTGAGTTCTCCACGTGTTGAGTTTTTTACGCGCTGAGTCCTTTACGCGTTGAGTTCTCGTTGCGTCGAGTTTTTTACGCGCTGAGTTCTTTACGCGTTGAGTTCTCGTTGCGTTGAGTTCTTCATGTGTTTAGTTCTTCGCATGTTGAATTTTTTACGCATTGAGTTCTTCACGTATTGGGTTCTCGACGCGTTGAGTTCTCCGCAAGTCGAGTTCCTTACGCGCTTAGTTTTCTATGCGCTGAGTTCGCTGCGCGTTGAGTTCTTTTCGCGTTGTAACTGCTACGCGCTGAGTTCTTTACGCACCGAGTTCTTCACGCGTGGGATTCTTTATGCGTTGAGTTCGCTACGAATTGAGTTCTTTATCAGTTGAAATTGCTATGCGTTGTGTTCTCTACGCGTTGAGTTCCCCATGCGTTGAGTACTCCACGCATCGAATTTGCTGTGCGTTGAGTTCACGTGGTAAATGCCACGTGTTGAGTTCTTCAAGCGTTGAGTTCCCCACGTATTCTGACTATTTCGCGTTGAGTTCTTTACGCGTTGAGTACTCTATGCATAGAAATTGCTATGTGTTGTTTTCTCTACGTGCTATAATAGCATTGACTTTTCCACAAGTTAACTTGTCCACAACCTAATTTTTCCATAAGTTAATAACTTTTATTACAAACTAACAACTTTTAATACCATATTGATACGAAGTCAGTGGAAATATTAAAAGTTTAACGGAACTATCAAGCAGGTAATAGATATTCGACCAAACTTGTATATCACCAATCGAAGAGCTGCAATATCGAGACGTTTGTAGCATTGTACGTGTTTCGATCGGCTTGGTTAATTCGCTGGTATCAGTCTCTGAATAGTCAACGGTGATGTCTGAGAGGCTGTGATGCACGAGGAATTCAATTAACTTGTTCGTGTCGTGATGATAACCCCGATAGAACGGGGCTATTGTAAGCGCTAGCCTTTTGCAAGAAATTACTACATTACCGGATTTCTTCGAGCGCGAAGAAAATGAAGCAATAATTTAGCTATCAACTACGTTACCTACGTCATATAATGTAATCTTCGATGCGAAGTTCTTTTTTGTTGTGAAGCCTTTAGACGACCGATATTATTACACTACTGTGCAATGTAATTAACTTATTATAGGTGACCAGTATGTACTTATTGACCAATATAATTTACTTATTTGTGGTCACTAATATGTACATATTGACTAATATAATTAATGTACTTGTGGAACATGTACATGTATGTACATATTGATCACTATAATTAACTTATTTCTAGATAACCAATACGTACATATTGACCAATATAACTTATTTATGAATGACAAATATGTATATATTGACCAATATAACTAACTTACTTTAGATGACCAATATGTAGATAATGCCCAATATAATTTACTTTAAACGGCTAGTACATATTGAACAATATGTACATATTAATGTGAAAGAGCAATGAAAACTCTAAAATATTGACAATATAATATATCATAGTCACTTGTTATTTCTCAACAGCATTTCTAATAAACCACGATAAGATACATAGTTTCCAGTTAGTATAGTAATATTATTTTCTCCTTTCATCGCGAAAAAATGAAAGGACTTCTTTGAGCGCAGAAAGAAAACTAAGGAACCGATAAATGGAGAGGGATTTCGTTCGGAATAAAAGCCGACAGGGGAACGCGAATCACGTTACGAACAAATGTTTGTCTTCGTTCGGGCAACTTTGAAAGCTCGTAGAGGAGCTGTATAACAGGCAGACAGTTCCAGCGGAGAATATTTTGCAGACATAATTGACGCATGTTATGGTGACGTCCCTATAGCAGCACCGAAAGCACGCTCGTACGAGCGCGAAATCGAATCGTTTCCAGCGGGCGGCTTTGCAGTTTATTGCCACATCCTGAGCATCGATGTTGCATTCTGGAAATGTCTGTTCCTCGTATAATAACCGCCGTAATCCGTCAGCCTATTTTCGCGACACTTCGATTTGTTATTGTGGTCCGTTTCTTGATGGTCCATTTCTGCGATGGTTCATCAAGTTCGAAAGCTTATGGACCAGCGGACTTTATCGACCGAACACGATCGACGCCTTCGAGATGAACGCTTTCGTTGATAATTTTCAAGGCGAGAAAATATGTGAAAGTAGGAAACGTGAACCTATTTCGTTGTTATACAGTTTTACTGGTTCACTGTTTCACTATGGCATCGTTTCACTATTATACAATTTTACTGTTTCACTATTTCACTATTGCATCGTTTCACTATTATACAATTTACTGTTTCACTATTTCACTATTGCATCGTTTCACTATTATACAATTTCATTGCTTCACTATTTCACTATTGCACCGTTTCACTATTTCACTTTTCCATTGTATCATTATATCATTGTACTACTACGCTACTATGGTACAAAATTAGCAGGCTATTATGCTACTATACTACTATGCCATTACATCATTATACAACTATAAAACAATACTACTATACCATTATACCTTCATTCTACGGTACCACCATACTACTATACCTGCATACTACAATATTACTATTCCATTTCACTACTATTTCACCATACTACCATATTACTATACACTACACTACTATACTACTATACTACTATACTACTATACTACTATACTACTATACTACTATACTACTATACTACTATACTACTATACTACTATACTACTATACTACTATACTACTATACTACTATACTACTATACTACTGTACTACTATATTACCATACTACCATACTACCATACTGCTATACTACTACAGTGTCATACTACCGTAGTACTATACTACAATGTTACTATGTCACAATGTACTGTTACAATGTACTATGCTACTATATTGCACTATTACATTGCTGTACCACTACATCAGTGCACTATTATACTATAGTACTACACTACTATAATGTTACAGTGCTACGCTACAATTCTATTATATGTACTTCTTCACCTCTAATTTGCATCAATCATTCTACGATTGAATTAACTTAAAAAACATCAAGTCAAATATAATTTAATTTGTAATACATTCTGTGCACACATGGACAATCGATAAATTTTTGTCAATTTTGTTAATTTTCTAGCCTCTATTTTTTTATGGAATTCGTGCACATCGAGAATAAAAATATTGTCAGTGATTGCACGTACAATATCTCTCTATAACTTTTAAGCGAAATACAATTAGTTCTATCGGATCTATTCTACCATTGATCGCATCGAAATTGAATATTTGTAAAGAGGGAAAAATTGTAAAAAATCCGCGAACTTTAATCTTCGCAAAATTAACTTACAATACGGAAGCTCGGGTAATTTCCTAATTGAAACCTTAACAACGCGATCGATAACCCGGGGAAGTAAAGAATCTTTAGTTTAATATACAACAGTATACTCGTGAACTGGAATGGCGGGATGATTAATTTTCGCGGAAGAAACCGTATCTCTAGCAAGTGTAATTAAAGCGTCGTTGATTTTCCGCGATTTTCGCGGGGAGACAAACATAAAATGAGAGAACACGTAACGTACACAAAAATATTTTCATCACTCAAATGCCTCGAAATATGTAAAAGGGACACGCGTTGAATACAGGCGGGCTACATGGGAACTCCTCTAAATAGAGTTTCGCCATGGAAAGGATAAAAAACAGAGCAAGGTTTTTAGTATATTGAGGCAAGTCGGATTCTCTTCGCGTTGAAATGAAAAACAAAAAAAAAACGAACACAAACCGAAATGTTTAAAACCTCGAATATAGACAGCTTTTTATCGTTTTTTTTTTTACAAATGTTTCCTTGTGTACGAAGTGTTTTTGGTGCTGTGTCAGTTTCGAGCGCGTACATCGCTTGTCCGGTATTGTTTCGATAGAATGAACGATCATTGTACATCGGATCGGGGCTTTTGTTTATGGGAAAAATAATCCGCCGATATCGAGCCACGAGGCAACACGGGTCTCTCGCGTGCTGACAAACTCATTATCGAGCTGTCATTCGCACGAGCCATAACATTTTCGAATCAATCAATTGCAGAATCTGGAACAAGTTTATACGACTCTGCAAGGATTATGAATGGTTTGTTCGTTTGTTCGTCATGGTGTACCATTCAGATTTCACGTTTGCGCCTGATTTCACGGAGGAATCACGAGAATCGACCTGTCGCTTTGTTATGCTGTTATGATTAATTAAAAAGTTCTATTTATATGCGATGGTGAGGAGCTCGATTGTGCGAAGAAAGGATGACGAATGGGGTACTCTAGTTTAATGATACGTTACTGGTTTCATTGTTTTTACGTTTGTAATGATCTTCATGGAGTATCACTGTGGTACGATTGCAGGAAGAGGCAATATAACGGGAGTTTACTGTAGTAGATTTTGGGTTATGATTTGGGAAGTGTGCGTCAACGGGTGGCATGGAGAACACAGCGCTTTGCAATTTAATGCATAGAGAACACAGCGCGTGGAGAACACAATGCGTTGACATTTAACGCGCGGAGAACACAGCGCGTGGAGGTTTCAACACGTCGAGAATACTAGGAGTGGAGAACACAACGCGTAGAAATCCAACACATGGGGAACACAGCGCGTGGAGAATACAACGCGTAGAGAACACAGCGTTTAGAGAATACCATGCGTGGAGAACACAGCGCGTAGAAAAATACAACGCGTAGAGAACACAGCGCGTAGAGAATACTACGCGTAGAGAATACAACGCGTAGGAAATACCACGCGTGGAGAATGCAACGCGTAGAGAACACAGCGCGTAGAGAATACAACGCGTGGAGAACAAAGTGCGTAGAGAATACCACGCGTGGAGAACACAGCGCGTAGAGCATACCACGCGTGGAGAACACAGCGCGTAGAGAATATTACGCGTAGAGAATACAACGCGTAGAGAATACCACGCGTGGAGAATGCAACGTGTAGAGAACACAGCGCGTAGAGAATACAACGCGTGGAGAACACAGCGCGTAGAGAATACCACGCGTGGAGAATGCAACGCGTAGAGAACACAGCGCGTAGAGAATACAACGCGTGGAGAACACAGCGCGCAGAGAATACCACGCGTGGAGAACACAGCGCGTAGAGAATACCACGCCTGGTGAACACAGCGCGTACAGAATACCACGCGTGGAGAACACAGCACGTAGCGAATACCACGCGTGGTGAACACAACGCGTAGAGTATACCACGCCTGGTGAACACAGCGTGTACAGAATACCACGCGTGGTGAACACAACGCGTAGAGTATACCACGCCTGGTGAACACAGCGTGTACAGAATACCACGTGTAAAGAACACAGCGCGTTGAAATTTAACGCGTCGAGAGTACCACGCATGGAGAACACAACGCATCGGAACTCAACGCATAGGTAAACATAGCACATAGAAATCTAACTTCCATTCCTATAACACATAGCGTAACACCTATTTACAAATTTCTACTTCCAATAACAATTTTATTCTATGACAAATATGTGTTGCTATCAAATTCATGGTAGCAAAGACTTATAATAAATAGTTGTCGAAAAGTCACGAGTACCTAGTTATCCGAGTTCCCGATCAATTACAAATCGTTAACAAGAAAGTACAAAGTTCCGTCGTTAAAACTTGGCGCGAACAACACGAGGAGAAAGTAGGAAAAAGATTGAAACAAGCAACCGCCTCGTATGTATACGTTCGTTACCAGAGATCGAATTTCATGGCGGTCGTTTTTCTGTAATTATCGGGGAAAAACCACGGGAAATCACGGGAGGTCTGGCTGAAAGGTAAGATCGAAAAGTCACGAGAGAAGTTTCGTATACGAAAGAATCAAACCCTGTTTCAAAACTAATCTACAAGAAGTTTGTTGAATGGTAACATAAAATGGATACAAGATCAATTAAGATAAGTGAAAATATACTCTAATCAGATTACATTCGAGCGAGTGTTTCAGCATCTTGAAGTGCTGGATAATTTTTTCGCTTATATCGTGCAGATCATTTTCACTTATATCGAAACGTCACCGTATCTCCTCTTTTTCAACGATCTTTTCCATGTCATTGTCTAGCGTCTGTTATACGACTTATCAGGAACACGCGTTTGATTCTCGTTGGCTTCGAGTTCGACAAGTCTGAAGAATATATTTCCGCGTCGACGAACCAACTCGTCGAGCGTCGAAAGATTCCAGACGTTCGTAAACTTGTTCGTAGAAGGACAGAAAACGCTCGGCTATTGGTTCTTGTCGGCTGCGAAGACAATCCAGCCTCTCCTTTCATCCCTGGAGACTGTATTTTTCCTCATTTTACTACGCGGATCGAGTTTCTTCCATCTGTCTGTCGGGAAATCGTCGCGGCGACGTTGAATTTCCACCACGCGGATCATCCTTCGTTCCTGTGTTTATGGTTCAAATTCGACTACCATCGATTTGTCCTCGTCCCTTCGTTCAAATCTTCCTTCGTTTGGTTACGGCTTTTCTTCCATCCCTTGCTCTGATTCATTGCTTCAACATTGTTAGGGAGATTTTCTCTTATACCCTTTCGTAAAACGATACAAAATTTTAGTGGTGAAAGATGGTGTTTTATATCGAAAGGTAGAAACGGTGAAATTAGACGAATTTGATTAATTACTTCATTACGAATACAAAAATGTACAAATTCGAAAATAAAGAAATCCTCGGTCTACATATATAATAAATTTAAAAATATAAAAAACTTGAAACTGCGTTATCCAAACAGTCAGCAAACAGTCTCCCGTCGTCCAAATCACCCCCACACCTGTTCCACGAGAAAACCATTCGAAAGAGCTTAAAGCTCGAGACCCGAACGAACGAGTCCGAAACGTCCGCGAATCTAAAACGACGAAAGTAGTCCGCGGCGAAGAGCACAATCCATTAGAGGCTTAATGGAAGCAGCATGGTGCAAGTTTGCCAATTAAAGATCGCAGAAACTCCATCTCCAGCGATGCTCGTAGCCATTAATCGATTAACCTTCACGGTAAAACCGGTGTATCCTCTGGGGAATTTCGTAGTTTCTCTTTCGAGACGCAAACTCGACACCTCTGGCAGGTATCGTCTGGCGGCTAGGGAAAAGAAAATTCTCCGGCAAGTTTCTTCCGGTTCGATGGGAGTTTTCCGTTGTACACAACAAGTACATCGACGAAATATGAGACAAATTTCATTGGAAGTTACGAGGTAGGTATTCGGTGGCGTAGGATCCGCCAGAAGTCGCTTGGAATCCTCAGAAAATATTCCCGCGCATCCGGGGCCGTGTTTCAATTCCAACTATCTGACGCAGCTTCGTTCAACTTTTTCTTACTCTGTCCCTCGCCCTTGTCTCTTTTCTCGCGAGGGGAGCCAGAAGTTTGAAATTCAAATACGCGAAAGTTTCAGCCAAGAATAACGTTGTCCCGCTTGTATCGCCGAAGAACAAGTTCCACGACGAAAATTCTTCGTATTCTTTCGTGACACTGCTCTGCCTCTTTCTTAACATTTTCCCTAGCAATAATCGCGCGGGACCTGCCTTCGTAAAAGAATTCGATATTTTTACTTTGAAAGTGTAATCGGTGCTTGGTGAAGTACGGATTAACCGAACTGATTTACATTCTTGTTGTGTGATGGTATGCGTTCAGGTTGTGGAGGGAATATTTTATTTAAAATTATTTTTAATGATTTAGAAGGACTTTTGCTAGGGTATCAATATGTTGGTTATTCATTTTTAAGTTGTTCTGATCGAGGTTCTACTGTATTGTACTTTGATATATTTCATTATGTGATTTCAAATTTATTGTGTTGAAATGTAACAGAGAAATGAGTAAAGAACTCAATATGGGAGGATCTCAAGGCATAGCAAGTAGAATGCGAGGAGAACTCAACGCGTGGAGAACTCAACGCATGGTGAACTCAACGCGTAAAGAACTCAACGCGTAGTAATTATAACGCGTGAAGAACTCAACACTTGAAGATCACAACACGTAGCGAACTCAGCGCGTAGATAACTAGATACAAAGGGAACTCAACGCGTTGAGAATTCAACACATAGCGATTACAACGCGTAGATAACTCAACACATAGCAAACTCAACGCGTGAGGAACTCAGCGCGTAGGAAACTCAACGCATAGTAATTACAACGCATGGAGAACTCAACGCATATTGAACTCTACACGTAGTAATTACAACGCGTGGAAAATTCAACGTGTAGCGAACTCAACGCGCCAAGAACTCAATTCGTACCAAATACAATGCGTAGAGAACTCAACGGATAAGGAACTCAGCGCGTAGTAATTACAGTGTGTAGAGAACTCAGCGCATAGCGAGCTCAACACGCAAAGGATTGAATACGTAGCGATTACCACGCGTTTAGAACTCAACGCATAGTGAACTCAACGCGTGGGGAACTCAGCGCATAGTGAACTCTACACGTAGTAATTACAACGTATGGAAAATTCAACGTGTAGCGAACTCAACGCGCCAACAACTCAATTCGTATCAAATACAACGCGTGGAGAACTCAACGGATAAGGAACTCAGCGCGTAGTAATTGCAGTGTGTAGAGAACTCAGCGCATAGCGAGCTCAACACGCAAAGGATTGAATACGTAGCGATTACCACGCGTTTAGAACTCAACGCGTGGGGAACTCAACGCGTGAGGAACTCAGCGCATAGTGAACTCTACACGTAGTAATTACAATGCGTGGAAAATTCAACGTGTAGCGAACTCAACGCGCCAACAACTCAATTCGTATCAAATACAACGCGTGGAGAACTCAACGGATAAGGAACTCAGCGCGTAGTAATTGCAGTGTGTAGAGAACTCAGCGCATAGCGAGCTCAACACGCAAAGGATTGAATACGTAGCGATTACCACGCGTTTAGAACTCAACGCGTGGGGAACTCAGCGCATAGTGAACTCAGCGCGAAATAATGATAACCAGAAAACTTGACTGATATGGAACTCAACGCATAAACTCAATGTGTACTATACTAACGTAGTGCTACAACATGTAACAATACACCATTTCCACGTTAATCAATACTAACAATACAGAGCTATAAATTAAAAATCATATATATTCTCAAATACCAAAAATTCTTAAATATCTAAATCTCCAAAACAAGAAACGTAAAATTTTTAAATTCTACCACTACAAATATTTGCACGTATAGAAACATCTATCCGGATAAAAGTAAATAAATGATTATCGCAATATGAAGTGCAGCAGCACGTTTTTTAAACATTTCTCGTTGCATCGATAAACGACCAAGAGAAGGCAATATCTCACAGGATCAGGTTCAATCGTATCGAATAAAGTCTCTGGGAAATCGAGCCTCGCCTATTTCTTTCCTTCTTTTAGCGAATATTAGATCTCAGGAAATATTCTCGACATTTGTAGATCGACAGGCCACTTCGATCTCTGTATACAAAACGGGGCCACTCGAATTTTCAATTCTGTCGAATCTTCCATAGTTTTATACAAATTTCCCTATACATGTATTGTATAGCAAAATTCTTTGTTCTTTTGTTTCGCGAGCTGCCGTTTGTACACGTATCGATGCAATGGCCACTTTGAATAATTCGAATTGCCAGGGAAACTAATCGCACGGCTCACGGTTTGTCGAGCGGAACTAACGTGACGTTATACCGGAAGCGGACAAATAGCTGTATATATACGTACATGTGTATACATATATATATAAAGGTGCGTCGACAAACGCGAGCAAACGGATTATTATTTTCTGCGGATGGTAAGCGTGGTTGGTTGAACTTCCCTGGTAATTAAATGCATCGAACGAAATATCAATCAACGGGACGGGGATGAGAAGAAAATGTCAAAGGGAAAAACAACGTGGCATAAAGCACGGAGCTTGAAACGCGATAAAGCTCTCGCGGAGAGTTCAGACAAAAGGATCGATTCAACGGGGAATATTTAACGCGGCGGGACCGGATCGAAATAAAAGTGATCGGGTTGGAACGAATGGCATGATGCGATCAGAATTCTTCATTTTCTCACGCCAGTCAAAGCTTTGAATATTATAATTAAAATAACTTGACGCGCAACCCTGCCGGAAGAGTCGCGATGGCCGTTCGAGAGGCCCGGAATTTTTGACTTTTTTTCAACTTTTAATATTTTAATTAAAATCGTTTAATCGTGCAGAGATTCTCGCGGAAATTTCAATGTTATTGTTATCTTTCTTGGGAAGTTACTTTAGAATAACTAGAATTTAGTTTGTCTTGGAATTTGGGAAAGTTTTTGGATTTGGGACATGTGGTTGTTGAGAATATGGGGACTTGCACAGAGATTTTTTAATATTTAGGATGGAAAGGAATTGCAATTATTATTAAGGGTTTCAATTATTTTTACATAAAAATGCAACGTTCTCAGATGGATTCTCAGATGGTCATATAATTTAATATATTTATTACATATTTTAATATACACTGGTATGCAATATTATGTATGCACAAAAGAATAAGCAAATGGCAGGACAGTTGTTAACCTAACCTCAAAAAGTTAAGAAGTGTTGAAGTCTACGTGAATTAAGCAATAATATCTTTCAACCTCGTATCAATAATTATATAAACAAATATATTTGCTTTATATCATTATTTAACCAAATTGTTAAAATAATTGGATCATGTCTAAAGAACAAATGTATCACATATCATTTTCACATATTCGACCAGCTTAACATTTTTTCACTCACAACCCCTTTTTATCATAGAAATTATTTCACGAGAAGATTTTAGAATTTGTTTCAAATATCATTCACATTTGAACATATGCTTGTTTCCGTAAATTCGTGTACCTGAATGAAATTTTTGTGATCTCAGAATTTTTCTTTACGTCGCCATTTTGGTTCACGACCTACAGTTCAAAAAATGCTATACTGAAGCTCTTAAACGCTGCGTTAAATAATTTATTTAGATCGAAATAGATATTTCAGTGGTAAAGCAGAAGCTTAATTCGACAGAGATTATTGAAATCAGAATGGTGTGACGCAGAACACTTGCCGGTACGGAGGTGAAGGAACCTTTTCGGATGTTATCGATTTCCGATAACATGAAACACATGGAACAGCTATTTGAAATGCTTGGATTTATTATTAATAGAATCCTGTGCCACTTTTAGGTCTAGTTTCGAAACCTGTGCGTCGTATACTTGAAAAGTATTGTAATACTTTGCATAATGCTGAAGATGGCTTCCTAGAAAGCAAAATGTTAAATCGGCTAATATTAGCAAGCTATAAATGAATATAGAACATACAACTCAAAATAAGGAATTTTAATTCAAGTCTAACTTGCTTCTATATTATATTATGAACAGGATGTTACAAGAATAGCGGTGCAAGTAATCACATGGTTCACGTGCAAAATTAAGTCGAACAAGAACAATAATATTTTCTTATATCTTTTCCCATTTTTGGAAGAATTGAACTCTGAGTTAAATTAATTGACATAGTGTCACCTTTTGAGTGCAAGGAGTTATTATTAAAATATGAGTTATTTTTTATGATATTGCTGTTATATTTATTTATGCATATTGGATGATATTGGAAATTTAGGAATTTAGAAATTTGGAAATTCTGAAAATTTGAGAATTGGATAATTTAAAGAATTAAGAGTTCTGCGAAGTGGCAATATAACTTGAATCGAGACACAAAGTATTGGTAGCATCTAAAGTAATATTGCCAAAAATGGCTATATAACAAGTGCCTACTACACTTGTTTCAGCAGGAATATCCAAGAGAGCAACTCACAGGGTAAATTATGCAGTCCGCAAGAATATGCAGACAATTCTAGCGACGAAAAAGAGATAAATAACGAGTTACGTCGAAAATTACCGATATTATAAACAGTTAACGACAATTATTCGGTATTTCGAAGCTCAGTATCATAGTCGTGTGCAAAATCTGTTATACGTGGGCCAATAACGACACGATACCCAGCCCATTCCCAGCCAAATTTATCGTCAATAATTGTTAATGTGCACTCATCTATTTGCTATCGGCACTCTGTCCCGATTTCCGCTTCAGTTTACTTAATAATTTGTAATTAGCGAATTATCATTCGAATTGCACTGCTTTCTGAACTTATTGATAGTACTTTTTGCTTTTCAAATTTACTACTGTTCAATTTTTTAATTTTCAATTCTTCAATTCTTCGATTCTTCGATTCTTCGATTCTTCGATTCTTCGATTCTTCGATTCTTCGATTCTTCGATTCTTCGATTCTTCGATTCTTCGATTCTTCGATTCTTCGATTCTTCGATTCTTCGATTCTTCGATTCTTCGATTCTTCGATTCTTCGATTCTTCGATTCTTCGATTCTTCAATTCTTCGATCCTTCGATTCGTCGATTCTTCAATTCTTTAATTCTTCGATCCTTCGATTCTTCAATTCTTCAATTCTTCAATTCTTCAATTCTTCAATTCTTCAATTCTTCAATTCTTCGATCCTTCGATTCTTCAATTCTTCAACTCTTCAATACATCAATTCTCTAATTCTTCAATTCTTCAACTCTTTATATTTTCAATTGTCCGATTTATCAATTCCATTGTTCAACTCTAATTTTTCAATTCCTCCAATTCTTTCAATTATCAAATTTCACAAGTTTAAAGTTTCCAAGTTCCCATGTTTATAAGTTCCGAAGTTCCTGTCCACCTTCCATACTTGAAAATCCGCTCCGTTCCAAAAATCCGAAACGTCCCAAATAAGATCCGTAACGCGATCGTTCTCGAATGCTGATAAGACGATAACGAGTTTACGGTGGATTGTCGCGTTAAAGTACAACGGGACAAACGCCGCGAACGCAATAGAAATAACATGGAGAATTAAAGGAGAAAGGCTCGAGATGGAACAACGAGATCCGTTATCGAGTTTCGAGCGTCGAGTGTCGAGACATTTTTCCTCGTTCGCTGTTCGTTCAGCTCTTCACGCAAATTGCCGCGTTTCAAACGCGTCGCTTAATTAGATATTTCTTTCTCCGTGGCCGTTTACCCAGATCTCGTTCGATGCTTCCTGTATACGTGTCCCTACCTTTTCCTCGCTCTCTTTCAGAACGACTCTTCTAGACCGGCTAACGATTTTACCTTTTCTATTTGGCGACAATGGGAATTTTCAAAGGAACCCCCGACCACCGCGATTCTACTCGACAATTTGCGGTTATTACGTTGCCCCGAGTGTCTGATGCCTTTTTCTTTTTACCGATTCTAGCCTGACATTGCTCTTACGTACCGAGAGACCGCGTTTGTTTTCTAATAATTACTGCCTTTCCTTCTCGTTACCGATTTTAAATACCACCCTCCTACTCGACAATGAAATTACAGTACATTCACTCGTCACGGGGTTACTAAGTGATCGGAATCATTATTTTTCTGTTATTTCATAGGTACACAACTGGGTATAGCTTTATACTATGTCTGCAATTGCTACATGCAGTTTTGTACAATGCATACACGTGCTAGACGTAGATTTATCAGATAGGATAATTGTCTCGTGCATTTTACTAGAATAATCTCTATATTGGTTAATGGTATCGATATGTTTGGTACTATTTATGTTTATGCATAAATATCATCCTTTCTAAATATCCAACACTCTAAATATTTTCATTTCCATTTCCTCGAATTCCAGATTCAAAAATCCCTAACTTCTCGAACTTCCAAATTCCCAAATCCCCAAATTCCAAAGTTCTCACACTTGTAACCTCAATTTCCAAAAATCTCGTACTCGACAACACAGCGCGAACGAGATCGCTAAAAATACAATGCAATATCAAGTGATGTGTCCGTTTAAATTCCAGTTCAAACAAATGACCAATAAACCGATTACACCCGTTAATTTTTCACGGCGAAATGTTCGATTGGTTCGCCGCCGCGATCGGAAGAGTATCGTTGAACTCGCACTCGAAAAACGAGCAAATAAACTAATAGGAAGCACCGATTCTATATTTATTGTACTTGGATTCGTGGAAAATTCATCGACGTGTTTCGGTTCGATTAATTCGCCGAGAATTATCGTCGTCTACGAAAAACGTTTCTACGACTCGTGTAATCGGTTTACGCAGAGAGAGAGCTTTCGATTCTTGTCGCACATCATTAATTCCGTTTCCCGTTGTATTTCACTGAACGCGACATGGTTAGACTTATTATTCTAATTAATACACGACGCTCGATACGCGTATTAGCGTGCCATTGTTGCTCTATTAAACGCGACGCGAATCCCTGGCCAAATTTAAATTTCAAATTGTACCCCACCACATACGAGCGAATGTTTTCGATCGTTCGATATATCGATACATTCTAGCACTCCATTAATCTTGACACTAGTTTTCTCGTCTTGAAAGTACAACTCTCTCCTGTAGTAATTACAGGAAAATTACATTCAAAGGGTGCTTTAGAGAATCAGTTTTGATTTTTAAAATCAATTATGAGCTGTAGCAATCTTTTTGCATAAATATGTATTATATTTTTACGTATATTTTCTTCCTTGTCAGTAAAACTACCCTTAAATGCACACTTATTTTTAATCGAAAATAAAATGGAAAAATAAATAAATATTGAAGCTGCAACTTGTATATACATCCATTGTTTATCTCGAGAGAATGTGACAGACATTTCGACAGGGAACGATATTTTGTTATATAAAATGAAATCTGAAATCGGCCATTTTGACTGATTGGTTGAAGCGTCAAGCATGTTTCATGTATCTCGCCATTTTGCAAACGTGTACTACGTCATTTGCTCACATATTGTGTTACATTATAAGGATGGCTTAAATTTGATACAGAAATTAATTCAGAGAATTCTTTAGGAAAGAGAACTATTCTTTATTCATGATCATTAACAACTGCGGTATTTTGTTTCTAACATAACCTCAATTGTTCTAGCCGGTCTTAGTCTTCAATGCTTGTGAAGTACAAATGTTTGAAAAGATCACAGGTCTTCACATGACTTATAACATTATTTATACATGTATATATAATATATAACAAAAATATGTTACATGTAATATATAATATATATTCAAGTCTAATATGTTGTACATTATATTCAAGTAGAGTTACATTATGAACTGTACACATAGACATTGGTAGAACAATTACGATTAATTATGAACAATGCATTGCATGTTCAGAATCGTCAATTTAATCTATGCACTTCATCGACTTCTCCCTCAAAGCACAAAACGAAACTTGATAAACATTGAACGGCAGTTGAAGAACAATTTGACGTAAAAGATGGGAAAAGAAGTAGAGACAAACGATACTTGAAAGGTTCTCATTTTATCCCGATTCTTTCCTCTTCATCCGACATTCTGGTTTCCATTTCTGACCAGCAGGAAGTTCCTGCAGCCCCTTCCTGTAACCCTCTCTTCACCCTATGCTCACAGTTCCCAAAGCGTAGAACGAAATCGTAAGCCGCTTAGAGACTTAACGTACCCGACGAAAATTCTAGCCGGCTCATACGAAATCCTCTGGCCTGTTTCGCCCTGTTCTTCCTCGTCTTTCGCCCCCTTTTCTCTCCTCCCAACCCCTCCGACAACCGGGATATAAACAAAAACGAGCGACCTGTGTGTCGGGAGATAGCGCAACAAAGTCTTCCTCCTGGCAAAAAGTACGGTTAAATGGATTATTCGATGACGATCTACGAAGATTACCAGCGACACGTTATTAGACTATATACTCGAGCGACAATTTGGGCCCTTTGGGAGAAGTTTGGAAATTTGGAATTTTTTGATAGGTGGCAATTTGGGGATGTCGGAATATGGGTCAGGAAATTTGGGGATGTGGGGATATGGGGATGTGAGGATATGGGGATGTGAGGATATGGGGATGTGAGGATGTGGGGATATGGGGATGTGGGGATACGGGGATATAGGGACGTGGAGGTCTGGGGATGTGGAGATCTGGGGATGTGAGGAACTGGGAATGTGGGGATCTGGGGATGTGGAGATCTGGGGATGTGGGGATCTGGGGATGTGAGGATATGGGGATGTGAGGATATGGGGATACGGGGATATAGGGACGTGGGGGTCTGGGGATGTGGAGATCTGGGGATGTGAGGAACTGGGAATGTGGGGATCTGGGGATGTGGAGATCTGGGGATTTGGGGATCTGGAGATGTGAGGATAAGGGGATGTGGGGATATGGGGATGTGGAGATATAAGGACATGAGAATATGGGGATATGGAGGTATAAGGAAATGGGGATATGGGGATGTGGAGATCTGGGGATACGGGGATATAGGGACGTGGGGGTCTGGGGATGTGGAGATCTGGGGATGTGAGGAACTGGGAATGTGGGGATCTGGGGATGTGAGGATAAGGGGATGTAGGGATATGGGGATGTGGAGATATAAGGACATGAGAATATGGGGATATGGAGGTATAAAGACATGGGGATATGGGGATGTGGAGATCTGGGGATGTGGGGAACTAGGGATGTGGAGATCTGGGGATGTGGAGATCTGGGGATGTGGGGAACTGGAGATGTGGAGATCTGGGGATGCGGAGATCTGGGGATGTGAGGATAAGGGGATGTGGGGATATGGGGATGTGGTGATATGGGGATGTGGTGATATGGGGATGTGGAGATATAAGGACATGAGGATATGGAGGTACAAGGACATGGAGATATGGGGATGTGGAGATATGAGGACATGGGGATAAGGGGATTTGAGATTTTTGGAGAATTAGATAATGGAGATTTGAAAATTTAAGAATTTTGGAATTTGGAAGTTTGACAATTTGATAAGTGGGGGACATGGGGATATGGGGATAGTGGGTATGGGGATATGGGGATTTGGATATATAGGGATTTGAGAGTTTTGGTAAATTAGATATTGGAGATTTGAAAATTTAGGAATTTTGGAATTTAGAAGTCTGAGAGTTTAAGAAGTGGGATGTTGAAATTTGAGAATTAGGGGATATAAGAATTTAGGAATGTAAGGGAATTTGAGAATTTGCGAGAATTAAAGATTTCTTGATTTGAAAATGTGAAGATTTGGAATTTTTTATATTTATGCATTCGATGAATTAGTATTCGGAAATTTAGGGATTTCGTAATTTAAGACTGTGGAAAGAGAATTCGGGAATTTAGGGTCTGACTAATAAAACCACACGTTTAGAAAAAATATATATCAAAATGGAGTACCATAAAAAAAGAACGATGAAGCAATGTGTTCAGAGTTATTTGAAGAAACGCAAGTATTGTTATAGTAACATATGGTACATGTCAGTTGGGATATCGTAAAAACAGACCCTTATATCTACAGGGGTGGTCGGGATACGATAAATTACAACCGTAGCAGTAAGTAGCAGACTGTGCCAGTGTTTATCTTCTAAAAGAACCTGTTGCGATTCGGAACATTCTTTAGATCCTCAAGAAAAGGAAAATGATTTGATGATTTAGGAAATTAATCATTTGCAAGTTTGGAAATTTGAAAACTTGCGATTGTGAGAATTAAAGAATTTCAGAATTTTTGGATTCAAAAGATTTGAGAATTCAAAATTGTGGGAATTCTACAATTCAGAAATGTGGTGATTACGAGTTTTGAAATATGAAAAATAAATATCCAAATTCAAGTCTTAAAATATTAAAAAATTTGTTTAGATAAAAACTTGAAAATTCATGTACTTATTCCGTCAAATATTTCGAAATGTCACACCTCAACTTTGACAAATAAAAAGCTTCAAAATTTCAAACTTGACAATATAAAAATTTCAGATTTCGCAGAATAAAAATTTCAAACTTGCTCATCCACGAACCACCGCGTCAGTTACAGAATACCGAAATATTCTCAATAAAATTCGAGTATTTTCTAAACGTACGCAGTGTGCATTTCCATGGACTAGCCCCATAAAGTATCCGACAGGACCAACGTACACGAAACGTGCCATCTTTTTCACGTAATAAAGGGAGCCGAGAAAACGTTCCGCGACATTCGAGAGTCTCCGATTTCAGCGAGTTATTTGCACCCTGAAAACGGCTATAGCGAGAGGGCGATGGAGGTGCAGCATCCCTATCGAGTTTCGTATTCCATAAAGTAGTTCTTCTCTCTCGGGTCTGTCTAGATTCTCAAACGGTCACGAAACTCGAGCGTGAACGATTTCTCGTCAAGTGGCCCGTTCTTTCGCTTGTTTCCCTTGTAATTCTCGCGATATTGCATGCCAACGATTCGATCATATTGTGCTTTCGATACTTTCGAGAATCGTTCTCGTCGAGCCAGCTCCTTCGATCGACTAAATTATTTTCTCCCCGGCCCTCTCTGCATCGATGCACCTCCCTTTGTGCTTCTATCCGTTCCTTTTTTCTTTACCCATCCTCCCGTGTATTTGACTTTCTTTTCGCGTCCTACGTTTTGCTTTCTTCGCTTCCGCGTGTGTACCCTTCTTTCGCTGCAACTGTTTGCGAAGTCAACTACGTTCCATTTTGTTTTCTACGGTACTCGAGAACTGTGGACAATCCGCATTAGATTTATAATATGCGAACTCTCACTTTGCGAAGAAAAGGTTGGAATATAAACTGGAATAGAAATATTTCAATTTATGTTCTCGAGTGCTTTTCTTGATTACACTTTCAGTTTCGTGTAATCAATTTCATTTTCGCCTATGTTTTGAGGTTAAGTGAAGAATATGCAGTGTTATAAGCAGTTTTCGTTGTTCAATAGTCAATCATTTATTAATTAGCAACTATTTAATGCTTCTTGTTTGTTCTACAACATAATTGATTTATAATAAACTTGTATTATTGCTGTGTCGATAAATTTTGAGTTTCATTCATGATGTGGGGCGAGTAGTGATAGATCGGGTGACTTCGGCTCTCTCCGGCGCTGTTCGGACAATCACGTGGTACCGAACTTCTGAAGCCCGTATACTCATATCCTAGAACTCTCGAAACATTAAATTTTGGAAGTTTAAAATATACAAATTTGGAAAATATACAATTTTAAACTTGTAAAGTTCGAAATCTTCTAAGACTTAAATTGTCAAAATTCAAAATATCCAAATTTCAATATTTCAATATTTTAAATTTGCTAAGTTCCAAATTGGCAAAGTTTCAAACATCCAAAGACACAAATTCCCAAAGTTTCAAACTTGCATAGACTGAAATATCTAAATTCCAAAACTCTTCGAGTGTTAAATTCAAAATTTTTAATTTCAAGCTTCCAAATATTCAAATTTCAAATTCTGGAAGTTCTAAATTCACAAAGACCCAAATTCTCAAAGTTGCAAACTTCCCATGACCCAAATTTTCGAAATTTCAAACTTCTCAAGATCTAAATATCCAAATTCAAAATTCTCAAAGTTTCAAATTTGTAAGGTTCCAAATATCTAAATTTCCAACCTTTCAGTGTCTTAAATTTGCCAAGTCCCAAATTCTTAAAGCTTGAAATTTACAAAGACCCAAATTCCCAAAGTTCCAAACATCCCTAGTTTGAATCTCCAAAGACCCAAATATCCAAATTTTAAATTTCTCCTAGTCCTAAATTTGTAGTCTTCAACTTGTAACATACTTTTACAAAAAAGAACCCTTACAATGCTCACTGACGCCCGTGACGCGTACCACACGCCATTAACCCGACACGAACCGAACGTACCCGAAGCTACCCGATGTACCACTACTGACCACCACCTCCCTTTCAATCCTAATTTTTGCACATAAAGAAGTACCTTATATTTAATCTATCATATTTTCTCGCCTATATATTCTAAATAATCCTCATAAATAAATATCCAAATAAATAAATAAAATTGCACTTTTGTTTTCAGAGTGGGTTTGGAGGTCAACCTGGAGACGAGATCCAAACCACAGTTCTCTGACGTGAGTGTATCATCTAAAATACAATGCATGAATGGAACAGTTACAAACGCTATGAGAAATGTATAATCGCATCGAAATCGATGGGGTGACAATAATTATTGTCCGAGGACAGCTACAAATTGCGGTTCGATTTCGAAATTTGTTTCGTAACCGAATTAACAGTATCGACTGATGCACTTAATGGGTCGTCTGAAATTAGTCGCGTGTTTAAGGTTAATTCATTATCGGCACCCGGCTGCGCTCGTGACGTGATTGGACGGTTTTAACTTATTAGCAATCGGTGATTCATCAATTAAACCTGTGTACCATTAAGCCACCATCGTTTTCAACAATCGGATCTCACGCGATGTTACGTATATCCTAAATGAAAAATCGATGTATTAGCTAATCGTTCGATCTCGTTTAACCATTCGATGTATCGATTGCTTCAAAGAGAAAAGAACTTAATACGTCCATTACGGGAAAATATAAATATAGAAGTCCATTAGTTCTATTTAATTTTGTACCGCGATATATTTCTTCCGTTGATTAACTCCGAGTAACAGTTACTTAAAATATCAATGCATTTTATGTTTCAATTTCATTTGCTGCTCTGTAATTCCGTCCCGTCAAATGAAAATCGCGAAATGTATCATGGATATCGGTCAATGTCGGCGCGTTAATTAGTATCAATAAAAACTGGGATGAAAGCTGGATCAAAATGTTTAATTCAAGAATTAAATAAATAATTTTTATCTTTAGATATGTTTCGTTTTGTAATGTGTAATTACAAAACACGTTTAGTAATGCAGTATTAAGAATTAGAATTTCAGTAGTACAGAAAAGCATTAGTCAGACACGTATCTCCCGTGACTGACATTTACTACTTGCAACTCCGTTGCCTCCACGCTAAACACAATTATTCGTTCGCATTTAAAACACCCTCGAGATTATTACCGTTTTAACAACGCTTTGACGTCGAAACTGACATAAAGAATGCACCAATTAAAATTGTAACCCGTTTTACGGAATTATTTCAAAACGCGACCTCGTTTCGCATTTAAGCCCCTATCCGTACGGCTGTTCTTGCTAAAGTTAATTATATGTTGCTCAAACATTGCAAAATTTTCTTTTAACAATACTCCATTTTGTATGTTGTACTTGAAATTTGTAATTGTTTCTCGCACTTCTATATTTCAAATTGTTATTTGAATACGTTATTTGTTATCATTGTTCTTAGTGCGTTGATTAAAGTGGGTCATTCATGGCTAGTGGCTAATAACAATTTAGTTTGCTTCTACCTGACATGATTTATGTTAGAACGTGAAATGATGTAAGTAACAATGAAATGTGTCGCGACGAAACAAATGGAAATATGGCGCGTAGAGACACGACGCGTGGAAATACGGCGCATGGAAATATAGGATGCGTGGGAATACGGCGAGTGGAGATATCACGCGTGGAAATATGGAGCGTGGAGGTACCGTGTGCGAAATTACGGCGCGTGGAAATTCAACTCGTAGAAATACGGCACGCGTGGAAATACGGAACGGGTGGAATTACGGCGCGTAGAGATACCACGTGTGCAAATACGGAGCGTGGAGGTACCACGCGTGGAAATACTGAACGCGTCGAGGTATCACGCGTGGAAATTTAATGCGTAGAAATGTGGATCGCGTGGAATTACGGCGCGTAGAATTTCAACGCGTGGAGATATCACGCGTGGAATTACGGCGCGTGGAAATTCAACGCGTAGAAATATGGGACGCGTGGAAATATGACGTGTAGAGGTACCACGCGTGGAAATACGGCGCGTGGAGATATCACGCGTGGAAATATGGAACGCGTGGAATTACGGCGCGTGGAAATACGGAACGGGTGGAGATAAAACGCGTGGAATTACGGCGGGTGGAAGTTCAACGCGTGGAAATGTCATGCGTACAGGTACTACGCGTGGAAATACGGCGCGTGGAGGTACCACGCGTGGAAATACAGAACGCGTGGAATTGCGGCGCGTGGAAATACGGAACGGTGGAGATAACACGCGTGGAATTACGGCGGGTGGAAATTCAACGCGTAGAAATATGGAACGCGTGGAAATATCGCGCGTAGAGGTACCACGCGTGGAAATACGGCGCGTGGAGATATCATGCGTAGATACACCACGCGTGAAAATATATCGCGTGGAACTACAACATGTCGAAATACGTCGAGATACGTCGTAAATAGATACCATACACGACAACAAACACGTGGAGGTACACATGGAAATTCACCGAGAGAAAATACGTCGCATAGAAAGATCACGTGTCCAACTACAAGATGTGGTAACATCACACCTGGAAATAGCCCAGGGATACATGACCATACAAAGTACCAATACGATCCACATAAATGTACACTCACATTCAAATGTTAATTTTAAAAACAAAGTGTCCGTATCCTTATTAATTACAATTTCCGCGGGACCATTCTGCCGGTATCAGTGGACTCGTTAATTCGCTAAATAATCGTCGGCTTATTACGATGACGGGGTGCAAACGAATATTATCGACGTTCGAATCGAGCAAATTTTAATCGCGTCCACCTCGAAATAACAAGCAGCTACGGGGAAGTTCGTTATCGAAAACACGTATCGTTCTGTCGTTGACCGGACAGCGTTAAAATCGATCACGATACCACGCCCTTCGATAACGAACCGAATGCCGTACACGATCTCGTGCAACGGAGAGTCGCGACAGAGTAATGACACGACAGCTTCTGCTGCCTTCGTGCTCGGCCTAGCGTGTATTTGTCCATTGGACATCCGTACACTCTGCGATACACAAGGCCCTTTCACGTGGCCACACACATACGTACAAACACTCTGCGTACATATATGGACACACGTACACGCGTATATACACATTTGTGTGCACGTGTTAGCATCGTTTCACGTACACGTGGCACAGGCTGACGGACGAAATACTGTGGGTGGTCAAATCTATTATACTCAAAAGATTTCTTTGTTAAAATATGTAACAGGTGTGGTTTTAATCAGTTATTGTTATTCGAACTTGGTAATGTTAATTTTATTGTACTTGATAATGTTAATCCTATTTATACCTGATATAGTCTAAATAAAAGGGTGTGGGTATATGTGAAATAGGTAGGACAGTAGGAGTATCATGGTATCTGTTTACACGGACAGACATGTTCCAAATCACAAACTGAAAGGTTCAATAAACTATAAACATTAAAGTTGTTAAAATTGTAGTGACTTTAGCTCCAAAGGGATTTTTATGGCAAGGGATTAATCGAGTCTTTGTAAGTTTACACGCTATGCAGATTTGACTACTCGTTCAAGCCAATGCAACTTCTCCGAACCATTGAGCCAGTAACATCGATCGCGATGCTCCGGACAATTTTAACCTTTTAAATCCGTGAGACGTCTGTAGTCATTTACATATATTGCATATGTATACTAAACATCTGCATGTACTCCTTCACGATATATGCGGTGTCTCAAGTCATAGCAAGGTTATCAAGATTGAATAGCCTGGTAAAAACTTTCTTGGAACCTGGAAGTGTCTCCAGACACCCAGTACAAAACAGCACTTCAGAACTACAGCAGGCATCGTCAGTGGATTTCCATCTTTGCTTACAACCCAGGATTTAAATTCTTACTCAATCCTCTGCCTTATGATACTGTTTCCCACACGTGACGCACATATGACGCACACACGACGCACTCGTGAAGCACTCATGACACACATATGACGCACTCATGATGCATTGATGACGCACTCATGAAGCACTCATGAAGCACTCATGACACACATATGACGCACTCATGATGCACTGATGACGCACACGTGACGCACACGAAACACTCATGACGCACCCACGACGCACTTGTGAAATACTCATGATGCACTGATGACGCACACATGACGCACTCGTGAAACACTCATGACGCACACATGACGCACATATGACGCACTCATGAAGCACTCACGACGCAACCATGACGCACTCACGATGCACCAATGACGCACTCATGACGCACTCACGACGTACATATTTTCACCACGATTGAATTTCGAGTTTAATTTTAATTCCAACCGGTCCATCGATGAAGTCCAAAATGTCCCTAATGTTTGAACATTCCCTGTTTTTAACATTACAACAGTAATCGTTGAAATGTGACAATAATGTCCGACACACTCGCCGGCGAAATCATAGATTAAGTCATAACAGTCATCATCATCTCTTCTTCGAAAATTAATTTGGTGGAAGAACGAGACTTTTCATCTTGCCCCTCAAAGCGAACCGATAGCTTGCTCCCACGAGCGAATCAGAGTGCGCGTTCCTTCGATCGGTTATGGGATGCCAATTGACGCGGTAAATTTTTCTTTATTCAATCGCGAGACGAGCGTTTCCCAGCTAATTACGCGTACGGAGATACGCGTGGCCGCAACCGGATGGCTCTCGTAGATCAAAGCTTGTCCGACAATGACGACCGAGGTCGACCTCTGTCTCTGGTTGCCCTTTAACCGGCCTTTCGACCTCGATGGCACATCCCAGCCGAATACAACCGTCGTTATCGGTTCTCTGCGACCTCGTCCACCACCTGTCCCACCTATTACTATGCAAAAACTTGACGCTTGCGGGCAAATTAATATTTCGCCGTTGCGGATCGAACGGTCCCTCGGTGAGTTCCACGGACCTGGAAGATTTCATTATCTACCCTGCGAGTGATGGCACGCTTTTTGAAAAAAACAATTAGTATCGGTTTAATCGGTGTACGGGGTCCAATAACGTGTTACATCGGACACCATGTAGGTTTTGGAGAAAGAACAAAATGGAGGAGAAAAATGATGGACGAGGAAGGAGAGATACGTTTGGTTTATTTTTCACTTGATTTTTGAGGAAATTGTGGTTGAAGAGTTTTCTTTCTTGTCACGACAATGTTATATTGAATGACATAATAAATATTGACATGTTTAATATTACTGCTGATTTAGTACGACCCGTGTTATAATATTTCAAGTCGACCTGGATCATCCACGAATGTTCGACAATCAGAACACAGATAATTTTACTCAAGAACGACTAACATTTCAATCGCAAAATTCCTCGAATCTATGCTTCAACTTCTTCGTGCAGTATCTTCAGAAGATACCTATACGTTCAGGAAGGCACCTATACTTCAGAAAAGATTTACCCAGTTACCAATTCAAGCCGAAAAAATTCGATCCAAAAATCTGCGATGAAAACTGCGTTCAAAAAGGGATGAAATGCAACAGACAATGCAAAGAATGCTCGGTGCAAACAATTTTCTGCGAAATCCTGTTGGTTCAAAAAAGGTAGCAGCGATCTACGAGTGTAAAGGGGGTAGAGATCAGTTTGAATAGAAAGAAAGGGTGGGCCCTTTCGATCTTTCGTTTCGGTCGACTCGTCACGAATGAGGCCCGCGATCGGTTCTCTGATCGCGTCGCGACGCTACGCGCCGATTCGAGAATGGCTGCTCGAATTAGTCCGCTCGCAGGTTCCATCTGTCCCTTTATAGAGGCGGATCGATCGCGCTTGGAAAGCCGGCGGCGCTTTTGTCTCGGCCTGAAAGGGCCTTTCATCGGGGCAAATACCTCTCCACGCTCGTCCTGCGCCCGATTCCGCTGCAAACAATCGATCGAAGAATTCGAGAGAGGATCCGCGTCGATCCTCGATTCCTGTCCTCTATAATGCATCTCGATTTCTTTCCGCTCGAGCTGATTCTACGTTCCGCTTCGCACCCTCGCGATTCTTTCACTTTATGGTGGTTCAAGGATCCTTGCGAATTTTATGGACCCTCGGTCACTGGTTGTTCTTATCTTACTTTAGGTTAGGTTAACCTCAATTATATTCGTTACAACAAAATTTGTTATTATTGCAGGGTAACGTCGGAATTTACGAATGGCGTCGTGAATGTGATAAGTAATGCGGAAGTGAATCGATTGAATCATTCTATATCTTTGTAATCGTTTGCCTTTCGCGATTTGGTTACGGAATATGATATTAAGAGTTGAGAGTCGGTGTTGAACGTTTGAGTTGTGCACGTCCTGGAATTTGTTACTTTGTTAAAACGTAGTTGATTATAATTAAGTTATATTTCATAGTATTAAAGTGTAGAATTATAGTTTTATTTAAATCGTTAAATTCATTAATAAAATTCCTATATTATGTAATATACTTCTGAGGCACAGGATATTTATACGAATTTTCATATTGTATTTGTGTGTCATCTTTGTTAGAAAGGATTCTGACCTAACCTGTACTTTGTTGCAACAATTTTTATAGAGTCTAGGTCATGCACACATTGCTTCCGTATCATACTTTGCCTACAATATACCTGTTTTGCAAGTGGTGTTGTTATATTTCTTTCTCATTCCAGTTGGAAAACTTCTTGAATTCTATATTCGTCCGTCGTGCGTCGTATCTCACCAGAGATTTCAGATTTATCCAACGTCCCGTGTAATACCTAGAATTATTGTCTATCCTTTGAAGGATTTACATAAAAATGTCTTTTGTGCTGAACTTCGTTGTCGGTAATCCTCCGATACGACACGCGCTCGTATTACAATTTCATAAACATTTCCAGCCATTGAAAGTCCGCTCGTAGTGTATAGTATACACAACACTACAAATTTTCGACTTTTATTGTTTTCGACAGAAACAACTGGTCGTTGATCCTGCACGTATACATCCATGCGCAAACAATGCAGAATTGAACAAACTAATACACATCTCGATGTTACGATCGTCAGAAACGTAAATCTAAAATAGGTACAATAAAAATTACGGTTGGACCGATACCTTAATCCATTCGTTATCGTCATTCCCAAATGGGGATTTACATACACGCTTATTCGCTTGCAATAGGATTATATTAAATAAAATGTGTACGTCGTGTGTGTTCTTACATGGTAGTTTTCAAAATTATTTCTTAGCTTCAAAGATACTTATGAAAGTGTTTGGCATATTCACAACCCACAAGGTAAAATTTTGATGCCTAAAATTTGACAGTGAGTTAAATCCTATTCCACTTAAATACTTCAGTATCCTTCAAAGAAAAATTGTTAAATGAAAAGTTAAAAGTAACATATATGAGTGACCTATATCTTCTTCATATGATATACGACACAATAAAAAGAATAAATGGATGTGTCTTAATTTCTGCCATATGTAAGTAGGTACGATACATTAACCAGTCGGTGCACAACCCATAACAATTACACATTATTCTTCCACAACGTGTTTCGTTCATTACGTATTCCGAAGGCTGGCAAGAGCAGAAAGCTGGCCCATAGAAATCTTTCTCGTTCCACGAGCCATTGAAATTCCGCTCGCGAGCTGGATACTTCTTAAGCAGAGTCCGATGCGCTAAATATTCCATTAAATGGAACGCTTTAAATACGTCCCTGCCGTACACCCGACGCGTATTTCACCTCGAACACCATAAAACTTTACCCCATAAGCTGTTCACCGAATAGAACCCCGAACTGCTCTTTTCCTTAGTTTTACCTTTCTTCCTGTATCTTTTTTTTCCTCTCGTTCTTCTGGCACAGTTTCGGTACTGGGATCTTAGGATTTTTAGGAATTTTTGCGGTTTTAGGTTTTTTGGGAATTTTAGGAAGTTGGGAATTTGGGGATTTTTTAAGGCTTTTTGAATTTTGGGGGTTTTAAGCTTTTTGGGAATTTTAGGAAGTTGGAAATTTGGGGATTTTTGATGGCTTTTGGGATTTTTGGGGTTTTAGGCAGTTTGGGAATTTTAGGAAGTCGCGAATTTGGGGAATTTGGGGATTTTTTAAGGCTTTTTGAATTTTGGGGGTTTTAAGCTTTTTGGGAATTTTAGGAAGTTGGAAATTTGGGGATTTTTGATGGCTTTTGGGATTTTTGGAGTTTTAGGCAGTTTGGGAATTTTAGGAAGTCGCGAATTTGGGGAATTTGGGGATTTTTCAAGGCTTTTGGATTTTTTTGGGTTTTTGGCATTTGGGGAATTTTTGTAAGTTGCGAATTTGGGGAATTTGGGGACTTTTCCAGGCTCTTGGACTTTTTGGGGTTTTTGGCATTTTGAGAATTTGGGGAATTTAAGGACATTTCAAGGATTTTTGAATTTTTGGAAATATAGAAAATTTTGGAACTTGGGAATTGTGGGATTATTTGAATTTTTTGGAATTTTGGTAATTTTGGGAATATTGGAAATTTTACACGGCTTCTGGGACTTTTGGAATATTAGGGACTTGGGGGATTTTCTTGATTTTAGGAATTTTAAGAATATTTGAAATTTTATTATATTATTTGAGATTTTTGGAATTTGTTGGATTTTCTTGATTTTAGGAATATTAGGTATTTTAGTAAGTTTAAGGGACTTTTGGAAAACTAGGAATTTTAGGGAAGTTCGAATGGTTATTGGAATTTTAGGAATTTTAGTAATGTTACTTTTAGAAAGTTGGACATTCTGTGGATTTTAGGAACACTAAATTTTGTGATTTTTGTACTTACAATTATTTCATTGTGTCTCATGAACTTATAATTTATTCGACGATTAATAGAAAATACAGAATTGATCTCCTTCCCATGATTCTCATCGTTGATTTTCTCAAATGTTTTATTTACATGTTACAATACAATTAAAAAGAACAATAATTAATTTATTACATCCACCATTAAAATTCAGAAGCAAAAACTTAGTGCACTTTCATAAATACCAAAAATCTGCGTTCCGCAAAGTCAGCGGCGAACTTAAAAGTAAAAGCTGCCACGTTTTAAATACATCACCGTCGAGCAGCGAACGCGTGTTTCACCTCGGCCACCATAAAACTTTCCCCCATAAGCTCTTCCTCCGTATTTCTTTCCCTCGTTTCTTTTTTTCTGGCAAAGTTTCGCCTTATGGCAATGGCAAGGGCGTGAGAATCACGATCGCGATCCAGGCCACACGCGTAAGGCTGCTTTTACGAAAAGAGGGACCGAATGATACGAATTTATGAGCCGATTCGAGGAGCCTGCTTTAAACACGACCCCTTCTGCCTCTTTCTTTATCGCCTTTTTTCTTCCTTTCTCCCGAAACCACCGGTGAAAGTGTCCGAGATACGTGCTCCGCTTTTTCAGCAGGAAAAGATGTTGGTAAATTTTATCTGGTTACGTTTGCTTATCCTTTTTGGGACATTTTTATACGGTTTATGCACTTTTTGAACCGGCGAAAGCTTGCAGAGATATTTTACATGCGTTTTGAAATATTTAAAGATACTTTCATGGTTTTAAATTTTTTATATCTTTTACTTTTTTTACTTTCAGCATGGTTTAGTCTGCAGGATGTTACTTTTAACAGGACGCACGATTTTTCACTCTCTTGCAGTCGTCTGGTAATCAAAAGATTGAGGTTATGTAGTGTACTGTAGATGTAGATAAACAAAATTTTAAAAACAGTTTGTTTTCTAGGGATAAAGTTATATTTGTTCATTAAAGTGAGCATCTACTGATAAAGTTGTATTAATTTATCAAGGTGGTGAGGTCATGTGGTGAGGTTATGTGATGAGGTCATGTGGTGACGTCATGTGGTGAGGTTATGTGATCAGCTCATGTGATGAGGTCATGTGGTGACATCATGTGGTGAGGTCATGTGATGACGTCATATGATAAGGTCATGTGGTGATGTCATATGATGAGGTCATGTGGTGAGGTCATGTGATGACGTCGTGTAGTGAAGTCATGTGATGAGGTCATGTGATAAGGTCATGTGGTGAGGTCATGTGGTGATGTCATATGGTGAGGACATGTGGTGACTTCATGTGGTGAGGTTATGTGATCAGCTCATGTGATGATGTCATGTGATGAGGTCATGTGGTGAATGTCATGTGATAAGGTCATGTGATGACGACATGTGGTGAGGTTACGTGATAAGGTCATGTGATAAGGTCATGTGATGAAGTCATGTGGTGACATCATGTGGTGAGGTAATGTGATGACGTCATATGATAAGGTCATGTGGTGATGTCATATGATGAGGTCATATGGTAAGGTCATGTGATAAGGTCATGTGGTGAGGTCATGTGGTCATGTCATATGGTGAGGACATGTGATGACTTCATGTGGTGAGGTTATGTGATCAGCTCATGTGATGATGTCATGTGATAAGGTCATGTGGTGATGTCATGTGATAAGGTCATGCGATGACGTCATGTGGTGAGGTTACGTGATAAGGTCACGTGATAAGGTCATGTGGTAAGGTCACGTGATAAGGTCATGTGATGAGGTCATGTGATGAAGTCATGTGGTGATGTCATATGGTGAGGTCATGTGATAATGTCATGTGATGATGTCATGTGGTGAGGCCATATATAGCAGGAAAATTGTAATTTAAATTGTAGTCATTATAAACATAATCAATTAGTTTAACACTGTCATTACATTAGAGTCTTATTTTTCACCCCTCGCGCTACATCGTGACGCACTCGCGACGCACCTTTCATACACGATAAAGACTCATATGTTCATCGCAACTAATTTTGCGTTCAACTCTAACTATAGTCTTCTCAATCAAGGATTATTGAATACAAAATGTGTCTTCTTCATTCTTCTCTTACTTATTACTTATAGATGACGCACTGTCTAGAAATTTGTAGGTTAGGAGGTCGATTTGCGCAGATCGTCACAGTTTTCCTCCTAAAGGATCACACAGAAAGAAAAGTAATTAACGTGTACATATTCCGTAGCAAAAGGACCGTGGAGAGAATAAACAGTTAGAGGATCTCGAAACGGAAATGTAGGCTCGAAACGACGAAGGCCACTTTCAAGAAACTATGCCGAAAAAAAGAAGGGAAAAAGAAAAGAGGTAACGCGAAGTTTGTCTGAAACGTGGCTCCACCTCTTTTACCAGCCTGTTCGCTTTGACTATAGCTGGGTGCTTTTCGTAAATGAGAGCAGCACCCATTGTCTTCTCGTCCGTGCTGTAAAGTGTGTCGCAGCGTCACGCCGGTGCAATCGCAGATTCCCCTTAATTGTCGCGCAAATTGCTCGCGAATGCAAATTACACGGGTGTACGCGATTAAAAACAGCTCGCCACTCGAAAAGAAATGGGTCCACGCCCGCTAATAATAGTACTCTCTTTTCTTGCTTCTCTGCAACTTGTATCGATGCTAACACTCTTTCGATGAACGATACATTCCTGGTGCGAAAATATCGCTAGAATATCGCTTATGTATGAAATTGTATAGCAAAGGAAATTTTTATAAGGAAATATTATCAGGTGTCTTCTTAATTATTCTACACAGTTGTAATATTTTATTGACACTCGCCAAGTGCTACACTCATTTTATGAACATCTGCCATTTTGTAGAGAACAACTCACTGAACGTGTACATCATTTTGGAGGTAGATGGCTACTTGTTTAAAAGATATAAACAAATACAAGTCTCCAAAAATAAAATACAACCGAGTCAGATCTGAACCCTTTTCTTTTCTGCTACATTGAAACAGTTGAAGATCATATTAATTATCATTTAAATTTCTTACCAAATATTCTCACAATATTTTGTTCTATATATTCTTCATAGTAATTATAGAAGATAAACAGTAATAATTTCATCCCGCTAATAACGTTTCTTTGGGGTGATAAATTTTGGAATACAATTTGAACGGAATGTCGAGCACGCGGTAGCAGAAAAACAGGCCGGACGAAAAAAATGGTGGAAATTAATTCGTCAGACTTCCGAAACTCGGGATTCTCATGGCTCGAGCGAGACCTGTTTTGTCTACGTAATTAGGTCCGCGAGAAACAAACGCGCGAAGGAAGAGTTTGTAATTGTGTAAAAAGCCCGCCAGTTTTTCTTGGCCGGCAAACCGACACTTTCGGAACGGTGAAATTTTAACTCGTCATTTCCTATACCCCGAAACAACCCCGACCGCAAATTGAATCTCGTAAAAATTTGCTTCAACTTTATTATTTTTGCTCGCGTAATTCGTACACAATTGGTATCAGGTAATTCATATACAATTATATATTGTATTGTTATAAAGTTCTCATGTACTCTTTAACTGTTATGTTAATAACTAGTGAAGTTATCTAATAAATAGAGAGTGGACCATGGAAGATTTTTATTAAATTCGAACGAGAGCGAAAAGGGGGTGTAAAGTTATGACAAAATTGTTTTGCGGACTACAGTTTAAGAATCTATGGGGTAAGAGTTTAATCAGCTGACACTTTAACTTTAACGTGTCAGCCATAAGATGACGCTTAAATGCTTGTACGAATGTGTCCCTTAAATTTATTAAAAATTGGTAATATTCACATTAACTCCTTGAAACCGTGAATAATACATATAACAAAATATCACAAAAATATTTGCGATTTAAAAATAAAAATATTTGTTCACCTAATGCGTAATACTTAAACTACTTAGAAAATAGAAAAATATTTGACGAGCTTCAAAAATAAAAATATTACCAAATAAAATTTTCACCCCCTACAATTAAAATGCAGAACTAAATGAAAAATAGCGTTAGAATAAACGTCCACAATTTTTTGAAGCGACCATAAAATACGATTGACGGTATGTACATTAAAATAGCGCGATTAAATTTGCGCGTGAAAAATTAATCCCCGCCATTAAAGGCCGTTCTCGATTGTCGGTATTATTACGGAGAAATAGCGTTCGTACGTCGAGGAAAAAAGGGAAAGGTGGATGATCCGATGACCATTAACAGAATCTTCTCGGTCCATCTAAAATTCATGTTTCCATTACCAGTTTCGATGAGGTATATCGAGCGAGGAAAGAAGATAACCGAACGGAACGAGGTAACGAGGAAGATGGGACGGCTCGGTTCGCATATTTCATCGAACACGCGCACTAAAATTTATGTCCACGGTAGCGAGCCGTTTTATCAGGGAACGAAGAATCGCGCCCATGTTTTATTTCTTTTTACCGGGGAAGAAGAGGATGCACCGTTTCCGTCTGGCATCGTTAACGCACCAGGGTGCGTCCGGCAAACGAGGGACTTTCGAACGTGGAACACTTTTAAAATATCGTCTTGATGTAGAAATTGTTCAGTACTGCGAAGACTATGGTTAAATGCGGAACTCTTGTATGTGGAGTTGGATGTTCGCTAAAATGTAGGAAGATGTTCTGTAAGGTTTATGTAGATGGACTGCTGTACAGTCGAGTGCAAAGATAAGGGTAGTTGGAGGAACTTGAAGAGTGGTAAACACCTAAATTTTTATGTTCAGTAAGGAAATTCTCACATTTCCAACTTTTTACATTTTTTAAATTTGCAAGTATTCAGGGGTTTTCTAAAATTAATCAATTTTTTGAACTTTCAAATACTTCATCGTTTAGATCTCGAAATTGAGGGGTGGTTATTAAAGTTCTACATCTCCGAATCTCCCAATGTCGAAGTTTTCTATTACACAAATTAAGAATTTTCAAATTTTTATACTGCTAAATATTCAATTTGCATCTCCAAATTTCTTCTACATATCGCTACGTTATTAAATTTCTCCTCACCCCAAATTTCTAAATCCCCAAATTTCATTTTCCGCAAATTTTTAAATTTCTCCACGCCCCAAATTCCATCTTCTGTAACTCTACATGCTTAAATTTCCCCACGCCCCAAATTGCTACATCCCCAAATTCCCCCTTCCCCAAATCTGAACATCCAAAAAATTCTCCAGCCCCAAATTTAAAAATTCCGAAATTTCTACATTCCCAAATTGCTACGTAAAATCCCTAAGTCTCCAAATACTTAACCCACCCCTAAATGTTCAACCCCACAAAAATCCCTAAAAATCAACGAACAGATTTCCCTTGAAAGACTTCCGTTGAAAATAAAAACCGTGGAAGTACAGCCAGAAAAGTAACGCGAGACGCAGTTGATCGAGCAAGCCGAACAAATCGATTCGCCTGAATGGGTAGAAATTGAGGGTAACAAAACGGCGCGGTCTCATTTACCGAAGCACGACGTTACAGTTTGAACAGCTAGGAAGAAGCCGGATGCGGTGCAGAGCCACAACATCCAGCTGGGACACGAGCGTATAGAAACGCGTAGGAATAAGGGAAGAGAGCGAGAGATACCGGTTTGGAAGCTCGGTTAACGCGGCTGGAGGCCGGCGGATTTATGTTCTATTCATTAGGTAGGGACGCAACGGCGCGACGCGTCGCGACGCGGCGTCAGGCCGCAAATGCACGGGGAGTCCGACACGGCACGGCGTCCCATCGATCCCGGCGACTGCATCTGCCGTTGCACCGTGTTTACCATGCACTGAACTGCTGTTTGTTCGCAGCGCCGCGACGATACCTACCGTTACGTGGCGATACATTAATGACAACCGGACAACGGACCCTTACAGTACTGGGTTAACATTAGATTTACGGAACAGGATGACGGATTTATCATTTTAACCTGTGAAGATTAGGAACTTCCGTCGAGGTGTATGTTAACCGTCGGGATAAAGAATTATATAAGTCATTGTAATGTCAATGCGTGGAAATGCAGTGCGTAGAGATATAGAGCGTGGATGTAGGGAGCGTGGAATTTCTACGCGTGGAATTAGGGGATGTGAGAGTAGGACGAGTGGAATTAGGGGATGTGCAGAATATGACGCGTGGAATTAGAGGAAGTGGAGAATATGGGGCGTGGAATCAGGGGAAATGGAGAATACGACGCGTGGAATTAGGGGATGTGAGAGTACGACGCGTGGAATTAGGGGATATGAAAGTACGACGCGTGGAATTAAGGGATATGAAAGTACGACGCGTGGAATTAGGGGATGTGAGAGTACGACGCGTGGAAATATGGCGCGTAGAAATTTAATGCGCGGAAATAGGACACGTAGAATTTCTACGCGCGGAATCAGGGGAAGTGGAGAATACGACGCGTGGAATTAGGGGGAGTGGAGAATATGGGGCGTGAAATTAGGGGATGTGAGAGTACGACGCGTGGAATTAGGGGATATGAAAGTACGATGCGTGGAATTAGGGGATGTGAGAGTACGACGCGTGGAAATATGGCGCGTAGAAATTCAATGCGCGGAAATAGGACACATAGAATTTCTACGCGCGGAATCAGGGGAAGTGGAGAATACGACGCGTGGAATTAGGGGGAGTGGAGAACATGGGGCGTGGAATCAGGGGAAATGGACAATACGACGCGTGAAATTAGGGGATGTGAGAGTACGACGCGTGGAATTAGGGGATATGAGAGTACGACGCGTGGAATTAGGGGATGTGAGAGTACGACGCGTGGAATTAGGGGATGTGAGAGTACGACGCGTGGAAATATGGCGCGTAGAAATTCAATGCGCGGAAATAGGACACGTAGAATTTCTACGCGCGGAATCAGGGGAAGTGGAGAATACGACGCGTGGAATTAGGGGGAGTGGAGAATATGGGGCGTGGAATCAGGGGAAATGGAGAATACGACGCGTGGAATTAGGGGATGTGAGAGTACGACGCGTGGAATTAGGGGATGTGAGAGTACGACGCGTGGAATTAGGGGATATGAGAGTACGACGCGTGGAATTAGGGGATGTGAGAGTACGACGCGTGGAATTAGGGGATGTGAGAGTACGACGCGTGGAAATATGGCGCGTAGAAATTCAATGCGCGGAAATAGGACACGTAGAATTTCTACGCGCGGAATCAGGGGAAGTGGAGAATACGACGCGTGGAATTAGGGGGAGTGGAGAACATGGGGCGTGGAATCAGGGGAAATGGAGAATACGACGCGTGGAATTAGGGGAGGTGAGAGTACGACGCGTGGAAATATGGTGCGTAGAAATTCAATGCGCGGAAATAGGACACGTAGAATTTCTACGCGTGGAGTCAGGGGAACTGGAGAATACGACGCGTGGAATTAGGGGGAGTGGAGAACATGGGGCGTGGAATCAGGGGAAATGGAGAATACGACGCGTGGAATTAGAGGATGTGAGAGTACGACGCGTGGAATTAGGGGATGTGAGAGTACGACGCGTGGAATTAGGGGATATGAGAGTACGACGCGTGGAATTAGGGGATGTGAGAGTACGACGCGTGGAATTAGGGGATGTGAGAGTACGACGCGTGGAAATATGGTGCGTAGAAATTCAATGCGCGGAAATAGGACACGTAGAATTTCTACGCGCGGAATCAGGGGAAGTGGAGGATACGACGCGTGGAATTAGGGGGAGTGGAGAATATGGGGCGTGGAATCAGGGGAAATGGAGAATACGACGCGTGGAATTAGGGGATGTGAGAGTACGACGCGTGGAATTAGGGGATGTGAGAGTACGACGCGTGGAATTAGGGGGATGTGAGAGTACGACGCGTGGAATTAGGGGATATGAAAGTACGACGCGTGGAATTAGGGGATGTGAGAGTACGACGCGTGGAAATATGGCGCGTAGAAATTCAACGCGTGGAAATAGGATACGAACAATTTCTACGCGTGGAATTAAGGGAAGTGGAAATACGATGCACGGAAATTCTACGAATGAAGATACATTATTCCTCCGAAATCAGTTTCTTCGATCTAATTACGTAAATCTGATATTCTGCGTAGAAGAAACGTAAGCAATTTTCAAGTGGCCCCGAAGAATTATAACGAAAACATTTGACGACATTGTACATAAGAAATTGATGAAGAAACATTTGACAGTATGCCGGAGATAAAAGGTTGAAAAAGTAGGTTTTGGATAATGGATGGCGATTCTTTGTACAGGTTCGTGGAATGGGTAAGCGAAGTATTTCTTGTTAATGACGAGATTAAATGAAAAGATAATATCCTCTAGAATATTCTATGTAATATCATTAATGGAAGCTCTATCCATTGAGGTAATTAACCTTGTGAATGGTGCTTTATAAGAAAGTATAATTAGTGGTTCAATTTATCGGATATAAAATAAGCGATGATGCTATTTAGGTTATCGAGAGATTCATCTATCTTTGAGTACATTCTACAGTATCTTCAGTACTTAGGCTCGTACTTGTTGCTTAGGGTACTCGAACCTTGACCTATTTCGTTAAAATGCAACGCGTCGCATTGTCACGCGTCGTAATTCCACGTTCTATAACTCCACACATCTTATTTTCACAAGTTGAACTTCTGCGCGACGGATTTCCACTCGTCGTATTCTGACGTCCCCTAATTTCACGCGTCGTATTCTCACGTCCCCTAATTCCACGCGTCGTATTCTCCCGTCCCCTAATTCCACGCGACGTATTCTCACGTCCCCTAATTCCACGCGTTAAATTTCCAAGTTGGTATCTTCACGTGTTGAATCTTTACGCATCGTATTCTCACATCCCCTAATTCTACGCATTGAATTTCCACGCACCGTATTTTAATGCGTACATTATTTCTCCGAAATGACGTAACAGCAACGACAGGAAGTTGACGTATAAGTTGCAAGGACCGTTTGGAAATTTGGCACGCTATCGACGCAAGTACAAAGCAACCGGTTGTTTCGCGTTGGCGTTGTGTGGAGTGGAGCCCTGGCAACCCGCAGAGTGTATCGTCGCGTTTGATGGCTCGGCCATTCTCGCTGAATTACGATGGAAACGCGTGCATCTCGCTCGAGTGTATTCCGCTCGGACGATTTCTCGTTGGCCGGTGGTGCACGCAAACCGACGAGCTTCGCCCTTTGTCGATGTAGCCCGCACACGGGACCGGACGCGTGTGACCCACTACCGTGCTCCACGCTACGTGTTCCACGATCATGGTACTTTTGTTCGACGACGCGGCAAATGAATGCACCGTACGTGCCAGTATTTAACCGGGTATCCGGTGCACACCCGGGGACACCGACAGGAAACGCGCTCAACGGCTTCGGCATCAACCGGTCATTCGAATGTGTGTCTACGATTTTCTTCTATTTCTAATAATCGATGGAAATTATCTCAATTGGCACGTTTATCATGCTTACTGTTAATACTTAACACTACTATTTCACTATTATTCTGAAATGTTAATAATTCGAATATTTGAACTTTTTGGAGTGGTCGAATTTTTTGGGGCATTCGAATTTTACGGAGTATTCGATTATTACGAAGTATTCGTTCTCTAATTACATGCTGTGGGATTCCACACTCTACTTTCGTATGTAGAATTTTTATGTATCGCATTTTCAAGTGCCGTATTCTCCATTTTCCTTAATTCCACGCGTCCTATTTCCACGCGCTGTATTTCTACGTCTCGCATTCTCACGTTCCCTAATTCCACGCGTTCCGTATTTCCACACGTGGTACCTCCACGCGCCGTATTTCCACGCATTGAATTTCCACCCGCCGTAATTCCACGCGTGATATCTCTACGCGTTCCGTATTTCCACGCGTTGAAATTCCACGCGCCGTAATTCCACGCGTTCCGTATTTCTACACGTGGTACCTCCACGCGCCGTATTTCCACGCGTTGAATTTCCACACGCCGTAATTCCACGCGTGATATCTCTGCGCGTTCCGTATTTCCACACGTGGTACCTCCACGCGCCGTATGTCCTACGCGTGGCACCTCTACGCGTAATATTTCCACGCGTTCCATATTTCTACGCGTTGAATTCCCACGCGCTGTAATTCCATGCGTGTTATCTCCACGCATGGTACCTCTACGCGCCATATTTCCACGCATTGAATTTCCACCCGCCGTAATTCCACGCGTGATATCTCTACGCGTTCCGTATTTCCACGCGTTGTAATTCCACGCGCCGTATTTCCACACGTGATACCTCCACACATTGAAATTCCACGCGCCGTAATTCCACGCGTTCTGTATTTCCACACATGGTACCTCTACGCGTAATATTTCCACGCGTTCCATATTTCTACGCGTTGAATTCCCACGCGCCGTAATTCCACCCGTGTTATCTCCACGCGTTCCGTATTTCCACGCGTGGTACCTCTACGCGCCATATTTCTGCACGTAGAATTTCTACGCGCTGTAATTCTTCGCACTATAATTCCACGCCACGTACTTCCACGCGTCGTATTCTCACGTTCCCTAATTCCACGCCACGTACTTCCCGCGTCGTATTCTCAGGTTCTCTAATTCCACGCGTTAAATACTTCCTCGCGCCATATGTAATTGAATTTCTGTGCCTTAGAATGCCACATATTATATCGTCATGTGCATCTCAATTAATACATGTATATAATTGATATTTCCTTTCCATTCGAAAACACGTGGAATTAAAATTCGAGAACGAAGTATCCGTGTACATCACTGAAATTTTCACCGAATACATTGTTACTATTTCAGTACCATAAATATTTATCAACAATCCTAAATGTCGCCAATATATTGAACTTACAATACATATTGATTTTGAGAACCGTGAAGCATTGGCAATAGATATTGATCAACCAAGGTGTTTATAAATTCGGAGACATAGAAATTAAAGATCCTCATCGACAGAAGCGAATGAAAGTTCACGGCAGATTTTCAAGCCAGATGGTCCGAGCGAATCGCAGTGGTTTCACGAGTATCTGGTTCTCTTTTCGATCAGGTTGTCAAAGAACAGTCGGACGAACGACGCCATTCGGAGCGTATGTTATCGGGATATCGGATCACCCGATAGCGAGAAATCGATAGGTATTCTGCTCCCACCCCGCGTTTTCGAGGAACCGCATCACCGGCTCTCCTTCCATGGAGGGAAAAAGAAGTGGTCGGCATCGGCGAGTTTATTAAGATTTGCGAACTTTCCCTCTCGTAAATCTACCGGCAATGGCGACGGTCAAACGCTCGACTTCGTATCAATCGAACAGGGTAGAATCTTCCGACAGAATTTTATCTACCTATCAACTTCCCGAATTTTCTCCAATTTTTTCGCTGCTCTCGTTCCTTTCGCTGGAATTTTTACTGAAATTCTTTGACGATTTTAAAAATGCGACAGAGAAGGAATTTTTACGTATTCGTTTGCTTTTTATTTTACGTTGTTAAGTATAAAGAGATTCTTTTTTAGTCAATAGACCATGTTCGATGAATAATTTAAGACCGCTTTTTTGGATATTTGACTTTGTGTCGATCAGAATAGAATTTTTTGAATTCGAGAGAATCTTGCAATTTATAGAAAAATTTGAGGACGATTTAAGAAATGAAAGGGTATGAGTTTCTGTGCTTCTGTTCGTTTTTGTTTCGCAAGTAGCCTTTTGATCGAACACGTTGTTAGACATAAAGAGCTTCTTTTTTAACGAGCAAACGGCCGTGGTCATACGATGAATAATTTAAGGCTGAAAGCTTTTCGGGCAAACATTCGACGCTAGGACGATTTAAAATTCCGATTGGACCCGTTCGATCCGCCTTCAGTACGCCCTCGGGACAACATTATCGACAGATTTAATTATTAATGACAAGCTTATAAACTTAACTTAGGTATAGCGAACACAGTTCGTATCATTTTAGCACCATAAATAATAATTCAATTTATAAATTTATAAATGGTATTGTTATATGCAATTAACCCCTTGTATTTGTCAGGTGCGTCATTTGAAACTAGATAATAATAGCTGTAATATTGAAACAGAGGAGGAAGATTACAATGTTATGTCAATTTTGTGTTTGGGGATGCTTGACCATGCAAATTATAGTTGGACTTAAAATTAAAATTAAAATGTATTAAAAATTTGAGTAAGATATGTTACAGTTGAAGTATGAGTGCGTCACGTGTGCAACGATATTGTAAGACAAGGGGTGAATTGTGTATAACAATATCGGGAAGTGACTTATCAAATAATTATAAGAGGTGAAAGTAAGAAGTATGAAGGATCAATTTTGACTGATTTATGTTGAAGAAAAATTCATTTCACAAGGCTCACCCCTTGCGTCATGATGTATTCCTCAAGTGCGTCACTCGAAACCAGCTAATCACAGCTGTAATATTAAACTAGAGAAAAGAAGTAGAAATATTATGTCAATTGTGTATTCAATATCCTTAATTTTGCAAATTATAGTAGCACTTAATCTCCAAATAGAAGTGTATTAAAAATTGGAGTAAGATTTGTCATAGTTGATGCACGAGTGCGTCACGTGTGGGACAATCCTGTAAAGCAAGGGGTTAATTGTATATAACAATATCAAAAATGATTTATCAAGTATTTATATAAGAGATGAAAGTAAGAAGTGTGAAGGAACAATTTTGACTGATTTATGTTGAAGAAAAATTCATTTCACAAGGTTCACCCCTTGCGTCATGAAGTATTCTTCAGGAGCTTCAGAACCATCTAATCACAGCTGTAATATTAAACCAGAGAAAAGTAGAAATATTATGTCAATTGTGTATTCAATATCCTTAATTTTGCAAATTATAGTTGCACTTAACCTCCAAATAGAAGTGTATTAAAAATTGGAGTAAGATTTGTCAGTTGATGCACGAGTGCGTCACGTGAGGCACGATGACGCACTTGAGGACTCGTCTCTCGCACATCGCATATACAGATGAGACAAGTCGATTTCATGAATTCGACCATGAATAATTACAAAATGAAGTTTGGTGAGTACCCACCAGTAGACTTCACCCTAATGAGGTATTTTTGGACAGCAATACCGCATGTTTAACCTCTTGTCCTGCAATAACGTATCACTCGTGACGCACTCTATGGTTCGAATGTGAACTAGACTCGTATTTTCACTGCAATTGAATTTCAATTCTGATCATAATCTGTATAATCCAAGATGTACTGTACCTAACATTTTAACTTCCTTCAGTTGTTTTTACGTTGTAGGAACAATTAGCTAGCAGTGAATGACGCAACTGTCCAGATAATCGTGGGTGAAGGGGTTAACCCCTTGCACTATGACCAATTTGTCAGGTGCGTCAGTCAGAACTAACTAAACACAGCTACAATATTAAAACAGACAAAGAATGTTGAAATGTTATGATAACATGGTATTATGCAATCGTTGACTATGCAAATTATAATTGGACTTGAACTCCAAATTGAAGCATATTCAAAAGTCGAGTAAAATTGATCCCAACTGAAGTACCAGTGCGTCACGAGTCAGACTCGTCAAAATAGTGCAAGGTGTTAATAAAGTTGAATTTTTGAAGATGTTTGAGACGCTAATGTTGAGATGTTGATGTAAAGATGGTCATAAACAAGTGCAACGTTAAATTTTCTCCTCCACAAAGAACGAGGAAGGGAGACGCAAATCACGCAAACAAAGGGTGGAGGCATCCCGTGGTCAATTTACAACGCGATTACACGAATAGGAGTAGCTCGTCGTGGAGATATTCCGATACACAACCGCGAAGGGCCTAATCCATAGAACCGCAATCCAGCGACGATAAATAGCCGTTTCACAGGGCGTAGGGATAACCATCTAAATACCCTATGCACCCCTCGGATCTCGATACTCCCAATGCGGCAACGATTAGCTGCCTACAAGCGTCCCTTGTGCCGCGTAACGAGATATAAACACCTTATGATTGCCCTTGGGGGATTCCGTAGCCCTAGCCAACGATAAAGCCTCGCCTATTTATTGGGAGGGGCTGCGAGACGGGGTGGAACGCGACCGAGACTCGTTACGAGAGACGAACAAGCACTCGGACGATTTAATGCGATCGTGTTCCTGTTCGATCCAATGAAATACACCCCTACGCGGTGGCCCAGCGCCAGACACCCCGGGCTAACGATTTTTAAATGTCTGTAATTCGGTTTTTATGGAGTCAAACAGTTTCGTGATTCACTTCCACGTTTACTTCTAACGGAATGCTGTGTCGAATGTTCCTACAAATTGCACAGGTGATTTAACGCGATTTTTTAGGTAATTTGCAGAGCGTTAAATGAGTTCATCTCCATAAGATTTCTAGGAATCCATAGAGGAGATTCGTTATTGACTCTTGTTTATTGTGCTGATTGTTAATGTTGAAGTTAAAGCATTGACCATGCTTATACCGTTTTTGGAAAACCCCACATCCTTTGCAGTTATTGTTTAATTAGGGTCTGGGGCCTGCGAGTACTCCAGGTATAGACGCATGTACTGTCGTAGCAGTTCTTTTTTAGTTAGTTCTAACTGTGCGCCCGTCTTGTAAGCACCGAATTCTTTAATAGTTTCTTCACCGTTTGATTTTTCTTTATAAATATAACTATTAATCTGATATACTCCACGCGTGTATTTTATTTCACATAACCCCTTAACAGTTAATGACTGGGTCTGAACGACCATCCCGTCGAAAATGTGAAACTTAGAATATGGTGCTTCAATTGATTGTAACTGCATTTCTTTTGGACTCTGTCCAAGGTAACTTGTGGTCAATGAACAGGTAAGGTATCTAGTAGTAGCAAGTTGATGGTCGCAGTGAAAATAGTATGTGGTCGGACACGTTATAATAGAGATTAGTCAATTTATGGCACGTGGAATTATAGCGTGTAGGAATACGACACGTAGAATTAACTCGCGTTGAATTTCGGAGGGTGGAAATACGACGCGTGGCATTAGGGTGCGTGGAAGTGTAACGCGTGTAAACAAGGAACGTGGAATTGCGATGTGTAGAACTTCAACGTGTGAAGGTAGAGAATGTGAAAGTACGATGTGTGGAACTACAGCGCGTGAAAGTGTGATGTGTAGATCTACAATGCGCGGAATTACAATATATGGAATTACGGTGTTTAGAAATAACGGCGCGTAGGATACGACGCGTGGAATTACAGAGCGTGAAATTACAACGCGTGGAATTACGGAGCGTAGAAATAACGGCGCGTGGAATTATCACGCATAGAATCACAACGAGTGGAATTACAGCGCGTGGAATTATGGCGCGTAGAAATAATGGCGCATGGAATTACGACGCATGGAATTATGACGCGTGAAATTACGGCGCGTAGGATTACGGCGTGTAGAAATAACGGCGCGTGGTAGTACGACGTGTAGAAATAACGGAGCGTGGGATTACAGCGCGTGGGATTACAGCGCGTGAGATTACAGCGCGTGGAATTACAACGCGTGAAATTACGGTGCGTAGGATTACGGCGCGTAGAAATAACGGCGCGTGGTAGTACGACGCGTAGAAATAACGGAGCGTGGGATTACAGCGCGTGGAATTACAACGCGTGAAATTACGGCGCGTAGGATTACGGCGCGTAGAAATAACGGCGCGTGGTAGTACGACGCGTAGAAATAACAGAGCGTGGGATTACAGCGCGTGGGATTACAGCGCGTGAGATTACAGCGCGTGGAATTACAACGCGTGAAATTACGGCGCGTAGGATTACGGCGCGTAGAAATAACGGCGCGTGGTAGTACGACGCGTAGAAATAACAGAGCGTGGGATTACAGCGCGTGGGATTACAGCGCGTGAGATTACAGCGCGTGGAATTACAACGCGTGAAATTACGGCGCGTAGAAATAACGGCGCGTGGTAGTACGACGCGTAGAAATAACGGAGCGTGAAATTACGGCGCGTAGGATTACGCCGCGTAGAAATAACGAAGCGTGGGATTACAGCGCGTGGGATTACAGCGCGTGGAATTACAACGCGTGAAATTACGGCACGTAGGATTACGACGCGTAGAAATAACGGAGCGTGGGATTACAGCGCGTGGAATTACAACGCGTGAAATTACGGCGCGTAGGATTACGCCGCGTAGAAATAACGAAGCGTGGGATTACAGCGCGTGGGATTACAGCGCGTGAGATTACAGCGCGTGGAATTACAACGCGTGAAATTACGGCGCGTAGGATTACGGCGCGTAGAAATAACGGCGCGTGGTAGTACGACGCGTAGAAATAACGGAGCGTGAAATTACGGCGCGTAGGATTACGCCGCGTAGAAATAACGAAGCGTGGGATTACAGCGCGTGGGATTACAGCGCGTGGAATTACAACGCGTGAAATTACGGCGCGTGAAATTACGGCGCGTAGAAATAACAGCGCGTGGTAGTACGACGCGTAGAAATAACGGAGCGTGGGATTATAGCGCGTGGAATTACAACGCGTGAAATTACGGCGTGTAGAGATAACGGCGCGTGGTAGTACCGCGCGTAGAAATAACGGAGCGTGGGATTACAGCGCATGGAATTACAACGCGTGACATTACCTCGCGTGGAAATAACGGCGCGTGAAATTACATCACATGGAAATACGAATAAAATTATTTCGTTACAACACTCAAACCTCATAAATTGTTCGATCTTCCTACAGAACCACAAAACAATGTTTTCTTCCTACAAAACAACGCAACAATCGCTTCTTTCACAATGCACAATACTCGCTAGAATTGTCGCACTAGTAAATCTCGTGAACGCGTAACCTCGTTGTTGGTGCGCTTCCGTTCATCCGCTTTTTAACGAAAGGATCAAATTCATTAAAAATTTCGTCGCGCCAGCGAATAGCGCGTAAATTTTCGCGCGGTTTGATATACATAGAAGGTTCCATGGCGGGCGACATTTTTACGAGGAAACACGGGTCGTTCGGTTTAAGGGGGATGAAGAGGATTCGCGCGTTTCCGTTTCCGCGAAGAAGCAACGCGGTTTTTTTCTACTTCAATAAATCGCACGACCGAGAGAAATATTTTACTGGGAAGCAATTATTTTGGTAACAAGCGAGACCGGTCCCTGGGGACTTGGGAACGGCATCGAAGGTTTTTATCGCCGTATTAAACGCGACTGTTTTCACTTAATTGCAGTGTGCTATATGCTACAACAGTAATTGTTTGAACGGTTTGAGGAACTTTTCAGATATATGTACGGGGTCGACATCGACTTCTGTATCGACAGAATGTTCACTAGGTTTGTACCGTGAAGTTGGCTGGAATAATAACGGGGCTGCTGGTATATTAATCATTTGCAATTATATCAACCATTTGGAACTTGACGTATTATACAGTTCAAATATAATCAGTATCTAATTTAACTTATATTTAATTGTATCCTTATTTTAACAGTAAGGGGATGTTACGTGCACTTTCTCAAATTTTATGTAATTAAAAATATCAAATTCTCTAGTAGATGCATAATTAAAATATAAAATTTCCAAGTAGTGTAATAAAAACTTCAAAATTTTCAATATTAAATTTCATATATATGAAAAATATAAAATGTTCAAATACATGCAACGAAAGTGTAAAAATACCACATGTATGAAATGTAAGTACATAAAATAAAAGAATCAAATTTTCGTTTGCAAACGGCACTTCACCAGCATGTATGCGCACCCCATAACACCCCAATGTAAATAAAATACCTATCCAGTCTTTCGCACACGATTCCCGCGTAAAATATCTCACGAAAAAGTGAAGATATATCTGGCAGGACCTTCTGCACCCCATACTGTCACCGTCATCGACGTACTTTCACCCTCGACATCAGCGGAGATTATCCAACTATTGTGCGGGGCTGCGAGTTTCGCGTCAGCTGAGAATGCAAAAAAGTGAAACAGAAAAAAAGAGAAGAAAAACCATAGACGATAAACAGAGGAGGTGAAAGACGCGAGCAGCGTATCGGTGATTGGAAATGCCCTTTGTGTTTCGGTATCCAGAGTTCCAATGATGGAATCGCAAGGCAGGGGAACGGATGATGACGGAGGAAACAATACGGTCTATTGTTGATCATATACCCATTGTGTTGTGTTTAGATATGATTCGCTCGTAAACGATTTTCTGCCGCTCTGGAACCGTGAAAATCAATGATTAGGGCTAGCCTTTGTTCGCCACGTTCGATTCGAGAGATTATGCGATTGCTGAATCCGTAGGCGGACGAATGCTCTGGCTAAATGAGAAATCCCGGATCTATACGTTTTTGGTGCGTACGATGGGGCTTGTCTCACCATAAACTCCAAAATATTCGACCATAACATTGCCGACATTTTTACGTCTACTTGAATTTATATTATATAACGATTTATATTAGAATATATTGAATTTACATACGTTGTACCTCCTACATCTTGTATTCTCACGTTCTCTATTTTCACGTGTTGAAATTCTATGCGCCGTGATTCTACATCCCTTATTTCCACGTATAGTAATTCCACGCTCTGTTATTTCTACGCGCTGTAATTCCACGCGTCGTAGTTCCACGCGTCGTAGTTCCACGCGCTGTTATTTCTACGCGCTGTAATTCCACGCGCCGTAGTTCCACGCGCAGTAATTCCACGCGTGGTAGTTCCACGCGCTGTTATTTCTACGCGCTGTAATTCCACGCGCTGTAATTCCACGCATCGTAGTTCCACGCGCTGTTATTTCTACGCGCTGTAATTCCACGCGCCGTAGTTCCACGCGCAGTAATTCCACGCGTGGTAGTTCCACGCGCTGTAATTCCACGCGCTGTAATTCCACGCGCCGTAGTTCCACGCGCAGTAATTCCACACGTGGTAGTTCCACGCGCTGTTATTTCTACGCGCTGTAATTCCACGCGCCGTAGTTCCACGCGCCGTAGTTCCACGCGCAGTAATTCCACACGTGGTAGTTCCACGCGCTGTAATTCCACGCGCCGTAGTTCCACGCGCCGTAGTTCCACGCGCCGTAGTTCCACGCGCAGTAATTCCACGCGTGGTAGTTTCACGTGCCATAAGTCCACACCCCGTAGTTCCACGCGCTGTTATTTCTACGCGCCGTAATTCCACGCGTCGTTATTTCTACGCGCTATAATTCTACGCGCCGTAGTTCCACGTGCCATAATTCCACGCGCCGCTGTTTCACGCGCTATTATTTCTACGCGATGTAATTCCACGCGCCGTTATTTGTACGCGCTGAAACGTCACGCGTTGTAACTATACGCGCCGCTATTTTTACGCGCTGTAATGGTACGCGCCGTAATTCCACGCATCGTACTTTCACGCGCAGTAATTCCACGTGCTGCAATTCAACTCTCCTTACACATCATATTTCTACGTCTCCCAATTCTCCGCGCTGTAATTTAACTCGCCATAATTTCTCACGTGATATCTCCGCGCCACATAATAACACACCACATCTCTACACATTAAGAGATATTTATATACACAACATCCAATAAAACATTAAACCCCAAAACAAAATTACTTCCAAGTCTGTCTAACAACAAACAATAAACCCCAGTAATCCCTTACTTATTTAAGCAAATGAAATGCATAGATAACGAGGGTTGAAATTTAATTGTGCTTGAAATACGAAAGAATGGAAAGCACAAAGAGGCACTCGTCGTTCTTTTCCTTTGGCCAGGCAAGTGTCTACGATGATAAATACTCGTAAGTCTCTTTTTTCGTCGCGTTAAAAAGGTCGATTCCTTTGTCGATTATCATTGAAGCAACAACTCTGAAGAGCGAACACATACGCTTCGAAGATCGTGGTGCTGGTAAACGGTCGAAACGTTAGTTGTTACTCGTTTGGCCTTCAAAACGAGCGCCAGGCTCAGACGGAGCCTTTGTTTCCCGTTTTCACGGGGATGAAGTTCGAAAGCCGGTGGTTTCATTGTTCCAGTCGGTCTGGAAAGAAAGGCGAGACGCAAAGATTCCGCAATTAAAACGACGGCCCGTTATGAGCCCTTGAATTATACAGAAATTATTGTATTGTTTCAAATTGGACCGATGAATGATTCGTGATTACGCGTAACAAAACAATATGGGGTTGTTACATTGTATGGGAGCCCCATTGTCGGGCAATTATCGGGTGTTGATTCTTTCTTTCGTGGGTATTATTTGAGTGGAGGGTTGTTGAGGGATTGGAAAATGAACGTGGGACTTGGTGTTTAGGTATTATAAGGAAAATGTGGCTTATGGCAATTATGGTTTAGGGGAATATTTATTACTAAATTCTCAAGTTTTCAAATTCTTAATTTCTCAAGTTCTCTTCTCGAGATCGAAAATAGCCAAATTTCAAAATTTTTAAACACTCAATTTCTCAAGTCCCCAAATTGTCAAATTGTTAAGTACTCAAAATCCAAAATTCTTTCAAACTCCCAATCTTCCCAACTCTCAAACTCTCAAGTTCCCATCTTCTCAGATTCTCAAATTCTCAAATCCTTAAATCCTAAAATTCTCCACTATATAAATTTTTCAAACTTGTACCCCTTAAAGAGCAACTACCAAATGCACCTCCTGAAGAGCAACTACCAAATGACCCATACACCCACGATAAATAAGAACGACGACGAACCGAGCATTCGCAGCAGTTATTTGTAAGTAGATCGAATAAAGGCGAACGAGAAAACAAGAGTCAGAAGAGTCTCCGGGACTCCATCTCGGATAGCAGAGGGTTAAGGAAACGTTTTCCGAGTTCCTCGAGTTTCCAACATATTTCAGGATCGTCGACCACCACGAAGGAACCGTACCATTAACCGAGAGATTCAATTATCCCGACAGGATATCCCCCGATAATCGAGCTCTCACCGTCGCGTCGGTCGAGCGTTTTATTAGCGAGCTTCTCGCTCGTTGCGATCGAGAATAGTTCCCCGTTTCGAGGCTGCCTGATAAGATAACAGCGAAACGGCCCGGACGGAATTCTTGCGACACCATCCACGCGTCCTAATGCATATTTCAATGCCTGCAATTACCGGAAAGTTTATACCGTTAAGTTAAACGCGAACTTCTTCTCGCGCCTGGATTTCTACCGATTTCTGATACTTCTGGTGTGAATTTCTCTGCGAATTTGCGGCTCGTTAGAATTGTGAGGAAGAAAGGTAGAGGGTACTACTTTTATATACGAAATTAGCTCGATAAGATTTCTACATACCAAAATTCCTACGTCTCTAAATACTTGAATTCCCAAATCCCTACAACCCCAAATTTCTACATTCCCAAAATCGTACACCCCCGAATTTCTACATCCCCAAATTCCTACATTTCCAAATTTCTATATTCCCGAATCCCTACATCCTCGAATCCTTATACCCTCAAATCTGTACCTCATCCAAATTCCTACATCCCCAAATCTCTACAACCCCAAATTTCTACATTCCCGAAATCGTACACCCCGAATTTCTATAACCCCAAATTTCTACATTCCTGAATCCCTACATCCTCGAATCTTTATATCCTCAAATCTCTATGTGACCCAAATTTCTATATCCTCGAATTCCTACACCCCCAAATTCCTACATCCCCGAAACCCTATACCTCTGAATTTCGATATCCCCAAATTTCTACCTCACCCAAATTCCTACATCCCCAAATTTCTACATTCCCGAAATCGTACACCCCCGAATTTCTATAACCCCAAATTTCTACATTCCTGAATCCCTACATCCTCGAATCATTATATCCCCAAAACTCCACATCCCCAAATTCCTATATCCTTGAATTCCTACACCCCTAAATTTCCACATCCCCGAAACCCTATACCTCCGAATTTCGATATCCCCAAATTTCTATATCGCCAAATCCCTACATCCCCAACTCCCTACGTCCCCGAACCCTTACATCCCCCAATATAGTGTAAACGGTTCCTTACTCTAAATTTTCCAACATTTCTGTTTCTGTTTCTGATGAAAACTGCGTGTGTGACGCGAGTGACGTTGCGTAACAAGCACATGAACGGAAATGAGACATCCTAAATATTAAACAGTGTGAAATGTGATACGTGTAAGCAGTTTGTTTGAGAGATAAAATCTTCTACTTTTGATTAATGGCTTCGTGGGTCGAGCGGATGATGTCACGAACTTTTAGTTTAAAAAATACTGCAATTTTGCTTGGATAAAACGATAGAATATTATCCTTGAAAATGAGATAGATATGTATATATTTAATTAAATAGAATTATCATAATTTTGATGTGTTCGCATTAATATGATGGATACACTCTTCTTTATTTCGGACCATTTTAATAATATTCAATTAGGCAGATATGTAGAATTGATACATTCTGCATATACCACAGTCTATGCAGCTCTACCTCATTCTACATCGTTGTACATCATTCTACACCATTCGACCACATTCTACGTAATTCTAACATCATCGTTCATTATTCTACATCATTGTGTATTATTCTACATTAATTAAAATATTTGTATGCATGATTCTACACCACTTACAATATTATTATATATCATTCTACATCGTTCTACATCGTTCTACATCGTTCTACACCGTTCTACATCGTTCTACACCGTTCTACATCGTTCTACATCGTTCTACATCGTTCTACACCGTTCTACATCGTTCTACATCGTTCTACATTATTCTATATTATTGTGTATTATTTCATATCATTCTATATGATTGTACAACATTCTACATCATTCTACATCATTCTACATCATTCTACATCATTCTATATCGTTCAATATCATTACACATCATTCTATCTCATTCTACATCGTTCAATATCATTACACGTCATTCTACATCATTCTACATCGTTCAATATCATTACACATCATTCTATCTCATTCTACATCGTTGAATATCATTACACGTCATTCTACATCATTCTACATCGTTCAATATCATTACACGTCATTCTACATCATTCTACATCATTGTGCATCGTTCAACATCATTACACATCATTCTACCTCACTCTACATCATTGTGCATCATTCTATGTCATTCGACATCGTTGTACGTCATTCTACACTACTGTGTGTCATTTTGCAATATTGTACATCATTCTACCTCATCATTGTGCATCATTCTATATCATTCTCTATCAATGTACATTATTCTACATCATTCTATATGATGGTGCATCATTCTACACCGGTCTACAACATTATCTGTATGCGTTATACTACCGTACTATACATAACGGAACTTCATTTGACCGCAGTAATAACTTTATTTCCGAGATGAAACACTTAACAATTTTTGCAGATCTCGGTTACGGCGCAACGCCCTGATTTACGATTACTATTTCCGCCACGGCGTTTGTAAAATCCGCGCGAACCACTTTCGCCCCCGTGTCGACATTGTTTATTGTTCGGCCCGAGCTCTCGCATAGACAACGCGATTAATTTTTGTTACGCTCCGCGACCATAAATTTTTCCCCTCTGATTCGTCGCACATTTTTTTCCGCCCGGTATTCCGCGGATTTCGTTAGCCGCGGACATTTATTTTATCGCGCTAAAAACTGCCTGCTTGATATTCGATTACCAGAAATTTCGTTGTTAATAATTGAAACATTCGTTCGCAAATTATTTTTATTATATCGGCCAGTGACGGTCGAGTAAAATGGGCACGCTTTCGCAAATTTAATCGAAATCAATTTTACCGATTGTCAAATTTTCATCAAATTATTCGTGCAATAACGACGTTACAAATAGGAGCTTTTGGAGATTTCATTCGGTTCAATCTTTTTTTATTAATTTTTTAGCGAAGTATTTATATCATACGAATCGAATATTGTAAAGAAGAGATGCTTTTGTAGATTTAAATCAAATCAATATTTGTTCACAAAATCAAGTTATTTGTATCTATCACGGTGGCGATGTTATTAATAGGAAGAGATACCTTTACAAATTGGCATCAATTTCTGTTTGTAAATTTATTTTCAAATTATTTATATTACACGAGTGTATGCGATGTATAAACAGTATTTCTGAAGTGTTCACTGAAATTCATTTTTATTTACAAATTTTAAATACGTATATTTCTATGGCATTCAAAATTGTGTTTGGTTGCTGCTTTTAATTTTGAGAATAATATACTGATTAATCACAATGTACTGTATAATCATACTGATATGACAATAATGTACTGATTATATTAACATAATAATCAGTTCATAACTGTTTACATGTTCTTTAGGATCAAGTGTAAACCTAATATTCTGTATTTTACGCATCCTGTGTTAGCATCAAAACATTCGCTACACGTTCACATATTTCACCCATTAATATCGTGTCATTCTACTGCTAGTTTAATAGTTAAGTTAGGTTATTATTTTTGTACCTACACGTCCTAAGTTTCTATCAAAGCATACGCTGTTATTGTACTGTAATGTCATATCATTCATTAATGTCATGTCAGTCTACCACCAGTTTAATAGTTAGGTTAGGTTATTATTATTTCTGTATCTTACATATCCTAAATTTCTATCAAAGCATACGCTGTTATTATACTGTAATGTCATATCGTTCATTAATGTCATGTCAGTCTACCACCAGTTTAATAGTTAGGTTAGGTTATTATTATTTCTGTATCTTACATATCCTAAATTTCTATCAAAGCATACGCTGTTATTGTACTGTAATGTCATATCATTCATATATTAACGTCATGTCTACTATTTGTTTAATAGTTAGGTTATTATTTCTGCATCCTATACATCCTGTATTACTATGCTATCTCACTGTGCACATATTTTACCAATTAATATCGTGTCATTCTATTACTAGCTTAATAATTTAAACTACTTTAATATTTTAACCCTTCGTACTCGAAAGGTGACTCACATTAACCACAATTTGAAATAAATATTTTTTAACTGAATCCATAGCATTATATGATAAACATAGTGGAACAGGCAGCAATTAATAATAAAGAAGGTATCTTAAAAGAATTCAGCAAACTTTTTAACCAAAATGTTTCAAGGTTAATACCTTCAAGTGCAAAGGATTGATATGACTAGTTTAACACTAGATTTAAGGAACCCGTCAAAATGACGGATCTCTTATTTTAAATGAAAAAATTTATTAAGAAATTTTTGTAAAAATATATGTCAACTTTGATCAAACTAAAGAATCAATATTTTATGCAGTTTACAGATCATCCCCAATTTACTTTTCTACTTTAGTTCAAATTTAAATATAAGCGACCATCAGACGTCCGTAAACCTAGTGTTAATAGTTGAAGCTTGTAAACGGTTCCAATAAATAATTGCCTTCCATTAAAATAATTCCTTCTCCCTCGGTGATCGATGCTCGAAACCGCAAGTTGGGCAAAAGATTCAAAGCCCGAAACTCATCAGGGTTATCCTTTTCGTAGCTGCCTAATTCTCAGGAAACGAGTCTGTTAGAAACGTGGGCAGCCGAGGATCCTTATTCCCCGCACGCTTAACCCTTCTCCGATCGATCGGACTGGTCCCGGAGCGGGTAAAAAGGAGATAAAAGAGGCGAAGCAGATAGAGAGCAGGAAATAGAGAGAAAAGGGGGGTGGAGGGCGGAGGACGTTTAGGGAGACAGCTGGAGGGGTGGTAAGAAACGACAGCGGGTTTCGAAGGATTCGAAGACGAAGGGGAAGAAGAAGAAGAAGAGGGCGAAAGGAGGATGTGCTGTCGTTCTGAAAGGATAGATTGTTAAGCTACGGCTGAATGGGAACGTCTCCTTTTTACCTCTCGTTCGGTCTTTTCTTTCGTTCGTCTCGGAGCCGACTTTTCGATTTTCTACGTCGTCGCGAAGAAAGGATATTGTTCGACCGACAGGAGCAAGCTGGAGACAAGCTACGAAAGGGAGACTGCTGCTGCTACCGCTGTTACTATGAGGATTTTTCATCAGCGTTTGCTCAGCCAAAGTGCTGATTAACGGGAACGGCGTCGATGAAATTGTTTCCTGCTTCCTGAGGCTTCCAGGAAACGCAGCCACCAAAGGGGAATCCTCAATCACGCGCTTCCTTACTGGAACGCTCTATTGTCTGATACCATACACTCCTCGAACTTCGTAACTGAGTATGCAATTAGTTTTTCCGCTAATTCTAAGTTCTTTTTCTTCCTGCGAGTATTTACAATGAAATTGTTGAATGTTTATGATATCGAAGGTTTGTAACATAAAAGTGATACAGAAATTTAATAGAAAACAGAGAACAAAACGTTTCAGATTTTACCACTAACGTAATTGTATGTGCATCGTCGTGTCAACAATAATAGTGACGGTCAAAGACGCTTAGAATTAATTAAAATTCTCGATGTTTAGGATTAAGTGGACTGTAAGTATAATCAGTTGACTTCGAGTATAACTAAAAACTGTATTTATTCACTATCAAAATGGTTAACTACGCGACTGGTACTCGTACTTGTATGAATGTACACTACCGCTCAAAAGTATCCGGACACTTGCTTTTGTTCTATAAAACATAGTTTAGTTTTGTACGAAAGGTATTTAGGGCTATTATATCAATTGTAATTATTATTATCTTTCTTCAGGTAGCATAACATAATAGAATTAATTTTTAAGTACAAATTATACAATGAGTGTGCGTAAGTAAAATTCCTGCCCAAAAATACGGAATCTAATGGAACGGTTTCGATGTTTAAAAGAGTCTTAATTTCTACTTTGTTTCATTTCTATGGTGCAGGACAAATTCAGAGAGTTCTTCGATATGTATCAAGTGTCTGTAAACTGTTGATGAGATGTTTATGTTCTCTCAATGGAGATACGAATGGAGGTAACGCTATGCACTCGACAGCTTCGGTTTAGTTTGTCTGTAGCTTCTTTTCCATCGAGACATGAGTTCCAAACGAGAATTATCAATAGAAGAAGGATATGCAGTTAGGGAAATTGCATTGCGTAAAAAAATTCCGAAATCAACAGTGCATGAATCTCGTATTTAATTGTAGTGTAATGTTGGTAAGTTCCACATACATAATTTCTAATTTCAAACGTTAAATATTTCATAAGCAACAAATAAAACTCGACTGTAGTCACTGTTGTAGATACTTAAATAACTTTTATGCAGCGCGAATACATATTTCGCAGGTGTCCGGATACTTTTGAGCGGTAGTGTATGTATGAATGCTGTATGAGATCTGTTGTAACAATGTTTGTCCGAAGTTTTTCCGCGTTTTAGGAAAGCTCGAAGTAGGCGTTCACACTTCCTCTAACTTGGAAGGGATAACAAATTGAAGCCTTCTATTGGCTCGACAAATTTTTAGTGGAAATGGGTAAATTGTGACGTATGCAAGTCTGGGTTTTCCCCAAAATGACCGTAGCGAGTAATAAACCTAAGGAGTACTTCGACATGATTGGAAACTGCAAACAAAAGACTCTACAACTAAAGCTAAGGGTTCGGACACCAGATGTGACTGGCAATAAATCAAGAAAAAACTCGTTAGAATGTAATGACTCCTTGGGTCCTATTTCTGCTACAAGTCAAGAACCATTGAAAATAAACTGAACCTATTTCTAAACGAAGGTAAAACCCGTAAACTATTGTGTTGTCCAAACTTGAATTGAGGTCTAATCCTCTCGTTGCAATATACGTGTATCCTAAGACCTAACAGTAATATATATTCGTGTTGAATAAAATTTTATAAAACACGCTCACTTTGCGAATTACATTTGCAACGCGATGCAGCAAAGGATTAATATTTCGCAAGTTTAAGTCGTATTTGCAAAATAACATTAAAATCACCAAAAAGCTGCACAAAACGAATTCAAAATGTCCAAATGTCGAAAACCGAGTAATTTAACCCCTTGCACTATGACCTTGTCAGGTGCGTCAGTCAGAACTAACTAAACACGGTTACAGTATTGAAACAGACAAAGAATGTTGAAATGTTATGACAACATGGTATTATGCAATCGTTGACTGTGCAAATTATAATTGAACTCCAAATTGAAGCATATTCAAAATTCGAGTAAAATTGATCCCAACTGAAGTACAGGTGCGTCACGAGTCAGACTCGTCAAAATAGTGCAAGGGGTTAAGAAATAGCGTAAAAATATTTCGATTCATTATCAAACGGTCGATGTGTTGTATCGTGCTCTTCTCGATTTTCCTCGAAGGCTGCACGACAGTTGCACCCAATGTGACGGGTGAACTCGGTTGTGTATAGGATCGGTTAATAGATTGAAAAATTGTATAAGTTGCTGAACGAATTTATTCAGCACTAGGTTGATAGGTTTGAAAGTACTTGTTTGACTGTTGATTTGTTTCTGTTATTTTTACATTCCGGTATGTATAAGGAAAACAATTTTTGAGGTATAGAGTGGTGGTTCTACCAATCCGAGGTAAGTGGTAGAGGGAGGAAGATTGGACTAACAGTTTTTGGAGCTTCAGATAGTTTGGAAAAATTCTGATTTTTAGGAACAAGTTTATGGCGTGACGCATAACGACGGTTGCTATGGTAAAAAAAAAAATATGGTACCCTAAAACATTTTGGGTTTTTCCCGTCATCGATTAATCATAAATGGTTGAGTCCTAACGGTAACAGATTTAAGACGCTACACGATGGGAAAATAGATAATTAATGCAATGGAAGTTGGAAGCAAGATTTGGAAAGCTCGAATCTCGCCTCGACTTCTTTTTGGAGTATTTTCAGGAAAGATGGCACCGATTCCACGGTATTTACCCGGGGAAAGTCAGCAGAACTCTCAAAAAGTTTCTATAGCCACTCTTCCAGCGGCGAGCTTCGTTTCTTTCCGACTGCATCCACGGCTCTCCGCGGAAATAGCATTCGCATCGATAACAATGAAGAAGAAAAAGAGAACGAACTCCGCTTCCGTTGGCTGCCGTTAACGAACGGAACGATATAAAAACATTTATTACAACTCATGGCAACTGACGGCAAGAGTGGACGGATCAAAGAAAATCCTCCGGCGCTCTTTACCCTCGAGTGGCGCCTTTTTTATTTCGTTATCGATGCAAAACGCATAAACAAACGTAGTCTGAGGAGCCGCTTTTGTGCCTGCGACGCGACACGCCGTAATTTCACTATGAAACACGAATGGTTCGTTAATTTTCGCTCGCTCGAGACTCGATAACCAATCTTCGCACTGTTTGTACCGACTGTGTGTAATCTGCTTTCGTATCGATACAGTTTATTGAAACTTCCTCGTTCGCAATTAAATCGTTTCGATCCTGTCGCGCATCTTGAATCATCTTTTTGAATTGGTAATTCGTTAGGAGCTGTCGAGAACAACGACGAAAGGTAAAAATTAATACTAAAAATAAAAATGTTAACACAATTCTTATTTTGGATTACAAAACTTTTCTTGAAGTCTCTGTCAATTTTAATGGCCGCTCATATATGTGACGACTGATGTAGGTGGTTGCTGTAATAATTGTCACACAAGGGAAAATATTAAATTTGTTGTATGAAATGTGTCGTAATTGTTGTTTTATGTGTATGTTCGCACACGTTGAATTATTCCCTGAATTTACATAAAGTTTTTTTAAATTAATTCTTCAAAAATATTGTCGGCCCCTGACGTTTAGCTTAGGCGGCCATTAAAGAGTTAAATGTGTGGGATAGGGCCACAGGGTACATGAGTAAAGTGTCTCTTCGATCATTCGATATATTGCATGATCTTTTGTTATAGTTTTTCCGTAACGAGGAAACGTAAAGAAAAGTAGAGAATCGGTTATCAGATGTATTGTGCACATCATTAAACATATTCTATTAAAATATAATAGCGAAGAATTGAATAAACCTTATTTAAAGTGTAATAATTAAAGTAATAAACATCTTAATAATTTTCATTAAAAGTTTCTTTAAATAATTACTACAAATGTTTTATCTGCACGTCTCCTTTTCTACCATATTTCTGTTCTCAAAGTGTGTATCACAGGTACAATTAATATTCAAACTTTCACGTAATAATTTGTAATAAATTCCGTTTATAATTGCAAGAGTACGTTCCAAGTTTCCGCGACTTTCGTCGCGAAGAAATTTGTTGGAAGCGCGAGCGAAAAAAGCGGAGGATCGCGAACGGAATCGATAAATTCTGACGAAAAGTAAGGAAGGAAACGAATGGCGGTCGATGCAAGAAAACGACGACGGCCATTTCTCAGCTCGAAATCCGACGCGATAATTCAGCCGCTCGGGGAATTAGCCTTAAGAAGTTTCCCGCATTTCGTGACACGCGCAGATAAGTTGGTGTTTTTGGTAAGAACCGAAGAAAAATGCGATAGAGGAATCCATTTCGTCTGGAAACTATCAATAACTAGGATCAAACGCGTTGACGGCTCTAGATATATCGTTTCTTTACCTTACACAATTTCTATCTCTCATTTTCATCTGGGGTGGCAACCGATTTAAACACATAATCAAAATCAAATTGAAAATTTGTGCAAAATATTGTAAATAATTGTAGTAACATATTTTGCTTTTTCTTCATGTTTGAAATACAATGTTAGACTTGTTGAACAATTTTAGGAAAGAATTTAGGAAATGATTAAGTTAGAATTATTCTTGAATTCATGAAGGGCCACTATCGGTAATCTAAGAAAAGAATAAAAAATCTTTGAGTTGTAGAGATTTTGATTTATGGAAGGTTTTGAATAAAGAGGTTCAATGAACGAAAATGAATGTTCGAAGATATAGAAATTAACGAATGTAGGAATATGAAGAATATAGTTTGAAAAATATGGCAATTGGTAAACATTGAAGTGTAAGAACTCGATGATATAGAATTATTCTCATAAAATTAGGTAATAAAGAATTATTCTTACAAAATGATGTGATTATTCTGGTATAATTAATACAGAATTATTCTTGCAAGCAGCATAGAATTATTTTTACAAACTAATGTATAATTATTATTGTAAAATAATTTACAACAGCAATTTTTTATTAATGTAAAATAATTTCTCTCAAAAGATGCATCATAAAATTATTCTGATATAATTATCTAATGGAAAACTGTAATACGTGGAAGTAACAGCATCAGAGGACAAAAGTCGAGGGAAAAATATAAAAAAAGTTGGATCGATTCAGAATCAATGCCCGTCGATAAATTGTGGGGTTTTTCAGTAACGTCCAGCCGTAAATTGAAAATTCGTAGGCTCTTTAACGAACGAGCGTTGTTGTCGATTACGAGATACCAGGAAACGAATGTCTGACCGAGTGGGAATAATCGAGTGCCGTACCGCTCTCGTCCGTTGACGCGGCCGAATCGCGGCCATTAATGGCCGCATTGGCACGCAAAATTAAAAGTGCCGTGCCAATTGAACTATGCAACGTACACGTGCTGGATATTTCAACCACGAGTGGAAACGGTTCTCGTTTGTCGAGCCATCGACTGGCTCGATGTATCGACGGGTCGCATCTGGGATAGATAGAGGATCGAGTCGACCTTTGTCGAGGGTGCAATTCGAATGTAACTTCGAAAGTGCTCCGGGAATATCGTATCGAATTTTTTTGGAACTCGATGCCACTCGAAATTGCTCTCGTTTCTAGACTCTGCCTTCGCGATCAAGATGAACGTTTCGACTTCGATCGATCGAGTTAGAAATGCTCTCTTCTACATGTCTTTGCAGATGTTTCTGTGGATACTTTTCTGGATGTGGAGAAAATTTGTTGGGTTACTCTCATAACTGTATTTTGAGGTATTAACAATTTTGTCCGCTGTATTTTCAAATTTTTATATCTTTATTATGCACATTTTCAAGTCTCTATACGTATATTTTTACTGGTAGATCACAACTTTCTGAATTTTTATATCCCCTAATTTGGATGTTCCCAAATAGCTATTCTTCCTAACCTCAATCTTCTCAAATTTGTACATTCCCCAGTTTCTATATTTCCAAAGTACTATACTCCCAATTTCTACGCCCCCAAATATATTCCGTAACTTTTGTATCTCCAAGTAGGTATATTTCCAAATTTCACAATTTGACATTGCAGTCAAAATGTTAATATCCCTTTGGTCCTCGAAAGTAAATTGTACTAGTACAATAGTACTAGTTAAGTATTTGTACAAGTGGTGCAGTTAAATATACATTTGTACTAGTTGCACTAGTTAAATATATCATATTGTAAAAATTCTAAGTGCTAACTCAAATCCATGTAAGTGGTTAGAAATTCATACGAGTAGATTTAAAAATGCAATCACGTAACGAGTACTTCAGCTCGTTATTCGTTATGCTTTGTTGTTTCATCGTCGAAATAGGGCTGCAGGGACACGTATAACGCGGATATCAGCTATTTCGCGAGGGCTCTTCTAGTTTGATTGCGTGTGTCGACCGTGCTCGTTGTAAATCTCATAAATCTTTCATCAAAGCGATCGGAACGACGTGTCTGAGAGCGTTCTTCCGTTAACGACCGAGCGTGTCAGCTTGCTGATATTTCGGTAAGCAAGCGGACTCCGGTGATATACGACGAGCAACGGGAGGTGCGTTGCTGAAATTCCAACGGTGGAACCGTTAACGATCCTCTACGACCAGTCGGAAGCACGGCTGCCGATGAATCAACGCTCGTTCGTCCATCGGATAAATTTCTTCTTTCTCCTTTTTCGATGACGGACCGTCACTTTCGGACAAACATGTTTTTCACTTTGAAATCTTTCGCTATTTTTCTGACTTTTGTAATTTATCGACGATTTCTCCTAAGTTGAGCAGTTTTCTTTTGGAATTTGGAAATTTATTAGTTAGGAGTTTAGCAATTTGATTTGGGAGATTTGGAAGATTTGGGGAATTTGGGGATTTGCAATGGATTAATTGCAAGTTTGGATATTTGGGATTCGTTAATTTGGTCTCTAGGGGATTTTAGAATTTGGGAATTTGGACACTAGGGGATTTTGCAAGTTTGGATATTTGGGATGTGGTCATTTGAACTCTGGGGGATTTTGGAATTTGGTCAATTACAAATTTGGATAATTGAGATTTGGTCATTTGGACCTCTAGGGGATTTTGGAATTTGGCCAATTGCAAATTTGGTCATTTGGGATTTGGTCATTTAGAATCTAGGGAATTTTAAAATTTGATCAATTGCAAATTTGGATATTTGGGATTTAGTCATTTAGAATCTAGGGAATTTTAAAATTTGATCAATTGCAAATTTGGATATTTCGGATTTGGTCATTTGGATTCTAAGGGATTTTACAATTTGGTCAATTGCAAATTTGGATATTTGGGATTTGGTCATTTGGATTTTAGGAGATTTTGAAATTTGGTCAATTGGATTTTAGGAGATTTTGAAATTTGGTCAATTGCAAATTTGGATATTTGAGATTTGGTCGTTTGGATTCTAGGGGATTTTGGAATTTGATCTATTGCAAATTTGGAGAATTAGGATTTGGTGAGTTGAATCCCTAGGGAATTTTGAAATTGGATAATTGGGACCCCAGGGGATTTTTGAATTTATTAATTTGGACCCTAGGGAACTTTGGAATTTTCTCAATCCTCAATTTGGATATTTTTATGTTCGCAAATCTGGAAATTTAGGAATTTGATCATTTAGAAATTTCCAAATTTCAAAGTTAAGTTTCACGTTTTAATATACGAAAATCTAGTGTTCCTTGTATTGCGACAGAAGTTAAATATGAAATCATGATATTTCTATATTTACTTTGATGTGTACATAGTCCCACAATAACTCACGTTTACATACTCCCTTGAACAAATATTTGTTGGTTAACAAGTGCAAAGGTCACAAGAACGACAGTGTTGATCCTACAACTACTGTATCATCCCCAAACGGGACAAAATTCGATCAAATCAAGATGTTCCTTTAATTGTGAAAGAAATAAGATCTAAAATGATAATATTTCTAACTGTAATATGCAAGTGCACATAATTCTATAAGTACTAGTTGGTCAACATGTAATGTGGTCAGAAGTACAACAGTGTTGATCCTACAAGTACTATGTCATCCCCAAACGGGACAAAGTTAGATCAAATGAAGATGTTCCTTTAATTGCGTAAGAAATAAGATCTAAAATGATAGTATTTCTAACTGTAATATACAAGTGCACATAATTCTATAAGTACTAGTTGATCAACAAGTAAAGTGGTCAGAAGTACGACAGTGTTGATCCTACAACTACTATGTCATCCCCAAACGGGACAAAGTTAGATCAAATGAAGATGTTCCTTTAATTGCGAAAGAAATAAGATCTAAAATGATAATATTTCTAACTGTAATATACAAGTGCATATAGTTCCATAAATACTAGTTGGTCAACATGTTGTAAATTTTATTCAGGAAAATCTGTGGTTTATTGTGGTCGGCCAACACACTTTATTTAATATATAAAACCATTGTATAATTAATATAAGTATATCATTTAAGAAAGTAATAAAGTAAGGCTAACTCGTTTTTAAAACATAAGACACGCAACGCAAACAAGGCGTGGGCAAAAAACATAAAGAAGTTAAATAAATGTAAAAGAATAGTTGGTAATCTTGAAAAAACAAAAGAAGGGAATTGGCTCTGTATTTGAAATCAATATTTGGCCGTCATTGACTGATTTTCAACACAACAAGTAAAGTGGTCAGAAGTACAACAGTGTTGATCCTACAACTACTATGTCATCCCCAAACGGGACAAAGTTAGATCAAATGAAGATGTTCCTTTAATTGCGTAAGAAATAAGATCTAAAATGATAATATTTCTAACTGTAATATGCAAGTGCATATAATTCTATAAGTACTAGTTGGTCAACAAGTAAAGTGGTCAGAAGTACGACAGTGTTGATCCTACAACTACTATGTCATCCCTAAACGGGACAAAGTTAGATTAAAGCAAGATGTTCCTTTAATTGCGTAAGAAATAAGATCTAAAATGATAGTATTTCTAACTGTAATATGCAAGTGCATATACTTCTATAAATACTAGTTGGTCAACACGTAAAGTGGTCAGAAGTACGACAGTGTTGATCCTACAACTACTATGTCATCCCTAAACGGGACAAAGTTAGATTAAATGAAGATGTTCCTTTAATTGCGTAAGAAATAAGATCTAAAATGATAGTATTTCTAACTGTAATATGCAAGTGCATATAATTCTATAAATACTAGTTGGTCAACACGTAAAGTGGTCAGAAGTACGACAGTGTTGATCCTACAACTACTATGTCATCCCTAAACGGGACAAAGTTAGATTAAATCAAGATGTTCCTTTAATTGCGTAAGAAATAAGATCTAAAATGATAGTATTTCTAACTGTAATATACAAGTGCATATAATTCTATAAGTACTAGTTGGTCAACAAGTAAAGTGGTCAGAAGTACGACAGAGTAAATCCCGTAAACGCGTAGATGGTCCCTGAGCGGGGCAAAAGGATGTCGGTTGGCTGTGCGGAATCTCGAGACGAGATAAATGAAATTCATAAGACGGCTGGTATCCTTGAGACGGGACTTTCCCCGTCTGGGGGTGCAATAGTTTGGCGCGAAGTCGGGGGTAAAACGTGGCGCTCGGAGGGTTCAGGTGGGGTCACGGGGGCTCGTGCAACAAGTGATGTTATTAGGTTGCCGGTGGAGGGTGAAAAGGGGGCTCCGCGAACGGCGAATCATAATGCATAACTCTTGCCCGTCCTTGTCTTACCCCTCCGGCTCGGCTATTCAACTTGCGGGGCTTGCTGTCGACGCTCGACCGAGATTTCTACGGAAGTCCTCGATCGATTACTATGCCCTAGCCTCGCTGCATTATACGCCCGCGGCTCTTTCGACTTTCTTCCCGTCTTTTCTTTCTTCCACTCCTTTTTACCGCTCTCTTTGCTTGCGTAAACGGACGGGGAAGTAAATTAACGATAAACATGGCTATACTCGGCGTTTTACTTTACGGGGTTGGAAGATCTCCATCGTGAAGATCTTTACGTAAACGCATTTTGTATATTATAGAAAGATTATTTATTGATTATTATCGAATATTTGTTATAGTGAATTTAATACAAAAATTATTTATGCATATGTGAATTTAATACAAAAATTATTTAAGCATATGTGAATTTAATATAAAATTATTTAAGCATATGTGAATTTAATACAAAAATTATTTAGGCATATGTGAGTTAGTATACACATTATTTACATACACGTGAATTAGTATAAGAATTATTTACGTACGTGCATGTTAATATACCCATTATTTACTCACATGTAAATTAATATAGACATTATTTATGTATATGTGAACTATTATACACCTTATTTACGCACATGTAAATTAATCCACACGTTATTTACGTATATGTAAATTAGTATACACAGTATGAAAATCAATACAGATTTTGTGAAAACCGCATTAACAAATATTTTAGCTTAAAATGAGTTTGTAACATGTACATTAATTTGTTTTAAACTTCTATGAATAATCAAATTTATTTATGTAAACGTGTTTTGTGTACACACTATGAAAACACATGTTATGTAATTTTTTGATCATTTAACAGATGGAAATCACTATTACACTTGTTACTGTTTTTTTCATAAGATATCCTAAGATTGAAGCCTCAAGCTTCATAAGGTGTTGACACATGAATGGAATAAAAGACATACACTGATAAAAACGACGTGACATTCAGGGCGACCCGATAGATGAATGATTAGGTGTATGAATGGAGTTGAACATGAATTTATGAATGAACCTGTCAATATAGGTGAATGATTGCGCGAATAAATATTGTTAAATATGAAAAAGTTTGAGGAATCGTCGATGGTATAAATCGATGAACTGTTGTCGATGTTATAGATTATTTGGTACCATGGTGATTTTGAAAGATATACTAGTTTATTGTGATAATTGTAATTATTAGTTAAAATTATTGTAACATCTTGTAACTGAACAATCCAATGATGTCTAACCTTGCCACAGAAGGGGTTAGGTTAGGTTGCTATACAAGGGGCTAGGTTAGGTTGTCATACAAGGTTAATTATTTGTCAAGTGCGTCAGCATCACATATCATTAATACAATATTAAAACAAATGAAGAAAGTTAAAATATTACGTGGATTTTATATTTGATGATTCTTCACTACACAAGTTAAATTGAACATAACCTCAAATAAAATCAACTTCAATATTCAAATAAAATTTATTACACTGAAACTGAGTGAAACTCATCAAAGTAAGCTAAAAGGTTAATACACAAAAAAATGTGTAACTACAAAAAGATCATATACGTTATATAACTTTATAAAGTGCATCAAACATACATGCACATACGATCTTTTGACGCACTTTACAAAGAAACATTCTCCGACAAATGATATTATTTGAAATTCAAATTGCCTGAAAGGGAAACAGAATCTAAATATTGGATTTACAAAATTATTATGTAAACACGAGAGGGAAGTATTCTGAAATAAAGTGTAAAACTAAAATGCAGAATCCTTGCTTTCATCTGTTACGAGACAAGCTGACTACTCAAGTTTAAAGGACTTCGCCGTGTCTGACAGACTACGGAAGTGTTCTACTGAAAAGCAGGAACTGCGGCAAACTTAATTCGTTTTCCTTGTATACAGTTATACTTTCTCGCCATGTTGTAATGCTGAATTTATGAAGCGTTTCAGGAATTCAATGTTAATTGTGTTCGTACACGTACACATTATTTTGTTTTTCACTTAATGTTTGACTTTATTAATTTTATATTTTAAGGGTATTTTAATGGAGTTTTATGGTAAATTATTGTTTGGAATTTTTGGATTTGGGAATTTTAAATTTGGGAATTTTGGGAGTTGATTATTTGGAAATTTGGGGCTAGGGAATTTGCAAATTTGGAGATTTGGGACTAGGGGATTTGTAAATTTGGAGATTTGGGGCTAGGGGATTTGGAAATTTCGGGATTTGGGAATTTGGAGATTTGGAGATTTGGAAATTTGGAGATTTGGAGATTTGGAGATTTGGAGATTTGGAAATTTGGAGATTTGGAGATTTGGAGATTTGGAGATTTGGAGATTTGGAGATTTGGAAATCTGGGGATTTGGGAATTTGGAGATTTGGAGATTTGGAGATTTGGAGATTTGGAGATTTGGAGATTTGGAGATTTGGAAATTTGGGGATTTGGGAATTTGGAGATTTGGAGATTTGCAAATTCGGAGATTTGGAGATTTGGAAATTTGGAGATTTGGGGATTTGGAGATTTGGAGATTTGGAGATTTGGAGATTTGGAGATTTGGAGATTTGGAGATTTGGAGATTTGGAGATTTGGAGATTTGGAAATTTGGAGATTTGGGGATTTGGAAATTTGGAGATTTGGGACTAGGGGATTTGGAAATTTGGAGATTTGGGGCTAGGGGATTTGGAAATTTGGAGATTTGGGGATTTGGGACTAGGAGATTTGGAAATTTGAAGATTTGGGGATTTGGGGATTTAGAGATTTACAAATTTGGGAATTTGGGGAATCTTAGAATTTAAGAATTTTGGGATTTGGAAATTTTGAGATTTGGTGATTTGGGGAATCTCGGGATTTTAAAACTTGGGGCGTTGGAAATTTGGTGATTTGGTGATTTGGAAATTTGGGAAATTTTGGGGTTTGAAAATTTTGGGATTTGGAAATTTTGAGATTTGGAGATTTGGAAATTTTGAGATTTGGACATCTGGAGATTTAGGGATTTGGAAACTTGGAAATTGGAGAATTTAGGAATCTAAAAACTTTGCAATTTGAGAATTTAGAAAGTTGAACATTTGGAAATTTGATTATCTAAACCAAACCTATCTAAACCTGACCTAACCTATCTAAACTTGCTTAACCCTACTTCCAAAGCACCCAAACCCATCTAAACCTAATCCAACCTATCTCGAAAACGCAGCCCGAAGAAAGGACAATTAACTGTCTCCCAGGTAATTTTATTCCCCTATCACCGTCGTCTACCTCGACGATGACGTTTCCAGGGGCTTTAATTAGCACCGTTCACCGGAAGCGTTTCACCTCGAGGAGGAGCAGCAATTCGACCAAGAGATCCATCGTCGGTTAGGTGCGATTTTTCCGCGGTCAGGAAGCTCCTCGTTCCTCTTAAAGGAACATTTACATGGCGGTCGACTTCTCGTTAAGGCGGGTTCGCTCGTTTCCCCGGTGTCCTCTCGGCCGCTATGGTAATCGCTTGAATCGAAGATGAGCCTCCGAAGAAAATAAATTCCTCTTTTCTCGTTCTGCGGCCAAGCCCGTGAGACAAAGAGGCTTCATTATGCCGGCGAAGCGCTGGAAATTGAGAACGAAAGGAAACGGAGATTGGAGACCTTATGCTCGTCGAGATGTTGCTGGCAAACTTATATCCGCGATTCTTTATCCGATGGTCGAGTCTTTTCATTCTCGTTCTTGACGATATCTGTCGATATTGTAATTCCTAACGAGAAACGCACGCTGCTCTGAATAAATATGTTATTCTGTTGATTTTGCTGTTTTATGAGCTCGAAGAAATATTGACTCGGAACTGTTGGTTTCAATTGCTCGTGTTGACAGTTCTTTTTATACAACCGTATTCAGAGCACTTTTTATTAATTGTGAATGTATAATTGATATTTTCAAAAGTTCGTGATGCAAAATTTTACTTCTCTTGCGGAATTCGATGTATTATACTATTAGATAACAGTGTTTTACTTGTTGAATGAAGATGAAGAAATATTGACCCTTACGCACTGTTGTTTTCGATCGTACGTGTTGACAGTACTTTTTCCATCGCTGTATTTTGTATTTAAAGCAATTTTTACTGATTGTGAGTACACAGTTTATATTATTTTCAAAAGTTGATGAGTTGGGGAAGCAAAACTTTGCTTTTATTACTGAATTCAATAGACCATACTATGAAGTAACATCGTTTTCTGTGATTGAATGAAGATGAACAAATATTGACACTTAGGTAGTGTTGTTTTTAATCGGTCACGTTGACATTTCTTTTTCTACCATTATATCTTATACATTTGAAGCAATTGTTGTTGGACATAATGCAAAAATTGACATGTAGAATTATAAATATCGCTAAATATTGCAAACTGTAAATATTGCAAAGACTGTAATGAAAAATTATAAATATTGTTAAAGTTGTGAGGCAAAATTGCAACTGTTGCAAAAATTATGACGAAGAGTTGTAAATACTGCAAAAATTGTCTTGTATAATTATAAAAATTATAAAAATTGCAGACCAAAATTGCAACTGTTGTGATGTTGAATTGTAAATATTGCAACAATTATCTTGCAAAATTGTAAATACATCAAAGAGTACAACAAAAAATTGCAAATATCACAAGAATATTTATTAAAAATTGTAAATATTGGAAAAGTCGAAGCAAGAAACTAATTAGCGAAGGTTAATGCTTAAGCGTAATATTTAAAATTCGTGATGTATTAATGTTTTGATTCGGTAGGAATTTGGCGTTCGCAGTAAGCGTCAGTAAGAATTTTATCGATCAGGGTAGTTTCCGTTGACGCTAATTGAATAGCCGTGCCTTATCAGCTGCCACGAGTGTCCTCGTCGTGCAGATCGAGTTTTTTTCGGTGTTCGCCTCTTTCCAATTTAGCGACCGACGACTCCGTGTATCGTGACAGACGACAAGGGTTGAAGAGTGGAACGGAGTGTCGCTTCGATCAGTTTAACGAGCTCCTCCACTTTCCTCTTTTCCATCTTCCTTGTCCTCTTTATCTGTTTCGTTGTAACCTACTCCTATTTAATCTTCCCTTCCTTCTATTACAAATTACCAACAAATTCTACTCTCTTTACGTACGAAACTGTTCGAAATTAAATTAACCTCTCTTTACACCCTCTAGATCGATGCATGAAACAGTATAATCGACACATGAAGAAATATATGTAGGATTGGGTCTGAGGGAGTTGTCGAAAATAAAGGCTCGTCACACGTCGTTTCAAAAATATGCAATATAATATAATATAATATAATTTGGAACAATAATGAATAATCGCAGGAACACGTCGAACGGGTCTACTCACGTCGTCAATCGCTTTTTGACTGAGTTCTAATTTCTTTCTCGTCACACACACACTCATCCGCGCTCGTTCGTACTCTCTCTCGCACATACCTTCATGCATACTCTCTTGCATACTCTCATTTGCACGTTTACCCATACTCGCATTCCCTCATATATGCAAATGATTTGTTATTTTCAAATGAAGATCTGCAAAGATTTGTAAGTCTTCAGTAGATGTTGCAATCAGCATAATGATTATAATGATGAACGTATTATGACGATGAATCTGTTTTGTGACTTATGTTGATATTTGTTGTAAATAATATGAACATTTGTTGGTGATCCATTAATATAAATTAACCAGTAACTATTAATGTAAATTGCCAAACTGAAAAAGTTATTAATTATTCATAATGACGTTAAAAAGTTTCATTCTATCCTTGTGAACATTATTTCTGAATCACTATTATTCCATTGCGAAAATAATTCAAATCCACAAATGCAATTTTTCAAATTCAAAATAATTCTTCACTAAAAATGCACATACAATAATAAATTACTATACATATAATTGTGTGATCACGAAATACATAACTTGACAATGATAAAGAAATATACAAACGAATAATAATAAAAGAATATATAACCCAGTAATAATAAAAGAATATACGACAAAACAATAATAAAAGAATTCATAATCAGACAATAATAAACGAGTATCCAAAATATAAATTATAAAACAGATTCACCTATGTAAATAACCCCAAAATAACATTTAGAACACATATTAAATCACATGTATTAACATTAACAAAGTTCTCAAAAAGAAATAACGCAATATTTAAGAATATTGTGATGTCCAACGCGCACCCATCTCCCAAGCATCGAAGTCACCGGAACAAGATGGCCGCCGCAGCCGCCTATAAAAGAAGAGTTATTCTTCCGACTTTCGAAGAGCATGATTTCACGGCGAAGTGTAACGAAGCCGTGAAGCAGTTGCTTTACTCGCTGCCGTATAACGATGTCTTAAGTTGCGTTATTGGATTTCATAATAGCCCAGCAGCAGCGTTACAGGTTGTTTACGGAATGTTACGTCGACTACTGCCGGGAGCTTATTGTGTTTGCATTTAGACAAGTTTCCTCGCTGAGCTCCATCGCCGTTTCTGCTTGTTTCTTAAATACGCGTCGAAATACGCGATCAACGGTATTTAAACACTGTAGTCCCTTATTTAACCCCTTGCATTACAATCTGTTCGGTGCGTCAGACATAACTATTTATTCCTACAATCTTGAGACGAAGGTTGAAATGAACTAGGTTAAAATGTCACGCGTTTGTGTTCAACGATCTTTGAATACGTGAATTGCATTTAGTTTGAAAATTCAAGCGTATGAAAAACATTCTTGAAGAAAAGTTTGTCATATTTGAACTGCAGAGTGCGTCACGAGACGACGCTGTAAGTTCAACTAAATTACAGTACAGTCAATGAGAGCAATTTTACAGAACGTTTAATATCGAGACAACAATATGCAATAACAGAATAAAGATGAAATTATAAATTTTGTTCGTAATATATGTATATAACAGTATCTAGTGTTTGTCCGGAGAGTCGGCGACGTATGGAACTTATCGTTAGGAATCGTGGAATTAAAACTTTCAATTGTTAAAGTAGATACGATAAAAGTTGGCGCGATGCAAGTCCGCGACAAAAGTCAATGCTATTCAATTTCAGTCGAATTGAATCACGTTCACTTCTTTATTGAGCTGCTTTCTATTCTGCCGAATTTAACCGCATTGACTTTTCTATTGCGCTGATTTCCATAGCGCCGATTTTTCTCTAACGTCGACTTTTCTATTATTCTTCCATCGTGTCGATTTTCGTCGCACTGACTATTGCGCCAAATTCCATTGCGCCGATTTTAATTAGGCCGATTTCTCTATCACTCCGATTTCCTTTGCCCCAATTTCCATTGCGTCAATTTCTATCATGCCGATTTCGATCGCGCCGAATTCTCTATTTTGCCGATTTCCATCATGTTGATTTTCGTTGCACTGACTTTGCTATTGCCCTAAATTCTATTGCGCCGATTTTAATTAGGCCGATTTCTCTATCACTCCGATTTCCTTTGCCGCAATTTCCAACGCGCCGATTTCCATCGTGTCAATATCCATCGCGCCGATTTCCACCGTGTCGAGTTGTCTTTCGTGTCAGTTTCCATCATGCCGATTTCTATCGCGCCGAATTCTCTATTTTGCCGATTTCCATCGTGTTGATTTTCGTCGCACTGACTTTGCTATTGCGTCGATTTTAATTAGACCGATTTCTCTATCACTCTGATTTCCTTTGCCCCAATTTCCACCGCGCCGATTCCTATCGCGTCAATATCCATCGCCGATTTCCATCGTGTCGAGTTTTCTTTCGCGTCAATTTCCATCATGCCGATTTCTATCGCGCCGAATTCTGTATTGCACCGATTTCTATCGCGCCGAGTTTTCTTTCGCGTCAGTTTCCATCATGCCGATTTCGATCGCGTCGAATTCTCCACTGCGTCGATTTCCAACATGCCGAATTCCTTAGTGTTCCAATTTCCATCGCACCGATTTCTATCATGCCGAATTCTCTATCGCGACAATTTCCAATGCGCCGATTTCCATCGCTGTCTAGTTTTCTTTCGCGTCAATTTCCATCATGCCGATTTCTATCGCGCCGAGTTTTCTTTCGCGTCAGTTTCCATCAAGCCGATTTCTATCGCGTCGAATCCCTTTTTGTGTGCCGATTTCCATCGCGCTAATCTCCTTTACCCCAACTTCCATCGTGCAAATACAAAAAATAATCTCCCTAAAATCCACATTCACCTTGAAACACCTCCGAAACACAGTGCCAATAATAATCCAAGATTTCTTAAAAATGTCGGAAGAATAAATCACATGTCCCGATGATCAGCGCGGATCGCTTAAGGATCTGGTAATGGAAACCGTTATTGCGGCGAATATCGAAAGGATTTGCGATCGTTTCCAAAGGAAGTGGGAGTTGGTCGGTTTAATCGGTGGAAAATCTACTTTGGCAGAAAATTACGATATTGAATTCGTTGGCACTGGAACAAGTCCGTAGGCCAGCTAGGATCGATCGATCAGCTTCGCAGAAACTCGACTCCGCCTTTTGTCCGACGAAGGATACGTCTAAATCGCTTATCCGTACGTCTGGGCTCACCTGTTGAATACCAAAGAAGTTTCAACCCCGATAGACCCGTGCCAGAATAATCTGAAATAAACGGCCACGGTTCTTGCGAAATCGTGAACGATCTATCGAATCGGTCACTTTAACTCTGCCTTCAAACTTTCACCTCTTTGGTAATTACTTCATAAATCATTTCTTGGTATTATATACAATTAACCTATTACCTTATAATATCCACACGTGACGCACTGACGTTTCTACAAATCTTAATGCAATTTTTAGTACGCTTCAATTTGGAGTTTAATTATAATTTATAAAGTCAAGGACTACTGAATACAAGGTTCATATAATTCAACTTTCTTCTCTGGTTTAATATTGTAGCTGTGATTAGCTAGTTCTGACGCACCTGAGGATACAAATGACGCAAGGGATTATGAAATTTTTCTTCAACATAAATCAATATAATCGGTCACTTTAACAGTTCCTTCAAACTTGCTACTTTCATCTCTTTGGTAATTACTGATAAATCATCTCATGGTATTTCTGTAAGCAATTAACCTCTTGTACAATATCGTTCCACACGTGACATACTCACACGATATTGTCTACATATGACGCTCCAATTGTGACAAATCTTACTCCAATTTTTAGTACGCTTCAATTTAGAGTTTAATTATAATTTGCAGAGTCGAGGATTACCGAATACAAGATTCACATAATTCTACTTTTTTCTCTAGTTTAATACTGTAGCTGTTATTAGCTAGTTCTGACGCACCTGAGGATACAAATGACGCAAGGGATTATGAAATTTTTCTTCAACATAAATCAATATAATCGGTCACTTTAACAGTTCCTTAAAACTTGCTACTTTCATCTCTTTGGTAATTACTGATAAATCATCTCATGGTATTTCTGTAAGCAATTAACCTCTTGTACAATATCGTTCCACATGTGACGTACTCACACGATATTGTCTATACAGTGACGCTCCAATTGTGGCAAATCTTACTCCAATTTTTAGTACGCTTCAATTTAGAGTTTAATTATAATTTGCAGAGTCGAGGATTACCGAATACAAGATTCACATAATTCTACTTTTTTCTCTAGTTTAATACTGTAGCTGTGATTAGCTAGTTCTGACGCACCTGAGGATACAAATGACGCAAGGGATTATGAAATTTTTCTTCGACATAAATCAATCTAATCGGTCACTTTAACAGTTCCTTCAAACTTCCTACTTTCATCTCTTTGGTAATTACTGATAAATCATCTCATGGTATTTCTGTAAACAATTAACCTCTTGTACAATATCGTTCCATACGTGACGCACTCACACGATATTGTCTACATATGACGCTCCAATTGTGGCAAATCTTACTCCAATTTTTAGTACGCTTCAATTTAGAGTTTAATTATAATTTGCAGAGTCGAGGATTACCGAATACAAGGTTCACATAATTCAACTTTTTTCTCTGGTTTAATATTGCAGCTGTGAGTAGCTAGTTCTGACGCACCTGAGGGTAGATCATGACGCAAGGGGTTAATCTTATGAAATTTTTCTTCGACATACATCAATTTAACTGTTTCTTCAAGCTTCGTACTTTTATCTCTTTGTACTTCCTGATAAATCTTTTCATGAAATTTTTTTAAGTAACCCCTTGTACAGTATCGTTCCACACGTGACGCACTCACACGATATCTACATGTGACGCTCCAATTGTGACAAATCTTACTTGAAATAAGACGCTTGGGATTTAAGTCCAACGATAATTTGCATAGTCAAAGATTATTAAATAGTACAATATTCCATCAATATAAAATAAAAATAGTATATACATTCCTCTTGTCAATCTTCAAACTTTGCCCAGAAGAATAAAAGAAATAAAGTGTGTCTATATAATAAAGTGACCACAAAAATCATAACCCTCTGAAAAATCGACGTACCAGTCGATATTAAATTGAATCCGCAAAAAAATACAAACTTTGAAGTAATAAACACATTCCACTCCACATACTCGACATATGAGAGTACTACGCTATAAATCTGAATACAGTCAGTCTTGAATTGCAGAAAGACCGAAAGCTCCGCAGCAAAATACACAAAATCTGCGTGAAAGACTAAAACCCATTATGTTCCGTAGCTCGTAAACATCGGCGCGTTTCGTGGGCATTAAAAACGCACGCTTAGTCGTCGAATCTCGTTCGCAGACGTTTCGAAAATATTCCATGAAAACCGTGGAACACGGCAGTTACGCGTAAACGATGGGGCGAAGCTCGGTGGAAGAAGAGAGACGGAGAATAGAATTATTAAAGGTCTCGTCGTGAACGTTGAACATTACGCAAAACGGTTCGGGATCAAGCGTTTTTTTTTTTTCGTATCGCATGAATGCATTATTCGTCGGGAATAGGGATGCACGGTGAGTAACCATAGACACGTTCCAACGAACGGCAGATATACATATATATATATATATGTTTTTTCACGTTCGATCATGCGACGAGGAAAAAAAGGTTTTTCAAGCTCTCCCAGTCTGTCACTTTGGCCCCGACCGTTTGATGCTTTTGCTCGCATCTCATGGTCGACTCGACTGCTCTCAAAGCTTTTTGCTCGAATACGCGGCGAAAGAAGTCACCGGCTTGTGGCCTGGTAACGCCGCAGAAATCATGATTTTTACGCTGTTCACCGCGATCCCGTGCTCTCTTATCTTCTTCTCGCCGGCGTGTTCGTTACGCTCCCCTTTTCAAGGGGATGAAAAAGCGCGGATGAAGATGCGAATTCCCTGAATTCGATTCATCGAAAGAAATGGCCCCTTTCAGCCGGGGGTTCTTTGTTTTTATACCTCATATCAGATGGCCAATAGGCTGGCAGTCTTATGGAGACAGCTACTGCGCTATGCGGAGGGGTGGCTTCTGCAACGATACGGGAAAATTTAATTTATTCATTTATTTACTTCTTGGGTAATAGTTTTTGAAGGATATCGATTTTTGCATCCCTTCAAAAAAATTTGGTCACTTTTTAGGAAAACGCTTTTGGTCCATTTTGGGAAATTAGCCCTCTGTGATTGAAAGATGATTTATACTCTTCGGTTTGAGATTCGAAATAAATATTTCTGTACTGTTATTCGTGTGATGTAAGTATAGTAACATACTGCAGATATGTAACTTGCAAATACGTACACATGTGTACACATGTATGTATACACATAGTAACGTACAAATGTACAAGCCTCAAACCATAAAAATTGCAAGAGGTCTTGCAGCAACGTACTGCAAATACGTAACTTGCAAATAGAGCAACATACAAATATACAAGCTTGAAAACATAGAAATTTGGAAATGTAGATCTTCGAAAATATGAAAACTCGTTCCGACAATATAAATAAAAAATGAATCCAAAGTCATCAAATGAAGAAATTTAAAAATGTATCTTGGAAAATATAAAAACTCGTTCCTACAATATAAATTAAAAATGAATCCAAAGTCATCAAACTTGGAAATTGGAAAATGTAGATCTTGGAAAATATGAAAACTCGTTCCAACAATATAAATTAAAAATGAATCCAAAGTCATCAAACTTGGAAATTTGAAAATGTAGATCTTGGAAAATATGAAAACTCGTTCCAACAAAATAAATTAAAAATGAATCCAAAGTCATCAAACTTGGAAATTTGAAAATAGATCTTGGAAAATATAAAAACTCGTTCCAACATTATAAATCAAAAATGAATCCAAAGTCATCAAACTTAGAAATTTGAAAATGGAGATCTTCGAAAATATAAAAACTCGTTCCAACAATATAAATAAAAAATGAATCCAAAGTCATCAAACTTAGAAATTTGAAAATAGATCTTGGAAAATATAAAAACTCGTTCCAACAATATAAAATAAAAATTACACACTAGTCAATAAACTTGTTAAAGAAAATATATTATAACTCATAAAACTACCCTAACGTTACCAGAGTAATCATACAAATTCTGTGAAATAGCAGGGAATAAAAGCGAAGGTTTTTCGAATTGAAACGTATATTAGCATGAACGTGGATACACGTATAAACCGGTCGATAAACGATAAGATTGATGGTCTTGCGGGTAAGATATTCATTTATTTCTGAACGAGTGACGCGCAATTTTTCAGGACGCTCCTCGGCCAACGTAATACAATTTATCTTAATATTTCATGCTGTCGGGGGAAGCAGGTGGGAATGTGTGTGTATAGAATGCGACGAATGTGGCCGTGGGAATGAGAAGAAAACGAAATTCATTCTCGAAGGTATACGCGTGTCCTAGGGGTTGTATTTCTACGTTTCTGGAATTTCAATTAAAATATTCCTTTCTTTTTTCTGTTAAGATTCTATCAAAATATGAACACAATTACAGTGATAATGGAAGTTTGTTCTCGACAGAGAACACTGGTAATGCGTTGTGGTTATATTGTCGAAGAAGAGCTTTCTTCTGTGGAAAATATTTTTGTAGGCGACTATAAACATTTTAGATGGGTGAAATGCTTGTGGAAATATGGAAATAGTAATCTTTAATGTATTACGGGTTAATGAAGCTATATTTCATTTAATATTTACGTTGCAAAGAAGTTTATTTTTATTAAAATTCATGTTGACGTAAGTTTACACGCGAAGTAATAAGAACAAAAGGAACAGTAGGTAAAATAATTTAGGATCTGCGTAATAAAAATGGAAATTGTAGAATATACAAGGATCCTTCTCTAAATAATTTCAGGTACAATTAAAATAATTTCTTCAGTAAATAATTTTTACTGAAAGTAAAATGCTGAGAGTAAAATAAAATTATAGTTGAAGTATATGTATAAAATAATATAAAACACTCGTATAATGTAGGTACAAAAGAATAATTTAAATTTTAAGAAATATAAAAGAAAGTATTTAATAATAAATGTAAAGTCTTACGAATGTAGAGTCTTACAAATTGTATCTAGTGATTCCTGCTGAATATTTATAAAAAAACTCCTTTAAAAAAAGTATTTACGATTCTAAAAGAACGTGACAGTAGATGAAACAATATTTCCCGTCGTTCGAGCAGGAAACAACGAACAATCGGAATTTTTGCATCCCCAGACAGAAGGGGGTTGGCGAGATTCACGGTAACAAAAATTCCGATCTAAATTCTGAAAGATCACGCACAGTAAACTGAACGGGGTCCCAGAGGACCGACGACCGAGTTATGGTCGCGCAGGGGTTAACGGAGGGCCGGTGAATAGGGGATGAAACGCGAGGGTGGCCAGCACCGAAAGCACATTACGTTGGATAGTCAGGAAAAGTAGTCGGTGGTGGTGTTTTGTAGGATGCTGGAGACCGGAAGCGCAACGGTGGTCATTTTTCACTACGCGGACATCCGTTTCCGGTTCACGATCACCACGAGGTACAAATAAAAATTACCCTGCAAACATGTGGACCACGATGTTCTTTCTTCTATTTTTTTATTTAACGTACACGTGTTCTGACCCTCTTTTTCACTTTTTATTGATAGCTTGTTGTGTAAATCATTATGTTGTATAACTCGTGTATCAACAATAATGTTATAAATTTATTAAGTAGTGACACTTATATAAATTTTGTTAATTTATGATCAATAACTGTTACTTAAATTTTGTTCATTTATAAGCGATAACACAAATTTTATCGTAATTAATACATGTTGTATTTTGTTAGGTTAGGTTTTCTTGGGTTATTTTGTTAATTAATAATCAATAACACATACATAAATTCGCATATATAAAGTAACATATACAAATTTTGTTAATTTCAGTAACACTAAATTTTGTTAGCTAGATTTATAAATCTGTCGATAAACATCAAAGTTAAATATATGTACTTCACGTAAGTACATCTTGTATAGAACATATTTCAAGACCACCTACGTTGATGAAATGTGAATATTTCTATAAATAGCTGCTACGTTAAAAACATTTCTGAAATTGAGGTTATGTGACACTAAGAAAAAATGTATTCAAAATAACATTGTTAATAATTACTTTTTTATTTCTGAAAGTGCTGCTTTCAATAAAATTTGTACTCTTTTCCACAAAAGTACTGTCTTTTACAAAATGTAAACTAATTGTACAAGAAACGGTTAAAACATCGTGATTGTAATTTTATATTGTTCTCTTCATTTTTGCAAAATATGGATTATTGTTTTGTATCCATTTGGGGTATCGCTTTAATAAATTTGAAAGGGGGGTTAATTTTTATAGCGAGCGCGTTATAACGACGCAAACGATACTTTGAACGGAAACTATGATACTTTGAACGCAAACGATGATACCTTGAACGCAAACGTTGAGAATCACGCTATACGCTATAAACACTATAGAATTCATGTTCTACCGTGTTATTAAAGTTTATTTCCTCTGTGGTCTGCGTGTTTCGCTATAATCATTTTCACACGGGAGTTCATTTAACGAGAATTTTACACCAGGGATATATTCTACTGGTTTCTAACAGTTGTACGCTGGCGAGAGGGTGTGCGCGCACGAAATCACGCTAATTGATTAATGGTCAACAGATGTAGGGGTAGTATGCTAATTCGGTGTGATTCTCTATGCCTGTTAACACCCCTGTAAAGTCAGTTAAACGCTAATAAGCGTGACGGACGTTCGCTTGAATTTATTAAATAAAACCCCGTTAACCATTTATCATCGCTGGTAAAACAGGTTAAACAATAAACGCGAGAAATTCGAAAATTATTTTTATTTGTGACTCATTTGTCAAGTTGTCACACGATTAAGGTGCAACATTTTTAACATTTTCAATATTTTAATCTAGCGACAAAATAAATAAACAAGCTGTATAAATAAAAAATGTATAAGTAAACAATCTAAATAAATAAAGACTATCAATCGATTTATCGATAGCATCGATCGTTGATTAGACAACTAATCGATGAAGATTTGCTGATCATTAATTTATTTAATCAATTTAATAAGTCTCTTGAAATCATATAATAAGTTAATTAGGTTACTACAATTTTAAATTATTAGATTTAATTTTAATTGTGTTATAAGGTATGTATAATTATAATAGTTAAGTAGATCACTATAATTATAACATAAATTAAGCAAATAATAGATATACATAATTATAATATATATTAAGTAAATCGCTATTAAAATATAAACATAAATTACTATATTCGTGACAATAATTATATTCATAACTCTGATATTAATAACCATACTGACAATTGTAATATTAATTACCACGATATTATTAATGATACTTTATTTGAAATTCAATTTAATTATCCAGAAAACAGCAAAAAAAAAGAAGCAAATAATTATATCATGAAATGTTTGGTAATTTCTATGAAGTGTCAGCGCGTTTAATTAATCATCCCCCGTCGATTAGCTGTTAGGGGCGTAGCAAACGCATTACTGGTTCAATGTCCACTTGCTCGTATCGTAGCTAATGGAATTTGTCACCGGGAAATGCCAAGGTTCTCGAGTGTTGCCAACCTTTGACCCGCGTTTCTTGCTTCGACCTCTGACCGGTTCGTTTCTTGTTACAGGAATGTTGCGAGAATGCGTTGAATTGATTACGACCCGACGAATTTCGGCTTTGGGAATGGATTCGACCGTGCTGCTGTTCCTTCTGACCGGTAAGTGAATTTCATACAGTTCATCCATAAACTTGATTTCACTCGTTGAGGGGTGCTTCACCCCAACCCCTGCCAAACACTCCCTTAGACACTTTCCAGATATTTTTGATAGTGTTTCTAGGGGTTTTGGTTCATTTTAAGGAAGTTTGATTCTGTGACGGAAAGTCGTATTTGGTACGGGTTGACTTGTGTATTTGTATGCGTGAGGGAGTGGGGTGGGATGGGGTTTTATGGTGTTTTAATGTCGAGGATGTAGGGTTAGTTTTAGCCTAGGAATTCGGGGATATGGGTATTTGGGAGTATACAAATTTGGAACCTAAGAATTTGGATTATAGAATTTGGGGATAAAGGTATTTGGGGGGGGTTAGAAATTTGGAACCTAGGAATTTGGAAACATAGGATTTGGGGACATAGGTATTTCGGTGATTAGAAATTTGGAACCTAGGAATTTGGGGACATAGGTATTTGGGGGTATAGAAATTTGGAACCTAGGGATTTGGGGACGTAGGTAGTTAGGGGTATAGAAATTTGGAATCTAGGAATTTGGGGACATAGGGAGTTAGGGACGTAGGTATTTGGGAGTATAGAAATTTGAAACCTAGGGATTTGGGGACATAGGGAGTTGGGGGTATAGAAATTTGGAATCTAGGAATTTGGGGACATAGGGAGTTAGGGACGTAGGTATTTGGGAGTTTAGAAATTTGGAACCTAGGGATTTGGGGACATAGGGAGTTGGGGTGTAGAAATTTGGAACCTAGGGATTTGGGGACATAGGGAGTTGGGGTGTAGAAATTTGGAACCTAGGGATTTGGGGACATAGGGAGTTGGGGTGTAGAAATTTGGAACCTAGGGATTTGGGGACATAGGGAGTTGGGGTGTAGAAATTTGGAACCTAGGGATTTGGGGACATAGGGAGTTAGGGACGTAGGTATTTGGGAGTATAGAAATTTGGAACCTAGGGATTTGGGGACATAGGGAGTTGGGGGTATAGAAATTTGGAACCTAGGAAAATTTGGGGACATCGGGAGTTGGGGGTATAGAAATTTGGAACCTAGGAAAATTTGGGGACATAGGGAGTTGGGGGTATAGAAATTTTGAACCTAGGAATTGGGAGACATTGTGAGCTGGGGCTATAGAAATTTGGAACCCTGGAATTTGGGGACATAGGGAGTTGGGGATATAGTAATTTGGAACCCTAGAATTTGGGGACATAGGGAGTTGGGGATATAGTAATTCGGAACCTAGGAATTTGTTGACATAGGAATTTGGGGACGTAGATATTTGGGGGTATAGAAATTTGGAACCTAGGGATTTGGGGACATAGGGAGTTGGAGGTATACAAATTTGGAACCTAGGAATTTGGTGACACAAGAATTTGGGGACATAGGTATTTGGGGGTATACAAATTTGGAACCCAGGAATTTGATGACATGGATATTTGGGAGTGTACTTTGAAACGTAAAAATGTGACAAATTGTATATTTAGAAATCCAAATATTTGAGAATTCTGAAATAGGTTCCTATACTCCCAAAGTACACTCTTCTCAACTACGAAAAAACATAAACTTTCAAAGCGTAAAAATAAAAAACTCCAAATACCTAAAACCTTAAACCTTGAAAAGTGTTAGCCAACTAAAAAATTCTCAACCTCAAAATTTCGAGTACCCGAGTTTCGGAATTCACCACATACACAGAAATAGTAAAATATCGAATCTTTCTCGAACGCGATAACAAGCCCTGAAAAGCGTGTAATCGTAAGACGGTCCACCCCTATTGGCAGCAATGAAAGGGTCCGGCATTCGTGGAAATTCGATGTTCCTGCGGAAGAACGCGAAATGCCTGGAAGCATCCAGGTAAAAAGGAAAAATGGCTGATTGCCAAGGACAATAGGGAATTGGCAGCGGTCGAGGTGCGACTCGTGTCCGGTTCAACCCTTATTCCGTAGCCGGTGCACCCTCTAACCTTAATAATAGCCGGCACCGGTGAGGGATGGAAAAGGGGTTTGTGTATCCTCGAGGGACGTGTCAGGGTCTCGAACTGTGTATAGATTAATGAACAGATAACGCTCTTACTATGCGGCTACCCCTAAGACAATGAACCGGCCAATCTGCGATCTTTTTCGAAGAGCCCACAGCAATTTGGATTCCGTTTTATAAACCACGCTCAAACGCAGCGATACCATCGATCAATTCAGAATGATTTCCTGCTCGACAACGGTACACGATTGGTTTATTGAAACATTCATGGAGGAACTGTTTTTAAAAGGGGGTGCGGATGTTTTCTTTCTTTGAGAGGGTTGTTTTGGGTATCGATAGCATCTCACGGAGGTTCAAGGATTTTTTGGTACATTCTTTTGTTTAATAAAATGGGGTGGTGTGATGGAAGTTTGTGAGTGGGTATAGAAGGGGTACTCTTGGAGAAGTTATTTTCGAAATTGTACAATGGATTCTTATGTTTGGGAATTTGAAGGACTTGAGAGAACATTTGTAAAACTCAGGAATATTTACAAGTTTGTAACTGTAGGAGTTCTGTCTTACGAATCTTCAATTGTACGAGTGCTCAGGGTTACGAATATTCGATTGTGTAAATTCTCTGATTTATGAATCTTGAATTGTGCAAATTCTAAGATATACAATTTTCAATTGTGTAAATTTTTAGATACACAAATTTTCATTTGTACAAATTGAAAAATGAATGCTTGTAACAATGTACAATAATAATGAATAATCTTGCAATATAATGTTGGATAATAATTAATAACCCTGTAGTATAGCCTTGAATAATGATTAATAACCTTGTAACATAATCTTGTATAAAAATTAATAATTTGATAATATAATCTTGAATAATAATCAATAACCTTGTAACATAATCTTGTATAATAATTAATAACCTTGTAATATAATCTTGAATAATAATCAATAACCTTCTAACATAATCTTGTATAAAAATTAATAATTTGGTAATATAACCTTGAATAATAATTAATAACCTTGTAATATAACCTTGAATAATAATTAAAAACCTTGTAACATAATCTTGAATAATAATTAATAATCTTGAATGACATGTTGAATAAATGCTTTTCTTCGTAATAAACCGACTATCAATCATATTAAACTACATCATATAATTATCACAAAAATGTAATTCTACATAAAAGTACACCTCTACCGTGTAATTTTAATTTTCACATTAAACTTCAACCGCCGTTTGCATGCTTTCTATATGTATTTTAATTAAAATCATTAAATATTCAATGGTAGTTCATTATGGGCTTCCCGTTACAAACACCCTCGTTTACATTGACGCTGTCTTTGATGAAGAATTGTATTAAATTTCAATTCTATTCACTTTTAATACTGGAAATGAATCAGTGATTTCAACAAACATCACCGACATTCGAAAACGTATAATACATCAACATCTGATCAATACGTTTTAATAACGTGTTCATTAGTACATTTTAATAACATATTTCGATAAACCTCTTTAATATGAGCCGAAGCAGAGTTCAAAGCTTTGGGATTAAATTGAAGAGAAAATTGGTATATGTACAATTGATACAAACAAGGTAAATGAAGAATTTCTAGTCATTAGAAATGAAAATTATATCATTAAATTAATTATTGAATTAAAAACTATTACTAAGTTGCTACATTAATTTTAATTTTGTAATGTAGTAAATTACTGGATTACAAATATATACGATATTAAATTATAATACAAAAAATATTTTATTACTAAATTATTTCATTCGTAACATACTAAATTATCAAGTTAAAAATTGTCATCTTCCAACTTTCCTTACATTAATATGAATGTACACTACGTTAAAAATCTCCAATTATTGGGAATTTGGGGACTTGGGGGAGTTGGGGGTATAGAAATTTGGAACCTAGGAATTTGTGGACATAGAGAGTTCGAGGTATAGAAATTTGGGGATATAGGGAGTTGGGGTATAGAAATTTGGAACCTAGGAATTTGGGGACATAGGGAATTGGGGTATAGAAATTTGCAACCTAGGAATTTGGGGACATAGGTATTTGGGGGCATAGAAATTTGGAATCTGGGAATTTGGGGACATAGGTATTTGGGGGTATAGAAATTTCGAATCTAGGAATTTGGGCGCATGGGGAGTTGGGGGTATAGAAATTTGGAATTTAGGAATTTGGGAACATAGGGAGTTGGGGGTATAGAAATTTGGAATCTAGGAATTTGGGCACATGGGGAGTTGGGGGTATAGAAATTTGGTATCTAGGAAGTTAGGGACGTAGGGAATTGGGGGTATAGAAATTTGGAACCTAGGAATTTGGGGACATAGGGAGTTGGGGGTATAGAAATTTGGAATCTAGGAATTTGGGGACATAGGGAGTTGGGGGTATAGAAGTTTGGAACCTAGAAATTTGGGGACATAGGTAGTTGGAAATATAGAAGTTTGGAACCTAGGAATTTGGGGACATAGGGAGTTGGGGGTATAGAAATTTGGAACCTAGGAATTTGGTGATATAGGAATTTGGGGACGTAGGTATTTAGGAATATAGAAATTTGGGGGCATAGGTAGTTGGAGATATAGAGATTTGGAACCTAGAAATTCGGGGACATAGGGAGTTGGGAATATAGAAAGGAACCTAAGAATTTGGGGACATAGGAAGTATGGGGTATAGAATGGGGGGAAGTTGAGTTTACCAGATTATCACTGACACTTAAGTCATATCACTTAGCATTTAAACGATGAAATGACAAAAATGAGATAAAAAATCACATGAAGTTTTAATACCTTGACTGTCAACCATCACATTTAAATTTCCATATGAACGTGCATCATCAAAAATGTGTTCCCTTAATAAAAAATACTGAACTTTAATAAAATAGTAATCATGGTATAGTGACTACTAGTAATTATGGACATCAAATGCAAGAAAATAATGTGAAAATTTGTTAAAAATAATGAATAGTTTTTATTAAAAATAAAAAACCACAGTTAAACAGTTACATTAGAACTTTCAATTTATCGCACGTTGAAGGTGGTAAACGCGTTAAATTTCCAATCTAACATCCTGGTTGGAGAAGGCCACCCTTTTACACCCTCTCGTGTACACACAGCCCGTAATTCCAGGTTGCAACGCGCACTTAAAGTCCTCATTTCCCAAACGAAGCTCACGTTCGCACACCTTCGAGCGACCGGGCTCTCTGAGCTGACCACTCAACGAAATCGATAACGTTCGAACATCGAAGAAGAACCTCGAACAGGAGGAAACAGAGGGGTTTAAGTTTGATTTGGCAGAGATCGGCTCCTCCCCGCGGCTCGCATCCTCGTTTTTCGCCGTTCTTCTACTCGGAACAGTCCGGCACACTCCACCTCGCGCCTCTAACATTCGGTGTACAACTACAGGTCCGTTCAAAATTAAATATCGGTGGGTCAGTCGATTATTTTTGTATTAGTAATTATTTTCATATTTTTGTATCGGTATATTGTTGTACTGAAAGCTGATTATGGACATATTGAAGGCTTAGAGACAGGGTTAGGCAAAGTTAATTAAAAAAGTAATAGGTTGGAGACTTTGATCTTGTGGAATTTATGGAGAGTCAAAGAACGATAATCTTAGAATAAATTTTATAATAATAATAGTCAGATGAAGTCAATTCCAAAAACAGTAGGTTGATGATTCTGATTTTGTGAAATTTATTGAGAGTCCAAAAACACTAATTTTAAAATAAATTTTATAATAATAATAAAGTCAGATGAAGTTAACTCCATACACAAATTTTATTGTAATAATACTAAAATCACAATTACTAATAATTATAAAATTGTACCCTCCACTTAGAAATTATAGAATATTAATAATTAATTTATGGATAAATAAATATTAGAACATTGCGTTCTTTGACTGTCAATAAACTTCACAAAATTAGAATGGTATCTCTGAAATTTTTTAAACTGATCATTTCTTCATAATTTTTGTATTCGGAACGTACGACTCTTGTGAAGGTAAATCTGTCTTTAGCAGAAAAAGAGGATTTCTGCAGTTAACGCTGTTTGACTCTAAACCCTAGATATTATTAGTACAAAGTTTCTTTCTCGTTTTATAGAAGTGTACCTTTTGTAATCCTTTTAAAATCTCGTTTGAGGATCCAGGTAATCCTTTCTCGGAATATCTCATAATTCTACAAAGCTCAGCTAAACATTCAAACGAATCTACCAATCATTTTCAGTATCTAAATTGAGGTGCTGAACTTTAAACATTCCAAATCTCAAAAATTACAAAATTTAACAACCACAAAATATTGAAATGTAAGAATTTCATAAGTCTTGAAATTTCAAAATTGCAAGTTCCCAAAATCCTAAAACTTCACACTTCCATAACGTCAGAATCCTGAAAATTCCGAATTCCAAGTACCCAAAATCTTGATATTCCAAAATCCCAAATTCCTAGTGTCCTGAAATCTGAAAGCTCCAAACCTTCAAAATTCTTAAACTTCAATATTCCATAAGTCGAAAGTCCCAAACTTCCAAAATATCAAATCCCTAAGATTTCACCACTTTACACTTCCACTCTCCCAAAATTCTAAAAATTTCAAACCTCCACATCTCCAAATCCCAAAATTTCAAACTTCTAAATCTCCAAATCCTAAAATTTCAAACTTCTAAATCTCCTAATCCCAAAATTTCCAAATTCCAAACTTCCAAATCCCAAAATTTCCAAATTCCAAACTTCCCAATCCCAAAATTTCCAAATTCCAAATCTCCGGATCCCAAAATTTCAAACTTCCAAATCTCCAAATCCCAAAATTTCAAACTTCCAAATCTCCTAATCCCAAAATTTCCAAATTCCAAACTTCCAAATCCCAAAATTTCCAAATTCCAAATCTCCAAATCCCAAAATTTCAAACTTCCAAATCTCCTAATCCCAAAATTTCCAAATTCCAAACTTCCAAATCCCAAAATTTCCAAATTCCAAATTTCCAGATCCCAAAATTTCAAACTTCCAAATCTCCAAATTCCAAAATTTCAAACTTCCAAATCTCCAAATTTCAAACTTCCAAATCCCAAAATTTCCAAATTCCAAACTTCCCAATCCCAAAATTTCAAACTTCCAAATCTCCAAATTCCAAACTTCCAAATCCCAAAATTCCCAAATTCCAAATTTCCAGATCCCAAAATTTCAAACTTCCAAATCTCCAAATCCCAAAATTTCCAAATTCCAAATCTCCAGATCCCAAAAATTTCCAAATTCCAAACCTGCAAATCCCAAAATTTCCAAATTCCAAATTTCCAGATCCCAAAATTTCAAACTTCCAAATCTCCAAATCCCAAAATTTCCATATTCCAAATTTCCTAATCCCAAAATTTCCAAATTCCAAACCTGCAAATCCCAAAATTTCCAAATTCCAAATCTCCAGATCCCAAAAATTTCCAAATTCCAAACTTCCAAATCCCAAAATTTCCAAATTCCAAATTTCCAGATCCCAAAATTTCAAACTTCCAAATCTCCAAATCCCAAAATTTCCATATTCCAAATCTCCTAATCCCAAAATTTCCAAATTCCAAACCTGCAAATCCCAAAATTAAAAAATTCCAAATCTCCAGATCCCAAAATTTCAAACTTCCAAATCTCCAAATCCCAAAATTTCCATATTCCAAATCTCCTAATCCCAAAATTTCCAAATTCCAAACCTGCAAATCCCAAAATTTAAAAATTCCAAATCTCCAGATCCCAAAATTTCAAAATTCCAAATCTCCAAATCCCAAAATTTCAAACTTCCAAACTTCCAAATCCCAAAATGTCAAACTTCCAAATCTTTCAAATCTCCCACCGTTCGAAACTTCCACCAACCTAACCATGACCCAACAATAATTTCCTATAATTTCCTAACAACAATGTGTTGTCGATCGCGCTATATCTACCGTTTCTGAATAAGCCTGTATACACAGGGTGTATACCTGAGGAAAAAGGAAGAGACTATCCGGTCTCGTACACGTCCATCGTGCAACGGCTATCTACGTGTTAGAGCCTACGGTCGATGCGACGCGGGGATGGATCAAAGGGGGTGTCGGGTGCGCTGGAAATGGAAGAGAGAACGAGAGCAGGAGACAACGAGCTCGAGGGGGTTGGAACGGCGAAAAAAGGAGGAAGAAGTACGTTTGGTTTGGCAGCGGGCGGTGGGCGTCGAACTCGGGACATCGCGCGCGGATGACGAGTAATCGATCACGAGCACTGTGCCAACACTCCGCATCGAACAGCCCAGTGACTCTCATTTTCTGCTTTATCGATGCTGTTACCCTTACCGATCCTCCTACCTCCCGGATGATTTATGCAATCGTTCAAAGAAATCGGCATCGTTTACAATCCAGCCGACGATGGTCAAACGCATTCGATGCGACGCAGGGTTCATGTCATTCACTCTTGATGTGATTCATGCTTGATGTAAAATGGTGCTTGAACTCTAAACCTGATAACAACATTGTTGGATGTTTTTGTTTAATGAAAATATATTCTTGGTCTCATATTTATGATGTAAGAGTGTAATTATATGTGAAGTAAGAAGGGTAAAGTAGGAGTCTAAGGATCATGACGTCCTAGTAGCAACTGAACAAGGCATATTCGTACCTGGACAGAGACACGAATATATGTACCATATTTATTTGAATACTTTCTGTTCAATAAGAGTTGAAAATAAAATAAACGAATAACCAAACAATATATACGTAGATTAATACACACATTAATTCTTCATTTCGATAAGAATCAACAAAGATATCAATAAAACTATCTTAATGAGTCTTGTAAGTGAAGCACCACTCACCTTCACGTTTTTCAGTAAACATACTTAAATATTTTACCGAAAGTAACCGAGTCCCTTATCCGGGTACCCATAAACGATAGTCTTAGTTTCAAAGTGAAAAGAGATAAATACTTCCGACCTCGTTAGTGTAATGAAAATACCTGAAAAGTTTTCCCAAGAAAGAAGTTCTCTTTCGAAATTTATTACCAGACGACATTACAAATGGTATCTGCGCAACGTAAGACTGTAAATAACATATGTTTTCGTTCAGAGTACATCAAACGGAGAGTACACAGTGGTAGCAATTAATAACACAAGTAACTTCAACAATTAATCGTCCGTTGCAATCCCAAGGAGACCAGATAATGATATTTCGAAAGCAAAATAAATCATCCGGTATGCAAGCTTGACTCCACTTCGAGTTCGTGTCAGATTCACTTGTCCTATCCATTTCTCTCCACTTCGCCGTTCTACTACTGTTAACACCACAATCGTGCAAATTTATTTCATCGTCTTTAAATTTCAACAAATACTGTCACCAAAAGATAACCAAGAAATTTTTAAATGGTGTGTCAGCTTATAGGGATATAGAGACATAGGGATATCAGTATCTAGGGATACCGGAATCTAGAGATATCGGGACGTACGGATATCGGGATCTAGGGATTTCGGGATCTAGGGATTTCGGGATCTAGGGATTTTGGGACCTAGGAATTTCGGGATCTAGGAATTCCGGGATCTAGGGATTTCGGGATCTAGGGATTTCGGGATCTAGGGATTTCGGGATCTAGGGATTTCGGGATCTAGGGATTTTTGGACCTAGGAATTTCGGGATCTAGGGATTTCAGGATCTAGGGATATCGGAATCTAGGGATATCGGGATCTAGGGATCTAGGGATTTAGAGACCTAGAGATCTAGGAATTTCGGGATCTAGGAATTTCGAGATCTAGGAATTTCGAGATCTAGGAATTTCGGGATCTAGGAATTTCGGGATCTAGGAATTTCGGGATCTAGGAATTTCGGGATCTAGGAATTTCGGGATCTAGGAATTTCGGGATCTAGAGATATCGGGATCTAGGAACATTGAAAATGTAGGAGTATCTGGATATTGGCACTCGGTATCTATAGATATCTAAATCTAGGGATATCAAGATCTAAAGATATTGGACATCTAGGAATATCTAGTGACATATCAGAATCCTCGATAACGAATGACATAGAGAAAAAGTTTAGTATCACATAAACGCAAACATTTCGTTTTCAGAATATCTTCCATCTATCATAGAAGTGGCGGTAAATTCAAACGCAGATAAGCGATAGTATGAAATAGCCAGTTCAATTGACGAACGAAGAGAAAGAATCGAGAGAATAAAATTCATGAAAATCCAGTTAACACGTAGGCGAGCATATAATTAGGGAACGTCCCGGACGTCAGCGTTTTACGCGCGAACGATTCGCTGACTTCCGGTTAGGTCGAAATTAACCGATAAAGGCAACCGTTCGGTCTCGCGGGGCTTCCTTAAATATTTGAAGAACCGCTCGAAGAAATTGTTGCCGCCGTCGTGGTAGCTCGCTCGCGAATCGAGAATCGTGAATCGAGCTCTCCCGTCATTTCCAACCCCTTTTTCTCTCGTTTACTCGTCAATATTTCAACGCTGCTGCCTATCTCTTTTGCCGGTTTCCCCCCTAATGGATAATTTTCACCGTTGCCTCGAAACTTTGTACGAACGGTTTAAAAGCCGGCCCGATATGGTCGTTGGCATCGACCGATTGCCTCAATCAGAAATCAATAGGCCTGTCTAGAACGACTGATACGCGGCCTATGTTCCTGTCAACCTGCTTTTTTTCACCACTCGTTTACCTTCGTAATTTATAAGGACGCGCCTTTTTTGGCGGATCGGAACGTTCGTTTGCACGGATCTCTTAAATTAATCATGTAAATTGAAACGGGTGGGGAGCAACCGATGCAGGAAGACGATATCCGGATATTTAGTTTTGTTGTGATACTCGAATTGGGCATGTTAGCTTAATTGGTAATGGGAGATTAATTTCACTGATGACCAATTGCATACGGGACTCTAATTAAAGGGATGGTTAATTTCGCCATTTGTATCAATTTCTCTAACTTCCATTTTACCAACTTTATAATTATCTACTTTTTCAATTTTCTGACTTTTCAATTTTTTAATTTTTCAATTTTATAGATTTCTACTTTATTAAGCTTTTAAATTCCTAAGCTCAACGACTTTGACTGTCGAATGTAGGTACGTCAGGAATTTATTTAGCATGTTCTTATATGAGGGGAGGATAGTTAGGCTATCGGGAAGCTGAGGTTGTCGGGATTATGGGTGACAGGATTTTAGGTGTCAGGATTTTGGGTCTCGGGATTTTAGGTGTCGGGATTTTAGGTGTTGGAATTGTAAATGTCGGGATTTTGGATCTCGGGATTTTAGGTGTCGGGATTGTAAGAGTCGGGATTTTAGGTATCGGAATTGTAAGTGTCGGGATTTTGGGTCTCGGAATTTTAGGTGTCGGAATTTTAGGTGTTGGAATTGTAAGTGTCGGGATTTTGGATCCCGGGATTTTAGGTGTCGGGATTGTAAGAGTCGAGATCTTAGGTATCGGATTTGTAAGTGCCGGGATTTTGGGTCTCGGTATTATAGGTGTCGGGATTTTGGCTGTCTGGATTTTAGGTGTCGGGATTGTAAATGTCGGGATTTTGGGTCTTGGGATTTTAGATGTCGGGATTTTTTAGATGTCAGAATTTTAGGTGTCGGGATTTTAGGTTGTCAGAATTTCGGGTATCAGGTTCTTTGTTTCCACCGGTTCTAAACTACAATACCCTATTTCGCAAAACGTCAGCTATGCGTCTCCCAGATACAGTGCAAGTAGAGGAATGTTAGCAGTGGACTTCCGGCGCGCAAGGCGTTAACAGCTGAGAGCCGCATGCAACGTCCGTATCCGTGAAAATTACAGAAAGAGAGTTGCAGCCCCTGACCATCCCCGTATCGATTTCTGGCCGATGGAGTATCGCGATACTCGTTCCGTCCCCGAACCACCCCCGTATTCGATCGCCATTCTTTGTGCGACTCTAGCCGTCACCCAACCACCCTCGGCCTTTCGTGTCTTTTTCCTTTTCAACCCCGTTCCTCCGCGCCACACGTGTACTCCTACATCACCGTGAACGGACATTAATCGAAGGTACGTGTCCACTCGAAAATGGACGGCTTTCCATGGACGGTCTTTTCGGTTCACGAGTTCCTCGACTTTTCTGACTTGCAGCGGATCATGAAGGGAGTTTCCTTCCTTTGCGGGGCTGTTTGAACGGGAGGGGGTGGTCCGGGTGTTATTGACTTCAAAATCACTGGGTGCTTGTTAAACCCTTGCCGTACTTTGACAAGTGAATCTTTCTGCCAGTTCTTTAAGTCCTTACCATACTTTCACGAGTCTGATTCCAAAAGTTCAAATGTGACAAATCTTATTCGAATTTTTAATACTTCGAAGTTTAATTACTGTCAAGTTTTACTGAATATTAAGTGTTACGTCAATTTAATGTTAAAGAAATTTTGCAACCCTTGTTGTTAATTTAGGATTGTATGAACGGTCAGGGTTTTATTTCAAAGAAATTGAATACCATAGATCTATTTTTCGAAAGACTTCTCTCATTTTATCAAAAGGCCATCCTTACAATATTAATTTGTGTTAAATTGCAAATGGCAGTCAAATTGTGAGAATTAATAATAAATTTTATGACCATTTTATTTAAAATTTAATTTATTATCTAAATTACGTGCCAGAATAATCCAAGTAATAATTAAAAATGATAATACCTGAAATAAGATCCTCAACATAATTATCAGAATTTTGTATGAATAAATTGTCAGACTTTTCTGCAGTCTATTGTTACGTTTCCCCGGCGTTTTTGCTTTAAATGTAGATCATTTTCGCGTCACATTACATGCTCGTTTTTTTCATAGATTCTCCTCTTCTCGTTTACGTTTCGCGAAAGAATACCTTTTTTAATGAGGCACGACAGCCAGACAACAAGGAGGAACTGTCTTTTTCAGTTCTCATCCCCCTCGTTTTAATCGTCGTTTTATTATTGAGTTTCATTCGAATCACTGAAAACCATCGATTCTATCGACGTCAGTATTTTCGACCGGTCGAAAAGAAAACGACTTCGATACAAAATTATTCGGGTCACCGCTGTGGTCGTTACATTTTTTTTTTAATTTTATACTCCCTTAACGAATGATCATTATTCCGGGCGAATCTCGGATAATAATTATTTCTGCGTTTTAAACGTAATATGATAAAATGATTTACTGTTGCGGAGCCGACGATATACAGGAAATATAAAATACGAATATCAGTTTCAGTTGTAATTTATGTATCGTATTTATATTTCGTATCACGTATCGTTCAACGAAATGTATTACACAATTGTTTGTTTATAAAATATCGTTTGTCGTAGGACGTGAATTTACTGTTCGTCTGTTGGTTAGGTTTCATGGATTGGTAGTAATTCTGGAGATAATTAATACCAAACACATAGGCAAATAATTTCGACAGTCTGCACTTTTGTGGCATCGTGGTTTCACTCGTTTGCATTTCTGCGATTCTACGATTTTGCACAATTTTAGGATTACAGAATTCGACTCTATTTACATATAGCCTCATGAGTGGGATCTGCAAATTGAGCATTGTAGAATTTCGGTGTTCTATGAAGCTCGGTAATTCTATGACACTGATACTCTCGTTCTACGATCGCGAAGTTTATGTTGCAATTGCACAATTCTAAAATTTCACTATTCTACAATTATAAAATTCTGCAGTTCTACAATTACACAATTTGTAGTTTTACAATTCTACAATTTCACAATTTTAAAATTTCACAATTCTACAATTGCATAATTCTACAATTTCATAATTTTATAATTCTACAATTTCATAATTTTACAATTCTACAATTTCACAATTCTACAATTATATAATCCTACAATTTCACAATTGTACAATTCCACAAATCTATAATTTTACAATTCTACACTTACACATTTCTACAATTTCACAACTCTACTCTTTCATAATTCTACACTTTTACAATTTTACAATATCACAATTGAACAATTCCACATTGTTACAATTTTGCAATTCTACAATTTCACAATTCTACACTGCTATAGTTCTACACTTTCATTATTCTACAATGGCACAATTGCACAATTCTACAATTTTACAATGCCACAATTCTACAATTTTACAATGTCACAATTCTGCAATGTTATAATTGCACAATTTTATAATATCACAATTCTACAATTATACAATGTCACAATTTTACAATATTACAGTTCTACAATGTCACAATTCTACAATTCTACAATGTCACAGTTCTACAATGTCACAATTCTACAATTCTACAATTTGAGAATTCTACAAGTTCACAACTCTACAATTTGACAATTCTATAATGTATCAGTTCTACAATTTGTCGATTCTATAATTCAACAATTTTGCAGTTCTACAAATGTACAAGTGTCTAATACCGCTCCTTAACATATCAATCATTTAATAATTCTATAAGATATCAATTTCCAAGATCAAAAGTGCTGTCATACTATCTTCCCTAATTCTACAGTAACACAGCTCTCATTGTTTCCCTAATATAAACTACAGTAATCTACTATTCAACGGTCGCGCGATTCTATCGCTTCGCAACTTCAGTTCCCCGAATCGACCGGCTCCATAACTTCCGTACACTTCGCGTTTCTATATCGCGATAACTCTCGCTTGTAACAAACACCACACTCAACCGTTCTACACCGCATTATTGTCGAACTTCAACCACCTCTTCGAATCTTCCGTTCCGCTCCGTTCGCTTGAACCCCGATTCTCTGACGCGAACATTCTTCGAACGGTAGCAAATGGGAGGCACAGAACGTGGAATGCTACCTACGTGCAACTTAATTCGCCGACAATGCTTACGTAGACATAACTCGACTCGGAGGCCGCCATTTTGAATCGGTGGAACGTGACTGTCATAAATGTACTTGTATAGACAACGTGTTAAATCAGATGTAGCGAGATTCGCGATAGAAGAACGTGTGACGAATCGAATAACTTCAATTCTCTTCTGTAGTATTTTGCAATTATTGCTCAATATGTCTGATTTGTAAGAAGCATTTTTCTATGTTTAAATACAGTTACATGGAGTTTTACCATTAAGTCTAAATACAATCACATGGACCTCCATCTCTACATACAGTCACATGGACCTCCATATTTACATACAGTCACATGGACCTCCATATCTACATACAGTCACATGGACCTCCATATCTACATACAATCACATGCACCTCCATGTCCAAATGCAGCCACATGGACCTCCATATTTACATACAGTCACATGGACCTCCATATCTACATACAGTCACATGGACCTCCATATCTACATACAATCACATGCACCTCCATGTCTACATACAGTCACATGAACCTCCATATCTACATACAATCACATGCACCTCCATGTCTACATACAGTCACATGAATCTCTATGTCCAAATGCAGTCACATGGACCTCCATGACTACATAGTCACATGGACTTCTATGTCCAAATGCAGCCACATGGACCTCTATATCTACACATAGTCACATGGACCTCCACTTCTACATACAGTCACATGAACTTGTAACAATAAGCCTGAGTACAGTCACATAGACTTTTATGTCTGAATACAGTCACATGGACTTCTATGTAAAACAAACATGGTTACATAAATTTCTATATCCAAATACAATTACATAGACTTCTATGTCTGAATACAGTTACATAGACTTCTCTGCCTAGACATCAAATTATATATTTCCAAAATGATCAATCTACAAAATTTCCCAAGTCTAAAATTCGCAATTGTTCAAACTTCTGATCAATTTCTATGAATAAAAAAATTGGAAAAATCGTGAGTTGACAGTGAGTGTGTACCTAACGTAACAGAATGATTAATTTCTTCTTTGTACAAAATGTATTTGCCCTAGAAGGCAAATTCTGTGTCCAATACGTAACGGTTTTGTTGAAATCGATTTTATCCGCGATATTACGACCTCGATGGACGTTTCATGGCATCGCGCGTCCACAGAACACGAGTTGCCAGAGGCGTTAAAACGCGTGCTTAATATTTACTCGAAAGCGGAACTCGCCGCTGTCAGCTATTGCAAATTTCATTAACGATACAGTCGATCAAACATCGACGTCGATGGACGAAATCTAATAGTTGTAATCGAGATCTTCCGTCCTTATAAAGGTAAAAGCCAGATCAGCCCCTTTGGGGGGGGGGCATATTGGGGGGATGGGAATATGGGGAGTTAGAAAACTAGGAAGTTAGGAAATTGGGGAGTGGGAAATTAAAGAGATGGGAACTTGGGGAGTTGAGAAATTGGGGAATTGGGAAATTGGGAATTTGAGAAATTTGGGAGATGAGAAATTGAGGAGTTAGGAAATTGGGAAATTAGGAAATTGGGAAATTAGGAAATTGGGGAGATGAAAAATTAAGGAGATGGGAAATTGGGGAGATGAGAAATTAGGACGATGGGAAATTGGGGAGATGGGAAATTGGGAAAGTAGGAGACTAGGAAGTTAGGAAATTGGGGAGTTGGGAAATTAAGGAAGTGGGAAATTGGGGAGATGGGAAATTGGGGAGTTGGGAAATTAAGGAGATGCGAAATTGACGAGATGGGAAATTGGGGAGATGGGAAATTGGGGACATGGGAAATTAAGGAGATGGGAAATTGGGGAGATAGGAAATTGGGGAGATGGGAAATTGGGACGATGGGAAATTGGGGAGATGGGAAATTGGGGAGATGGGAAATTGGGGAGACGGGAAATTGGGGAGATAGGAAATTGGGGAGATGGGAAATTGGGACGATGGGAAATTGGGGAGTTGGGAAATTAAGGAGATGGGAAATGGGGGAGATAGGAAACTGGGGCGATGGGAAAACGGGAATTTGAGGAATTGAGGAGTTGAGAAATTGGGGAGATGGTAAATAGGGGAGTTGAAAATTGGGGAAATCGCAAATTGGAAAATTAGGAATTTGGGAAAATTGGGAAATCGGGAATTTGGGAAAATTGAGAAATCGGGAAATTGGAAAATTGGAAATCAGGACATTGGGAAATCGGGAAATTGGAAAATTGGGAAATTGGAAATCAGGACATTGGGAAATCGGAAAATGGAAAAGCAGAAAACTAGAAAATTTCGATATCTTCATATACACAAATGTAAAATTATCAAGTAACAAACTGAACAATTCTACCACTACCCTAACAGCTTTTCTCTCCCTAACACCCTACCTCATTGTCTAATATCACCCTTCCTTCAAACGATAAAATCCGCAATCGTGAGGTAAATTTGGCAAAAAAAAATTCCAAAAATTACTTTTTCAAGTAAAGAGCGTCACTCAATCGTATTACGTAGTTCGATTTAACGAAAGGATTCGACGAGAAACAAAACGAAGGCTCTTAGCGATGCGACCGCACGTATTTCCGTGAAACTAGGTAAATCCAGGGAAATTAATTCGTCGCCGCGGCTCGAAATGGAAATCCACCAAACTCGATATGTCGTTTTTTTTCGGGCGCTTTGAAGTGCGCGGCACAAACACGATTTAATCCTGAAAACGAGTGGACGGATCGAAAAGAATCGGCAAGCACATAATAACGCGGGATTAAAATCGGATTCCCACGGTCCCGTGCGTGAAATTAGTTTTCGCGATATTCCATCGGTGATCGAATAAATATTAATCAGTTCGCTGCGCGAAAAGAGGACGGGGCCGAGAGTAAATGCAAAATATTTGTTCGTTGATTAATCTTTTCGTTTCGGAACGCCTTGCCTCGATATTTTAATGCTGCGAATGGACTGTTCCATTGCGATTAATAAATTTATGATCCTTTCACCAAGTATTTCTTTCAAAATTTGAAAAATTAATTGACGTATGTTTTCTACGAATTAAAATAAAAATTTCTCTTTCTTCAACACGTATTTTTTTTTTTTCAAAATAAAAAAATCAAATGATGTATGTTCTCTGCGTATTAAAATAAAAATTTCTCTTTCTCCACCAAGTATTTCTTTCAAAATACAAAATCAAATGATGTATGTTCTCTGAGTATTAAAATTAAAATTTCTCTTTCTGCACCAAGTATTTCTTTCAAAATAAAAAATCAACTGATGTGTGTTCTCTGCGTAATAAAATAAAAATTTCTCTTTCTCCACCAAGTATCTCTTTCAAAATAAAAATTTTAATTAATGTCTGCTTTCTGCGTATTAAAATTAAAATTTCTCTTTCTCCACCAAGCATTTCTGTCAAAGTAAAAAAAAATCAATTGATCCAATGTTTTCTCCGCCTATAAATTTATTCATTAAAATTAAAATAACATGTGTTTGTTTAAATGAAAGAAAAAGGGAGGTTTTTAAAAAATACCAGAAGGGAAATTAATTTAACGTTTGTATTGTTTCGTGTCTGGAGAAAAAGCAATATTTCGATGAAAGTAAGTTGTTTGTGTAAGTTCGCGAGGCAACAAAAAGGAGGATACGATTAAGAACACGTACACCAGCTGACACGTTGACACTTTGACATCGTGAAATAGGGAGAGGATTATTAAAAGATTGTAAGAGATCGTACACAGCCGGTGCGGTGTTTGTAGCACACACGACAGAGGGAAAGGTTCTGATTATATCTTGCAAAAAGCTTGTCTGTTCTTTGATCTTAGAAATTCTGTTGGCTACGACGGAACAAAAATGTGTACTGGAATCTCCTTGATCAGAATTAAAAAATAAGAAATTTCTATTTACATGTTCGCCGTGGTATGGGACAAAGAAGTTTGTGAAAGGATGTTGCTAATTTTATCAGTGAGGATGCTATTTCTTCGGTCGGGGATTGAACTCCTTTTAAATTGCAAGTTGAGATGGGAGTTTTGAAATTGACTAATTTTTTAATTTATAAATTTTTCGGTTATTAAATTTATGGGTTATGAAATTTTTAGAGTGCTGGTCGTTGAAATTTTGTAATATCTGAATTATTGAATTTTTAGGTTATGAAGTTTGTGAATTTTGAAATTTTTAAATTATTGAATTTCTAGATTTTAGAATTTCTAAATTATCGAATTCCTAGATTTTAGAATTTTTAAATTATCAAATTTCTAGATTACAGTATTTTTAAATTCTTAAATTTCTAGGTTACCGAATTTCTAAATTCTTAAATTTCGAGGTTATCGAATTTCGAAATTATCCAATTTCTAAATTTTTAATTTTCAAAATTATCGAATTTCTAGATTATCGAATTTCTAAATTAACAATTTTGTATATTATTAAATTTCTAAATTTTTAGTTCTCTAAATTATCAAATTTCTATATTATCAAATTCCTAACTCATCAAATTTCCAAATTATTCTTCTACATTATCAAATTTCTAAACTACAAAATTCCTAAATTTACAAATCTCCAAGTCATCAAATAACTAAACTTAAATTTTCTAAAATGAAATATCTAAATAAAAAAATGTCTAACTTGTCAAGTTCCCAAATTAAACTTAAAACGAGAGAGTAACAAATTTGAAAACCCCACAAAAGTTAACTGTTAAAATGAATAAAATCCACTGACAAACTAGTACACAAAAGAACAATATCACGATAGAAAATAATATTATTTTGCCCCTTTTTTTAAATAATCGATACAATTGAATATTTTCAGACTTTTAAAGCTGCGTTTAAAAAATCGTATTATTGCTAAAAAATAAAATAATGAATAATAACGAATTGGTATTCGAAATAACAGATTTTCCGAAAGCAACCATATTCATTTTCAGTATTCAGAAAATCTTGATATAATTGGAAGCTGACGGTAGCTTCAAACTGGTCGTCTAGTGTACATTTCGAATCCGTCATACGTCGTTTTCGAGTCTAATCCATCACGGAGTGGCGTCGCGACGCCGCGTCGACGCGTAACGCTCGTTATTGCATGTTAAAGTTCGTTCGTGCTGTCAGCTTGACACAACAAATCGGGTTTGCCGGTGCACGTTGTAATCGAAGGGATATTAGGAAGCGGAAATTGCCGAGTTCGTGGCTTCCGGTGTGTCGATTTTTCATTCGAATCCGTTTTATAGAAAAATTCATTTCGCTTCTCCTATCGAACACGAGACGTATGCAACACCGTTCGTGCAATCTCTACTTTTGATATTCATTTTATATTTCTTTGCTTAACGATTTGCAACCCGTTCTTACACTCACAAATCTGAACAAGTTAGGTTAGGTATTAGATTTACTAAACAATTCTGTAAAATTTAATTTTTATAATTTATATGTGTTGGAAGTAAATGTTTCAACGAAAGGGTTGTTTTCTCCCTTTCTAGGTCTTTGGATATTTTTTTAAAGGGAAATAAATGTGTATGTGCGGTTTTAACCCCTTATCATTTATACGTCAGGTACGTCAGACAAAACTAAACTGAAATAAAACTGAACATTAATTTTTTTCAAATAGAACTCGATGAAATTGACGTGTATACAGTTACATTAATATTCGGTCACAGTATTCCCATATTTATTATTTTGCATAAGAATTTAGATATTACATTAGTTATGAACCGTTCATTATATTAACAATTTTTTTTGCTACAAATTGAACAAATCATTTTAAACAAAATGTCGTATTGTCAGGTCACATTGACACAAATCCACGTCCACAATCTGCAGACATAATAAATAAATCTCATAGATATATTTCATAGAATAATTCATGTAGAATACGGGGTGAATTAGAGCAAAGAATTAGAAGAACAATAAATTCAAAAGTTGGACTACAAACGAGACTGAATGGCATTCTGTTTCTTCAGAATACTTGAAAAGAATTATTCTTAAAATGGCCGAACGGTTACACGAGATTATTACTCATGCGAATTATTCTTTGATGCACGCGACTTTAAAGAAAATAAAGACCCAAGTATTTATTTCTTAAATATAAACAAATGGTACAAACGTTCATTTCATGTAACATAAAAACGTCAACCTTTGGAGGTGGGTTAAAATCTACCAAGCATAAAAGGTTAAGCAAAAGTTAGTTGACCTAACCTCAAAAAGTTGAAAAGACGTTGCAACAAAAGCTAACGCAGCCTATTTAAGGAAAAAGTGGATCTACATGTCTTATTTTAATTTCAACAACAGCTAACGCAACTTAATAAAAGTTTAAGGAAGATGCACATATGTCATAGGTCAGAATAAAGAAAAAAAAATTCCATGGCCCATTAAGTGTTTATTATAACTCGCAACGTGTACGACCGTTTAGGCGTTCAGATATCAAAATATCGCGTTAGTTCAGGGTGGATCCGAAGATTTATGTATTCCTATCGCTACGATCCGATACGAACGACCAGATAGAGATGATGTGTCGCGCAGTCGCGAGCATTTCTATGTATAAAAATGTCGCGACGGATGATGCACGAGCGGAAATATCGCGTGGCGAAACGACGACCAACGTCCACCTTCGTAAATCTTTTCGTTGGGAGATCCAGATCGAGGCTCGTTCCTTATTTCCTAATGGACAGACACGATCGTCCGTTAACGGCACGTGCCTATATCTTTATAGTTTCACAGGCATTTAACGGGTGTGCACTTCTAACTTCATATTTCTACAAGTATTTAATGGCTGTGCCCTTCTAACTTTATAATTTTATAGGTATTTAGTAGGTGTGCACCTACAATTTTATAATTCCACGGGTATTTAACGGGTGTGCACTTCTAACTTTATATTTCTACAAGTATTTAATGGGTGTGCACTTTTAACTTTATAATTTTATAGGTATTTAGTAGGTGTGTACCTATGATTTTATAATTTTACAGATACTTAACGGTGTGCACCTACAATTTTATAATTCCACGGGTATTTAACGGGTGTGCACTTGTAACTTTATATTTCTATAAGTATTTAATGGGTGTGCACTTTTAACTTTATAATTTTATAGGTATTTAGTAGGTGTATACCTATGATTTTATAATTTTACAGATACTTAACGGTGTGCACCTATAATTATATAATTCCGCGGGTATTTAACGGGTGTGCAGTAATAATTTTATAAATGTACAAGTATTTAACGTGTGCAGCAGTAACTTTATCATTTTACAGGTATTTAACGAATTTGCAGCAATAATTTTATAATTTTACAGATACTTAACGGTGTGCACCTACAATTTTATAATTCCACAGGTATTTAACGGGTGTGTAGAGAGTATTAAACGATAATTATCAAAAATTGAATCACCTCGTCGCTACAGAGATAGTTTTAGAGTAATATTGTAATCGAGTTTGATAGCGGTTATGTATCCTTTGTATGGGGACCATGTATCAAAATATGGATCACATGGATTAGGTTAGGTGGAAACATCTCCAGCACATTGAATGTCACACTGAAGCATATGAAAGTTATATTATTTTTAACAAAATTATATTATCAAATGTGTTCACATGTGTTCAACGTATGCTACGTATGTTCACATATGTCAACATATGTTACATATGTTAACATGTTTACAACACTCTATTTGTAATTCTAAATAGAGTACCTTCAATTAGAGAAATGAGAAACTCTTTTATTGGTAATATAGACGAAAAGTTCATATGTAAGTGTTGTCCACATATGAGTGACGTGGTAAAGTATTAAATATCGTCAAACTGACTTTCAAATATAAAGGATGTTCAAAGCAACTTTGAACATTGTCAGACTAGTTTGTATCAAGGAATAAAACTTATTTTGACCCATAAATCTCGTCAGATATGTAGTATCACATACGAGGTGTGAAAATACACACATTGCATCATAACATAATTCATTCTGTTACATAATAGATCAGAGGTTAATTTCAGGCAATTATCATCAGCACCAGAGTCATGTAACATACCTGCTACCTCGTTTATACTTAATATCCTTTATATTTCTTATCAATCATACAATATCGCACCCTATGTCGCACCCTATATGGTGTTATTATAATCGCGTGTGAGAATTCCGCAACGCTCTAGAAAGCGTGTGTTAAGAGAACGAAATGACAGATAATAGAATTATATAACACGAAATTAGTTTGGAGTCCATCGAACCAAGGGAAAGGAGTCAAGTAGGCTGGTTCACCAGCTAAGCCGTGAATTAAATATAGTCATCGTGGTCGAGTACTCGATAAGTGGTCTAAAAAGGGTAGTCTGGAACACCCTTCGTTCACACCCAATTCCTCTTTCATTCTTTCGACACTCCCTCGTTCGATTCGCGTGAACCCGCTCTCGAATCATCGCGCCACACGTACATTTCCACCGATTTGTGCCAACGAAACATGATCGTCGAACACGAACTTTCGTTTTGGGTGCAGGAATTGTATTAACCCCGTGAAATTCTACTATTTTGACATTGTTCAAAATATCTTTTATCCGCAATTACAATTTTCTGTATTTTTTCTTCAAAATGGTGCGAATTTTTAATATTATTGTATGTGATTTCTAAACATCTTTGAATAAATTTTTTTAATACATTGTTAGTTATTTTCGTATTGGTATTGCTAGTACATTTTCTGCATTGATAATGTATGAAAAATTTAATTGACGAAGGATGTCCTTAAAATTTGAAAATATTTAATGATGATGAAGTGTGAATGTGGTTAATTAATGTTGATTGATAATGAAATATAGAGATCATTGAATTGGTACTAATAGCTATAACAGTTACATGAGGTACCAAGCAAAAATTATGAATTTAAAAGAAGTATTAAATCTATTTAAATATGTAAATATCACTAGTGTCACAAGACCAAATAACCCCTTTAAAGATGCCTAAAATCACCATCTCCAAATTGCCCTGTTATTTCCCAACCATCAACCGATGAGCTACGAAAGAGCGTCGAAAATGACAATACAAGCGAGCAGAAATTTAAATTTAAATTGGAAACTAAAGCTACGAGAAAGACCCGGTTCTCCTTAATCAAGGGTTAAACGAGACTGAAATTGATTTTTAAGAACGAACTGCAATCGAATCAGCATCCATTAACGATCGTCTGGACGTAACGACGCGATGTATCAAATAATTGCAGCACTCGAGTCACGAATTATCATCGTTTCGCATAATTGCCAGGGAGAATTGTCCCGACATAATCGAGAAGAGGCCAGAAGGATGTCGTCGAGTGGCCGCGAACACATCCGGTCCCAGGTTTCACCGCGTCGATTTCTCGTTAGCGGAAGACAGAGAGGAACAGAGAAAAAAAATGAAAGCTACGAATAATCATGGAGTAATAGCAAGTGCAAACGTGAAACGTGCACACGGTAATATCTTGCCATGCTCGGACAGAATAATGCAATAACGTTCTGCTATTATTAACGTTCATGACTGCAGGGACACGAAAGGAGCTTTCGAGAGGCACTCGACCGTGTTTCCTGTACGGGGACCGCGACTCTTCATGTATCCTCGTTTTATTTTCCACTTTTCCTCCGCTAGTTTTTTTACTTTCCGCCCCTTTCTGTTTGCTTTAACTCGCTGATGCCGAAATGGGGGACGACAGTACATGATTTAGTTTCATACCAGAAGTTACGTAATTGGCTACTTCCTATCGACTTTACACTTAGGGTTTTTCAAGTCGAGCTTTATGGTGGCTGAAAGTTGGGAGGTTCCGGATTTCGAATTTGGGGAATTTTGGGAGAGTGGAGGATTTGGAAGGTTGAGAAATTTTGGAATTTTGGAATTTTGGAATTTGGGAATTTAGGAATTTTGGAATTCGGAAATTTGAAATTCCAAAATTTGGAATTCGGAGATTTGGAATTGGGAAATTTGGAATTCGGAAATTTGGAATTCGGAAAATTTGGAATTCAGAAATTTGGAATTCGGAGATTTAGAATTCGGAAATTTGGAATTCGGAAAATTTGGAATTCGGAAATTTGGAATTCGGAGATTTAGAATTCGGAAATTTGGAATTCGAAAATTTGGAATTCCTAAATTTGGAATTCGGAAACTAGGATTTCGGAGATTTCGAATTCCACAATTTAGAATTCGGAGATTTTGAATTCGGAAATTTGGAATTCGAAAAATTTGGAATTCGGAGATTTGGAATTCGAAAATTTGAAATTCCAACATTCGGAATTCGGAAATTTGGAATTCGGAGATTTGGAATTCGGAAATTAGGATTTCGGAGATTTTGAATTCCACAATTTAGAATTCGGCAATTTGGAATTCCACAATTTAGAATTCGGAAATTTGGAATTCGGAGATTTGGAATTCGAAAATTTGGAATTCGGAGATTTGGAATTCGGAAATTTGGATTTCGGAGATTTGGAATTCGGAAATTTGGAATTCCTAAATTTGGAATTCGGAAACTACGATTTCGGAGATTTGGAATTCCACAATTTAGAATTCGGAGATTTAGTAATCAGAAATTTGGAATTCGGAAATTAGGATTTCGGAGATTTGGAATTCCACAATTTAGAATTCGGCAATTTGGAATTCCACAATTTAGAATTCGGAAATTTGGAATTCCACAATTTAGAATTCGGAAATTTGGAATTCCACAATTTAAAATTCCGCAATTTGGAATTTGAGAATTGAGAAATTTAGTATTTAGAATTTAGAAATTTGAAAACTTGTGATTTTTAAGCTTGAAATTTAAAACTCTAGAATTCTGAAACTTTTATAGTTCCAAACTATAAGACTTGAGACCTTCGAAATGACAGCTAAAACTTAAAAATCCTACAATTTTTAAACGCCGGTTCTATTGAAGTTCGTAGAACCGAAGTTCAGTATACGCTTCGCGAACAACTGTAATATCAAGTTACACAAAAATGGTGACGAAGTTATTATCCACATACCTAAAAAAGTACATGAAAAAAGGGAACGCAATATATGCGAAGAGAAGCGTATCGGAGATTCAGATTCGTAGTTGATCAAAGCTGTTCCATAACCGGAACATTCGGGTCAGCAATATTTTATTCACGTTGACATCGTTTCAGGATTGACTTCGGTAAAGCAACGAAATTTCATTTTCGGGCGTGTATGGTGGTCGGAACGATCGACAAACAGCCGGAAGAAATCGATTCGATTCGGACGCGAAACAACGGGAACCTTGGAGAAGTATAGGCATGTTTGAATAAATAAATTGTTTACCTGTCTCCATGGGACGTTGGCTATCGCGATATCGATTGTCCGCCACACAATCAGCGCGTACAAATGAAAAACAAATTTCGAAAAAATTCTGCAAACAATCGGGCTGTACATTTGGATCGGCACGGCGTAACGTGGCTGCCGTTTCGCAAACAAGATACACGTTTTCAGAAAGGGACGGCAAAAAAAGAATCGAACCTTTGATCAACTTGTGTGCGCGAGCGGAAATAAAGAACGACGAAATATTTTTCTGATATCGCATCCCTTTGATTCCGGGCTAGATCCTTTGTTCTTGCTGCATATTTGAAATTTGGCTCCTATTATATTTCCATTTCATTTTACATCTCTTGTACTATTATGTCATTCTATTACTGCAACTAAACTATATTAGTATATTACTATTACTATTCAATTATTTTATTATACTACTATACTGTATTCCTACCACCGCTGTACTTATATGTATGCTAGTGATCCACTTCACAAGTGTATCATTTATTATACTACTATAGTAGTGTTCGTATACTACTGCACTATTACTGCTACTGTTCCATTATTTTATTATACTACTATACTGTATTCCTACCACTGCTGTATTTATATGTATGCTAGTGATCCACTTCACAACTGTATCGCTATTTATTATACTAGTACAGTAGTGTTCGTATATTATTGCACTATTACTACTACTGTTCCATTATTTTATTATACTACTATACTGTATTCCTACTACTGCTGCACTTATGTGTATACTAGTGATCCACTTTACAACTGTAACATTATTTATTATACTACTACAGTAGTGTTCGTATATTACTGCACTATTATTGCTACTATTCCATTATTTTATTATACTACTATACAGTATTCCTACCACTGCTGCACTTATGTGTATGCTAGTGATCCACTTCACAAGTGTATCATTTATTATACTACTATAGTAGTGTTCGTATATTACTGCACTATTACTACTACTGTTCCATTGTTTTATTATACTACTATACTGTATTCCTACTACTGCTGCACTTATGTGTATACTAGTGATCCACTTCGCAAGTGTAACATTATTTATTATACTACTACAGTAGTGTTCGTATATTATTGTACTATTACTACTACTGTTCCATTATTTTATTATACTACTATACTGTATTCCTACTACTGCTGCACTTATATGTATGCTAGTGATCCACTTCACAACTGTATCATTTATTATACTACTACAGTAGTGTTCGTATATTACTGCACTATTATTGCTACTATTCCATTATTTTATTATACTACTATACTGTATTCCTACTACTGCTGCACTTATGTGTATGCTAGTGATCCACTTTACAACTGTAACATTATTTATTATACTACTACAGTAGTGTTTGTATATTACTGCACTATTACTGCTACTATTCCAGTATTTTATTATACTACTATACTGTATTCCTACTACTGGTGCACTTATGTGTATACTAGTGATCCACTTTACAACTGTAACATTATTTATTATACTGCTACAGTAGTGTTCTACTTAACTATTATACTGGTACTATACTTATCCTGCTATTACCCTGCAACTCTATGTTCCTGTGCTACTATTTCATAATTTACTTACGAAAGCATGATCTGCACAAAGAAAATTCCAGTCCACGAAATGAAATATCAGCCGTAATAAAATAGCAATAATTTTGAAAAAATCTCGGTAAAAGTCGAATTAATCCGTTGACTACCCCTTCATCAGAACCGTAAAACAATGTAAAAATCTGCGGCGATGTGTACCTTTGTGCCGGTACAAAACGCAAATACCTATAAAACAAAGGTGTATAAAGGGTAGAGAAAACGAGAGGACGGACGTTTAAAAGCTAGGGAGAAAAAAGATTCGTGTGACAATCGGCAAAGGGGTATGGACGATTGAATTCAGGCCTCGGTTTATCCAGAGGTCTCCGTTTCGCGGCTCATATTTGTGCATTATACGGGGGTGGCGGATCGGGTCGGGGTGGGACGACGAACGTTGAAGGGGTGAAAAGGGCGAGCGAAGCTTTTGACACCGAACTGCAAAGCTTCGGGAAAGCGGGAACACGGGGTAGCTTTGATATACGAGCAGGGAACGCTCGCATCCTCGCGACCGTGACTACCAATAATCGAACGTTATTGCGTTACCCGTTCGCAGTCGTAACACGTGCACCTCGAAATGGAGAGCGGCTGTTACTGGAACGAGAAAAGGGGGATGAAACGGGAACGAGAGGGAGAAAATTCGACGTTGCGAGGAAGGTTTTAATGCGTGGTCAGCTTGCGGTCATTTATTTTACAGTGTGCGAGGATGATTGCGCCGATACTTCCTGTGTTCGCCGTTACAGGGGTATCCGGGATACAGTAGACTCCGGTTATATTGCCGTATTTCTATGCCGATAGTTTGTTTCGTATCTATCGGAATCTGTTGTCGAATGACCGTGCGTTCTCTTCGGATTTTGTCATTTTTTGAAGTTTGCTATTTTGCAATTTTTGAGACACGTTGGAAGTTTTGGGTTTTGTAAGGATATAGGAGATTGTAATTTGGAGATATAGCAAATTGTAATTTAGATTGTTAGGTTCCTCAGATTTAGAAATTGTAATTTAGAAATAGGGTAATTTGTGAAGAAGAAGAAAGATGAGGTGTACGGTGAAATAGATTATTGGTAATGACAGGTAGTGCAAGGAACATTTTCCATGAGCGGATAAGCGTTGCGCAAATCACCTCTGACGGTGAAATTTTGCGCGAAATTTACGGAAGATAAGCGGGATCGCGGCGGTGTCGATTTCGGCGCGGCAAGTTTGCCGGTAAACCGAAGTTCACTGCTAATTTCTCGTCCCGCCACACCTCAAAGTACACTTTAATTACGTTAAACGGGAAGTAAATTACATTAGATTGTCAACGCCCGAGGATGCGAGTTCCAGACGATGCCAGACTCAGCCACCGGCTGACTACATTTTAAACGGAAACACCCTCCAACCAACGATTCCATTAATTACCTACCATCCTTGATTAGCTACTTCGTGTCGATCGACTGTATCAACAATTAAACAACAATCTTACACCTTACTACGCCTCTTTCCTTCAGTATGTCGAAATTCGCTGTTATTCAAATTAGCTATTTCGTTTTCTGTTAATTTCAAGTTCGAGTTCGAGTTCGAGTTCGAGTTCGAGTTCGAGTTCGAGTTCGAGTTCGATTTCGAGTTCGATTTCGAGTTCGACTTCGAGTTCGAGTTCGAGTTCGATTTCGAGTTCGACTTCGAGTTCGATTTCGAGTTCGACTTCGAGTTCGAGTTCGAGTTCGAGTTCGAGTTCGAGTTCGAGTTCGAGTTCGAGTTCGAGTTCGAGTTCGAGTTCGAGTTCGAGTTCGAGTTCGAGTTCGAGTTCGAGTTCGAGTTCGAGTTCGAGTTCGAGTTCGAGTTCGATTTCGAGTTCGACTTCAAGTTCGATTTCGAGTTCGATTTCGAGTTCGACTTCGAGTTCGAGTACGAGTTCGACTTCAAGTTCGATTTCGAGTTCGAGTACGAGTTCGACTTCAATATCGATTTCAATTTCAACTTCTACTTGGACTTTGACATCGTTGTCAACTTCGAGTTTGACTGGGAGTTCGACTTCAATATCGATTTCAATTTCAACTTCTACTTCGACTTTGACATCGTCGTGGACTTCAACTTCGATTTCGACTTCGATGTTGTTCGATTTCGTACATCTGCACACTACGTTATTTAACTTGATATCACAGCTAGAACTTGTGACTTTTAAAGAATACAATTTACAAATTCAGTATTACAAAATCCTTAAATGTAGTTGACCTAACCTTGTCGATTGTTTCGGGACCCCGATTATAAAGTACCTAACGTATACTTGCAGTCGAACAGTTTCGACCAGGGTGCATGTCAGGAAAATTCCAATAACTTCCATCTTCGAAGTAGAGAATTGCAGCAGAAGGTATTAAAAGCTAACCGACCCCGGTGCTTTAGAAATAGAGAGAAGAAGCATCCAGGAATATTTGTAAGCGGTCGTTTCGCGTACGAGCTCGTCCAATTATGGACTATTATCGCGAACTTTTATTCGCTCGCGTCCGCTCGTGCGCCGGCCTTAATCCGCTTAGCGAAAGAGATCGAGAGGATTAGGACTTCGAAATTTCCCGCCGAGCTTCGTTACGAACGGGAACACTCGCGATCGTTATTTTCGAAACGTACGAGCGAACAATTGCTCGGGGAGGGAAAAATATTGCGCGCTGCGTTGTCAAATCGACGTCTTGGTTTGTTTTGTGAAATCCTGATCACGGATAATTGTGTACTTGACCGAGTATAGTGATTATGTAACTGACTCTGAATTTTGAAAAGGGGAGGAATATGGGAATTTTAAGTATTTGTGGATGTGGAAAGTTTGGACAATTTAGAAAGTGCATTTGGAAAGTACATTTGGAAAGTGTAGGAATTTGTAGACTTGCAAATGAAAGATTCAAGGATTTGTAACCTGTGAAATTTTTGAGAATGTGAGAAATTACGAATTTAGAAATTAATCATAGAAATTAGCTTGTGAATTTGTACGTGTATATAGAGAATTAGGAATTTAGAAAGTTATGAATTTGAAAGTGACTAATGTTCAAATTTAGGAATATAGAAATGACAAATCCTCAAACTGAGAAATGTAAAAATGACAAATCCTCAAACTGAGAAATATAAAAGTGAGAAATTGTCAAACTCAGAAATATAGAAATGACAAATCCTCGAATTGAGAAATGTAAAAATGACAAATCCTCAAACTGAGAAATATAAATGTGACAAATTGTCAAACTCAGAAATATAGAAATGACAAACCCTCAAATTTAGGAATACAGAAATGACAAACCCTCGAATTAAGAAATATAAAAGTGACAAATTCTCAAACTCAGAAATATAGAAATGACAAATCCTCAAACTGAGAAATATAAATGTGACAAATTGTCAAACTCAGAAATATAGAAATGACAAACCCTCAAATTTAGGAATACAGAAATGACAAACCCTCGAATTAAGAAATATAAAAGTGACAAATTCTCAAACTCAGAAATATAGAAATGACAAATCCTCAAACTGAGAAATGTAAAAATGACAAATCCTCAAATTAAGAAATATAAAAGTGACAAATTCTCAAACTCAGAAATACAGAAATGACAAATCCTCAAATTTAGGAATACAGAAATGACAAATCCTCAAATTGAGAAATGTAAAAATGACACATCCTCAAATTCAGAAATACAAAAATGACAAATCCTCAAATTCAAAATTAAAAAAATGGCAAATCCTGAAATTCACAAATCTAGAAATGACAAATCCTCAAATTCGGAAACACAAATATTCCTAAAATTGAAAAAAATGAAAATTACGAACTACGAATCTTAAAAATGGAAAAACTTGATGTACAGAAGAATTGAGTACTCATCAACGTCGCGTACATTTGTGCGACCGGTCTGATAAGTTCGTATTATAGAGAAATCGCAACGAATTCCATGAAATCCGCTTGGAAGCGTTGCCGAAACGTTTCGTTCGAATCCCTTGTTTCCGGAATGCGTGGAGCATTACGTGGCTTGCAATATCCGGCAACCGATTTGAAATTTCTTCCTGCTGTTCCGTGCACACGCATTTAACAGTGAACGACGTAATCCTCCGTGCAACAAGCCGGCTTTATCCCATGCTTGATGCTTAAATCCGACCTTACTTTCTAGAAAATAAACGAAATTTGCTTATTGCTAGTAGAACAAGAAACGAATTCACTGTCCGATTTAAAGTATCCTTTATTTTCCGTTCTTCTTTACCGATTTCTTGCTTCAAGATACAAAACATTATTCATTGTACAACGCGTCGTTCCAATTTTCCTGCGATATATTAAAATTTATTCCAAGTTACTGTGATATGTAAATTGTAGATTCTTGTTCTTTGTTTTGACAGAATTTTTATTGAGAATTTTATTTCAGGCAATGAGTTAGGTTAGGTTAGCTTATAGTTCTTCGTTTTTGCTTAGAATTTTATTTGGGGCAATAAGTTAGGTTAGGTTAGCTTCTAATTCTTCATTTTGGTTTAGAATTTAATTTGGGGCAATAAGTTAGGTTAGGTTAGGTTAGCTTCTAGTTCCTCATTTCTGTTTAGAATTTTATTTGGGGCAATAAGTTAGGTTAGGTTAGGTTAGCTTCTAGATCCTCATTTCTGTTGACAATTTTATTTGCGGCAATAAGTTAGGCTAGGTTAGGTTACCTTCCAGTTCTTCATTTCTGTTGACAATTTTATTTGAGTCAATGAGTTAGGTTAGATTAGGTTAGCTTCCAATTCTTCATTTCTGTTGACAATTTTATTTGAGGCAATAAGTTAGGTTAGGTTAAGTTAGCTTCTAGTTCCTCATTTCTGTTGACAATTTTATTTGAGGCAATAAGTTAGGCTAGGTTAGGTTACCTTCTAGTTCTTCATTTCTGTTGACAATTTTATTTGAGTCAATGAGTTAGGTTAGATTAGGTTAGCTTCCAATTCTTCATTTCTGTTGACAATTTTATTTGAGGCAATAAGTTAGGTTAGGTTAAGTTAGCTTCTAGATCCTCATTTCTGTTGACAATTTTATTTGAGGCAATAAGTTAGGCTAGGTTAGGTTACCTTCTAGTTCTTCATTTCTGTTGACAATTTTATTTGAGTCAATGAGTTAGGTTAGATTAGGTTAGCTTCCAATTCTTCATTTCTGTTGACAATTTTATTTGAGGCAATAAGTTAGGTTAGGTTAAGTTAGCTTCTAGTTCCTCATTTCTGTTGACAATTTTATTTGAGGCAATAAGTTAGGCTAGGTTAGGTTACCTTCTAGTTCTTCATTTCTGTTGACAATTTTATTTGTGTCAATGAGTTAGGTTAGGTTAGGTTAGCTTCCAATTCTTCATTTCTGTTGACAATTTTATTTGTGTCAATGAGTTAGGTTAGATTAGGTTAGCTTCTAATTCTTCATTTCTGTTGACAATTTTATTTGAGTCAATGAATTTATTTCTAAGTTCCTTGATTCTAGTTCTTCATTTCTTCTGACAATTTCATTTCAGTCAATATTTGAGGTTATGTATTTTTAAGATCTCAGATTTTGATATCTGTAGACACAGTACCCAAATTTTCAAGCTCCTACATTTCTAAATTATCAGCACATGGACTCACAAATTTCCAGAGGTCTAAATTGTCAAAGTTTCAAGTTCAACTGAAACTAAATTCAAATTCTTCAACAAAAGCTTCGTGTACTCGTCACCATATTATATTTACCTTATATGTATTCCATATAAGATACAATGCCTTTAGTCACTATTAAAATTGTGACTGTATATTAAATATAGAATACAGTCTTCAAATTCAACTGAGAAATTTAGAATGGACACGAGTAATTTTATTTGATTCATGTGGAACGATTCACGGAGGGAAACGACAACAAAAGAATCAAGATGTGAAGGATATTTTACTCGCAGAATACTTTGATCTGAAGCACAGTTTTGCCACGCGACGAGATGATAGGAACACGATGAGAAGTGGGTCAAGAGCAGTTCAGTTACCCTCTAGAATCGGTATGGAGTATGCTTGGCGAACGTTTTCAAAACACAAAGCTGTTATATCTGAAATGCAATTTATTTATCGTCTATGGAGAATTCCATGATCGCCGAAAATCGCAGTCAACTTATATTAAGTACAAGTGAAATAATTTTTCCAGGAACTCGCGTTGAAATTAACACGGCAAGTATGATAATAGGTTGAAATTATTTATTATTTGTTAACCATTATTTGACATATTTAACGTTTATTTGTTGGTTTGTCAAAGGTTGCCTTGATTTGTCGAAAATTATTCAGCACGATAATGTTTAATTATTAAATGATTTTATTTAGCTTGATATTGTAAGAATTATTTAGTATATCTAACCGTAATGTTTAATTATTTAACCACTCAAAATTATTCAACTTGATTTGCAACAATTATTTAGCATATTTAAAATGTCCAATTATTTACTTTATCGAAAGGTAACTTGGTTTGGTGAAAATTTTATGAATTTTCAAAAATCGTGTAACATTGTTTGATATAATTTAACATATATAATTGTGTGAACACACATTAATTTATCAACACCTTCAATTCTGACAATCCTGTAAATCACACGAGTACTTTATCTGTCATCCATGTCCACATCTCCTAAACATAGCAAACACTTCTGAACATACCTTAACATTAATGTTCAACTCATGTAAAGAAGTGCTATTGCTACTTAAATGTTCACTATTCATGAAATCCTATAAAGAACCAGAATAACAAATTTACTAATCAGCAACATTAAAAATTTACAGTTTCCATGATCTACAACTTCCAAAACCTGTCCTGTATTTCATAAAAGAATGTCCCAGTTATTACATAAAAAATGTCCGAGTTCCATGAAAGGATGTCAAAGTTATCGCATAAAGGATGTCAAGTTATACGAAAAAGACAATAAAAATAAAATAGTAAAAAACCGGGAAATTTTGTAAAAGAGTCCGCGCATTGACTCGACGGGAAAGGTCGAACAATAAAATCGTCGATTTCAGCAAACTCGTTGTGATCGGAATAAAATGAAGCAGAGCCCCCGTAAAAAACGGTGGATTGAAATTAAATGTGCCAGGAGCACGTTGCATGGAGTAGAGGATGAAAATCGTGTGCAGCAATATTTTCCGAGGGGAATATACAACGACAGCCTGAAAACGTATCGGATTTCCTTGCGTTCAAGGCGAAAGTACACCGTTGGTCGTTTGCAAAAGGATGGAAGACACGGATGTACCGGAAACCGGGTCAAAAACGGTCCGGTTTGCTGGTCGAACATCAGGATGCTCGAAAGCGCTTTGAAAACACGAAGCCACCCGTACCAAAGAGAGAAGCTTGCATTCCTCTCGAATTTATCGATGACCCCGTTGCTTCTAACACCCATCTCACCCCCCTGTAAATCCCGACGTCGATGCTGCCCTCTCGATATCGTCCCTCGCGATATCCCGACGCTATCCGATCTAGGACGCACGATTTTAAGGATGATTAACCCTTTGATTGCGGTGTTACTTGAGCGAGTGGTATTAAGCGATTGATAGCCGATCAATAGGATTAGTTTGATGCAATTTGGGTAATACTGTTATGTTTAGTTATTGTATTTTGGTATTTTTGTGTTTGGAGGTTTGGGGAATTAGGGGTTGGGTTGTTAGGAGATTGGGAAATTAGAGGATTTTGGGATTTGGGGATTTGGGAATTCGGGAATGAGAGATTTGGGGATTTAGGGATTTAGGAATTTGGGAATTTGGGAATTTGGGGATTTGGGAATTTGGGGATTTGGGGATTTGGGAATTCAGGAATTGGAGATTTGGGGATTTGGGAATTTGGGAATTTGGAGATTTGGAGATTTGGGGATTTGGGGATTTTAGGATTTGGGGATTTTGGGATTTTGGGATTTGGGGATTTTGTGATTTTGTGATTTTGGGATTTGGGGATTTTAGGATTTGGAGATTTGGAGATTTGGGGATTTGGGGATTTGGGGATTTTAGGATTTGGGGATTTTGGGATTTTGGGATTTGGGGATTTTAGGATTTGGGGATTTTAGGATTTGGGGATTTTGGGATTTAGGGATTTGAGGATTTAGAGATTTGGGCATTTGGGCATTTAGAGATTTAGGGATTTGGGTACTTGGAAATTTGGGAATTAAAATTTGGAGATTTGGGGATATGGGAATTCGGAAATTTGGGAATTGAAAATTTGGGGATTTGGGGATATAGGAATTCGGAAATTTGAGAATTAGGTAATTTCGGAATTGAAAATTTGGGGATTTGGGATGTAGGAATTCGAGAATTTGGGAATCGAGAATTTGAATATTTGGGGATATAGGAATTTGGAAATTTGGGGATTTGGGGATATAGCAATTCGGGAATCGGGGATTTAGGGATAGAGGAATTCGGAAATTTGGGAATTGAAAATTTGGAAATTTGGAGATATAGAAATTCGGTCATCTGAGAACTGGGGAATGTGGGAATTGAAAATTTGGGGATTTGGGGATATAGGAATTCGGAAATTTGAGAATTAGGGAACTAGGGAATTAGGGAATTAGGAAATTGGGAGATTTGGAGATTTGGGAATTTGGAGATTTGGGGATTTGGGGATTTGGAGATTTGGGGATTTGGGGATTTAAGGATTTAGAGATTTGAGGATTTGGGGATTTGGAGATATAGGAATTCGGAAATTTGAGAATTAAGGAACTAGTGAATTAGAGAATTAGGAAATTGGAGATTTGTGGATTTGGAAATTTGGGGACTTGGTGATTTAGTGATGGGAACATTTAGAAATTGGGAACTTTGGGAATTATGGTATTCAGTAATTAGGTAATTAGATAAATTGATAATTAAGAAAATAAGTAATTAGAATAGCAGAAAATTAGTAAATTAAGTAATAAGGAAATTAGGAAATTAAGAAATTGGGGAAACTTGAGAAATTGCAAAACTCAAAAGTTAATAAATCCCTAAAGCAATAAATTAGTAAATAAATTCCACTAAATTCTAAATTCTAATAAACAAATTCCAAAATATCAATCAGCCCTATCAGAAATACAATAAGTTCAAAATTTATTGTAACAGAAATACCTCATAATAAATACCCCATAAATTTGAAAATATAGGATTAAGCTTGAAAATCATGAAAGTATCTAGAAAAATAAAATTGTCGAGTAAAAATAAAACATAAAGGTGGCCGTTGAAGATAGAGTTTTGTCGAAAGAGCTATCACCGAGTACGCTCCTGTTCCGTCGCGGAGGTAGGTTTAGGTGCAAAGAGGGAAGTTGCGAAGGGTGCCGGATGAACAAGGACGCACACAACACAAGCGTAATCGGCTTACACGAACGCAACCTGACGAGCCTGTGAACGGACGGGCAAACTTGATCCCAAAAGCCTCGATATAATTCCACCCCATCACCCCTTTCCAGTCTCTCGAGAGAATCGAGTGATCCGTTCGTATTTCCCGCGAATTTGCTGCTCCGCGTCGATATGCAACACGGCTGACCGACAACGAGAACCAACGAAATTAAACGATCATTCGATGCCTCTGGCTAATCTCGAAATCATTCTGTTCTTTCGATTCGAATGTTTGATCGTACGATCGATTTCCACGAGTTTCCCTCCCTTTCGATGGCTTTCCAAGGAAATTAGCTGGCTTTTTGCGATCAATGATTAAGTAGCTTTGCACGAGTTCGAGCAGCTTTCGGGATTAAGCTTTGTGCCATTATAATGTATACACGATTGTTCTATTGAATATTATGTGGAAGCAATTTTTGGAAAACGTGGTAACAATTAAAATTTAAACACACAGGGAATCTACGAGATGACTTTTACAAAATTTTGATGATGCTAGAAAATTATATAGGTACAGGGATGTGTAGTTTAGGGTAGATGTTTGTAGAAGATCTTAGTAGAAGGTCTGCAATCGGCAGACTTTACTTTTACAACCCTTAGATATTATAAAATTGCTCGAACGCCGAGTTTGTAATTGCTGCATGCTCGCGTGTTTAAGGGTGCGTTTATATTATGCTAGTGACTGGTGCTAGTAACCTTGCCAGATAGTCTTTTTCTTCCTTTGCCTGTACGAGGTCTATCACTGGAAAAAGAAAATGGTTTCTTTTCAAAATATCCAAATCCCAGCATTCTCAAATTCTTACATCCCTAAATTGCTACGTCCCCGAAATTCTTGATCACAAATTGCTATATTCCCAAATTCCTACAACCCCAAATTTCTACATTCCTGGAACTGTACATCCCCCAATTTCTATATCCTCAAATCTGTACATCCCCAAATCTCTAAGCACCCAAATTGCTAAATTTCCAAATCCCTACATCCCCCAATTCCTATATCGTCGAAACCTTGCATCCCCAAATTCCCACATCCCCAAATCCCTACATCCCCAAATTTCTGGATCCTCAAATCCCTACATCCCCAAATTTCTAGATTCCAAATCTCTATACCCCCAAATCTTTAGATCCCCGAATCGCTAAAGTCCCAAGTCCTTACATCCCCAAATTGCGGCATCCCCAAATCCCTACATTCCCAAATTTCTAAATCCCCAAATCTCTATAACCCCAAATCCCTACACCCCCAAAATCTCTGCATCCTCAAATCCCTACACTCCCAATCCCTACATCCCCAAATTTCTAAATCCCCAGATCCATACATCCCAAAATTTCTAAATCCCCAAATCTGTATATCCCAAAATTCTTACACCCCCAAATGTCTACATCCATAAATCTCTACAACCCCAAATCTCTACATCCCCAAATCCCTACACTCCCAAATCCCTACATCCCCAAATTTCTAAATCCTCAAATCTCTATACCCCAAAATTCCTACACCCCCAAATCTCTACATCCCCAAATCCCTACACCCCCAAATCCCTACATCCCCAAATCCCTACACCCCCAAATCCCTACACCCCCAAATCCCTACATCCCCAAATTTCTAAATCCCCAAATCCCTACACCCCCAAATCCCTACATCCCCAAATTTCTAAATCCCCAAATCCCTACACCCCAAAATTCCTACACCCCCAAATCCCTACACCCCCAAATCCCTACATCCCCAAATTTCTAAATCCCCAAATCCCTACACCCCCAAATCCCTACATCCCCAAATTTCTAAATCCCCAAATCCCTACACCCCCAAATCCCTACATCCCCAAATTTCTAAATCCCCAAATCCCTACATCCCCAAATCTCTATACCCCAAAATCCCTACATCCCCAAATCCCTACACCCCCATCCCTACATCCTCACCTCCCTATGTCCCCAAATTCCCAAATATTCTAATAATTCTAACAATTACTCGTTTCATTCTTAGCTACTGTAGTGAACATTATCCTCTTTTTTCCGATATCAACAAAATTTCCGAGTTGGAAGTTCCACGTCGATTCGCGCAGAAACATCGTATCATTAAAATCCCCGGTGTTCTTGTTTCCACGTATCATTAGGTTCTCGTATCCCCTTCGGTTTAACTATTTTTTGCGTGTCCGTTTCCAGGAATTCGTTCGGTTTAACATTTCGTTCGATCCCTTGTTATTTCCACGAGAGTTTATAACGAATTCTCGTTATTATCCGGCTTGTCTGAACAGTTCGAATCGCATCTCGTTCCTCGCAGCACTGTTCCTCCACAGAAATAACTTGCTGCTCCAACTTCTTCCTCGAGAGAAACTTTTTACAATCGCGATCTTGTTATCCCGTCTGACGGTGCTCGTGTCGATCAACCATTCGATTCTTGGCTCAAAGAGATTCCTCTTCGAACACGTATCTTCGAAACGGAATTGTATTTCCATGCTCTCCAAGCGTTTCGATGCACTTTGACGTAATTCTTTCGCATCTCGAGAACGGATACGGAAATGATGATACTATTTAAATATCTATGGACATTTTTCTTTTTTCACAATTTATACATAATTTGATATTAACGCTACATTCGTGAACGTTTAATAGATACTTATATTTAAACTGAAATTAAATTACAAAGATAAATAATTAAGCCAAATAATGATTACATGTATACTAGGTTGTACAATGAATCTTTGTGTCGATGAAGGTTATTGTATTGGCTACTACTCATAGCTTTAAAATTACATATTATGTTGTTCAAAAATGTTTCAAAAATTAGACACACTTCAGGAGAGTAACAAGTGACATGTATAACCAAATACAATTTAATACTGCATCAAGAAAGTCAGCATCGAACCTAATTTTTACAATTAAGCTACCTACTATACTTTTGCACATACTCATACTAAATAACATGCTGTACTATACATATAACATACTCATACTAAATAGCATGCTGTACTATACATATAACATATTCATACCAAATAACATGCTGTATTATACATATAACATATTCATACTAAATAACATGCTGTACTATATGTACATATAACATATTCATACCAAATAACATGCTGTATTATACATATAACATATTCATACCAAATAACATGCTGTACTATACATATAACATACTCATACTAAATAACATGCTGTACTATACATATAACATATTCATAGCAAATAACATGCTGTATTATACATATAACATATTCATACCAAATAACATGCTGTACTATACATATAACATACTCATACTAAATAACATGCTGTACTATACATATAACATACTCATACTAAATAACATGCTGTACTATACATCTAACATACTCATACTAAATAACATGCTGTACTATTCATATAACATACTCATACTAAATAGCATGCTGTACTATACATATAACATAGTCATACTAAATAACATGTTGTACTATATAACATACTCATATTAAACAACATGCTCTTAATTAACGCATTTAGCACTATGACCGACAGTATATTTTGCGTTCAGGCTGCGTCACAGTGAACACGCGCCATTTTCTTTAGTGGTGAAGAGGATCCTAAAGCTAGAAGTGTCCCTTTCGGGGACATTCCTGCTGTAACCTCCTCGGCGAGACCAAGCCAAATTACACAGAATTGTATCAGAATTTACATTTTCATTACTTTAACACCCACATAGTTAACGTTTTTAACAAATATCTCCTATGTAAAAACTTCTATTGAGCGAATTCCCTAACTCAATAGAATTAATATGAGAACCAAAGAGCAAAATGCCAGCAAAAATGGCAAGTGGTGAAGTCTCTCCTCACTGGTTGACCATATATATCCCGTCCCTCTTATATTTCGAAAGACCTGCCCTTGGCCTAAAAAGATGCTCAAATTAACAATAACATCTCCTATGTAACTCGGTTATTTACACCTATCATACCTCAGCCTCGAACATTGAAACTGCCTTGAAGAGAAAACGAGAAACACAACAGTGTTAAAACACCGGAAACCGACAGCCTGTCAGACAACCGTGCGATGTCCGATCGGCTCGAATCAAAACGACGATCGCGGATCAAAGAGCGATACGCGCCATTATCCTGTCGCTCGAAAGTTGGAAAAAAAAAGGAAATGATTCGTGGCTCGCGAGAACAAGCCGCGAGTGATATTAATCCCAGACCAAGAGACAGCAAAGGAAGCGAGAAAGCGTGGAGAAAGATGGGGCGCGGAAGGGTGAAGATAGAAGGGATAAGAGTGGAACAAGCGAGCCGTGGTCTTTGAAGCGGAACCCTTGGCGGACCGGAGCGGAACGGAGCGTAGAGGGGATCTTTGTAGCTCGTACATCTCGCTAATTAAATAAAAAAAGTCCCCTCCCGGTGTTTCCTCCTCTCTGGCTGCTATTCTTCTTGGTGTCGGCCCGCGGGCAACCGTCACCCGCTGTCTCTGGCTCTGTGCACGGTGCACCGGGCTGCTCGGGTATCGAGAAAGATGCTGCCGCGGAAAAACGGGAGAGGACCGATGAAACCGCGAGCATTGTCTTCGGTATTGTTTCCGCGTGTTTCAGTTACGTTGGTTACGTTGAAAGGCCTCCAGGTGCACTCTTACTCGCTTATCGAGTATGTTTCGTAAGGGGCGCTGCAAACGAGACTGCAGGGAGGTGAGGACACTTTTATTGAATGTGTGGGTTCTGGTTGTTTAGGGAGTTGAAAGTTGCAGATTTGGCGATTTTGGGGGACAGTAGTAGAGTGAAGGATTTGTGGTGATTAAGAATTTGGAGAGTGGTGGAGGTTTTGGGTGTTGGCGATTTGAGAATATGGAGGTTTGGAGAGTTAGAGATTTAGGATTTTGGAAATTTGAGAATTTTGTGAGTGGAGAATTTGAGAATTTGGGAATTTGGGGATTTGGAGATTTGGGCATTTAGGGGTTTGGAAATTTGTAAATTTGGGAATTTAGGATTTGGGGGTTTAGGGATTTGGAGATTTGGAGTTTTGGGACTATGGGGATTTGGGGATTTGTAAATTTGGGAATTTGGGATTTGGGGGTTTAGGGATTTGTAAATTTGTAAATTTGGGGGTTTAGGGATTTGGAGATTTAGTGTTTTAGGACTATGGGGATTTGGGGATTTGTAAATTTGGGAATTTGGGATTTGGGGGTTTAGGGATTTGGAGATCTGGAGATTTGGAGTTTTGGGACGATGAGGATTTGGGAATTTGGGGATTTGTAAATTTGGGAATTGAGGAATTCTGGAATTCAGGATTTGGGGGTTTAGGGATTTGGAGATCTGGAGATTTGGGACTATGGGGATTTGGAGATTTGTAAATTTGGGAATTGAAGAATTCGAGAATTTGGGATTTGGAGATCTGGATATTTGTCAGTTTTGGGGATTTGTAAATTTGGGAATTGAGGAATTCTGGAATTCAGGATTTTGGGGTTTAGGGGTTTGGAGATTTGGAGTTTTGGGACTATGGGGATTTGGGAATTTGTAAATTTGGGAATTGAGGAATTCGGGAATTTAGAATTTGTAGATTTAAGGATTTGAAGATTTGGAGATTTGGAGATTTGAAGATTTGAAGATTTGAAGATTTGAAGATTTGAAGATTTGAAGATTTGAAGATTTGAAGATTTGAAGATTTGAAGATTTGAAGATTTGGAGATTTGAAGATTTGGGAAATTTATTTGGTGATTTAGTAATTCAAAGATTTGGGGGTTTAGGGATCAGGGGATGTGGAGATTTACTTGGAGATTTAGGAAATTAGGGATTTGGGGTTTTAGGAAGTTAGGAGTTCAATAATATGCCAATTATGAAGTTGAAGATTTGGGAATTTCAGAATTTGTGCATTGAAGAATTTGGGGATTTGAAGATTTGGAAATCTTGAGAATTTGTTAGGAATTTATCAGTCCTAGAAATTTGACCATTTTCAACTTTCAGAACTTGTATGTTCGTCAATCGAATATTTAAAAATTTAGAAATTCACCATTTTAATTAGAAAGTAACAAAAATATATAACACTCGAGAAATGAAATACAAGCCCACCAAATTTGTACCTACAAAGAAGAAGTAATCTGCAAACATACATGCTGAAAATTGTATAAACCAATAAATTGAAGAACAAAAAAAATTCCACCTCAAGTTCCTCAAAACCTTCAATTCCGAAACCCAAATTAACAAGAATTAATCGATCAGCTTAACAAAATCTGATGGGAAATCGGAAAACCGGAAGGAAAGTCTCGATCGGAAAGAAGGGTGCGACGATATATTCGTTTGATTCGAACACGCATGGTCCGCTCTTGCACGGAGAACAATGGCGGCCCGTAGGCGAGCGTGTAATCACGGCCAATCCGCGTGTGTATACGCTGTACGTCGCCGCGAGGATATCGCAGCAGAGTCGAACATCAGATATCGCGATATTCTCGACACGGTATCGCGCGGTCGATCAAAGCGAAACCGTCTTCTGTTTCGCGACGAGGCTGTGCACCTCTCGCACCCTATCCCTGTATTTTCCCTTTGTTCCCGCGCCGTCATTCCCGCTCTTGATTCCTCGCGATCGTCGACGCTTCCGTAAGTGTCTGCTCGCTTGAAAAATTGCGTGCATCCTCGTGACGGTCGCTCGAAGAATAGCTCGTTCGAGACGCGGACACCAAAGAACTTTCGATGACGAACGGATGAAAGAGCATGTGAGGGTGTTGCCTGGGGTTGTTGCGGGTAGGGTACATTATTATACTTATAGCGTTATTATATTTTTATGGTAACTTGTAACTTCTGTTTTTTCTGTTTGACATTTTTTTTTTTGTTTTATGCTATTTGTTTTTTTTCTGTTTTATGATATTTGGATTTAGGTTTTGTCTGTTCGATGATGTTTGGATTTGTGCTGTTTCTAATTTATCGTATTTAATATTTTATGTATTATGATAATTTATACCTGAAGACATTTTATGATAGCGTGTGTCTAAAGATATTTTATGTTGTATGATAGTTTGTGACTAAAGATATATCATGTAATTAGACAAAGTACATAAATTGTTCAACTATACAATGTTTTTATCTTGACATTATTTAAAACGTCTTACATATTCAAACCTTGTTACATATTTACTAAAACATTAATTAACCACCAACAGACAAAATGATCCAAAAAGTACTACTTTAATACCTATTAAAAATTTACCAAAACATTAATTAACCACCAACAGACAAAATGATCCAAAAAGTGCTACTTTAATAACTATTAAAAATTAACCAAAAACTTGAACATACATAAACTTCATAAAAATCAACATATTTGATCAAACTCACCATGTGAAATTTAAAAAAAAATCGTCCATAATTTTCATGTGTTCATGTATCAATTATCACAGAACATTATTAAGAACAAACGTTGAACAAGATCAACGAACAGGTCGATTAAAGAAAGAAACCCACATTTAAATCGGACATTGAAGAATAACGCAGGTCGGAATCCCGTTGAAGATCGCAGTCTAGATCGATGTACTAACGGTGTTTGCCTTATCGTCGAGAGAATATCCCGGAGATGCTTCTCCAGGCAATCAACGTCAATTCGCATTCCCGGCGCTGGAGTGCGGCTCTCCTTACGGAGAACGAGCTCCAGAACGATTCAGGAACGCGAACAACCACCCCCGTTGCAAGTTCATTGTCAGCCAACGGAGATGGTGGGGATAGTAAGGGGATGAGCACGCGATCAGAAGCGCGAGGCCAACTCACGAACAAAGAAGAAGTCCAATAAAAAACTTATTAGATGGGTCTCGGCCGAGAGACCCAGTAAATATTTGACCGGTCTTTTCGACTCCGCGCCGCGTTATGAGGAAACTAACCCTTGCGCTTCGACCCCCTTCTTCTATCCTCAACTTCGATGCTTTAGTACCTTTTCGCTTTACTCCTTCAACACTTTTCATTCTTCTCATTTCACCTTCTCGTTTTATCGAGAAGTCTGATATCACCCGGGTTGCCGAGGGACGAGGTTTAGAGCGTTGCTTATTACGGCTTCCGGAAATTGAACTGGGTTTGTTATAGTTATTTGGTTGGGTTCGTTGTAGTTTGCGAGGTTTGTTATAGTTTTCTAGTTAAGATGAAGAGGTTTTATAGGAAGAATGGGGTATGACACGGGGTATTGCAACGAGGTGTGTACACGCGTTATATTGTCATATGTTTAATTGTCACATGTGGAGGGTTCATTATACCATGCGTGGGATTTCTGAGCGTTGTATTTATACGTAGCATATTTCTACGAGTGGTGTCTACACGCCTTCAATTCTCATGCGTAGGACTCGTATGAGCTGAATTTCCACGCGTCGAATTTCTACGCGTTGAATTGTAACGCGTGGAATTACCAAATGACGAATTTCTACGTGTCGAATTTCCACGCGTCGAATTCTTACAAACCGAATTCCTACGCATCAAATTTCCACGCGAAGAATTTCTGCACGTCGAATTTCCACGCGCCAAATTTCCACGCGTAGAAATCTTATATGTCGAATCTCTACGCGCCGAATTTCCACGCGTAGAATTCCTATATGCCGAATTTCCACGCGTCGAATTCCTACGCGCCGAATTTCTACGCGCCGAATTTCCACGCGACGAATTTCTACGCGTCGAATTTCCACGCGTAGAATTCCTATATGCCGAATTTCCACGCATGGAATTCTTACGCGCCGAATTTCCACGCGTCGAATTTCCATGCGTGGAATTCCTATATGCCGAATTTCCACGCATGGAATTCTTACGCGCCGAATTTCCACGCGCCGAATTTCCACGCGTCGAATTTCTACGCGTCGAATTTCTACGCGTCGAATTTCCATGCGTGGAATTCCTATATGCCGAATTTCCACGCATGGAATTCCTACGCGCCGAATTTCCATGCGTGGAATTCCTATATGCCGAATTTCCACGCATGGAATTCCTACGCGCCGAATTTCCACGCGTTGAATTTCCTACGCGCCGAATTCCTATATGCTGAATTCCTACGCGCCGAATTTCTACGCGTCGAATTTCCACGCGTCGAATTTCCACGCGTCAAATTCCTATTTACCAAATTTCCCCAATTTCAATTTCCACGCATTAAACTTCCACGCGCCGAATTTGCACGCAACATATCTCCACGCGTCGTACCTGCACGCGTGATACTTCCCTGCGTCGTATCTCCACGTGACATACGTCCGCGCTATCTATCTCCCCACTAAGTATTTCCACGCAACGTATACTTTTGCACGTCGCTTCGAGCCTTCCTTGATTTCCCTCAGCAGCGCTTTATTTCGTTTTCCACGAATTATTCAAATTCCGCTTCCTAGACTTGCATTTATTTAAATCATTTCGTTTTTCCCGCGCTCTACCTCGTCGCACATTACCATATTCATTCTTTTCTTTTCAATTATTTTTCTCCCTAGGCAAGTTCCTTCGTCAATAGTTTAAAGTTGTACAAACGTATCTCTGCTATCGATCGGCCTCAATTAAGGGAAACTTTCTAGTTGGCACTTTAATACACGCTCTAATCGAAGCACAGGTATCGGAGCAGAGAACGAGGACGAATTTATTATACGAATTACGGTTAGGTTCGCCGCGGAACATGATACGTTATTTACATTAATAAATTAACTATTTACCGTGGGAGCGGCGGTAAATGGCAGTAACGTGAGAAAGTGCCGCTGGCGAGCCACAATCTCGACTAATCTGCGCTCCGTTGCCAACGTCTCCTGATTCTCCTCCCGTAGAAATAAAGCCGCTGGCGAAACGAGAAATTCGTTAAAAAATTTCAAACGATATCACGTGTTATTCGCGCGACAGCCCAAACGATTGCGCTACGTGATACCGCTTTTCATTACTGAAAAATTAGAAAATCTCCGTTCACTTTCAGAGATTGAATTCTGTGTTTTTAATTTATCAAACTCGAAAATATGACGGAATAAACTGGAAATATAGGTGATAAGTTTAAGCTTAATGAAACTATGTCTTCTGTGGATTTTGGTAAATATGACGCTGCTGCTGGAGAAATATTAGTTTACGAGGTTAAGGGTTGCAGCACACATACTGTATTACGAAGTTTTTCTTCTTGATGTATATCGAATTCTACGCGTCGAATTTGTACGCGTAGAATTCCTATATACTGAATTTCCACGCGCTGAATTTCCACGTGCCGAATTTCCACGCGCCGAAGTCCCACGCGCCAAATTTCCACGCGTAGAAATCCTATATGCCGAATTTCCACGTGTCGAATTCCTACGTGCCGAATTTCTACGCGTTGAATTTCCATGCGCCGAATTCCCACGCGTCGAATTTCTACGCGTAGAATTCCTATATACTGAATTTCCACGCGCTGAATTTCCACGTGCCGAATTTCCACGCGCCAAATTTCCACGCGTAGAAATCCTATATGCCGAATTTCCACGCGTCGAATTCCTACGCGCCGAATTTCTACGCGTTGAATTTCCATGCGCCGAATTCCCACGCGTCGAATTTCTACGCGTCGAATTTCCACGCGTAGAATTTCTACATGCCGAATTTCTACGCATGGAAATCCTACGCGCCGAATTTCTACGCGTAGAATTCCTATATACTGAATTTCCACGCGCTGAATTTCCACGTGCCGAATTTCCACGCGCCGAAGTCCCACGCGCCAAATTTCCACGCGTAGAAATCCTATATGCCGAATTTCTACGCGTCGAATTTCCACGCGTAGAATTCCTATATGCCAAATTTCCACGCGTCGAATTCCTACACGCCGAATTTCTACGCGTTGAATTTCCATGCGCCGAATTCCCACGCGTCGAATTTCTACGCGTCGAATTTCCACGCGTAAAATTTCTACATGCCGAATTTCTACGCATGGAAATCCTACGCGCCGAATTTCTACGCGTAGAATTTCTATATACTGAATTTCCACGCGCCGAATTCCCACGCGCCAAATTTCCACGCGTAGAAGTCCTATATGCCGAATTTCCACGCGTCGAATTCCTACGCGCCGAATTTCTACGCGTTGAATTTCCATGCGCCGAAATCCCACGCGTCGAATTTCTACGCGTAGAATTTCTATATGCCGAATTTCCAAGCGTCGAATTCCTACGCGCCGAATTTCTACACGTTGAATTTCCATGCGCCGAATTCCCACGCGTCGAATTTCTACGCGTCGAATTTCCACGCGTAGAATTTCTATATGCCGAATTTCTACGCATGGAATTCCTACGCGCCGAATTTCTACGCGTTGAATTTCCACGCGCCGAATTTCTACGCGTCGAATTTCAGAGATTGAATTCTGTACTTTTAATTTATCAAACTCGAAAATATGACGGAATAAACTGGAAACATAGGTGGTAAGTTTAAGCTTAATGAAACTATGTCTTCTGCAGATTTTGGTAAATATGACGCTGTTGCTGGAGAAATATTAGTTTACGAGGTTAAGGGTTGCAGCACACATACTGTATTACGAAGTTTTGCTTCTTGATGTATATAAACTATACGTATACATAATCTGATGTAGAGAAATTTTGAAGAATTTGTTCGTACTATAATTGCATTTAATATATAATATAAGAGAACCATTTGTTTGAGGTATTTAGATATAATTGAAAGACGTTATTGATATATATTTTTTGTTAACTAAATGAGGAGTCATAGAGGGCGAATATAATATACAATATTTATTGTTCAGTTACTTTGCATTAATATTAAAGGTTAGGTATCCTTATACCCTTCTTTTACCACCTGAGATTTGAACTTAACAAAGTTCCTGAACCCTGAATCTCCTCAGCCCTCAATTTCCTCGACCATTCCTTAATAACTCATTTCGTTGAAAGTTCGATATCGAACGGAGATAATTACGTAGATTATCGGTTAATGTTCCCGATAGAAAATTACCCGATCGATAGTTCGATGTCTAGTCCTGCCATTCCGAAATTGGACATTTATCGCGTAACAAATAACAGTGATCGAATAGTATTTGGTAAAGCGGTATTCTTTTTAGCGATACGCGTGTTCCGAATAGTTCCAATTGCATCGTTCACCGGTTTCGTTCTGGAAGACGATCGTCGATAGCATCGAGTCCTTTCGAACGACCGAACAATCGGTATTTCATCATTGATTTCGCATCCGAATTGGCCGAAAGATATCGCTATTGTTTAGAGACGTATTGTTTCGACAGGCTCCCTGTCGTCGCACTCTCGTTGCTTTCGAGTGGCATTGTGGAATAAACGCGTGCTATTGTCCCGCGGTTTATCGGCGCACAGGTTCAGCCTCCCTGTTCGTTCGATTCGTCCTGAATCGTTCGCAAATACCGTGAAACCCTGTCGTCATCCTCTCGATCGGTCTTACGGTGAGCCATGTGCCCTTCTATCTCCATTTCCTTCGGATTAGCAACAAACAACGAACTTTTTATTGAATTTTATAATAAATCTTTATTTCAATCTAATAATACTGCTGATATGATATATGGTACATGATGTCTGAATTGTGTTGTATCACACACGATGAATGACATATAATGTATGGTACATGATATATGATATATGATGTATAATATATGATGTATGATACATGATGAATGACATAGAATGTATGATACATGATGTATAATATATAATGTATGATACAGGATATATGATGTATGATATATATGACATCTGATACACGAGATATGACATATGATATATGATACTCGAAATTTGACATATCATACACATGATGTACAACATATAACATAGTGTATAACATATGTGACATATATGACATATGACAGGTTGTATAACATATGTAACATATATACATACACATGACATATGATTCATGATTCATAACTCATGATACATGACACACAAGTCACATATGACATATTGTATAACATATGTAACATATATATAACACATGACACATAACATATATGATACATGACACATGAGTCATGGCACATGACACACAACACATGATGCATGACAAATTAACACATGACATATGACACATAAGACACAACACGCAATATATGATATGTAACATATGGTACATTATGTATGATGTAAATGTAAAATATTGGGATTTGATTAACTATAACTTTATCACAGAGATAATGCATTATAAACGAAAAAGTAACGACCGAGCAGAGCAGGGTGCTTGGTATTAGTAGATACGGTACTGGCAGAGATAGGAAACGTGGTAGAGAGGAGGGTTGTCAGAGGGTGATGAGGACCCGGAGGACGAGGACCCAGTCAGGCGGGGTCTCGAGTGTCTTGTCAATATGTATAGTGTCATCGATGTCTCTCCACTGGACGACTATCCTTCCTCTGCATCGCGTAACCGAGATGCGCTCACGCGAGATCGCACACATGTACACTCGGCTGCAACAGACGCTTCCTTTGCATATGGACACGTACATGAATTTGAACATTTTTGACTCTTTCAAAACCTCTCCCAGTTCCAAATCTCTACAAGTCCCAATCTCTTCAAATTGCAAATCTCTCCAAGACCCAAACTCTCCAAACCCTAAATCTTTCCAAATCCCAAACTCTTCAAAATCCAAATTTCTCCAAATCCAAATCTCCTCAAATCCCAATCTCTCCAAATCCCTAATTTCTCCAAATTCCAAATCTCTCCAAATCCCAAATTTCTCCAAATTCCAAATGTCTCTAAATCTCAAATCTCTCTCAATTCCATATCTCTCAAAATCCAAATTTCCTCAAATCCCAATCTTTCCAAATCCCTAATTTCTCCAAATTCCAAATCTCTTCAAATCCCAAACTTCTTCAAATTCTATATCTCTCAAAATCCAAATCTCCTCAAATCCGAATCTCCCGAAATCCCAAATCTCCCTAAATCTCAATCTCCCCACATCCCTACGTCCCAAAATTGTCCACCCATCTCTAAATTTTTAAATTCCCCAAAAATTCCCAAAAATCATAGAATGAGACCCTGCTAATCCCTCCAACGTCATATTTCCTCCACATGAGGCAGATTTGCTGTTGACTGTACACAAATACACACACGTACGTACTCATACACATTCGAGCGTGTATCACACGAGGGATGGGAAACGTTGGGTGGAAATTATCTGCCCATCTGGTGGCAAGGATGCCTATTGTGGCTGCGGGGAACTTGGTACGAGGCCAACGACACAGAGCTGCAGGTTTTTGTCTGGTTGTGTTGTTGCGCGTTAACGGTGGTAGGGTACTTTTTCTTTCGGGGTGAAAATGGAGTTTTGAGGTTTGCATTTTCAGAAGGATTCGGGAAACTCTATAGTGAGCTCTGATTTAATCGCGGACGATCATATTGAACTTTGACACGTGGCAATTTGATGGTCTCGAATAAAGGAAAAATTTATTTACATTTTCAATTGATATCCAAATGTTCTAATTAACAAATTTATAAACTGTGGAAATCTTAAATTGCCATAGTGTCGAAATTGCAAATTTTCAAATTTACAAATCTTCAGATACCTAAATGTCCAAATTCACAGATTCACATATCACTTAATTTCGAAATGTCTAAATTACGTCTCTAAATATTTATAATAAATTTCCAAGTCTGTAAATTCCTTTATCTCCAAATTCCTATATTCATACATTCTCATATCTCTAAATACACATATCATCAAATGTATAAATCCTCAAATTGCTATATCCCCAAATTCCCATCTGTCAAGATTTCTATATTCCAAATTTCTATATCTCCAAATTTACAATTTCCCAATTTCTTATATTACTAAATTTCCAAATTTCTAAATTCCTATATCCCCAAATTAACAAGGTTCCAAATTATCACATCCTCGAATTTCCAACGTCTCACATTACCACAACCCCGAATTTCCAAGGTCCCCAATTACCACATCCCCAAATTCCTACATCCCTAAGTTCTCACATCACCAAATTGCCGAATCTCTAAATTCCCATATCCCCAAATTTCCAAGGACCCAAATTACCACACCCCCAAATACCTATATCCCCAAGTTGTCACATCCCCAAATTGCCAAATCCCCAAATTTCCATATCCCCAAATTTCCAAATCCCCAAATTTCCATATCCCCAAGTTACCATATTCCCAAATTCTCATATCACCAAATTCCTAAATCCCCAAATTTCCAACGTCCCAATTTACCACATCCCCAAATTCTCATATCACCAAATTCCTAAAGGTTCCCCGACAACCGCCGTGGAAACTAGACGTGTGTACGGTATCGCTCGCGAGTGCCAAGTATAACGGGTGTTCACAAAGTGCAGTACTGTGCGCGGCTATATCACGCGAGTTAGTGTAAGGTGTGTGGTTCGGAACGGTGCATATATGCACCAACCAACCATCATGGAACCAAACGAAACCAACGAGCCCGAAAGCTCGCAGCATATCACCCTTACTGAAGCTAACAGATCTAAAGAATCAACAAAATCATATGCGAATGCTACCAAATCTGAATCTTACCCCACCAAGGACCAAGCGATAATCCTTTCAGCTGTGGACGGCATTTCAATCAAAGAATATGCGTGTGCAGTGGGAGGAATAGTAGGCCCAAAAGCAGTTAAGTACATATCCCGAATCGCCAACGGAAGGATTTGTATCTATCTAGATAAAAAGGCAACTGTACTGAACCTCACCGAAAAACACAAAACCATAACCATTAATAACACTAAGATAGATCTAAGACCAATGATCACACCGGCCCAACGCATCATACTTTCCAACGTGTCACCAGTTTTACCGAACAAAACAATAGAGGAAATTTTCACCAAAAATAAAGTAAGACTCAGCTCCAGAATCACACCCTTAAAAGCAGGTATGACAGACCCTGAGTACTCCCACATACTAAGTTTTAGAAGACAGGTATATGTTAACCCAGAAGATACCAATAAAATACCTGGATCATTCACCGTTACATTTGAAAACACTGTATACAGAATATTTGCCACATCTGACAGTTTAAACTGTTTCATTTGTAAACAGGAGGGCCATATAGCTAAACAATGCCCCCACCATACCGATCCCAACGAAAATCAAATGACTACAGATGACACTAATACACAAATACAACATACTGCGACAACAAGCACACTTAATCATAATACGAAACCAATAGAGCAATTACAAACCACCGTAGAAAAGGATGCAGTAAACACATCTCCTATCGCACACACACCCAAACAACCCATAGAAACACCAACCGGTCAAGAAGACAAAATGCAAACTGAACCTATACCAGAAACAACAATAAATCGAACCAAGAGACCACTGTCTGAAACCTCATCCGAAAATCCACCTAATCCGACAGTTATGGACAATGAGAATAATTTCAAAACACCTAAAACATACACCGACATTCAAACACAGGCTTCAACGAACAATAAAAAAAAGAAACTATTAAAACTAGCATCCCCGAACACAACAACCAAGACCATAAATGAGATGCTCGCCCCAGCAAAAGGTGAAATTGAAGACCCGAAGAAGAAATACGTCCTCAACTTCGACCAACTAACAAGCTTTCTGGAAAATGCATTCGGCGCCCCTAACCCAATCGATATTGCCCAAGAGTATACTGGAAATCCACTCGGCGTAATTGTAATGTTAACATCGATACACCCACTATTAACAGACCGCAGCATAAAAAACAGGATCCGAAGATTAACTAAGAAACTACTTGGGCAATCATCCACCGAAACCTCAACAAATTGGACCTCAGACTCCGATACTTCTTAGGTAAACTTCCTCCATCAACAACACAAATATGAATAATATACTACAATGGAATGTTAACGGTTTCCATGCTCGTCTAGAAAGAGTGCAATTATTACTTAAGAAATATAAACCCATTGCCCTTTGCGTGCAGGAAACTAATTTCAAAAACGAGAATATCGGATTAGTTAAAGATTATCAATGTTTCGCAAAAAATCGCATTAACTCTAATCACGCTAGTGGTGGAGTCGCGATTTACGTTAAAAACGAAATAAATTGCAATGAGGTCCAATTACGAACAAATATCGAAGCAGTTGCAGTTCAATTATATATGCCAGCTAAATTATGCCTTTGCAATATATACCTCCCAAAAAGCTACGATTTTCAAACAAGCGAAATCAACGACCTAATTATGCAACTACCAAAACCGTTTGTAACACTCGGAGACTTCAACAGTCATAACACCCTATGGGGCTCTGCAAAAAACGATCTTCGAGGACAAAAAATGGGCATGTTATTAGACAACGACGACCTTACTCTTCTCAATACCAAACACCATACATATTTCAATATTGCAAACGGCACCTCCAGTTGCATCGACCTAACAATCACTAATACCAATTTTGCTCATAATTTAGACTGGACCGTACTAGACGACCTACACGACAGTGACCATTTCCCAATAAACATACAATTAAATAATATTACCAATGTCCATAATACCCATACATTTGTTCCGAAATGGAAATTTAACACAGCCAATTGGGAATTGTATAAAGAACAGCTGTCCACTTATCTGCACGAAGCTAACATCTCTGATAAAATGGATACGATTGATACTGCAACGGAAATGTTCTGCAATCTCATTATCAAAGCAGCCAATGACGCCATCAAAACAAGCTCTCCACCAAAAAAGCACAACCCTGTCCCCTGGTGGAACCCCCAATGTGAGGAAGCCGTGCGCAAATCTAAACAAGCCTTTAACCGCTTTAAAAAACATAAATCTGTAGAAAACAAAATTCACTACAAAAAACTACGAGCAGCTGCTAGGAAAACCATCAAAGAGAGCAAGAGAAACAGCTGGCATAATTATGTTACATCGCTAACCAACAATACCAAAATCAAGGAGATATGGAATAAAATCAACGCAATCAGGGGCAACCGGAAGATATGCCTCACTCAGTTTATAACCAACGATATAAATGACACCATATCTAATCCTCGAGAAATTGCAGATATTCTAGCATCGACGTTCGCAAAAAACTCCAGTACCTCGAATTACCCAGAAGACTTCAAACAGAACATACTAAACCAAGAAGAAGTGGAAATCGACGAAACCAATACATACAACTGTGCATACCTTAACACCCCCATCTCAGAAAAGGAACTAGATGAAGTAATTAAAACAGCTAAAAACTCCACCCCGGGTCCAGACAATATTCCTAACGATTTAATCAAGAATTTACCTCCCGCCGGAAATAAAATACTCCTCGAATTATTCAACACCATATGGACAAACAAAACCTTTCCAAAAAAATGGAACACAGCTATTGCTATTCCAATTCCCAAACCCGGGAAGGACCCTGCCAAACCCGACAGCTACAGACCAATCGCTCTTACATGCAACATGTGTAAAATTCTGGAAAAGATCATCAACGCCCGACTAAGATGGTTTCTTGAACATAATAAAATTATTGCACATAACCAGTTTGGATTTCGCACAGGACACTCCACCACATCGCACCTAGTCAGTTTGGAAACCCACATTCGCGAAGCATTCAACAACAATCAACATGTACTAGCCGTGAGTCTTGATATTGAAAAAGCCTACGATATGGTTTGGAGGCGCCGAATCCTAACCAAACTCCAAGAGATGGGAATTGGCGGTAACATGTTGCATTTTATTAAAAATTTCCTCCACGACAGAAGCATCCAAGTTCGTTTTAAAGGCTATTTATCACGAAAAACGTCAATCGAAAATGGAGTCCCACAAGGTTCAGTACTGAGTGTCACGTTATTTTTAATAGCCATAAACGACGTCTGTAGAATCACCGAACTTCCCGTCATTACTAGAGTGTTCGCCGATGACATCACCATTCTATGCAAAGGTAAATATGTAAACACACTACAATACCATATACAGAAGGCCCTCAACATGTTACACGACTGGTCGATAATCAATGGGTTTAAATTCTCAGCTACCAAGACGGAATGCATTCTTTTTTCAAAGCACTATCAAACTCATACGCCTACACTGAAACTAGGAACGAACACATTACGATCCGTTACATGCACCAAAATCCTTGGAGTTCACTTCGACTCTAGACTAACCTGGAATCAACACATAAGCAAACTAGCCGATAACTGTAAACAAAGAATCAAAATAATTAAATCACTCGCACACAACAACTGGGGAGCAGACAAAGCGGTCCTATCTCTTGCGTACAAAGCGATCATACGGTCGAAATTGGATTACGCATCAATAATATTTAACTCTGCTAAACCAAATATACTAAAAAAACTTGATGTAATCCATAATACCGCAATCAGATTAATAACAGGAGCATTCCACACAAGCCCAATAGGAAGTTTAATGATAGAATCTGCTGAAACATCCTTACAGTATAGAAGAAAGCTTTTAAGCTTAAAATATGCAGTACGAGCATCAACATCTACAAATCCAATTATCTACGGTGACATCTTCTCGAAGAAAATATACAAACCCACACAACAAACTAGTAGCATTCCCTTATACCAAAGAATTAAAAACCTTTTTAACGAACTGAAATACAGCGTACCAATCACAGAAAAAACTAGATACCATAAAACACCCCCATGGACACTGAAGTTACCCAATATTGACCTATCTCTCATAGAAAAGAAAAAGACCGAACTAACCACACAGGAATGGAAAGACCGTTTTAACACCCTATGTGCCAAATATCCTGGATACACCCATGTCTATATTGACGGATCCAAGAGCGATCTTGGAACAGGTGCAGCTATATTCACGCAAAATACTACAATAAGACACGGATTGAACCCTTTCAATAGCATTCACACAGCCGAAAGTTACGCACTCCTCTCAGCTCTCGAACTCATCGACAAATCTCCTCACTCCGCATTCATCATATTCTCCGATTCCCTTTCCACAATCCTAAAGACACAAAACCTAAAACAGACCACGGAAATTCACACAACAATTCAAGAACTATATGACAAACTAACCACCCATGGGAAGAGAATAACGACAGCGTGGGTCCCTTCCCACATGGACATCCATGGGAATGTTATGGCCGATCTCGAAGCAAAAATTGCAGCAACTTTACACCCGGACAACCAACCTCTCTACTGCACCTCTACGGACATCAATAATCATCTAAAATCACTATGGAAACAATCATGGAACCTAGCATGGAAAAACTACAAAACAAGCGCACTCCACAGATCAACAAACAGTTTCTACAACCTAAAAACCAACTCCAACTTTAATAGAAGACAGCAGACAGCAATAACTAGAATCAGAATTGGACATACCAAACTGACACACTCGCATATCCTAAACAACAGTCCCCCCAGTCTATGCGAGGCATGTAATGAACACATAAGTATCAACCACATTATACTAAACTGCAGTAAATATAACGAAGAACGAAGGAAGTTTAACATCAAAGATGACCTCTCTGAAGCAATCACCTCTACATCATATCAAGATTCCCTAATTACATTCTGCAAAGCGATTGGAATCTTAAACACGATATAAAACCTTATAGAACATGCAACTCCTCCCAAGTTAAACAATTAAAGACAATAAGTACCTAAAACAGTCGATAGTCGCTAATGACCTTGATGTTGATGCGACTTTAAACTCTAAACAAAAAAAAAAAAAAAAAAAAAAAAAAAATTCCTAAATCCCCAAATTTCCAACGTCCTAAATTACTACACCCCCAAATTCCTATATCCCAAAATTCCAACGTCCCAATTTACCACATCCCCAAATTTCCAACGTCCCAAATTACCACATCCCCAAATTTCCAACGTCCCAAATTACTACACCCCCAAATTCCTATATCCCCAAATTTCCAACGTCCCAAATTACCACATCCCCAAATTTCCAACGTCCCAATTTACCACATCCCCAAATTCTCATATCACCAAATTCCTAAATCCCCAAATTTCCAACGTCCCAAATTACTACACCCCCAAATTCCTAAATCCCCAAATTTCCAACGTCCCAAATTACTACACCCCCAAATTCCAATACTCTCAAATATTCATACCCCCAAATCCCCAAATCCTAAAATTCCAAATCTACCAAATCTCCAAATGCACCCTCCCACTGGCCTTGAACTGATCAGGAAGTGGATCAACCCTCGATGACCTCGTTCAACAAATAAACATCTCCCAAAAGTAGAATCACGCAATCAGCCATTAAGCCGTTAATTACGATTGATACGGCAGACACCCGAACGTAGAGTATCGCGTAAGAGTGATCGCGCAGGGACTTACGGCGTGATATTAATTTGCTGAATTATAGGGGGTTGCTGTGCGAATTCGTATCGGGCAACGATGCCGAATTTATGGAAGCAATTTTCCCGCGACGAGAAATTAATAGGAAAAACCACGGTGCACGATCGTAAACAACCGCCACAAATTTCAGCGCGGTTGTTTAAACGGTCCCGATTAAAATGTTGCTGTTATCGGTAATTATAACCGGTCAGCACGTGCAACTAATTAACGCGCCATTAACTGTAGCCCCGGTGTTTTACGGGAGTCGCATATCTGTCCACAGCATCGGCCTTATTATTAGATACACGCTGAAACTCACGTGTTTATTCGCCCGTAGCTAACGTGCATTCATGTTAAATAATTATCTTCCGTTAATGCACGATTCAATTACGTTAACGATTATTGAATGTCGAATTACTTAGAAACGGAAGATGCTTAGGTGAACCCGTTTCGATTCGAGAAACATATTTTGTTCTTTTTTATGTAGAATATTATTTATACATGTACAGTGTTTTTATGGGAAATATTAGTAAAATCGTAGCAATGATTTATTTTGTTATTGCACAATTCTATAAATGTATCTTTCACTTTTTATATTTTTAATTTATACATTTGTATATTTTTAATTTGTTTCTATATGTACTGTATTTTATAGGAAATATTAGTAAAATCGTAGCAATGATTTATTTTGTTATTGTACAATAAATATATCTTTCACTTTTTATACATTTAATTTGTTTATATATGTATAATATTTTTATAGGAAATATTAAAATCATAGCAATGATTTGTTTTGTTATTGTACAATTCACTGTACCTTTTACTGTTTATATTTTTAATTTATATATTTATTTCGTCTAATTAACTCATCAGTTTATCGTATTGAATTCGTATGACCTGTACAGTGCATATTAAGTGCACTTTTATGCAAGTGCATACTTGTGTACAAAAGGAGTGACAAAGAGAAAATTCAGTAAGAATTTATTTTGTTAATTAATAGTTGTAAACATCCATTGTTGATTATGAATATTTTTACGATTTATTATGCACAATTTCTATCGATTCCCATATCGTGCATGCAGCATGTTTATGCAAGTGCGTGTTCATGTATAATAGAAACGAGGAAGCGGAAATTCACTGGGTATTTATTTTGCTATTAAAAGGTTTGAAAAATACATTTTTTATTGTGTATATTACGTACGTTTTGTGTACATTTATATTGATTTTATGTTGTGCACACAAAATATTATGTGCATATTGATACAAGTGCATGTGTATGTATAACAAAAATGAAGGAGGGAAAATTCATTGGAAATTTATTTTGTTATTAAATTGTTTTAAAAATACATTTTTTATTATGAATATTTTGTTCGTTTTGTTATGATATGTATGAGTGAATTGTATAAGATTCATATGTTTTACATAGAGCATATGTGAAAAAATAAGTTGTACAAGTTAGAGGGATCTTGTCAATTTCGAAATTACTTGTACGATTGTACAAAGCGTTTCTGGAGGTTTCAATACCAATTACCGTCATAAACAAAGTAATCGTAGATGTACGCAGTTAAACCGATCGATAATCGGCTCTCAAAGCGTCGTCGACAAAGAACTCTGACACTAAACAAACATTAAAAAACAAGCGACCGAACGAAAGTTGGTGTTCGTCGACGCGTGGCAAACAATTAACCGAATTGCATCGAGCAAACCGAACTAAACAAATCCGATAAACCGGAGTGTTCCTTTTATTCCAGGAATTCGAGGGGCACCCAGTATATTCGGTGTTCGAATCGTGGACAGGTTATGCATATTCAGCGCGGCCATTATAATCCAATATAATCGCGAATATTTTACGATATCGCAAAGTGGCGGAGGGTCCGGGCAAAAAGGGGTAGAACAGAGGGAAAAAAGGGGGAAAAAAAAGAGAAAAGAAAGAGACAGGCCGCGAGGTAAAAAGTTAAAGTAGCGAGTATGCGTCCCTTCGAATATTGTTTGAATTTCCCCGTCTCGTTTCGATTAATTAAGTGCTCGAGCCCTTTTGGGGGCTACAAACGGCCCAAGGGCACACTTTATTCGGCCTGCCTTCTCAAAAGTGTTTTGCTTGTGGCAGCCGGAAGCTATGCCGTGTAAATTGAGAACACTTTTCAGCCGCTTTTTTCCTTACTCTCCCTCTTTTTTTATCGAACGCGTTCGTGTTCATTTTTATTACTCTTTTTACCTGGGTCGTGGGATTTATAGAACGTAGAATATACGGGTGTTAGTATTTTTATAGGGTGGAATCAGGTTGTAGAATTTTTAAGGCATAGGATTGTCGGGACCTAGGATGCTCAGATTAGGTTTTAGGAGAACTGCAGGACTTTCAGCTTTCAGAATTAGGGGATCCTGACAACTCGGACCCTACATACCGAAATTCATACATTCCCAAATATGAGGACCCCCAAAGCTGAATTGGCAAATTTCCAAGTTTCTAAGTTCCTAAATTCTGAAATTCCTATATCACAAATTTCTACATCTCCAAATCTCAACATTCTCAAATCCCAACATCCTCAAATCCCAACACCTCCAAATCCCAACATCCCCAAATTCCAACATCCTCAAATCTCAACATCCCCAAATTACAACATCCTCAAACCTCAATATCCCCAAATTACAACATCCCCAAATCCCAACATCCCCCTAATCCTAATCACCCCCCAATTTCCACATCCCCAAATTCCTACATCCCCAAATCTCTATATCCTCAAATCCCAACATCCCCAAATCCTAATCACCCCCAAATTTCCACATCCCCAAATCCCAAAACCTTCAAATCCCAACATCCCCAAATTCCTACTTCCCCAAATCTCTACATTCCCAAATTCCAACATCCCCAAATCCCAATCACCCCCAAATTTATACATCCCCAAATCCCAACATCCCCCTAATCCTAATCACCCCTAAATTTCCACATCCCCAAATCCCAATCACCCCCAAATAACAACATCCCCCAAATCCTAATCACCTCCAAATTTCCACATCTCCAAATCCCAACATCCCCAAATTCCTACATCCCCAAATCTCTACATCCTCAAATCCCAACATCCCCAAATCCTAATCACCCCCAAATTTCCACATCCCCAAATCCCAAAACCTTCAAATCCCAACATCCCCAAATTCCTACATCCCCAAATCTCTACATTCCCAAATTCCAACATCCCCAAATCCCAACATCCCCCTAATCCTAATCACCCCTAAATTTCTACATACCCAAATCCCAACACCCCCAAATTCCAACACCCCCAAATCCCAATCACCCCCACATTTCTACATCCCCAAATCCCAATCACCCCCAAATCCCAACACCCCCAAATTCCAACATCCCCAAATTTCGACATCCCCAAATCCCAATCACCCACAAATCCCAACACCCCCAAATTCTAACACCCCCAAATTCCAACATCCCCAAATCCCAATCACCCCCAAATCCCAACACCCCCAAATTTCTACACCCAAATCCCTAAATCTGAAAATCCCCAGAGCCTTTAGTCTTTGCAACAACGAGTGTGAAGTGCACAGTGTGTGAGTAACACGTGAGGCAGGGGCGTTCTCATCGGATATTAAGTGGCAGCACCTTATCTGTCAACTAGCGTACTTCTTAGAATTTCTTCTTGCATTTCTTAAATCTTCCTTAACTAACTTGAAGGTCTGTGAATCCTAGTATCTAATGACTCCCTAATAACTAAAAAAGAATAACTCCATTTTCTTCATTATGTTTATTTTCGAAAGGAAGTTCAAACACACGATCAATCATTCTAAGTATAATCAATTCGATTACTTTCCAAGAACACTTTACCACCTTCTTCGATTCGGTTGTGGTCTTACATTAACCTATTGCATGATTCATTACTTTCTGCTCATGATCAGCATGACGTCGCTACGCAGAGTTGGCGAACTCATAGTTCATCAATCTCAATCATCGTCATCGATCGCAATCCGTTGTTAATTTTTCATCTTCGCACGCATTAACTTAATAACAGAATTATAGTAGATGTTCCAACGTGATCTTCGTCCCGTTTTATACTTAGCAAATTGCTTCTAATCATGTTATTATTCTAACTAATACTATTATAAAGACACGTAACATTTTTGTATACAAAGTTAATTTGCGATGAATTTTTTTCAATAAATGAGAAAATTAATGAAATAATAGAGAATGTTCGCTAGTGCAATCTTGTACGTCAAGGTTTTTAGCCGAGATATAAAATTTTCCATGCAGCTCGTTAGGGCAAAGGGTTGCGTGTCGATCGGTCGAAGTTGCTCGTTATCGACTTACTCGAATCGCGAGACTCAACCGAGGGAACTCGAAAGCCGATAATTAGGGACACCACGGTAATTAAGAATTATTGCCTATCGATCAGACGAAGTTCGAGGTTATCGTGTACCGTTTCCTCGAATTGGCTTTTGTACTTCCTATTCTCTATTTAGACGACTTGTCCGTTCTATCTCTTCTCTTTCTATTTCGACTTCTTCGAATAACGTATTAGCTCCACGAGAAGGAATTCTACATTTTTGTATTTGGAAGAAAATGAAATTTTATATTTAGAATTTTGGAATTCTGGGAAGTAGGAATTCTAGGATCTAGGAATTCCAGGATCTAGGGGTTCTAGGATCTAGGAATTCTATGATATATAAATTTTAGGATCTAGAAATTTTATGATATAAGAATTCTAAGATATAAAAATTCTAGGATCTAGGAATACTGAGATCTAGGAATTCTAGGATCTAGGAATTCTATGATATAGAAATTTTATGATATAAGAATTCTAAGATATAAAAATTCTAGGATCTAGTAATACTGAGATCTAGGAATTCTAGGATCTAGGAATTCTATGATATAGAAATTTTATGATATAAGAATTCTAAGATATAAAAATTCTAGGATCTAGGAATACTGAGATCTAGGAATTCTAGGATCTAGGAATTCTAAGACCTAGAAATTCTGGGAAGTAGGAGTTCTAAGTTCTAGGAATTGTAGGATCTCGGTATTCCAGGGTCTAGGGGTTCTAGGGTCTAGGAATTCTCGGATCTAGGAATTCTATGAAATAGAAATTTTAGGATTTAAGAACACTGAGATCTAGGAATTCTAGGATCTAGGAATTCTAAGACCTAGAAATTCTGGGAAGTAGGAATTCTAAGTTCTAGGGATTGTAGGATCTAGGAATTCGACGATCTAGGAATTCTAGGATCCAGGAATTCTAAAATATGGGAATTCCAAAATGTAGGAATTCTAGGATCCTATAATCACGTGATCAAGGAATACCAGGAATTTTAAAAACTTCAAAATTAAAAAATTATATGATCCATAAATCCTAGGATCTATGAATTCAAACCCTAAAACCCAAAAAGCACCTACATTCTATGAACTCCGAAACCTACGAATCCCACCAGCCAAAACGTTTCATAAATTCCGAGAAGTAGAAACTGTAAGAGGTGGAAAGCTTATGTTAATAAAGAATTATCGCAGAAGAATATCGTTGAATTTCCAACTGCATAATCAGTAAGAATTGAAATATTTTCTCTCTCGTGGTCGAAGGCAAACGTCCTAACAGAGGAAATCGTACACATTCGGGAGCGGTGCGCTTTCAGAGCGTGCAAAGCTCAAACTAAAACGCAACTCCCCGTGGTGAAGGGAAAATGGAGAGCAATATCTGGATAAAGCAGACACATCCGATATTTTCCTTGAAATCCTCCTGGGGGAAACGTACCGAGAATCACTGGCTGCGCCGCTTTATGGACAGAATCGAACGATACATCGCGAGGACTTTTGACACGGGTACTTTTCACGCGCGAAAATACTCGGCACGAGTTTCTGCGTCGCGTCAGCGGACGTGTGTCGGTGGATACGCCAGGATTTAAAGGATCTATACCGTTGGAAAAAGTTTGTTCGACGAGCGAGCAGGAAGAAACGTTGTCTCGACGAGAATGCGAGGCGTCTTTCTTGCAACGCTGGAACACGATGCAACGACAACTTGATAGAAATTGATGGTACTAGTTTGCCCGGCTTATTGAACGAGCCTCAACTTAAACTCTGATAAATTTACTCGAGAAAAAACTCTCTGATGCATCGTCGCGACAAACTTTTTAACGCGTGCGGTGCGACACCGACACTCGGATATCGTTTGCATTGCTGGAATTTTTAGAATTTTTGGAACTCATTTTCAGTTGAAATTTTGGGAATTTTTGGAACGACATTTTTTGATTTGGAGATCTTTAGATTTGGTAATTTGGGTCAATATGAATTTGAAACGCTGGAAATTTGAGAGTTACGAAGTTTTAAATACTTAAAGTTAAAAAGTATATTTAGAACTTCGAAAATCTGCATCGTACTATATTTAAGATTGGTCCTTTTAGAATTTCTATATCTGACACTTGAGAATACAAAAACTGCAAGTTTCGGATCGTATGTAGGACTTCGTAAGTTCGGATCACATCCGAACAGCGGCGAAGAGGACCGAAGTCACCCGACACGCGTCCCCTTACGAATATTGCTACCCCACTGATTTTACAGTCCACCTATACATATTTGTATATCTGTAAATTTTCAAAATTTACATCGTACAAAATTTAAAATTGTTCATTACAGAATTTGATCCAAAACTTAGAAAGAATAAAAAGTGCAAGTTCCGGATTCAGGTATATATGAGTTCATAAGTGTAGTATAACATCCGAGCAGCGACGAAGAATGCCGAAGTCCTCCGATTGATACGCGTTCCCTTACGAACGGTGCTACCCCACTGATTTTACAGTCTGCCTATACATATTTGTATATTGGTAAATCTTGAAAGTTTGCATCGTACAAAAGTTAAAATTGGTCATTTCCGAATTTGATCCAAAATTTAGAAACAATGAAAAATGCAAGTTTCGGATTCAGGTATATGTGAGTTCATAAGTGTAGTCTAACATCCGAGCAGCGACGAAGAATGCCGAAGTCCTCCGATTGATACGCGTTCCCTTACGAACGGTGCTACCCCACTGATTTTACAGTCCGCCTATACATATTTGTATATTGATAAATCTTGAAAGTTTGCATCGTACAAAAGTTAAAATTGGTCATTTCCGAATTTGATCCAAAACTTAGAAAGAATGAAAAGTGCAAGTTTCGGTTTCGGGTATATGTGAGTTCATAAGTGTAGTATAACATACGAGCAGCGACGAAGAGAGCCGAAGTCCTCCGATTCATACGTGTTCCCTTACGAACGGTGCTACCCCACTGATTTTACAGTCCGTCTATACATATTTGTACAAATCTTGAAAGTTTGCATCGTACAAAAGTTAAAATTGTTCATTACAGAATTTGATCCAAAACTTAAAAAAAATGAAAAGTGCAAGTTTCGGATTCAGGCATACGTGAGTTCATAAGTGTAGTCTAACATCCGAGCAGCGACGAAGATTGCCGAAGTCCTCCGATTGATACGCGTCCCTTTACAAATGTTGCAACCCCGTTGATTTTGCAGTCTTCATACGATATAAGCTGACTTCGCGAAGGCGAGATGGAAAAGAAGCATGGAAGAAAGCTTTCAGGAAAAGTCAACAACCGGGGTAAAAGCGGTAGAAACGAAGGGCGGAAGGGCGTGGAGGGAGGACGAACGCGAGAAAATCGAGGGAAAAAGTAGGGAGAGAAAAGAGTAGGAAACGGACAGAGAACCAGAAGGAATATCGTCCGGGATTCCAAAGTCGACGAGAGAGTAGGTAGTCACGTCGACGTGAAAGATCGTAATTGCGAATTCGTTGACCCGCGGGTCGAGTGAGCTTTTCCACCGAGTCGCAATAGAGGGACGTTCGTTGAAGAAGAAGGGTGGGGGTGAGAGTTAGAAGGGGTTGGAAGGTAACCAACGGGGGTGGGGAGAGGGTAGGACACCGGAGGACGACGGGCGAAGGTGGAAAAAAAAAGAAGAGGAAGGCAGTTACAGAGAGAAAAAGCAACGGGAAGAGATGCCGCGTTCGGGGTGAAACGTAAGGGCGGCGGAGGGGGAGAGGCGCGAGCAAACAGACTTTGCAATCGTTTATTTTTCTGGCAATTATATTCTTCCGTGAAAAGAACCCAAGCCCTTTTCACTCCGTATTTATTTCTGTCGTGAATGCGTCGTGAAACGTCCGACCTACAGTGGTTCTCAAGAAGAGGAGACTCTTATTTTTCGAGTAGACACGTTGCTGGACAGTTCGGTTAACGTGCATTCGTCGATTCGATTGCTGGAATGCACGACTAGAGATACAATCAAGATTCGATACAAGGGATTCAGGGTCTGAACTTTTGCTTATATCGTGTAGGTCGTTTTCACTTATATCGAATCTTTACTGTATTTTGGACACGGTTCGGGAAAATTTACGTGGACATGGCATCTTCTGACTTCGATTTTCTACAAGTCCTAAATTTGCTGAATGTCAGCAAGGTTCAGAATCTGTAAATTTCGAAATTTGCAATGTCCTAAAGCTGGCTTCCAAATTAGCAAAGTTTCAAACTTCCAAAGTACCACATTGTCATCATTTAGTTACAGAATCAGTGGGGTAGTAAAATTCGCTATAAAGGAACGAGTCGTGATAGATCGGGAAACTTCGGTTCTCTTCGACGCTCTTCGGATAACCACGCAATATGTCCGACCGTCATGCGTCCGTATGTGCATATGTAAAAAAATTTTTAATATTTATAAAAATAAAGTATCCTGTATAACATATCACTATTTGGGGAGATAAAAATGAAGCACCCTGTATATTTTATACATCAAAATATTTCAATATACAAATATTTGTCTTTCATTACAAAGTTTCTTTCCGATATTCTTCGTCAATGAATATATTACCACTGTTTATGAAATAAAAATGAAACACCCTGTATAATACCTCGAAAACCCCTACATAATACCATCAAAAGATTTCAATATCTGAATTTCTATTTTTCGTTTGAAAGTTTACTGCCACGTATTTTTCATTCTTCAAAGTTCTCCCTGATCCAGGATTTAGATTTTTGCGAATGTTTCCCCGACACCTTTTGGCTGACATTTCCTTTCGTCGTTGATCTTTTCCGCGGTTGTTCGGCTTCTTTCATCTCTCACGGTGTTCCTCTTCGTTTTCGCGGAGTTCACGGGCCGGAGACGAGCTCGCCGGCTCTTCTACGAGAACACTGGCGTCGAGACAGTAATGAGATTTTCGAGATCCAGTGGCGGTGCCATAATCGCCTTAGGCTCGGCCGTGGCACTTGACGCGGTCGCTGCCACCAACACCGGAAACTTTTCCTTCTTCGAAACTTTCTTCCGAAAGAACTTGCTCGAAAATTATCGCACAACTTAATTACCCACTGAATTTATTAATAGACTTCGTTCTTCGTTATACAACGATTTAAACGCGATTATTGAAATGTTTGCGGGGATGAAATGATCATAATAAATGAGTTGTCCTCCAAATCGACACTTCGTCGAATGTCCACAAATTCTCAAACATCTCCAAATGGTATCTTGCAAAATCCCTAGAAAGCTGCAAGTTGGAGACCTCTTCCGACTTTTTCGCCGTATTTTACCTAGGGAAGGTAGATTTTCTCTTGACCGCGTTTTAGAAACGGAGATACTTATGCGGGAAAAATTCTCTATTTGACGACGATGGGTAACCTGTTAATTTACACGGTTAGTAACATAAACCATCGTTATAGTTAGCGGTATACCTTGTTAAATTGCATCTGAATAATCCACGAGGCGCGTGGCTAAACACAATAGATTGACTATGAAATATTTAAGCAAGCGCCACTAAGCCAACAGGATCATTGATTTATAGCTCAATCTTGCCGGATTTGATTATCCTATTCCCAAACGTGATTAATACCTCGTTGTAAAAAACGAACCTCCTCGAGATCGAGCCGTAAATCTGGCGTATAACTCGCAGGATATTCACCGGCGATTTACCGCGAAATCTTCGTTTATAACAGTCGTATAACCACGGAACTGTTTTGCGCCGCTTGTCCGACCACACATTTGCTCGCACTACTTGCACAACGCCTGGCTACTCCTACGATTATATACGATCTAATACTACTTGCCTGATTACATACGGTCACGTACCACTTGTCTAACAGCATACGATCACGTACCACTCGGGTGGTCACATATGATCGCATATTACTGCTCTCTGCCCATACTACTTGCATCACCATATGCTACTTCGCACCAGGTTCAGGCGATAAATTCTCCGGATAACCCCACACCGTTTTATCGCGAAATAACACTTATTATGTATCAACTTTCTTACCAATTCTTCGTTACATTATTCTGCAAACATGCAACGCTAACGCGTTATTTTCGATTTATTTGTTTCGTGTAATTGCAAGATATATCTGTAAATTCATGGAAATCTTTACATAAATTTATTACTTTGTGTGTTAAATAGGCGGTTGTGTATTAAGTACTTGTCTGTGTATTGAGGACATGTTTGTGTAACAAGTACTCAAGTACTACTAGAATGAGGTAAAAATACAGAAAGTATTAAAAATCTTCTTTAAATATTAAAAGAAATTGTACAAAATGAAGAGACACATTAAATGGACAGAACTATTACGTAGTTTGCAAATTTACAATGCAATTACAAAAAATACAAGTGCACTTAAAGTATAACTTCTGTAAGCAAATTCTTTCAATAAACAATATTATAGTCTATAAACGATAAAAATCATATTTGTTCATTGTAAATTCCTCACCATAGCCTCTAAAAATATATTTTTCTGTTGAAAACCGAAAGAATGAGTAAATCACAGTGCTTAACGGGAATAAATCGGTCGCTCTTACGGGGTGAAATCTGCAAAATAACTGTCAACGATAGGGGTTAAATAATTGATCGGGGTAGGAAGGTAGCAGCAGACCCGACAAATTATTAGCCATAAATCGATCGGTGGAGCACTATAACGAAACATCGACGGGTGTTCACGTTTCGTTTCAGCCGATTTTTCCGCAGGCTGGCTCATAAAAAATGCAGTCCCGCGATCGCGCATGCATTCCTCATCAAAGGAGGATAGTAGAAAGCAAAATATTTCGCATTGATGTTTCCTCCTTTCAACCGTTCCCTTGCACCCCTTCATATTTCAGTCACGTTCAGAACACGCACACGTGCGCGATGCTACGTGTCCAATAATACGACCGCGAAATATATGAGACGCGACCACTTGCGTTTATATCGATCTTCCGTTTCCGTTTTCCTTCGATTCGCCAAATTTTCGAGAGGTCTGCCCTTTTTAGCTCTTGCCCGCCGGATTTGCTTGTTTCGCCGCGGATTAATTAATAAACGCGCTGATAAGTATTCGACGAATGGGAGAACTCTGCAAATCCGCTTTCTCGTTTTTCCGGTTGGTCATTCTTTTTTTGGTAGACGTTCGATAACTTCTCCGTGCAAAGGGGACGGGGGTTATTTTTTTTCATTTTTCAAGTAAATGCATTCGGAAACGGTCGGAGTCATATTGGAGTTTCAGGGTTTTTTTGGAGTTTGGGAATTTTTGAATTTTGGTAAATTTGAATTTGTGGAATTTTAGGATTTTTCAACTTCTCAATTTTGGAAATTTGGAATTTGTAGAATTTCAGGATTATGGAATTTTTGAACTTTGAAGATTTGGACATTTGGAGCTTGAAATTTGGAATTTTTTGAATGTTCAAATTTTGAAAAGTTTGGCACTTTGAACTTTGGGACTTTCGGATCACAGAACTTTCGAATTTTGAAATTTTTTAGGTTTGGGACTTGGAACCCTGGAATTTCAATATTAACGTAACGACTGAAATTTTATAACTTTGATGCTGTTAACACTAGATTTACGGAACCCATCAAAATGACGGATCATAGATCTCTTATTTTAAATGATAAAATTTATTAAGAAATTTTTGTACAAATATATGTCAACTTTCGTCAAGCTAAAGAATCAATGTCTTAGGCAGTTCACATATCATCCCTAATTTATTTATTTTTCTACTTTAGTTCAAATTTAAATATAAGTGACCATCAACGTCCGTAAACCTAGTGTTAATTTTCAAAGTGTTTTAGCGAAGTTTTCAAAACTCCGAAAAAGTGTAAAATTTTTGAGCTTAGACATTTGAGTCGTAACATCATAATAATTGCAGTGAATTTTGTACAAAAATAGAACCATGGAACCCTCGTCTGACAAAGCACGTACCTAAACTACTTTTTCATGTTCCATAATCTCCAAACTACGTTAATCGATAAATTAGTATAGATAGCCTGTTGTAGAAGTTGTACACAATACTTGTTTGAACGCCGTGTTGGTATAATATCGTGTGCTAAAACTGTCCGACTATATACCGACTTGTTCTACTTGTCTGACAACATATCGGTATATACTACTAGTTTGACCACGCTGAAGCGCAGAATACACACCACATCACTAATTATCTAATTAAAAACCATAAAATCATTGAACTATCGCCTGGTCAATTAACACGTGAAATGTGGGTCACGAGTAATTTAGCATTATCGAATAATTCGAATATTTGTATAAGTAGAATTTCGATGAGGAGATTCTACTTCAATTTTTACATTCATCTCTTCGATGCATTTTCCTATGATTTTCTTTCTCACCGACGTAGCTGCACACATTCGCGTTCACTTTTTCTTATGCATTGGCTATCCTGTTTTTTTACGTTCTTTTTTCGCCGATATTTCGATGGGAATTTTTATTTGGAACGGAATATAACGTGTCTGATCAGTTTTATGAGTACGTATGTGCTCGCACTGCATATTCCATTTTCAATGGAAAATCGTGATCACTGGTAGGCTACTGTCTGTTGTTTATAGTGTTCGAAATGTGGGAAGTATTGTCCGATTTTTAACACCTCTTTAGTTTCTCCAAGTTGAGATTGCATAAATACCTTTCTAGCACTCTTTACAGTAACATTTTATAGCGACATTTTATTGCACATATGAGTAATATTTCACTGAAGTTTCTATGCAAGTTACATGAATTTACAAATAGATCTATGAACATGTTTAATTTAATTGTTCACTTGTTCGGTTTGAAAGAAACTGGCGGACGAAGAAACTGTGAGATCTGGCAAGTAAAATTATAAAAAAAAAGCAGTAAATAGTTTCAGATTCTGCAATAATGGAGAAGGTACACGACACTTCGTCAAGAATTAACCGGAAAAAACTGAACAATATACGTCGGACAATTAGTTTGAAAAATTGGTGGAAAACAAAAGACGCAGAAGACGCACGTAACGAGTCGCTAATTGAAACGAACGAGCCTGCATATTTTTCTTTTGCCATTCAAATTCGCGGCGTAACCGTTTCGAATTGACTACGGAAAAAGAGAAAATTGAACGGGAACCCTTGACGCGGTCATTTTCCACATGTGTCGGCCAATTACCCTCGGTGTTTTCGATCGGTTGCGGTGCGAACGATTATTGCCGCCCGGTAATTGCAGGTTCCAATAACAAATGTTCTTCAAGTGCACCGCCGACCAGCGTGCTTTGTAGTTTAATGGCTGCATAACAGCCCCTATTACGAGTTATTGCACGCCTCGAAAACTTATTGCACCCTCTCATTCGAGTATTATTGAAAATCCTCCTTCGTCATTTCCAATCTTACCCTCTTCGCTATTCTGCGCAGATTTCTACTTCACGGTTCATTCGTGTCGAAAAACTACTATTTCTGAAAGCAATTAATTGTTACCTTCGTTTATTAACCCCTTCGGTTTCTTCGATAGACAATTCCAGAAACAATTCGCTGAGATAAGTCAACGATTTTTTCAACACGCGTATAATTGGTAACATGTTACCACGGTGGAAAGTGATTTAGCTATGCAGATCATTGAGGATCTTTTAACCCCTTGTGCGTCGGGTGCGTCACAACTAACCGCAGCTATGATGTCAGGTAAAGAAATTTGAAATATGTCAGTCTTGAACTGCAAATTGAAGCGTATTAAAAATTCCAGCAAGGTTCATTACAGCTGAAGTGCGTCAGACTTGTCGAAGTGTGACAAGGGTTAATCTGTTGCATCGTTCTCTCCACATTGAGAGCCCTCAGAAGTTCCTCTCGTTTACTGTAAGTAATTTAACTGAACATCAATCGATGACCATCATATCAGTCTAACTTATAACGTATAAAATGAAAAACCTTGTATTCAACACATCTTTGAACATGCAAATTATAATTAAACTTACATGGAAAACTCAGCGAAGAATCACGCTTGAACAACGGGGTTAATCATCCCTGACTTCAATTTCAACTTCGTCCGACAGTCGACATATTTTGATATCGCGAACGAACTTACGACATTTTCAGGATTTCTCACAGAAAGTTTTCGCAGAGAGTGGAAAATATGAAATATGAAAACGAAGTGACAGAAAATATTACTTCGCAGTATGGTTTGATTATAACGCGTCGAGGGAAAAAGTAAATCCGATAAAAGGGAGGTCCCTCGATATTTTCGCGAAAGAAAGCATTCGTCCCCTCGAAAGCGACGGCGAGACAAGCGTCGTGACGCTTTCATTCACTTTGGCGCATCAGCCTTGGAGGGTGCGTTTGTTTCTCGGCGCAAGCTTGGAAAACCAATAAAGCTCGAATAAAACGACATTACGTTAAACGGCATCGTTCCATCAATCGTCGAGGTTGCGTGTCAAAGTACGAGCGCATTCTCGTCCCGCAGCCGTGGAGTCCATCGATCGATCGATACACTACGTGGAAAAGCTCATTCGCAAGCTCGCAAAATCTGACGGAATAGCGTGTGTCTGTAGGTGGCACGTGAGGCCGTGGAACGTGAGATCCGACAGTTGCAATTTTACCGCATCTTGTCACCATCCAATCTACAATGCCTCCCTTTTTTAGACCCTTCATCCTATTTCCATTCGCTTTTCACTCCCGCGTTGTTCCAACTATTTCTCCTTCGCTGTACTTTTTATTTCTAACCCTTTCGTGCTCGTATTTATGCTGCTATTTTCTCTTACTTTATTTCTGCTTTATTATTTTTGTGTTTTGCTACTTTGTTACTTTTTTATTTTACTGTGTTGGTACATTATTATTTTATTATTTTACTGGTTTAGTATTTTATTACTTTACTGGTTTAATATTTTATTTTACTAGTTTTATATTTTGTTATTTTACTGATTTAGCATTATATTGTTCTATTATTTTACTGGTGCAGTATTTTCTTACTTTATTTCTTTACTAGGTTAGTATCTTACTACTTTACTGCTTTAATATTTTATTATTTTATTGATTTAGTAGTTTGTTACTTTATTTCCTTACTGGGTTAGTATCTAATTACATTTCTGATTTAATACTTCATAATTTTGTTATTTTAGTATTCTATTATTTTATTGAACTAATATTTTGTTACTTTATTACTTTACTGGTTCAGTATTTTATTATCTCATTATTTTACTAGGTCAGTATTTTATTACTTTACTGTTTTAACATTTTATTATTTTATTGATGTAATATTTTATTATTTTACCACTTTAGTATTTTATTATTTTGTTATTGTACAAGTTAGTATTTTATCAATATATCGATACAGTACTTTGTAATTCTCGATATCTGTAAATTACGGGGAATTTCGTAAAAAAAAAAAATTGATCGGCCTTATTAATTATTCACGCGGACAGGTGTCAATCGATTCGGAAATAATTAATGTCGCTCGTAAAACGAGAACGTATAAATCCACGAGGTGATCCGACAAAATTCGACGTGGAAACCTTTGGAAATTGGTCTGCGCGATGGCCAGCGTTGATTCGATGGGCAGGTGGGGTGCAGATTATTGATCAGATTATTTGGAAGACGTAGCCAGCTGTTCGGTTCACAGACCGAATCGGATACACAAATTATTCACGTATTGAATCGACGAACCGATCCGCCGCTTCGATAACGAATTCGCCAAATTTTCGGCCTCCAACCCTCCAACATTTCGACTTCAAACTTACCAATAACCGATCAAGTTATGCAGATATTTATCTTATTTATTTCATTCCTTTTAGAAAAGGAATGAAAGTAAGTGGAGACTTAATCATGTCTTCAGTGAATTATTTAATTAATTTTATGTTAAGACATTTTGTAGTAGGTTCATGTAGGTTCTTGATCGAAGCCATCTTCTCGATCGATGATTTACGAAGAAGAAAGTTTTTTCTAATTATTTCAAATAATTTTTAGTTCTGAAATATTCAATTCTTAAGACAAATATTCTTATTGAAAATGAGAATCTTTGGTTTTATTTTATAGACAAATTATTATGGTTTGTGCAGAGACTATGTTCTAATTCTATATTCATTTTTACTTACATATCACAATAATATTTTATATTAAATACTATTAATTATTTTATACGCCCTGTACATAAATGTGAATCATAAAATTCTTAAGACTAGATTCGCATATTCTTAATCTTCGATAAAGTCTTGTACTTCGTTGAACATAAATGAATCGCAGATTTTGTAACTCATAAAATTACCCTAAATCTCTCTTGTCCTTTCTGCTTGCAAGTTCGTGTCGCACCACTCACAGTAATATAAAAATACATTTATAAAACTCAACAGAGTTAGTTTCATAAAACAATTTATTTCAAGTTTTCAATATTTCTTATCACAAATTTTTTGCTACAAATGAGCATTCTGTCGCTGCAATTTGATAATTTTGCAAGCGGATACGATAATCTGTCGGTCGATACAAAAGGAGACGCAAAATCACAATGGCGGATAATTTGATAAAATATGCAACAAAGCGTTACTTTAACTCGTTACCTGGTGGCACAGAATCGATAACCCATAGGAATTTTTCATTTCCACCGGAAGTGAAATCCCTGGCCGCCTTTCAGACGGTGTCCAGTTTGAAATAATGCCGCGGCGATAAATCAACGATAATACGCATTCGTTGTAACGAATAAATTGATCGCGTTATTGTATAGGGGATATAAATTAACGCGGGCATCGTTGTGTCAGGCTTTGTTCGACCGCCGTAGAAATTCAAGCGTGAAATCTGCGCAACGAGACCCGCGCGCAACTGTGCGCGACGTGTATACACGTCTTTGACGCGCGACGAGTTCTACGAGGATGCATAAAAACGACGGGGAACAAATCAACGTACTCTCCATAGTAGACGATACAATTTCTTTTTTCTCTCCGTTTCAGTTTTGACGCTGTCTGCGAGAAACAATGGGAATATTTGCATATTTTCATGCATGAATGTCGCGCCAAGAATTGTCGAAGAAATGTTGCTTTGCTTTCATCGTTCTCGATTCCAATTACAAATAAATATATTTACTTTGTACTTGGTTGTGTATTGTATTGACTTCAATATTTATTTATTTTTTTACTTTATTTACGATTCCAAAATATATGTGCATTATGGCACTTTTGTTATAGTGATACACTAATACAGTGACTATGAGATCTGGGGATTTCTGGATATAGGGACATTTGAATATGGTGGTGACTAAAAATTTCAGTATTTGGGAACTCGATAATAGAATTTTGAGATCTAGGGATATTTGGATCTAGGGATTTTTGTATCTAGGGACTTTTAGATATGGTAGTGTTAGGAACTAAAAATTTCAATATTTGGGAACTCGATAATAGAATTGTGAGATCTGGGGATATTTGGATCTAGGGACTTTTGTATCTGGGAATTATTGGATCTAGGGACTTTCAGATATGGTGGCGTTGGGAATTGGAAATTTTACAATTCGGGAATTCGATAATATAGAGATGTATATGTAGGAACTTATAATCTAGGAATTTTCAAATCTGAAAACTTTGAGATCTAGGGATCTTTGGCTACGCGAATTGTTTGATCTAGAAATTTCTGGGGCCTGGAAACTTTGGGATATAGAAATTTCAGATTTTAGGAATTTAGGAATTTAGAAGCTTGATGTGATTTTGAAAATATGTGAAAGAAAGTTTAGAAGTTTAAAAAAATTAACATAAAAATTTGAAGAAAATGAACATAGAAGTTCAACAAAAAGTCGAAGAAAATGAACATAAAAAAGTTTAAGAAAATTGACACAATATTTGAACACCCTTTATTTGTTTGAATACAGTATCAGTGGATTAGAGGTGATTTACGTATGTGACAGATAAGTGGTACGCAAAGAGTCGAAAGGACGTCGCAATATTACAATGATATTTACGATTTGCGATAATTGTTGAAATCGTGCGTGGAAGACGATCGATCAGATCGATGCTCGTTAGCGGGCGTCGCACGAGCGGAAATAATTCATCTCGATGAATTATTTAGCTTCGTCCCGGTCCGCTTGACGCGGCTTAAAATACGCTTCGGCGAGAAATTCGGAGGAAGGGGATCGAGTCTACGTTTCAGGCCGCGACGCCGGATGAAATTTGCATCTCTCGTTAGAAGCTTGCAAACCTACGACACATTCGTCGGCCAGGAAATTGAAATTCCATTTCCAGCCTCAGACTCGAGTTATGCGATGAACGGGACAGCTTTTCGAAAGAGTTACGATCAATCGGTTGATTCACCGTTCAAATAACAACTACGAATATTTTAGAAAAATATTCACATCGTTAGATTGCGACATTCACAAATTTATAAACATAAAATTCCACACATTCACAATATCCAAATTCATAAATGATCCACCTCTATATTTCACCTGCAAAACATTCCACCTCCATCTATTCAAATACCTAAATTCTTAAATTTGAAACCCTGTAAAATAAATCTAAGAATATGACAACGAAAACTGAGCGAGTGTTCCGCCAACCGCAAGGTAAATTGCGAAATGAAATAAACCATAAGCGGAGGATTTAAAGGAAAGTTGACGAAACAATTTTGGGGTATTTGCTTTTATCAGTGACTAATCCGTGCGCGTGATTTATCGCGTGCCGTGGAAATACGTGCGGTTACGCAAACACGAAGATTGATCATTATTATAATTTGGTTGGAAGCCGGCGTACGAAACATCTGCTACTGGGAACTCCTCTCATCTATCTCCATCACGCAGCCGCAGTTTCGCACGTGCATAATCTCTGGCTGTTGTCCGACAGGGAAGATCCATTTCTGATCTTATTTAACCGGAAATCGCGAACATACAGACTCGATTTACCTTGTTACACTCTACGTGTTTACAACATACATGTATATAGACCGAGTTGAAAATGAACGAGCTGGTGAAAGTCGGTAAAGGACAGAGTACTCACAAGTCGGGTAACTCCGTCTCTCTTCGGTGCTACTCGGATAATCACGTGATATGTTTGACAGTTGAAATCATAGACTTCTGTGGCTAAATTCAATCGCATACACTTCTATGTCATAAAATATATAAAAAGTATATATAATATATATGAAAATATAAATACAAGTACTAAGACTTCTATGTCTAAATGTTGAAATACAGTTGACTGTCTACATGTCAAGATTTCGAAACGAATGATAGAGGTTATTATGAAAAGGTATGCATGCAAATGGCTTAAAGGTTAGGATCTTAAATTGTAAATATGTCATTTTGCAGATTGGAATCTTGAGGTATAAATGATTGGATACAAATAAGAAAACGTAAAGGACTTGAAGAATTACTATTTTTTAAGAAGAGTATACAATAAAAATTCATGTACATCGTACAGTTTATGTATTGTATTTAAAGCAACACAAATAAATTTATAGAATTATATGTAATATGAAATGTTAGTTACGCGACTATATTTATAAATTTGTATTGTTCATTCATATGAGTGAATCACTGACCGAGTTGCGTATGAAACAATACAACAAAAATTTGTATTATACTAGGCACTGTCGAATTATCGCATGGAAATGTTCGAATCGCGAGAAACAGTAATTAGCGAATCCTAATTACGGATGAATCGATAATGATAGGAATTAGGTAATTAAATTATGGAATCTTTTAGCGGTATTTAAATTAATATCGAACAATGCTAATGCCGAATTCGAACGGGCAGAATTAAAGTTATAACAAAAGAATATTTAGAACACAGATGACACTGCACTGAACATTCCGATTCTTCGAATTCGTGTGATTGAAATTATTTGCGAACGAATTTCTTCGAAAGTGGAAATTGAAATTCTAACGGCTATGTGGCACAAGAAATGCAATAACAAAAATTGTTCGAATAAAAACACAGGAAAACCTGATAACAATAAAAATTCATTGCGAGCGATCCTTTTCCCAGAACCAACGATATTCCTAGAAATAATACAAAAGAAGAAATTCGCTGAACCACGTAAACAAAGCGGAGAAAAATGAAGGAGTGTAAGTTCATTAAATCGGCTCGCGGGTCAGCGTTTAATTAATAACACGAAGCGGTTAGACGCTCGGTATCGACTCCCATTCGATTCGATTCGGTTCGATCTGATCGAGAGGACAGATACACCTCTATATCAATTTTAATAATTCGATTCAATCTTCGTCGATATTCATCGAGCTGCGTTTCCTTTCGAAGAATAGAGGCATTCGAGTTAATAAAAAGCGTTCCGTGCTTTCATTAAATTTCTGATGAAAGCCCAAGATAAAAACCCTTGAAAAGAGACTAACCCTTCTACTATGCGCATTCATTTTCACCGAACAAATCAGTTATTGAAAACGTAAGAAATCGTTCATTGTTTGGCGCGAAACATGCAATATAAGACGAGCAGAAAGAAGTTCTTTTGAAACTTTTTTAAAACTTTGTCATTTTTACGGTAGGGGAATTTTAGATTTGGTGACTTACAGGTTTGACGGTTTAGGGATTCGAGAATTTAGGGATATGACGATGCACGAATATAGACATTTTTTTACATATGGATTTTGAGATCTAGGGATTATCGGAACGAGCAATTTTCCGATCGAGGGATTTAGGGATTTAGTAATTCTATGATACAGGAATTTTTGAATCTAGTGATTATTATATCCTGGAATTCTTCGACTATAGGGATTTGGTGACATAGGGGTTTGGACATTTCATACCTTAGTGATATAGGGATCTAGGGATTTTGAGATCTAGGGTTTCTTGGATCTAGGGATTTTTGGATTTCAGGCTCTTGGGATTGTGGGATCTAAGGATTTTGAGATCTAGGGATTTTTGAATCTAGGGATTTTTGAATCTAGAAATTTGGAGATCTAGGGATTTTTGGATCCGTGAGATGTTAAGATTAGGGGATCTTTTGGTCTAGACATTTTTGCAGGTTGCAAATTGTGTTCCCAGGAATTTCGATTTTTAGGAATTTTAGGGATTTGGGGATTTGAAACTTTGATAATGTTATAAGTTAGGGACATAACGATTTACAGATATAGGAATTTATGAGAGAAGTTATAAATATGGAGATTTGAAAATTTATGTATTTGGTATTCGAGGAATCGTAAATTTAGGAATTTGAATCATTCTCGGTCGTTGATACCCGACGAGCATCCCATCCATTGGCCGGAACGCGAGCTTTCACGAAGAATAAAGTTTTCTGCGGATGTTACGTTTACGCAGGCGACCCCTCATCCTTATCTTCGCCCATTACCCCAACGACAACGTAGCCCCGTAGGGAGAAACGTTTTCACGGCTGTCTGCGTGTCGGCGAAAAACGCTGCTCTTTGCATTTTCCGCGTTGCCCGCCGCGAAACACGCTCGCTGAATTCCGCCCGCTTTTCTGCGCACTGTGCAACATCCACTCGAATCGGGATCGACCTGAAAACCAAACGTATCTCTGCCCTCGATTCTCTTCATAAATTAATTTTCCTTTTCATAAAACTATTCGTTAGATATTTACTTTATTTTATCTTATAGAAAACTGAACATTCGTACAGTTAATTTCTCGTATCCTACACTAATGTACGAAATGAGTAATGAATAATAAAAATATGTGATGTACGAGGAGATAAATTGCACATTGTAATCAATGCAATATAAACGTACGCAATGAATAATAAAGATAAATTGAACATTACAATAAATGCAATATTAATGTCCATAACGAATAATAAAGATAAATTGAACATTATAATAAATGCAATATTAATGTCCGTAATGAACAATAAAGATAAATGAAACATTGCAATAAGTGCAATATAAGCGTACGTAACGAAGAGTACAGGTAAATTAAACATTATAGTAAATGCAATATTACTGTGCGCAATGAATAATAAAGATAAATTGAACGTTATAATCAATGCAATATCAATGTGTATAATGAACAATAAAGACAAATTGAACATTATAACCTCAATATTAATACAGCTAGAATTGAATTCGAAATGATTAAAAGTCGTCGAAATTCATAAACGAACACGACAGTTTCGTTTAACAGGGTACAAATAAAAGATATTATTGCAATTTCTTTCAAATTACGATTATGAAGGTGATTTCGCGGAACAGTACTTTTTAAAATGTTCATCAAAAGCAGAAACGATGTCGAGCCGGTCGGTTGACGAGGATCGACCGATGGAAATGATTTCCGTCTAAATCGCCGGCCACTTCCGTCAGAGCTCTTTTTAATCCTCGGATTTTGAATTAAATATTTCAGCGGGACAGTGACGCGGTCGCTCGTTTCCCAGGCCGTTTAATCTCAGGCTGACCGTAGTGTCAAATCGATGTGGAATGTAGGTCGAATTCGGCTTACCCGAATTGATTTCTCCGGTTTCTGAATTATTGTTGCTACTGGCGCCTCTGCTGAACCGTCATTCTTCTGTGTTCGTCACTTTTTCTCCTTTTCATCCCCTCGTTACACAAACTTCCTGATTAATCAACGTTATTGATACATTTTTCAGAAACCGATAGCATTTATAAATTCTGCGAAGAATAATTGATGAGGACCATCAGGTACTTGTACCAGGAACATCCTTCAATATTACACTCCTTTAAAATTGTATTAGATACAAACAATAGTAATATTCGAACACCACTGTTGTTTCTCCAAAAATCTAACTGGTATTGTCCTTTCAAGAAAGTTAACTAATAATGTCCTTACAAACATCCTAACTAATATTGTCTTTTCAAGAAAGCTAACTAGTATTGTCCTTTCGAAAGATCTAACCAATATTGTCTCTCCAAAAAACATCTGACTAATATTGTCCTTTCAGAAAACCTGACAGGTATTGTCTTTTCAAGACAGCTAACTAGTATTGTCCTTTCGAAAGAGCTAACTAATATTGCCTGTCCAAGAAAATCTGACTAATATTGTCCTTTCAGAAAACCTGACTGGTATTGTCTTTTCAAGACAGCTAACTAGTATTGTCCTTTCGAAAGAGCTAACTAATATTGTCTCTCCAAGAAAATCTGACTAATATTGTCCCTTCAGAAAACTTGACTGGTATTGTCCTTTCAAGAAAGCTAACGAATGATGTCCGCACAAACATCCTAACTAATATTGTCTTTTCAAGAAAGCTAACTAGTATTGTCCTTTCGAAAGATCTAACCAATATTGTCTCTCCAAAAAACATCTGACTAATATTGTCCTTTCAGAAAACCTGACAGGTATTGTCTTTTCAAGACAGCTAACTAGTATTGTCCTTTCGAAAGAGCTAACTAATATTGTCTCTCCAAGAAAATCTGACTAATATTGTCCTTTCAGAAAACCTGACTGGTATTGTCTTCTCAAGACAGCTAACTAGTATTGTCCTTTCGAAAGAGCTAACTAATATTGTCTCTCCAAAAAAATCTAACTAATATTGTCCTTTCAGAAAACTTGACTGGTATTGTCCTTTCAAGAGAGCTAACAAATGATGTCCGCACAAACATCCTAACTAATATTGTTTTTTCAAGAAAGCTAACTAGTATTGTCCTTTCGAAAGAGCTAACTAATATTGTCTCTCCAAAAAAATCTGACTAATATTGTCCTTTCAGAAAACCTGACAGGTATTGTCTTTTCAAGACAGCTAACTAGTATTGTCCTTTCGAAAGAGCTAACTAATATTGTCTCTCCAAGAAAATCTGACTAATATTGTCCTTCCAGAAAACCTGACTGGTATTATCTTTTCAAGAAAGCTAACTAATAATGTCCTTACAAACATCCTAACTAATATTGTCCTTTCAGAAAACCTGACAGGTATTGTCTTTTCAAGAAAGTTAACTAATATTGTCTTTATAAAAAACTGTAACCAGTAGTGTCTTTTCAAGAAGAGCTATAAGAATAAGTTTTTCGAATAAGTTTATTATTGTTATGAAAATGGTGAAATATTCATATCCTGTAGATAAATGTATGTGGATTTGGAGGACACCGCGGTATGAATCTCGTTAATTTCCCCGTGTCTTGTTTCCAGCGTGCATTCTGGAAGTGGTGTTGGGTCAACAAGGTCCTGTGTTCGTTCTGGAGCCACCGAGTACCCTGGTCTTTTCAAATACCACAGGCTCACAGTTAAGCTGTTCCGCTCATGGGAGTCCAACACCACACGTCACCTGGATAACCAGTCCTGATCAGAGATCGGTCACCGCAGTTCCTGGACTTAGGTAAGACGATTCAAGTTAAATAGGATCAAAGTTGCATATCTGAACATCTCATGGGACAAGTTTGCTGCGGCGGAGGATGAAATAGAAATCTTGACTGGATCAAATAATGGAATAATAGAATTTTAGAGGACTTTGTTAGTGGAGTCATTTTGACTGAATGGTAGTTGCAGTGTTAAGATGCAAGTAGGACTTGAAAACGGAGTGCTTAAGTAACTAATAAAATAGAAAAATTGTTATACCAATCAGTAGAACAAAAATGGCTACTGGAGCAATTAATAGACGTATTTGCAGCCAACCAAACAGAAAAATGTTTGCTACCAACAGAGTAAAAGCATTTTCTAGAGCAAGCAATGATGTGCGAGAAGATACACTTTTCTCAGGAAGATACCGGACGCGACAAGTCTTTCCATAATTCAGTTTCGGTTATTGTGCGCCGTTCGTAAGAGCCGGTTTTTCCGGCGGAAATACGCGACGCGATTCGTAAGAGAGTATCGCAGGATAGAAACGGGTAAAGCGGATTAACGTGTCCGGATTTCAAACTTTCTAGCCGCTGTAAATTGCGGAGTTCCGAACGCGTTGTTTTGTGAAGTAATGAAACTACCGGATCCTAGTTCAACATAATTATACCTCCGCCTCGGTGGAACATCAATTTTTTTCTTAGCGAAGCTTCATTTTTGAATTTGGTGATTTGGGATGTGGGGATTTGGGATGTGAGGATTTGGGATGTGGGGATTTGGGATGTGGGGATTTGGGATATGTGGAGATTAGGGATGTGGGGATTTGGGATGTGGAGATTTGGGATGTGGAGATTTGGAATGTGAGGATTTGGGATGTGGGGATTTGGAATGTGAGGATTTGGAATGTGAGGATTTGGGATGTGGGGATTTGGGACATGTGGATTTGGGATATGGGAATTTGGCATGTGGAGATTTGGGATGTGGGGATTTGGGATATGTGGATTTGGGATGTGGGGATTTGGGATATGTGGAGATTAGGGATGTGGGGATTTGGGATGTGGAGATTTGGAATGTGAGGTTTTAGGATGTGAGGATTTGGGATGTGGAGATTTGGAATGTGAGGATTTGGGATGTGGGGATTTGGGATATGTGGATTTGGGATGTGGGAATTTGGCATGTGGAGATTTGGAATGTGAGGATTTGGGATGTGGGGATTTGGAATGTGAGGATTTGGAATGTGAAGATTTGGGATGTATGGATTTGGGATATGTGGATTTGGGATGTGGGAATTTGGCATGTGGAGATTTAGGATGTGGGGATTTGGAATGTGAGGATTTGGGATGTGGGGATTTGGGACATGTGGATTTGAGATATGGGAATTTGGCATGTGGAGATTTGGGATGTGGGGATTTGGGATGTGAAGATTTGGGATGTGAGGATCTGGGATGTGAGGATTTGGGATATGTGGATATAGGATGTGGGGATTTGGGAAATTAAAATTTGGGAAATACAGATTTTGGCACATAAGGATTTCGAGAAATAGTGATTTCGGGTCACAGAGATTTCGGTATATAGGACTTTCGGGATGTAGAAATTCTGGGACTTAGGTATTTCGGGATATAAGGATCTCGGGGTATAGTAACTTTATCATTTTCAAATTTATGGACTTTCGGATCTACAATTTTTAGGACCTACAAGTTTGTGATCTTGATATAGAGATGTCCGAATATAGGGATTGAGGAAATAATCTAAAATCTCGACTATGAAACTCAATCGAAAATGAACGAATAGCAAAATTAATAGTTGCCTAATGTTAAAATTAAAATACTAAATCGATAATACTAAAATATTACTAACGCAAATGGTACTGAAATATTGCTGGAATCAATAATACAAAAACACTGCAAAATCAGTTATATAAAGAATTTATATTATAGATAACAGTGAAAGTTAACAGGAGAATGATTGAAATAAAAAATATGCAATGTATAAGTATTATCTAAATGTTAAGTTTGGAAAGAGTAGTTATTTATCGAATATCTTTCAAATTGAAAGGAAGCTAATCTTCTCGGAAGTTTGTCGTAAACGTGGTGATGGTTTGATCGGAAGTTTCGGGGATACAACGACCGCAGCCCCGAGATCGCGTAAGATTCGTATTATATTGGAAGTTTGATGCTGTACTCTAGGCAATACCGTAACTGTGGCACCTGGGGAAACTATTTCCTCCCGGTAATTGAAATGTTCCTTATCCAATGGTCGTCTAGTAAGTTTGCTCGCCACCTAACATTTCGCTGTTAAACGAAAATTCACGTTCACGATCAATTATCAACCACGGCAATGTGTTACCAACCGAAAGATCCTCTTATGCAACTTACTTGTCACATATACAGAAGAACTTCCCTATTCACTGATATCTATTCAACAACAATGATTATTATATAATAAACTCAGCTATGTTTCAAATAATTAATCAAGTTCTTAATTTAATATAAAAATATGTAACAATTCAAAGTAAAGCTGTAATCATTCGATTAACAACCATATGTAATTTCATTTCTAATTACAATTCGTTAAAAAATTAATTTTTGCTCGATTCAATAAATTGTCAGTATGTAAAGTTATAGATATAAGTATAAGCGATTGAGAGATTGAAATAAGAAATGATTTGTAGTTGTTGATTGAAGTTTGGAAGTTATTTGTCCACAAAGAGTGGCCCATTCGATATCAATAGCTGATAAATCAATAGCCCATAGGTACTTCTCGATTTAATCGTTCCTGAAGGGTTTAAATGAACGGTAATTTCACCCTTTTCCCCTTCAGCCGTTTTCTATACGCTCAGACATCAATCGGTCTGATCAGAAAAGAGAAACAAGCATATTCTTGAAGTAGGAACTCGAGACCGACGGCGAGGGTTCAAAACCGCAAAGAAGTTGAAAAAATTGCAAGGTAAAGCAACCCCTTTGGCCCGTTCATCCCCGAACAGATTTCCTTTTTACGTTCGATCTTCGTTTTCCATTCAACTATCGCATCCCATGAAACTCGTTGCCAGATATCCGGATTCTGATACATCGATCGATTAGGGCTGCTGGAGAACCCTCCAGGACCAGCTTTCGGTATACGAGACGAGCGGAAAGGAGGTGGGTGGGAATTGGTTGGATAAAGTGAAACGAAATCGATAACAGCCTCGGCGAAGAATAAACGCAAATGAACGAGGATGTGGCGAGACTGCGGTAAATACACGCACAAACTGCTTAACGAGATTGACGTTCTACAACACTTTCTTCCTTCTCAAATTTTACGTTTTTTACATTTTTCAAAATTTGTCCACTTTCAAGAATTGAATAATTATCAAGTTCGTCTTCGAAATTTTCTGGTTTTTTAATTTGCAACTTTTCACCTATTGTAATCCCGGAATTTGGAGATTTGTTCGATTTCCAAAATTCCAAAATATGAAAAAAGTGTCAAGTTCGAGAGAATCGGGTGGCTTCAATTTACCAATCAGGGTTCGATCGAACACAGCAGCAAAGTTGGTACATGTGTACATCCTGTTTCTGATGTGTGTCTGTACGCGCGTCTGGCCAGGATGAACGGCTATCACGCGGCAGGAAATTAAACGTAAAACCCTGAAAAATTGAAAACTCGTGGAACCGGAAGCAGACGTCCCTCTGCCCATGCCGATTAACCGCGCCAGAGAAATTAGATGGAGGACCACGAATCACTTTTACGTTCGCAATGATGTCGAAATAATTTGTCTTTATTTTTAATTAACACCACCTTTATCACACATTACATACATACAAGAACTATTTAAGCTTTGTAGCTTCCAATTACTAACTCATATTTATTGATTGCAAATCGAAATCGTAGGTTTCAGAAATGTAGGATTTGAAAGGTCAAATCTTGAAAATATAGGATTTTGGAACTTGAGTTCCTTAAATTAGGAATTCGCAAGCTTGAGTTTCTAAAATCTCCGAGCTTGCAAGCTCGAGTTTCAAAAGTTTTGTATTTGGAACATTTAGTTTCAAGGATTAAAAATTTCCGAGCTTGCAAGCTCGAATAACAAAATTTCTGAGCTTGCAAGCTCATATTAAAAAATTATACCTTTAGAAGCACGAATTTCAAGAATGAAACATTTTAAACTTGGAAAATTGAATTTAAAAATTTTTGAGCTTGCAAGCTCGAATTTGAGAAATTACTTTAGAAGCGTGAATTTCAAAAATAAGATATTTTAAACTTGGAAAATTGCATTTCGAAATTTTTGAGCTTGCAAGCTCGAATTCCAAGAATTACGAACGTACCAGCTCAGGTTACAAGAATGTAAAAATCAAAAGCTTAAATTCCAAAGTTGGAATTTCGAAAGCTCAGATTCCGGAAACTTTGAATTTGGCAGCTCTAAATTCTTTGAATTTAGATCTCGAAAGCTCAACTTTGAAAAATTAAGAATTTACTATCTAAAATCATAAAAATGTAGAATTCGAAAAATTCAAAAGCTCAAATATGAGAATGTGAATCAGTCAGATGAAATTAGCAAATTTTCTAATTCGAAATGTAAAATTTCTTATACTCAGAACTCGAAAGCTCCATTTTTCCCAATAGCTCCAATTTCAACCATCGTGTTTCACGTTTTAATAATATCTCGTCCATATTTTATCCGCGATAAAGATTCGCGAATCGGTCGAAATTTGCGCGATGCGTTACGCGTTTAACTAAGAATCGATACGTCATTTCATTCATTAGGAGTTTCGACATAAAGCAGAAACATTGGTGAACGCAAACGCGAAAGCTCATTGGATCGTACACGTATCGAGCATTTTCAATCCGGTGCCGCTGTTCGAAACTTCTCCCTGGCGGAAGTTTATTCACGAGCAGCCGATTTTACTATCAATTAGCGAATTTAAAACGAGCCAGGGATATCCAGCGTCGAACGCATTAAACGTTCATGTAAATCATTCTCGTCGGTAAACATCGGCGCATCGTTTAATCCCGCCTGATATTTATTATACGCACGGGGAAATTTGCGCGATATCGCGACGATCGATATAATCGAAACCGAAAATTATGCGAGCGAAATTTTCGATATCGTGTTACCACCTACGATACGTGTCTGTCATCTATCTCTGTCTAGGTGTTACTCATTTTGTAATTATTCATTATTCACGCTGGTATCACTTTCACGTACCGTGGCTTAAATCGTACATAATTAACGCAGAAATTGAGGTTATGGGGTGAATCAGTAATTTACCTCGTCCAATGAACGTTTTAATTTTCAAAATTGTAATTTCGGTGCTTGGATTTTGGGAAGCATGACCGTGCAAGATTAAAGTCATTAAAATTTTAAAGCTTCAATTTAGGAAATTGAAGCCTAACAGTATAAATTTTAATAATTCAAACCTTGTAAGCTCAGATCCTGAAAATTTAAGCTTGAAAGAATAAAGGTTATAACAACTTTTAATTGAAAGCTTACATTTAGGAAATTTGAACCTCAAAGTATAAATTTTAATAATTCAAACTTGCAAGATTAGATATTGAAAATTTAATTTGTAAAGCTCACATATGATGAGAATTTACATTTGAAAGCTCAGATCTTGAGAATTTAATCTTTGGAGCAAAAGTATCATGAAGATATAAATTTGAAAGCACAGATTTTGAAAATTGAATCTTAAATGGTGATTTGATGGTAATTAATTTATGCAGATGATGTAAGAGGAAGGTTTAATTAGGCACAGAGTCTTGGTTTTGCAATTACGTGTTTAATTATATCAGTTGACGAATCACGTAATTTACGCCAATCCGTAGCACAATCAGGTGTCACTTGTCCTATCAGACATGACGTTGTTGCGCTTATCTCGAATAGATCCATATATGTTCTGCTGATGCAACATGACCATATTCTCCTCCCTAATTACTATACTCAGGTATTCCACTTAAAATTTTGGGATTTGGAAAGTTTAGGACTTGGAAATTATGGAATTTGGAAATTTTGGAATTGGGAAATTTTGGAATTGGGAAATTTTGGAATTGGGAAATTTGGAATTTGGAAATTTAGGAATTGGGAAATTTAGGAATTGGGAAATTTAGGAATTTGGAAATTTTGGAATTGGGAAATTTGGAATTGGGAAATTTAGGAATTTGGAAATTTAGGAATTGGGAATTTTAGGAATTTGGAAATTTAGGAATTGGGAAATTTTGGAATTTGGAAATTTGGAATTGGGAAATTTAGGAATTGGGAAATTTGGAATTGGGAAATTTAGGAATTGGGAAATTTAGGAATTGGGAAATTTAGGAATTGGGAAATTTGGAATTGGGAAATTTAGGAATTTGGAAATTTAGGAATTGGGAAATTTAGGAATTTGGAAATTTAGGAATTGGGAAATTTTAGAATTGGGAAATTTTGGAATTGGGAAATTTGGAAATTTTGGAATTTGGAAATTTAGAAATCTTAAATTAGGAATTCCAAAAATAAATAACCTTCAAATACAAAAATTGTTAAAACCCCAAAATGAATCCCCCAGGAAATTTTGTTCACCTACACCCCTGTTAATGACCAAAATCCAATTCTCCGTGATCCCATCAACGAAACGTTTTACAAAACGATGTAATCAGTATCGTTCGCGTTAATCCCTTGAAACTTCTTCAATCCCGTAAGCTCGACTATAATGATCCGCACTCTCGAGCTAGGACACTTAGCAAGGTAAATACGATTTGCCTCGCGTTATTTCGCGCTGAAATTACAACGCGTCTGGTACAAGACAAATTTGTCCCTGTCGATCGACTCGTAGCTGTACAACGCAAAGATGATACCAGAGGGAAGAAGGTTACAATCGTAAGAAATAGCCGGTATGCGATATAAGAAATGGGACCATTCGCTGTACATAAATTGGTTCATAAGCAGGGGTTCTTAACCCTTAATGGTCACACTTCATCAGAATAACATATACATACATATATGTACATATGACATATGTATGTTATATTATATTATAACATATTACACACTGAGACGTTTAAGACCCCAGCTACCAAAAAGCTACTCAACATTTTAACTTAAAAAAAATTATAAATGATCTTCAAAAGAACCTTTGACTTTTAAGACCCCAACTACTAAACTACTCAACATTTTAACTTGAAAAAAAAAAATGATAAATAATCTTCAAAAGAAGTTACTAAGCTTGTCAACAACAAATTTAGGGTTGCAATTAGGGTTGCTAAAGCAAAAAATTGGGGGATGTAAAGTTAATGTCAAAATTATTGAAGGGCCACAGAGGAGTCTAAAGATCCTAGAAACACTTGAACTTTCGACATCGTGGTAATCGTGTGTGACGAGTCTGGCCGAAACTACCGAATGGTTTGACCCCATCCAACAATCAATACTTTCAACCAGACAATTTTAGAACGCTCTGACGCGATACTTGAATCTTTTAAGACTTTTAGTTGTTCTGTGCTTATCGATCTTCTGAGAGCTTTTGAATCTTTGCGTTATACAGAGTTATCAGGACTTAACTGTTTAATATACTCTGCGTTGAAAAGTACATACACGTATATGTACGTATGTATGTACGTTTAAATAAAAAAATATATATAAACATAGGTTCTTTAAACACGTGTTAAAACATTATAGTAATAATACAACATGACAAGATTTGGGAACTTAAATTTCAGAAATTTAGAAATTAAAATCTTGATTTTGATTACGAATTTAAAATTATATATTTAAGAGCTTGAGTTTCAGCAATTGAAAATTTGCAAGCTTAAATTCTTAAATTCTTTAAAAATGTGAAATTCTAAACTTTGTATTCTGAAGATATAAAGTTCGAAAGTTCATGTAACACATTCAGTCATCATGAAATAAAATTTGTTTCAAGTGAACTTGTGTGCGTCGTACAAAAAGTTGACTTGCCCAGAAGAAATGGCAATATTAATGACGAAAGGGCGCACACGTATTAAAATTTAATTCCTCTTTTTTTCTATGCTGTTTCAGACAGTTGCTCGGAAATGGCACCCTCTACTTTCCACCCTTTTTGGCGCAGGATTTTCGCGCGGAAGTTCATAACGCGAGATACAGGTGTCGTGCAACCAGCTCTGTGGGTTCGGTGCTTTCTCGCGAAGTTACGCTTCGTGCTGGTGAGTTTGCAATTATTTTATAATTATTTAACGTAACCCATTCTATATTACAGTTACTCTATTTTATAAAGTTTCAAATTCTTGCGAAGAAAAAAGTTCAGAATCACCTTCGCTACAATCCCCTTATGATAGTTGCGCTAATTTGAGGCACCCTGTATGTCAGCCATTTTGATTTAGATTTATAGCAATTAAACTTTTGTTTGTATACAATTTCAAATACAAAGTGTGATATTTTGTACAAGATTAGTAGAAGTTGATCAATTTTAATATACGTGTAAATAATATTAAATTAATATAAATAGTAATAATATGGTCATATTGTAATACTGTTTAAAATAGTGATATGTGGAGGTCATATGCAAAAATAATTATATTAAAATACTGAACAAATAGTACATAGGGGTTGAATTAAAGTACCATGAAATATAATAAATATAATAAATAATGTAGAGGTTAGATTGATGAGATTCATGAAAGTACCGAAAAAATACACATGAAACTCTAATTACATATGTAATAAATATTGAACAGTTAACAATACTGACCACACAGTACGTGTAAAAAACAACCCCCAAAATTAAAGTACTATTCAAAGTAAATTTGCAATATCGCAAACGGGTGAAATAAATTTATCGGTTGTTTGTTAGGTATTATAACTTAATGTCAGAAATATCTACCCCAAATGAATAGCACATTCGCGCAACACAATATCCGTCGATGAATAGTAATTAGCTAATTAAAATTATGGATACAAATGGTATTACAATTTTAATCGCGAACGTAAATGAAATGCAATTAAACATGAATTAATTGTATCGCATTAATACAACCCAGTAGAGTCAATTATAATGATTCATTTCAACGGGCAGAATATCTGAATCTTCCTGAAAGCGGATGACACAGTTTCGAAAAAAGGAAACACACCCTCAAAGGATACTGTCCACGAACTTCCTGCACAAATGAGAATAATATAAAACCAAGAAGAATTCTTTTATTACAGAATTCTTTTACATCGTTATTCAATCCCTATCTTTGTCATTAAATAATATTTCGAGTACAGACTTCTTTATTAAGCAGTTAATATTTCGACATAAATTGTAGACAATTGATATTTTCTTCAAATCTCTTGATATTTGTTAATTAATATCTTGTTTTGATATTGGTTTTTATTATTAAGGAATTAGTATTTTGTGTCAACCCTCGGGTTTAGCAGTGATCAATATTTGATCAGTATTGATTGATATTTCAACCCTCACTTTTATCAGTGAACAATTAATAATTCATTTCAAACCTCACTTTTATCATTAAACTATAAATAATTCATTTCAACCCTCACGTTTACCATTGATCAATTAGTATTTCTTTCCAACCCTCACTTTTACCCTTAAACGTTAAGAATTCATTTCAACCCTCATGTTTGGCATTGATCAATTAATATCTTGTCTTAACCTCATGTTCACCATTACGCAATTAATATTTTGTTTCAACCCTCATGTTTACCATTGATCAATTAATATCTTGTCTTAACCTCATGTTCACCATTACGCAATTAATATTTTGTTTCAACCCTCATGTTTACCATTGATCAATTAATATTTTGTTCCAAACTTCATGTTTACGATTGAGCAATTAATAACTGATTTCAACCCTCACGTTTACCATGGATCAATTAATATTTCGTCTTAACCCTCATGTTCACCATTAAACAATTAATAATTCATTTCAACCCTAACGTTTACCATCGATCAATTAATAATTCACTTCAACCCTAACGTTTACCATGGATCAATTAATATTTCGTCTTAACCCTCATGTTCACCAATAAACAATTAATAATTCATTTCAACCCTAACGTTTACCATCGATCAATTAATAATTCCCTTCAACCCTAACGTTTACCATGGATCAATTGACATTATGTTTCAACCCTCATGTTTACTATTGATCAATTAATATTATATTTTAACCCTCACGTTTACCATTGATCACTTATTACTTCGTTTCAACCCTCACTTTCATCCTTAAACAATTAATAATTCGTTCCAACCCTCATGTTTACTATTGATCAATTAATATTATGTTTTAACCCTCACGTTTACCATTGATCACTTATTACTTCGTTTCAACCCTCACTTTCATCCTTAAACAATTAATAATTCGTTCCAACCCTCATGTTTACTATTGATCAATTAATATTATGTTTTAACCCTCACGTTTACCATTGATCACTTATTACTTCGTTTCAACCCTCACTTTCATCCTTAAACAATTAATAATTCGTTCCAACCCTCATGTTTACTATTGATCAATTAATATTATGTTTTAACCCTCACGTTTACCATTGATCACTTATTACTTCGTTTCAACCCTCACTTTCATCCTTAAACAATTAATAATTCGTTCCAACCCTCATGTTTACTATTGATCAATTAATATTATGTTTTAACCCTCACATTTACCATTAATCACTTAATACTTCGTTTCAACCCTCACTTTCATCCTTAAACAATTAATAATTCATTCCAACCCTCATGTTTACTATTGATCAATTAATATTATGTTTTAACCCTCACATTTACCATTAATCACTTAATACTTCGTTTCAACCCTCACTTTCCTCCTTAAACAATTAATAATTCGTTCCAACCCTCCGTTTATCATTGATCAGTTAATATGTTGTTTCAACCCTCACGTCTTCCATTGATCACTTAATACTTCGTTTCAACCCTCACTTTCATCCTTAAACAATTAATAATACGTTTCAACCCTCACGTTTACCATTGATCAATTAATATCTAACTTCAACCCTCACTTCTACCCTTAAACGATTAATAATTCGTTTCAACCCTCGCGTTCCCCACTTATCAATTAATATATGGTTTCAACCCCCACTTTCAATCTCAAAGAATTAACAATTCCTTTCAACCTCACGTTCGCCATTAAGCAATGAATATTTTGTTTCAACCCACACTTTTACCGCCGAACAATTAAATTCCGCTTCAACCCCCACGATTACCATTAAACAGTTAACTCGAGGCTCATAAAGAATTCCATTAATCAAAGAACGTGCAGAAATGACAATTGATGGACCGTGGATTTTCTCGGCAACTATTTTGATGCAATTAACACGAGATACACGAGAATTTCGAACGAATAGAAAACCGGACGCGCAAATAACGAAAAAAATACACACGGAATGAAAAAAGAAAAGGATACTTTGCCGTGGAGAACGTGTCGCGTTTTTCATCCAGTTCTCCAGCGCGTTAATAACATAAAAATAGTGTAAAATAACAAGAGGGAAAAAGCTTTGCCCAGCTTCCGCGCGCACAGAGAGAAGTCTCATTATCGTGTCCCAGTGCGGTGCTCATTAATTACTATGGTTTTTTTCCCGATCTCTCCACTTTGGCAGGCAAGTATTCGCGACAGACGACTGCTACGAGTTGCGCGAACACGCGATACCGCGAAACTGTGCAATTAAAAGTTCGATTTCGTATCGGGAAGGATACACTTGATTGACTGTGGAGAAAAATTTAATATCGTTCGATTCTGCTGGCTGCAGCGTTTAATTCGAATTAACCTTGTCACGTGTATGTACAATTGATAATCGATATTTCGCGGGCCAACTTTTCGCTTTTACGATACTTCGCTTTGCGAAAAATACTTTATCTGTATTCTGCGCGCATTCGAAATTCGAAATTGGACGCGCTGAAATCCGATATTGGATATTCGATATTCGAATCATCGATGATTGCGATTTCGATCTTCTCGTTGTTAACAACGATTATTAGTTGAAATCGAGAAATTTGGAAAGTGAGAAGCAGCGAGGCTAAACGTAGAGAAATTTACACATCACGATTCCGAAAATGAGAAAATTCGAATATTTTGGGCAATTTGGGCAATTCGAGTAATTAAGAATTTTGGAAATTAGTAATCTGAAGGATTCGAAATTTCAACAATTGGGAATCGAGGGAATTTTGGAATTCGAGGAATCGACGTTCTAGGGAATTTGGCAATTGGACGAATCGATGATCTAAGGAATTTGGGAATTGGAGAAATCGGATATCTGTGGAATTCCACGAAACGGTGGTCTAGGGAATTTAGAAATTTAAGAATTCGAGGAGTTGGAGATTTAGGGAATTTATAGGAATTTGGGGATTTGAAGAATCGGAGATCTAGGGAACTTAGGTATTTGAAGAATCGGCAATCTAGGGAATTTGGGGAATCGGTGATCTAGAGAATTTGAGGTATCTGCAATCTAGGGAATTCGGGGATTCGGCAATCTAGGGAATTTGGGAATTTGGGAATTTGAGGAATCGGAGATCTAGGGAATTTAGAAGGATTTGGGGATTTGAAGAATCGGAGATCTAGGGAATTTGGGGATTTGAAGAATCGGCAATCTAGGGAATTTGGGAAGTTGGGAATTTGAGGAATCAGAGATCTAGGGAGTTTGGGAATTTAAGGAATCTATAATCTAGGGAATTTGGGGATTTACGGAATCGGAGATCTAGGGAATTTGGGGATTTGAGGAATCAGAGATCTAGGGAATTTGGAAATTTAAGGAATCTATAATCTAGGGAATTTGAAAATTTTTAGAATCGGAGATCTAGGGAATTTGGGAATTCGAGGAATCTAAGATCTAGGGAATTTGAAAATTAGGAAATTTTCGAATTTGAAGCACTGAACACCTAGCGAATGTGAGGAATTATGAATCTAGGGGATTTGGGATTTGTGAAATAACGATTCTGGTGATTTATGTATCTAGAGAATTGAATGTCTGATGAATTACCAGGTGACGCGTGCACGTTTCTTGCACATCCTTGCATTCACCCGTCGGTGACTTAATTCGAGTCGTTTGATCGATCGAGGATAAGTTTAGCCTTTCGTGGAACGCTTTTAGAAAGTCGAACGTCTTCGGAGGTCGCAAAAGAATCGAGATTATTGGAATTTCGATCGGAGAACGGCTTGTTAGCGAGAAGTTGCCGGCAAGTTCGATGTAACGAGCTTTAATTAACGCCGCATTTCATAGATTCGACTTCTATGATCGTTTACGTTCCAGCCTGTCGTGGTGGAAGCTTTTTTTTTTCTCCCTTCAAGTGGTGCCGTAATTGCATTTAAGAAGGGAGGAAAGTCGCGCCCCGTTTATTAGTCGGGAAACTTGTTATCGCCGGGCTCTAACTGGACCGATATTCACCCGTAAATATCTCGTCAAAATTCATCTGCTATCCGTGATTATTTGCTCGTTATTGTTGCATGCCTGAGGAGATTAAACTATAATTCTTAATAACGCTTTCTTGTTTATCGATTACGACTAATTTTTTATTTTATTCAAACGAGATTATCTTCTCTTCCTTAATTGAAGGATAGCTCGTTAGAGATCTGCTAACGAAGTCATTTTGTTAAAGATATTACTTTGTAGGTTCTTTGTAGTTTGTTGAAATATGTACACATGTATATTTCTCTATGTTGAACAATATATGTAACCATGTTTTACTATGTTTAACTGTGTTTCACCATATTACAAGAATATATTGTCTCACCATATTAAAAAGTATATTATTTCATCGTGTTAAGAAATATGTTTCACCATGTTTAATTATATTTGATCATATTAAAAGACATACTACTTCACCATGTTTAACTACCCTTCACTATATTCAAAAATATAATTATTTCACTCTGTTCAACCATGTTAAAATACATATTATTTCACCATGTTTAACTATGTTCCATCGTGTTAAAAAACATATTGTTTCTCCATGTTCAACTATATTTCTCCGCTAAAAAGATATGTTAAAAAGATATTTTACTGCGTCAAAAATATTTAATCGAAATCGTATTGAATCAAATGGCGATCGTGAGTGGCGTTTCGAGCGCAAAGGGTTGAAGAAAGTAAAAGAAGGGAAGAAAATGAATTTTGACTTAGGAACTTGCCCGAGACTTTCTAAGAAGGGAAGAATGATACGAAGGGTAAATTCGACGAGTTCTCGAGGCCGGATATCGATTGGCCCCTCTTCGCCAGTTATTCCGGAAGTTCGTAAGTCGTGGCCGTCAACGGTAACAGAAATTCTTCTGCTAGCCTTTCGTCGAGTCATTCGGAAACTTTCCCGACGAGAACGCGCTGCTTCAAGCCAATTTCGTTCGAAATACTGAATCTAGAAGTTGCATTTTCGAAGCGATCCATACGTTCTTAACCGTGAAACTTGACCGTTTCGTCGTCGAAACTTCTCGAACGTTATTTCATTTTCGTAAATTGTCGAACACATTCGAATTGACGTCCTCTTTTAACGCTGTGCATCGTAAATTCCGGGACGATTAATTTGTATTAATTCATCTCACTCATATCGCCAGTATGATTCGATTCTATCACTTGCTATTTATTCACTCATCTAATACCTGTATTACATGTTTGAAACTGTGGATAATTATAATAAAATATTGTGAACATTTTTGGTAAGGTTTGTTTAAAATAAAAATATTTAGCAGTGGTGGCTCGCATATAGGCACTATACGCACATGTGCAAACATGTGTATAGTTCCACACACGTGGAACGCACCCCCTATTTCTACTTGACATTATGGATAACGAGTCCCTTTTTCTTTAATTCTTTCTTTATACAGTAAAGATTCGATATAGTCGACAATTTCCTTTTACACAATTTTTAAACAGAGACTACAAATTTTCTGGGGCAACCCCACTAATTTTAGCTACGAACCGCCACTGCCGTTTAATAAAATTTTCAGCTACTCCCACGTGGCAGCCAACGTGTTAAACCCACGTATCTACACGTACGTATTCTTGAAAATTCACGAATTTTTTATTTTTCAATAAAATTCAACCCCCTGTCTTGGCAAGTCATTCTGACAGTTTAAATACGATAAATTTTATTCGAATGTTTAACACACCTCAATTCGATGTTTAAATCCATCTACAGTTTACATACAGAATCGCTGAATGACTTTCCTTATTCTTAATATTGTAGTTCTGATGCACCTAACAAATCGTACAGCAAGGGGTTAAAAATAAAAATAAATAACCAGTTTTAATACCGAAACTTCGTAAGCAGCCAGTGCAGGTACAGGGCAGAAAATAGTAGTCCGTTTAAAATCGGCCGTTTAAACGGTGGCTCACGTAAAGGCAGTATCGGACAAACTTTTGTCCCGAGAAGATTCTTTCTCTTTCCGTGTTAGGCGGTTTCAGCGCGAATCGAACTTCCAGAGATACAATTTAACGTCGTTCAGTGGCATTTTCCCTTAGGTATTTACTCGGGGGATGACTCGGGTGAGAACGCGGTCCGTGCAGCCAACCGCTTCCGGCTTCCGGCATAATGGGATCCTCAGGAACTTTCTCTGCCGTTATCGCGGCCAGTCACGTTTCCCGAGCGACGTTCCGTCTGTAATTGACGTTTATTGTGCTCACGCAACACCGTTTCGGGACGTAGACGCTACTCTCTCGTATCGATGGATAAATGAGTTTTCCAGCTGCTTTCCATCGGTAACGATATATCGACCCCTTCGAGAAAAGAAATTTTATTTCGCAACCTGTAGTATACTCTCTGTTCGCGACGAGAATAACGTTTCAGATCGCTTCTCTCTCGCATAATCGTTTACTTTTCTTCGCGTTACCATGTGACACGTTCTCTGTCACTGCTTCGTTTTGACGCTGTTGCATTTATAACATGGACTTATCATAGATTTATGTAGACTATACATATAGGGTATACACATGAGACATATAAGATGCATATAAAATACATATAGGCAACGTAAAATGCTATTTTAGACGAAGAAAGTTTTAAGATTGAAAGAGGTAGTTCAGTAGTGGTAGCTCGGGTAGCTTCGGACGCCTTCGGCTCGCGAAGTAACGAAGAGAGCCGGAGTTACCCGATGTAGCACTACTCGTTCCTTTACCGCGATAACCACGCTAATTTTGTAATTGAATATTGAAAATTGAAACAGAGAACACACCTGATAATCACATATCTACAAAATAATCTTTGAATCCCTTTATATTTCAACTGAACTATTACCAACTATCCCTCTCCCTAAATCAATTCAATGAAAGCACTAAAGATTCGTCTACTAAAAATAAAAAAAAATATGAAATAGATTTCTATCGAAAGAAGCTACCCTAAAGTTACACGATGAAGAAGGGGATGTCTTGCACCCCGTAAGAAGCTTGGTTGCACCAAAACGCAGCGTCGAAATGTCTGGCGACTCTTTTCCACGGGTCGCAGTTTCTTGCAGGCTTCAGCACGCCCCGTCAAGGGATGGGACGTCGCTAAGGGTGAGAGAGGGTGGCGTGGAAAAGGCCCCGTTCATTAAAATGTGTTCCAGCCGGCGGTAATTACGCGTTTAATTATTTAAACGAGTGACCCGGCATTCAGCGAGATTTCATCCCTCCTCGCTAACCTTTCACCGACGTTTTCACCCTCGCGGTCCGATTCTACGTTTCCGTTTCTAACCACCCCCTCTCTCTCTCTCTCTTATACACATTTCTTACTATCTTCGACTCGCCATCTTCATCCAATCTTCCTCTTCGCGACTTCCGTCGCTGAATGTCCCTTCTGCCCACCGGTAAAACTTGCAATTCTCCCTGTTTCTCTCTCGCTCTTCTTTTTTTCACCCAGCGTGTTTCTCTTTTGAAAGCGACGCTCTTTCAACGGGATGTCCCGTGCTTCTTCGCGTTTCCGTTCTCCGTCCTCGTCGCATTCGCTCGCGCGTCTGCCAGCCAGATCTCGAGGAGATACGCTGAATGAGACGGTTAATTGGTCGCGAGAAGGGAAGAACGGTGTACACGTTCGTCTCCCGGTTTGCTCTTCGAGTCCTCGCCTGCTTATCCGCGTGCTAATTGTCTATGTTTCAAGCCACGATTTTCTGATAACGCTGATAACGTTCGAATGAGCACCCAGCTTTTTCGCAGGAACCACCCACTTCTTATTTCCTTTGCAACTCAAATCCTGAGGGTGCATATTTTTTGTCACTGGGTTTACAGATCAAAACGTATTTTAGATTTCTTATTGTAAATCAATTTTGACGTCACATATGGGTGACGCTTAAACTTACATACGAACTCTTTTGACGAGTCTGACGCACTCGTGACGCACTTCAGCTGTGATCAATTTTACTCGAATTTTGAATACGTTTCAATTTGGAGTTCAATTATTTGTACAGTGATTAATACCAAATTGACATAACATTTCAACCTTCTTTGCTTTAATATTGTAGGTATGGTTAGTTCTGACTGACGCACCTTAGGAGCTAACTGAAACTATGAATAATGCAACACAATATGGTAAGACTCGTTAGAAATAAAAATACTGTTTAATAGAATTTTCAACTAGCCAGTCAACGTGTTAATGAAAACTTGTTAATGAAACAGTCCTTATTCCCTGCCTTCATAATACTTTCAACGCCCCCTGTTGCGTTTTCATTTTGTTTATGCTGACAGTCTCATGCTTATCTCTCCGTCGTCCACAAGAATTACACGCATTTATTCTGATTCGTTGATTATTAGCGTTGACTTCCATATACCATACAAAATTTCTTCAACCCCCATATCGATACTCGCACATAACCTCCAAATTAACTCATTGTAAATACCAAAATATGACAGACTGAACAGAACAATACAGTTTCGTATTAATACAGTGAAGATGATACTGTTAATATTTTCATCCCCATGTCGATATTTACATATGCTTTCAAATTAACTCCCGATTAAAACCGAAATGCAAATAACGAACCGAAGAGAAGGAAATCAAAAAGCTTTTATTGTTTCATATTAATCTTCAATACACACATTTCCGAAATTAACTGATTACTAAAACCAACAAACCGAATTCAAAAATATATCAGTTTCGTATTAATACGTGCACGAAGAATAATCTCGTGATATTTGTTCAGTCTCTCTGGTGGTTACATAAATGAACACGAAATAGAATTTTGATCGCAGAAGAATTTCTTGCACAAAATACGGGGAGGAAATTAAAACGTGAAATCCGGACACCAAGGAAAGCAGGGACGGAAGTGCAAAAGTATTCGTCCCGAAAAGGAATACTCGATTAGGGAAGGGTAAAAGTAGCCTGATTTCCGCTTGCTCTTCTCGATGCAATGTACAGAGAGTGAAAAGCACGAGACACCGAGGCCGGACAAGTCTGAAAAGCGACGAGAAATTTATCTGAAATGACATCGGCTCGACCCTCGTCTCCGCCAAAGGACTTATTCTCGAGGAGAGCGGCATTGTTTAAAAAAAAGGGGAGAAAAAAGAGGGAGAAACTGCTCCCCATTTTTTCCCGCCACCTTTCCGGAACAGGCTCCGCCGGGGACTCTGGGAATACTTCAATGAAGCTACGACACTTTCGATGATGATGTCCCGAAAGGACTTAGGGTGCTTTCACTTTCTGCAAATTTATTTTTGGTCCGGTAAACGAGAACTGTATTCCACTCGGACGTTTTTTAATTTATCAGCCGGCAGATTTCGCCTGAAAAATAATTACTTTTATTACCCTTCTTTTTTTATGAATTTTCCGCTGCGGATATTACGTTTTATGTTCGAGGGCCAATTTTGTAACGGCAATCTACTGTTTATTAATATTTCGAATATCGGGTTTGTAACTGTTCTCTGATTTGTTCGTTGATATTTATGACATGGATAAAGTATAAGAGTTTATGAATTTCTGTGTCACTATTGATTACAACTGAAATGTTAAAATATGACACACGTATAAACTGTCAATGTATTAGGTCTACGTCGCAACTGATTACAGCTGAAATGTTATAATATAAACAACTCTTTTAACAGATTTGGTTTGTGTCAAAATTGACATCAATTTAAATATTGTAATATAATAAACATATACATGAACTGTTGACATATCAGGTCTATGTCACAACTGATTACAGCTAAAATATTGTTACTTAAACAATTCTTCTAACATAGTAGATCTGTGTCAAAATTAATATGAACTGAAATATTATAACATAACAAACATACACATAAACTCTTAACATATTAAATCTGTGTGATAATCGATTACAACTGACATGTTATAATATAGACAATTCTTTTAACATATTTGGTTCGTGTCAAAATTGATACCAATTTAATAAATGAATATAATACCAATAACATAATAAATGAACATAATGAACTCTTGACATATTAGGTCTGTGTCACAATTGATTATAACTAAAATGTTATAATATAGACAATTCTTTTAACATATGAGATCTACGTCAAAATTAATATCAATTGACATATTATAACATAATGAACATATACATAAACTCTTAACATATTAAGTCTGTGTGATAATTGATTACCTGAAATGTTAAAATATGACAAATATATAAACTGTCAATGTATTAGGTCTATGTCGCAACTGATTACAACTGACATGTTATAATATAGACAATTCTTTTAACATATTTGGTTTATGTCAAAATTGATACCAATTTAATAAGTGAACATAATACCAATAACATAATAAATGAACATAATGAACTCTTGACATATTAGATCTGTGTCACAATTGATTATAACTAAAATGTTACAATATAGACAATTCTTTTAACATATGAGATCTATGTCAAAGTTACTATCAATTGAAATATTATAACATAATGAACATATACATAAACTCTTAACATATTAAGTCTGTGTGATAATTGATTACCTGAAATGTTAAAATATGACAAACATATAAACTGTGAATGTATTAGGTCTATGTCACAATTGATTACAGCTGAAATATTATTACATAAACAATTCCTTTAACATATTAGACCTGTCTCGCAATTGATAGCAACTACAAAATTATAACATATTAAATTTATAAACTCTGAACATATTAAATCTGTGTTAAAACTGATTACAACTAAAATACCATAAACCCTCTCAACAACTCTTCCAACATACCTCAACTCCATCGTCAAATTACATAAATTACACCGACTAATAAAATTATCCAAATTCCAAGCGCAATTTTCCGGGGAAAAAAATACGGAAACAAATTGATAGGTCGAGTAGATAAGACAAAGGAGAGAAATAGAGAGTAGCAATTGAAGAAATTGTCGCACCGTGAAGTAGTAGAAATAAGGGTCTCCGGGCGGAGAATATAAAAAGAAAAGGAGTTGAAAAGGAGCCTCGACAGCTCCTCGGAGACGTCAAGAATTAGCAAAGCCACTCGGAGGTGGATGGTTCGTCCCTATGCTGGTTACAGAGCCGGAAAATACCTGGATGACGATCAGATTGCGAAGGCGAGGGTACGGCGAAGGAAACGAAACGTGCAAACGAGGCCAATACGCGAGAATTCCGCAGCGAGGCGAGCAACGATATTTCTGGCGGATTCGCAACCATCGGCGGGATTAAGTTTCTTTTTCGGTTTCCAACATCGGGAAGCCGCGATACGCCGATTCCTTCGGGCTAGATAGCAATCCGTTCAAGTGGATACGGGCTTACAGTAGCAGAAATGTATTTTCGTCGGATTCCAACGGAGATATAAAGCTTCCAAAACAAAGTATACACTTGATTTATTAGATTGCTTTCGATAAAAAGTTTTGTCGTTTCTCTAGATGGACACGTCTAAAATATTATTATGCTACTTATTAATAAGTTTTTGCAAGACCATGTGGGGATGTAGATATTTGGGGGTTTAGGATTTGGGGTGTAGGGATTTGGGGCTATAGAAATTTGGGAATGTAAGAAATTAGGGATGTGGAGACTTGGGGACGTAGAGATTTGGGGGTGTAGGGATTTGGAAATATAGAAATTGGGGGTGTAGAGATTTGGGGACGTAGAAATTTGGGGGTGTAGAGATTTGGGGATATAGAAATTTGGGGATATAGAAAATTGGAGCTATAGGAATTTGGAAATATTAGAAATTGGGGATGTAGGGATTTGAGGACGTAGAGAGTTGGGGGTGTAGAGATTGGGGGATATAGAAATTTGGGGATGTAGAAATTCGGGGCTATAGGAATTTGGAAATATTAGAAATTGGGAGTGTAGCGATTTGGGGACGTAGAGATTTGGGGGTGTAGAGAATTGGGGATATAGAAATTTGGGACAATAGGAATTTGGAAATATTACAAATTGGGGAGTAGGGATTTGGAAACGTAGAGATTTGGGGGTGTAGAAATTTGGGGATATAGAAATTTGGGGATGTAGAAATTTGGGGCTACAGGAATTCGGAAATATTAGAAATTGGGGGAGTAGCGATTTGGGGACGTAGAGATTTGGGGGTGTAGAGAATTGGGGATATAGAAATTTGGGACAATAGGAATTTGGAAATATTACAAATTGGGGAGTAGGGATTTGGGGATGTAGGAATTGGGATATGTAGGAATTGGGATATGTAGGAATTGGGGGATGTAAGAAATTGGGGATGTAATAAATTGGAGATATAGAAATTTGGGAATGTAGAGATTTGGGACTGTAGGAATTTAGGAATTTAAGAAATTGGGGGTGTAGAGATTTGGAGATGTAGGGATTTGGGGATATAGGAATTAGAATATGTAGGAATTGGGGATGTAAAAAATTGGAGACATCGAAATTTGGGACTGTAACTTGTAAATGTAAGAAATTCCAATAAAATATTACTCTTCTAAATCCACGCAATAACTACTAATATAACTAATATACGATTACTAATAATTATCCGATATAACGTTACTATCATAAAACTGATGAAACTAATATTGACTTAAATTTGTGACATATTAACCAAAAATCCTTCGATTCGTAAATCATTGACGATGCATCAACAAGTCAAACTTTTACTGTGCAAATGATGTTACACAAAATTCGCGCGTTCGATACGCTTTCAACGCGCATCAAATCCTCGAATTTTGCAGTATAAAATATTTCGCAAAACGCTGATCTTTTATTTCGAGCATGGTTGTATAATGCATTTGAAACGAAACTCGTCGGACCGCGAATTTACATGGAATATTAACGTTGTGAAATGAAAACAAAAATTGGTTGGCGTACGTTTGGAAATATCGAAATATCGTGCATCTGGTTGGTCGCGGAGAATTAAATATTCGTTCGTAACTGGCGGATCGGTGGAGGTAACAAACGGTGCATTTCTCTGTTCAAATGAATCGATTCAAGATGGAAGAAGGAAGATCTGGCCGAGTTCGCCGATTCGCTCTCATTTTCTGTTCAATTTAGCGACGTTATCGCCCTCGATAACGCCTTCTCCGACCGCCTCGTTCTCAACCCCCTCTTTTTACATTCGACTGCGCCGGCACTCTTTTCACGTGGCCGACGTAATAGAATAATAATTCAAGATGAAACATCAGCACTCGAAATTTTCCTCTACAAACCGCTCGCTCGAAAAAGCTAACGTTCGCGGTCTTTAAATATTTATGTAGCTAATATCTGCTAAAAGAGAGATTCCTATCGGTGTTGACTCTGCAATTGGCGGATTACTTTCTAAAATAAACTCTGTATCTGCAACTTATTGCTACTATTGATATAGTAGCTCTAGATACAGGTTCTGGAGATATTACGATCTAGTAATATCTGCATTGTGGAATACTTCCATCTGGGGATATAATCTGGACGTGTCGAGATCTAGGGATCTAGAGATATAGATAGATGTACACAGGGCAATGGGCAATGGATATGTAGGATCTACGAATTTAGGGATAAGAATTATGGCAACTACTGATCTAGGGAAATAGTGATCTAGACAACTGGAAACTTAGAAAATTAATGATCTATGAAATTTGAAATAGCGAATACGAAGTCTAGCGAATTTGAAATATGCAAAATATGAAATTTAGGGAATTTGAGATATTTCAAACATGGTTAGGAGTCTGGGGAATTTTTGGCGCAGAGAATTGGCAATCTGGGGAATTTAGAATGCCAAAAGTTTAGAATCTGTGGAATTCTAGATATAGGAAATTCGGTGTCTAGGGAAATTTGGGATGTAAGAAATTCGGTATCTAGGGAATTTGGAATCCAGGAAATTTGATATCTAGGTTATTTGAGATGTGGGGAATTTTTGTTCTAAAAATTTTGAATTCTAGGGAATTCGGAACTCGGAGATCAGGATCTAGGGAATTTGTGATATAGAGAATTTGGGATTTAGTGAATTTATGGTCTAGGGAATTTGAAACCTTGAGAATTTATGGTCTTGGCATTTATAACCTAGAGAATTTATGATCTAGGGAATTTGGGTTGCTGGAACTTGTAATATAGGGATTTTGTGTCTAAAGAATGTATGATCTGGGGAATTTTAAACCTTGAGAATGTGATGTAGGGAACTGGTTATCTAGGAAGTTCGTAGTGTTCGGAATTTGGAACGTAGGGAATTTAGAATTCACCGAATTTTTGTTCTAGAAATCTAGAGATCTAGAAATGTATAAAGTCTAAGAATCTAGAGAAATATAAATTTAAGGACATGTAACTCGATACATCACCGACACTAACATTTTCCCCTAAATGTCAAATATTTCCATCCCCGAAATCTGTCTATAAGAAGAATGATTTTCATTTTGACGATTATTGGTAACTCGAAGTTGATCCTGTACGCAAAGATTCGTGCAACAGTCGTAGAGCGTAATAGTATTATGCCGATTCCTTTCGGCTGTTACGGCTTTCAACGATCGCAGATGTATTCGTGGAAGAAAAGAAAGGAAATCTGTACGTTTGTCGTAGTAAATTCCACGGCAGAGAGATAAGATTAGCCGGGGCATCCGGAAATTCATTTTCAGCTCCGGCAAGTTCCGTCGCTGCTCCATTTATTCCGAGATCTGACAGGTTGCTACGATATTGCTCTTAATAGCACTGTCAAGTCGGGCGTCATGCCGTTACGCGTCTCATTTCGGTGGCACAATTTAAGTATTAAATGTAACGCGTTTAAGTCGGCCCCCTTTCCTGCTGCTGACATCCTGAAAATTCGCAATAACGCGCTTTTCTATTCCTTCAGGAAACAGGTAAACGTTGCTACGGTTATCAGGCAACCCCGGCATGAATTTCTATTGTTCCACGTTTTACAATGGCGGACCGTAGAAAAGTGAATTTTCGACTTGGTCCGATGAAATTGTAACGAATTTTCAACAATTCACTAAGACACTTCCGCGATTGTTTGCCTCGTTCAGGTTCTGGAAGATAACTTCAGTCTTTTAAGGGTTTTTGTAAACTTTCGGTGCAAACGTGTCTGACGTGTTTCAAAGAAAATGGCGCTCCATGTAAACGTTTAGTACGTGTTTAATATATTGGTAGTTAGGTGGTAAATTGATACTTGTACTTACGTATCAATTCAACAAAATTACTACTAATAATTGATACTAATTCTTACTAGTATGTTGTTGACACATTAAATGTCAGATTTCGATGTCGAGGAACAAAATTGAATTTTATCACAAATTGAACTTGACACTCATTTTATGGTACTTTTATGAAGTATATACCCTTGTATTGATGTTACCAAAATGTTTTACCAATTTTGTCCAAGTCCATTATTTTGAAAATTATGTAAATTAAGAGATAGATGTATTTAATGATTAACAGAAATGAATGAAGTTGCAAAGAGTAACATATTATATTAATTTTGTAAAGTAACAAATGGAAACGTGAGCAAGAGTAGTTGAAACGAGAAGTTTGAACGTAACCAAGAATTTCCTTATGGATTCCAGTGCTGACGGTTCCTGGTTATGACGTAAGGGTGAACAGATCCCCCGTGATGGAGGGATGCAATGCTGTTTTATCCTGCACAGCCCGGGAAGATGTCAAGGAACACTTGACAGTCACCTCCTGGTTTCGAGACGATGCTATTCTTCTGCCTGGAAGCACGGACACGGGTAAGTCTATGATCTTCAGATATGAATTATTTATATTAACAATCAAAATTAACAAGTACGATGAACCATTGATATGGACAATTAAAATGAACTATTAAAGTCAACAAATAAAGTGAACAATTAATATGAACAATTAAACTGAAGAATTAAAATGGACAATTGAAATGAACAAGTAAATTGGACAATTAAAGGAACATTTAAAATGATCAATTAAAATGAACATTTAAAATGAACAATTAAAATGAACAATTAAAATGAACATTTAAAATGAACAATTAAAATGAACAATTGAAATGAACAATTAAAATGAACAATTGAAATGAACAATTAAAATGGACAATTGAAATGAACAAGTAAATTGGACAATTAATGGAACATTTAAAATGATCAATTAAAATGAACAATTAAAATGAACATTTAAAATGAACAATTAAAGTGAACAAATAAAGTGAACAATTAATATGAACAATTAAACTGAAGAATTAAAATGGACAATTGAAATGAACAAGTAAATTGGACAATTAAAGGAACATTTAAAATGATCAATTAAAATGAACAATTAAAATGAACAATTGAAATGAACAATTAAAATGAACAACTAAAATGAACAATTAAACTGAACAATTGAAATGAACATTTAAACTGGACAACTAAAATGAACAAATAAAATGAACTATCTAGAAATATCTAGAAGTCTAACGATAAGTTACCTACAATTTTGTAAAATATATAATCGTTGTTGTCACTAGTTATAAAACAATCATAAACATTCGAAGCAGCCGCCGATTTATCTACGCCACAGTATCTTTACTTTGGTAGATCGTTAGAGAAACATCAGGTCAAAATGATAGGAATGCTTCTCGAGTGTTCTCGTTTCTATAAAATATTTCATAAAGCACGCGACAGAATGCCGTTGTCGAGATATTTCCAAGAAACCCCTTTGAAGCACACTCTTTTCATGTTTGTCGAATAGTTGATCCTCTCTGTTGAAAGTCAGAATACTTCGTTAATATCGATACAATTAACTTAGCGCTCGTGCCTTTCAATTTGAACAACAACGTTGTCTTTCTTTTCTGCAAACTCTTTGCATTGTTAAGTATACAATTTCTACCTTATTAACCTAATACCGTCAATTTTATTCAAACCCAGAGATATTTGAATATAGGGATATTAGCGAGTGATGACATAAGAATAGAAATTGAGATATGGATCTAAGGATATATGAATACTAGTTACCTATGACACCTTGTTGCTCAGGTCACAGGTTACCAATCAGACAAATTTAAAAGGCTATGACTCTCTACGAGTTCTATATGTGTGCAAAATATCAAGTTTCTACCTTTTACCCTTATCGAGATTGAAAGTAGCAACGGACAGACATAGCGTATTGTACATGTATATACATAGAATAGATAGGGATATAGGGATATAGGGATATAAGGATATATAGGGAGCTGAGTGTTAGAGATGTGAGGATATTGAAATCTGGGGATATAGATTACCAGGGATGTAGACATCTAATGGCATAACCTTGGATCACAGACATTTATCAATGTAGATATCTGAGAATATAGTTTGGGGAGATAGAGATTTAGGGATGTAAGAAATTGGGGGTCTAGAGATTTATCGATATAAGGATCTGGGGATATGGAAATCTAGGGATATAGGAATCTACTAATGTAGGGATCTTGGATTTTAGAGATTCGGTATTATAGAGATCCCAGGACTACATAGCAATCTAGAATTATATAAAACTCAGGATGTAGAAATCTAAAGAACCAGAGATCTGGGGATATAGAAGTCTATATGGCAATCTAATGACATAGAAATCTCAAACTTAAAAATTCGGAAATGAAATCTAGGGATACATTGATCTGAAAATGCAGAGATCTAAAAATAGATCAATTTGAAGCTATAATAATCTAAAAATATAAAGCTATCTAGAGATATTCGAACAAACTAGAATTCTACAGAGCTCAAATCGAGCGTAATTAGAAAAATTAGTTTGGGAAAAGATCAACGAAGACCAACAAAGACATAAAAAGTGAAACGAGCAAACAAAGACGTGAAAAACAAGTGGTCCATTTCAGCGAAGATCCCCCTTCAGTTTCCTCGGATCATCGTCCAGCAAAACGAACGAGTAAATCACTAAAAGATTGAGCGTGGAATCGCTCTCGTCTTACGAATTTATCTGCAACGACCCGATGATAAATCGTTGCTGCGTGCTATGAAATTCTAAATGGCGGATCGGCCGGATCTAACAAAGCGTAAGAACATCCTCTTCGATGCAACCGGTCCCGTGGGATCTGCGAGGGTTATTCGATGACATTCGATCGCTCCTTGTGCCGAAGAAAAGGGAGGAGAAAAAAAATTGTAACGCGAAGTGGAAGGAGAAGAAGAGGAAGAAACGGAGGAACGTGTTCGGCCCGGAACTAGGGAAAGAAAAGTCCACGGTAAAGTTGGAAAAATTGAAAGCAGGGGATGAGGATGAAATAACTACGTTTAACTGCGGAGTTATTTTAAAGTTGTTCGATCGGTCGACGTGTTTCGAAGAGAGTTCGAGGGAGATTTATAATTTTTTTAATGTTCGTGGCTCGATCAAGACCGAACTATCGAACGGTTTTATCGTTTTTGTTTTAGTACTTCGTAATAAAGGTACGACGTTAATTGGAATTGCAATTCCTGATGAAAAATATGGGAGTTAATAGTTGGTTGTTTAATATATTAGTACATAATACATGTGTGCGGAAAATTTTATTGATTCAGTAGTATAAACAGAGCATTTGTCAGACACTGTTCAAGAAAAACTTCAAACTAACCAATAAAGTGAAGTGTAAATTTCTTATTTTAAGATGGACTTTAAAATTGAATTTCAAAATGACGTTTAAAATTAAATTAAATATAACTAATAAATTATGATTTAACAAAGTTAAAAATGAAGCAAGAACTACAGATTTGGAATGAAGTTATGCACAATTTCCATAAATCTTTCACATAAAAGTATGTTAAAATGGAACCTTTCTGCATACCTTTTAATAGGTAAATAACATATGTGTAACATCACAGTAAAACTGTCAATGTAACTTCAAATAAATATTTGTTAACTACATCGGTACAAGCATTTCCACTTTGGTAAATAACATATATGTGACACGATAGTCAAACTGTCGATACAACTTGAAATAAATATTTGTTAACTAAATCAATACAAGTATTCCCACTTATGTAACGTGTGTACTGATAAGCTGTAAATGCGACTCGAGATAAATATTTGTTAACCAAATCCACAATGTTGACAATTAAACAAGACTTAACGTATGTATGGTAAACTGTAAATGCTACTGAAGACAAATATTTGTGAACCAAATCCATGCTGTAAATTAAACGAAACTAGGAATTAAACATAACTTAACGTTTGCAGGACCTGATAAATTTGAAACGCAGCTGAAGATAAATATTTATTAACAAAATCCATAATGCTAGAAATTAACCAAACTAGACATTGAGCAAAACTTAACGTATGTATGACCTGATAAATTGTAAACGCAACTAGAAATAAATATTTATTAACAAAATCTATAATGCTAGAAATTAACCAAACTAGAAATTAAGCAAAACTTAACGTATGTATGACCTGATAAATTGTAAACGCAGCTAGAGATAAATATTTATTAACAAAATCCATAATGCTAGAAATTAACCAAACTAGAAATTGAGCAAAACTTAACGTATGTATGACCTGATAAATTGTAAACGCAGCTAAAGATAAATATTTATCAACATAATCCATAATGCTAGAAATTAACCAAACTAGGAATTAAACATAACTTAACGTTTGCAGGACCTGTTAAATTCGAAACGCAGCTAAAGATAAATATTTATTAACAAAATCCATAATGCTAGAAATTAACCAAACTAGACATTGAGCAAAACTTAACGTATGTATGACCTGATAAATTGTAAACGCAACTAGAAATAAATATTTATTAACAAAATCTATAATGCTAGAAATTAACCAAACTAGAAATTAAGCAAAACTTAACGTATGTATGACCTGATAAGTTGTAAACGCAGCTAAAGATAAATATTTATTAACAAAATCCATAATGCTAGAAATTAACCAAACTAGAAATTAAGCAAAGCTTAACGTATGTATGACCTGATAAATTGTAAACGCAACTAGAAATAAATATTTATTAACAAAATCTATAATGCTAGAAATTAACCAAACTAGACATTGAGCAAAGCTTAACGTATGTATGACCTGATAAATTGTAAACGCAACTAGAAATAAATATTTATTAACAAAATCCATAATGCTAGAAATTAACCAAACTAGACATTGAGCAAAACTTAACGTATGTATGATCTGATAAATTGTAAACGCAGCTAAAGATAAATATTTATTAACAAAATCCATAATACTAGAAATTAACCAAACTAGGAATTAACCATAACTTAACGTTTGTATGACCTGATAAATTCGAAACGCAGCTAAAGATAAATATTTATTAACAAAATGCATAATGCTAGAAATTAACCAAACTAGAAATTAAGCAAAACATAACGTATGTATGACCTGATAAATTGTAAACGCAGCTAGATATAAATATTTATTAACAAAATCCACAATGCTAGAAATTGAACGAAATGTGTGTATGATAAAGCATAAAAGCAATTCGAGATTTGACAACACCATGATAAATAAAACATAGTAGAGCAACCAGCGAAGAGAGATAAGAGAAAAACACGAGCGTTAAAAAAGATTGGCAGTATATCAACTGGCTGTAAAGATTTAACGACGAGCGAAATGTAAAAGAGGGATGTTCGATCGGGAATAGAAAAACGATGAGCGGGGTAAATAAAAAGAAAGAAGGAATAATAATCATTAGCTCCGCGGACCAGAAGATGGTGCTCCTCTTCCATTTAATTCCCGGTCTCGTTCGGCGTAGCACGCGCGGAAGTGGCTTTATACTTTTAATAATGGCCGAGTCTCTCTCCCCGCCGCCGGAAATAGGTGCTCGACCCTTTTCCGGTTTTTCAGGGAGGCCAGGCACGCGCGTGCATGCAGCGATTCAGTCACGGTGCCTCATTTCGAGCCGCTGAAGCGTTCCTCTTCGGCTTTATGCCTTTGTACAATCCTCTCGTTGTTTTTCAGCTCGTCCTCGTCGTCGGCGAACAGCTCGTCAGCTCATCAGCCTAACGGTTGTTAAGTTCGAATCGGCTGTAATTGACAAAGCGACGGACCTCCATACGATCCAACGGATTTCCTCCAGCTTCTCTGCCGACCGCGTTTCGCTTCCGTTTTATACCGATCTTTGTGCGATTTTTCCCCCCAATCCTCCGTCCTGCAACCCGCGGATCAAAGTTCAAACGGAACCACAGCTTTTTGTACAGAAATTTTTATCTTCGAGGGATCTCTTGTTCCGTGCGGGATCGCGTGTAACTAGAGGTACAAATGCTGCTTCTGGAATATGCGACGAAAATATACAACCACGGTTTTTTCATACGCGGCTTTTGGGAGAAAATGGAGGGCTTGTAATTACACTTTCAGATGCGTTCGTATAAATATGTAATATTCGACGTACAAAGTACCACGCTTTTTGCAAGTAATTACTGAATTTTTAACTTTTTGCGGAGATGCGTAGCTTCTTTTCATAGGGGGTTGTTTCTAGTTTTGCTGCATATGAAATAATTTCGAAACGTTGATAGCTTCATACAATTTGGTGATCTGGTGATATTAGGGATTTGGGGATGTAGAGATTTGAGGATGTAGGGATTTGGGGATATAGGGATATGGGGACATAGGGATTTAGGGATATAGAGACATGGGGACGTAGGGATGAGGGATATAGGGATATGGGGACGTAGGGGTTTGGAGACATAGGGATATGGGGACATGCGGATTTGGAGATATAGGGATATGGGCACGTAGGGATTTCAGGATGTAGGGATATGGGGATATAGGGATTTGGAGATATAGGGATATGGGGACGTAGGGATATGGGGACGTAGGGATATGGGGACGTAGGGATATGGGGACGTAGGGATATGGGGACGTAGGGATATGGGGACGTAGGGATATGGGGACGGAGGGATATGGGGACGTAGGGATATGGGGACATAGGGATTTAGGGATATAGAGACATGGGGACGTAGGGATGGGGGATATAGGGATATGGGGACGTAGGGGTTTGGAGACATAGAGATATGGGGACATGCGGATTTGAAGATATAGGGATATGGGCACGTAGGGATTTGAGGATGTAGGGATATGGGGATATATGGATTTGGAGATATAGGGATTTGGAGATATAGGGATATGGGGACGTAGGGATATGGGGACGTAGGGATATGGGGACGTAGGGATATGGGGACGTAGGGATATGGGGACGTAGGGATATGGGGACGTAGGGATATGGGGACGAAGGGATATGGGGACGTAGGGATTTGGGGATGTAGAGATTTGGGAATGTAGAAATTTGAAGATGTAGTAATTGGGGGGTGTAGGAATTGGTGAATGTAGGAATGGGGGGATGTAGGAATTGGGAAATATAAGAAATTGGGATATAGCAAATTGGGGATATAGGAATTGGGGAATGTAGAATTGGGGGATATAGAAATTTGAGGATGTAGTAATTGGGGGGGGTGTAGGAATTGGGGGATGTAGGAATTGGGGGATGTAGGAATTGGGAAATATAAGAAATTGGGATATAGCAAATTGGGGATATAGGAATTGGGGGATGTAGAATTAGGGGATATAGAAAATTGGGAATATCGAAAGTTGAGGATGTAGGAATTGGGGAATATAGGAATTCGACCATATAGGAATCTGTGACTGCAGCAATTGGAGAGCGTAGAAATTTGGAGATATAGGAAGTTGGGGATGTAGGTATGTGGGATGTGAAGAATTTGGCAATGTAGAAATTTATGAACATAGGGATTACTAGGGATTTGGTGATATAGTGATTTGAGAAAGTAGGCATTTGAGGATACCTTGCCTTAGGAATATAAAAGTTTGGGGATGTAGAGGTTTCATGCAGGTATTTCGATATGTACAAATACAATAATCCATATGGATCAATATGTAGAATATAATATCCAGAAATTTAATGATTTAGAATTTCAACTCCTCCGAGACACCCTAGTAACCATAAATAACAATTTCATGAGAGTGCTCCATCAAAACATAGGTCGCAAAAATACATAGTACAGATTAAAAATTCGGCTGGTCGCAGAGACCTTCAAATTTCTTCGTAGCTTTTAAGGTTGTAGCGGTGTGGAGCGGCTTTACGAATAAACCTTGTGGCAAAGGGGGTGAGTTTGAAGGCAAAAGGACGGCGGAATTTTTCCCCGAGGGTGTTTCGAGGGCTGTTTATGAAAAGGTACCGGGCGAAAGTCTCGCACCGCGGAAAATGAAGTTTGAAGACCGCTTCCATTCTTCTTTTTCTCCCTTTTCGGGGGTGTGGATTGTTTATGCGAAACTCGTCGATGAAAGTTCCACGCGTCGGGAATAAACGTTTAAACTTCTCTCAGACCGTGCAGTTTTTTAAATCGAAATTAAAATGTCTCTCGCTCGTGCGCGAACTTGAACCGTCAGATCTCGCTCGAATCGATTAATTATGTTAGAATCGATGACCGGCCTCTGTGGGGATCAGTTTTCCCTGAATTATCGAAATATGGAATTCGCGGAAGAGGATTAAGCTTCGTGATGATGCCGACTTTAATTCGGTTCCTAGCGGGATTAAGTTTGATTCAATGATGCTTACGATTCAATTTGCTAGAGGATTATGTTCGCTCAGGATTGTAACTCCTGCGTTCAATTTTATTGCGTTTGGGGTTAATAATTGGGGTATATCGATGTCGATGTCGAAACACTTGTCAATGGCATCTAATTAATGTGTTCCTCTAATGGTGACATACGTCGAAGCGTGAATCAGCCATTTTGTATTAATATCGGTGCTTCAGAGTTCTCATTTTAGTCGAACTCTGAGCTTTATATTAATATAGGAATTTTATGAAATTTTAAATATGGGATAAGGGTAGGAGGGATCGAGATCAATAGATATACGGACGCAGAGATATCGGGTTCTAGGAATATCGGGATCAAGGAATTTAAAAGTCGTGGTATCCCTAGACTTCAGAAGCTCAAGATCCTAATATCTCTAGATCCCAATATTTTTATGTTTCAATATCCCCAGATCCCAATATCCCTAGGTTCCAATATCTCTAGATCCTAGTTTCCCTAGATCCCAGTATCCCTAGATCCCAGTATCCCTAGATCCCAGTATCCCTAGATCCCAGTATCCCTAGATCCCAGTATCCCTAGATCCCAGTATCCCTAGATCCCAGTATCCCTAGATCCCAGTATCCCTAGATCCCAGTATCCCTAGATCCCAGTATCCCTAGATCCCAGTATCCCTAGATCCCAGTATCCCTAGATCCCAGTATCCCTAGATCCCAGTATCCCTAGATCCCAGTATCCCTAGATCCCAGTATCCCTAGATCCCAGTATCCCTAGATCCCAATATACTTAAGTCCCAATATCCCTAAATTCCAATATCCTTAAGTCCCAATATCCCTAAATTCCAATATCCCTAGATTACAATATCGTTCAGCCCCGATATCCCTAGATCCCAATACCCTTAAGCCCCAATATCCCTAGATCCCAATATCCTTAAGTCCCAATATCCCTAGATACCAATATCACTCGATCCCAATATCCCTAAATCTCAATATATCGGTATCTATGAATATAAAAATTACTAACGTAGAATTTGGTGAACATTCGGAATTAAAAAATGTGAAAATTTGTAATCTTCAAGCAGTAAATTTATCGAAAATGAAAAATGAAACTGTATAATACGTTCGAAAAGATAAAACAAGAAGTTGAGGGAATAAGCCATATATATAATCTTGACGTGAAACGAGGAGAAATGAAAAGGCAACCATAATATAGGGAATAAAATAAACCAAAAGTTTCAGCAGGTGGGTTATTGCCGAGCATTTCTTCACAATTTTCACACATCCATCGACGATCGTGACGTGGATGTACCAGCAGACGAGCTAGTCGAGCAAAGTTACGGGCTATTTATCTTCGTATTTTTATTCCGTCCGGGCAAGACGATATTAAATTGCTCCTTTCGTGGTGTTCACCCTCTGGCAACCCCCCACTGGCTCAACCCTCTCTCACCTTCCGCCTGTTTGGCTATCTTATTGCCTGTTTCTTTGTTGCTGTATCTTTCTAATTCTCAAATATCTCTATTTGAACGTGCCGGTTTCTCTACATTCTTCAGATTTCTAAATATTCATGTTTTTTAATTTCCAATCTCTTAAATCTATTTAATACTGAGTTCCAAATTATCAAGTTTAAATATACCATAAATTCTCTAACCTCTCCAAGCTCTCTAAGCTGCCTAAACTTCTAGAAACTCCCCAGATTCTTAAATACCCATTTTTAATTTCCAAATATATAAGTGTAAAATTCGTCAAATCCACTAAATTTCCCAAACTTCCATAGTTCTGAGTGTCAAACCCCCAAGTTTAAAATTCCCAAATTCCCTCAACTCTCAAAAATTCTCAACTACCCAAATGTCTATGTTTCTAATTTCCACACCCCCAAGTTTAAAAATCCCCAATTTCTCTAAATTCCCAAATTTCCATAGTTCTGAGTTCCAAATCCCCAAGCATAAAATTCTCAAATTCCCTCAACTCTCAAAAATTCCTCAACTTCCCAAATATACATGTTTTTAATTTCCACACCCCCAAGTTCAAAAATCCCCAATTTCTCTAACTTCCCAAATTTCCATACTTCTGAGTTCCAAATCCCCAAGCACAAAATTCCCAAATTCCCTCAACTCTCAAAAATTCCTCAACTTCCCAAATATACATGTTTTTCATTTCCACACCCCCAAGTTTAAAAATCCCCAATTTCTCTAAATTCCCAAATTTCCATAGTTCTGAGTTCCAAATCCCCAAGCATAAAATTCTCAAATTCCCTCAACTCTCAAAAATTCCTCAACTTCCCAAATATACATGTTTTTAATTTCCACACCCCCAAGTTCAAAAATCCCCAATTTCTCTAACTTCCCAAATTTCCATACTTCTGAGTTCCAAATCCCCAAGCACAAAATTCCCAAATTCCCTCAACTCTCAAAAATTCCTCAACTTCCCAAATATACATGTTTTTCATTTCCACATCCCCAAGTTCAAAAATCCCCAATTTCTCTAAATTCCCAAATTTCCATAGTTCTGAGTTCCAAATCCCCAAGCACAAAATTCCCAAAATTCTCTCAACTCTCAAAAATTCCTCAAATTCCTCAATATCCATGTTTTTCATTTCCACACCCCAAGTTCAAAAATCCCCAATTTCTCTAAATTCCCAAATTTCCATAGTTCTGAGTTTCAAATCCCCAAGCACAAAATTCCCAAATTCCCTCAACTCTCAAAAATTCCTCAAATTCCTCAATATTCATGTTTTTCATTTCCACACCCCCAAGTTTAAAAATCCCCAATTTCTCTATATTCCCCAAATTTCATACCCCCAATGTTCAAATCTCCATCTTCAAAATCCCTAAACTCCCCAATATCTAATTCCTCAAAGATCTCATAGAACTTTGAAGCAATGTATTACGTTTTCAGTGATCATTCAAAATTTATTTGACTATTTCACTAAAGAACGCAATACACCCCGATCGAAAGAACGCCCAACTATAATTTCCTAATAAAGCATTCGTTCCCCGAGTCACGTATCCATCTCCGCGTTCATATCCCTTTATTTTTTCCCGTTTTCCTTGCCGTTGTCGTGCAACCGTGGCACTGTTTGCAGTTCCGAGGCTGTTCGCGTACCACCGCATATATTGCTATCCTGTGCAAGCTGATACGCCCCGTCTCCGGGCGTTTGCCCGCGAGTTTTCCACGGGATTTCCATATTTCTTCCTACATAGCCGTGTTTGTTTTCGCCATTCCCGATATTAAAACGCTCGAGTGGGTCGTCGGTCAGCTCCTCGACTTCCACGTTATTATCGTGTACCCCCCTCGTGCTGCACGCTCTGATTTCTTATGGGATTTGGAGAACGTATTCCCCGCAGATGTTGCGATCTTTTCTCACCGCTGCGCAATCTCCTATTACCGTATCGGTTCTCTACCTTCTCTAAAACCTACCCTCTTCAATTTTTCTCTCGAAAAACTATTAACTTTGCTTTTATTTAGCTTTTCCATTTATTAAAAGCATCTCTATCTCTTGCTGTTCATGGACTTTCCCTGATTTTAAAAGATATCGTTTCGAAAGATGACATATTTTAGGAACTCACTGTGTGCACAGCAGAATGTATTATTTTACATTGCATGTTATAACTTAACTGCATATTATCGATATAACTTGAATTGCATATTATCAATATAATGGTAATATGTCTATCATTATATGTCTAGCATTATATTGATATACATATTATCGTTATATTGATATATGTCGTAATATGTATATGATACATGGCATAATATGTCTCTCATTATATTGATCATTATATTGATAGACATATTTGTGTCTATTGATGTCTGTCCACTCAAGGAAATTGACTAAACATAATTAAATTACTATAATAACAAGAGAAATATTTAATGTCATTAATCACAGTTCCCTATTACAAACCCAACTAATGGTTCCCAGTTAATAACCAATCTATACGTGTTTACTATGTCCACTTTTTCACTCGCCATTTTGCCTGCCTATCTCCGATGCTGCGTAAAGGGCGGGAATATTTAAACTCAAGAAATTCTCCTTACATCGATATGACTTATATCAGTACAGAATACTATAATTCTGTACATTCATCACAAATGTGACTACAGAAATACAAATTTAAAAAGATATATACCATTTGCAAAATCACACTAAAACAAATTTAATTCATAAATCAGCAACTATGTATTTTGGAAATATTTCGAAAGCTGTCGTCGTAAGGTATTGTCGATTACGCAGAACGAGTCCTCTTTATGTCTCGAACCATCGTGCGTAGAATCAGCCTTTGCAAATACCGATCGGGACGCTTCGATTCCAGAAACGGCTCTAACAGATACTTTCACGAGCGAGCGCTCGATTAAAATACGCGGCTGGTTGCGAACGTGCGTTCGTCGAACGTTCGAAGATTTTACAAAGTAGCTGAAAAGCTTTTACGTAAACGCGACATCGCTGGTTATTTGAAGTTCCCCGTTCCCTTATCGGATACTACTTTTCGCTGTACGGGAACGCACGCTGGAAGACACGTGCACCACAGAAACCCGCTTACCGTTTCACGATTATCGATCGCGACAACAAACACTTGATTTCCCTTGAGAGCAATTAACCGAGCAAATCAAACTTTTTTATAATTAATCTTACTTTTGTGCTGTAGAGATTTCTTCAAATGAAGAACAAATGTAAAAGGAACGACAGAAATTGTACACGGTCAATGTTAGGGGTTTTGGGGGCTGGGGCATTTGGGGGTTGGTCAAGAATTTAGGGACTGTGGGATTTGGAAATTTACAGGTTTGGGAATATGGGGACTTACGGATCTGAGGGTGTAAGATTTGGGGACGTACGAACTTGGGATGGGGTTGTAGCGATTTGGGGGTATAGAGATTTGGGGTATAGGGATTTGGGAGTGTAGAGATTTGGGGATGCAGGGATTTGGGGGTGTAGAGATTTAGGGGTATAGAGATTTGGGGACGTAGGGATTTGGGAGTGTAGAGATTTGGGAGTGTAGGGATTTGGGGATGTAGGGATTTGGGGGTATAGAGATTTGGGGACGTAGGGATTGGGGTGTATAGAAATATTGGGACGTAGGGATTTTTGGAGTGTAGGGATTTGGGGGTATAGAGATTTGGGGACGTCGAGATTTGGGGATATAGAGATTTGGGGACGTAGGGATTTGGGAGTGTAGAGATTTGGGGGTGTAGGGATTTGGGGATGTAGGGATTTGGAGGTATAGAGATTTGGGAACGGAGGGATTTGGGAGTATAGAGATTTTGGGACGTAGGGATTTTGGGGGTGTAGAGATTTGGGGACGTAGGGATTTGGGGATATAGAGATTTTGGAACATAGGGTTTTGGCAATGTAGAGATTTGGGGGCGTAGGTATTTAGGGATATAGAGATTTGGGGGCGTATGGATTTGGGGTGTAGAGATTTGAGGACGTAGAAATTTGAGTATGTAGAGATTTGGGAATGTAGGAATTGGGGAATATAGGAATTTGGGGATGTAGGATATTTGGGACTGTAGGAATTTGGGGGTGTTGGGATTTGGGGATGTTGGGATTTGGAAGTGTTGGGATTTTGGGGACGTAGGGATTGGGGAATGTAGAGATATAGGGATGTAGAGATTTGGAAATATAGAAATTTGGAGATATAGAATTTTGGGAATGTAGGAATTGGGGGATGTAGGAATTTGAGAATGTAAGATTGGGTTGTAGAAATTTGGAGCTATATGGATTTGGGGACGTAAGGATATGGGTTGTAAGGACTTGGGAACGTAGAGATGTGGAAACGTAGGAATTGTGGATGTATGAATTTGGGGATGTAGAAGTTTCAGAATATAGGTATTTTGAGATGTTAGCATACAAATTCAGAAATATGATAATCTAGAATTTTACAAATAAAAAAATTTGTGAATCTGAAACTTAGTGCATCTTGAAAACTTTACAACGTCGACGTGGGACGTGTTCGTCGAGCAGTCGGTTATCAGCGACGCAATTCTGCGCCAAGAACAGGAAGCCCTGCGACGAAGCATATCGGCAACTCATCGCGATGTGTCATTAGCACGTTCGACGCTCTCTCGAGGCGTCGAGCGCACGCCTGCGAGACGTTCTCGATAGAATCGATTCGACGATACACCTTCGCACGATAGTATGCCGATATCGCGGCTGCTTGACGGATGCCGAAGAAGATGGGCCGAGAATGGAGTTTCACGCGACGCGATTCAGACGTCAATTGTCGGGGTGGGATGCAAACCGGATGTTAATGCGATAACGTCCTCGTTCAGCGTACTTTTCTGACATTTATGACAGTCTCGTCGAGTAGCGTTCTTCGAATTTGAAACATTTTGTCTGCCCTCGAGGGTGGCTGTGTCGCGAACATTATTCTGAAATTTCTTGAAAATTTGGTTTAGGAATGTGGATTCCTGTTTGGGGACCTGGGGATTTGGTAGCCTAGAAATTTGGGAAGATAGGAATTTAGGGATGTATGTATTTGTGGAAGATAGGAAGTTTGGGGACATAGGGATTTGGGGGTGTAGAGATTTGGGGGTGTAATGATTTGGAAATGTAGGAATTTGAGGATGTAGGAATTTGGGGACATAGGTGTTTTGGGACTTAGGAATTAAGGGATATAGATACTTGAGGACCTAGGAATTTAGGGACATAGACATTTGGGGAACTAGAAATTCAGGAATATCGATATTTGGGGTTCTAGCAACTTAGGGACACTGGAATTTGGGAACCTTGGAATTTAGAGATCTAGGGATACAAAAATCTAGAGATTTGGGAATAAAAAAATTTGCGAATTTGTACATTTACCAATGTAGGAATTTCATAATTTGGAATACGAGAAATTTGCAAGCTAGAAAATATCCAAACACAGAAACTTCATACCATAGAAATGTGGAAAGGAATATTAAAATATTATTACGGTAGAACTTGGGGGTGTAGACAATTTCAAAGCACCGAAATTTAATAATCTAGAAATATGCAAATTCAGAACATTAAAGCAGTGAGACCTTGGGAATATAAAAAGTAAAAGAATGATAAGTCGCAAGATTTGAAAATTTGCCAATTTGAATTTTCCAAGATTCAGTACTCCACACAGATACAAGAGAAATACAAGAACTATAAAATTTACAACTCCGAAGATACAAAAATTTGTGATATAAAAAGTTAGAAACGAAACGACCAACACCATACTTCACTCCCATGGTACGCCATAAATCTGTTGAGGACGACCTACTGATGACCCACTGAACCCACTACATAGGCGTAAAATTTATGGAATATTTCATCGGCCACCCTATATGTATACGTGCGTATTTCATATAATCACATATGTATATACACGTGTGTGCACATAGAGAGGGGAGGTGTGTACCTGTTACGTGCAGCAGACCAACATAAATATGTATGGGACATGAATGCCTGAGCATGTACAGGACGATCCGAGGCAAGCCGTTAAAGCGTACCTGCGCTCTAGATGGATGCCGGTTCGCGCCTCTTCTTTTATGGCAACGAAATGCATCGCGTAACCTTGTTGTCGGCTGAATAAATTGCGACCTCTTCGACGCGTTTTTACGTACACCCGGGAAAGATTTCACGTTATTTTTCGCCGTGAAAAAACGTTAAGGGCGGTCGAGGTTTTTCTGCGGTGGCGGACAAAACGCAAGGGGTTGCGATAGCGAAAGAAAGGGATCGCTTGAAAGTCTGAATTAAGAGACGCTATTGCGATTGCGGAGATGGCCAATTTTGTAGCTATGCAAATGTCCTTTAATACCTCGTGAGTAATTTTGAGTTCATGTTTGAATTTATTTTGAGGGAGACTTTAAAGGTTTTTCAAATTTGGAGATTCAAGATTTGGGGGTTTGGAAGGGAGGAATTTTGAGAATATGAGAAGTTGAGAATATGTGTTTGAGAGATTTAAAATTTGAGAAATTTGGAATTCGAGTATTTTTGAGTTTGAGAGTACGTAAATTTGAGAGATTTAAAATTTGAGAGTTTGTGAGTTTAAGAGATTTAAAATTTGAGAGTATGTGAGTTTGAGAGATTGAAAATTTGAGAATTTTGGAATTTGAGTATTTTTGAGTTTGAGATTTAAAATTTGAGAGAATGAAAATTTGAGAAATTTAAAATTTGAGAGCTTTAAATTTGGATATATGTGAGTTTGAGAGATTTAAAATTTGAGAAATTCGGAATTCGAGTATTTTTGAGTTTGAGAGTACGTAAATTTGAGAGATTTAAAATTTGAGAGTTTGTGAATTTAAGAGATTGAAAATTTGAGAGTATGTGAGTTTGAGAGATTGAAAATTTGAGAAATTTGGAATTCGAGTATTGTTGAGTTTGAGAATATGTAAATTTGAGAGTTTGTGAGTTTGAGAGATTTCAAATTTGAGAGTATGTAAATTTGAGAAGTTTAAAATTTGAGAGCTTTAAATTTGGATATACGAGTTTGAGAAGTTTAAAATTTGAGAATATGTGTTGCTTGAGGGATTGAAAAATGAAGAATTTCTACGTTTGAGAATAAATTTGCAAGTTACTCACTTTGAAAATTTCTCAGATCAAAAGACAGAAAACACAAAAATTTCTCAGCCTAACCAAAAATATGAAATTTACCCAAATTCAGAGATTATAAACTTAATTCCCAATTTTGAGCGATCAAAAATTTGTCCTTTGAATAACTGTTCCTTACTGTGATCTAAATAAACGTAGTTGATAAAATACGTACATAATTTTGTTCGCTACTACAGGAATGAATACGTACTCTGTTAAGAAATGGTAAGAATACACATTGGAGAAAACGTCGATTGAGAATGGATTACGTGACAGGAGAGTGTAGGAAACAGGCACAAGGGTGAAGTACACTCGTGTCAATGGTAGAAAGGATCCTGAACGATATTTTATAGAGGCATTTGTTTTCGTCGAACACTTTTGCGATGGCATGTTTAAATATTTGTCAATATTTCACTGTCCTCTCGCGTTTCCAGTATCCTGCGAAATTGATGGTGAATCGAGACTGAAGTGAGGGAATAACTTCATACAACGGGGGATGAAAAATACATCTGCATTATGTCGTGGAACATGTACGCTTCGTTTGCGACGTAGGCTTTCTTCCGATAAATACGTATCTGAATATATACTTCACCATTTATTCTTAGATTTTCGTAATTTTGTGCTTCTGGTATTTTCAAACTTTTTATGGTTGCATATTTCAAATTCTTTATATGATTACATTTCTGGATTACTATCTTTCGTGGTTGTCATTCAAATTTTCTTTGCATTTGAAAACTTGTGCATTTAATTTTTTAATTTGTATATCTAACACATAGAAAATTTGGGTCTTAGAAAATTGAATACATTTTGACTATAATTTGACTACATTTTGAAATTTGTATATCTAACGCATAGAAAATTTGGGTCTTAGAAAATTGAATACATTTTTACTGTAATTTGCCTACATTTTGAAATTTGTATATCTAACACATAGAAAATTTGTGGCTTAGAAAATTGAATACATTTTTACTATAATTTGACTACATTTTGAAATTTGTGTATCTAACACATAGAAAATTTGGGTCTTAAAAAATTGAATACATTTTTACTGTAATTTGACTACATTTTTTAATTTGTATATCTAACGCATAGAAAATTTGTGTCTTACAAAATTGAATACATTTTGACTGTAATTTGACTACATTTTGAAATTTGTATATCTAACACATAGAAAATTTGGGTCTTAGAAAATTGAATACATTTTGACTGTAATTTGCCTACATTTTGAAATTTGTATATCTAACACATAGAAAATTTGTGGCTTAGAAAATTGAATACATTTTTACTGTAATTTGCCTACATTTTGAAATTTGTATATCTAACACATAGAAAATTTGTGGCTTAGAAAATTGAATACATTTTTACTATAATTTGACTACATTTTGAAATTTGTATATCTAACGCATTGAAAATTTGTGTCTTAGAAAATTGAATACATTTTGACTGTAATTTAACTACATTTTGAAATTTGTATATCTAACACATAGAAAATTTGGGTCTTAGAAAATTGAATACATTTTGACTGTAATTTGCCTACATTTTGAAATTTGTGTATCCAAAACTTAAAAAATGTAGTACTTTGCAAATTTTACCACTCGGGTGTACGAGACTTAAGAAGTTTAGTATCTATGATCCGAATGGCGCCGAAGAGAGCCGAAGTCACCCGATTTACCACTACTGGCCTCCTCACCGCGAATCTTACTAGACCACAGATTTTCCACTGCGTTTACAATACGTGTATAGATCCTACACGATGTGCAGGTGTGTTTCGATGCGACACGACGTGTATCTGCACAATGTTACCCGCCTAGTTACGAAACAAACGTATCACGACACGACACGACGCGATGTTCTCCGTAATATCCTGGCCCGCAACAGGCAGACACTCATCGTACACCATGCGTGTGTGTGTCCATGTGTGTACAGAGTGTCGTGTCATGCGAAAATGAGACGATATCAGGATGAGAATGAAGAAGATGAACTTTCGTGGACACTTTTGTTGACCTCAAGTAATCAAGTCAGATTTAACGCTGTTGATATTAACATATTGGCTGCTGTGAAACGCTTGAAAATTGCGTTATGCAATATTTTCATTTTTAACAAATTTTAACGAATATAAATTGGACTTTAAAATAGTCAAATATTAAACATTGAAATCTTAAAAAATTAGACTAAAATTCTAGAAAATCAAATTTTAAAATTCTAAAAAATTGAACTTCATGACCTTAAAAAACTTGAAACTAAAATCCCAAAAAATCGAACTTTAAGATCTTAAAAAATTGGTCTTTAAAATCCTAAAAAATCAAGGTTTAAAATATTAAAAAATTGGACTTTAAAATCCTAAAATATGAAACTTTAAGATTTTAAAAAATTGATCTTTAATAGCTTCATTAAAGTATATTAATCATACCCTTTCAAATAAGAGGTGGAAAAACAAAATGTCGATATCGGAAATTGCAGTAAAAGTTATCACGAAGATTTCATGGCAATAATTGATGAGCATACCGACACGTTTCGAATACAAATGTTATCATTTGAAGCACGAGCGTAATTTAATAGGATCATGATGTCTCGAGTTCACGGTCAAAGCTCGAAGTTACGAAGTTTCAGAGTTTCACGAGTTTCGTATTGTATCGAGTTCTCGTGAGTTTCGGCTTGTTCTCGCTTCTCATCCCTAATTTGTCTTAATCACCGCGTTAATTGTGACGTTTATGGTAAACTAACCCTCTCAATTTTAACTCTCGCAGAAATACACGCTGTCGATATGCTAGTTCTACTAAGTGACTGTGTACTAAAAGATTTTGTGCTAATTTTTAGATTTTTAGATTTTTTAATACTTAGATATTTAAATTTATAAATTTTTAGAGGGTTTAAGTTTTCAGTTTCTCAAATTTCTCAAGTCCCCAAATTTTCAAATTTGCAAGTTTTTTCATTCTCAAATTCCTACATTCCCAGTTTTCAACATTTCCAAATTTCTACATTTCCAAAATTCTACATTTCCAAAATTCTACATTTTCAAATTTCTACATTTCCAAATTTCTACATTCCCAAATTTCTACTTTCCCAAATTTCTACATTCCCAAATTTCTACATTCCCAAATTTCTACACTTCCAAATTTCTACATTCCCAAATTTCTACATCCCCAAATTTTTATATTCCCAAATTTCTACATTCCCATATTCCCAAATTTCTACATTCCCAAATTTCTACATCCCCAAATTTTTATATTCCCAAATTTCTACATTCCCAAATTCCCATATTCCCAAATTCCTACATTCCCAAATTCCTACATTCCCAATTTCTCATGTCCCTAAGTCGTCACATCCCCAAATTCTCACCTTCCTAAATTCCCACATCTCCAAGTACCCAAATTCCCAAGTTTTCACATTACCATATTCATAAATTGCCAAGTTGCCAAAGTTCCCAAACTCTCAAACTCCCAAATTTCTCAGATATTCCAAATCTTCAAGTTCCCAAACTTCCAAACTCTCAAACCTCCAAATTGCCAAATCTCCAAATCCTCAAATATCATCCAAATCCTGTACCCAACCAGACTCTACACCTATGCCCATGTGCAGTGCACTACAATACACCTATGCCCATGTGCAGTACAACCCCCACATAAAAGTCATAAGATTCTCTTTAAATTTCCCCTACTGCTCTGAAATTCTAATTATACAGTAAATACCTAGCAATTAGACAATCCATCCAACACAATGAAAGTTTCAGTATCGTTCGTTGACCGAAACAGGTTGAATGTTTCAGGCTTTATCCTCAGTCAGCTCTGTAATTGGAACCTCTTCAGCAGACATGCTAATGTTGACATCTCATTCTCTGGTTAAAGCTAGCTGCCAGTGTCCTGTAGGTTGTAGTTTCACCTGGAAATCTCCCAACAGACGAGCTTCATCGACGCTGTTCGCTTCAAACACGAGTATGTCGGCACACACTCCTGGCGCAACGTGCTCTTCTACGGTTCTTCTCATTTCCGGTACCCCTTTTTACCGGCCACGTTATGATCACAGTTTTATTCCCCTCCGTTCAAACTTGTTCCTTCAGCTTCTTTCAATTCGTTCGTCCAGCATTTTTATTTACGAGAGACGCTTTGCAGCGCAATCGTCTTTGCAGTTTTCTTTTGCTTCCAACTTCCTGTCCCGCGCTCCCGTTCTCCACCGGATACGACCAACTTGCCGTTCGCAACTTTCCTCGACGTTCCACGTGACTATCGGGGGAAACAGGAAGGTAATTTCTTTTAAATGTAACTTCGTTGCTTCTTCTCGTTTACCTGGTCGACGGGAATTCCGCAGAAAAATAAGACGACGCAACCGGCCCTTTTTGCCGGGACTCGTTTGCCGCTTGATTCGTTCCCTTTCGGGATAAACATCTCAGAAAAGATGGGATTTGCCGCTCGGTCGGGTCGTTTTGTCTCTTCGTCCCTGGTGTTTGGTAAATATTTATTTATCACGGAAGGACTCGCGCAATTTGCATTTCGTTTTGTACATATTTACCGGCGGGTACTACCACTTCGGATATGTACTATCGCTTTTCTGGGTTTATACTCGAAGCTGCTAGTTTCTATGGTTCTACATTTCGTCTATTTGATTCTTACTACTCGCGCATTTGTACTGTTTCATTTTTACTAATTATACATTTGTGCTATTTCACTTTTACTACCTACGCATTTGTACTAATTATTTTCTGGTATTTAATTTTTAATATTTACGTATTTACACTATATAATTTTTGCTATTTGAGTTTTACTATTTATGCACTTGTACTATTTAATTTTTCCTGTTTACTCATTTGCGCTATTTTATGTTTACTACTTATGCATTTGCACCATTTAATTTCTACTTTAATTTTTAATATTTATGCATTTATACTACATAATATTTGCTATTTGAGTTTTACTATTTATGCACTTGTACTATTTAATTTTTACTACTTTCTCATTTGCGCTATTTTATGTTTACTACTTATGCATTTGCACCATTTAACTTCTACTTCTTTAATTTTTAATATTTATGAATTTATACTACATAATTTTTGCTATTTATGCACTTGTATTATTTAATTTTTACTATTCATCCATTTGTGCTATTTTATCTTTATATCTTATGCATTTGTACCATTTAATATCTGGTATTTCATTTTTAATATTTATGTATTTACACTAATTAATTTCTGCTATGCAATTTGTACTGTTTATCCATTTAAACAATTTCTACTATTCAATTTTTATTATTAAATGGTTTGCTACTGTTTAAATAAATGAACGACAAAAATATACTCTTAATCTTCCACAACTAATCCTTTGATTTTAGTCACTCACTGATCGGTCTAACCCCTTGCACTATTTTGAGTCCAACTCGTGACGCACCCATGACGCACTTCAGGTGTGATCAATTTTACTCAAATGTTGAATACTTCAATTTGGAGTTCAAGTTCTATTATTTGCACAGTCAATGATTGACACCATATCATAATAAATTTCAATTTTATTTATTTGTTTCAAAATTGTAGCTGTGACAAGTTAGTTCTGACTGACGCACCTGACAAATCATACCTCAAGGGGTTAATTTGATTTCAATACATATGACGTGTAAACATAGTGAAACAACAATGGCAATCATCATGAATCACATTCATGAATCACGCAGCAAAAGGGTTAAAGATTCAGAATGTTCTGTAAAGTGTTTCTGAACATTCGAACAAACACGCGAATGAAAGGCAAAAATCGCGCGAGTTAACCCTGAAGATGAAAAGCAAAAGTGTCGATGCGAAAGGGGTATGAAGCGAAACAGGGTGTCGTCGGCGTTGTTGAATCTCGCACCCTCGCGCGATCCTCGCAGCAGGACGAAGAGGAGCGAAGAGGAACGGTCTGGCCGGGGTTTATCGATCCCGTTTTTGAAGTTTTTCTTTGGTCGTCGGCTGGTCGCGTCAAACGACTCTCGCCAGCTTTGCTAGCCTTTCTTGCCGACTGCCTGTCTATCCCGTGGAAGACACATTTTCATTTTCTCCAAGGAGCACCGTTCCCTTTCCAGGCCCTTCCGTCACGTCATTGTCCCCAGACACCGGCGAAACACGCGATCCACTCAGCACTTTTGTGCTCTGAAACCGTCCTTTCGCGGCCATTCGCTGCAAAAGGGATTAACGTCCGGATTTTCTGCATCTCCGTCCACTTTGACCCCGTTCCGACGATTGTCTCAATTTTTAACGCGCACCGGGATCGGGTATTTCTATTTCCATGAAACTCGCGCCATTTTTAACCACGCCGAAGCTGTTACACAGTTCTTCGCTAGATTATTCGAGTCTTTTCATTTTTGACAAGTCTTATAGATATTTCTGCTACATCTTGTTATATTTATTGTTCAGGGTTCATAAAGGCTCCCTATTGTCAATATTTTAGTTTCTTAATAATACAAAATCCGACAATCTAGAATATGTCTTATCTAGAAATATAAAGACGTCACAGAGACATGTTCCAAATAAAGAACATATTGTATATTTAACCTTGCAGTGGCCCTACAAACTCCTGTGAAGGTCATGAAATTTTCAAGCACGATATCTTTATTTCCATAAATCGATTCAGCCCGTAAAAGAGCGTTTACGTACAAAATAAATACATATATCAACTATAGAGATATACGGTACAAAATAGTACATAAAATAAACTAAAAAATACTCCTTAAACGAAACATCTTAAAAATTGAAATTAAAGACATTTACCCTGGAGGAGCCATAAGATTCTACATTGGAGCGACCTAACCTCAAAAGTGCAATTCTCGAAGCAATCTTCGTTCAATTTAAAAAAGTAATTATTACAATGTCGTAAACCTGCAGTTAGAATGGCAAAGAAGAAATAAAAGTGGAGCAGACAGTAACAATCATCGTTTGCGGGGGTAATTTCGTTTTAACAGAATAGGGAGGTGCAGCCAGTAAAATGGCCGTTTACGACGACTAAACATCGGACAGTTGCCGGTGGAAATCAGTCGCGTAGGACGAATTCCAAATACGTTCCGAATCTTCGGGGCTGCTTTCACGACCACGAAAAGAAGTTTCAGCTAGCTGTCCGACTGTAGGGTTGGTCCAGCGGATCGAACCGGTCCGGATGTCTGGCCATTGGCTCGAGTAAATTGAAAATTTCACGCCTGACGGTTCTACCGGTTCGGGATTTCATCGACAGATGCCGAGGATTTTGCATAACCTTTCGCTCCTGTTGCCTGAATCCCGGCGAAAATATCCGAGGGTATCGCGTTATTTCCAGCCATCGCGAAATCTCGAAATAACTCGTTTTTGTCTTCGATCAACGCGATACTCTCAGCTACCGTGGAAAAGTAAAGCCGATTTTTATGAGAGCCGCTCCAACAGAGACGTGTTCGGAAATGAAATGTTACCTATACATTTCGGATATTTGTTCGCGTATATATTTTTATATACGACTACGGAAAATGAGGCTCCAACGAGTTTGTGCTTTAAATTCGAAACAGAAAAGAACACATATAACTCTTTGCACCCCTGTGGCTCGATGTCATTTGGATCTTATAAATAGAAATTGGTTAAATATTTGTCACATACTCCGTGAATTTTATCGTGAACCCCTTTCTTTTTGGAAATGATGGTAGGTAAAATATTAAGGAGTGCAAAGAATGCGTTCACACGAAAATCTGATATTTACAAACGAGTTACTGTAAGGATGAAAGGCGGTTTGGGTGTTTCGGAGATGTCGGATCAAGTAAGAGACTCCGGAATTACACAGTTTTTGGATTTTATTCGAATACTCTCCCGTCTTTTTCTTCAACTCTAGTTCTATTACAATTTTTCTAACACTGACTATATTTTGTCGATTTCCTCCGTTTTTAATATTATGTTACGAGTAGGCGGTTCTTACCTCCGCCAATTAGGTGTTTTCCTTCCAGCACCGACTCTGGTGGGGAAGGTCTGCACCTAGGATGTTACCCCCTGCGTCTTGACCGATGACCAGGTTTATGACGTAGCCCCCGAAATTTGTTTCCGTTTCCAAAAAACATCGAACGATCACGTCCGTGTCATAAACCCTGGTCATCGTCCAGGTTGACTCAGCTCTCGAACATTTGGTCACTACCCTAATAATTTACTATTTTTGCCTACATTACTAACAATTTTAATAACCTACTAATTTTTAAGTCATAATACCAGATGACGTATTTGAAATATTACGCGTGAAAAAGACAAAACTTGAACCTATCTTACAAGTTTTAATATTCGAATCAAACTTCTGGAAGGCTATTTCAAAGTTGTATGAAATGTCTGAGGAGATTCTCATTTACAGTTTTGTTCCGTGGTTTTGTTACAGGAGGAAGATTCGTGGTCACTTCTCAGGGTGATCTTCACATAAGGGCTACCAGACCTGAAGATGGGAGAGCAACGTATTCGTGTTTGACCCTTCATGCGTTGACTGGCGAAAGAAGAAGGAGCGAACCTGCCACATTGACAGTAACAGGCACGATTCTATAATTAAACAACTTTTTGACAAGTTCGAAAACCATGTTAACATTGGTGTATACGATTTTGGAGTCGTATTGATACATGATTGAAATAATATTAAATTTTTGCTTTCCAATTTTTACATCTGCAATGGCAGCTTTGACAAAGTTAAATAATAATTCAATAATTTTTTTTCATTTGCAAGTTTTTACTTGAGTTTCTCTACTTAATGATAATATTATTTTATAATAACGAAGGACAAAATTATACAGTGTGTCTCACAACTGGTGTCCCTGAAAGGGGTTGTAGCTGACTGAATTTTTTGATTCTGAACAACTTTTTTCTTTGGAAATTTTGAAGCTTCGTAAGAAGTTTTGACCCTGTCGTTTACGTTGCATTTAATTTGCAATACCTATCAACAGGTTTTTAAATTTGCAGAACAAAGTGGATCCGTGCCACCAAGACTGATGCAAAGATCACAGATCGCCATTTCGGCAGAACGTGGTTCGGATGTTCATCTCACCTGCTCGGCCCAAGGAAGTCCACCCCCTCAATTTACCTGGTATCGCGATGTTAACGGTTGGTTTAATTAGGGGATTGTTTACCGTTCAGTTCAAATATACCATGCACCACACGCTCCGACGCAAAGTGTTGATTTATGCATTGTTAACACACCGTTCTGCAAACAGGAACGCTGTTATCGATATTGCAGTACTTGTTTTCTGGGTTATGATAGCAGCCGGATTGCAGCTTCATTCAGATCTCGTGATCTACTGACAATTATCTTATATTTTGGTGAATGTATTCAAAAATGTACTATCACTGTTAAATTATTGAAACATCTCTTTGTCATCAAATTTGTAACAGAAATTAATTTAATGGCCGCTCACTCAACATGTGTGACGATTGATGAACACAAAAGAAAATATTAAACGTGTCGTAATTGTTGTTTTCATTTGTTTTTGTGTATGCTTGCACAAGTTGAATTATTTCATGAATTTACATAAAGTTTTTTTAAATTAATTCTTCAGACCCTGACGACGTTTGACTACGCAGGCGGCCATTAAAGTGTTAAATTTTAATTTTTGTGTCGATTCTTTCAACTACTTTACTGCACAGAAAATCTGACAATGACAATGTTTGATGAGATAAATATTGTAGCAGATTAACTTGAAGACTTAATTAATCTGAAGCTTTGAATTACTAAATAAATTATTCGATAATGTTCCTGATATAAAATTGTCTGTCACTTGGATTAAACGATGTCCAATTTCGGAACATTCAAAGTTAGACATAAATTCGGGACATAAAAGTACTTCGATATATCACGTTTAATATGTCAATTCGAAGTTTGAAGCTTCAAAAGTGACTACGTAAATTATTCGTGAATGCTCTTAGGATAAAGTGATCGGATCTATATAGAGAATGTATATTCACATGGACATGGTTTGACTTGATCAATCAGACATTTTGTATCAAGAATGTTACTAAAAACTTTTGTATTTATCTTCATTATAAACATCAAATTTATTTTTACCATTTTGTGATACTTTTATGTCATGAAATTATGTCACCGTAAATTAACAGCACACTTTAACTGTGATTCGTTTACGTTTGACTAGTGATTAACTAGTCGGCCATTTTGTACTACAAATATTGATGAAACGTACACATAGATTTCACGAAACCATAACACACTCAAACTATAATTTAACACACAATAAGTGTCATTTGACAACACATTTATGTCAAGAATTTTCATTAGACCTTCCACGTCATCATTAAATAATACAAAAACTTGTCGACCCGATTATCGGTATTCGCCCAGATATTTTCCCCAGAGTATAACTTTCAATTTGCCGTATCTGCAAATTTGCGATAATTTTATGTCACGAAATTGTATCGGCAGATATTGATGGAACATTTTCGTTGGAAAGCAACGAAAATACCGTAATTTCGATATCCCGTTTTAGCTGTAGGTATAATGGTATCGGACATCAAGCAGCGGTTAACTCGTTGTTCCAGGCCACTCGATACCGGTGGAGTCGTTCGGTCGAATTCAGCTATGGGGTGATTTGATGCAAATCCGTCGTGTGGACGCCCAGGACGCGGGAAGGTACATTTGTCGAGCTAGCAATCAGGTTGGCGAGCAACGAGCGGAAACACACCTGTCGGTCACGTCAAAACTCAACGCGAGGATACAACCCCGTGTTCAGGTATCATATGGCTCGCTTCCGCAAATATTTCTGCACTTTGTATCGGTATACCGCTCCTAACTCCACGAGTTTACGCTAAAGTCGCCGTAACTGATCGTTGGAATCCCTCGGTAAACGAGCGCTATTTTCGTCGAATTAATCTCGAGGAACGAAGAAAGGTTGTATAATGATTGACACATTGACTGTCACACTGAAGCAGATGAAAATTGTAGGATTTTCATTTTGGGTAGCATTTTCATTTTTAACGAATATTATCAAGTACTTTTGCAATTGTATAATGATCTTGATGAATACATTGTCACACTGAAGCAGGTAAAGACTGTAGTATTTTCATTTTGGGTAGCATTTTCATTTTTAACGAATATTATCAAGTATTTTTGCAATTGTATAATGATCCTGATGAATACATTGTCACACTGAAGCAGGTAAAGACTGTAGTATTTTCATTTTGGGTAACATTTTCATTTTTAACGAATATTGTCAAGTACTTTTGCAATTGTATAATGATCCTGATGAATACATTGTCACACTGAAGCAGGTGAAAATTGTAGTATTTTCATTTTGGGTAGCATTTTCATTTTTAACGAATCTTACCAAGTATTTTTGCAATTGTATAATGATCCTGATGAATACATTGTCACACTAAAGCAGGTAAAGATTGTAGTATTTTCATTTTGGGTAACATTTTCATTTTTAACGAATATTGTCAAGTACTTTTGCAATTGTATAATGATCCGGATGAATACATTGTCACACTGAAGCAGGTGAAAATTGTAGTATTTTCATTTTGGGTAGCATTTTCATTTTTAACGAATATTATCAAGTATTTTTGCAATTGTATAATGATCCTGATGAATACATTGTCACACTGAAGCAGGTAAAGACTGTAGAATTTTCATTTTGGGTAACATTTTCATTTTTAACGAATCTTACCAAGTACTTTTGCAATATCTTGCCATGTTTATTTTTCATAGTTGCAAAAAGTTAGGAAGCTGAATAAAATTTTAATAATGTAGATGTTAGATATGTATGGAATATCAATGGGTACATATGGATGACATAACAGTCAAAGTGTTGATGCACCCGCAGCTTAGAACCATATATGTTTTAGCACAACAGAACGCAACATTGGGATATTCAATCAAAGTGTTGATGTACCCGCAGCTTAGAACCACATATATGTTTAAGTACAACAGAACACAGTTTTGAGCTGCGACTATGATCACAATCGCTGCACGTTTCTTTGTTTTTGATAGTTCGAAACCAACTATCGCGGTAACTGATCGCGCCCGCACCCGAGCGATCAGTTAACGCGACCTTTCCGTATGGCGCGCTAATAACGTGATGGATATACATGCTTCAAACTAGATCAACTGACATAAAATGTACTTGTGACATAGGTGGATTCATAGAACATAGTTTCAGTAATTCTTTAATTATAGAATTTGTAATATTGTGACACAAATTAAGCCTTCACGATAAGATTTTGTTGTTATCTATTTGCAGTATTGCTGCATTTATAATACACTATTTTAATGACTCCAGTTATAGATTTTTTAATATACGACACAAATTAAGTGTACAGGATAAAATTTGCTTGGTACCAACTTGCAGTAATAGGTACTAGATTCAACAGTTATAGAATTTGCAGTATCATGGCACAAATATAGTTCCTAGACTATCACATCTCATAAAGATTTAACTCATGATTGTGTATAAGATTGTATAACTATTGTATAATTCATCACAACCCAACAAAACTAGCCTTCCTAACCTAATAGTGCTTTAAACATAAAATCTCGAAATTGCAAAAGAATTTTCTGCAAAAATAGCGAAACTAAACAAAATGGTCAGAGTGTTATCGTGCATGAAAACCAATAAAATTGACTTCCCCTAACTTCAAAAAACCCCCCAAAAAGAACGGTCCATCCATCGCACAAGGTACACAAAATATCGATCTAGCCGTGGCCAAAAAAGGAAAGGAAGAAAAAAAAAAGTAAATAAGTAAATAAAACTGCAACGCGTGTCATTAAACTCGACGACAGCGGTAGCGAGGGTAAAAAGGGAGAGGCCTCTCCATGCAGCCGCGTAAATCGCAGCACGGACATTAACTTTCGAGCACGAATCGTTAACCGTTTCCCGGTATTTACAGATCATCAATTCCGGAGAGTCCGCCACTATGAATTGCACGGTGGAGGGTTATCCGGTCGAGAGCGTCGAGTGGTTGCACGATGGTGTGCCGGTATTGACCGCACAGGACACCAGGATCAGATTGCTGGCTCCTCTGGTCCTCGTGATAGGCTCGGTCGGACGAAAGGACAAGGGGATGTATCAGTGCCTCGTTAGAAGCGACAAGGAAAACGCTCAAGCCACTGCGGAATTGAAACTAGGAGGTATACGATCGTATAGTCATAGCTCGGTCAGATATACCTGCAACCGATATCTGGCTTTTGATTCATGTTATCGGACGGAGAACTTAGCAACGTTTGAATATGTTTGAATTTAAGAATTGTGGGACTTTTCAATTTTTGGAAATACAAATCTTGAAATTTCCGAAAATTCCAAATGTTCAAATTAAGATACCAAGAGTGACTTTCAAATCTTTTAAATTGATCAGGAGTTGCAATTTTCAAATTTTTAAATTTTTTAAATTTGCAAGTCTCCATATTTCACTTTCTTCATTATTAAGTCTTTGAATTCTCAAATCTTTCAAATTTCACAAATTTTCTAATTTTCAAGATTTCCCAAATTTTTAAGCATTTAAATTCCCAAGCTCCCAGATTTCTAAATTCCCAAATTTTCAAATCCCCAAATCCCTGAATTCCTAAATTCCTAAATTTCCAAATCTTCAAATTACCAAAATACCTAAATTCCCAAATCTCTGAATTGCCAAAATTTCTAAATTCTCAAAAGAATTCCCCTAGAAATTCCCTAGGAATTCCCTAGAAATGGTCAAATCTCAGAATTCCCCAATTCATAAATTTTCGATTCTTCAAATTCCCAAATCCCTAAATTTCCAAGCTTCTGAATTCCCAAGTTTCTAAATCCCCAAATTCCTAAATTCCCAAGTCTCTAAATTCCCAAATTCCTAAATTCCCAAGTCTCTAAATTCCCAAATTCATAAATTCCCAAATCTAGGAATCGTCAAATCTCAAAATTGCCCAAGTCCTAAATTTCCAAGTCTCTAAATTCCCAAATTCCTAAATTTCCAATTCTCTAAATTCCCAAATTCCTAAATTTCCAATTCTCTAAATTCCCAAATTCCTAAATTTCCAATTCTCTAAATTCCCAAATTCCTAAATTTCCAATTCTCTAAATTCCCAAATTCCCATGATTTCAAGTCCCCAAATTTCCAAATCCCTAGCTCCCAAATTCCCAAATTTCCCCATCTCTAAATCTCCAAATCTTTGCACCCCCACTCTCTAAATTCCCAAATTCTGAACTCTCTAATCTCCCAAATTTCCATATCTCCAAATTCCCAAATTCCTCAACTACAAAATCCCCAAATTTCCAATTCCCCATATCTCCAAATTTTCAAATTCCCTATACACCAACATTCCCACCCCCAAATCCTCAAATTCCACTATTCCCAAATACCTCCCCAAAGCACTACTGAAACTTCCAAACTTCTCCCACTACGTCCTCCTAGCAAACCCCCGTAACATACCAAAATAACCCAAAGAACGTCCACATAAAGAATAATATTTGTTTAATATTTTATCGTTTCAGACACTGTACCGGAGTTACAGTACACGTTCATAGAGCAAGCTTTACGTCCAGGACCCCCGGTGTCACTGAGATGTTCCGCAACAGGATCACCGCCTCCGTCATTCACGTGGCTGCTAGATGGAGAACCCCTGAGCGAAATCGCGGCTGGACACAGGTGCGCATTTAGATCCCATCGATCAATATTCCGCTACTTAACTGTGAACAATGTCCGAGCAGGTACGCGATAGGACAGTATGTCGATCAGTCCGGGGACGTAATCAGTCACTTGAACATATCATCGGCTGGCGCTGAAGATGGCGGCCTTTATGCCTGTGTCGCTTCCAATACCCTGGCCACTGTCGAGCATAAAGCCAGGCTGAACATTTATGGTAATTTCGACGATGTCAAATCTCGTTCTTCGTTAATAGAAATTTCACAAATTCATCTTTAACTAAAATTACACACTTTTGTCATAAATAGATCTTCACATGTTTGTCGTTAGTAGAAATTTCACATTTCTAAATGTAGGGCTACCAAATAAAAATTAAGTCCATAGTCAAGTTAAATATATTTATTATGGTGATGTCACATCTCTCAACTGCCTTCCAAAAAGGGAGCTTCTCGGTTGAGGACATGTGACCTAAGTCATGGTCCGTTGCAGTCATAAAATTGTCAGCAAGTTTGAACTACCTCTCAACCCTAAAAAGTGCAAAAGGACCAACCTATAAGAACCTCTACTTTCCTCAACTTACCTCTACTTTAGAGTGTCTCAATTTGTTCAACTGTCATAACACCTTCACATAAGATTAAAATGAAATGTGATTAATTAGTTGATTATGTCTCTTAGACGAATAGAATAACGAAACAGTGGTTCTGAAGGTGAGAAGATATTTCAGGTCGATTAATAATTCCAGGTCCACCGTATATACGATCGATAGGACCAGTACGCGCGATTGCTGGTGTCGATACCACCATAGCCTGTCCTTATTCGGGTTATCCTATCACGTCAGTCGAGTGGTCCCGTGGTGGAGTTGAATTGCCCCTTGACATAAGGCATCGTGTCGATAGCGAAGGACATCTTACTATCGCCAATGTGGATCCTAACGATGCTGGGACTTACACCTGCATGGTTCGTGCTAGGTCTGGGGAAACGGCTAGCAGGGATATTCGACTTACTGTCAGTAGTAAGTACCTTCGTGGGAAAGTGAAGAGGACAGACTCCATTAATTTTGTAGAAACTATACTCTTTTGGATAAATGTAGAAATTTTTGTTAAGCTATTTTTTATTTAGTCGTGTAAGGTATTTTTCATTTTATGTGAATTTGTATAAGTTCGTTCTTACTCTCTATTAACTTCTATAAGTTATTTCTTAGTTTAACTTGTATAAATTATTTCTTTGTCTTTGTAAATTATGTAGGTTATTTTTTACTTTGTATCAACTTTTAAGTTATTATTAAGTTATCATTTTATTTTCTATTGTATGTAAATTGTATTGTCCAAAGATTGTCTGTTACTTCATGCTAAGTATTTTGTATAAATCATTTGTATAATTTAGATATATTTAACCTATATTTTAATTTATTCTATATTATTAAAGTTTCTATTCGCTCTTCAGTCATGTTTTACTTTGAGACTAAATGAGTTACTTTATGAAACACTGTATGTTGCCATAATTTACAGTGCCACTAAATCATGAAACATCTTACATTTCCGAACGAAATTCTCTAAATTTATAAATAAACTTAATGATATAAAAGGAAAATAAATTGATATGATACAGAAGTAACACTTTCTGAAAGGTAGGAGAACCGCAAGTACCATGTACATTAAATACATATATACGCGTATACCCGTTTTAACGAGAAACGGCTTTTTGTTTCTCTTTCTTCACGGTCGTCTAGCTTACATTCACAAGAAAGTCACCAGCTAAAAGAAGGGAATTGCACGCCCGGAAAAATTCGTGTAGCGTTAACTTTCAACTTTTTCTCATTTGTCAGGATCCGTCTGGAGGAAGAAAAGTTAGGTCGACTGACGAACACGTGGATGGACATTAATACGTTCACAGCGGAAATAATTAGCCTATTTTTTGCAACTCTTAAAGTGCATACTTCCTTTTTGCAATTTTGCGTTGCAAATCATTCGCAATGAATACAAATTTATTTATCAGAATTGTAATTCTTGGTCAAAAGAATAACTTGAAAGTTCGCTACGTTCTTCGTTATTGATTACTTAGTCTAAATTTTTAACCTGAAAGTTAGCTACGTTCTTCGTTATTAATAATAATTTTAGGAGAATAGGAATTTATAATTAATTGATTAAATTTATTTTAGGTCCGCCAGTTATGAGTCCCTTCAACTTTCCCGCGAACCTGCAGGAAGGAAGCAGAGCCCAGGTCACGTGCAGCGTCACTTCCGGCGACCTTCCGATCTATTTCTCCTGGCTGAAAGACGGAGAGCCGTTGCCTTCGCTTTTACGTGTACGTCCTTGAACAAGGCACTCAAGCTTTTACCATAATTAGTAATCAATTCCTCCTGCCTAAGAGCTGTCTTCCTAGAAGCCCAAATTTCCATATTCCCAAACAACCCGGACCCCAAATATTTATATTCCCAAACTTTTAAAAGTCCGAAATTTTCAAATTTCCGAATAAACTCTCCAACAGTTCGCCAACTTTACCCAGATAAAAAATGTGCTTATAACATTAAAAACTTTGAGGTAATTAAATTTCCGCGAGCAAACCGCAGAGACCACGAGCTTATACGCATCCTCTGGTTGCAGATCGAAGAGAGGGTGGCGGAGTTCTTCAGTCTGCTCGTTTTCAAGGAACTATCCTCGAGCCACAGCGGCAAGTACACTTGTGTGGCGACGAACAGCGCGGCCAAAGTGAACCACACGGCTGAACTTTTGGTCAAAGTGCCACCGCAATGGATCTTCGAGCCGCAAGACGTAGCGACCCTTCTCGGCAACCCGTTGAACGTTCATTGCGAGGCGAAGGGGTTCCCGCCACCACGTGTCACATGGCTACGTGCCAAGGGCAGAAGTTCCAATGACTATCAACCCTTGGTCGACGGCTCCGATGGCAGGCTAACCATATTGCCAAATGGATCTTTGTGGACGGCTTCCGCAGGACCCCAGGACGAGGGTCACTATCTCTGCCGGGCCAACAACGGCATCGGATCTGGACTCAGCAAAGTGATCTACGTATCAGTTCACGGTGAACGTTTTTTAGATTGCTGTTAACTGGTCGTTAACCTCTTGCCCTTCGACTATAACTAGTATTATAGGTCACAGCTATAATGTGACGTACTCATGGCTCTAATGTGACTCATAGCTCAAATGCGACAAACTTTACTCAAAATTATAGTACTCTTCAACTCGAAGTTTAACTATAATCTGTATAACCGAGAATCGCTGAATATAAAGTACTCACATTTTTATTTTCTTTGTTTAACCCCTTGCACTATTTTGAGTCCGACTCGTGACGCACTCGTGACGCACTCCAGCTGTGATCAATTTTACTCGAATTTTGAATACCCTTCAATTTGGAGTTCAAATTCATTTGCATAGTCAACGATTGATACCAAATTGACATTCTTTGTCTTAATATTGTAGCTGGGATTAGTTCTGACTGACGCACCTAACAAATAGTGCAAGAGGTTTACATTTTAACCCCTTGCACTATGACCTATTTGTCAGGTGCGTCAGTCAGAACTAACTAAACACAGCTACAATATTGAAACAGACAAAGAATGTTGAAATGTTGTGACAACATGGTATTATGCAATCGTTGACTGTGCAAATTATAATTGAACTCCAAATTGAAGCATATTCAAAATTCGTGTAAAATTGATACCAACTGAAGTACCAGTGCGTCACGAGTCAGACTCGTCAAAATAGTGCAAGGGGTTAGTATTGCTAGAATATTTTTAATAGTTATGATACATCTGACAAGTAAACTGTAGGGCAAGAGGTTAAAATCCCTCGATAAACGAGCACGTGCTATCCCAGCAGTGTGTCAAATTGATTTCGAGAGCCGTCGACGAGGACCGTGCAAAGATCGTGATTAATGTACCCGCAGCTCAGAACCGTATACGTGTTTTAGCACAACGGAACATTCAGATACGCAGTTCTAAGCTACGGCTGTAACGATCACAATCGGTGCACGATTTCCTTTGTTCGATGGTTCCGACACCAACTATCGCGGTAACTGCTCGCACCCAAGCGATCAGTTAACGCGACTTTACTGTGCGGTATAGGAGGGTAAACATGCGAAGCTTCAAATTAGATCAATTAGTAATATACAAATGTACTTGTATTGCTATATAACAAGTACTTGCTTCATAATTTAAGTGACCTACAAGTATAGAATTTAGTGTACGTGACACTTAAGCTTTCAAGACCAAATTTTCATCGTCATCCACCTGTGATATTGCTAGATTCATAGAACACTGTTTTAGTGGCCCTGTATTCAACTCTAAAACTATTCAACTCTGATCATTGCAAACTGTCATTTGTAAATTACATTTAGAATGTGGTACCAATGGTGCTAATATTTGCAAGCGAATTTGTTGGGTTACTCTCCATTTTGCTTTGCAGAACCAGCGAGATTCGAGTTCCAGAGTAAAAACGTAACGATACGTCGTGGAGAATCGGTGACCTTGGACTGCACCGTGATCGGTGATAATCCCATAGAGGTGCAATGGATGCACAACAGCGACCGTTTGGACACGAACACCCATAGGCTGAGCATCAGTCAGATCAAAACCGATAATGGATTGAAGTCGCAATTGTCTATTGGCAGCAGCGATCGTCAGGACTCAGGTGTCTACAGGTGTACGGCGGACAATGCTTATGGGAGGAGCGAGCATCTTATTTATTTAGCTGTTCAAGGTAGAAGAATACTATTAACACAGTATAAAATACAATACATTCGCATGTAACGTATACAGAATGTTCCGTATTAGTTAATATTACAGGGGGTGAATTGATTCCTGTATTAATGTGAGAAGGTATGCAATTAATATGAAAAGGAAGATGTACGATAAGCGTAGGAAACTTTGTGACATGTTACACACCTCGTACTATAACCTTCTTTGATCACCTTTGACTACTAATAACTTAGTAAATAATCTGTTAATGACTCAGTAAATAACCCAAGCAAAAAAGGAACATTCTGTTCCAAATTTCACCCCCTAAAATATTAATTAAAATTTGCAGGATATACAATATTTTAATTCCTCAAATTTGTCGAAGACGTCTTAAATTAAAAAGACGTCCTGCTTTAATTCTACAAAATTGTATTTAACAGAAGAGTTAATGTTTGTACGGGAAAAGAGTATTGAATTGGTACAAACAAAGGTTTATTCGGAGAAAAATATTCGGCGATCGAACGAATTAATTCACCCTTAAACAATTGATGGTTTAATTGTGTTTACTTGACGAATACAGAGAGGCCAGATCCACCAGCCTCGTTGGAAGTCATAGAAATCGGCTCGCGATCGATACGATTGCTGTGGAAGAGGGCTTTCGACGGGAACAGTCCGATACGAAATTACGTTATTCAGTATCGGTCGTTGAATCACGGTTTGGAGGATGATTGGAACCCCGCGAAAACGCACAATGTCACTTACACACCCGGAAGTTCTAATAGCGGAAACGCCATCCATCCCACTCAGAATGGCACGTAAATCCATTTCACGTCTATTTAGAATCTCAATTTATAGAAGAGACCGCGAATAATTGATACATAGTTCAATCTGTAATTAATAATTTGCAAGTTCTTTACACTGGAGGACTATTTACTCCTGCATGAAATTCTTACGATTAATAAAATGTATAAAGTCGAGATCCAATTGTACATATTCCTTTTAAACAGAATTCTCGATAATTTAATTGTTAGTTCGCGTATGTAACTCAGTAATCAATAATATATTTTCGCGGATGTATCAATGAGTTCGCTCCAGTTATCAATTTACGTACAATAGCTTCCATTCTCCGCGATGTTCTACCTCACAGGATTAATATTCATACCGTGGTAACAGCGCTGCATCGCTAAAAATACATAGAATGGAAGCTTTTACAAATTTAATTGTTTAGACTGCAATGCTTTGTAACACAACCTCTGCAGGAAATTACGAATGCATCATATTTCTTATTATCAAATATTTACAGGGTTATCCCCTTTCGAAACAACCAGCGGCGATCAGGAAGTGGCTCTTGTGAGCGGACTACATCCGGCTGTGACGTACACGTTTCGTATATTCGCTATAAATTCGATAGACGTTAGCATACCCACTGATCCCGTGGTAGCGAAAACTCAGGAAGAAGGTATGGAAGTGATTTTATAGAAGTTGACAATTGATTTTACTGTCTTTTATTGCCTTCTTTGTGTAGCGCCTACCGAACCGCCACAGAACATCAAGGTTCAGTCTGCGGGACCTGGAGAACTTATGGTTAGCTGGCAGGTAAAGAGTCTTGTTATTTCGTTTTATGAGTTATATTGATCTGGGATGGGTATCGACATGTTAGGTGTTAATGTGTTAAATATTAGATATCTTCTGAGTGCGGTTAGATACCTACGCGTTAGATAACCACGAGTTAGATATCCACAAGTTAGATATCCACGCGTTTGATAACTGTACGTGAGATGTCAACACATTAGATATCTACGCGTTGAATTACTATGCGTTAGAAAACCAAGCGTCAGATATCTACGCGTTAGATATCAATATGTTAAATAGCCACGCGTTAGATGACGGAACAATGGATATATACGCGTCAGATAACTACACGCTAGATATCTGCGCGTTGAATAACAACACGTTGGAAAACCAAGCGTTAGATATCCACGCGTCAGATACCCACGCATCAGGTACCCACGCGTTAGATATCTACGCGTTGAATAACCACATGTTGGAATACCAAGCGTTAGATATCGACGCGTTAGATATCTACGCGCTGAATAGCCACATGTTGGAATACCAAGCGTTAGATATCCACGCGTCAGATACCCACGCGTTAGATATCTACGCGTTGAATAACCACACATTGGAATACCAAGCGTTAGATATCGACGCGTTAGATATCTATGCGTTGAATAACCACATATTGGAATACCAAGCGTTAGATATCCACGCGACAGATACCCACGCGTCAGATATCTACGCGTTGAATAGCCACATGTTGGAATACCAAGCGTTAGATATCCACGCGTCAGATACCCACGCGTTAGATATCTACGCGTTGAATAACCACATGTTGGAATACCAAGCGTTAGATATCCACGCGTCAGGTACCCACGCGTTAGATATCTACGCGTTGAATAACCACATGTTGGAATACCAAGCGTTAGATATCGACGCGTTAGATATCTACGCGCTGAATAGCCACATGTTGGAATACCAAGCGTTAGATATCCACGCGTCAGATACCCACGCGTTAGATATCTACGCGTTGAATAACCACACATTGGAATACCAAGCGTTAGATATCGACGCGTTAGATATCTATGCGTTGAATAACCACATATTGGAATACCAAGCGTTAGATATCCACGCGACAGATACCCACGCGTCAGATATCTACGCGTTGAATAGCCACATGTTGGAATACCAAGCGTTAGATATCCCCGCGTCAGATACCCACGCGTTAGATATCTACGCGTTGAATAACCACACATTGGAATACCAAGCGTTAGATATCGACGCGTTAGATATCTATGCGTTGAATAACCACATGTTGGAATACCAAGCGTTAGATATCCACGCGTCAGATACCCACGCGTCAAATATCTACGCGTTGAATAACCACATGTTGGAAAACCAAGCGTCGGATACCCACACGTTAAATGTCTACGCGTTGAATAGCCACATGTTGGAATACCAAGCGTTAGATATCGCCGCGTTAGATATCTACGCGTTGAATACCCACACGTTGGAAAACCAAGCGTTAGATACCCACGCGTGAGATACCCACACGTTAGATATCTACGCCTTGAATAACCACACGTTAGAGAACCAAGCGTTAGATATCCACACGTCAAGTACCCACGCGTCAGATGCTCACGCGTTAGATATCCACACGTTAGATAGCGAAGCATTGGATATCTACGTGTTAGATATGGACACGTTAGATATCAATACACTAGGCATTAACGCAACAAATATCTACGCATTAGATCTCGATACATTAGATATCCATACGGTAGATATCCATGTGTCAGATGACTGCTTATACATTACTACTGTATTTAATCCTTGTCTAACTGGGAGAAAAAGATTTTTAATTAATTCTAATAGAGATATATTATGTCTCACCATAAAGTTTCTAGTAAAGTCCTAAACCCTTATGTCTTAATCACTAAAATCCCTAGTAAAGTACTAAACCCTAATGTCTTAATCGCTGAAGTCCCTAGTAAAGTCCTAGACCCTAATGTCTTAATCACTAAAGTCTCCAATAAAATAGTAAACAAAGTTGACATACAAAAGCAAAAATAGTCCTGCTAGACGATTGATATCGAATAATAGAAAAGTGGATATTGAATAACGTAGAAAGTGTCGAAAATTCGCAGCCACCGCCAAAGGAGTCCTGTAACGGAGATCTATTGGGCTACATAGTGACATGGTCGGAGCATTCATCTTCGACGTCAGGTGTGAACCAGAGCAAAAGTTTAACCGTGAACGGATGGGCGACGACGAAGGTGCAACTCACCGGTCTCAGAAAGTTCACGAAGTACGATATATCGATCAGAGCTTTCAATAGTATAGCCAGCGGTCCGGCCAGCGTTCCCATTGTTGGGACAACTCAGGAGGGAGGTGAGCCATCAATTTTCCCTGATATGTCAATTCGGAAAAACAGTGACGTTTAAATAAATGAAATTGTTTTTGTTGTTTCAGTGCCGGAGACGCCTCCGACACAGGTGGCTTGCGTTCCTTTGTCTTCTCAAAGCGTGAAAGTTTCGTGGAGCGCGCCGCCGCCTCATCAACATGGCGGAATCATTCAGGGCTACAAGGTTTACTACAGACCGGTACCCACTGACAATAGTAAGTACAGTAATAGCAATAATAGTAATAGTTATACTCAGTAATAGTAAGTCTTAAGAGCAATTTAAGTAAAAGAGATTAAGGTGATCGCGTCGCATTTATTTATTTCCCAATTGATCGTAGCGCCGATCAATTTCGAAAGGTGCAAGATTGAGACACGTGCGGATGTAAGCAAACAAGATGGCCGCAGAAATACAAATGCGACTATCACCTTAATGAGACGTAATGGAAATGTTTAGTTTCACAGTATTACCTATTTTTCTTGATGTTCCTTTTCAGTGGATATTTCCACGGTGGGCGAAGTGAAGAAGACCTCCAGCGTGGAGACCTACCTACACACTTTGTACAAATACACAAACTACTCGATCAGGGTACTGGCTTACACCGGAGCAGGTGATGGAGTTTTGAGTCCGCCAATTTTTTGTACCACAGAAGAAGATGGTAGGAATCTCATGTTTTTAAAATAGAATTTGTAATTGAAGGTAGTGGTAACTTATCCACACGATATAAAAATGATCAAACTTGCTGGTTGCCTAGAGCCAGGTGTAAATAAACAAAATTGTAATTGAAATAAACTGATTATACTTAGTTAACGATCGATAAATTCTTACTGACCATCGATAAATACTTCCTCAGTTCCAGGACCACCAGCTGGCATCAAAGCTTTAGCACTAACGGCGGAAAGTATATTGGTTTCGTGGTTGCCGCCATTGCAACCCAATGGGAACGTCTCCAAGTACACGGTTTACAGCAGGGAAGCTGGATCCAGCAACCACAACACACACACCATGCACGAACCTCCATCATCGCCCACAGATACGTTGACCATGGAACTGAGAGGGCTAGTTGAGAGGTAATTAATTCAATTTTATATAATATCGACACATATAGTGATTTTAAGAAACTATCTTAGGCAAGTGTACGAGTTTTGGGTGTCGGCAACAACGGGGCTGGGAGAAGGAGAGCCAACAACCATAGTGACGCAAACTACGAATACCAGAGGTATCTAGGTTACAAATTTATAATTTATCTTGCTTCATTGGATGATGTTCATGCAAGTAATTGTTTTCAAAGCTCCAGCTAGAGTGGCGTCGTTCTCGCAACTTCTGAGAAGAGCCATCAAATCGTCCATTATGTTGTCCTGTTTGGTCGTGGGCAACCCTACACCTCGCCCTATTTGGACGTACAGAAATGGCCAGGTATCTACTGGTCGCCATTATGAGCTAACTGCTGATGGCCATCTTAATATTCGTGGTTAGTTTATATAATATTGATACCTTCTGCGAACCTGTTGAAGTTTGTGCGAGTGGAATGCATTTTTACAAATCTCAAAATGCAGCGTTCCAAAGTACATATGGTCGTACTAACCAGGTCTCGGTCTTCTAATGTTTTAATTACTGAGGATCCTAAGCACTGAACATCTCAATCTCCCAAGGTTTCCATCTCCTAAGATCTCAAGATTTGACCAAAGTTCCAGATTCTCAAGATTTGAACCTTCCAACACCCTAATCTCTCAAAACTCCAATCTCTCAAGGTCCAAATCACTTAAAAACTCAAATTCCTAAGGTTGCAGTCTCTTTACACTCTAATCTCTCGAGATACAAATCTCTTATGACCTTAATCACTCAAGGTCCCAATCTTCCAAGTTCCAAATTTCCCAAATTCCAGATCTCCCAAGTTCCAAATCGCCTAAATGCCAAATTTTCCAACTTTCAAATCTCCCAAGTTCCTAATCTCCGAATGTCCCAATCTCCCAAGTTCCAAATCTCCCAAGGTCCAAATCTCTCAAGTTCCCAATTTCCCAAGTTCCTAATCTCTCAAATTCCCAATCTCCCAAGTTCCTAATCTCCGAATGTCCCAATCTCCCAAGTTCCAAATCTCACAAGTTCCAAGTCTCCCAAGGTCCACATCTCTCAAGTTCCCACTCACCCAAGATCCCAAATTCCCAAGGTTTGAATCTCCCAACTCCCTAATCTCCCAAGTTCCTATCTCCCAACCCTCTAATCTCCCAAGTTCCTATCTCCCAACCCCCTAATCTCCCAAGTTCCTATCTCCCAACCCCCTAATCTCCCAAGTTCCTACCTCCCAACCCCCTAATCTCCCAAGTTCCTATCTCCCAACCCCCTAATCTCCCAAAGTTCCTATCTCCCAAAGTTCCTATCTTCCAAAGTTCCTATCTCCCAAAGTTCCAATCTCTCAACATCCCAATCTCCCATTCTAATCTCCCACCATCCAAACTCTTCAAGATCACAAAGTCCTAAAATCACAGACTCCCAAAAGTTCAACATCAAAAAATCCCAATTTTTCCAACTTGCAAAATGCTATCACTTCAAATTCCCAACTGCCCTACTACACAATTAAATTTCAGGACTAGAACAGTCAGTGGCTGGGAATTACACTTGCTCCGCCAGCAACCTGTTCGGTGATGATTCCATTACTTACACCCTGGTCGTCGTGATGCCTCCTCGTGCACCAACCTTAGAGCTGCAATACACCACAACGAATAGCATTAGACTCCGGTGGAACCATCCAAACAATGGCGGCGCTACTATCCAAGGTACACATCAATACCAAAATGAAGTTACAAAAGAACAAGTCACAAAATGGACCTCTGTTGTTTTCTTCAGGTTACGTGTTAAGTTACAAGAGGGACCAAGGTGGTTGGGAGGAGATCGCTTTATCACCGGAGCAGACTGAGTTCATCTTGTCAGGACTGAAATGTGGATCCTCGTATTTGGCGCATTTGACAGCGCACAATCGTGTGGGCACTGGAGACCCCAGTCCTCTCATCAGCGCCACAACGAAAGGAACTGGTACCTTTTCTTATAGTTATAGTGATAAGTGTACTTGATACATGATGTATGATATATGAGACATGATATACGTGGTAAGCATACTTATAGGGATAAGTATAAGTATACTTGATACATGATATATGATACATGAGACATGATACATGATATCCGTGATAAGTATACTTATAGTAATAATTATAAGTATACTTCGTACATGATATATGATACATGAGACATGATACATGATATCCGTGATAAGTATACTTATAGTGATAAGTATAAGTATACTTGATACATGATATATGATACATGAGACACGATACATGATATCCGTGATAAATATACTTATAGTGATAAGTATAACTATGCGTATAAGTCAACTACAAAGTTGTACTACAAGTACAACTACTACTATTATACTATAAATACAACTTCATAGTTGACTCATACTTATCATTACATTTATAGTGATAAGCATAACTATGCGTCTAAGTCAACTACATAGTTGACTACTACTATTACTATTATATAACTACCACTATTATACTATAAGTACAACTACTATTATACTACAAATACAACTTTATAGTCGATTTATACCGTGTGGCCAAGATAAAAGAGGCCTCGGACATGACGCTGGACGTGATCCTCCCGAGCCCTCAATTCAAATATCACGTACAGTATGACTCCGAGCCCTTTCACCTTGTCCACCCAGTATACTCATCACAAGTCCCTTAAAGCTTATCGTCGTTAATTCCCTTTTCAGCTCCGTTACTACCAAAAGAGCGAGACATCATCTCCGCCAACGGAACCTCCGTGAAGTTGAACCTGTTATCCTGGCCAAACGGCGGTTGCCCCATACAATACTTCACCGTAGAGTACAAAAGACGCATCAGTACCGAACCATGGATTCTAGTAGCGAGTCGAGCCACGGAGAACCTAGTTATACGAGACTTGAAGACTGCCTCCTGGTACAATTTACGACTGACAGCCCACAACGACGCTGGATCCACTCAGACGCAGATGGAATTCGCTACGACCACCCTTAGCGGGGTCAGCATCGGTCCCCCGAACGACCTCATCATGGAGGACGACGTGAAGAAGGCTATACCTAACCAGAAAGTGCTCTACGTGGTCGTACCTCTAATCTGCGCCATTGTGCTCATCGTTTCGGCCGCCATTTTGGGATACGTCATGCTAAAACGTAGCGGCAGGTGCGTTCAGCTTTATACGACTGCAAATATGTCTTCACTGAACTATTAAGAAGTATAGGATCATACTGAGGATTTCACTCTACTGGGAATAGTATTTTGATGGTTTGGTTAAAAGATGGAAGGGCTATGAAAAATGAAGGAGAGGGAGAAGTGTATAGAAGGGACAGAAACTATTCGTAGAAATCAAAAGGCTCGTTGAGTACTAGCGAAAAGTAGGAGTGAAACCTCCACAGTATGAATAACTAAGAAATTATGTCGAAGGAAGCAGATAGTTGATCATATTTATTATTAACGTGCTACTCTTCTAGAACATAATTGTACTTATTTCAACACCTCAAAAAGATTTGACTGATGTGTCTATTGTAACAATATGTTGGACCAACTAATTTGTGTTATCATCCTGTCTTCAGGGCGAACTACTTAGGGGAGATCCTTCCTGGCCAGCAACAGAATCAGCAGTCAGGGTTGGGCCTCGTTCAGACGCAACAGCAGCATCAGCAGCATCATCATCTCTCTAGCTGCATGTCAACTATGCAGCTGAAGTCCACGGCTGAAAGGGACAACAGGAGGAATCACCAGGTGTACACCAGCTCACCTGTGAAGCAGGAGAACCACAAGTCTAATGATCATGGATCAGGTTTGTTTTGTGAAAACATTTGTTGTTGGATCTTACTCATCAGTGTGATGATACTTATAAGTTCCAGATATTAACGATGTTACAAATGATGTATATCATTTATTATAAATGAGATTTAATCCTTGTTTACAGAAATGTATGAAATTAGTCCATACGCGACGTTCAGCGTCCCAGGACGAGAGAATCGCTCAGTGACGACAGCCACCCTCGACTACACCATGCAATTTAAGACATTCGGCCATTTAGAGAACGAGGATATTAACACCATCGATTACGAGAGGTCCAGCGTGGACTTCGAAAGGTAACCGTTTTCTTTCGAGAACCATGCCTCGAGTTTAGCAAACCCAATCCCTTGCTCGATGCTTGATGTCCTGCTCCCTGACCCTTTTCTCTTCCTCTTTCTGGTGTTCTTTCACGTGCAGGTCTAAAACCTCAAGGTGGCACAAGCAACGGTACTTCCCGAGTATCGCCGAAGCGGAGAGCAAGTTGCGCTCCAGTCGCCAGGGTTCCGGAAGCGACACGTCCGGAAGCCCTTGTGGAGAATGCGCCGGACCTAGTTACAGAGTACCAGTCAAACCTTGCAGAGGTATTCTACATCGCCTCTAAGGATGTACAATTAATTCAACTACTATCTTCAACTTAATCCCTTATAATACTGTTCCACAATCATTACTTGACCTGGACTTCAGATATTATAAGTTTGATGTAGATTTCTAAAGGTGGAGTAAATTTAGAGCTATATTTAAACTACTAGCAAGTGTAGGGTCATGTTAGGGATTTCACTCTACTGAGAATTATATGAAAGTATAATTATAAGAAGTGATATCCAGTGATGCAGATAGTAGCTCATATTTATTATTGTTAATGTGCTACTCTTCTAGAACGTGATTTTACTTGTTTCAACATCTTAACAGATTTGACAGATGTGTTCATTTTACTTTTATAACAATAATCTGTTTGACCAAGAGCTAATTTGCTTCATCATCGTCAGTGAAGAATTTCAATTCAAAGAAATGCACGATAATTGTACATGTCTAATATAATAATTGAGCATGTACCTTCTACAAGTACAGATCTAATATGTCAGCCATCTTTGTCTTAATAAGTACAAGTACACTTTTGAATTCTACCGAGCAATGATTGTAACTGAAATTATAGGTTAAGGGATTGAGCTTGAAGAATTTATGTAAATGTATAGAAAAGAAGTAAATTAAAATTATTTTTGCAGATGTATTCTCCCGAGGAGTGGAGTCGAGTACAGAGTCCAACAATGAAGGCTCACCTTCGCTTGCGAGACGACGAAGCCGACAGCCGAGCCGGTCCACTCGCAGGTAGCCAAGGTTTGTTTGTTTCCACATAGCACTCAGTCTCCTGATTATATTCAGTATTCGTATCACGGTCTTATGCAGTCTCGTGTCGATGAGAAATGAATAATGGAAGAATGTACAGTTCCTGAGGAAAGATTAATACTGCATACACATCTCATTCGTTTTCATAAATTGTAACATGCTTTCCTAGGAAGCAGCATTCTTCTCGTTCAACTCATTCATGTAGAGTCATATCATCATCATCTGTCATGAATATTAGTATATGTAAAAAGAATTTGCATGTCGCCAAATGAATTTGGACAAATTAGTAATGACTAAATTTGGTTTAAGTGTATACAGGTTATTTTTATTACTGGAGGAAGTCTGATGCTCCAATGGCCAATGTCAAGGTTTCATTTCAAAATTTCAAAGTCATTATGTCTGAGGGTTCCAAGGTTGTTCCTAATTTTCTCAAGGTTCTTATTCGACCTTTGTCCCAACTCATCAAGGTTCTGCTCTCCCAAGGTTCCACTTCTTCCAAGGTCTCAACTCTCTCAAGATTACAAATTCTCAAGGTTCCACTATGCCAAGGTTACAATTTCTCAAGGATCTACTCTCCCAAGGTTCCAATTTCCCAAGGTTCCACTCTCCCAAGGTCTCAACTCTCTCAAAATCCCACTTCTCCCAAGGTTCCAGCTTTTCCAAGTTACCACCCTTCCAAGGTTCCACTCTCCCAAGATCCCAACTCTCTCAAGATCCCACTTCTGCCAAGGTGCCAGCTCTCCCAAGTTTCTATCCTTCCAAGGTTCCACTTCTCCCAAAGGTCTCAACTCTCTCAAGGTTCCACTATGCCAAAGTTCCAATTTCTCAAGGATCTACTCTCCCAAGGTTCCAATTTCCCAAGGTTCCACTCTCCCAAGGTCTCAACTCTCTCAAAATCCCACTTCTCCCAAGGTTCCAGCTTTCCCAAGTTACCACCCTTTCAAGGTTCCACTCTCCCAAGATCCAAACTCTCTCAAGATCCCACTTCTCTCAAGGTTCCAGCTTTTCCAAATTACCACCCTTCCAAGGTCCCACTCTCCCAAGGTCCCAACTCCCTCAAGATCCCACTTCTCTCAAAATTCCAGCTTTTCCAAGGTTCCACTCTCTCAAGGTCCCACTCTCCCAAGATCCCACTTCTCTGATGGTTCCAGCTTTTCCAAGTTACCACCCTTCCAAGGTTCCACTCTCCCAAGGTCCCAACTCTCTCAAGATCCCACTTCTCTCAAGGTTCCAGCTTTTCCAAGGTTCCACTCTCCCAAGATCCAAACTCTCTCAAGATCCCACTTCTCTCAAGGTTCCAGCTTTTCCAAATTACCACCCTTCCAAGGTCCCACTCTCCCAAGGTCCCAACTCCCTCAAGATCCCACTTCTCTCAAAATTCCAGCTTTTCCAAGGTTCCACTCTCTCAAGGTCCCACTCTCCCAAGATCCCACTTCTCTGATGGTTCCAGCTTTTCCAAGTTACCACCCTTCCAAGGTTCCACTCTCCCAAGGTCCCAACTCTCTCAAGATCCCACTTCTCTCAAGGTTCCAGCTTTTCCAAGGTTCCACTCTCCCAAGATCCAAACTCTCTCAAGATCCCACTTCTCTCAAGGTTCCAGCTTTTCCAAATTACCACCCTTCCAAGGTCCCACTCTCCCAAGGTCCCAACTCCCTCAAGATCCCACTTCTCTCAAAATTCCAGCTTTTCCAAGGTTCCACTCTCTCAAGGTCCCACTCTCCCAAGATCCCACTTCTCTGATGGTTCCAGCTTTTCCAAGTTACCACCCTTCCAAGGTTCCACTCTCCCAAGGTCCCAACTCTCTCAAGATCCCACTTCTCTCAAGGTTCCAGCTTTTCCAAGGTTCCACTCTCCCAAGATCCAAACTCTCTCAAGATCCCACTTCTCTCAAGGTTCCAGCTTTTCCAAATTACCACCCTTCCAAGGTCCCACTCTCCCAAGGTCCCAACTCCCTCAAGATCCCACTTCTCTCAAAATTCCAGCTTTTCCAAGGTTCCACTCTCTCAAGGTCCCACTCTCCCAAGATCCCACTTCTCTGATGGTTCCAGCTTTTCCAAGTTACCACCCTTCCAAGGTTCCACTCTCCCAAGGTCCCAACTCTCTCAAGATCCCACTTCTCTCAAGGTTCCAGCTTTTCCAAGGTTCCACTCTCCCAAGATCCCATTTCTCCCAAAATTCCAGCTTTTCCAAGGTTCCACTCTCCCAAGGTCCCAACTCTCTCAATATCCCACTTCTCTCAAGGTTCCAGCTTTCCTAAGGTTCCACTCTCCCAAGGTCCCACTCTCCCAAGATCCCACTTCTCCCAAAATTCCAGCTTTTCCAAGGTTCCACTCTCCCAAGGTCCCAACTCTCTCAATATCCCACTTCTCTCAAGGTTCCAGCTTTCCCAAGGTTCCTCCCTTCCAAGGTCCTACTTTCCCAAGGTCCCAACTCTCAAGATTCCAATCTTCCAAGATTCCACTTCTTCCAAGGTCTCATCGTTCTCAAGGATCCACCTTTCCCAAGTTCCCAATCTCCCAAGGACCTAATCTCTCAAGGATCAAATCTACACTCCCACTTCTCCCAAGGTCCCACTTCTATCAAAGTCCCAATCTCTCAAGGTCGCACTTCTTCCAAAGTTCCACTCTCACAATTTCTACTTCTCCTAAAATACCTTCCAATATCTCCCAAGGCTCCAAATCCCTAAATCATATCCCAAAATCTGAAAGCCCATAATCTCAAACCTTCCTATAGACAATGGTCCACCCAAAAACTCACCAATGAACGCTATTCAAATCGACATTTTACATAACGTATACACTTAAACCGGCCATACTGTATATGAACAGTAACCATCGAAATTGTATGTGAATGTGATTTCCCTAAGACTTTTTTCCAAATGTATTCTGTGCAGTTCGGTAGAGGATATGACGTTGTTGCCGCCAAGCGGGTTCAGCGACAGTCGCGAGTTGAGCGACGTAGAGTGCGATCGTGATCGTGATCGTGATCGTGGTGAACGTGATCGTGATCGTGATCGAGACTGGCAGGGTCTATCAGCGGGAATCCGTCACGGTGGCAGCCTGGGTAGACTACCGATCGAGGCCGTCGAATCTATGCTCGCTAGGTATCGACACGAACCTCCGTAGACCGTAGTAAGCTGATACCAAGTTAAGATTAATTTCATTCATTCGGATTCATTCTCGCTCGTATGAACACCGAAAGAAGGCTGCTGAATTCCTTATTGCATTGGTTCTTAAACTGGGATTTTAACCCTTTAACTGTGGGTGTGGTTTATAAACATTTTTAATTGTAGCCAGAGGATGGTTTAGTATATTAACCAGCTAATTCTTGTTAATACCAAAAAGCGACTGTAATTCATATATCAGTAACAATAAAATAAATGCAAAAATATCTTGCTGATATCAAAAAGCGACTGTAATTCATATACCACTAACAATAAAATAAAGACAACAAAATCTTGCTAATATAAAATAGGGTCTGTAATTCATATACCACTAACGATAAAATAAATACAAAAATATCTTGCTAATCTCAAAAAGCGACTGTAATTCATATACCACTAACAATAAAATAAAGACAACAAAATCTTGCTAATATCAAATGGTGACTGTAATTCATATACTACTAACAATAAAATAAAGACAATAAAATCTTGATAATATAAAATAGCGACTGTAATTCATATACCACTAACAATAAAATAAAGACAACAAAATCTTGCTAATATCAAATGGTGACTGTAATTCATATACTACTAACAATAAAATAAATACAAAAATATCTTGCTGATATCAAAAAGCGACTGTAATTCATATACCACTAACAATAAAATAAAGACAACAAAATCTTGCTAATATCAAATGGTGACTGTAATTCATATACTACTAACAATAAAATAAATACAAAAATATCTTGCTGATATCAAAAAGCGACTGTAATTCATATACCACTAACAATAAAATAAAGACAACAAAATCTTGCTAATATCAAATGGTGACTGTAATTCATATACTACTAACAATAAAATAAATACAAAAATATCTTGCTGATATCAAAAAGCGACTGTAATTCATATACCACTAACAATAAAATAAAGACAACAAAATCTTGCTAATATAAAATAGGGTCTGTAATTCATATACCACTAACGATAAAATAAATACAAAAATATCTTGCTAATATCAAAAAGCGACTGTAATTCATATACCACTAACAATAAAATAAAGACAACAAAATCTTGCTAATATCAAATGGTGACTGTAATTCATATACTACTAACAATAAAATAAATACAAAAATATCTTGCTGATATCAAAAAGCGACTGTAATTCATATACCACTAACAATAAAATAAAGACAACAAAATCTTGCTAATATCAAATGGTGACTGTAATTCATATACTACTAACAATAAAATAAATACAAAAATATCTTGCTGATATCAAAAAGCGACTGTAATTCATATACCACTAACAATAAAATAAAGACAACAAAATCTTGCTAATATCAAATGGTGACTGTAATTCATATACTACTAACAATAAAATAAATACAAAAATATCTTGCTGATATCAAAAAGCGACTGTAATTCATATACCACTAACAATAAAATAAAGACAACAAAATCTTGCTAATATCAAATGGTGACTGTAATTCATATACTACTAACAATAAAATAAATACAAAAATATCTTGCTGATATCAAAAAGCGACTGTAATTCATATACCACTAACAATAAAATAAAGACAACAAAATCTTGCTAATATAAAATAGGGTCTGTAATTCATATACCACTAACGATAAAATAAATACAAAAATATCTTGCTAATATCAAAAAGCGACTGTAATTCATATACCACTAACAATAAAATAAAGACAACAAAATCTTGCTAATATCAAATGGTGACTGTAATTCATATACTACTAACAATAAAATAAATACAAAAATATCTTGCTGATATCAAAAAGCGACTGTAATTCATATACCACTAACAATAAAATAAAGACAACAAAATCTTGCTAATATCAAATGGTGACTGTAATTCATATACTACTAACAATAAAATAAATACAAAAATATCTTGCTGATATCAAAAAGCGACTGTAATTCATATACCACTAACAATAAAATAAAGACAACAAAATCTTGCTAATATCAAATGGTGACTGTAATTCATATACTACTAACAATAAAATAAATACAAAAATATCTTGCTGATATCAAAAAGCGACTGTAATTCATATACCACTAACAATAAAATAAAGACAACAAAATCTTGCTAATATCAAATGGTGACTGTAATTCATATACTACTAACAATAAAATAAATACAAAAATATCTTGCTGATATCAAAAAGCGACTGTAATTCATATACCACTAACAATAAAATAAAGACAACAAAATCTTGCTAATATAAAATAGGGTCTGTAATTCATATACCACTAACGATAAAATAAATACAAAAATATCTTGCTAATATCAAAAAGCGACTGTAATTCATATACCACTAACAATAAAATAAAGACAACAAAATCTTGCTAATATCAAATGGTGACTGTAATTCATATACTACTAACAATAAAATAAATACAAAAATATCTTGCTGATATCAAAAAGCGACTGTAATTCATATACCACTAACAATAAAATAAAGACAACAAAATCTTGCTAATATCAAATGGTGACTGTAATTCATATACTACTAACAATAAAATAAATACAAAAATATCTTGCTGATATCAAAAAGCGACTGTAATTCATATACCACTAACAATAAAATAAAGACAACAAAATCTTGCTAATATAAAATAGGGTCTGTAATTCATATACCACTAACGATAAAATAAATACAAAAATATCTTGCTAATATCAAAAAGCGACTGTAATTCATATACCACTAACAATAAAATAAAGACAACAAAATCTTGCTAATATCAAATGGTGACTGTAATTCATATACTACTAACAATAAAATAAAGACAATAAAATCTTGATAATATAAAATAGCGACTGTAATTCATATACCACTAACAATAAAATAAAGACAACAAAATCTTGCTAATATCAAATGGTGACTGTAATTCATATACTACTAACAATAAAATAAATACAAAAATATCTTGCTGATATCAAAAAGCGACTGTAATTCATATACCAGTAACAATAAAATAAATGCAAAAATATCTTGCTAATGTAAAATAGGGTCTGTAATTCATAAAGCACTAACGATAAAATAAATGCAAAAATATCTTGCTAATACCAAAAAGCGACTGTAATTCATATACCACTAACGATAAAATAAATACAAAAATATCTTGCTAATATCAAAAAGCGACTGTAATTCATATACCAGTAACAATGAAATAAATACAAAAATATCTTGCTAATATAAAATAGCGGCTGTAATTCATATACCACTAACAATAAAATAAATAATTATTGTAAGCATCGCAGGTATGAGCGTGACGCGGCTCTAATCACCGCCGCAAGGAACATAGCCTTTTATGGCCAATACTGATTTTATACTTTTATGGTCGTAAGGTCTTCAGTCCAAATACAATTTTTAGAATTTTTTGAAACTCTGAGATTTTTAAGAAATTAAGAAAAACAATTAAATTAAATTATTTTTTGACAATTTTAAAATTTTATTAAAATTTTTTTCTGCAGAAAAATTCCCTATTGAAAGACCAACAATTGAAAAAAAAAGATTCCAATTATCTCCTTTAATTCCTGAGATATTCCCAAAAATATGATTTCAGCCCTTAACTTTGAGGGCTATTATCACCCCTTCAATGTGCACGATTGCCGATATAAAAAAATACGTGTCGAATATTTTTTTGAGAACTATCTTTCACATAAGTTTCATTAAAATCGGTGTGTTACACTTGGATATGTTCCCTTGTTAGTATGCATTAAAATTATTCCTCCAATGAACACCATAACCTGCTTGCTTTTTCCTTATATGAATATTACTAACAGTTAACAACTAGTTAGGATGTTAGTAACAGTACAAATCAGCAACTAGTTAAAATGTTATTAACAGTGCACCTTCATGAAAATGTATAGCTTAAATAATTAAAGACACCGTGTGCATTATAGTCATTTTAAACAGAAACTCGAGAGACAAGATGTAACTAGTACGTTTATTTTCAGGTACCAGCAGAGGAAAGAACAAGAGAGGCAAGAGTTCACTATACACGTTTGATGGGGATTCGACGAGTTTAGAAATGTTAGCGTGAACGATGAAGAAAAAATAAAGACTGTCTAATCTCGCGGAATGTCAATGGAAAACTCTAGTTTTCGAGAAGCGACGAGAAATTGACGAACCGTCTGTAGAAATAATAATGTACTAACGTAAAAATAATTCGTATGCAAATCTGACTAACCAGGGATGTTCGTTGTAAAAAAAACAAACGTTTGCTCACTCTAGGATACTGAGAAAAACGTTTAACATTGATCCAACGCAATAATACCCGCTTTAGTTACAGAAGTATTCAATATACAAATACTTGAGCGACTTTTGTAAATGGACAAATTATAAAAATACTGGAAAAGGAGAACAAAATAAATAGTATAATACAAAACGAAATACTGTAATGCAAACAGAAATACTGTAATGCAAAAAGAAATAATTGTAATACAAAACGAAATAAATATTGTAACGCAAAATGACAAATTTTCGAGAAGAATGTATAAGGTTAAACCTTTTTCTCAGTGTGTTGTCATGTTTTGTCCACAAATTGTCCGATTTACTGCTCTGCGTCTCGTTCGAATACTGCCGTTGCGTTTTTCGCAATTTTTATTCGCGTCATTTACCCCGACCAATCGCGTGTCGAGCGCGTCAACTATACGTGAAAGTACCGACTTTAGATATTTTCGATCTCCCTCGAAGCAAAACTGTGAAACTATCATTTAAGAACTGTTCGTGAGACACTAAGAAAAATTGAATGTTTTGTATTATCGGTAAACAGTATCAATTTCATTCGACTAAGTCGGGCATGGGCAATTAATAATGGAGACTTAGGTGACGATCAATTGCAGTTATTGGGAATTTGGAATTTGAAAGAGTGATAATTTGGATATTTGGAAATTTTGATAATTTTGTTTGGTGGGGATTGGGGGTTTTGGAATTAGGGGTGTTGAATTTGGGAGTTTTGGAATTTGGGGTTCTGAGAGTTTGGGGTGTTGAGAATTTGAGAGTTTAGGAATTTGGGGCGCTGCAAATTTGGGGTGTAGAAATTAGGGGTGTGGAGAATTTGGGAGTTTAGAAATTCGGGGGTCTAGGAATTTGGGGTGCTGAGAATTTGGAAGTTTAGGAATTTGAGGTGCGGAGAATTTGGGAGTGTAGGAATTTGGGACGCTGCAAACTTGGGAGTGTAGAAATTAGGGGTGTGGAGAATTTGGGAGTTTAGAAATTCGGGGGTCTAGGAATTTGGGGTGCCGAGAATTTGGGGGTGTTGAGAATTTGGGGATCTAGGAATTTGGGGTACTCAGAATTTGGGAGTTTAGGAATTTGGGACGCTGCAAATTTGGGAGTGTAGAAATTAGGGGTGTGGAGAATTTGGGAGTTTAGAAATTAGGGGTGTTGAGAATTTGGGTTCTGAGAATTTGGGAGTGTAGGAATTTGGGGTGCTGAGATTTTGGGAGTGTAGAAATTAGGGGTGTGGAGAATTTGGGAGTGTAGAAGTTCGGGGGTCTAGGAATTTGGGGTGCTGAGAATTTGGAAGTTTAGGAATTTGGGGTGCAGAGAATTTGGGAATGTAGGAATTAGGGGTGTTAAGAATTTGGGGTTTTGAGAATTTGGGGATCTAGGAATTTGGGGTGCTCAGAATTTGGGAGTTTAGGAATTTGGGGCGCTGAGAATTTGGGAGTGCAGAAATTAGGGGTGTGGAGAATTTGGAAGTTTAGAAATTTGGGGGTCTAGGAATTTGGGATGCTGAGAATTTGGGGTGCAGAGAATTTGGGAGTGTAGGAATTAGGGGTGTTGAGAATTTGGAGTGCAGAGAATTTGAGAGTGTAGGAATTAGGGGTGTTGAGAATTTGGGGTTTTGAGAATTTGGGAGTGTAGGAATTTGGGAGTGTAGGAATTTGGGGTGTTGAAAATTAGGGAGTGTCGATATTAGGGGTGTTGAGAATTTGGGGTTCTGAGAATTTGGGATTGTAAAAATTAGAGGTGTTGAGAATTTGGGAATTTCGGAATTTGAGGTATTGAGAATTTGGAAGTTTGAACATTTGGAGACCTAGCAATTTGAGTACTTGGAAATTTGTAAATGTGAAAACTTGAAAATTTGAAAATTCATAAACAATTTGTAACAATTTAAAAAGTTGCCCATGCCTCGATCAAGTAATTCTAAGAGACCGGACACTGATGCAAGTGCAACCGTACAGAGTAGCCATGAACGTTAATCGCAAGATCGGTGAAGAGAACGTTAGGAAACAAGTCAATTTAGAGACGGAACGATGAATCACGCACGAGTATAATCGACAACTATTGTATAGTTCTAGATAGATCGTATACGTATCGCTAGTCATGCTGTGTTACCACGAATTGTATAGTTGAACATGATCTTTGGATCGTGGAGAACATTGAGAATCGTTTACTGCCATCGAAACATCGTTTCAGTAATGAATATATACTCTATACTATATTCTAATTTTCACAAGCACGAATAAGTATGCAGTTCGAATACAAGTAAATTCTTTTTATATAATACTCGTTGCTGAACGATTTTGTACCAATGTACACTTTCATATTTATGAATTTATCTTTTATCCGCCGTTGTAACAATTTTGTACCGATATTTCTATGTACACTTCCATAGTTGTGATTTTATACTTTAGCCATTTATTTCTGTCGCAGGGAGACGATGAAAAATTTCATCAAATATATGATCAATTCGGAAGATAACAACTCTGTGATCGTTTGCTCGGTTTCGATTAATTACACATAACTAATTCTTACTCGTGACAAACGAATAAGTGAACATTATTTATAACTGTTCTGTTTATTATTTAACTGAGTTTTGACGTAAGGGCTTCTTAACTTGCATAGGCACTTGATCCTGATCGCGCTCAGCCGAAGGCTCGAAGCTATCGCTCCCGCTTCTGGGCGCGCGTAATCCTCGCGCTCTGATTGGTCCGTGTTTTTCGTTAATAACTCAAAAACGAAGCTTCAAATCCTATTTTTGTAAAGGAAAATCTTGTTCAGAATGACGTCGCCGACCACCCCGTTCAGAGAATTACACTAAATATAAAAAAAATAAAACTTCGACCGAATTTGTATCTGAAGAACAGTTTAACGAAACCATCAGTTTTTGAACAAGTGGCACTAACACTAAAACTACCAGAAAGGTCAAATACCCTTTTTACAAGTTTTTACTTACAAGATTTATTAAGACAGTTTCTTTATCTTTGCTAATCTTCATGAAGGTGAAGAACGTGTATTTATTATTTATATATTTACTTTCCAACTTCAGAGTAAGTTCAGTGCTCAGAGTAGGTTCAGTGTGAAAAACCCTTTGTGAACTAGAAGAAACAAAAGAGTATCTTCCGTGAATTGATCATACCTTAGGATTTGATCAAGTCTCTCATCATTTCCCTGCGGCATTTCTAAGGTTTTTCTTAAAAAATCGTTACAGAGAATGATTTTGAAACTATAACGATGTTTAGAGAGACGAGACTCTTAGTAATTTCTACAAAATACAAAGGGCCAGTTGTAACAATATTCCTAATTATCGGCATTAACGAAACCGAATTGCGCGTTTCGACAGCGCGTGCGACGGGTTGTATCGAAGCGCGCAATTTCGAGATGTGCGAGACGCGCAAGATCAAGAAGAATGATTGAGAGAAAGAGTATAGAACGGTTACGTGTTAAGGTGTACATACATGTAAGCATTTAGTGGTTAAACTTATCGACATGCAATATGATTATTAATTAACGCCAAAGATAACTTTAAGTATTGCGTTGTTTTCATTCGCGAAATACTCTATGTGAATATTTTCGTGTCCCTTTCCTTGCGTTTCGGGACAAATGTTGACGAAACGCGGAGCGAAAGAGGCAACAGCTCATGTTGATCGGATCGAACGAATTTAATTGTAACAAGGACGAGGTCTTTCGCGTTGAAGTCCGGTCTTCGTGCGTCATGTTCTTCAAGTGAGACTGAGACTAATTAACTACGCTTATGTTAATTTCTGCCAAAGAGAGTTTATAGTTCACAAATACTATTTAAGTTAAGGCTATTGCCTTAATTGTAAGGTAACCCGTAATGAGACGTCTATAACTGTACGTTTTCCGAAAGTGAGGGCATACTTTTGTTATTGGAAAATGAGAACAGATGTGTTTCTACTGAAAACTGGATCTTCCATGATGATTTCGATGTATAAATATTTGAACGAGTAGCGATATAAAACTAACTTGTACGACACTATGGAGTATTACTATTTATATCATTATCTTAATTTTACGTTAAACAATAAATGCCATATCAGCTTTTAACTGCAGCATTATTTCTTTCGAACTGTTTACATTTTACTAACCAACAATAACGTACGTTATCATTTTAATTTAATTATACATTTTTAATTTGCACACGTATTCATTTAATAATACACCTTACAACAAAAGTGAAAAATATTTAAAAATTATCCCGAAACGAATAAGATCACACAAGTTGGATTTAATAATGAAATACAGAGTATGCCCTCTTATCAAATAATTTACTACACGTATGGCTCTGCGCCATATATCGACAAATTCTACGAATTCATCGAAGAATGTTTCAATTTAAATTCGACAGCAGTGACGATACTGTTTATAGTAAATTATTGTTATAATCAAAAGTCGTGAGTCTAGAGACGAGCTTAGGTTCAGTACTTTCCTCTTCCATTTTCATTTTTCTAACTCCTGATTTGATTTTTCAATTCGATTAATTTTGTGTCATTTTCAACTACTCTGTTACTGAAATATGGAATTAAATACAGTTTTAAAAATACTCTGAAATTTTAATGTAACATCCTTTTAATGTGCGGTAACTTCGGAAGCCTCATACGTGTATTTTATAATTATTAATAATCCGCATGGGACCCAAAAAATATATTGCAAACAGCATAAAATCAATAAATATTAAATAGATATATAAAATTAATAAATATATAATAAATATACAGCATATTAATCAATAAAATCATTATTAATTAAATTTAAAAAAAAAATGGAACACGTGGCGCCATCTCTCCGGGGAACAGGGTGAACTACACACTTTTCAAACTCTACTTTAATTAGTTCTCATCTTCTACCGCTAGGTGGCGACACACAAGAAAACCTTAGGCTAATTAGGATTACCCTAAGAATGATTAGAAATTTATAATAGTTTTGTAAAGTCAAAACAATTCAAAGTAAATTGCTCTTACACTCCGATATAATTCGATTCATATTATAGTCAATTACTGTAATAAAATCAATTATATTAATTGAAAGACCGAAACGATACACGTGGCGCCAACTAGCGGCAGTGTGTGGGAACTAATGAAACTACAGTTTCAAAAGTGTGTAGTTCACCCTGTTCGCCGGAGAGATGGCGCTGATGACCCTTTCTCGCCAGAGCGCGCGAAATTCAATTAGTATTGATTTTAGTAGCTTAATTTACTATAATATACATCAAATTACATCGGAATGTAAGACTAATTAACTTCGGAATCCATATTATAGTAAATTAATCAATAAAATCAATATTAATTGAAGTTTTACAAAAAATGGAAACAGTGGCGCCATCTCTCCGGCGAACAGGGTGAACTACACACTTTTGAAACACTACTTTAATTAGTTCTCATCTTCTGCCACTAGGTGGCGCCACCCGAGACGCCATCTGGTGGCAGTGCGTAGGAACTAATGGAACTACAGTTTCAAAAGTGTGTAGTTCACCCTGTTCGCCGGAGAGATGGCGCTGGTGACCCTTTCCCGTCAGAGCGCGCGAAATTTAAAATTCTTAAATGCATGCATCGACGAAGATCCCGAAATGCTTGCCAATACGAGACTATTGCAGGTGGTCGAAATTCGATCCTTTTGACTGCAGTTTTCTCCCAGAAAAACCAGATTTCAAATGGAAATCTTTCCAAATTAACTTAATTACTAACCTAAACCAATTATGTATTGTAAAACATTCTGTACTGCAAAATGCATTGATTTTTATGAAAATATATATTTATTAAACACAAAATGCAATAATAGAACAATTTGTCGATATATCAACTTTCTTCAATGTCTTTTAAAGAAGCACGAAGAGTATCTATAAAAATATCCGCATGATATTCGCCAAATATTAAACATGGTCTTAGTCGGAGCGATTTTGAACCAGAATCACCCACTTGTACACCTATGATTTATAAATTTATCATGGTAATTATGATACCCGAAATGAACATAAGTTAATAATTTAGTTTTGAATTGTACATATTATAAAATGCAATTTACCTCTGCTAAGTAAATTGAGCCTTATTTTATTTTTCAAATCCCTAGTTGCCGCATCAAATCCAATAATAAAACCTCTACCACGAACAGCACAGATAAGTTCAGGAAATTCCTGTTGCAATGCATTCAACTGACAAAGTAAATAATTGCTAACATGACAAACATGAGTTAACAGGTCTTCTGCCTCAATAGTTTGTAGTACTGCTTCTAACATTAATATTTTACTGGGATCACCCATCCAGGCACTAAACACTCTGTATGGATGTTTTGGCCTAAACAATAATTTGTAATACTTATAGATTAAGAGTATTTTTAAATACTACAATTAGTGAAGTATTATAACACAATTATTACATGTATTCAGGAGAATGATAGAGACCACTAGCTTGCATTTTGTTGCTAAATGTAACTATATCAGGAGGAGTATTTAATTCAAAATATTCATGTGCCCATATTCTTCCTGTTGCTCCACCTCCTGTTTGTATTTCATCCACTATTAAAGGAATCTTTTTCTGCAATTTATGTTTATATTAAAATTCCAGATTTTTACTGTATTTACTAGGATTCAAATAAAATATTAAGTATCTACTTTTTTAGCAATGTCCTGCAAGGAATGAAAGAAGTCTGGGGATGCATGTCTATCTCCTCCTTCACACTGTATTGCTTCAACCATAATACCAGCTACTGGCATTTTCTTTTCATAATCTTCTATTAGCTTCTCCACCTTTTAAATGATACACTTCATCACATTTAGCATTGTTACCAAGTATATGAATAATAAATTTACTTCATCTAAACATTTATCATCTTCTTCTTTATTCTCTTTTTCATATTCGTCTAATGGGTACATGTAATGCGGAAAACGTGCAATTGGCCATGGAAGAGAAGGTATATCAACCTTCATCATGTATTTATAATGTGTCATTGCCAGTGCACCAAATGTTCTACCATGAAATGCTCCTAACATTACAAATTTCATCCGTTAATCATATATAATATCTACAACTTTATGTCAAATTACCGTCAAAGGAAAGAATAGATAATTCAGGACAGCCAGGTGGTTTATTGTAAGGTGCAGTTTCTTTTTCTTCGTCTGTAAAATCTTCACCTTGACGAAGTCTGTCTGCATATTTTATAAACGCCATTTGTATTGCATGTTCATTTGCACAGGCACCACACATAGCTGTGAAAACACATGGCAATCCTTTTGGAGCTACCTGGTAACGCGACACATTTACAAAATTCTTTCTATTTTATAACAATTATTATTTATGATTTCATATCACTTTTTTTTTACTTCTGTTAATAATAGTATCTTACACATGGCTGAAGCAATGTATCTTGAAGTTTACATGGCCATTCTAAACCAGGATATAATCCTAATGCTGGTCTATTTGCTATTATTCGCTAAAAACGAATGTCAACACTGTTTTATGATCATTTTAATGAATACAACAATCTCTTATTTTGTTTACTTGATTTCCAGCACAGGATAATGCACCAAGGATCGACCGATGATTATATCCAAGAGGAACAGTTGAGAGTTGCATAAACATATCTAGGAAAACATTTCCATCGATGTCTGCCAAATAATTTCCAACAGACCTTTGATAGTCTGCAAAGTATTGAATGGAGCCAACTTGCTGTAACAGTTTTCGACTGTATTTCATTAATACGTATCACTTTCACATAAAATTTATATTGTAAAGGCATAAATATGAACCTGAATTTTAGAAAATTCTTTCATGAGGGCTTGTGATCTTGGTCCAGGGACTTCACAAAGTGTGTATGGTTTAGCAGGTTCTCCTGGTAGAGGTGCCTTTGGTACATGATGAAGTACTATAAATGTTTAGTAATAAGTAGTATCAGTATTTCAATCTTTAGGTGGTAATTGACGTCATATTTACTTGATACTTACATCGAGGTTGTGAATTCTTTTGAATAGAGTGCCAAACACTTTTGCATAACATGTTTTAAGAAATTTCTGCACTTATTAATTATTGTCAATAATTTAGAGAATTTATGAAATTCTATTATTTATAATGAAACACTTTTAAAGAATTTGAGAAAGGATAATAAAAAATGTATAACACATTTATATGAATGACATGTTCTTACTTTTGTTTCATATCATGACAGAAGAATGTAAATAGTTATTAACGTGGATTCTGTTTAATATTAAAAATAAGATTAGTATTTATTAGAATAAACTATATATTAAAAGTAATTCAAAACCATTCATACTTGATAATTTCGATATAAAACATTATTCTTGTACATAAATGAAATAAAAACTAAACTTTTGAACGGTATTAATATGTTCTTTTGAAGTTTCATGAAGCCACTGTCATACAGTAGTTTATTATTTTTTAAGCAATTACAAATTAAAAAAGGTAAATTAACATACTATGTTTCTTCTAACTTATATTTATAGTGCAATAAAAACAACAAAGTTTATGATTAAAATTAGTACAAATATATTTATTATAAACTAGTAATATTAGATTTAGACGAATATAGTTTATGTAATCACACTTTGTTGCTTTTTTTTTCTTAATAGAAATAAACACTTCGTTACATGATTAATAAGTGGGTACGGTGAAATGGAGCAACGTGAAATTTACACGGCCACAATTTCTTCACCCAGTTTTTACACTTCAGTAGCATGCCAAAACTTACGTGAGTAGTATCTAATGTGTGCCTTAAGTATTTCTACAGATTTTTTTACAGAAAGAACTTTACTTCAATGTATCATCAAGTACCAGTCCTTATGTAAGGAATATTCATCATTAGTGTAGTCTAGCTACACTTAAATCTTAAGAATATTTTATGAGTCCATATGCGTCTCACGGAAATATTGAAGGATTAACTCTTTGAGATACTATTAATTTCTTCTGCTTGCCTTAGAAGAGCAATAAATGTAGTATGATTCATTACCTTGGATTAATGTACTTATTCCATTCGTATTGACCTCTTAATGCGAGTATGTATTAATATTTGTTTCTAATTAGATACAATTCAACGTGCTGAGGCAAAGCAGAAGAATTTAAAATGTACACAAGATCTCAAAGAGTAAATCCGTTAAAGTGTTTTTCTTGAAATAAAATTTTATTTAAAATGTTTGCTTAATTCTTTGCTTAAATCAAACAAACTAATCATAGCTACAGAATTTGAGGACATATCATGATTTATGATAAACACAAAATCCAGCAAAGAATTTAGCGAACAAAAAATAAATATAATATTCTAATAATGTAGAAAGAAGTTTTTAGAATATAATAAAGTAGTAATAAAATAGTATTTCAATAAATAAACGAGACGCGTATGATACTGCTAATCAAAACGAGCTGATGATAAAGCTAATGCCGTGTATAAACCTGGGCAAAGTAATGAATTATATATCCTGTAACTATAATTGAAAGCCGAAGGTAAAAAACAGATCAGTGCCAGGTTCTGTGAACTTTGAATTAAAAATACTGTACAAGCGTGATCCTGGCGAAAATGTACAACCTGCTTTGAGCGATCTGCTTTCTTTTTACTTGAACAAACAATTAATGATCGTCAAGATGCATCTCAAATTCGTGAAGGATACACATTAATGTACATACACGAATCCATGACAGTTCTCAACGTCAGAGAATAGTTCCTTACACGGAAATATTTTAGATCATCACAGAATGAATCTGTACATAATTTAGCTCATAAAACATTCATGTACTTTCACTCTCGTATATTACTGACAAGTGAAATTTTAGATGTAGTTTTTTTTATTCTGTATGAATATTTATTGTATGTATATTTATAAGATGTTCACGAAATAATGTTACTTTTTCATATCCTCATAAAATATAGAAACTGAATATACTTGTACATATACATTATAGTATAGTTTAGTAATTTTCATAAATGATAGTTTTTAATAGCTAAAATATAAACAGTATTTTCAGTGAATTCATTTTTTTTTTGTGTGTGTTTAACTGACATACTTTGTTTATCATCGTCACACGAGAACCAAAATTCTATAATTTATTCTTTATAGACATTTCTACTTAGATATATACAAAGCAAGCATGTCTGCTTGTTTCTTACGAACTAATATCGTACGTTTTACTTATAAACAATTTTATAGAAAATTTGTGGTAAAACAACATAATAATAATTGTGAGCACAATAAACAAATTTGTACAATTTATTATGCGCTTGCTAAATAATTCTTACGTCTACGTGAGAAAACTCGTTCTCTTTCCATTAAATGAAAAGTAATGTCATAATAATTGGACCATTTTCCTTTTCTTTGCCGGTGGCCAGCAAACTTTTGAATGGTTTTTCTTCTTCGTAAATTCATAAAATACGTTGCATTGGGTTACTAAAAACTCATCGTTCTAAACGCCCAGTGGCACTGTTTTGATATATTTGTAATTATTTTTGTATCATGCATAATTACACGTATGTGATAAATGTACATAAATAATAATGCTTGCACAGAACACATGAACTATGAACCACAACTTATGATGATCTTATACTTAAAAAAAAAAAGAAGTGTTTTTCTAGATTAGACAAAACATAACAAGTAACCTTGTATTGCACGCTTCTTTCTACGATAAAAATCTTACTATTACCTAATTCATGGTGTTTTTATATTTTATATTTTTGTAATAACTTTACGTCGACTAACCGTTGCTTTATTTTGTAAAAGAAAAAGATTTGTAAACAAGCACTGCATTATTTATTAAACTAATACTTTATTGTCAGATGTAAATAAACGACAGAAATAGTTATGAAAAATATATAGTATTAGTATTATTTCAAATTTAAGTATAACTTAGTCTTACAATAAACGACGTGTTCGTTTCATAAATGAGAAGGATCATTTTCATACTGTTCCTTGCTGAATATCTATCGGCGTTACTATACGTCTTCTGTTACGGTTAAAATACTATATAAGTTCCGGTTCAAAATTCACTGTACGGCACAATTGAAATCAAGTTCGCTTCCGCGAAGATAAATCAAACGTTCACACAAGTCTAATAAATAGTGAACTTATATGTTCTACTCTTACATATTTATAACTACTTTGAATGTCTGTTTTCTACATTTTACTGGCACAGATCAATTCTGTAGTTACACCGCATAAATTAACTGCTGATACTTCGCACTTTCACTCATTTATAGTTACAGTTTCTTTGTTTTTGCTTTTTTCTTTTTTGATTGCTTACTTTCCTTCGGAGAACTTTTCCCTCAAACTTTTAATCTTGTGAACAAAATAAGTTTCTAAAGATTCTGCACACTTAAAGAAAGGTGACTCTCTCGGATTGTAATAACGACAATTGTCAAATATCTTCGTCATATCTCCAATAAATTCACTTAACTTTTTGTAAGATCTGTCATTTATTCTCAATTCTATTGTTTGCAGATCTGTAATAACAAGAAATCAAAAAAATAACATTTATACAACGATTCAATCTCATCGAGTTAAGTGCACGCTCTTATAATGCATAATATTATTTATAAAACAAAATCAAACTCACCCATTGGTTCTTTTATAACTTTATAATAATCTGGCGCTTCGTTTGGATCTACCGGTTCCATGAATGGCCAAGCACTCTTGTGTGCCTGAACATTTAAATTTATAATATTAATTAAATGAAAAACGTCGTGTACAATTTGCGTCTACGCTTTCAATTTCCTTACCTGTATTTGCTTAATTAATTTTTTCAACAAATCGAGATCTTTTGAATTAAGATTTTTCATGTTAGCAAAATTAACGGAAGAGTTTCGTTGGCAATTCGGACAAACATACTCGTCTATGTTGTCCGCTTCCGATTGAAGGATACCTACGCAGCGACCGTGGAACCAATCTTGACATTTATCGCAGCAAATATAAAATCTGTAAAACAAGAAACCTTAATCCTGGCGACGGACAATTGATCACGACGAAGAAATAATTAACCGTCACATACTGAGATTCGTCATAAGGTTGTTTGCATAAACAATACAATTCTTGTGTATCTCTTGCGTGTCTGCATTCTGTACAAACAAATTCTGAAAGTGTTTTACACATTTCTTCTGTAATACCAACACAATCTCCGTGGAACCAATTATTACAAAGATCGCATCCTACGTAAAACCTAACAAGACAGAAAAATTGTAATGGTTAAGTAAATATTCTAAATAAAAAATTGTATACATGATCGTGTCATACTTTAGAAGTGAAACTTTTGAATTTATTATGGCTTGCAGTTACTCACTTTGTTTCATCGTATGGCGTTCTACATAGACAATATAATTTCTCTTTTTTAATTCTATTCGTAGGAGTAGCAGTTGAAGCACTAGGTGGTGTGCTACTTTTCCCTTCCGCTTTATACTTCTTTGGCCTTCCACCCCTATTAGGTGGACTAACTTGTTGGGCCACTTGAGCATTTGCTTTACGTTTCGCACTTCCCACTTTTACTTCGTCCTGCTTATGTCTCTCTGCTTTTGTTCTTGATGCCAACTCCGCTGATAAATCCTTCTGCAATTTCAATCAAACAATAACAATGAAATTATATAAATGTAAATCAGTTGTAACACAATATGTACTGTAGTTATATTAATGTGACATACCTGAATGTCTATTTGTAGCTCTTTTTCAAGCAACGCTCTCTTCTTAAGAATATCTTTTTTAAGCAATTCTTTGTGTCTAAACAACAAAACTTGCATTCGGGAATGCACTTGTTGTTTTCTTCGTTGTTCCTGACTGTCTTTAAGCTTCGCTGCTCGTTTTTGTGGCGTCGATTCGTTTTCTGATATTTCAACCTTTTGTATCCTATAACATAGGTAGTATCGTAAAGGATGCAAGGATATAACAATTTTTTTCTTTTATTTTTAATAAAACTCACTTTGGAGTTTCACGAGGTTCTTGTTTTGGCGCAGGTTTCTTCCTAGGTGTTTCTGCCCAATCTGAATCTTTATCATTTGTTGATGACTGTGCGTTCGTGGACGTGGTCGTTGTTGGAATGTTTGAAGGTGCTGGTCTTTTTCGCGATGGCACACGTGGGGTTGTAATTGCTGACGTAGGGTGTGTCTGATTAGTAGTTACTGAATTCTCAACACCACCTTTCATCTGTTTCTCTTGATATCGTTGTAGTTGCAGTAGTTTCTCCTCAATTTCGGGGTTAAGATTTTCTTGCTTCAAAGCATTTTTAATAGCTGGAAGTTGGACAATCATTTGAGTATTCAAAGTTATATTAGTACAAGACAATAAAAGTAACAGTAATTAGTAACTAACTTTGTTGTATATAATCAGGTGTTAAAATAAATTTGTTCGCTGAAGAATCGCTCCCTTCTTTTAATGACTGTAAAGGTTGTTGACCGTTAGCTACATTGGTTTTCTGAGGCTCTTCTTCCGAGGGTACATTGGGTTGTGCAACTTGTTGAACAACTACTTTTGGTTTTTCAGGAGAACTTGGGGCTGCTGTTGATGGAAGCTCTGGAATGCTTTCTGTTCCCGTTTGAGGTTCTGTTAGAATTAAAACAGCACTTTATATAATTAATAAAATTGGTGAATATAATAATGATACATACCGGCTGCCGCTGGAGGAGAAACGACTGGTTGTTGCGTGATTTGTGGTTTTGCTGCTGGTGCAGCAGGAGTATTCGCTGTTGTAGAATTCTGAGAGCTTTGAACTGCTTGCTGACTGTTGGGTGCAGGTTGAACAGCTAAATAAATTTTAGTAGGCCCTAAAACTCCTTGTTTCCCTGTCGTAGCTTGGGCTAAAAATTACACATATCGTAAATATACTAATAGGATAAGATATTTATTCGGATAACATGTATGTAATATCAAACCTTTAAGCAATTGTTGTTTAACTTGCTGTTGAACCATTGCAAGCTGTTGCGGAGTAAAATCTGCTCCTTGTAAACCTTGTAAAACTATACGAGGACCTTGAGTAGTTTGAATAACTTGAGCAGTAACACATTTAATAACAGTTCCAGGTGGTTGACCAGCTAACAAGGATGCCTCTACGCTTCCAGGTGCTGGCGTAGTGGAAGCTTGATTCGTTGCAGTTGTTGATGTCACATTTGTAGGCGTACTAGTAGTAACAGTATTATTTATCGTTTCAGTCGACTGTGTTCCCGTTGCTGTTGCTACTGCTTGGGCGGATGGTAATACAGGAACTAAAACATTAATGATTTATGTAATTCAAACTCTTCTTCCTTGGAATCTATTGCTTAAAGTAAATTTTATAAAATATTAACTTTCAACGAACCTTGTTTATTTGGTGTTACAGCATTTTTTACTATGATGCTACTATTCGCCGAATTTAAATGCACAATTTGATTACCCGTCGGTGTACTGCGAATGACCACTTGGTGACCACCGATTGTCGTTAATTGAGCTTTGCCTGATGCAAGCTGCTGAGCTAAGTTTGCGTTAGTAACTACTATTTGGTTTCCACTAATAACTTGACCACCAGAGGATATGACTTGTGCACCCTGTACAATTTGTCCAGCATTCGCTACTACAATAGCATTCTTTGTTGGCTGAGCTGATGTAGGAGCCGCAATAGGTACGGTTGTTGTACGTTGTACAGTTTGCTGAGATTGTGTCTGCGATTGCTGAGATGTTTGTACTTGTTGAGTGGAATTTGTTGCTGCTTTAGTTGGACTTGTTTTAGCGGTCGCAGCATTAGATGTTGTAGTTACTTTAGTTGCAGTAGCTGTAGTAGCCGCTTTCGCCTTGAAGACATAGTTTCACAAATTAGTATGTAAATATTATATTATTTTTATTATGACACTTCATCACAGTATTTTAACAGTATATGTCGTATTCAGTTTGCTAATTTTACCTGTGTGGTTGTAGTCGTTCCACCACTTTGTGCAAGACTCGTCGTAATAGCTTGAGCAGTATTTAGTACATGGAGTTTCCCATCAGGCATTTGAACTAACTGTTGACCAGGCATCAAACCTCGAACTTGTAATTTTCCATCTGGCCCCCTTAAGATCTGCACCTTTTGTTGAATTTGTTGTACAGGTGCTACGTTACAAATACAAATTAATAAGAAATAGAACATAATGTAATTAATCATATTCCATAAGACTGAAGCACATTAAATATACCTGTTTGACCCGACGAAACTTTAATTAGAGATTGTTGTTGATTTCCAGTTTGTAATTGTGTTTTCGGTAAAATGCTTGTAGGTCCCGAAACAACCTTCGTTGTACCATCAGAGGCTGTTGAAATGAAATATCACATATTTCAATGGCATCTCCATACATACATTGTTAATATTTATTTATATTTAATTTATTACTTACATTTTGCCATGTAAATACGCCTTGTACCGATAAAAGTTTTATTTTGCGTTGGAGTCGTCAAAAGAGAAGTTAACTGTGATTTTGTCCCGCTGTTTGGATTTGCTGGTATTGCAACTTTAGAAACTAATTTAACTGTGCCGTCTGTAATTAACATTTTAAAGTTAGCTACAATTTCTTTGAAAATAAATTTAATCTTTGAACACAGATCTCACCATGAGCAGAGTTAGCAGTAACTTTAACAAGCTGCGTAGGCGAACCCGAGTTAGCTGGACTTTTCAAAGTTTCCAATGCCCTTTTCTGTTGATGAGCAGCTCTTTGCATGCGTAACTGCTGTTCCATTTTTTCTTTAATTTCTTCAGGTGTTGCTTTTCCACTAACCAATTGATCACTTATTCCAGAATTTGACCCTGCATTTCGATTAGAACCAACTGCAGATTGCGGCTGACCCGATCGACTCCTAGTAATAATCTGGGCATTAGCCTTCTCTAACCTGGATAGGACACACATCAAGTGGGGTGTTAGTATCAGATGGTGTTAAGTAAGGATAGGTCAGAATTTGAGTGATATAAGGTGAAAGACCAGACATTCAATACACAGAAGTTAGAAGTCAAAATACACATTTACACGCTCAAGGGTTACAGTTTAGTATTTAGGATAACGTTCACAGGGGATGTTATACATAAATGTAAAACTGATCATTAGAGAAACCCATTGATGGAGAATCATGGCGTGAAAACTGTTAAATGATGAAACATTGAAATTTTTAAATTTTGCTCAATTAACAATTTATTATTAACATACCTATCACCGTACTGTTTAATTTCCCACAATTCTAATTTATCTTCATCAACCCATTCTTCCGTAACTTGTGGTTCAGTACTTTGTGGTGATTCTGGCCGTTTTCTTTTCCTTAAACCACTTCTTATAGATGTCACTTCTATAATGTAATGTATACTTATTATAATTGAAGCTGTGATCATTTCATTATACTTATTTCTTGTACATACCTCTAACTTGTTTTGGAAGTTCCAAAGGTATAACAACTTTTCGCCGTAAATACTGAGTTTTATCTAAAAATTGACCAACATGACGATGTTTAAGAATCTCCAAGGACATAATTTCAGTATCGGTTGTGATTTGATGTTTGCCGTCGGTGGATAATGGTTTCGCGGCCATATCATCCCACCGAAGACATGCCCATAATATTCTTAACTGAAGGGCTGCCGCAGCTAATGATTTTATTCCCACTGTTCGATACAACCAGCAAGTTTTGAATAATGGTCTAGGGCAAGGATACGGCCATACCGACATATTTGCCTAATATTTATAAAAGAAACTCAAATTAATATATAAAATACAGAAATGTTGTAATCCTTAATTAATGTGATTTTACGAAGTACCTTAGCCATATGATGAAAACCTTGAACAGGTATTCGGCCACCTACTCTAGACAATTTACGCAATTCATGCTGGGGAAGTAACAATATGCTACGATGTTTTGTTTTTGTACAAAATGTAGAACACAAAGGATATTTTACAGGTGTACGTTTCTTTTTTCTATCTGCTAAAGAAATTGTGACTTTCTTCAAATAAATTTTGCCCTCTGTCGATGTAGCCGAATAAATTCTTTCTGTACCATCCGCATTTAACTCTTTAACCATTGTGCTTCTTTGCACGGTTCTACCCCGCCGATTAACGATCATTGTTTTCTGTCCCGTGCTGTTAACATTCCAAAAATGTAAAACTAAATATTTCAACAAGGAACATGGTAATAGAGGCAACATATTTTAAGATTCTACCTTGTTTTAACCTCAGATGAGAATGTAACTGAATTTTGTGATGTTGTGCTTTCTTGCGTACTTTTCACGGCGCCATCGGCAGTTTTTACAGTGTGCTGTGTTGTAGTTACCGTTGTAGTAGTAACCACATTACTAGTAGTAGTGGTAGTAACTACGTTTCCTGAATTTGCATCATTAGCATTCTAGAAAATAGTAATCTTTTTGTTACCTTATAAACAATGAATACAATTTTTTAGTTCATTATAGAATACTGTTAATTTAAATTTATTTATTAAACTGTACAATACATAAATATTAGATAACTTACCACACCAGGTTCAACTTTTATCTTTTTAGCAGGAGGCGAATCTTTAATTACATTGGTGGCTGGTGTTTCTTCAGTACAGTGAGTTGCAGAAGCTACTGCGGATTCTAAATCCTTCCTAATTGCATCTTTAGCTGCTTCACTTCCTTCTTCTTTCTTCACTTGTGGTAATTGTGCTATAGTTGTACTAATCGACGACTGGTTATTATTCAAAGCACTAGCTTTTCTTAATAACGTAATGAGATCACGTTTTAATCTTGCTTTTTGGAGACATATAGGAGAATAACACGTAGATGTTAAACTCTGCGTCGTAGTTGTAATTTTTCCCGGAGGCGCCGTCATGTTACAATATCGCGAATAACAACTACCATGTTTACTAAGCCTCATTATGTTCGCGTACTGAGCTTTTACGTGTTGAATACGCTTCCCTATTGCACTTAACATTTCTCTTGTTGACGTGGACATAGGTTTAGGCTGCTTCCCAGTGAGGATACTTTGCAAGGGATTATCTGCCCCATCTGTATCACTTTCTTCGTTATTTTCTATGTCAACTTCAGAATCTCCATCAGCTTTTTGATTGGCTGATTGATTTGATACTTCTTTTGATTTTTCCTGAAATTTAATTATGCATTAAATATTTTAAATAGCGTCCAATTTATTTTAATTAAAATAAGATCATATGTATTTACAGATTGCAACAATTTCCTTTCTTCCAAAAGTTTCAAATGTGTTCTACGTGCCAGGAAATCATCGATTCTTGTTTTTTTAGCAATTTTTGGATAATGAAGTCTACCATTAGTAGTTAGTGCTTTAGTAATATCAATTTCTTCAAATTCCTTAATTGGTGTAAAGACTTTCTCAATTTTCATTCCAGCTAAAACTAAAGAAACATATATATTTAATATACTTAATGTAAATAATTAAAAATGATTAAGTAAGTATCTTTTAATACACATACATGATAAATTCATTTTAGTTTCCTGTTTGATCGCTTGTGATTCTGTTTTTGTCGCACCTTCCTCTGTTTTTGTAACCGTCTTCGTATTTTCTGTATCATCTACTGTCTCGGTTTTTATGTTTTCTGTTTTTAAATCTTGTGCCTCTGATGTATTAACCGCATCCTTCGATGAGTCTTCTTCTTTAATCTCTTGTTTGATTTTAATATCTGTGTTATATTCCTCCTTTTTAGTTGGACAATATTCTTTTATTAAGAATTCATACGTAGGAGGATCTAACGCTAATATCTTTAATCCATCCTGATCTTTAATTTGTACCATAACTTTCTGAGGACCCGTTCGAAGACCTAATTTTGACATATCAGAAAACCTGTAACGACGACTAGCAGAGACCCACAACCAACCACCTTGCCCATGTACCCGGTACTCTTCGCCTTTCTGTTTCCAGACTTGATGTTTTAAACCTAACGTGTACTTAACGAAGTTAAATAAACGATTACGTTCTTCCTCGTCCTCTCTTTCCTTCTTATCTTTCTTATCTTGACGCTTTTTTTCTTCCCTCTCAAGAGCTGTTACTCTTTGTAACTTGACGTGTCCAAGCTGATCGTGCCATACGCTAGCGAACACAACTGATTTAATACATGCTTGCAATACAATAAGAGCACGGGCAAAATCCCTAGGATTAACACAAGCACCTACTGCTGTGGTCCAAGGTTTACGTAAAAGAGGCCAATTAGTATGCATAAATGATGCTTGAATACTACTTTCAAGCTGAAGAATTGTCTGACGGAGTGTGCTCACTAAAAGTGCACGAGTTCCCGTCAAACTTCCTACCCACTTAAATTCAGAAGCCTGTGTAAGTGAGAATTTATGTGATAAATGCCTCTTTTTATCGCGCTCCTCATTACGTTGAGCCTTATTTAAAGCAATAGGATTAGTGCTGTATTGATTCACGTATGATTTGAAAGTATTATCCATTCCCAATTTAAAAAGATGAGTACCAGAAGCTATCTGATGAGCTTTCTGTCTTGTTAATCTAGTTCCATCCCCTTCTTCTTTTAAACTTTTATCCAGTTTTTCTAGTTCTTCTTTGGACAGTTGTCCACTGTTACGTTTCTTCAAATCATCCATATTAAACGTTCTAGGTTGTAAAGACCCTGTTTTCGACCTTGTAACAATTGTATGTTTTTTCCCTATGAAACAAAGTAAGGTTGTTAATTATTACATATCATTCTCAATTTAAACATATCTATATATAACTTACCATCTTTACCAATTTTTGAGATACCCTCTTCTCCTTCTAATGCTTCTTCATCAATTTCTTCAGATGAAGATGATGTACCAGTTTTGGCATTCTTATTTGCTATATCTGTCAAATTGGTATCTACACCATCAATTTCTACATTTTCGCCACCAATTTCAGAAGGATTTTCTCTTGAACTGGATTCATCGTGTGATTTTGTTTCTTGCTGATTCGTAACGTTTGCTAACTGTTCTTCGATAGAATCTGTACCTTCGTGTATTCGGCGTACCATTTCTTCAGCCTCTTGTCTTTGCTTCTCTTTCTTTTCTTCTTCCTCCTTTTCTTGTTTCTCTTGTCGTTCCTTTTGCAATTTTTGTATAAGACCTATATTGTAAAATAACATGGACTAAGTATTTCCTTTTTGACATATAAAGTATTACAAATATTAGTGAAACATACCGTTTTCTACCTCTATATATGATTTCTTATTACCCTTGTACTGATTAGTAATTTGTTCTGTAAGTTCCATTTGTCGTACAATCTCATCTTTGTAATCTGATAATTCTCTATAAAGTGCAACTTCCATTTCATTACGGTCTAAACAAAGCATTAATTCATTTAGTTGCAAAGGTGAACTGTAATACCAAACTTCACCATCTTCACTTTCACTACAATAAACAATTCAGCAACAATTATTAATTTGAAAACAACAATATAAGATTTTTTTCATTTATGAATGATGAAATGTATTTACACAAAAACTCTTCTTGCAAGAAACCAATATTTTCTGCCATGTCTATCAAATCCTAGATGTTCTTGGCGACATAATGAACCATTCTTTTCAACATCAGGTATACAATCTGCGACTCCTGTAACTTTGTGAGCTTTACATGTACTACATTGCCAGTCTTCAGTAGGAACATCAACCAATGGAGGTTCAACACATTCTAAGTGAAATACAGCTGGACAAGTTTCACAACACAATAAATCTCCCAAACGATGACATACTCTACAGTGATCATCATAATGCATATTTCCTAGAAACAGGTAATTATTACATATAAACTATTTTCTTGTTCATAAATATTTATAGATTCAAATAAAAATAAACTCATAATATAACTATAACATATTTCTCACTTAATTGAAATAAACTATTAATAAAACATTTTGACACCCAAAATTCTTTTATAAAATTAAAAAACAAAATAAAACTAAAACTGACATTTCAGCATGGACATATAAAATTTTCCTGCTGCTTAAAAAATATTATACAAACATAAACTTACAACTTATAAATTAGATATACAATAATAAACAAAAATTACATGAAATACCATTTAGTGTACCTTCATGCAGCAAGTCTTCTCTCACTGGGTTCGTGATTAAAAATTGATCTGTCAAAAACTGTAGCACCTTGATTCTATCCTCGATAGAAGTAAAAGGATATTCACAAGTCGATAAAATATGTAAAATATTTTGATCAAAAGACTTGTCACTTTCTACATAAGAACGCAATGCTTCTGGCCAAGTCATAGGATCCACAAAATATAAACTAACATTTACAGAGTCTTTCTGATCAAGAGGGCCAAAATGTGTTTGCTGAGAATCCTCTTCTCTAAGAAGAGCTTTAATAAGCATAATATGTATTTCGGCTAATAAATTGGTTTGATCCTCGCACATAAGCGCAGCGCAAAAGTCTTCAAACCTAAAGGCCGAAAGACGCACCAAAGTACGAAAGTGTCTTAATACTTCGTAAATGGATAAAGATGGCATAACCAGTTCTCTAGGAACTAATAAATCATCTGAAGATTTAGGTAAATTCAGTGGCGGTAATTCTCTGTTCTGAAGCCAAAGCGGTTCTGGACTTGGCGGTCTTTGCTGGCTAAGAAGTGTTTTACGGGGCGTGCCACTAGTATTACTGTAACTAGAGAGAGAAAAGTCACTGTCACTGGAGGGATCAGGTTCTTCTATACTTTCTGATGAATCTAAGTCACTTTGCAAAAGGTCCTCCTCAACCTCGCTCTTTTCACTGGACTCATCACCAAAATCCGAACCATAATGATATTCTGAGTCATTGTAGTCAACATTCGGATTGTAACCTCGGCGTTGATACACACCAGAACTCGAATGACCACCTTTACGCGAATGTCTGTCTCTGGCTCCTCGAGATTTTCGAGTTCTTGTGCTCCTTCTGCTTTCTTCGCTTTCGACTGGTGATGTCGGTCTCGAAGGTGTTGGTGTACTTGGCTGGGAATTTGGTGTTTCTGAACCCTTGTTTTGCAAATACTTGGGCTTTTTCATAAGATGATATTGAAACTTTTTGGGCCTTTCCATGACCACCGATTTCGGAGGTCGGCCCCGTCTCTTCGACCCTCTCCCCGTCATTGTCCGTCACGCACTGTCAAAAAAATGCCACTTACTTAACACGTGGTTTGTGGAAACGCGCGCTTGTAAACAAATACAAATGACACCGTAGCAATGAAATGGAACCCATGTTTGTACTCTGATCTTTGCGCCATTTTTCGGCTACGGTCACGTGACCAAACACAATTCTTTCATGATTAACGTTTCGGTACGATCTTGCGTGGCTTCGATCTTTCTGTCGACGAGCAACGATCACTTCCCCGTATCAATAAGAACCCGTTTTACTATCAATAACGACCAAAATAAGTACAGAATCATTCACCGAGAGTGAATATAAGGGGAATTTACAATATCTGATTCTTTAAGAGAGCGCTGCTCCAATTGGTTCATGGAATCGCCGCCATGTCTGGCCTCGAACGCATCTACTCGAAAAGTAGACGAGATCTTCGATAAAATTTTCTTCTTCCCTATCTGTAGCGATCTATGGGCTGACCAGTCCCTCGCGTTTGAATTTCAAAGGAATTCAAACAATCTGGAATGCTGTTTGATCGCTTTTTAATTTCTCACGAAACGTACAGACGATCCAATCGCTTTCACCGTAACTACACAAGATCCTGTCAGATCAACAATAGGTGGCGACATGCGCGGTCGCAAGAACGCGTTTCTAACCACACTTCCGATAAAACGTTTATTCTTTATTTGTTTTCTATTCCTGCTTTTTTAAAGTATATTCTATTTTAATTCACTGTACTTTTTGTCGTAAACAAATCGCGTAATTAATTTGTACGTTCGATTAACCAAACTCACTGTTACCCGCAAGAGAGAAATGTAACCTTAGTACAAATAAAACTACGATAGAGGACACCACTTTAATTTCAACTTGTATATTGTTTTGTCGGTATACATTTTTTTAGTTTGTACTATCATAGCAACTAAAATGAGCGATATTAAATATAAAATAAAAATTTATTGTACCTTCGGCATACAACTTATTTAATATCAAAAGTCGATTAACTGAAAACAAATAAACGATGAACGCGACATCTTTGTAATCAAAACTAAAATTCTGTCAAATTTAAATACAAACATCTGATACGTACTGTAAAAGTAAAGTATACTTTGAAATGAAATATTTTATGAAATACAATATTCAAGAAAAATTAATTCTTTTGATTTATTTATAATACAAAGAATACTATCAGAATAATTGATTGACAAATGAATATACAACTACGTTCTATTAATCTGAATAGTGCTAAAATTTAAACGATACAACAAAATGAGAATTAAAATTCAATTTGTAACAATAATTTCCTAAAATAATTTATAAATAGCTGTATTCTAACAATGCATAGTTTCTTATGTAAATGAATTAACGATCCAATTCTAATCAATCATTGGAACAATAACATTAGCGTATTTTTGCAAAGTGTTACGCACAAAATCGCGTGCGAAACACACTGTCAGAAGTGACAAAAGATTCTCGTATGACGTACTTTCATTACAAATTACGATGCCATCTTTGAAACGGAAGCACCATCGCAAAAGCACAACAGAGTCGAAGGAAGGAGGGGGTGAAAGAAAAATGGCCGCTTAGCGAAAATCGAGAAATACGAAAAAGCGAACGGGTGTGATGATCGAAGGTGAATACGAGTTGACAGATTTTTTTTACGAATAAACTGACGAACAACGAACGAAATGCGAAACGAAATGACAATGTACACGTTGAAACCGATTGTTTCTCTTCCACAAACATTGCATCGTACAAAAACGATGTACGAAATGCAAAATATTTATGAAGAACGATCAAAAGACGACCATACGGAAGCCGAGAACAAGATCGTGCCTGATATCACTGAGCAGGTTATCAACTTTTTAAAGGTTTTCATCATTTCTGTTATCCTGCCGACGTGAAAAAACATTATCTAGTTAACTAGAATCGGTGGTTTACTCACGCGTTTGCTAAGCATGGTAGCTACGAGTCTTTCTTCTGTCTCAAGCTTGTTGTGCATGACTCCTCCCAAAATTTCCACAAGCACTAATCACGATCGACCGGGAATATGGTTCTACGGGCTTGATCGATGCTTGCCCCTCCAATTTTTCATCTAACAGGACATTACGCGACTATAATACGTAAAAAATCCAGCTTGCTCGAAGGATAACCGAGAACGCGCCGATAATTATTATAGAAGAAGGGCAAGCTTACTAAATTAGAACTGCACTGAAAGCTACAAAGTACAGTTGTATAACCAAACACACATAAAACCTAACCCAGTAAAAGTTATAGCTGCTTACTGATATTAATCAACAGTGTTATTGGTGAACTGTCAAGTTGTAATGTGTAGTGTTATTTTTTTAAGATTTTTTTTTCCTAATACAGAATTAACAATAGATCTATTACAAATTAAATGCTAACATTTTCTAATTTAAATAAAGCTGTATCATACAAAATATACTGTCATAAACATTGTGGTACACTTTAAGATCTTAATTGAAACCGACTGGTAATTGTAATGTAAGATGATTTAAGGATATTTTGTATAAAAGTATATGTAACATCATAATGTAGTTTTTGTAAAATAAGTAGACATGTATCATCTTCATGCAAAATAATTTATAGTTTGCCTAATAAGATACATATTCAAGTAAACTATTACTTGTTACAGGATTATTATTAAATGTAATTTAAAAAGGTATTTTATTTCAGAGTCCATTGCCAGAATATACTGCATTGGAAGTTAGACAAGAAAAAATATTAACACAACTTGCAGAACTTAAACGACAAGTATCAGCTCTTAGCGACTTCTTAAAACAGACAAATCAAGTTACAGCAACTGATAACAGTCATACAGCTCAGGTAAAATTACCATAGTACAATATTATATTTTTCAAAGTTGAAGATTTGAATGAAAATAATTGTTTATTACTTATTTTTATAGGACTCAGTTAATGCAAATCTTATTATTAATGTAAATCCAAACAGACCACCTTATTTTATATTGGCATTACAAAAATTATGGACAGATACCAATATTAAAGTACAAACTTACACTCATTCGAGTGTTAATAAGGGTGGACTCATAACTCATCAATTGAATACAAGTTCTTCCAAAAAGAATGTCATCAATTTATCATTGATTTGGAAAGATGGTAAAGTAAATTCATATGTGAAAGAATCCTTAAATAGTAAGAAATGTATTTTTATAATTGTTTTATTTTCAGTCGAGGATCTTGAACTTATACTTGGCTTACGTGGTTATCATATAACTGGAGAAATCAATTTTTTAAGATATCTAAGTAGATTATTAAATTCGCATAATTATGAAAATTCTGTTTGTCCAGAAAAAGTAAATACAATTGATTTGATATTAGACTTGTGTTATTGTTTACATTTTGAAGCATCATTAAAAAAGAAACAAGAAATACTCTCATTGATAGCTGATAAGTTAGATGCAAATTGGTTTGATAATAAAACACCTGATATAGCAGACATTGCTGCATGGTGTACAATTAAGCAAAGTTTTCCAAAGAAATATCCATCTAAATTAAACAGGTGGTTTGAAACATGTGAAAAACTTTTTGTATAAATTAAACTTTCTTATTAAAACATATTTGATATCTGCATGAAGTTCCATTTTTCTTAAAAAGTGTTTTAAATCCTAACCATTTTTAATTAAATTTATAAAAACATGTTGCCAATAAAATTGTGTACATATGATTTAATTTCAAATGTACCTTGAGTAGACATGTTATTATCATATAAAAATTTGGACAGAGGTAATTTACGTTTAATTTTGAACTGAAATATTTTATTGGCAGTGTTGTAAAAATAATTCAATTCTACATTTTTGAGAATATAAAAGAATATTTATGACACATGATGGTAATGATCAATGACTGACATTAACAAACAATAAAGTTAATTTTAATTAGAATGAATCAAACTAGAAAGCAAGTTGTGTGGTGCAATGAACAAAATTTTAAATACAAGAAGCAGATATTTAATAAATAACTTGCCCTCTAGTTCATGATGATGATGATAATGATAATGATACATAATTATGATTTTTAAATAGTAATTGATGTTACAGCTGTATCTGAAATCAATAATAGATATTTGAAGTATAGTTTATCGTTCGTATTTTACCAATAAATTATACTAAGTAATTATTCTATCAAATATGATAGAATAACTCTATAGCTGCCATCATTTTAAATTTCTAGTTGTTTTCGTTTCATTTTATTTTAATTTACATTTTTAATAATAAATTTATAAATTTTAGCATATATTGTCAAAAAATTAGTTTTACATTCGTTACAACTTTTCGTCATTTCGTTTCTTCACCGTAAAATTAATGCTAGAAACTGAGAAACATTTCAAATATGTATTGATATCAGTCTGAAATGTTTTTTACATTTAAAATACTTTTCGTATGAAAGAATAATTACATTAAATAAATGCTTTATGGTAAAAAAATGTACTTTTCTAAATCGGATAACCCTCTATATGATAGTAGTTTGCAATACTGTAAATATAGTATATACTACAGATGAATTAATGATATTAAAAATTAAACAAGTTTCATAAATTCCTTATATGCGAATGTCAATGTATTAAAGTCAAATTGCTCATTTCATAATTCCAGACAAGAATCTATTTAAATGATAAGTATCTAAAGAAGATAAATACATATCTCTATGCACTATAGATTATTCGGCTTAAATTTTTACCTAATGTTGCCTAAGCTGTGCACTAAATGTACAAGTGTCATACTAATATGTTACTACTATTTTGTATTTAATTTCTAGAAATTTTATGTACATCATACAGTATAATATTAAAAACAAATTTACTTATAGATATAAATGCACGCAGTCGCATTTTATATAAACAGTTACTATGTACTGTTGATTCGGTATTGTAATATTATCAAACTTAGGCATCTTCAATTTATGAAACTTATCAAAAATTGATATGGTAGGCCTGATTGTAAAGTGCTTTTACATCTAAGTTGACATTTTACAATTTAGAACTTTGTTTTGTAATATACATATTCGAAAGTTACAATAAAAAATGTGGCAAACATCTTTTCATTCAGGTTGTAACACTCGTGTGAGTGATAATACAATCAGTTCAGTTTGTGAAATATGTATATCGTAAGTTCTAAATAGAGTATGATCTCATTCGTTTTCATATTACTGTGGTATTAAAATATTAATTTGTTTCTAATGTTAACAATTATGTAGTTGTTTCTGGCAGTTTTCGTTACTGTATTATTGTTTATTATTAACAATATTATGCTACTAAATTGTTAATCTGTCATGTTAACAGATTATTTTGAATAGGATATCCTTCTTACAGTTAAAAAAAATGCATAAGCATTGCATTTTTCGAGATCCATGCAATATTTTGTTTCAGCTTTACTTAATAAAAGTAAAAAATATTCATTATACACATCATGACCTTATCTAAAATTATAAATAATATGTATCTCAATATATCACAATATGACGGTGCCAGAAGCATATTAAAATTACTATACGAAGTATCTGCGTGCGTGAAACACTTGTAAATATGTGTTTCAACGTAAGTCTTTAACTCTGGTACATCTTTGTGTACTTTTAATGCCGAGCTATTAAAATCCTAACTACTCTATGAAATTGATCAAAATTTTAACAACCAGTCTCTTCTTGTATACGTCTAGTAATTTAACAAATTTTTCTCCTAAATTATTAATTCATTCATATAATTTCAAAATCAATAACGATTATGAATGTCATTACGTTGAATCGGCACCCTTATTCACTGAACAGAACTTTTGTTATTATATAATATTATGAACAACTTATACAAATGACGAGAAGCCAGGCAAAGGTGCCCTCGACCTTGCCATATTGTTCATAATAATTTGACCTCCATTTAAACTAACAACCGCACTACCTTCAGGTTCAGAATCAGTATACGATGAATAATTCCTAACTGGTTTTTGACGCTTCCATGACTGCCTTAAGGAATCGTTGACGTTAGCATAATGATTTACAAAGGAATGTGGATCTGATTGTACACTTTCATTTTCACTTTCAGATCCCTGTAACATAAAACAAAAAATACAATATTTTTTTACGCATTAAATGTATTTTAAATTTTAGAGCAAAAATATTTACCTGTGAATCTGTTGAACTAATTTCAGAAGGTTTTTCTGTAACGCTACTATCATCAGGATTTTCATCATATCCTTTAAGACTTTCTTCATCGCTATGATATGCAACTGAGGCTGGTGAGGGTCTGGGAGGCGATTTGCCTAACATTGTAGGAGGTGGAGGATGCATCGATTTTCTTGCTAAAGTATTTCGTTTACCCAAGGTACCACAGGCACTTGCCATGTTGATAGCACCACCACCTCCTTGTCTTGATCTATAAAGTTCTAAATCAGATTCCTGTCTATCATCTGTATCCATTGCCATAGACTCTTCAAGTGTTTTTTGTGCTTCTTCTAGAACAGTAATTTCTTCGTTATGTATAAATATATAAGTTATATTATTTTAATTATATATGCAGCAACTTACGTTTATACTTGTAACTTTTACTTTTCACACATAGCACCGCTATGACCATTATAATGATTATAATCGAAGTAGCAGCTAAAGTAACCATAAACCAGGTTTGTCTATAGAATGGTTTATGTTGTAAATATGCATATTCCAGATACAACTTTGAGGGAGTTAGTATCTAAAATACAAACATTGTTAATATTATATGTATAAAGTATTTAGAATTCTATTACGTACCGTTTCTGTGGAGTATGCAGGATAACTGATTCCATAGCGATTGTATGATATTACCCTGAATAGATATGATGTGGATGGAAGCAAATTTTGATAGGATACAGAATACTCTGTCAACGGGCCATTACTACTGCGTACTATTGTTTGCCAACGACTGTCATCTATAATTACAAATAATGGTATTTAAGTTTCATGAAAATTTTTATATACAGGCGACAACTTCTGCAGGTTTTCTTATAATTATTATTAATATAAACAACACGATACACTGTTGCTTCTTTTAACGAAATATTTTTTACAACAGACTTCACTTTAATTATATCTGTTACGTGATTCAATATTTCGTTGATTTTTTTTAATATTGTTAACTTATCAATGAAATTAAATCGAAAACTTGCGAAGTTACGTTATAGTTCTATATTACATATTTTAAGGGCATCGATGAAATATTAGATCAAGGAATTGGAAAGTTAAGATTGTAGGAATACTGTTATCTAATAAAATTCAAACTTCAGCTAGTCATTTATCATAGTAATTTATAGCAGCATTCAAAGTTAAGATTTTCTTATATATATTTCTAATCGAATTCATGGAAAATGTCATGCTATGACATCATCATGCAATCAACAGTACAAATACCACTAAAAAAAGTACCACAGGTTATTACAAAGAGGAAGCCATCATATTTTAACACTAACAAATCATATTTAACTGTTAAGACCATCTAATATAATAACTGATGTTTACGTGCACTAACACTTACAATGCTGCCATTCTTCCATTGCTATATGATTACAAAAAAGGTAATATTAGTAATGAAAACAGTACTGTTTTGTAACTTTATATTAATGATATAAAATTGGTATGAAATGATATGAAATTAATCTCTTTTATTCGCATGAACATGTACTCCTTTCTTGTTTTCTTTTTACGATCTTCAAAGACATGATTTTAAATTTGAACTACCAATTATCAATAACATTCAAATATTTACCTTTTCGACGCGTTTCAATGTAATATCCAAGGATAGGTCCTTTTCCAGAAGCTCCATTAGCCCACTGTAATTCAACACTGGATACCGTCTTAGTGACAGCAAGATTGCTAGGTGCCATTGGCGAACCTTCTTGTGGACCCGTTGTGACATTTCCCGATATAGGTGGGCCAAAATCGATAGTTTGTGCTCGAACCATAAAAGTATAAGTTTCTTCCTCTTCTAAAGGTTGAATTAATAAGCTCGTTTCTGTTACTTTCTGTTTCACTTGTTTACTAAAACCTTTAATAGCATAAAATATTATTCACGATCAATTCACAATACTTAAAACGAGGATGACAATTTTTAATATTGAGAAACGTACGATCATTTTGTTCTGCAGTTTCATAAGTAACAATATAACCCACTATTTGGCCATTTCGTAATTTCGGCGCTTCCCAAGAAACACGGAGACTAGTCATTGTAATTTCAGTGAATTGTAAATTATATGGAGGTCCAGGAATATCCTAAAAAATTCAATATAGTTCATCAAATGAGTCGAAGTTATAAATTAACTTTAATCAACGTTAAACTAACTTCTTTTGTTCGGACAGTAATTGGTGGAGTTCGTGGGCCATCCCCTGCAGGATTAAATGCCAACACTTGAATACGATATTCGGTATATTTATCTAGAAATACTAAACTATGCGTTAAGTAAGATGCTGGTACAACTTCTATTTCTTCTTCTTGTTTGTTTTCTAGCTCTTGTGGAGAATCAGTAACTAAATAGAAAATCTGAAACAAAAACATATAAATATATATATTTTTTAAACTAAGTCGAAGCAATAAGCATGTGTATATAAGTATAATAATACTTTATATCCTAATAAGTCTCCATTTTGCATGTTGGCTTGGGGTGGTTTCCAGCGTAACTGAACTTCAGTAGAAGAAATCGGTTCTGCTTTCAAATGTTGTGGTTCTCCTGTAGGAACAGCTTCTCCTACGTACACAGTTACCGGAGGACTTGATGGACCTTCCCCTTCGGAATTAAAAGGTAACACTACTACTTCGTAGTACCTATCTTCCGTTAAATCGCTCAAAACAATTTTTGCGGCCTACAATTAAAGAAGAAATTAATTAAATCATTTCAAATTATATTTACTTATTTATGTCTATATTAGTTACTTTTATCCCCAATATTTCTTCTTTCGGAGTATCCTGAAGAGCCGTTGGAAAATCAGAAACTGGTTGGTAAATAACGCGATAACCACCAGTTTCATGATCGCCGCTCCAATATACTTCATCTATTGGATTCCAATGAACCTCTATACTTGATGTTGTTATTGGAACAACTTTCAATCCAGTAACACCCTTAGAAGGCGCTGTAAATTCATACCAGAACAAATTATATCTTTATTAAATAAATTCCGTATAAAGCAGAATCTTTACGTACCTGCCGGTAAAGTTTGAACTTGAACAGATTCTGTGCTCCAAGTTGAAGGACCTATATCGTTAGTTGCTTGTATTCGAAACTGATAAAGTGTGAACGGCTTTAAATTATTTGCTGTATAAGACGTCAAAGTCGGTTCTACCCTTTCAGGGATCGTTTGAAATGGTCCAGAATTTTCGGATTGTTGTACTGTATAATAACTATAAAAAATGATGCAAAATAATATACGATATGATCAAATTTATGTATCAAATTATAAAAATTAAAATAAAATATGTACCGTAGTGGGGCAAATCCATCACGACCGGGTGTCCAACTAAATGTTATTTGTCTACTTTGTACTTGTGATCTGCTCACTTGTGGCATTGATGGTGCTTGCGGACGTTCCCTGTTATTTGTAGTGAAAACAAGAGCGTATGCTGTTTTGCCCCAACCTAGTCTCGTTTGTGCAGTTACCGAAAACATGTAATATTTTTCCGGCTCTAACCCAGTTGCTCTAAAAAAGTTAGTATGAAGACATAGATTTCACATAGATTTTCAAGAAACATATGTTTGTTGTTATATTATGGAAGTTTCTATAACCCTCATACCTAAAAGTTCTATCCGATGCAGGAAATTCCTTAGAAAACTGATGATCCTGACTGTTATTTAAATGAAACATAACTTTGTAAGCAAGGATCTCGCCATTAGGATCCTCTGGCGTATCCCAAATAATGCGGGCAGTTGTAAAGCTTACATCAGGAAATGAAACATTTGACGGAGGTCCTGGAGCTGAAATATTTTTTTATTTAAATAATTGGTTTCATAAAAAGATGTTTAAAATTGTAGTAAAAAAAAGTACCATCTTCAAATGTTTGTACTCTAACTGGTGGTGTACTTAAGGTTCCATCACCAAGCCTCGTATAAGCTAGAACTTGTACATGGTACTGAACAAATTTTCGAAGTTCTGTTAAAGTTGTCGTAAAAGTAGTATTGCTGGGAATGTTCTTGTATTGGAATGCTGATCTAGCATTTGAACCATAGTAAACTTTAAATCCTTCTATCTGACCATTCTGATGTTCTATAGGAACATCACCCCATCTCACTAATATTGTCGTAGAAGAAGTCGCATTGGCTTCTACATTAACAGGTCCCATCGAGGGAACTAGATAAAAATAATGATGTATTAGTAATAACCAATAGTTTCACTAAATTATTCTTTCGTCAAATTTACCTGCTTCACGAGTTCTTTCGATAGCTTTAGGACTTAATGTAGATGATCCGACATCGTTAAATGCTTGCATTACAATTTCGTACAGAGCATACTCTTCCATATTTTCTAAAATGTAAGAATTCGCTGTGTGGTCCTCGATTGTTATGCTTTTCGAATTATTTGTACGAACTTCGGTATAAGTAACATTGTATCCTCTCGGATTACCGTACCATTCAACTTGTTGTAAGGGCTGCAAAATAAATACATTTCAGGATTCGGAACTATTAACAATATATATTCATTGTCTGAGGTTTCCATATAAAATGAAAATGAAAACTTACAATCCACCTGACACGTAATTCCGTAGCACTCATTGCGCGAACTGTAACATTTCTAGGAGGATGTGACGGTGGTGCTTGAATTGTTTGAAATTCTTTCGTAGGCTCGGAAGGTTGAGAAGCACCAACAACATTATTAGCGATTAATCGTAGTTTGTATTGCATAAAAGGAATTAGGCCACCTACAGTGATTGTACTAGCATCAGGATCTGAGACTTCGTATATGTTGTACCAAGTGGTATTCCGGGTAGTTTGTGCTTGCACTGTCCATTTTGTTATAGATGAATTGCCGTCGAAGCCAGGTGTAAATTGAAGAACGACAGAGAATGCATCTATATTGGACAATGCTAGTTTAGTTGGTGGTTCAGGAAGAACAGGCTCGACACCCGATTGAATGACGGCTACTCTTGGTTTTCCAGGACCAATCGAAGTCCAAGCAATGACTTCGAATTTATAATGTGTCATTGCTTGCAAGTGTTCAATTTTTGCTAATAAATCATTTGCTGTGAAGTTTTCAACTCTTAAAGAATCGGGTACATCTTTGATCATATATTTCAATTGATAAAGGGTGAGGATGCCGTTGATTTCTTTTGGAGGACTCCATTTAACGGTAAGCGCACGATCACTTATATCCTCGAATTGTAAATTTTCTACTTGTTCAGGTACATCTTCGAGTGTACGAATTTGAACGGGAGAACTTCTTTCACCGTCACCCGGATCGGTGAAGCACAACACGGTTATATTGTACAACGTATATTTCCTTAAACCAGTCATAATGGCACTTTGTTCCGCAAGAGGATCGAATAGGCTAGGTGGCACACTCATTGACTTGTGTTCGTTTGCTTCTGTAAAGTTAGAGCCGATCCAAGCTTGCAATTTGTAACCTTGATTAATTCCGTTAATTTTTTGTGGATTCGGAGGTTTCCACCAAACTTTAATTGCCGTAGAATTTACGGCCTTTGCTCTCACATTAGTTGGTGGAGCTTCCGGTACTCCTTCTTTAGTTTTAATCTTCAAACCCTCAGTGAATACCCCTACCCCTTTATCATTATATGCTGCTATTTGTACAATGTAGTCTTTCCACGTGATTAAATCGGTAATAAGATAATTTCTTTGTGCTTCGTTGGTTATATTCTGTATCGTCCACGGACTGTCATTGTAACCGTACAACCTATATCTCAATACGTATCCTAAAATATGGCCGTTTCGATATTCTTCCAATGGTAGTTGCCATTGCGTTATTATTTCTGACGAGGATCGAGCGGAACCAACAAATCCAACAGGTGGTCCGCTCGGGGCTAAAAGGACATTCATCGATAAGTCAAATTCTTGTTGCAACTGTCACTGATTTTTTAATACTTACGTTCTTGAGGCAGAGCCACTACGTTACTTGGATCGGAAGGGGGTCCTTCACCAACACTATTTTCTGCACTTACTCGAAACTGATATGCAGCCGCTGCTTTCAAATTGTTCAATAATACCCAACGACTTTGTGCCGAAACATTATCACACTCGGTGATCCAATTTAACGCGGAATCGGGTATGGGTCCTACGAAGGTAGAATTATGGATGGTTCTCTTTTACCCAAATATAATTTAAGTACATTAACTTACCAAGATCGGAGACCTCTCGCCTCTGAACTATAAATTTCTTCGTTGGACTATTTCCGTCGAAACCTGGTACCCAACTGACATTTATAGTACGAGGAGAAATCCGTTCAACTCGATCTGCCATGACATTTATTGGTGCAAACGGTAATTCAATTACACTAAGACGAGCCGATCGAGTCTCGTTTCCTCCCGGGGAAACCACGGAACACATATATTCACCCACATCGGAAGCTCGGACAGCAACTATTTCCAATGTCCCATCGCTACGCATCTTTACTCTTTGACTGGCTTGCGTATTTATGACTCTGAAGAAGTAAATGTTTGTTAAACTTTAGTTAACCTAGCAATGAGTTAATCTAGCAATACGTACTGTGAATTGTGAAACCAAGCTATATCATATAAAACGCTTGGATCGTTGGAAACTTTGCATTGTAATTCCGCAGTGTATCCGAGGAGAACCGAAGTATCAACAGGTGGTTGAACAATTTGTGTTCGAACTGAAATAAGTGAAATACTTGTAACTTGTGTTGCATGTATATTACACAGGTGCAAATGCGTAACAAATTTTACTTTACAAAATTCTTTCTTAGCTTATCATACAAAATTAAACTTTGAACCTATTAATTATAGGTGAGTTAATACGTCATTCGAGTAAGATGCACTTAATATAGTAGTATAGAAGTTATGACAATGACTATGCACAGTTTACCTAAAACAGTAAGGTATGCTGAACCGTTTACAGAGCCAGCTTCATTAGCTCGAATGCATGTATATTTTCCTGCATCGTTTGGTTTCACAGCGGCAATTAAAAGATCACCGTTATCCAAGACCTGTACTCTTCCAGCAATTTCCACAGGGATTGTATCTATTGATTGATTAAAGGCATTACTTCATAATTCACGTAATAGACTTATTCATAATTCCACATTATTCACCATTATAAATCCACGTGGTATTAGGTATTGGAGCCGCTACAGCGTTACACGATAACGTTGCATCTTTTCCATCTAATATAGTAAGATTCTGTGGACCATTTTCCATAATTGGTCCAGATGCTGGAAACAACGCAAACATCTTATTATATTATTTATCAACAGCGAGAATTGATCACATGCACGGAAATTAAAGAAAGGCAGAAACAATTGGACACAAAAAGTAAAATTTTCCCAGTTCAGAATTTTCCAATATGATTTATCTATTTTTGACAAATATGTAGGACTGTTTATAATGAAACATGTATCATAGTTAGGATAAAATGATAATAAATGTATAATGGAAAATCCTGAATTAACCCAGAGGAGACTTTTATTTGCAATAATCAATGTTCTAATACTAAAACTTCATAACTTGTACTAAAAGGATCATGTTACATATACTCAATAGCATAACTACAAATTTTATTCCTAATCTAACAATACTTGTAAGTAAGAACGTGCTATCCACGCTGTATTTATTTTTGCTGTATCCTTCGTACGTGCAAAAATTCAAAATAATACAAAATCTGTAATGCTGCTAAACATGGACGTTTTTGTTTGGAAATCACAAGTGAAGTGTTCTTTGTTTTAACAAATATTATTCCACACTACATCATATTAAGTTTAATTACTTGACATTGAACATTTTACATAATTTTTTAGAAAAATGTGTTTTCAACATAAGGGAATCGTCGTGCTTTGTGGATGTATTCACTAATAACTACCAGAAAAAGAAAACACGTTTAGCTGGTAAAAGCAAACATTGTGATGTGATATGCATTCTTCAAGCATGTGCCTAGGATAATTTAAAAAACAAAATAGGTGGGTATTTCGTGGCCACGTAGAATCTTACTGTCTGGATACTGAGAGAACATAAAACGGCGATCAGATTGGCGAACTCTGACTACATTGTAGCCAGCTGCCCAGCGGACAACTCTGTTTTTCACTCTGCTTTCTAATCCTTCTGGCCCACAAAAAATATGTCATTTGTAATGAGTAGAAATAAACACTGATTAATAAAAATGAAAAAGGAAATAAAAGAAAGATTGATTACAATTTTTTTAGAAACTCAGTAAGCTATATACTAACTTTTAGCTTTTAACCAAGTGTAACTGGAGGCTTCGCCAACTTCATTCGCAGCAAGACATTGAAACATTCCTGAATCATCCATAGTCAATTTTTTGATTGTCAGTGAACCATCTTCTTCCATTGCATACCTATAAGTGTATATCTTGTTTTAATTATATATATATCTTGTTTTTAACATACTGTTACATTTTAATGAAAATTTTATGGTAGAAGATTAATGTAAGTATTTATACAGATTCTGATCAGGATTGTATACCTTCCTCTTGTTAATTGTTCTTAGAATCATACCTAGATCCAAGAAGATGGTCAACAGGCTCAGCATTGCGGAACCAGCTGATGTTAGGAGGAGGAACACCAACAGCATCGCATGGGAGTGTTACAGTTGATCCATAGTCACTTAAAGTCTCTCTTTTTAATTCTGTTATAAATGCTGGTTTCTCTAAACAATGGATAATCAAAATCTCATTAGTAAATTCCTTTGTTGAAAGTATCATAAATACATCTAAATACTTATGAGCTTAAAAATTTAATTGTAACAGTCACTTGATCACTGATTGTACAATGTATGTATTATAATTATTTCTACATACTATAAACAATCATTTAAAAGTTATTAGATTAAAACTTCAAAGATATTCTTACCATACACGACAACTTTGGCACTCGCGTTCACCGTAGGGTAACCACCGCTCCTTAGATCCACGTGGCAAGAATATACGCCAGTATAAGTTATATTTGCCGACATCAATGCTAAAGTTCTGTTCCACGAGTCGTTAAAGCTATAAGATATTCTGGAGTTCTCGATAGGAATCCCATCCTTCGTCCATAAAGTTCGTAACTCGTGAAGCGACCTAAAATTATGTGAATATGCTTCAGATATTCTCCTAATTTTTTACATTTATCTAGATACTTATTTCTTTTTGTAATGACTGTCATTTTCATCAAATTTTACAATCCTACACATTGTTCTACATTGATTTGTGTAATACAATAATTTTTAGCATTGGTACAACTAAGATACTTGTCTGGGCTAATACTTATTAAGTTAGTTTCTCTCAACTACTAACGGTGTCAGTGTTCCATAACTGTGTTTTCTGAGAAATTAGAAGTTTCTAAATGTCTAATATGAGGTACATTGTGATACATTAAATACAATCAGATTCAGCCTTACTTTGTATTTTATAATAACGCTATTAACACAATGTAATTATTTTCTCTTAAACACTGGTAAAAATTACCTAGCATTTGCTATGCAATGTATATAAGTAACATCTTGATCCTTGATGATCTGTGTGTCCTGTGGTTTCACTATGATAGCAGGTGCCACATCAGCATTCGCATCCCCTGTAACTTGTAGTTTGAAGAATGGACTGTTCTCTTCTTTGCCTAATTGCGTGTTGATGGCTCTGGCTCTGTTGGACATATCAATGCAACATCTAAGAATCTTATTTAAAAGGAGAACTAACAATCCTACATAGCTGATCCTTTATTTAGCACCTCGGTTCTGCTTTCAGCACTCATTATCAAGTGAATAAGTTGAACAGGTGCAGCTAAGACAACAGAAGTTAACTAGATAATTGAATACAAACCTGTACAGGCCCTGATCGCTCTCAGATGCGTTCAAGATAAGCAACGTGTGATGAACGGATGCATACTTTATGCCGTATAATAACGAACCATCAGATGCGAACCATGTAACGTCAGGTGCAGGATGACTTTCTATCGGCGGTAATGTTAAAACAGCAGCGCTACCCGATTTTACGCTTACTATCCTTTCTGTGAGGTCCTCGAACACCCCCATATCTAAAGATAATATTACAGGATTACTTTCGTGTACGGTAGGTGCACCTGAGTATGCCAGAATACACTGTTCGAAATAGTTGGAGGGTCTTATGTAATGGTGGAGGATACAGGTGGTCCAGAAATTAAGCATAAAAGAATTTTCGTGGTAATATTTTAATATCAACATGAACTCGTATCAACAACCTTCACAGCTTGTACCATTGGAACAAAGACAATTGCATTCTCTAGAATAATTGAAATTTGGTGATTTGAAGGATTAATAAAAATTGTTAAGTCGGTGGACTAAGATTTAGATGAATTTGAGAAGTTCTCTTCTTTCATTTGATATTTCGTTTCAGTTAAGTTTAAGACTATCTCCAACTGTATTTACCGAGCAGTATCTTCACAGTTTGAAAAATTCGTAATACGTACAGGCTACCGCAAATGTAATTCTTTCACTAAATATAGATCCTACATCGTTCGTGGCGACACAGTGATACACTCCTGCGTCTTCTCTGCGTGTACTTTGTATTCGGAAATAAGGTTCCGAAGTAAGCTCGTTGCTGAGAGGCACTCCATCCTTGAACCACTTGTATTTTGGCTGAGGATATCCTGGGAATAGAATGTATATTCAAATCTCCGAACCACTTCTTCTATAAACAAGTTGTCTCTTCTTAAAACGAAATTTTTAGTAGGAAGTAAAACGCTGAAATCAGTTCAAATTTCGTACAAGAATTGTACATCTTTTAGAAACAAGTTAGCGGTTCCAGAGATTTGCAATGTGTCTTCAGAAAATTATCACGTTTTTCGCAACTCTTCAAACATCGACGATTTTTGGAGGTGTTAATTTCGTTCGCGAATACTATAGGCATTTGTTGTTTGGCCAAGACGTATATGCACTATACAGAGACCTAATACTATTAGTACAGGGTCATACTATCGTGTTACGGCACCAGGCAGGGACTGTAAGGCTTCATCTGGTCACCGTCTCATCCGGCTGTTACTCGATATTGCATGAGAACAATGGAATATTAAAAAAGACCAGGGAAAATTTGGCAATCACCGTAAAAGTTACATTAGAAATCTTGCATACTTGATACTAAATGTCTACGGCAAAGTAACGAGAGTCCAATTCATTTCTCTACATAGAACTACAAATTGGGAATAAATTTTACAAGTACAACAGAAAAGTGTTTTACGAATGTATATATCAATTAATACCCACAAAAGGTGCGGAATTAAAATCAACACGAAACTCCATTCAAGCACTTTATCATCGATCGAAACGCTATAAAAATGAAATAAAATTGAAGAGGACGGGTTCTTTAATCAGTTTAAAATGATAGCTTCCGGGTCAGATCTCTTCAGCGTTGGGTACTCACCTCTCGCTTGACACTGCAGAAATTTCGTTCGATTTTCGCTAAGAATATTGCCGCTACTGGAAGGCTGAGTGGTGAAGCGCGGTTCCTGGAGGGTCTCTGCAAAAAGACCAAAAAAATCTTCGATACAACGTTCAATTACGCTACTAAATTCCGGACGAGCTATCCGATAGCTATCGATTAAAATTACTATCATCGCTGGCAGAGAAAAGGAATTAAAATCAAACAAAATGTGTACCAAAAGACGCACATGATTTAATCGTTCGACATATACAAAGTATGGTTTTAATAATAAATTATGAGCGATCATGGCCGGAGGTTAAACGATGGCTATTCATACGAGTTAACAAAAGAACAATCGAGGGAAACGCGTTAAAATTTCGAGCTGGCCGATGAGAAAGTCCATCGGGTTCGCCCCCATCTTAAAAATCATCAGACCATGGCAGAAAAGAGGGTGCACGTGTCGGTTTACGTCCATGTGACTCGGCTCTACGGCATCCGGCTGTTCGCATTCTTTTCTCTTCTCCTCTTCATCCTTTTGGTACACCGTAAATTACACGCGCCTCAACCTGATGACTCAGTCGTTGCACGGAATTCGAGCATAATAACCGGGCACACTATAAAATATAACTTTATAGATAGTACCTTAGAAGGGGTTGGAATTTGCTCGCAATAACAACGGCTTACTCCAAGAGCCAAAGATGGAGGTTAGGGCACAAATACGAGATCATCCAAGTTTTAATCTGCACACAGCTCTCTGACAATAATCCGGCATTAAGTATCGCCAAGATAAGCATTATATGCTCATTATAAGTACTGTTATTATATGTCTGTGACTGTAACGTATGGTGATTATCGATGGTTCTTGTTTGTGGAACATTTTTCGTTTTCACTGCGAGAACACGTAATAACACGTGTACATTACATTATATCTACTAGTATAATCTAAAGTACATCTCGTGTATATAATATAATGTACACGTATTATGTGTACGTAAACATTATTCCTTGTGGTCAAAAATGTTCTTTAAACAAAAAGAACTATGGGTGAACCATATGTTATATGTTTTATACATACATATATGTATTATATGTTTTATATTATTTCTTATGGTTAACATGAAATAAATATAAAATGAATGAAACTAGCGAAAGGAACAAACGTTGAATCAAATAAACGCATCGTGGGAAAAAGAAACGAAAGTGCAATTACGCCCACGCAAATGTGTGTCTTTTCAAACGAATGTATGTTTATGAAGGCTGAGATGTATCATAGTCATCGTAGCGTAAGCTGACGGGACTGATTACACAGCCAAGAAAAAAAAGAAATTGTTAAGCATGCACGATGGTCTAGGACGGTGCTTGAAAAATAATGGTTGGTTATTTTTTTTACCTTTCAACAAGACAGTCTGTGAAACACTGTGATTAAGAAAATTATAACCGGGACAGGCATCGATTATTGTTTCAGCGGTCGTTACAATTTATCGATTCACAGCCCTCCCTCGTTACGGGATCTTGTTCAACGCGAAGATGGTTTCTTTCATCGCGGACTCTTTCGAGCGTGTCTTTTCAAACGACTCGAGAATCGTCGTCTCTTGAAAATTTTACCGATTGATATTCGTACATTTAGAAAGAAATTTGGAGAAATTTATTCGATAGTGATACTTCATTTAGAGGTGTGCTTATTTAAGAGGGTCATAGAAGAGTCGAAGCTCTAGGACTTTCTTAGAAGAAGAAATTAATTGCTTAACAATTAACAATTAATCGCTTACTTCTAAAATATCTTCAGAATTCGGATGTTTTTATAATTTCACTTTACTGATAATTTTACTGAGTTTTTCCTTATAAAAATGGAAGCTGAAGTCAACAGACATATTTTAAAGGATAAAAGCTTTGTTCCACGTCATTAACCTGACCCGATTCAATTTCCAATCCAATTTTCGCAGTGCGTCAAACGACAAAGCTAATATTCTTTAACCCTTTCACTGCAACGTTTCCTTTCCAATAGTCAAAGCAAAACTATACGTCTCACAAGGCGTGTCGTGTTTATCATCTGCAAACTAATTCTAGATTGATTAACGGCCGGTTTTATCTGACAATGATGCAACTAAAATTTGATAAGCCTATCATAAACCAGGAGTACCGTTAGCACATTCCACGAGGCACGAAAATGAACACATAATCTTTATCATTTCGTAACTTGTAATCAGTAACGTCGAAGTAATTTAAAATTTTGTAACAACCTTGTACTAATAATGGTGTAGACAACAGGTTGCCAGCTAGAGACAATTCGAGATAAAAGAGACAATTTAAAACATTAAACTCGAGACGCGTTTTTTATACGGGCAGAGGCGTGAAAGAAAAATAAAACCGAGCTGATTACCTCGTTTTCTCCTACACGCCGAAATAAGAAGACACTTTAACGTGGCCTGGCTGAAATAAGAAACAGCAGCATCATATGTGCGCTTATAACAGTCGACCACTCAACAGTGGTACTTGAAAAGCTTTAATAAGTGGAGCACATAAAACGCTGCTCATGTGCGGGCCACGGCCCTCGAATTCTGTCTGCAATGTATCTGTAACGATGGGAGCTGCAAAATTTTATTACACCGTTCAGATTTTGTGCGTTTATAAATTTTCAAGTTCTTGAATCCCTAAATTTACAAATTTTCACATATATTTCGAAATGTTCACATTCTTAAATTTAGAAATTCCTAAATTTGAAATTTCTAAATTCATGACCTTCCCAATCTCTAAATATCTTAATATCCAAATTCCTAAATTTCGAAATTACCAAATCTTCAAATCCTTCCCTTTTGAGTCCAAGTTCTTACATTTCCAAATCCCCAAATCCCCAAATTCTCAATTCCATAAATCTCAAAAATTCTCAAATCCCGAAATCTCTAAATTCCCAAATCCCCCAATCTCCAAATCCCCAAATTCTCAATTCCATAAATCTAAAAAATTCTCAAATCTCCAAATCTCTAAATTCCCAAATCCCAAATCCCCAAACCCCCAAACCCCCAAATCCCCAAATCCACAATTCCATAAATCTCCAAAATTCTCAAATCCCCAAATCTCTAAATTCCCAAATCCTCAAATTCCGAAATCCCAAATCCCCAAATCCTCAAATTCCCAAACTGACCTTTCAACTCAGAAGCAGAAAATAAGAACAATTTAAACGAATAAATAATTCACTCGTATCCGAGTAAATGCAGATACGAATCTAACAATATTATCACGAAATTTCATGTAGCTTAATATTTCCGCTAAAGCGCGTACACGAATTGAATTCAATATCGGCCTAATTGTTTTATGGGCAGAACCAATGATCACGAAACGGAACAGATTTTCCCGATGGTTTATTCATGGTTGCACGGGGGGAGTATTCGCGAACAACAACGTGACCCGTGAAAGGAAAAATCAGGTTTATTCAGTGGGACAATCGTCGCACGATTTATCCGGCACATGCTCATGTTATCGTGGCTGTACAAAAACCTTTGGTGCACGTTGCTGAACCAGTGAACCCCTATTTTAAGCACCGCAGCTGTCACACCAAAGTGGAGAGGGCATGCATTTACGCACAAGGGCGGGACTGGGGCGTGGATAATCTGCTTTTACTAACGGTAAGTGAGAATACACCGGATCTGTTTGAGAAACGATCTCATTCTCTAAAAATATGCACACTTTTCCCTAGTTCTAGACAGACTTTCCACCGAAAGTGAACTCGACTCTGTATCGTTCCCCTCTGGAACTACCCCTAAGCGTGAAATTCTCGGCTAAATACATAATCGTCGGTTTATTTGGAAAAGATTTAGGGTGTCGCTGCGGTGTGACATGATCTAGTGTAATTTCGATTGATGAAGAACAGCTTAGAATTTTGGGTGTCTATTTATTTATTACTAGATATATACAACCACATACAATTTGGAGAAAAAGATGCGTACCAACCTGCCAATATAGGGATTTAAAGATTTTGGCGATCTAGGGATTTACGGAACTAGGGTTCTGGAGCACTAGGGGTTATGAGATCTGGAGGGGGTGGAATCTAGTAATTTTTTGGAACTAGGGATTTTACGCTTATGGGATTTTGTTAACTATGGATTTGAGGAACTAGGGGTTATTAGAATCTAGTGATTTTTGGTCTAGGGATTTTTCGGGACTAGGGACTTTTGAAACTAGGAATTTTACGCTTATGGGTTTTGTAAACTATGGATTTGAGGAACTAGGGGTTATTAGAATCTAGTGATTTTTGGTCTAGGGATTTTTGGGACTAGGGATTTTTTGAATTAGGGATTTGGCGCTCACGGGATTTTGTAAATTATGAATTTGAGGAACTAGGAATTCGTGAATCTAGGGACTATGGATCTGGGGATTCAAGGGTTTGGGAGTTCAGAGATTTAGGGAATTAAGGATTTGGCGATATAGAGATATAGGAATTTCATTATGATATCTAGGGATCTAGGGATTTGTCTATAATGGTATCTAAGGGTTTAAAGCACGGATTTGAGGATGCAGAAAGTTTCGGATGTAGATATTTTGAGTGTCAATGAATTTCTGGGCTATAAAGTTATGGGCTAGCGGGTTCTAGGGTATTTACGGTAAAATGTTGTAGAGGTAAGCGTACTAAAATGAGGTATTTCTATGCAAGAAGAAAGCATGAGAGAAACTCGAAGTTGACCACCTGCAAACTGCAGAGAGAGTGGCGTGCACAAGCAACGGGGCGGAAGCTATAGCTGGCACTGCGTGTTGTAAGACGCAATGCGCAACATTTTGCGGAGGTCTTCGTGGGCTATCGGTCGAGATGTCTAGCGTGAAACAGCTGGAAACGGAATGAAATTCATATCAGACAAGCTGTCTGCACGTTGACCGACCGTCGTTTCTTTTCCCTGTAAAAATCCTGCACCTCCCGACCCCGGGCGTTTCGAAGTTTACGAACTTCCGGCGAACTTCCGATCCTTTTTTACACGATACGGTTCTTTTACCGCGACGCGATGAATTGAAACAGGAAGTTTTGTCGAAGTCCGAACGCAACTTGTAATTGGTAGTTTTTAGTTAAACAGCGAAATTTTGCTTGAAACGATTCGAAACGAAACTGCAGAGGGATTAATCAATTCGGAATGAGTTTCGGTAACTTTGTTAGGTACACGGTTCGCAACTTTCTGAATATCTAAAAATCGTACAACTACTGTTCTCTCCATTTTTCTCGGTGGGAAAGAGAATAGTAATAGTTTTCTGTCACGAGTGATATATATATCTTCCGCATTTTTAATCCTCCCGACAGTGTATGCTTCGACGTATCCCCAGCAAAGTTGGCACCGCTCGAGAAATTTTCGATTCGCAGAAACGCATAAAACAAATTTTCCACGCAACGTGGCTCGGTGTCTTACCATTTTTCTAAACAAATGGAAGCAGACGATGTTCGATAAAGCACAAGAGGCGGATAAAGCCGTTCTCGCGGAGGAGAATGCGGCATTGGCGAAAAAATTGCATCGGAATTGGCAAAGCACCGATTCCCTCTCTGTGCAGTCAAGAGCAATCGTGCAACTATCGTGCATTACCTTTTTCCTCTCTGAATCGATATCGGCCGTACACGAGTATCGAGAAGGATTTTCAAACATCCGTAAACAAAAGTGCGGTCATCAACTCGAAAGCTGACTCCAGCCGGATTCATGAAACACCAAAATTATAATTGTACTACAATTTTATTGATTCACGATGTTAATTGTACTACATCTTTTGCTAAACTAATATTTATTAAATTGGTATAATAATAATCAGATGTGACTATTTCGCCACATTTTTATGTTATCAAATCATGGGTTTCGATCCGAAATTCACTGCTTGATACGCTCGTAGGATAGTTTAAATTTGATAAATCTTACTGAAATATAATACGCTTCAATTTCAAGTCCAATTATAGTCAGAATAATCAAGGATTGCTGAATATAAAATAGCCATTAAATTTTAATTTTCCATCATATCTATATCGTAGCTGCTGTTCTGGCTGACGCACCTGGCAAATTCTATGACAAAATTAACCCATCGCACTCTAACTTTGGATCACAACTCCAAAATTTCTTAATTGAGATGTCTATTGTATCAAGCGAATGGTGAGTGTCTTTCGAGTGCAAAGGAGGTTCCTAGATCTCTATATCCCCAAATTCCTACGTCTCTAAATTCCTACGTTTCTAGATCTCTATATCCCCAAATTCCTACGTCTCTAGATTCCTACGTTTCTAGATCTCTATATCCCCAAATTCCTACGTCTCTAGATTCCTACGTTTCTAGATCTCTATATCCCAAAATTCCTACGTCTCTAGATCTCTATAACCCCAAATTCCTACGTTTCTTGATCTCTATATCCCCAAAAACCTACGTCTCTAGAATCCTACGTTTCTAGATCTCTAAATCCCCAAATTCCTACGTTCCCAGATCCCTACGTTTCTAGATCTCTATATCCCCAAATTCCTACGTTTCCAGATCTCTATATCCCCAAATTCCTACGTTCCCAGATCCCTACGTCCCTAGATTTCTACATCTATAGATATCTACGTTTGTACTACCCTACATCCCTAGTTTTCTACGTCTATAGATTTCTACATATCTAGTACCCTAAGTCCGTAGATTTCTACGCTTCTAGTACCCACATCCATAGATCTCTACGTCCCAAAATCCCTACGTTCTTCGAGATCTAATCGAAAAGTGGAACAAGCCCATGTGGTGTCAATCTGGACCACGATGCATCGAAAGAATGTAAATCCATTTTCGGAAGAGGAACGACATAATTTAGAAAAGAAATCCGGTCGTTTTCCTTTTGACGTGCGCACGGCTGCGTTTATCGGCGAAACTGGTTTCGGAATGCAACGCAAAGCCGTGGATTGGCATTGGACCTTCGGTGTAATGCACTTGAACGCGATTGCATTCGAGGCAAGGATACAAGGGAGACTCCGTGGTGTCTGCGCACACGAGTCGCCGGTCGTTCAGACACGTTACCGAGATATTTGGCGAATCGCCAATAACTGGTCAAAATGAACGAGGTTCACGGTCGAGACTGGAATTCAGAAAGCGGCCCGGCTAACTCGAATGAAATCGTAACAGCGGAAACGTCCACGCATCCTCCTTCTGAGCTACGGTTATCGAACGCCAACTGTCGACTAATTTCCTGGAACGCGTTCGCTAAAAAATCGATTTATCGTCTGTCTCTGACCATAATCTCCCCGTGACGGGTCGACACTTTATTCCACCCTTGAATCAATAACAGGAACATTCGCGGTTATTCTATTTTCGAAAGTCTGGAGAGAACTCTAATTAGGCAGAGTTTAGGATTCACTAGGGCTCAGGATCACCTGAGAGTATGACTCTTCACATTGAGATTTCGTAGGACTGGTCAGATTTCTTTAGGATTGAAAAACTTTAGAATCATGATAGAATTTCCTAGAACTGCTTGGATTCCTTCTATGATGAGTATATTCATCAATGTACCCAGAATGTTTCTTGGGTCCCTCTAAGATTTTCTTTCTTCCTAACGTTGTCTAAATTTTTAGGAAATTAGTACCTCTACGACTCTTCAGAATTACTCAATATTCCCTAGATATCGCCAGACCGACCTAATATCTTCCAAGATTCCCTAGAACGCTCTAAGCTCCTCAAGTCCCTAAAACAGTCTAAGCACCTACTAAGATTTCCTAAACCTCTCCAAGTAACCTAATTTAAGATGCTGCAAAGTGCTCATAGAATTCCCTAGAACGCTCAAGTTCGAGAGAATCATACCCGAGTGTATATCAATTTAAAATGAAAGTAGCAAGGATTCCGAGTGTTCGGTGTGAAAGTATAAATTCAGCAAGTTCTCCCTTTCGGTATTGGCAATTTAGCAGTCTGGTTAGCTGAGTCAGCACGAACGGCGTTAGACAAAGGGAGTCAATTCTTTGATATTCTTTTTTCCTTTTTTTAAGGGGGTTTGTCTTGAAATAACCACCCGTAGGCTTAGCGTGGCGATGAAGTGCACTTCTAAACCAAGTGCAGCCAGGAAGGCAGGCGCATATGGTTACGAGAAACACGGTCGAATTTGTGGTGCCACGTGTTCGAGGGTCGATGCACCGTTCGTTTCGATGTCCCCCAATTCCCTCGGGATACGCGGGAAAGAGAAAAAAGTCGGGATTGGGTTAGGTTAAGTGCATCCTGGTCCCTATTCAGCGTAAACAATGCATGAAGAACGCGGTGGTGATTTAAATAACCCTGCCAGGACGAACCTTGAACGAGTGTTTTCACGGGAAGTCAGTGTGGTCTGTGAGATCGTCGTGTATATTAATCAAATGTCAAATTGAATTTTTAGGATGAGATTACTGTTTTAATAAAATATGAGATGAAACATGACGAGTATTTACTTTGGGATGTTTATTTTGATTAATGTCAACGATTAGATAAAACTGAGCTGTGTAGAATTCGTAGTATATTTTATAATAGGGATTTTGCAGTGCATAGAATTCCTCCATTGGGACATTATTGCATGTGGAATTCTATACTTGACGATTTACTGTGTGGAATTCCATGCTTTGGAACTGGTTGCATGTGGAATTCCACGCTTTGGAGTCAACTGTGTGTGGAATTCCACGCTTGGCAATTTGCTATAAATGGAATTCCACATTTGGAATTCTACATTTGTGGAATTCCATGTCTAGGGATTTGCTATGAGTGGAATTCCTCATTGAGAATTTTTCTGTATATGGAATTCCATACTTCAGCTTTCACTGTGTGTGGAATTCCACATGTAAAAATTTGGAAGATGTGGAATTCCACATTTGAGAATTTAATATGTAAAGAATTTTACATTTAGAATTCGAATCTGTATGGAATTCCACATTTGGGAATATGCTATGCGTGGAATTCCATATTTAGAACTTTGCAGGTGGAATTCTACAACTGCAAATTTACTATTAGTGGAATTCTACATTAGGGATTTATCTGTAGATGGAATTCCACATGTGAAAGCTGGAAGATGTGGAATTCTACATTAGGAATTTATCTGTAGGTGGAATTCCACATGTGAAAGCTTGGAAGATGTGGAATTCTACATTAGGAATTTATCTGTAGGTGGAATTCCGTATGTGAAAGCTTGGAAGGTGTGGAATTCTACATTTGAAAATTTCAGTATGTATAGAATTCTACATTTCGAATTTTAATGTGTATACCGCACTTGAGAAATTGTTACATGTGGAATTTCGTACTTGGGAATTTGCTGTATATAAATTTGATGTTCATGGAATTCAATCTTTATGACTTTGCAATCCTTGGAATTCTACAATTGGAATCCGACCGTGTGAATTTCAGTCTTGTAAATTTGCTACATGTAGAACTACGTACGGAACGTCCGTGGAATTCCACCTTTGAAGTCTTACGTTCCGAATTCCACGCATTCCGTTCAAATCGATGAAACCCAAGCAAAAGAAATAAATCACAGGCACAAGTTGCCATTATTTTAATGCGATTACTCGTTTTAATCATTGATCAACGAAAGTACAATAGGAAAATAGAATCAATAAAGAACTTAATTACACGGTCTAAGTGCACGTGCAAAATGCAACTCACGACATTCCAAGATCGGAACCACTGCACACGCTGAATAGTATTACTTTCTTGAAAGTACAAGGGTATAGTTGGCTGCAAGGAGAAGAATGCGATAGGCGAGCAGCGATTCAATTGAAATTATCCTTCGAGTTTATACGAGGTTCTTTGGGACGCTATCGCGACCGAAAATCGCGAAGCACGCTTAATGTAATTGCATCCTATCAGTGCAATGATCCACGTTTGTTTAGACGTAGCCTCCGGCTAAATAGCTAGAGAACAATTCGTACAACTCCGTTATGCATTTGTTCGCGTGCATATTCCGTTATCACGAAAGTTTTGTCAAGTTTCTTCATGCTGCACAGGATATGCTGCAGAACCTAATCTTATTGTTACTCTTTATCCTCGTGAATTATCTCGAAAGAACTTATTTCAAGAAAAATTCAAAATGTGATTAAACTTCTTTACATTCACTGTAATTAAAATATTTAACGGTGTAACAATTTTCGGTACATTCTGCGCCATCGTTGAATTTTAACAGTAATTCATAATTTTCAAAATAACACAAATTACGGTTCACAATGTACAAAGATATACGAATGCACAAAGGGACGTTCAAGCCTAGAAGAGTAACTCGTTCACCGGAGCAAAACCTTGAATTAGCACACAACAAAAATCACCGACGGTGCGCGTTCTCACAACTCGTGTATTCCCACGAACGAATCTTCACCCTTTTTTTTAACTCTGATTTCTATACCCTAGGTTCTCAGCTACAAATTAAAGTAACAGGTTCCATGGCTCATTTGGGAATATTTCTACATTAATATGCACTGATAATTAGGTTATCGCTATATTACTGTACACAGACAGACATTTTTTATCATCTTGAAATAACAGTCTCCAGTTTAGGGTAACAGTACTTCAATTTAGAGTAGCAGTACATCTTCAATCAATAATTCAAATGCAATTGTGCTATATTTTAGTCCAAACATGCAAGGAGACCAAAGTGTTCAAAATATCAAAATCTTGATTATCTTGAAGTACGTCCCCAGGTTAGAGTAACATCTTCAATTTAAAGGAACAGTACATCTTCAATCAATAATTCAAATGCAATTGTGCTATATTTTAGTCCAAACATGCAAGACATCAAAGCATACAAGATACCAAAATCTTGATTATCATGAAGTCAGTCTCCAGTTTAGAGTAACATCTTCAATTTAGAGTAACAGTACATCTTCAATCAATAATTCAAATGCAATTGTGCTATATTTTAGTCCAAACATGCAAGGAGACCAAAGTGTTCAAGATACCAAAATCTTGATTATCTTGAAGTACGTCCCCAGGTTAGAGTAACATCTTCAATTTAGAGTAACAGTACATCTTCAATCAATAATTTAAATGCAATTGTGCGTTGTTTTATTCCAAACATACAAGACATCAAAGCACACAAGATACCAAAATCTTGATTATCATGAAGTCAGTCTCCAGTGTAGAGTAACATCTTCAATGTAGAGTAACAGTAAATCTTCAATCCACAATTCCAAAGCAATTATGCGATATTTTATTCCAAACATGCAAAAATCCAAAGTATACAAGTTATCAAAATTTTGATTATCTTGAAGTGAGTCTCCAGATTAGAGTAACATCTTCAATGTAGAGTAACAGTAAATCTTCAATCCACAATTCCAAAGCAATTATGCGATATTTTATTCCAAACATGCAAAAATTCAAAATATACAAGTTATCAAAATTTTGATTATCTTGAAGTGAGTCTCCAGTGTAGAGTACCATCTTCAATGTAGAGTAACAGTAAATCTTCAAACAGTAATCCCAAAGCAATAATATTTTATTTCAAACATACAAGAGACCAAAGCGTGCAAGATAGCAAAATATGCAAGACAGCAAAATATGCAAGGCACTAAAAATATCTGAATGCTACTTTACAGCGCCTATTTACCGAAAGTGCATCGTGCGCCGTTTGCACGCGAAATAATTCGCAGGAAACCGAGCTCGTTCCGCTCGATTTATTTGCAGCCACCGAAAGCTCTTAATGGGAAACACCGCCGCCGCCATTTTTCGCCATCGTTTAATTCATAATCTCGGGCAGGAATTATCGCAGGTGCAACGAGCACAGGGAAGTTGCATCGTGGCGATAATAAAACCTCAGACGAGGAGCACAATGCGAATCTCGTTATGCACGTGCGAATGAGCCGCAGTGCTTAAAGTTCATTGAACAATCGGCTAGAACGAGGAAGGAGGCTTTCGGTTAGGCCACTGCGGCACGATATGTAAATGGGACGTTAAATTTGTAAGCATCGCGTGCCTGCAAGGGAAGGAAGCCCTTTGAAGGGAAATCGTACAGAGAAAGGGAGGAAACACGCCATCATTTTTACGCCACCAAGTCACGGGTACATTCGTGTCCCGATCGACCGATAATCACCTATCAAACCCCGTTTTTTTCCTCTTTTCTAAAGAAGATTCTGTGCTTTTCTCTTTTTTATCTGATTGCAAGTAAGACGGATAATTTAATTTAGCTGCGTGCGGGTATTAGATTTCGAAATAATGAAATAATTTCATCACATAAAAGTATCTCGTAATAGCGTTTATGGTATATCAATTTAAAGCTTTGGATTAATAAAAAGGACTGCATGGATATTTTCTTATTACATAATGGCTGATCGTCGATTATATCAAGCAGTGGGCGATTGCGGAACATGAAAAGTCTGACATGAATTGATGACATAACAGTATCGCAAAGTGGCACTTATGTTATATCAATTTAAAGCTTAATGTTTAGTGAGATTTACTGTATAAGTGCTTCGACGATATTCTCAGTACAAAATTACTGATTTTACTGATATAAATTGATGACATAAAAGTATCGCAAAATGGTACTTATGTTACGTCAGTTTCAAGTTTAGAGATTAATAAAAATAAGTGTATAAACAATTAATGCATGCACTTAATACAAGATGCTTGACTGTCAATTATACCAAACAGACCAATTTCAAAATACCAAATGTCTGATAAAAATTAATGACATAAAAGTACCAAAAAAGGGCACATATATATAACTGCATAAAGGTTTCATAAATATTGTTAATAAACGATTATCGGAAGGAGCTATTTATTTATCCATGAAGCTATCTATTATTTATCGATCTTCTAAACTGATAATTCTGAAGTATTTCTGTAACTGTAAAAATCACTTGAGAGAAATATTTTCTAGCGACTATCCGTGATAAACCGCTGTAGATACTTGGCTACTTAATAGTTTTGAAATCAAAGTTTAAACGTGTTCCGCATTGCACGAGGTCGATCGATACGATTAACTGGAGGTATCTATATAACGGTTATTGCACTTTGTTGAATTGGAATTAGTTCATCGCTCTCGCAGACTTTAGCGTTCCGTGTGGTATAAGTTGCGCGAGTAAAAGTGTTGGAAAACTCGTATCAAAAGGAATCTCTTCAGGAATGCACGCGTGTCTAATCCAATTACAGTCGCAATCTAGGCTGAAAATAACAGATAAATACTTTCACTCGCAAAGCGTTTGCATATACAATTTGTAGAAAATATCAGGGTTTCTTGAGAAGAGAGATGATATCTTGCACAATATACCTATAGTCGAGTTAATAATTCAAACATAGAAGCAGACAATTTGGGAATATAAAACTTTCGGTAATTGTCGCTAAACAAATTAAGGTTACAGTCGTGACTTACGAAATAACCTGCTAAAAGCAATATTAATAACTTGGAGTCCACTTATTAGACTTCGTACGAGTAGCTTTCGAAATATCGGTCACCTCGTTCGAGTACATGGTCCTCCAATAGCTTCAATCAACTTAATTTACGTCGTGATGGTGCTGCGTGAATTCTTACAGACGTCTGAAGGACACGCGAAGAGTTAAGTGGCGGAAGATTACGCTCCGAATCGAAGCATCGCGTTTTATAACCTTGAGGAGATCCTGTCTCACCGTGTCTCGGTGATAAAAGCGTTCCACATAAAGCAACAAGATTACGTCGAAGAAAATTAAAAATTAATTTTTTTAAATTTACCGTGGACTTCGAGACACGAATGGTTTCCTGAACCATTTCGAGAGTACTTGCAATTTCGAATGTAAGTCCGAGAAATTGCTGTTTCTCTCCTTTAGATGGAGCTTTTTCTCGTCGTTTAACTGCGGGACACGGTCGGAGACAGGTTCCTTTATTCATTAGATTAATTTCACTTTGTATGGTTAATGGAAAAAGTGCAGGGAGGCTAGTATGCCAGGAGGTCTACAAACGAGGTCCAATTTGGCACACGGTTCGCTGCGTACTTCGTGGCCCATCTTGAGTGTCCTTACAACCACCGCAGGACTCTCGATGAGTTTCCGTGTGGTCGACTCGTTAAATTAAGTTCGACCGAGTCATACTTTGCATGGTACAAAGAACATTCCCAGCTTTTGTACGATACCCTAAATTACGCTGGTCATTCCAGATAAACTAGGCACAATTAACGACTGAATCGAGCTGACTCGTATGCACAATCGTTATTACTACGTATACGAATTGTACAATTAGTAGGTACATAAGGGTATATCGATTCTTGTAGTATAGTTACATAGTTGCATAGTGAAGTAGTAATATTACTACGTATACGAATTATACAATTAATAGATACATAAGGGTATATCGATTCTTGTAGTATAGTTACATAGTTGCATAGTGAAGTAGTAATATTATTACGTATACGAATTGTACAATTAGTAGGTACATAAGGGTATAGCGATTCTTGTAATACAGTTACATAGTTGCATAGTGATGTAGTGTTATTACTACGTATACAAATTATGCAATTATTAGGTGCACATTAGTACAGTGATTCTACAGTTACATAGTAGCAAAGTGAAATAACAGCATAGTAATAATATTTATAAAAGAAGGTTGTCTAATGGAATAGTTGAACAGTAAGTGAAATGATAAAATACTTAACTGAATGTTTATTCAGAAACAAGCGTCAAAGCTCGAAACGAGCGCAATTGCCATTGCATCAATCTAATACGAACGCTAGACAAAATCGTCCATAAGTGGATAAATGATGACTGGTCGAGTTATTAGAGTAATTCTCGTGTCACCCAGATACGAATGACATGAACAGTGTTAACGTTATTACAAATATTAGATTAGGTCCCTTTTATCGTCTTCAACGTCGGAGTAGAATATAAAAGCATTTTTCAATTCCTAATAAAATTACCACAATTACTTTGGTAAAGTACGCTTGAAATTCCATTGGGCATCGCGAACCACGAGGAATAGCAAAACCGTAGAAAAACGAACGATTAACCGATTATCACGGCGAGCTATAAACGGAGAGATTCCAGAGCGTCAACTCGTAAGATTGGGTTAGGTTATGTCTCGCGTAGCGCACAGAACGTCCCATCGTGAATAGCAGTTTCTCGGAGCGTCCCTTTCCAATCCCTACCCCGCGATCTTTCGAGCCGTTGGCTTCCCTTTTTACTTTTATTTTCCCTTTTTTCTTCCCTGCTTCGACCTCTCTTTCCACGTTTTACCTTCGCGAACTTGGCTCGCAGCTTCGTCTCGCCGTCCCTTTCCCTTTTCCCCGCTGACCTTACCGCGCGTTGCCTTCTTAGCCGTCGTCCGTTTCTCGGACTCGACCGATAGAACCGCGTATAACGCTCGTATCCTACAAATTGCTCGGTCAAGAACGTCGAACGATTGTAAGCCACGTTTCGAAGCTATCTCCTCTTGTCTCGACAGGAAATACCTGTCCAACCTGTGCGACCGAGAGGTGGAAAGGTGTTCATTAAGGGTTCCGGGAACGCTTCGTAATCGCGTGTCGTTCGTGAAACTTTGTTTTATCGAACGCAAACCATTTTCTTCCTTTATAAATCGATAAAAACCCACACATGTGATACATTTATTGTACATGTACACTAGATTCCCTTCGGTCAGGAATATATTTCTGCCTTCCTACAATTTGTTTATGTTGGATAAATCAACCTAGATAGATTTGTGGAAGTACGTTAATGTTGTATTTAAGCAGTTTGCAAAACAGACCTAAACATTTTATATTAATTATGATACTTTCACGGCTACGTACTGTTAGTCCATTGTTCAGAGAGTATCGTACGCATCTCGTCGCCAACAAAGGATGAAATTTGCATCTAAACGTATGCGTCTCATAGCAACGCGCTTATGCTGAGTTACCGTGTTTTGTTGTTCCGCCGTTGACCATCGGCACCGTGATGGATGAAAAGTGAAAATATCCAGTGAATGGACTAGTACGTCGGCAGTTGCAAGTTGTGTAATGCGTACCTATACGCTCAAGGTCTCTATCAGGAACGGAAATTCTCGGTTACATGAGCGCGACTACGAAAGGACATTAAAAGTGTAACAGCAGTTCCGTTAATACGTTACACTGCACCGAGCTCTTTCTTCTAAATCGTAATCGACGTTGTGACCCGAAGAGGTTCCGTCTAGGAAATGAACATTATCGATTCAAAACTTGAATGACGAATGTTCTGAACTTGTATGATAAATCAAGATGTCGATAACAACTGACAGATACACAGAGACGCTTAGGACAACTATTAACGTGTTATACATGTATTACCGGTCCTCTGCAAACACTTCGAAGTAACAACTTCGATTTGATCGAGGCACTTTAAAATAATACTCGCAACCGGTTTAAACGTCGAAAGACGGAGAACAGCTGATCGTACGTCGTGCACGCAGGAAAATGAAACACAGCCTGGTACCAGTTTTCGTACAGCTCACCTAGCGAATACAATTGATTGCATAACTGCAGTCCACAGTTGTACGCCCGTGGTTATTGCCACATAACACACCAAGTGTATCCACTTTTACCGCGATACTGCATTTCCTGCACCGACTTTCAACTTTGCAATACAAATACCTGCAACGAGTTGAGTGATGAAGTGTGTACCTGTTGTACTTCGACTTTCCTTCTACAAACAACTTCGCGCACAAAGCTTTCCTGTTCGCTGAGTATACAATTGTATTAGTCCTACATTTTTTTCAAATCTGAAATACCTATATGGTATACTGTAGCTTTAGAATTTTCATAGTTCTAGAATTCTCCAATGTATATGATACCCCTTGGCTTAGATTTTCCCTAGATAACCTTTTGACTCAGAGCTAAGATTTCCCTAGATTCAGAGTTTCCTAAATTCTCGATATCCCCAGACCCTTGATAATCCTATATCCGCAATATCCCTAGATCCCAAAAATCCCTAGATCCTAAAATCCCTAGCTTCAAATATCCCTAGATCCCAATATCCCCAGATCCCAATATCCCCAGATCCCAATATCCCCAGATCCCAATATCCCCAGATCCCAATATCCCCAGATCCCAATATCCACAGATCCCAATATCCCCAGATCCCAATATCCCCAAATCCCAATATCCCCGGATCCCAATATCCCCGGATCCCAATATCCCCGGATCCCAATATCCCCAGATCCCAATATCCCCATATCCCAATATCCCTAGATCCCAATATCCCAATATCCCTATATCGCAATGTCCCTAGAACCCGAGATATCTAGATTCCGATATTCCCATATTCCAATATCCCTATACTCCCATATCCTTGAGAGCAAAAATCTCTAGATCCCAATATCCCCAAGTGCAAATATCCCTACACCCGGAGTAAGCAGTATAAGTAAAGCTTGTACGTAATAGAGTAAAGTAAAAATGCGAATTACGAGTACAATGACAAATGTCTGTAAGGTAAAGTGTTAAAATACAAATGTGAATTATGGTTTGAAGTATCCACAAAAGTTCTGTTGAATTTTTCTGGCTTCGCACGTACAACGGTAAAGTTAAGCTAATCCTCGTTAATCCTCATAAATACACGTAAGCGTAAGTGTAAGTTGAGTGCTCTTTCATCTTCACAATAGGGCTCTCCGTAATTCATTACAGGTAAAAAGAGCAAAGCACTCTGTAGAGAGCTAGCATGGTCTTTTAAAAAATGACCGGAGGTAAGAACTGAATCGTTCCAACCCCAATGAATCATAACTTTACTTCTGTGTACGCGTTATTGTGTTACCTGACTACTTTAACGAAGTTATTTCGTCGATTTTACCAATTAACCGCCTACGTCGTTTTATTTTATATTTATCTTATCAAGATAAATGATCCGATTACACCGTGATTCTGATTCAATTACATCGTACTTAGAAGTACTATTACGATTTGCATCGTAATTTAATTAAACGAGAGTTCAACTAGTTTTGTGATTATAATTAGTTGGGAAGTTCAATTGTAATTCTATACAACTACGTAAGCCCTAATTCGCCGTAGAATATCGCCTATGGAAACAAGATTGTAATTCAACAGCGCTGAAAGGAATAACGAAATCCCAAGGACCAATTTTCAATTACTATCTCGGAGGTATCGAGCTCAATTCCCAAAAAAGCAAATCTGATCGTTTCATTATACGCGAACGTGGAAGATTATCAGCCGGCTTCACAGTCTGTTCTCCGTTCTCGAGTCATGAATTTCAGAGCTGTTTAAGACTGACTTGATAGCCTGGGCTTCGCTCGCTGAAAGAAGCTTATAGAGAGACCAGCCTGAAAGAGATCCCCCGTCTTTCTCCTCCAGTTTCGTTCTTCTTCTTTTCTCCGTTGCACATCTATTTCACCCTTTGAGAACTTTTCAATACGACCTCCGCATCTCGTGCCGCCTGTTTACGCGAACTGGTAGCTAGAAAAAGTGCGAACGAGCCTCCAAAAAAAAACTAAATAGAGCACACCCCTAGATGCATCGTCTAGAAAAAAAAAAGAAACAATAAAACCCGTTCGTTGACAACGGTAGAATGGTGCAGTACGAGTTCGAGCACCTTCAGAAAAAGAATTTCCTAACGGGAACCTGTTAGCAGAGTCTGACTAAACGAACGAGCCTAAAGGCGTTTCCTTTCATAACCAACAACACGTGGACGATAAATTTCCTTTGCTCGACGCGATTGCTGCATCCTATTTGCCATGCAACGAAGCAACGAGTAAACGGATAGACGAACGCGATTGGCGAACTACCAAAAGATAATTCGCCGGAAAAGGAGAGAAAAATATTTCGGGGATCCTCAGGACGTGGGCTAAAAACTAGTTTCTTCTTTTGTACATGCTTTGATTAATATGTGGATTTCCAGTTTGATATATTCTTTGACTAATATATGAATATTTAATTTAATATATGTTTGATCAATGTGTGCATTTCTAGTTTGATATATACTTTGATTAATATATGCTTTGATCAACGTATGGATTTCTAGTTTAATACATGCTGTGATCAATGTATGAATGTCTAGTTTGATACATACTTTGATTAATATATGCTTTGATCAACACATGGATATCTAGTTTAATACATGCTGTGATCAATGTATGAATGTCTAGTTTGATACATACTTTGATTAATATATGCTTTGATCAACACATGGATTTCTAGTTTAATATACGCTGTGATCAATGTATGAATCTCTAGTTTGATACATACTTTGATTAATATATGCTTTGATCAACATATGGATCTCTAGTTTAATATATGCTTTGATCAACATATGGATTTCTAGTTTAATATATGCTCGATCAATACACAGATTTCTAGCTTAATATATGAATTTGAAGAATGTGGACCCGCTAGAGAAAATTTGGAAATTTGGAAACTTGATCAGAAAGCCTAGAAATATTAATTCAGAAATAAAGAAACCTAGAACTTAACAACCGTAACTTGAAAACGTAGGTATTCAAGAATTCGTCTCCTCCGCTATAAAAAATCAACTAAAACAAAAATTCAAAAAAATAAATAACCCATAAAAGTGATACACCAAAAACCATAACCCACGATTTAGAACGGAAAACATACCGTTCCGCAATTAATGAAAAATAACGAAGTTGAGCGTGCGACACGATGGCTTCCGCGTTCGTAAATTGTTCGTTTGTCGCTGAAAGTGTGTCTCGTTGACAAAAACCGGACTTCTTTTCCACGTGTCCCAGTGATGGTCGAGGATAATTCCCATTATTATTCTGGCGATAGTTCCGTAGGTGAGTAAAAGAGCTGAGACGCAGCGGTTCTGTCGTCTCATGGTAGCCGGTGCAGAGGCCACTGACCGCCCCCGGCAAGGCTTTCTCATCCTCCGCTTCTTCTTTTCGGTTTTGTTCTTCGTCTCTTCGTGAAGGGACACACACACGCGTGTGTCTGTTCGCGTGGATGCCTTCGAACGCATCGGCTCACGTAAGTGGCCCTGCCGATTGAGACGAGTTCTCCTTTATGGAAGAATAGGCGACCAACTGGAATGACGTACGATGACGAGCGAACCTAACGACGTTCCTTCCTCGAGCACGATCTTACGTTGCTCTTTCTTCTGCTATTAACTATCCTTGATTCCGGGAAAACAACGATTAACAAGTTGTCTGACGATCTTCGTGTACAATTTTGTTATGCTTCGCAGAGCTATTAACCCTTTGCACTCGAACGTATTTTTGTAGGTAACGAGTGTGAAACCTTCTTAACGCTTTGCACACAATTTTGGACAGGACCTTCTCTAATACAAAAAAGTGGAAAAAGACTGTTTTAATTATTTAACGCCAACCATGAAAGTTGGTACAGTTTGTAACTCATCTAAAGAGTTAAAAGTTTGAATTGTTTTTGAAGGACTACCCTATGAGAAGTGTCTAAGACAATGTTCAAATCTGCAGACGCCATGATTATATTTAAGAACTACGTTAGCCTTATTCATTGTATCGAAAATCTTGAAACATACAGTAGAAAACTAAAGGTAATAAAAAGGTGTTATCATATATTCATATGTATGTATTAAGTTGAAACTTAATAACAATTCGATCGCTATTCTATTAGAAGAATGTAAGCTTGTTTAAGTATAAAGTGAAGACAACCAACGACTAAGGTTAACTTTATTTTTCTATTCGCAGTTTATACTCTTATATAATATTTCTTATCTGTCCCCGAAAGGAATGATTTTATTCAACTACCAAGCCACTATAGAACGTTAGCGGAGATTCTAGCTGATCTTGCACTCTCACGAGTCTATCTCTTTGACTTGGAAATGAACGCGAAGCAAAAGATCCCCGGAAATGTTGCACAGAAATCCAAGGATTACGAGTATCCTTTAATTCGCGGAACCGTCGAACGAAGCTCGATAAATCCTAGTCGATTTGCTTTCGAAACTTTCGTTTTCGAGGCTAAACGTAACGTAAACGCTTACGATAGCAGTGACTAAACCGACTGTAAAACCGTATAACGCGGACAGTGACTCGATTCAAAGGAATCCTTTCAAGACTTCGATAGCCGACAACCGTTGTCCGATCAAACTTCCAAGAAATCGACGGATACCAAGAATTTTATAACGGATCGATCCAAACTTTTTTGACAGAACTTTCGACAAGTAGGAGCTTTCTCTGGAACCTGAACAATGCAGAAATCGATGACCAATGTCAGATTATCAATTTCCAAGCTTTTAACTTTCTAAATATTCGAATTCCACAAGTTCTGAGTATCTGAAGACGAATTTTTAAATGTTCAAAGTTCCATGCTACAAGCTTGTCAATTTCCAAAATTCTAAAATTTCCAAATTACAAAATTTCCAAGTTCCAAAATTCCCAAATTTCCTAATTCCAAAATCCCCAAATTCCCAAGTTCCAAAATTCCCAAATTTCCTACTTCCAAAATCCCCAAATCCCCAAATCCCCAAATTCCAAAATTTCCTAATTCCAAAATCCCCAAATTCCCAAGTTCCAAAATTCCCAAATTTCCTACTTCCAAAATCCCCAAATTCCCAAATTCCAAAATTCCCAAATTTCCTACTTCCAAAATCCCCAAATTCCCAAATTCCAAAATTTCCTAATTCCAAAATCCCCAAATTCCCAAGTTCCAAAATTCCCAAATTTCCTACTTCCAAAATCCCCAAATCCCCAAATCCCCAAATTCCAAAATTTCCTAATTCCAAAATCCCCAAATTCCCAAGTTCCAAAATTCCCAAATTTCCTACTTCCAAAATCCCCAAATTCCCAAATTCCAAAATTCCCAAATTTCCTACTTCCAAAATCCCCAAATTCCCAAATTCCAAAATTTCCTAATTCCAAAATCCCCAAATTCCCAAGTTCCAAAATTCCCAAATTTCCTACTTCCAAAATCCCCAAATCCCCAAATTCCCAAATTCCAAAATTTCCAAGTTTCAAAATTCCAAAATTCCCAAATTTCCTAATTCCAAAATCCCCAAATCCCCAAATTCCAAAATTCCAAAATTCCAAAATTTCCTAATTCCAAAATTCCCAAATCCCCAAATTCCAAAATTCAAAAATTCCCAAATTTCCTAATTCCAAAATTCTCAAATCCCCAAATCCCCAAATCCCCAAATTCCCAAATTTCCAAATTCCAAAATTCCAAAATTCCCAAATCCCCAAATTCCAAAATTTGCAAATTCCATAAGCAAATCCTTATCTTGCCAGATCACCAAATTATATCACTGCAAATACGCGAAATGATATTAAAATTAATTAACCTAATGTCATGTAATACTCAATTGTAAATATTAGTTTTGAAAAAGATGTTACTCGTGACTACAATTAATTTCTGTCGCACAAAGGAGCAACGAAGTGTGATACAGTATCTTTCCACAATGTAGTCGATTGCTTGCCATCTGAGCAAACACACATATGGCGAATGATAGCATGATGGTGATAACAATAACACATAAACCTTTCTACCTCAGACTGTTTAACCAGCTTTTTGGTACAGATATAGCACATGTTCAACTGAGCGATAAACTATGTATATGAGGAAGAAGTAATTGAACCTTTCTCTCGACCCAAATTAAATACTATTCCATTGAAAATTTCATGTAATTACGACTATCAACTTCTTCATAACACAACTTTTCCAATAAGTATAAATCATAGTGAAAATAATCATACGTAGCATGTCATACTAATACGAGTAGTAACTATTACATGAAAGTGGCAATATAATGGGAGTCTACACACCCTCTCATCCATGTAACAATGCAATGGTACATATTAAATTTACAATATCGAACATGAATCTCTACAGCATTCGAATTCCCACGAATAAAAACTGTTACCTTGTCATTCCAGAAGATGTCTAACAATGTTTCCAGAAGCTGATGTTACTGTAATGCAAAAAATCACCAGCCACAATTCACTTTCCTCGCCGTAAAGTCACGCTCGTCAAGGTTCATTTGAGGCCCGTAAGTAGGCAATCGTAAATGGTTTCCAGAACATTTGAACTTGTTCATCCTTTCAAAGACAAACGTTTGTCATTCTATCCAGTAACTTTTCTCATATCTCCATGTTCGTATGTACGAGATGTTCCCCTTGGAACGAATTGAGAACTCCGTTCAGAACTCGATTTCCTTAGACAAGCTTATTATCGTTCCTGCAACTACCGTCGAGTGACAAGTGCTAGGAACAATCAATCTTTATCTTAGTAAAAATGCTGCAAAGACCTTTTGTAACTTTCACTAGTATTTATGAAACAATACAATCGATATGTATATAGTATAAAAATAACAAAATTCTTGAAATTACTTTAAGAAGTATTACTGTCAAAGCCAAATATTTGTGGATGCTAAATAGAAAAGTACATCGTAAAATTTCGATATTCCTAGATCACGACATCCGTAGATACAGATATCCCCTAGATCTCTATACCTCTAGGTCCAGATACCCCTCGGTACAAATATCCCCAAATTCCGATATTTCCAGATCCCGATATCCCTAGATTCTGATATCCCTAGACTCGAATATATCGATATCCCTAGATCCCGATATCCCTAGATCCCGATATCCCTAGATCCCGATATCCCTAGATCCCGATATCACTAGATCCCGATATCCCTAGATCCCGATATCACTAGATCCCGATATCACTAGATTCGAATATCCCTAGAACCCGATATCCCTAGACTCGAATATCCCTAAAACCCGATATCCCTAGAACCCAATATGCCTAGATCCCGATATCCCTAGAACCCGATATTCCTAGATTCCAATATCCCTAGGTTCCGACATCCCAAGATTCCGGTATCCCTAGGTTCTAATATCCCTAGATTCAGATATCCTTAGATTCCGACATCCCTAGATCACAACCTATCTAAATTTCAATATGTCTAGGTTGCAATATACTTAGGTTCCTATCTGCCTGGATTGCAATATACTTCGAACCGAATATCCCATAATTCCTTGGTGTGTAGATCTTGATACTGCTAAACTGCTTGATACGTAGACCACAATATCCCATTATCCTAGTATCTGCAGTTATGGAATATCTATAGTACGTTCTCATCTTCGTAAAGATGACTTCATGCACACGAACAAATGTCTCTCGAATGCAACATGAAATTGAAAATTCTCTGATCGTTCGTAAAAACGAGTGCAATAATCGTGATATTCAGCAAGTCTGCAGACTAGAGTCAGGTTTCCCAGAATGAACATGCAACTTTCATTGGCCGCTAGATATGCAGGTCGTCGGCGGCAATCGGAAACACGAAACTTGGTCGCAGGTGAAAGAGAGGACGAAGATAAACGGCGGCGAATCAAGCTGCTGAAGGAAGAACGATGACGATAATGAGGATGATGCGGTGAAGAACTAAAAGGAAGAAGAGAAGGGGACATCCGGCCGACGAACAGAAGCATTCAGACACGTACTTCTCGTCTTCATGGTAAGAGCTGCGCGTGAAAGAAAAGGGCTTACGTATAGCCCTCTATGAAATGCAAGGGTCGCGAATGATCCACTACAACTCACCGCCTTTTAACCCCACGTTACATTTTCGGGCTCTTCGGTGCACTCTTACGTACCCAATTAATGTATCGTACAGAATACCAACCCCTAAGAACAAACATTGAAGCAAAAAAGAGAAAAGAACGAAGTACGAAATAAATTTTGAACATGTTGAATGATCGTTGCAATGTACGACGCATACGGTGCGTCGTCGAGTTTCGAACGCGTTAAGGAACTCTTCAAGGTAGGAAGCAGTTAATACAATAAAAGACGGGACTGAAGAGTACAATTGACGAGCAACGACGGCTAAGTAGATAGATAACAGCAATTTAACTATTACTAAACAGAACCACTCTCTCCCGGTGTCATACAGTCAATTGGAAAATGAAAATTGATTGATTCTAACACTGAAGTTTACCTAACTAACAAGCAGGGATACTGAGTGGTGTGTTTGAAGAACTTGTTACGAGCGGACTTGGGAGTCAATAATATGCAGTAGAATCTCGTATGCCATGGATAGCGCTACAACTCCCTTTCTTAACTATAACGTAAACAGAACTGAAAAATTATATTAAAACGTTACATCGATGCTTCTTCGCGATCAAGTTGTTTCTTTAATTCGGTTAAATGATTTTCTCTGTTTCGTGAACTCGAAATTCGTTCGTGGGTATCGTTCGACGATGGCTGAGCAGGAAAAGGGTCAGATAGGCAGCAGGTACAGGGAGTAGAAAGCTATAGAAAATGGTAGGAGTGGAACAGAGGCCAATACACACACGAGAGGATAGGCAGAGGTACTCGAGGGCCAGGTAAAGGCCCTTGTCCTCTATTGTGCCACGGTTTAAGCTGACGCCAGTGATAGATACCTTTCGTGGCATTATGTGCACCTATACCACCATACCGATCACCTTTTACATGGTACAGGTTACCGAACGTACTTTTTCGTCCTGGCATATATCGCACTGACCACAACCAGGCCTGGAAACACGAGAAATCTCGTCTTCCTGTCCATTTATCGAAATCGATACTAGTGTCGTATCACTCTTGCCCAGACGTAATGGTAACGATTTTTACCTTCTCAGAAATAATTTCTGTACATGAAAACCATATGAAATGTACCACTATATTACTTTTATTTGACGAATTAATATTTAACATTTTCAGATTAATATTAACCCTGTAAGGAGTCGCAATGATAATAACTGAACTGTTTTGGTTGGAGCAACGAACTATTCGTCCCCAAAGGGTTCATTATCTCTTTGTCCAAGGATGACACGCTCCTTGCTATCATTTTATCGCGGGTGGATGAATAGTTTGCATTGCGAAAGCCGGAAGTCGTTACAAAGCGTTGCCTCATGAAACGAGCGTTTTCAGGCTGGAATATGTAGATTACTCGATAAGCTATCTAAAAATGCTAATCATCGACGACCACCGTGGTGCTTTTAATTGCTAAATAAATTTTCGGTAAAGTGAAACTTTCAACTTCGTAACACTTACTATGGTTAGAAGCTAAGCACTGACCAGTATAGGTTTAAGTTTCTAAATGCGTGGATATAACACGTATGGTAATTGAACGGATCGTGGTAAAACGGGCAGTGATTTCAATCTAGTTGACGATTCGATTTAAAGCTTCAAAGTATTTCATTTGATATTTAATCTACCTTAACGAACGGTATTGTCTACCTTCGACGAATTTAAAGCTATAACTTGACCCATTTGCGTGAGACACCCTGTACAGTTTGTCGCGAGTCAGATTTCTCGGCTGTAGAAATACTGCATTACGAGAAATTGGCATGCATTTCGTATTAGTGTCGCAGGAAGACAAGCGTTCTCGTGTTTCCAGGTCGATGGTCGACATAATGTAGCCGAGTAAAGGGCATATGAGTGCAGTCTGGTGTAAAGGTAAATTGGCGAATGATCCGGGGGAAAAAGAAAGTTTTATGTCCAACCGGGACCAAGCAACGCGTAACAATCTCTTAAATGTACGAAAAAATACAGAACAGAGAAACATGGATCTCGAGAGTCTGTCAGGAGTATTAAAAAGCTTCGGTAACAGTATTGTCTGAACGTTCTCTATTCACGGAAAAGTAATATCGTTCCTTTCCAAACAATGCCGAAGATTCTCGTTTGAATTTCAAAGATTCCAAGATATAATTACAGAGTTTAATTTACAGATCATGAGAGATTCTTTCCTAACAGAAGATATCTTGGGTAAGAGAATCGCTATTGAAAACTAGTTGCATCCTATTCGCTTAATGTTGAATGTATGTACGAATCAAGTTTAGAAAACTCATTAAAAAGATCTAAGTAGCGGATAGATATTTATTGGGTATTTCCCCGCATTCCTATCGATTAACTCAGAAACAGTCTATTATTACCAACGAATGAGTAACGCGAAGGCACTCAAATCACTTACGGATTCGCTGTGCGTGTTCCGCGTACACGTTCTCGATGTACAATGTACATACAAAGGTTTCTACTAATGCTGTACACTCCGGTACAACATAAGCTTCCTGTCGACAAGAACATAAATGTAAGCTTGAAAATTCCTAACTTCTGAAGTTTTCAATTCTTTAAATTCCGAAATCCTAAAATCCCTAGATCTTTACATTCTGAAATCCCAAACACCTCTACATACTGAAATTCCAAGATCTCGAAGTCACTAGATCACGTAATTTCTAAATCCTGAAATTGATATATTCTGAAATCACTAGGTCACGAAATCCCTAGATTACAAAATCCCCAGATTCAAAAATCCCTAGGTTCAAAAATCACTATATCTCTACATCCCTAAATTCTGAAATTTCTAAATCCCTATATCTTGAAATCCCTAGATAGCGAAATCCCTAGATTGTTAAATCCCTAGACCTCGAGATCCCTATATCTCGAAATCACTAAATCCCGAAATCCCTATATCTTGAAATCCCTAGATCCCTAGATTGTGAAATCCCTAGATCGTAAAATCCCTAGACCTCGAGATCCCTATATCTCGAAATCACTAATTCCCGAAATCCCTATATCTTGAAATCCCTAGATCCCTAGATTGTGAAATCCCTAGATCTCCAGATCCCTATATCTTGAAATCCCTAAATTCTGAAAGATCTAAATCCCGAGATCAAAGATCTGTAAATCCCGATATCCCTAGATCTCGAAGTCCGCATACCCTGCAATCTCTAGATCCTTATATCTTGAAATTCCTAGACATTGAAATCCCTAGATCCTTAAAAAAAATATCCCCCAATCTTTAAACCGCCATGGCCGTACATTCCCATATCGTAAATCCCCAAATATTGAAGTACGTAAAAATTAATTAGCGAGATTACTTTTTCCCGTTGAATACCGTATTTTCCCTGTGAAAAGTAGATTTGGTCACGACTGTACCATCGATAATTAGTATTAAAGCTTGTGCATCCGCGTGCCATCTTAATCACTCGTACCGTTGAATTAAATGCACGCGACCCTGTCGCATTGTCGCGGCACAGTGCATATGGTTCGCACAAATCAAAACGAATAGCACAAAAGCAATTAAATCTGTGAGTCAGAGGGCACAGGAAGACTAAAATAGTAATCTCGTCCGTCTCGTCAAAAACGATATTCGAATCACTGAAACGCGTAAAATAATGAGCTTTGTTTGAAAAAAGCACAGAGGGGAACGATGGTGAAGTTCAGTCCCGTTTTTTGACTCGGTGATACAATTAATAACGTGATTAATTAGACGTGAAGCTTTCGTCTGAACGACGCGCGGTTCGGTAACGAGGACAATCGGTCATTGATTAAATTTTCCTCGGACAACGTGGCCCATTGATATACCATCCTACAGATAAGAAGAGATAGGGCATAACGGATTTGGGCAATTGGAGCAGCGACGTACAAACAATCTCACAAGTTTACGTTCTTTCTTCTTTTCTTCTTATGTGTAAAGATTGGAAATCTTGGAAATTTATTGGTACTGGGACGTACACGAACTTGGGAATTAATTTCAATTTGAAATTTTAGTTTGAACTTTCTATCCAAAACGATAAGACTCGTGTTACTTGCATTCTTTACTGTTTAGTACTTCTTTGTCGTATGTTCACCGACCATTCGATACTGCTTGCTGTTAATAAACACAAACACTGTTTATTACTACTCTTATTACTGTTATATACTTCTTATGTTCCTCGCCGCAATATTTGAGATATTCGATATTCCAGTTACTTTGTTTTCCACCCGTAAAACAAGTACACATTGCACATTTATCGAATGTTTGTGATTCGAGAATGAATAAAAAATTCACGCTTTCAACATTTGAAGGTCATTAAATCGGAGAAATTGGAGCAGATTTTTCTATGATAATACAGCGGCGGTATTATTTAACATGATACCGCGGCACGTGCTACGTATCCTTTCCAATCGTCAACCAAGAGGTCAACGGTTTAACTTCATTCACACAATTGGACGGATTAACGTCGTAATAAATCACAATTAGTCTGGCTCCTACGTTCCCTCATGTTGGAAAAGGGGAGTGATTTTTTGTAGATTTCTGCTCTTCCCGATCGCTCAAAGTGTGGCGACTAATCTTCCTGTGAGTCGTTGCAGGTGTCCCGGTTGCATTCATCATCAGATCAACATACATATTTGAAACAAATCATCCGTGATTCCATTCACTGCCGTTGCAAATATCTATCCATTTCAACGACAGTCGTACGAACATCCATGTACGAAGTCTTCACGCCCTAATTAATTCACTGATATTCCGTGTCGATTTAACGTATACTTTTAATTATAATTAATATGTGCGGCGATAATTTATGTTCATTAGTTTATCTGAAATTAATAAGATGCGCACTTTTTAACACATTTGTTGCCTAATCTAATCGTTTGCACTTGAGTTTGTATGAATCAGCAATATAACGCGTGGCGATATAGCAGGTGACGATATTGACATACGATGATATAGCGCGTGACAGTACTAACATGCGGCGATATAACGCGTGGCAACACTACTGCGCGGCGATATAGTGCACAACAATACCAGCACACGGTGACATAACGCGTGACTATATCACGCATAATGATCTAATATAGAATAATAATATAATAAGACAATTAAAAATTTAGTGGAACTTATTCATTTTTATTTGCAGTTATCTCATTGATTTAATGATTTGAAATTATTGTTTACTAATTTGACAGGAATGTGCGTTCATAAAAAGAAAGCATGAATTCATAGCGTCATTTGGCTGCTGTACAGTATAAAGCAACTTATAGCCCATTAACGCGAGCCCCCTTAACGTAACGAGTACAATCTGCCCTTGATACCATTCATAATGAAGCGCAGTGTACACAACGGCAACTAGTAATGGTGACCTATCGATATTCCACCAATAAATCACATAACCGCGCAATTATCCCTATAATTACTATCTATGATACCAGGACATTTAAACGCGATCTTCATATCGATAGAGAGACCTAATTTTCTATCTAAAACATAATTTAAATTGTTTAACATCATTCACAACTTTGGGTATTAATGTAATCGTGATAAAATATTGAGTTTCAGATAGAGATTAGGAAAGTTTTCCTTTATGGGAAAATATTCCTTCACTTCACAATCGCGTGTGGAAGGTTGTACGTAAAAGCAATTTGGTCAAGAGCCAAGAAATCATTATTTGTTCTACTCAGCAATGTTCCCCGATGTTTAAATCGCCACAAATTAGGCTTGACCCGTTTCAGGAAACATTCAACTCTATCGTCGCACATTCACATACATCGAATTGTTCATCTTTGTCACGGATATTGTAACGTCAAGCGTGTATCCTGTACTCGTGCCAGTTTCATGACAAACTGAATACCGTTTGCAACGCGTAATAACGACGGTAATCGCTGAGCTCACGAATTAATTGTCTAAAAATCCTATGCTACTATCCATTTCAACTTCTAACTGGTATGGTGGATGAAATTTGGTAATAAATTGAACACGATAAGAAATTTGTAAATTTGTACATTTGTAAATTTGATATATCTAAATTCTTAAATTTGTAAACTTTAAAATACAAATTTCGAATTTTTACTGCTGTAGTGATAAAAATATATTGCATCTTGTTTTGAGACAAAAAAGGCACAGGTAAACAAAATACAAAAATGTCAGAATAAGATGAAAATGGGCGCGAAAACTCACCAGTGGCGCAGGCGCTTCCAGCGATCCAAATGAAATAGACAGCGGCAAATAAAATCCGCGTCCTCGTGCTCAGGAAGGTCGACAGGTCCGCCACTGCATTTCTCCACAGCATCTCCATGTTTTACTTGGTAAATTCTTGCTGTACCGCTCTCTTGCCACTTGCACTTCCTTCACACTTCACTACGAGAACGTCATACAATCGCACGATTGAGTTACGCGAACGAATACCAACAATTCCTTAATGCTCTCCTCATTTTTGTTAAGTTCACGCGGTCAATTCAGCCTCGATTACGTTTTCTTTCAACGGTCGTAACGAAAGAGCATTACGACGTACACCTGTGAGACAACATTCCTTTTACTTGCACTCGTAGTCCCTCCTTCTTTCGAAAAATCCTCGATCCTGAAGCATCCGTAACGTTTTGCATTCGATTCTCAAACATTCGGTCTTCTTTCCTTTTCTCGTTCTTTTCGAAATTATCGCATCGCGTCTGCAACTTTGTTTTCTTGCGATGTTACGTATCGTTCGACGCTTTCTTACGACATATCGTTGCGATATTCATTTTTATACGACTATATTTATCCGTGTGTAGTATGCATTAAAATTTATCGATTTGATAGACAAATCTTGATAATCACCGCCGAATAAAAATTTGGTCGAAAAGTGTCGTCACAACGATAGAGTCACGGATTTTTGTCAGAATACCTTACACAATATGATAATTATTGGAAATGTAAACACGTGTACATTTTCGAAATATTAAAATCCAAATGTCAGAACACTTGTTTTCACATTCATAATAATTACTTGTTTTCAGACAAATACACTGTGAATAAAAATTAAAGTTTTAATACTTTCTTCCGGAAGGTTGTCCCTTCAGGTAAGTCCCAGGTAACGCAGCACAAAACGGTCACATTCACCTGGTAACACCTGGCAACACCGTTAAATTTCTTCAAAACTTGTTTACACTTTCTTTTATTTAAATGAAAAACACAATTGAAAAACTTTTATTACGAAACACAAACGAAAAATAAAAACTTGCACGACGCGACACATGCTCCGAACTGTCCGTGAGTTTCGTTCGAATTACAAACTTTTGTTGACTGACCGTCATCGGCTGCGTTCACAGGAGGCATCAAGTTGAAATTCTAACCACGCGCATGCTCGAACGTCCCCGGCTACGTTTGACCAATCAGCGAAAAACTGCGACAACCAATCAGAAAGATTCTATAGTTTGGTATGCGGTCGGTCGTTGATATGGAATATCGTACGTACATTCTAAGGAAAAATATTCTGTAAAAAACTAATTAAATACTGATTAAAAATGTACCATTTGTAATTGGAAAGTAATATGTATGTATTTTTTGATTCTTTATCCCGTATTCTTATCTCTTATTTCTTACATCTCATTTTCATTCCTAAATCGGTTACTATTAAAAATTTATCTCGAATTTTTACAAGTTTTAAAATGTAGTAAAATAATCGGATTAACAAATTATAAATTATCAATGTTACTGTTGTTGGGAGGATAATGAAGATTAGGTATGTAGGAGAGCATTTGTATCATTAATAAGTACAGAAAGTTTGATATTAAAGATTTATTTTATTAAATAAAAGTTAAAAGAAAAATCCAAGTATTTTTCCTCCAAGATGTTTCCTTCTTGCTTCTTCATGATCCATAATTCCTCCACTTGTAGTAAGAACAACATATCTACAATATAAATAAATGTTCCATTGCACAATCATTTCAATAATTATAACATGAATGACATGAATTTAATAATACATACCCAAACTGTCGAGATGGCAATAGATTATTGGTCCATTTTTCAATGTCATTAATTGGTACATCGAACCTAGGTGAAATTACACCACATTTGTTTAACCTTCCACTAAGATTTACTACCACTTTGCCACTGCGGTGATCATCAACAATTTCAAATTCTCCAATATAACCTAAATTTGATAATAATTATACATACAATATGGATTATATAATTTTAGTTATATATTTAAATTTTTATGTTCTCATTCATATAGTTCCTTACCTTTCCTCATCATTACAGTTAAAAATTTAATGATTACTTTTGAGCAGGGTCTCAAGAGCACCTGTCTCTTTCCACGCTTTTCAGCGTTGTTAATGGATTTAAGAGCATCGCTAAGAACGTTCATACGCACCATGACTGAAAATAAATAATTTTAAATTAGTAAATATTTATAGAAATGCGGAAGCATTTGTTTACTAAAGTATATCATTGATCACTTATCCTGTTGTCACTTAAACATAACCTATCATAAACATGCAATATTAATCAATTTCGTTCTATTTTTATGTGTATGCAAGTAATGCGATTATTAATACAATAATTTAATTAAAATACTGACCAATATTAAGTAAAGCAATTTAAATCTATTACACAAAATAATAACAGTAGGAGACAACTTGTACTGACTCTACTTAACCAATCAGTTCAGATTAGAGATCTTTTTTAACACAAAATATTGTTGTCAACCGATCAATTATAACAACTACTAACTAAATTATAATATATTTACATTCGATGAACTTTAAAACATTAGATTACCTGCGATTAATAATATTATTTATCACAGCAACGTACACGCTCGATTATCCGAACGAAAAGAGAACCAACTCGTCAGTGCTACCATAATAATAACTCAAACTCACTAGTAATACATAGGAAGAAATTCTTAGAACTTTTATGTTCACAAAAAATAGTCTTCATAATTTTACATCAAATAAAATCGACATTGATATGTTCAAACGGAAAGAAATTTAATGCGAGATTAAAATTACATATTATAATTTTATAATAGACTAAAAACTAGGGAATCATATATGACTGGGTTATATTGAAGAGAACAAACGATATATTTCCTGTTGTTAAGATGTATCTTTACATTCACCATTTATATTCATTAAGTAAAGAGAACGAATTGCACAATCTTATGCAGTGAACGTAACAAAAACGTTATAATCAATTGCATTCATTGGGGGGTGAAAACTCCCAACAAATTATTTAGGAATTTGGTTAGTACCCAACCAAATCCAACCTTGATCAGATGGCGATACTGCTGCGGCGATCAGTGCCACCTAAAAGCACAATTACAGTTTATTTTATTCACTAAACTCAATTTCCAGAAGTTGATATTCCAGTTTTTTCAATTGCTTATATTTCAAAAACGAGGCTGCAGACCGTAAAATGACAAAAGAACTTTCAATTTCTTTTCTTGAAGAGAATCTGTTGTATCCGGCTAGTACAATATTTTTAGGACATCCTATATATTGTTATATACAGTATGTCTGCTTTATTTGGAATCATGTAGGTAAATACGTCGAAAACTATATTACAATGCAAAAGAATGTTTCAGATTAAAATCAAATGACATCAAAGCTGACATACTATACTCCTGTCTATTTAATGGTAATTTTAGATTTTTATGAAAGTCATATTACTATGTTTCTGATACAATGACATTTCTGTTTTGACATGGATTGATTCTTTAAAGTATTCTACGCAAGAAAGTATTGAGATTTATTATTGAAAAATCAATAGTGTTTGCGAAAGGTTATACGTAGTTTAAGTAATAAAGCCTGTAAGGAACGTATTTTTAAAATGTTTACGAAGTAGTAATCATTTTCGGAAACCGTTTGCTCACTGGATATACATACTTCGAGTCACTTTAACGTCAGGAGCGTCTACGCGTTATTCTTGTTTACGTAGCATAGTAGAACCAATCAGAGCGGAGTAACCACTTTTGAAAGAAATCTTCGGGTTTTCATTTTACTAGAGAACTCTCCAAATTAGTCGGAAAATAAAGGAATAAAACATTTGTACGCTTTGTCTTAATAATGTATTCTATTAAACAATTGGAATACTATATGAGACAAATACAAATATTGTTCATTTATAGAAAAATGTTGTTGGAACTGATATTCTTAAGTTTTCAGTTGTTTGTGTTAAAAAATTACTTTCATAATATTTCAGAATAAATTCTTTCTTCATTATTTTCATCTCTGCATTTATTATTCGTTTACTGAGAGATCATATTCAATTTGCGCAACAGAGCTAACTTCAATACACCCCCGGTTAGTTCGCACTGCCCCACTACGCTTTCTATTCTATCGGAAATACATGAACAAATTCCGAAGTGCCAAAGTTCTCGAACTTTTAAATTTTAAAATTCATAAATTTCTGAATTTCGGACCTATACATATGACCATGGCTTTGCCTACATAAAGAATGTATAAAGTAAAAAACCATTAGGTACATATGTAGCGTCACGACAATTACAAATGTACACACATGTTGCTTTTGGTTACAAACCGTGCTCAAACCAATCAGAGCCAACATGCGCAGAATGAACAAAAGCTCGTCCGATGATGAGTATGATCTCGAATAACAACATTCAAATATCCGGGTTGGAATGTGTGACACTTCGGGTTTTATATTGCGATAAGGTGGCAACCCTGATCAGAGCAGACCTGCGCAGCATGAACGAAAACTCGTCGTTCGGCACTACGGTTCTCTCGCTGATTAAAGTATACATTGTTAGAGGATACCACAACACGTATTAAAATCAGCGGTATCCTCGCTGTGCGAGGTCGATTTTTCGCGATGGCCTCAACTTCTAACAGCTCGGTTCGAACGTTGATGAACAAGGGCAAGCGTGATGCAGCTGCTTATATCCATGCAGAATGTAGCAATTTAGGCCCTGACAGTGGCTGCCCGCGACCTCTCAATAAACTGTTGGATGTTCTTTTAAATCCTAGTAAAGCTATCGATGACTGGGAAACTATCGACTGGTGTCAGTGGTTAATGGCTGGTGGTCGTACGCCGGATGAATTTTCCAATACAGGTATGCCAGGAAGATGAATTTTCTACTATGTACATTTACTTCTCATTAACCCTTTAGCACTGTAATAAAATTGTGAGTGACGGTTCGAAAACAGTATATTTTTGTTATTTTGTGAAGTACTACATGCATACGACTTCTAATTTATGCAATAACTAATTAAATATTAGGTAAAATAGACTAGGGATCTCAACAATGAAAACTAACTGTAATAATCTTGTTACCTGCAACAATAGACATCAGTATTTCTGATAGATTAAATAATTCTGTTGCATCATTATATCTGTGTCTTACTCCGGATAAACTGTTAATGGGTTAACCCGACAATGCATACATGAATTTCTAAAAAGTAAGTTTCCATTTATAGTACTCATGGAATTCATGAAAAACAAAATCTGCTGACCACGGTATAAAAAAATGACATATTGATCATTTAATGCAGCAATGACATAATTCTAAAGTCATGATTTTAGGGAAAGAGAGTTTGTGTTTTGAAGCGCTATAATTTTGCAATGATATGCAAGAACAATTGCCTTCGTGTACTTGTTTTGAAATACTTGCTTTGAGACCTCTATCAGCTAAGAATATAAACAAGAATTTTTGTTGTACACCAATAACACAAGAATTATAAATTTTGAGTTATGTTATACTGTTTCAGTTATATCTTAAATAAGACTATTCAGAAGTAAAGATTCTCTATGTGTGCATTATCGGGTTAGACGTAGAAATAGGAAGGATTTTTAAATTTCAAATATTGCTGATGTTATGCCAATTATGAACTTAATAAGCATTAATATGTTTTGTTATCATTAGATTATACTTGGTGTTGCATAATGAAGTAGATAGGTTTATTTACTTCCTTAAATTGTATTCACAAGTATCATACATATATACACATATAATATGTATACATATACATATAAATAGATATCCTTATAACTATAATTGAACTGAATCAATTGAAACGTGACATGGTTTTTGATTATTTCAAACGTATAATGAAAGTAACTAAAATTAATACAGAAACATTGTATAATACTGTATTAATTTTAAACAAAATACTTTGATATGACCATTATTTTAATGTTAATGATAAAAGTATAATGCAATTTGCGTATTTGGCATGAGTAAGATCGTGCAATAAATTTATGTTTATGTGAAGTATTACAGATATGAAAATGCAACTATGTTAACAGTTTTAACATTTAAAGCAATATCATTAGTGGACTATAATAGTTTAAATTTCTAAAATAAATTTATTTATAGAATTCCTGACAGGGTGAAGAATAGAATAATTCAGTATAATTTGGAAATTATAATTGTAGATTGAAATATGATATTGATATTATTTTATGAGTTTAAATTTTTTATATATTTGTTATGTATTGTATAAATTATTTTATTTATTGAAATAAACATTTGTAAATATTCCAGTCCGAATGTACGATAATGCTACAACCTGTGGCCTGGTGTGGACTCCTAATTTTGTAGCATACCGTTGTCGTACTTGTGGCATATCACCGTGCATGTCTTTATGTACGGAGTGCTTTAAAAGGGGCAATCATTATAGCCATGACTTCAATATGTTTCTCAGCCAAGCAGGAGGTGCATGCGATTGTGGTGATGCATCTGTTATGAAAGAAATAGGGTGAGGATTCTATTCAGCTCCCAGTAGTAATTATTTTAATGACTAAAAGTACTATATAATACAATTATTTTTGTAGATTTTGTGATAGACATGGCCCAAAAGCTGCTGTAGACAAATCAACTGCTCCTTCAGATCTGATGTGTGTGGCAGAAGCAATGATGCCTAGAATAATTCTTCGACTTATTCAACACTTACGTGTACACTAGTGTGTTAAATATTTCTTTGTTTTACAATAAATGTATGAGGAAGAATATATGACACATGAGAATTATTTACCATTACAGTAAAGCAGGTGGCACAGATTTTAGGCTTGTTATCCAAGACGCAGATGGATATTTAAGCATGCTTCTTGATCTAAATAAAATGGGTGCATTAATGAGGCATGTTATGACGTCTGCACTTACAAATCCTCAGAAGTATAGGCGTCTTATGGATCCTTATGTTTCAAGTGAACAGCCGGAATGTGATCCTTATTGTCAAAAGAGCAATCAAATATATCAAGATGCGATGAAGTCTTTACCAAATCCAGAACCACCCGATGAATATAAAGGTGATTTATTCTTCATTGATATTCCCATAATTATAATAAGTTAAATATAGTAACAAAATTAACATTTCATTGCATTGTATTTTAGAATGTGCATCGTTACAAGAGAACTTAGAACACACTACTTTCTTAGAAGAATTAATGTTCTGGACAGTTGCTTATGAATTTCCACAAAAATTAGTTTGTTTGCTATTAAATATGTTACCAGATCCAGATTATAAAGAAGCACTTACCCGTGCATTTGTATTACATTATAGTAGAGTTTCAATGATGCTTGAACGTTCGCCGGATCCTGATACTTTAAGTAATAAAGTAGTCCATGTCAGTGTACAAGTAAGTATTATCAGGATTTAGTATTTTAAAGGATACAAATAAAATCTGCTTCATATACATGTATTTACATTAAAAATTTCAGTTATTTAGTAATGAAAGTCTAGCATTGAGAATGGTGGATCAATTAAAATTGTTGCATGTTATGGTTATTACTTTAAAGTACATGATGAGTAAGATATTAATTCAGAATACCTTACATGGTGAGTATTTTTATGACTTAAAATATCGGAATATATTAGTTGAAATCATACGTAATTATTTGTTTATGTTTAGATCCAGATAAAAATTTTCACTATGTAGTAGATTGCGAACGGCAAGTGATGAAGGAACATTGTTATTGGCCGATTGTATCAGATTTAAATAATGTTCTTTCACATAAGCCTATAGCGGTTAGGTTTATGAGTGATGATACACTTCTGGAAATGTGGTTTGACTTCCTATCTATGTTTCAAGGTATTTTTTTATTTTATATAATACATAAAACTATCTTCTATATATAAATATATGTGTATGGCTGTTTATTGTATTTATCTTAGGAATGAACGTAAATCAACGCGAAATAAGTCAACACGTTGAGTACGAGTCTAACACATATTATGCAGCATTTAGTGCCGAGTTAGAAGCCAGTGCATATCCGATGTGGGCTTTAGTCTCACATTTACGTGGACCTGAAAGTGCAACTCTTACTCGTAGAGTTCTTACGTTTTGTCTCACAGCATTGCAAGATTGGTTAGATGCTATAAACTTCACTCATCCAAACGTGGTACGTAAATGTATTCGTTTAATAATAAAACAATGTGTCTACTATTATAATATTTTTGTTTTACTTTGTTATAGAATGATAGTTTAAAAGTGTCGTTTCATCTTCCACTTCATCGGTACTTCGCTGTGTTTATGTGTCAAGCTGTACGTCAACAAGGGGCTGTTCTGAATGACTTATTACCACCCACTGATATGTTACATCTTTTAATGATGCACCCTTTACGAGTTCAGGTGAGTACACTTTTTCTGTAATACTTTTTTCGGTATATGCACGTGAAGGGCGAAACATAGGCGAGTGTCATATTGAGTCGCATATTCCTAAATTCCGACACCCTTATATTCTTAGATCCTCACATTTTTCTATCACTGTATTCCTATATTCTTAGTACTCTATACATACAATACGGTTTCTATGTATATTTGCATAATACTGTATGTACCACTATTTAGAAAAAAGATAAGGATTTCAATGAAATGGATTTATTATGAGTATTTAGCACACCAACTTCGACTTTCATAAATATTTATTTATTTTAATTAATAATAGATCACAGAATTTGGAATTACCCAAGTATCAATATTTAGCTAAATGTCAACTAGTATGTTAAGGGAAAGATAACATTATTTTATATACTATTCTTTTAAATTCTTACAAATTAATGAGTATCATTATTGAGGGTCCTGAATGATAGTTTGACTTAAGGAAACTATAAAAAACGTAAACAGAAATTTCAATTTTAATGAAATATCGTTTAAAAAGTACAGAAACATTGGTGATAAAGAATGGCACAAACAATGATCAATTATAATAGAAGTGCAAATTTAAAAAAATGTACATACATAAGATACGAACAACTGATATACTGAGTATACATAATCGAAAGACATGAAAATAGAAACAACATATATAAAAGATATTCTATAAACTATAGTAGTGTTACCAGTGTACAGTTAATATTTATACTGCTTGTATTTCATTCGGAGTATTGATAATGGGTGGTGCGGGAGGTAAATCGGCTTGTAAATGTCGGGTGAAATCATATGTGACTAATTTCATCGCTATATATCCTCCTGATCCCTGTCTACCTTTATGGAATATACCGGCACCCATTAATGGAACGGGTGGAATTGGTTCTACTGGTTGAACATCGAGGAATGGTACCGTATTTTGTGCTGCATCGCTTACACGATCACTTGGTGCAAAATTCACGTACTGATTTGGCTTCGAGTCTGGTAATGACAGTAAAGCTTGGCGAATTGGAATATCAGGTTTCTCTAAAGTTAATTCCTCCCTGCAGATGCAAATCGTTCATAGAGCATAATGACACATTGTAACGAATGCATGAAAGAACATTACAGGAACTGAACAAATCTTACCTTTGGGTTACGTCATTAGTGACCCACAAACTTCTTCCTGCTGGATCTATTAGTTTTCCGGTTGTGAAGTTAAATGGTGTAAATCTTACTTCTAAATTCAACCGTGAACCAATTGTTCTAAATTTGACACCTAGAAAACAGTTATTGTTTGTCGTTTCCGCAAAGCATGTAGAAAATATAATTCTCTAAACAAGCATACCTGTTAAAAGATAATTATCATCTTTTTCTAAGACATCTAGATCCACGCCTCTTTTCTCCCACATTATAGTATGGTAATCAACATCTTTTTTGACGTTACTGTCCAGTACTGAAAATGCATCAACTGGTTTCCATTGTACGTTAGTTCTATTAATGTTTCCATAAGGCAGCAGTTCACCCTCTTTTATTTGTAAATGTATTATCTGATTGACTTTCTTCAGTTGGATGCCTGTTACAACTCTGCAACGGATAACACATTATTGTTATTTATGGAACTAATGGTTTTCGCTAAATTGTCCAAAATGTTAGTCACAGTAACGTATTTACTTGTTATTCTCTACATCGGATAGAACCTGCCGCAAGCTAAAGTATCGGTCGGATTTCGCACTGTTATCATCACAGTAACAAAAGCAGTAGCTGCAATGCCAGAACAACCAACGCCACCAGCTATCCACTTTAGTTTTTACATTACTACAAGTTTTCTTCTCTCCGAATACTTTACCATTTTCATATTCTATATACTCGTATCTTCTATCACTTTGATATGTCTGAGAACATTTAAAAAATTATTATCAGTATTTCTCTTACAGCAAACGCCATTCAAAATATATAAAAAATCAATCTACCGATGGACAAATCCACATGTCCGAATCGATGTATTCACAGTTTACTATTTTGCCATTACATTTGCGTTGCGTGTCACAAAATTGATTTTTATAACATCCGTACACTTTCGAGTACGTATAATACGCGCAATTTTCTCTACACGACGAGCCTTTATTTAGGTCTACCTCGTTTACAATGTATCCTTGGAATAACCGATTTAGATGAGTGTATGTTTCATCTGTAATGATCGTTTAATTTGAATTATGCTTCTCGTTGAATGATGTAAAATACGAACGTACCTAATTTAGGTACCCTCGCATCGCATCTCCAAATTTCTTTGGGTGCAAAAACCATAGCCGTTTTCACGGCCCTCATGGTCTCCGATGTTCTCGTTTCATATTGTTGCCTGACCATTTCCATTTCTTGAGAAAAATTAGAACCTGTATCAAATTTATAAAATTGAAAAAAGGAAGAGGTTACAATTTAATATAATTATTTAGGACAACGCACATCAGGGGATGTAGTACATTACTGGAAAGCTTACTACTAGGGGACCCAACGTAATTTAATCATTGCGGATATCTCTGCTTAGAACTCTGTACTATGGGGCTTCAGAATTTTATAACTATGGTACTCTGAAATTTTAGAAAATAACGTATTACGAGCAAGTGGGTCTCAAAAAATGGCAATTTTCCAAAATTTTAAGAGTTTTATAGTCTTTCCATGAAAGTCTCAAATCCCCTCTGGCGGATATCCTAAATATCAAACTATTAAATAAAAAACTTTACAAAAGTTATCCTCAATATTTTACACCAATCAGTTGATTTGTTATACCTGGATTATAAAGTCTCAACAGTATGTAGGAGAACTGAACCATACTGTAGCCCCTAATTTCTGAGAGCGTTATCGTAGTGTACAAATTATATAGCAACTGTTGAAGCGATTGATTTTCATTACAAATTTGAGAAGATGCTTCCTACAAATACGAAATATATAAAATGAAATAAGACCATAATCGAATTAATTATTATCAAATTTTGAATTAATTATCAAAGAATGTTCGCTACAATGCTACATTATACCTGATAGGCTGAAACAAATAATTTATCTTGCACTATGAAGTCGGCTACACGAGTGAGCGCACTCAACATGGACGCGTTCGGATCGTGCAGAATAGTTTCCGAGAAATCGGCCAACTTTTGCAGATCTAGATACGCGTTTTTATCAATAATTTCATACTGCATTCGTCGAAAAACGTTGTATAGCCCGTTAATTTCTTTCAGCTCGTTTTCTGTCCGAGCCCATATCCAAACGGAACTTAACGGACTCAAATATTCGTAATTGTTATTCGGAAACTTTTGTTCCAGTTCGTTGCCGAAGGTTTTGAAACTCTTTATCAGATGTAGATACTTCTTTTCTTCGTTTGCCCCATACACGTCGAACCTTGGATTGAATAAATCTTTTTCTAGAATTTTTTCATGTTCTAACATCTTGTTTCTCATTTGATCGATCAACGTGATGCCCTGTTTGTATTCACATTTTACTTCCCATATCGTAAAGAGGAATATCATGAAGCATGGCAGAATCTTAATTTCCTTCATCTTGCTATTTTTTTATCTGTCGATTTATGTCTGTTGTCTTCGCGTTTAAATACACAGAGCGTGAGAATTCTAAATTCGAACCATTATTGTCGTAATGGTTTCTCTCCCGTAGATACGTTGATCTGAAATATTTGCAGGGTGGTATATCTTATAAACACGTTTATGCGTATCGGTTTCAGTTTAGGATTATTAGATTTTTAATTAAGTTGAACGTGATTAATCTCGAGGAATGAAAATGAACACAGAGATTAATGTTGAGACGGTTGCCTTTGTAATTTGTGAACAGTAAGCGTCCTTGACACTTCCGGGAACAAAAACGTTTGAACGTTGTACAGCTTTGAGTATGTTGTGAGTGATATGTATGCATGCTCATCTAGAGTGTATGCGCGCGCACACATACTAACAGTTTCTTATACAGGGTGTCTTCAAAATCATGGTATAAGATGAATTATTGTTATTGTTAATAATGTCGATAGCTATCAATAATTAATAAGTAATTAATGTAACATTTAAACTTATATTAGTTACACGTGAAGTTTAAACAAAAATAAGCGATTTCACTTATTTCCCTGAATCTTAAAAATACCTTAACGATATTATTGATATATTGCCAAGTATCGACGGTCCATTGATAATTGATAATAGCATCTCTTTTCAGTATGTGTGTACAAATTTGAGCACGATTTTAAGGACACCCTATATATGAATTAATGGTAAGGGTCGAATGTGCTGATTACGTTCAAAATTAGATGTATTAGTAAACTGCAATGATATGTTTATGCGAAGATTGCAAGACAGATCGTGGTATCTTCAATTTATTTTTGATTGACCATAATTTTTCTCGACCTATCATATTTTAGTTACACGTGAGTCATATCCGTAAGTAATTATTAACACATCCGGTAATCTGAACAATTCTAATGGAAAACAATATTTTGTAGATAACATTTGTTTATATAAACAAAAGAAAAAGTAAAAGTAAGGCCCAAGATTAAGTGCGCGCCATATTTAAACAGACTTCTTTGAACAAAAAACATAGATGGTTAGATGACCTTCTGATATCATTCGTACGTAAAGTTAAACATTATTTGAATAAAAAATTATTCGTTATCCATCAATAAACCTAACGCTGTATGTAAGTCCACGTATTACTTATTGAACTAAACGTGACGTTGAATGAGAGGTATTTTTACTATACTTAAATTTCTTGCAAACAAAGCAGTAAATTTGAAGTCAAGTAACCTTCTGAAATTTGCGAAATAGTTTCCAACGTACGAATCATTTCATGTTTACGCATGAGAAACATGTGCATCGATGTTGAACAAGTGACAAGCATAGTAATGTAAGAAAAAAACTGAAACAATACTTTGTCACAATAATCTCTATATAAAGTCTGAGAATGGTCGTGAAATATATAGCACATTCAGTTGACAACATACAGTTCGCCAAGATTAGAAAGAAGTACACAGTTTTTTAACTGTGTACTCGTTTTTTTAACAGTATTTTCTGTTGCTTATTTACTGCTGACAAATGGAAAGTAGCGTTGAAAGTATATAGGTTAATATAACCGGTCGAAACGTTTCGATTACAATTAGTGAAAATTGAAACCTAAGAAACTGTTCTATTGCAAATTCTCTTACATATTATATCACAGTTCTAAATTGAGTTACGAGGTAATCCAAAGTTGCCTTAATTGCATGTGTATGTGTTACGACTAATTTCTGAAACGAGTTAATTGAACGCGTTTTCCGACACGACGAGAGAAAACTTCACCACAAACACTTTCAATGTTCAGGTTTAACTGAACATTTGGTATTGGTGTCCCGTCATTTTACTCTCTGTTACCCCCCACCCTACAATTGAAATCGTTCTTTAACGGTGTTCTCACATCTGCGCATGCTCCTCTTCATTCTTACTCTCCTCGTTGTTAAGCCGTTTATACAAAGTGCATTGTAACGTCAAAAGAAGATTATAGTTCCTTCTTTCACGTCTTAAATATAAGAAGAAAAGGTCGATTTATTGAGAACAACAAACATTTATGTATATTTAGGAACATTACAACAAACCCAAAGGGTTTTCCAATAACAAACCTTTTAACTCTGAAAATCTTCTATGTAGCAACATTGTTACGATTCTTTGATAATTATTTCTCGCAAATAATATATAATGCATAAATTGTATACAAATTTAGTAAACAGTTACTCAAAATGTTCTTTGTTTGGTTTATCATATGATGAAATGTTAACGATCCTTTCGAACGTGAATAGATCATACAAGATACATAAATGGGTACAAGGTAAACGTGTATCATGGATGTTTCGGCATTATTAAACAACAAAAATTAATTTGTGTATCAGAATGTAACGAATAAAATTCCTTATTCGTTATTTAAATAATGCCTAAAACATGCGGAAGGTAAGATTTCAAAATATATCGTTGGAATTTGCACAGTACGTTTATCACTGCTTCATCATTGCATCTATGTACATTCCTATTGTGCTTGTGCACTCAAGAGGTGCAGATTGTTGAATGTTCATTGACGTAACTAGATCGAAACTACGATAAATCTGATCTCTTAAACTATGAATTTGCTCCTCCTCATACCGCAAAGAATATCTCATATTCAAAATTTAGGAATCCAGTCATAAATTTGAAAATTTTCAAGTTTTCAAACTTTCCAATTTTTTTGGAAAGCTGGTGCACCCTACGTAAAAATCTTAGTTACGCCAATGCGGATGTCATTTGATCATTCTCCTGCACCGAATACCTCTTTGTCACGATAGGGTATTACGCACTAAAAAGATCGTCATGTTTCGAAAATATCTAAAGAAACATGTATCGAATACCGAATTTATCAGCGTATAGAATGCGCCTTTTTATTGTTTGCAGAAATATATTAATAGTTTTCTTTTACAAAACAATGTATTTGTGAAGCGGGATATGTCTTATACGCCGGCAAATGTGACACATAAAGAAAGGTTTGGTTACTTACAAAAATTTATCGAATATTCGAAAGGATTTTGTAACATAATCATGCGATAAACAAATTTGACTAACATTCTATTATCACTTACTTGCATTTGATTCCCCAGTAACGTGAGAATGCTTTTGCTAAATGTAAATCCATCATAAGGGATAAATAATCGATGGAGGGTTTTCAACATGTCAGGTAGGGCGCCTGATCTGGAAGAAACACATGTACTCGCGAAATCCTCTAACGTAAATTGCTCGTATCTTCTGGGTTCTACGACGAACATTTGGAAACTAGCATACAAATCATCGATTTGACCAACGAGTTCGTCAATTTTGCGTAATCTTTGATCTAGGTTTTGTTGTAACGGTATATCGTTCAAAAGTTTAGCCATAATTGTATCCATACGTATTTCCAGTTTCTGTTGGTACATATCGAGTTTATGCGACACTTTTGATATCCGATTTCGTAATTCTTTTTCCATTCTGTGTACAAATGGCAAATTATTATCGTATCCAGGTTCTTTCGGACGTATTAATTCCCACGATTCAAAAGCATCCGTTGCTATTTCGTGGCCAACTTTTAACAATTCCATTATGTCTATATAACCAATTTTTGCGTAACTATTGGTAAATTGATCCATGGTAAACAACAAACAAAAAAATATAATTTTCGTACTAATTAAAGTCATCTTCGATGATTGTATGTTATTTTAAGACCGATAAGCGTAAATGGAAAGTAGTAAAGTCGAACACATGTAGCACTTATTTTAATCTTTCTGTTTTCTCTTTCTTTATCGTTACATCGCCGAACACTTTGTTCGTTGTCACGAATTGAAAAACGAGTTTTAGAGAGTTAAATTTTTTCAAGAAATATTTGGAAAATTAGTCACTCGGGGTACTACTGTTGGTTAACTTCTAAAAGCCGAATGAATCTTGTCCCTTGTTCGTCGATGGTATAGTCGCTACAAACTGATGGTACAGTATGTATACGACTGTCTTTCAGCAACGGGATTGGCTGACTAAATGGGGGAGGTAGTATCACACATCAGTAAAACTCATATACTTAAATGATGATTTCATATTTTACGTTTTAAATATTTTATACTTTATTCTCGCTATTCTGCTGTTTAAAATTGTTTTAATAACAAATGAATGATCATGTTTTTATATACCTGATGTTGAATATTATTTAATAAAAATCGATGAATTTTTTAATAAAGATCGCAAACGATGTATTGTTATTATTTCAGAATTCTTCATAACTACTGACAATATTATATTAATGACATATATCAGTCATATATTTGGAGATTTGGAATTTGAAAATTTAAATATAAAATTTCAGGTTTAAAAAAAATGGACAATACAGTATTTGTACACATGAAACCATTAATATATTAGTTAGTGTTAGTATAATATATGATTTAATTTAAAAATTTATATGATTCTGATGAATTTCTGTTTAGGTCGCCTTCTATGAAATTGTGAATGGATTATGGGTGCGCAATGGATTGCAAATAAAGGGTCAAATTATGACATACATACAGTGCAATTTTTGTAATTCTATGGTAGATGCAGACCTTTATCTTTTACAAGTATGTGCAACCAAGCTACAACCAGATGTCTTTCTAAAAGCAATCATTGAGAAGTAATTATCCATTATAATAATATACAAATACTTCTATCTTGGTGTTTGAATTATATTTAAAAATAATAACTATTTTGTTTATTTAGGTTTCACATAAAAGAAGAAATGAGCCTTTGTTTGTACAGAACATCTCAAAGTGAATATTTGAATGCAGAGCATGAGACACCTATGTTGGAAAGTTTTTTAACATTTTTAGCTACATTGGTTAATGTTAGAACAAACCTAGGTAAGTTTCTTATCGCATTCGTTTATTGTCAAGATAATATAAGATCAATTATGAACATAATTCCATTTTAGGTTTATCTGACCCTGAAATGTGCCGCTTAGAAATGGTCACTTTATTATGCATGGGTGATAAAACTCATAGTCAGCTAATGGAATTAATGCCAGAGCGTTGTGGCAGTACTCAAAATAGAGATTTTGAATCTGTATTAGCTGAAGTATGTTTCATTTGTACTGTTTATACTCTTCAAAATGTGTAAAATATTGTTTGTACAATTACAAAACAATGAAATATAAATATGGTTTACAGGTAGCAGTATACAGAGCACCTAATCTTGAAGCTAGTGGAAACATGCAACAGGGAATGTATGGTCCTCGAACCCGTGTGTGGGAAGAATTATTTGATCCTTTACATGTCTTATTAAGAGTAGCACAAAAAGGGGATTTCCAAATGTCAATGGATCGTTTTACCGAATAGTTAGTTACAGATTGACAACAATAATTTTTATAACATTATTTGAGTCATATTGTAAAATAATTTTTTTTAATATTTTAGTGTAAAACAATCAGGAAAACTGAAAAATAGTGCAACACCATGGCCACCATTTAGACATCCAGCTCCTGTTTCATCCGCTTATGATGATCCACGAATTGTATTAAGATCTAGAGTTTTTCATGCTATGATTTTAATAATTTTGTACAAAGCTGTGTATGGACATAACATATCAGAACATATAATGGCATTGACTATTTATTTACTGGAAATGGCAGTTGTTACTGCAGAGATACCTGATAAATCTGTAAGGAATTTATATTATATTTATGTAATTAAGTTGTAATATTTTCTTCTGATTATAATTGTGCTTCTTGTTGATTCTATTAGTTGAATCCTTTATGTCAGTACAATAGAGATGAATCACCTCGTGTGATAAAAGACATGGATTTGGCTGGTTGGTATAAGAGTGACAATTTGTCGGAAAATCTGAGGACACTGATATCTCAAGTTATTTTAGTACAAGAATCAGAGTCAAACAACTCAGACAGTAAGTAAACAATTAGCTATCATATATTGCTTTATACTTCATAACTTTGTGAATTCTATCAAATTTTGTAGGCGAATTTGAATGGGAAATTCAGGGAGAAATGACTGAAGTTGGAACTTCACTCATGTTAAACGATGCAACAGATGAACTCTCTTTAGAAGTTTTGGAATCTTTAGATGGTATCATCGTGCATCGCACTCCTTTACCTGCCTTACCACAAGCAAATGGTGAGTTCTATGTGTTTATTCTTTATATTATTTAAGCAATTATTCCATATAATATATTAGTTAAAGCAGAATGATTAAAAGATACATTGTTAAATATTTTTCTTCTATTCTCGTCAAAACAGAATACAATTTTGTATATATAAATATATTAAAAGTAATCCTCTTATATTTATTTATGTATATGTCCTGATGTATCTTAGTTTGATTCATCGTCGATTACGATGCAAACAATTTACTATACTTTGTACATAAACTGAAATATGATCAAATTTTTATGATTTCAAGATAGGTGTTTCGATGTTATTCATAATAATACTGCATTGCATATTATATGATATTAGTTTTGTTTTTTTTCATAACTATTTTTATAGACCAGTATCATATGACTATTGTACCTGAAGATGGAATCGTTGCTATATCAGATGCTAATAGTGAAGATGATTTAATATCTCTGCAAAGAGCTTTGCCACCATCCACCGAAGAATCCATGGCCCTTGCCCTTGAATCACCTCCTTTACCAAACAGTATGTTACTCTTAATCTTTATACCTTAACCACAGTTATATCCTTTATATCGATGTTATATGTTTCGTGCCGTTTGTATCTTTTCTAATTAAATGTAACATTTTGCACTGCATTTCCCTGGTAAAAATAGCATAGATTAGCATTAGCTCAAGAAGATGTCAGTAACAGAAACACTAATCCAATATCACTCAAATATTATTTTGCATTTAAGTAGTGTATTAAAAAAATAGATTCGATTGAGTTTTAATGTAACGTTTGTTAATTGTGTATAGATATCGGTGGTCAACCCGCATTACCACCTGCGCCTCAACGACACGCTGTTATGGCTGGTAATGAAATAATAGTGTCTGCTCAAAATGTCTATTCACAATTAACTAATTCAAGAGTGACAACGACAGAAATTGTTCCATCTACATCGAATTCTCACAAACACTATAAAAGAAGAGATGCACAGGTAATATTATTATACCTATTTATATGACATAGGGTATTTATAACAGTGATGGGCAAATCAAGTGCCCACCAAGGAGCACATAAGCATTGACGTGCCATCTCTTTTCATTTTATAAATTTTTTTGTTTTCTAGGGTGGACCGATGCAACCACAAACAGTAAAAGTGGGCGAGAGTATAATTTCGCTATTACTGAAATTACATTCACAATTATCAGGTGTCCCAGATAGTTACAATCCCGAACAAAGTGCAATGTCAGATAACGAAGCTAGTAGTAGTACAGCTGCAGAACCAAAAGAATCTAGAATCGGTGACGGTCCATTCTTCATCGCGCAGTTACTTAACAAAATAGCAAACTTGGATCCTATGTGTAAAGATGCTATCAATGAAGCTAGAAGCAAACTGTGGCCACGTATGCAAGAGTGTGAAGACAAACAACGAGAGAGGGAACATCAAGAAAGGGAAGAGAGACGAAGGCGGGCAAAAGAAAGGCAGCAAAAATTAATGGCCGAATTTGCCAGTAAACGAAAACAATTTATGGAAAAGGCAATGAAAACAGGTAACACAAATATTAAGGATGTGCAAATAGAGTTTGGTATAAGCTGTACAGTGAAAAAAATAAATTCTAAAATTATGTTTAGATGAAGCAGGAGTATCTAGTATGGATTGGGATCAAGAAGAAAATACCACCAAATTGACTAGCAAAAAGGAATACGATTGCGTTATTTGCAATCAGACTAGTCCTAGTACTGAGGATAAACCTATGGGTCTTGTTGTACTGGTTCAGGTAAATAAATAATTTTAATTTTTTTCATCGAAGTACTAATGCAGTACTTATTCTTAAGTTTTCTTTTCTTTTCAGGCAACAAGTGTTATTGGTCACGAGCGACAGCAAACAGAAAGATTGATCTTGCCTACTTCTGATGAAGACCCGCCTATACCAAAGGATGATACTCGTGGTGCCTACTTTGATCGTAGAATGGATGAACTGAATCGCCATTTCGATACTGTAAATATTTTAATATATGATATTCATTGATCATAGCAAAACAAGTTGCATAAATTTGTGCTGAATCGTTGCAGATTTCGTGGCTGTTATCCGTCAATTTAGGTTGGGAAGGTGGAGTTCATGTTCAAACATGTGGACACCATTTACATTTAGATTGTTTGAAGTCCTATTTACAATCTCTTCGTAATCAACAAAGGCATCAAAGTCTCGCGGTAGATAGCGGTGAATACCTGTGTCCACTGTGCCGACAGTTAGCCAATTCTTTCCTTCCACTTTCTCCGCAATTAGGAGAATGTGCGGCAGTTGTACAATCTCGTCACGCCTCTCCTGGTACGATACTTTTGGAATTAAACAATTTGCTGAAAGAGATACAACGAAATCCAGTAAGTCCATCAAGTTATATTTTGTCGTAATTCAAATTTTCGTCCCAACTTAAATTTAACAAAAATATTTCTTCCAGATCTCGACGAATTTAGCCATGGCAATGGGCAAAGCCATGGAGGATATGACGAGTTGCACATACTTAAAGTATAAGCAAAAGAACTGTTCCCCTAGTCACCAAAGTTTGTTCCTTTTTGTAACTTCTATAGCTCGAACCAATTTTGAAGTCGAACTCGTTCAGCGTGGTGGATCGTTGTGTATTTCTCCGCCCACTACGATACCTTTGACACCAAAACGCGATTGCATTGGTAAATTAATTGGTTCTATCATAATATTTCATGCTAATATGGATAATAAATTCTTCAGTAATAATATTTTATTTTCAGTTGCACTGCTTCATGTCTTGGCGATGCATGCAAGAGTATTGACAGTGTGGCCAGTACATCATACTTGGCAGCAATTATCCGGGTTACCTACTGAACCTGCAGCTCCACTTGCATTAACCTTACATGAGCGCGAAGTTCCTTTGCTCCTCAGAGATCCAACTGCACTTCTTATACAGTTTATATTATTGCTTCCCTTGCATTTGGATCAAAGTACATACTTTTACATTATTTACATAAATATCTGCTGTAGTGATTTCATACGTTTAATGTAATATCTGATTCATTTTCAGCGTATTTCTCTAGTGTAGTAAAAGTAATCTACAACTTATTGTACTATCAGGTCATAGTACAAATAAGTTGTGGTCTCACACAAGCACAAAGAAATACAATTTTAAGGAGAGAATATGTTGAACGTGCTTCTATGTCTTCAGAGACTATACTCTACAGAATAATCGAATATTTCAACGACAGTCCACTCTATCGTTCGGATGATATTGTGTATCAACCATCAACATCGACGTCTAATACTTATGCAACAGTTAAAATGCATAGTATTGAGCAGCAGGTATATACAAGTAATTAATATCTTAATAACTTATCTTTAGAATATTATTATTGTACGTTTATTCTTTGTATTGTTTCAGATACAGTCTATGTGCTTACCGTTTCTACGAATAGCTGCATTGCTCCGTTATCATTTGTACGAAGAACCATTGCCTTTAGTTAGGACACCACAGACTGAATTTGTGAGATTAGTATATTATTTGGAATTAGTTTCGGAGGGTATGGATTGGAACGTCTTCAATTCAACAGTAGCTTTGAACTGGCAAGATTCCGAGGCTAGTGTTTCGGTACCTCGTTTATGGTGTGACCAGTTTCTAGCTTTCGTGAGTCGAAGCGATATAGCCAGAAATTTAATAATGGAGCAACACATATCATGGCAGGTACCGAAATTACTTAGTCTTCCAAGGGAATACGAGAAGATTTTTACGGTACGAACTACATATAATAGCAGTTTATTTAATACTTATATACATTTTTTCCTGTTTGAAATTTTACCGATTTCACTCTCTTTGCAGTATTATCACGAACGACAATGTCGTCAAGGTCACTCGATTCCTCAAGAGATCAGTATCTGTTTGTTATGTGGTGCCATTGTTTGTCTAAGACAAAACTGTTGCAAACAGATGAATGTATGTGAAGTTGTTCAAGTGAGTCATTTCGGTCTAAGTAAAATAATTTTAAATGATACTATTATGTAAATGTAATCTGATTGTTTATAGCATTCAATTGACTGCGGAGGTGGAACTGGTATATACTTAGTTGTAACATCAACTTATATAGTTGTGATTCGAGGTCGGAGGGTTTGTTTATGGGGATCTCTGTATCTCGATGATTTTGAAGAAGAAGATAGAGATCTAAAGTGAGTACTTTCTGTGAATTCTGGTTAGCGCACATGAATAACGAATGACAGTGCACTTGATTTACTTATCATTGTTTCAAAAGCTCTATAGCTACTTGGTAGAAATATTCAAATTTATAATATTCTGTTACAGACGTGGAAAACCATTATACCTAAGTCAAGATAGATATCAATTATTGGAACAACAGTGGTTAGCACATAGGTTTGACCATACGAAAAAAACATGGGTATGGCATCGTGACATACTGTGACATTTTACAACGTTACAAATTAATTATTTTCAAGCAAGTCGAAGACTTTCAACAGGTTTATTCTCATACAATGCCTCGCCAAGAAATAACAGCGCTTTAAGAATTAACAGATTGCTCTAATACTTTACGGATAATTATATTTATTATGATACAATGAGTAAGTAGACCATAATATTGAATGAAAGTATTAAAAAAAAAACACTGAGGTGAGAGCTGAACTAAAATTGTTTATAGTCATATTTCGAAAGATTATATCCGAAGAAATGTATGTTTTCAATTAAACACTGTACATTTTTATTTAAGTATATATATATATATATTACGTCCTAATTAAAACACTACTTATGTAGCGTGTAGTATTTCTACTTCAGACACGAAAACGATGAAATTTCTTAATCCAAGATTGGTTACATTAGTAACTCAACAAATTATGTCACTGAAAACGATATCAGTTTAATTAATAGAATTATTTTCCTTTTTTTGTTAAAATGGATTAAGCTTATTGTGTGCTTCTTTTTAATATAAAAGAGTATAGAAAGGAGATTCGTTATGTTCTATAATTTATTGCTACAATTATTTTGTTGATTATTAAGAACCCTATTTTGTATTCAATATTAAGAGATATAATATTCTGTTTTATTTGACTCACTATTCTAACGGGAATACTACGGAGCATTATTTGTAAACGAGAAAAAAAATTAAAGACTGATGTCTTTATTATAAGAATTCTGTTTCAGAATGAATTTGATATTGAACTGAACTCTATTTTAAATCTCTATATAATTTATTGCAACTCGTAATACGTTTTAACTAGTTCTGAACTGTACATGCAAAAGAGAAAGGTTGATTATGCATGGATTTTTAATTTACAAGGTGAAGGGAAAATTTCCACGTATACGTTAAAATTGGCAACGATGTTATTCCAACAGAGAGCAATTTTGTACAGCGATATTTTAGTCGTAACGAGAACGACATAAAAATTATGTTGGAGATATTGAATTAACATGTTTTTATTATTAAAAATCCAGAGTCAGCAGTGTAGTAATAAGCGAGATTGTTATTAACACCTTATGAATGTTATTGTAAAATTTTTTTCTTGTAAAAATAGTGTTTGTGTTCTAACTTAATGACGCGAATTCTTTGCAACTGTAGAACTCATAATTCAGACAATATTTGATGCATTATTTTTCTGTATGCATATTATGGGCTGTGTATATGAACCTATAAAACTCATTTTATTAAACGAAATATTTATCTAACCGCTGATTTCTTTTTGCACCAGAGTATAACTGCTAATTAAGAAATTAAACTGTGGCAATTGTATTGTTGTTTTCGAAGAAGCAATTTTGATTGTGCAACCTCTTGTCCGAATGAAATGTTTCTCTTTAAAACTTTATTATAGCATGATACGTCAATTTTTAATACAATCTTCTGTCGACGATTTAAATTTTTTGTGATACTACGAGGCAAAAAATTGCTTCTTCCAAGTTATAGATCATTGTAAATATGTAATAATGATAAGAGGCCACATATTAGGATTACCAGTTAACTCAAAATAATCTGTACATAGTTAATTATTTTTACGAATGTCCGCTTATAATGTTAAAAAATTTACGAATAATGCGTTGAAAAGTGCTAAAAAGTAAGTAATAATAGTAATTATTAACTTTGTTCGATGTATAAATAAAAGCAATTCTATAAAATGAAAGTATCATTTGTGATCTATGAACATTATCTTTATCTTCAATTATCTCGTAAGTTTTGTTTGAAGGAAATAGAGAACAATAGACAATTATTTATTTTCTAGATAATTATTACAGATATAAACATGATTGTGAAATCAGATAAGCTGAATGAACGTAAAGGTAATTTGATCATAGAGCTAGTAGTAATTATTACAGTTTCATTTATATCAAAGTCATCTGCCCTTATTATGAAAACGGGTAGTCTAGTATTTTATAATTATTTAATTAGCCTTATCATTCAACAAGTTCTACATTTCACTAAGGGAAATATTAAAGTAATAATTATTATATCTATTTACTCCATCTAAACGTATCTACTTAAACTGTTTTTATTACTTTAAAACCTTATTGTTATTTGAAAGCCAATATTGTTTACATACATAACAGTGAAAAAAATATCGATCAATTTTTACGTATCAATAATGAAAACAGAAACTATATTAATTATCTGTACAAGAATAACTTTTATTACAATTTGTAAAAATTTTGTTTCACTAAAGCACTGAATAAAAATTCTGTAATGAGGATGCTCTTATAGAATCAAAAAGAAATTTAAACGTGCTAAAAAAAACAATGAATTTATAAATATTTTACGTAACTTTTAGTTTTAATAAAATTTAAATAGTGTATGTAGCGTCTTTTAATATACATATATATCTTATTAAATGGTAAATTTTTGTATTACAACATCTAATATGACAATACCTTTATGGTAATTAAAATTTATTATAATTTTTAGAGGCATCCACATTACTTACATTCAACTATTTCATGTTTGTCAGAAAGAGAAACAAATTTTGTTGATATCATAAATGTACAGCTTCAAAGTTACAAATATCAGTGTTACTGTTACATTAAAAAGGCAAAAGGAAAATATTACAATTATTTCTTTTATTATAGATGTACCTTAAACGCAACAATTTTGTTAAATCATGTTCACATTATACAATATTTACCATTGTTTAATAACGAACCTAAAATTTTATTGTTTGAAATTCTCGCGATCTAAATCTAGTAATTCAAAATGTATAGAATGCAAATGCATTGCTAGTTATTATTAATGGACAAAATTCACGACTTTAAGGCATAATTCCTTTTCTATTTTCTTTTCCATTATTTTCTTTTTTTCTTTGCTTCAAGTGGATAAATGTATACAATGTATGAAACTAACTGCTGATGGTCCTTAAACTTGCCATGTTACAGGAATGTAGAACAGCACATCAAAATATTACGTAAAAAAACCAAATTATTACATATTTTTTTAACATACATATATATACCGATAAACTTGTCCATTTGTTTATGATAGTCACTTTCACTTTAAAAGATGTTAAAACTGAATAGTAGGTCCAATTTCTTCAATAGTGACCACCTGTTTGTTCTTGGTATACCTCAATAACATCATCATTTTCCATTTCCAACTGAAAAAAATAAATTATGCATTGTGGGACTATCTCGTATTATACATTTATCTATGATAATTCACTCTGTTATGCATAAGAGGAAATGGAAAATAATTAAAAAACTTGTTATCATTAATAAAATTCATATTTTCAAAAATTACATTATTTTACGATAGCTTAATATATTCTTGCTACGCTTTTAGAAGACTTAAAATAAAAATTTTAAAATAAACATTTACCTGCTTTGGTGTTTCATCATCATTAATTCTTTTGCCATCAAACAGAAACCTAAGCGACGTCATAGGTACACCCTAAACAAAATTTAACAATTTATAATTCCTCTTTTATACATACAAAATGCAAACAACACTAATACTTTGAAAAAATGCTTTTTAATTTTAATACATGTAAACTGCAACGTTACTATTGATACTTAGCTATTACATTCCAGCATATATCTGATCATAAAATATTGTTCTGTGATAAAACAAAAAATTCCATAATTTTAATAACAAATACGAGTTAAAAGCTTTTTATTTTAACTTGCATTCTATATATATAAATTATCAGTTACCTAGAGCATAAATATTAAAAATAATTTATGTTGATTTTTTGAATAGTTATGTATAGATTACAACAATAGATCAAGAAATCTCGTTTATATTATTTAAATACATGCTTATTTTGAAAGAAAAACTAACCACACGATCACTATATGATTTCTTGAGTTTACCCATTTGAGTGGTCATCTTTACCCTAAAGTGAATTTCATTGCTGTCCTAAAAAAAAATTAAAACGATGAAGCCGGTCATAAAGGGTCACTAAATGAACATATAAATGTAAAACATAAAACCCTAAGTTCTTACATTTCCAACGACTTTAAGCTTGATGTATTCGGAATTCGCGTCCCCTGGGCCGGCTTCGGGTTTTTGTTCCTAATACGCAAGGTTAGACCGATTAGACTCAAAGTATGATTGAACATTTGAAATGTTACACCATATTTATATCGCGAAATACAGAGCAGCAAAATTTTCGAAAAAATAAAGAAGCTTACCTGATTATCGGACATGATAGTTAATTAAATACAACAATTCTCGACCACGCGCCAGAACAGTAACCAAACACAAGCATGCAATATGGCGCCGCGCTTTTGTCAGTTGCACAGTCTTCTATTCTAAAAATAAGAATTTTAACGTTTAGCAAGTGCTTTCGTTCGAAAAGACATCATTTTCTGACAGCCCTTCTGATTTTTTTTCAAATTTTCCCTGCTTATTACGCATATATAATAAATAAACGTTTTATTTCATTTACAAGTGCAGAATATTAATTATGATAATATATTAGTTCGAATAAATATGATCTTTCACTTGATTTTATTTTTGGATATCTATTCAAGACGATACAGATATCTACATTTTATATCGTTATGGATTCAAATTTCAAACAGAAATTGAATTTCGATTTAAAAAAATTCAAACGTACGATTGCTATTTTACGATGACACACTTATTAATGCAATTGTTTCGTTAATAAATGCAGAGTTGTTGCTAGAGTTTGCGGAATACAGAACAAAAGTCATAATATAATGAACTTTTTATGCAGATTAATCAATCTTATGTAGATTAATTATTAATATGCAGTGTCGATATTAGCGTTATGTAAACGAGGCACTTCTTTTAAATCCTATACTTAAGAAACTTTGTATTCGAACTTTCAAATGTACAAATTTTTAGATTCTTCAATTTTTAAATAGAAAAGCATATAAAAATAATAAAAATTTTTCTTTGGTCCTTACAAACTCTAATAGCAGCTCCGCCGAAATGTAACTCAAGTTAACTCGTCTTATCACCCGGTTAGCACTCAAATTTCTAATTTTTATAAAATGAAGATAATCCTATCGATAAGCGCAATAATTAAATAGTACATTTATTCGGTCATAATGTCGATATTGAATAAATGTAAGAAAAGGTAATGAACATGCATATTTAAAGAATGAATATATTCAAAACGATGGTGGAGTAATTCAATTGTGATTATGTGTTCCAAAAGATTCTATGAGAAATTTTAATGTAAACATATTGCCAATAAAACTGATTATGAATTATTATCATTCGTTACATAAGGATCAGATTTGATGTTCGCTCTTGTGACACAATACAGTAGATAAGTTGAAGCACCTTGCAAATTCTATGGTACAATCTGATCATAGTATGCCATTAATGTTGTGACGTGTTATTTTTTTTAACCAAATAATTAGCGATTTGATCGCGAAGATCGACTGAAAACGTATAAATACCTTAGGCAAGTTGTATTTATTATAATTGTTATAGAAATATCGCGGATTTGTCGTCATGCTTACGATAATTGTGCGACGAAGAGGTTATGTGCATATCATTCAATTCATTGGATGTTATTAGAAGCTCCTAAAACTACTATTAATTTAGTACATCATTATTTTAGACGTTATGAAAATGTGAAGAATCTGAACAATTGATTTCGATTTAAAATTTTAGTTCGGTCATACATTATTAGTGCAATGGTCTAATTAAAGTGTTACTTTAAAAGCTTATATTCAAACAACCTTGAATTCGTTATAATAATCAGTTTTATTTCGTTTATCTTGTCTAACAGTAAATTGAAGTTCTAAGCTGTACACAGTTACATATCCAAGTTTTCCATTTGTTCCTATCAAATATATTTGTATCCAGAAAATTTATTAATGTTACTTGTACAACTTATCACATTTCTTTTGTGTAATTTATTTATAAAAATATGTTTTATAGGGTGTGCAGAAAATGTAATTAATGTCGTGATAGACGGTTAATTAAAGTTGTAATTGTAGTTTAATGTAATTACATCATGTTAATGTAACTTATGTTGAATTATAACATCTCTGTAATAAATAAAATAAAAAGTTACAAGTTTTTATTTATTAGTCTAAAAAGGTGTTAGTTTCATTTGTAATACTTTCTTGATTAATGTTTTACAGATTACAGTTTAATTTATTAGCAACATTTTATTCTTGGTAACCTAGTATGTTTATTTCCATCATATGACTCATTACTTTAAATCAAATATTTTTTTAGGGAAGTAAAATGATGCAAGATGAGCATCTGGGTGGTCCTGCAAGACGAAATGTGTTTAGTCAAGGATTAGGAAGAATATCACAGGTATATTTTCATGAGACTTCATTTTTTTTACATTTTCTTATATCTTTTATTAGCATTCGTTACAATTTTTTATATAATGATGTAGATCAAAATTATTTCTCCAAGTTTTGTAATTTAAAATAAGAAATTTAAAGACTGATCATTTGACTAGTTTGGTAGTTTCAGTGTTAAGAACCAATGTGATTGTTATTTTTTGAAATTGTTTGAAATTATCAAATATACTCATATTGCAGATATATCAAAGATATTTAGATCTATGGACCCCCCATGTAGTGTCAAGATGGACATTTGCTTCATTGTTAGTGTTTCTTTTTATTCTGCGTATATTCCTCTCACAGGTATGTTACTTTTCATTTAAAAGAATAAAACTTTGTTGGCGAAGAAGTAGTGATATATGTTCATATTGTTATGTTTATAGGGGTGGTATATCGTCACATACGCATTAGGAATTTATCATCTGAATTTATTCATAGCATTCCTTACTCCAAAAATTGATCCTGCAATGGATATTGATGGTATGTACATGTCAAAGTATTCTGAAGTACAGAACTAGTGGGTATAGCATAAAGATAGAATTTACAATGATAGAAGATTATTGTAATAAATTGTCATTTTTAATACTTCAATGTTATATTCAAAACACATCTTAAACCCAAGTTTCTTAGTAGATGGTGAAGGGCCAGAGTTACCTACAAGATCTAATGAAGAATTTAGGCCATTTATTAGGAGATTGCCTGAATTTAAATTCTGGTACTCTGTGATGAAGTCCACAATTATAGCTATGATATGTACTATGTTTGATTGCTTTAATATACCAGTATTTTGGCCCATACTAGTAATGTACTTTATAACACTATTTTGCATTACGATGAAGCGTCAGATAAAGGTAATTTATATTTATCATTTTTATATTAGTTGATAATATTGAAGCTATCAAAACAGCAAAGTATAATTTGACATAAATTTATTTCCAGCATATGATCAAATATAGATATTTACCATTCACTCATGGAAAACCAAAGTACCAGAACCACGAGGATACTTCGAGGTTAATACCTTCAAAATGAATAGGTGTGAAGTATGTTTGTTGATGGAGGTGCATAAATGTGTAGATGTCTATTTTCCCAGTACCACACGGTACTTTGAACTTTTGAATTTGACGTTACGACATTTATTATCACTTAATAAGATTCATAATGAAAGGTGTAATACTAAAAGTATAATGTTGTATGGTATATAAACTGAATTGTCGTAATATATTTGTATCATAAAACTTGTACAAAGTATTGTTAGGTCTTACATAAACGTGGACACTGTAACAATATGAACAGTACGCAGTTGTTAATGTAATATTAAATTATCAGTGAATGTAAAGAAAAGAAAAGATCATTCATACTCATAAAATTTGTAATATAATTACCGATTCATTTCGTAATTTCAAAAGTAGTACCGTCTTTTCGTTTGAATGCTTTTAATTGTTTTCGTACGAACATTCCACGTACAAGATTATATTTCCATGCTTTGTATACTTTTTACCATATATTTTCGAATTCTATTCAAATGCTTTTTCTTTTTTTTTTTCAAATTTTATTTTGTCGAACATAAGTAGTAACAATAACTGAACATTATGCTGCTAACTAGTCTAACTAACTTTTTGGTGACCATACAAACATTTTAACGAATTTCTTTCATTGGAAACCGTGGTTTTACCGACAGCTGAACGTAGCGTATAATAGACAGCATTTAACAATTTCTGCCGAACAGATTTATTACAGCGGAATAATTTAGATCAATTTAATTCGAAATAAGACTTATTGCCTTAGTAGAACTGTGTTTATATGTCAGTAGGTATATTAAATGGTAGTTTAAAACGACGATACATCGAATAATACCATTCACAATTTTTATCTAATTTGCCCCTATACAAATGTGTATATACGAAGTTATTTAATAAACACTCTCGAGTTGCCTGATGCATAGTAAAGTAAATATATTAAGCGTTAGTGCTACCGAGGTCCAAAGATCAGTTTGCTTATCACTACTTTTTTTATGCATCTCTTTTTACCACTATTCGATATCTTACATAATGTTAATTTAAAGAAAGAAATGAAATTTATTAAAAAAATTAACAAGACTTTGCAAATTTTATATTGTACATAAATATTGTTCAGCAAATTGTTTAAGGCATTATATTAACTGATCACTAATGTGCTTAATAATTTTTAGTGTATTTTTATTTTTCTAACTTGATGTATTTATCTCAATGATGGACAGATTAAGTGCCTGTTGATGAGCTTACTGGCACTATTGCTAGGTTACCAGATTTAGGAAGTTTAGGAATTTGAACAATGTGGAGAAGTAGGTTTTTGGAAATTTAGAAATTTGGCAAATGTCCATCACTGATCTGACATCAAATGTTTAGATCATCAACACTGGATCGATGAATTTATCTTAAATTTGAATCTGTATAAAATACGAGTTGGTTTTAATTATAGTAAAAAATCCTTAAAATAAACTTTTACGATATATCAGGTACGATTTTCTTCGGTCTTTTACCTAGTAGTTTTTAACAACTGCCACTTCTCGATCTTTGGACGAAATTTGTACCTCGAGTAACGAGTTTCCTTCGTTACTTCTGGGCATATATCCCTTTTTTGGGTTACGACACACTTCCGTTAATAGAAATTTGCTCTTTAGAACTCGATAAAGATACGTGCACACTCATACACATATAATTCTGTGTAATTACATTTTTATAAATCTTGATAATACATGTAAAATACAGTAGTTACTCTTTGACAACATCACGGAAACGTTGAAATGAAGATCTCTAGTGATATGTACACTCTGTTTTGGGCAATGTAACGCCCAAACTTTTTATAGAAGCGATTGTTAATAATATACATAATATATTTACAATATATTTTCGATACTCAATAAAGTTCTCGCGCTTACGATTAAGTCGAAATAAACGTTTCTATACTAACAATTTATTATAATAATAAATTCTCTCTTTCACGAATTTTGGCACTTGGCATATACAATATTTCTTTGAAACTTTCACTTACGTTTGTTATTTTTCTGTTTTCATTTTCTTTGGAGAAGTTATTATTATTTTAAATAATTTCTAGAATTAAGTGAACGGAAAAATTAATAATTCGACAAGAAATTTGCAATATAAGCTCCACGTCGATCATTATTATACAATTATTTCTCACAATCGTTTCTTTTTTGATCTTGGAAGAAACTGGGTAAAAAATAAATAATACTATGAACATTGGGAATAAAATCAATTTTAATTTTTACCCAGTTCGACTTTCAAATTTGAATGTGACAATCATTGGCGTATGTAGCAATTGCTCAATTTGCAAATTTTCACTTTTTTTAAATTTCCAAATTTTCAAATCTTCAATTCCCAAATTTTAAACTTTCAAATTCTCCACCTTCTCAATTTCCAAATTCTCAAATTTACAATCTTTTAAATTTCTAAGTCTTCAAATTCCCCAAATTCTCAACCCCCAAATCTGAAAATTTCCAAAACCTCAGTTTCCAGATTTCCAAGTCCCTAAATTTGAAATTTTTGGAGAAGAAAAATTCTACTTACGCCAATGGTAGCATACTGCCCGTATTTCAAAATCTATAGCGGTTCTAATTAGACTGTTCAGAACAGTTCGATAATATACAAATGTTCCCCCGTTTGGTCGACAAGAAACATCATCTCACGAATTTTTCTTTTTTACAGGAGTCCGCTCGTGGAAATTTGAGGAATGTCGTAGTGTTAAAAAAAAAAAAAATACAGAGAAATCGATTTCCCGTTGGCGCGAACGCGTTTGTTTCTTGGGCGAAAGAGAAATAAAACGAAAAAGGGAACAAAAAGAAACATTGAATGGAAGAAACGTGAAAGTGGTCAGGCATGAATGAAGCAACGAATGAATGGGAGAGTACGAGAGGGCATTGTATTTTTTTTAAATACAAATAACTTAAAATAAAATACTGAATGCACCATCGCATACTTTAGGGTTCTTTTTCTTAATTTCACCAACCATTGTGTCCTCCATCGATATTCTCCTTCTTGTAAATATTAGTCATTCTACTTTGACTTAAAATATTCAAAATCACTTTTTGTGAGCAACTATGTAAATATATGTAGTGAAACCCTTTGCACTCAGGAGGTGACCATTCAGTTTGATAAAATTTGAAATAAATATTTTTCAACTAAATCTATAGTGTACATATGGTACACATAGCAGACATCAGTGTTAATAATAGAGCAATCTTAAGTGAATTTAGCAAACTTTTTAACTGAAAAGTTTTAAGGTTGATAACAGCAAAAATATCTTTGAGTGCTAAGGGTTATTCTTAGTAAATAACTAGCTGTATACACAAGTTATAGTTGCATTATACTCAATTTTATATTAATTTATTTGTATGAGCTTTATGTTTTGTGTTATAAAAATAATTAGCTTGCAAGGTGCTATTAACGGTAGTATAGTATAATTGTAGATGGTACAAATAATATAAAATAGTAACAAAATGCAGACTTAGAAAACAAACTGAACAAACTTCTATTATGACAATGTATAAAGACTGCAGCATTTACTTACAAAAAAATCTGTAAATACTGTTAAACATTTTAGTGGTCAAAGTAGAATGATACTATATATGTTTCTGTTTAGTTTCCTTTTTAATAACAATTATGGAATATCGAGTCGGAGTGAAACGATGTTTCGAAGTGCGAAAGAATATTCTAATCCTTAACGACAGCTTTATAAATATATTTTGATATATAAGTTACGAATAAATAGTCTAGACGCAGCTGTGAAGATCTAGTCTCAGTAGATTTCATTGAAATTTCAATCATCATTCCAAGTACTTTCTATAAAAGATAAAATCCATCGAATGGATTGAACATTTCTATCTTAGAATTTGCTTTCTCGCAAACCACCATACAAGTTTCGGAAATAAGTTTAGGAACTGGCGTGTTTAGACGAGGTATTACCTGACTTCTAATTCGATTCGTCGAAAAGACTAGATACACGGATTCTTATTCGTTAAGATCCTCCGAGATCGGCTTCTTCGATTTGTCTAGGAACGTGGTGGTGGAATTGAACCCTATCACGGTGGTGGTCGTCGTCTCGCTTACAGACGAGTTCCTTTTTCTGTATGGGTTCGACGGGGGACAATGTAATCTGTAAATCAGAAAGTCTACGTGTCCAGTGGTTAACGCGCTGAGTGGCGGTGGTCGGTTGACCGACATCACGAATTTAATATAAACGAATAACTGAAAGAAGAAAACATTAAGGACAATTTTTAGATAACGGCATCGTATTAATTTACATACGTATTACTAAAACGAATTATTTATTTTTAGTAGGCTATTTTGCACCCTTAACACGAAATATGTTTGCTACCCCATAGAGAGAAACTATTATAATTGATATTTGTGTGAAAATAAATCTTAAAGCTGAAGCATCATAATAAAATTTATCTGAATATAAATATAAACTTGTTTGAGTATAAATATCAATTTGTCTAAATATAAATTTGTCTAGGTACAAATTTGTCCAAGTACGAATTTATCTATATATACATTTATCTAAGTACAAATTTACTTCAATATTTTATCTGAAGATAAAGTTGATTTGAAAATGAATTTTGCTCCTATTTATGATCGACAGCTACACAGTTCACAAGTTTACCTATGTTCTCAAATTAAAAATTGAGATTGACAAATGTATTGTACTTTAGAAAATTATAGTTACAGCGAGTTACAAGTACAATAGTCCGTTTTCACTGTAGCACTAAAACGTGTTCAATAATTAGTTAACCATGACTATAATTAGTTAACATTATCGTGTTTATTTAAGTTGTAGAATTTGTACATGTATTGGCATTATACGATTGTAACGAATTTTTGATTAGAGAGTAAGGGAATAAAATTGTACCTTATACTTTCTGTTCCCGAACGGGGGGAGCAATTGTTATAATACCTTCTTTCGGTATCCAGATCACGGGCAGTGGTCCATCGTTCGATGTGGTGTTTCACTGTGTTTTGAACTTCGGTGTTCAGGAAACAGTAAAACATCGCCACGAACAGGCCCTGAAAATGAGTGTGTTAGTCCAGTGATTTAGAAAGGGGATTTGGGGAATTTAGGAATTTCAAATTTTTTGGGTTTCAAGTTTCAAAGTTGTTAAATTAGAACGTAATTTTCAAATTTAGGAATTCGGTCTTTTGGAAATGGGGAATGTGGTAAGGGGGAATGAGGAATCGGGGAATGTGGAATTGGGGACTGTGGAATTGCGAAATGTGGAAGTGGGGAATGTGGGAAAGGGGAGTGTAGAAATTGGAAATATGGGAAATGGGGAATGTGGGAATTGGGGAATGTGGGAATTAGGGAATGTGGGAATTGGGGAATGTGGGAATTGGGAAATGTGGGAATTGGGGGATATGGGAATTGGAGAATGTGGGAATTGGGAAATGTGGGAATTGGGGAATGTGGAAGTGGAGAATGTGGAAGTGGGGAATGTGGAAATTGGAAATGTGGAAGTGGGGAATGTGGGAATTGGGGAAGGTAGGAATTGGGGAATGTAGGAATTGGGGAATATGGTACTGGGGAATGTGGGAATTGGCGAATGTAGGAATTGGGAAATGTGGGAATTGGGGAATGTGGAAGTGGAGAATGTGGAAGTGGGGAATGTGGAAATTGGAAATGTGGAAGTGGGGAATGTGGGAATTGGGGAATGTGGAAGTGGAGAATGTGGAAGTGGGGAATGTGGAAATTGGAAATGTGGAAGTGGGGAATGTGGGAATTGGGGAAGGTAGGAATTGGGGAATGTAGGAATTGGGGAATGTGGAAGTGGAGAATGTGGTACTGGGGAATGTAGAAATGGGGAATGTAGAAATTGGAAATGTAGAAATGGGAAATATGGAAATTGGTATCGTGCAAATTTGCAAATTTAGCGTCTAGAAATCTAGAAATCTGAAAATCTGTAAATCTAGTAATCTATAAATCCACAAACCTTGAAATTTCGAAAACTAAGAATTTAAAACTCCAAAAATCTAAAAACGTAAAATTCCAAAAATCTACAAACACAAAAAGTGACAAACCCAGCACAAAGCGAGTTTATAATAAAACTTCGGAGAGTATGGCAAGAGCGTCCATAATTCAAAGAAGGGTTAATGGAACGGAATATATTTTTGTCGTGTCACAAGAGAATTTTCATCAAGTCATGTAAAAAGACTCTTGCTACGTGTACGGAATATTAAAGAGCGATTATACAGCAACGTCGACAAATGCGAAGTAAAATTTCAAAGCGTATCAATGTTTGATCAAGGTAAAAGGACGACGGCCTGTTTTCAACTTCTTGCACACGGAAGTTTGCTTTGAAAGGGAATACTTTGGTCCTGTTGCATTACCTGCGACGAAAGTAATACAGCACGGGAGTAGAAGAATGCATTAGCAACCTGACCCTCGGTTGGTCCGGTTAGTACCAGCACATAAGTTACACCCAACAGTGGTATTAACACCAGCAAAGCTTTGCTAGCTTTTCGATACTGTTGAGTTTCTGCGTTGTTTGCTGACCATAGCTTCGTTATTAACACCTGTGACAAACAAATTTTCATGCATAAATTTTACGTAGATTTACTTAATTTAATTTAATATAATCTGGTCTTTTATTATAGGGGTGAATTGATAATTATTGGTGATTATTGGGTTGATACTTTGATAATTACTGGTTCAGTACATTATTAGGTCTTTATGTGAAAAGAATTTTCATGCATAAATACATAAATTTACTTAATTTAATTTAATCTGTTCTTTTATTGTAAGAGTGAAAGTACCCGCGAATTACTGGTTAAATGCAATATAAAGTCTGTCATTCGCCACTAGATGGCGCCAACAACGCCATTTCCAAAAACAGACAAAGCAAGTTCCTAAATTCCAGAACACCCACATTTCCAAATTCCGACACACACAAATTTCTACGTCCCCAAATTCCAATGTTTCCCAATTTCTTACACTCACAAATTCCTACACCCCCACATTCTGAAATCCCCGAATCCCTACACCCTCAAATCTGTACATCTCCAAATTTCTACATCCCTAAATTCCTACATCCTCGAATCCCTACATCCCCAAATTCCTACATCCCCACATTCCTACATCCCCAAATCTCTATATCCCCAAATTCCTACATCCCCAGATCCGTACATCCCCAAATTCCTACATGCTCGAATCTCTACATCCCCAAATCCTTACATCCCCAAATTCCTACATCCCCAAATTCCTACATCCTCGAATCCCTACATCCCCAAATTCCTACATTCCCAAATCTCTACATCTCCAAATCCCTACTTCACCAAATTGCTCCATCCCCAAATTCCTACATCCCCAAATTCCTACATCCTCGAATCCCTACATCCCTAAATTCCTACATCCTCGAACCCCAACATCCCCAAATCCTTAAATCCCCAAATTCCTACATCCCCAAATTCCTACATCCTCAAATTCCTACATCCCCAAATCCCTTCATCCCCAAATCTCTACAACCCCAAATCTCTACATCCCCAAATTCCTACAACCCCAAATCTCTACTTCCCCAAATTCCTCCATCCCCAAATTCCTACATCCCCAAATTCCTACATCCTCGAATCCCTACATCCCCAAATTCTTACATCCCCACATTCCTACATCCCCAAATTCCTACATCCCCACATTCCTACATCCCCAAATCTCTATATCCCCAAATTCCTACATCCCCAGATCCGTACATCCCTAAATCACCACATCCCTAAATCTCCACATCCCCAAATCCCTACATCCCCAAATTTCTAAATCCCTAATTCCTACATCCCGAAATCCTTGCAACCCCAAATTCCTACATCCCCAAATCCTTGCATCTTCAAACACGATCAACAAAGTTTCTTAATTACCGGTGATTTAGTGGGATGATCAATGTATATTTCCCACGCGTTAAATTGCCCGTAATTCATCCCAAGGCAGTGATTAATGTCATAATGGGTTAATTGTTCGAACGAAGAGGTGTTAAAAGGAAAACGAACACCTTCTCGTTCGAGAAGTTAAACATTTTAAGGTGTTTGAAAAAAAGTGAACAGGAAAAAGGAGACTATTATAAATCGATTACGGAGTCGGAAGCAGAGTCTAAGAAACGCGCTTTAAGGAGTAATGAAGCAAGGAGAGACTTTCTTTACGACTTCTTGTTGAATGCAAGTTAAGAAACACCGGAGAGAACGAAGAGGAAATTACTAACGTTGATTAACATAGATACAGTTATCTCCTGAGAAAAATGGGGCGGAATGAGTCGTTTGATAAACAGAAATTGAATTGGAATGAAAAATTCTAAATACTGCGATAGCCATTTTAATTAATTTTATTAACATTGTCGAGTGTTGTTTGCGAAAAGTGATTGTAAAGGTTAAAATTGAGAGTATCGATTGAGATTATGGATATATTCATATCTCTCAAAAGGTCAAGATTGTGGAATGTGATACACTGATAATGGAAATTATGATTTATATGAATAGAGGGTTATCTCAGAGAGTATGGATGATAGAGAGTATTTTCAGATCTGTGTAAATTCTAAAGCTTTCAATTTCCAAATCCTCGAATTTCTGGGTTTTTGAATATTTCTACACTCGAATTTTTTCATTGCCAAATCCTTACATATCTGAATCTCTACACCCCCAAATTTCTACATTCCCAAATTCCTACATCCATAAATTCCTACATCCGCGAATTCCAACGTTCCCCGAATTTGTACATTCCCAAATTCCTACACCCCCAAATTCTTACATTCCTAAATTCCTACATCCCCAAATCCTTACATCCCCAAATCTCCATATCCCTAAATTTCTATATTCCCAAATACCTAAATTCCAAATTCCTAAATCCCCAAATTTCTACACCCCCAAATTCTTACATCCCCAAATCCCTACACCCCCAAATCTCTACATCCCTAAATTCCTACACTCCCAAATACCAAAATTCCAAATTCCTAAATCCCCAAATTTCTACATTTCCAAATTCCTACACCCCCAAATTATTACATCCCCAAATTTCTACACCCCCAAATCTCTACATCCCTAAATTTCTACACTCCCAAATACCTAATTCCAAATTCCTATATCCCCAAATTTCTACACCCCCAAATTCTTACATCCCCAAATCCCTACACCCCCAAATCTCTACATCCCTAAATTCCTACACTCCCAAATACCAAAATTCCAAATTCCTAAATCCCCAAATTTCTACATTTCCAAATTCCTACACCTCCAAATTATTACATCCCCAAATTTCTACACCCCCAAATCTCTACATTCCTAAATTCCTACACTCCCAAATACCTAATTCCAAATTCCTATATCCCCAAATTTCTACACCCCCAAATTCTTACATCCCCAAATCCCTACACCCCCAAATCTCTACATCCCTAAATTCCTACACTCCCAAATACCAAAATTCCAAATTCCTAAATCCCCAAATTTCTACATTCCCAAATTCCTACACCCCCAAATTATTACATCCCCAAATTTCTACACCCCCAAATCTCTACATCCCTAAATTCCTACACTCCCAAATACCTAATTCCAAATTCCTATATCCCCAAATTTCTATACCCCCAAATTCTTACATCCCCAAATTCCTACATCCCCAAATCCCTACATGCCTATATACCTACATTTCCAAATTCTAAGTTTGCCAACTTCTCATCTCATTGCAAAATTTTCAAACCCTCGAAAACCTATGTGATCCAAATCCTCGAAATCCAACGTGACAACTGTTCCATCTGGGTTACCTTCTCTAATCAGAGTATATATATCCTTAATTACTTAATCCTACCCATACCCATACTCCTATAATGCCCTTACATTAAAATTAGAAATAAAATTTGGAAAAATAAATAAACCACCAATAACACAAAAAGTCAAAACATTCTATAAGTTCAATTAAGAAACTTGTCGAACATTTCGATCGCTTTGGTAAAATTCAGTGTCAATATTCCGTAGTCAGAAAGTAATTATGTCCGTACAGAAGCAGTCCATCGAGTTATTTCAAAGCGGTGTAAATTTTCTGGGTTAATTAATTTTTCAAGCAAGGATGCTCGGTTTAATTTCCTCCTCCACGCGACAGCGTTGAATCAATGAACTACATAGACGGCGCATTGCATTACCCTAGACCTACCGTCTATTATTATTATTTACTTGGAAACCTCGTTTTGCCCGAGTCGATAATGAAATCGCAGTGTGTACTCACCCACATAATCATAAACAGGAATACCACGTTCACGCACAGCACCAAAATGGCCGGCGCTTGGTAAAACCAGTCGTAAGGGTGCGATATCATCCATGGACAATGTTTTCCAAGGGAGACTTCCTGTAAAATCCAGTTACATTTATTGTGGTTAGGTTAGGTATGTTATAAAGATTGCTCTAATTTTCAAATAATAAAACATCGCCACCGGACCTGAAAATGTTAGTCGAGTGATTTAGAAATTTGGGGATTTGGGGAAATTAGGAATTTCAGATTTTTTGGGTTCCTAGTTTCAAAGTTAATTTCGAAAGTAATTTTCGGATTTAGGAATTCGGTATTTTGGAAATGTGGGAATTGGGGAATGTGGGAATTGGGGAATGTAGGAATTGGGAAATGTGGGAATTGGGGAATGTGGAAATTGGGGAATGTAGGAATTGGGAAATGTGGGAATTGGGGGATATGGGAATTGGGGAATGCGAAAATGGGGAATGTGGGAATTGGGGGATATGGGAATTGGGGAATGTGAAAATGGGGAATGTGGGAATTGGGGGATATGGGAATTGGGGAATGTGGAAATTGGGGAATGTAGGAATTGGGAAATGTGGGAATTGGGGGATATGGGAATTGGGGAATGCGAAAATGGGGAATGTGGGAATTGGGGGATATGGGAATTGGGGAATGTGGAAATTGGGGAATGTAGGAGTTGGGAAATGTGGGAATTGGGGGATATGGGAATTGGGGAATGCAAAAATGGGGAATGTGGGAATTGGGGGATGTGGGAATTGGGAAATGTGAAAATGGGGAATGTGAGGATTGGGGAATGTGGGAATTGGGGAATCTGGGAATTGGGGAATGTGGGAATTGGGGAATGTGGGAATTGGGGAATGTGGGAATTGGGGAATCTGGGAATTGGGGAACGTGGGAATTGGGGAATGTGGGAATTGGGGAATGTGGGATAAGTGGAATATGGGAATTGGGGAATGTGGGAATTGGGGACTGTGGGAATTGGGGAATGTGGGAATTGGGGAATGTGGGAATTGGGGAATGTGGGAATTGGGGAATGTGGGAATTGGGGAATGTGGGAATTGGGGAATGTGGGATTTGGGGGATATGGGATTTGGGGAATGTGGGAATAGGGGGATATGGGAATTGAGGAATGTGAGAATTGGGAAATGTAGGAATTGGGGGATATGGGAAATGGCAAATGTGGAAATGGGGAATATGGAATTGGGGAATGTGGAAATTGAAAATATGGAAATGGGGAATGTGATAATGTTGAATGTGGAAATTGTAAATATGGAAATAGGAAATGCGGAAGTTGTAAATATGGAAATTGAATATGTGGAAATAGGAATACTCCACCATCTTCGAATATCCAAATTCTTGGTCTAAAAATTAGTACCAAATAACAAAAAATATAAGAAAAGTTTATCAAACCGAAATCGCGGATCACAGGCGTACTAATCCCAAAGACCTTTAAATAAACCATACACGAGAAGCAAATCCCGAAGAAGTAAAAAAGGTAGAAAATTTTTATCCACGATTTTTGAACCAGTGTATTTTTCCTGGAAAATACGAAGTTGAGCCTGGAGATAATCCCGTTACAACTGGAGCCGTATCCGAATCTCGACAGCGCTCGAGTCCCCGTGGCAAGTTGGCTCGAAATAGATAGGATCAAATGAACGGAGCACGCGGCGTCGATTCTGCCAATTTTCTCGTATACCATGCACGTGTGTAAAGAAATATCCGAAGAATTTCGAGACACGATCCGTGATAACGCACCGTTCCTGAACTACGTGACACGAAGACAAAACGGAACAGTCGATACGTCGGAGAAAGTTTCCCCTGAATACGTCAGTCATCGTGACATTTCCCTTTATCGACAGATTTTTCATCGTGTCACGAGTTATTTTCTCGTGGCCGCGGTTTAATTTCGCGCTGAAACTTCGCGATACCAGATTTCAAAAGGTTCTCGCGCGTTTTTCGCTGACGGAATTATGAATGTTTATATAAACTTTGACAAGCTGAAAAATCGATGTATGTTCAGATGCGTGGGATTTGCGAATTGATTTTTCGAGGATATTCAGACCGTAGTTCGATAATTTCTTGATTTCGGGGCTCCGGGGCGGACCTTGCGAAGAATTATCGTGTTTTGGAGTTGGAAAAATCGTTGATGATTTATTTTTATATGCTTGGAAATGTAGGAATTTGAAACTTCAGAATTGTGGAATATCGAATTTTTTATTTGTGAAATCACGTCTTAAATTTACAAATTTCCTAGACTTGAAAATTTAAAAATATCCAAAGCCTAAATTTTAAAATCCACATACTTTCAAGTCCAAAAATTTCTATGATTCTAAATTTCCAGGTTTCTAAAAGTTCAAATTTTCAAACACCCAACTCTTAAATTTAGAACCTTGATGAAATATTGTAGAGCGAGGGGTTAAAGAATCTTGATTTTTGACTTCAAAGTAATGTAAAAATGACGATTTGATTTAACTCGAAAAATAAGTTGATGTTTAAAATTCAAAATGACCGTGTTACACACGATCGATGTTTACCTGGTTCGGCTGGTTCATAATATTTTGATCGAGCGATTTTGCGATTCCCCACATGGCGATAAACAGCACCGGTATCCCTGGAACGAAATCGATACAATACACAGGGTGTGTTGAACGTGTAACGCTTGACAATAATGTGATAAGACAGATAGAAGGGAGCTATTTGTAGGTCGCTTGTCAGTTTCAGAATGAAACCCTCGTTACAACAAAGTGTAGTCGGAATTAGTACTAATTAACCAAACGAATGGAACGCGTGGTGCGTACATTCCATTTAATTAACTATGTAACGAGATTAAAGTCATATAATTCTGAGTTAATTAGACATGAATTAGGCTCATTCACCTGGTTCCGGATAAATTTGGAATTTTCCTGATTATCTGCGCTAATTACAATTTAACGAATTGCAAATTTCACACATTTATTCGAAAAATAATCGTATATTTATAAGAACAAGAATAAAAATCTTTAGATTATTTGATGTGTTCTGTGTCATTCAATTACAAGTTGTGTATTTATTATATATTATTTTATAAAATTAATACTAGAATTTTTTCATTTTACCCCAGCCTATAATGAGACACAGTCGGAGCTTGATATTGTCACCGGTGAAAGTCTTCACCACCAGGAGAAACAGATATAATCCTGCAAAAAGATATGATTTAATTTAGGACATGTAAATGAATTTTTTCTTTGGGAGAAAAAAATGATCTTTTTGGACGACGTAGTATAATAGTAACAGTATCTTTCTAGATAAGATAGTAGTAGTAGTATCTTATTGGATGAAACAGTAATAGCAATGTTATATTTTTAGACAAGATAACAGTATCTTAGATAAAATAGTAATAGTAATAGTATCTTATTAAATTAAATAGTAATAACAATATTAATAACTCAATATGATGAACAGATTTTGCCTACATTTCTTAATCATACTCTGAAAATGGGTAATCATTGACCTAACCTATTATTCATAGTTTAAATTTGACAAAATATTTCCTAAACCTTATACAATTCCAATATAATTTTTTAAATGAAGATATGAATAAACAATTCAGAAGCTGTTATATATGTGAATTGGGTAACATATGTGATTTGGGTAACAATTGACTCATCTTTATCAATAAAAAGTCACAGTGACCAAATATCACCTTATAACTACTAAAATTTCTTTACAAATATAATTAAATAAAACATCGATTTGTTTGTTTTAATTTAAATTTTTGCAGCAATATCGACGAGCTTGTATCAATTACCTTCCACAAACATCCAGAAATAATTGGTCAGTTGGAAATAATTCAGCAGTGACAAAAAGACGACGCAGGTAGGTACATCCGGTTGCATGGAGAGCTGAAAATAATGATTGTGTCATAAGAAATTGATTGCAACACTCAGAAACAAGGTACGTTTAGCATTTATGTAACACAATTTACAATGTCTTTCTTTGTCCGTGACTGATTATGGAATGAACGCGCTGAGAGTCGGCCATTTTGAATCGAGAAAATTAATAGAAGATTCAAGTAGACATTTTGGTAAAAAAAATTTCAACTGTTACGATATTAATATTATTTTGCAATAGTATTTTGTTAATTCTTCATAAATTTGTATTATTTCGAAATCGATTATTTAATAATATAATAATACCACATTGTATAATTTTGTTCAAATAAAACACTGCGTTTAATGCCCGATGCTTCATTAATTTTGCAATTCTCAACGAAAATAAATAAATTTAATTCTGAAATGCAAAATAAAATTGTAACTTTATCTGCAAATAAATATCCATTAATTCTTATATTATTTTTGGTATTTATATCCGCAATAGCAAAGTGCAAATAAATTTCAAACATTCACCGTGACCACTTATTATTATGACAAACATTCGGTAAATTATTCTGCAGAGCAATGTGCAAATATTGTAACAGCATTATTATAATATCGATTTGTTTGCAATAACAGCAACGCAATAATTCAGTCGAAAATCGGAAGATATTTCGGTAACGCAACGATCCTGCTATTTTCATTTATCAGCTAGAATATGTAGACTTCTATGAAATATCGCAATTTCACGTTCCAGCAACAAGTGGCGGCGTTTCGTGTCGCATTTCACCTCGAATGAACCTTTGACCCGAAAAACATCGTAAAGTCGGTTACTGGAACCGTCTGCCATTTTTATTCAAACTCCGAACGAGAGAACCTATAGAAAGGGAACTGAATTCTCTATGAAAAGTCGAGAACAAAGGTTGAACCTCTGGGTGTTGCTGCATCATCAATCATGAATAAAAATTTATCTCGAGGTATATATTGTATTATCGGAAAGGGATTTTAAATTGTATATGTATTTTTCATATGCAGAATTTTGAAGATGTAATTTGGGGATGTGGATACTTGGAATGTGCAAATTGGAGGATGTGGAAGTTGGAAGATGTGGATTCTGAAATATGGAGATTTGGGATAGGGTGATTTGGGAGCATGGAAATTTGGTAATATAGCGATTTGGGGGTGCAGAAGTTGGGAATATAGTGATTGGGGTGTAGAAATTTGGGGGTATAGAAATTTCAGAATGTACCGAGCTGGGGTGTAGAAGTTTGGGGATATAGAGATTTGGGGGTGTAGAAGTTAGGGGATATGGTGATTTGGGGGTGTAGGCATTTGGGGATATAGGGATTCGGGGATGTAGGGATTCGGTAATTTAGGAATTTGGGGATTTAGGAATTTGGGAATGTAGAAATTTGGGGATGTAGGGATTTGGGGATGTAGAGATTTGGGGATGTAGGAATTTGGGAATGTAGGAATTTGGGGATGTAGGGATTTGGGGATATAGGGATTTGGGGATGTAGGAATTTGGGAATGTAGGAATTTGGGGATATAGGGATTTGGGGATGTAGGGATTTCGGGATATAGAGATTTGGAGATGTAGGGATTTGGGGATGTAGGGATTTGGGGGTGTAGGGATTTGGGGATGTAAGGAATTGGGGATGTAGGGATTTGGGGATGTATGGAATTGGGGATGTAGGGATTTGGGGATGTATGGAATTGGGGATGTAGGGATTTGGGGATGTATGGAATTGGGGATGTAGGGATTTGGGGATGTATGGAATTGGGGATGTAGGGATTTGGAGATGTAGGGATTTGGGGATGTAGGGATTTGGGGATGTAGGGATTTTAGGATGTAAGGAATTGGGGATGTAGGGATTTGGGAATATAGGAATTTGGGTATGTAGGGATTCGGAAATTTAGGAATTTGGGGATTTAGGAATTTGAGAATGCCGAAATTTGGGGTTGTAGGGATTTGAGAATGTGGGGATTTGGGGATATAGGGATTTGGGGTTGTAGGAATTTGGGGATATAGGGATTCGGTAATTTAGGAATTTGCGGATGTAGAAATTCGGGGATGTAGAGATTTGGGGATGTAGGGATTCGGGGATGTAGAAATTTGGGGGTGTAGAAGTTTGGGAATATAGTGATTTGGAAGTGTAGAAATTTGGGGTATAGAAATTTCAGAATATAGCGATTTGGGGGTGTAGAAATATCAGAATATAATTTGTGGTACTAAAAGTTTGGAAATATACTGATTTCGAAGTGTAGAAATTCAGAATACAGATTTGGGAAGTCTAGAAATGTCGGAATCAATGATTTGGGGATGCAGAAGTTCAGAAACACAGTAATTCGCTATTTAAAAATGAAGTACAAAATTGACTGAAAAAAAGCACACAAAATAATTCATTTAACAAGCACGTTTAAAAGAATCCACATACGACCGTAATTTTAAGGTAGAAAATAATGGCACTTTGGAGTGCATATATTGATGTAAAATATAAATGAAAAGAGGTGAACATATTTGCGTCTAAAAAGCCAAAGAACGACGCTTCCTTTGATAACGCGATGGTCTACGATAATGGGCTTCTCCTCTCTACTTATAGCAATTTTATTCCGTCATGCTTTACACAGGTTGTATATTATATACGATGATGAGAGTGGATATTTAAGAGTATGTACCTGCATCACGTTGTTCAAAATCCACATGGAGTCGGCGAGAATGTAGGTGAACATCAGGTTCGTGTGTATGTTGTTCCTAATACACCTCAGTTCTCTGCAACAGAAATTTCCTTTCGTTGTTAATAATATTTCACTATTATTTTTAATTATAATAAGTTATTTTAATAATAATAAGTCTATGTTTTGTTCTCTGATGAATGTATCGGTTCATGGAAACTTGTACTGCATTATTAATCGTATTTGACAAAGAGAAAGTGAAAATTTCCCGCCTTTATTCAAAACGACGCCATATTGGTTGGTACGTCGGCTCCGTTCTACTCGCAATATTAATTAATAAAATTACTAAATAGACTTAATAGAATTGCAAATACCAGTCAAATTATTGTTAAATAAACTAATTATAGTCCGAAATATCGTGTTTCTTATTTATTATAAAATAAAGAGTAATTTTAAAAAGAAGTATAAATTTTGACCAGCTGATTTCATAAGACAAGTTATCAATGTGTTCATGTTAATATCCCCGTCCTGCTTGGAGTTATTATAAAACAGTACAGCTACTGTTCCCGTCGCCTGTTAATTATGCTGTTACAAGGTTTACACGTTCAACTACAGCTGACAGCAGCAGGTGGTTCGAGCAAACGTAGACAAAAGGACAACTTCGAGTTGAACGATTAGAAGTCGTTTGCATTCGATCAAAATCCTGTTTACGTAGGGTACGTTGGTCGATCAGCTTGTTTAACCAAAAGTTGTTTAACGTAAACGTTGCTGAACGCTTTGATCTCGAATGATGTGCTGCGACGTCGATTGCCATTTTGGTCCAAATGATGGCTTATGTATGTTATAACATTGATGATTTAAATGAATGAATGTTCACGTTTCAATTACGTTTTATAAGTATATTATGTATTTTGTTAGATGTGGATTTTTTGTACTGATGCCAACTCACGAGGCGCGTGAAGGCGTTGACGCGTTCAGAAGAGCTATGGCTCCAATTTTCCAAATTTAGAAATTCTTCAATTCGCAAATCTCTATGTTCCCAGATCTCTACATCCACAATTTCCTATATTCCCAAATTTTTATATTCTAAAATCTCTACATTTCTAGATCCCTATATCTCCAAATCTCATATTTCCAATTCCACGTATCACCACCACGATAATCCCCAAATTTCTATATGTACATACCGATGCCAACGCACGAGTTGGCGCGTGAAGACGTTGACGCGTTCAGAAAAGCTATGGCTCCAATTTTCCAAATTTAAGGATTCTTTAATTCGCAAATTTCTATATTCCCAGATCTCTACATCCGCAATTTTCTATATTCCCAAATTTTTATATTCTAAAATCTCTACATTTCTAGATCCCTATATTTCCAAATCTCATATTTCCAATTCCACGTATCACCAAATTTCAATATCCCCACTCCCTATATTTCCAAGTCCCAATAATCTCCAAATCTCTATATCTACATACTGATGTCAACCCACAAGTTGACGCGTTTAGAAGAGCTATGGCTCCAATTGTTCAAATTTAAAGATTCTTCAATTCGCAAATCTCTATATTCCCAGATCTCTACATCCACAATTTCCTATATTCCCTTTCTATATTCTAAGATCTCTACATTTCTAGACCCTACTTTGGGTCGACCTCATGCCAACTCATAGGTTGACATCTGTACTATATTTATTTTCTTGACTATGTTAGACGTGGAAGTTTTCTATGTAAATTTCTTGCTTGAATTATGTCAAGTTTATTGGATAGTTTTAGCGCAGATGCCATTTGAAACAGCAGCTTCGAACGGTTCGCGCATGCGCACATATTAATTTAATTGCGGGTCATGGAGCAGCGTTACGCTCAATTAATATTATTAATATTAATATCGTTATTAGTTTATTATTCATATTAGTCTCAGCGCCGATATTATTAATATTAATATATTAATGTGGAATTGAGACAATGTGGTGATGTTGAATGTTTGTATTGTATAATTATTCGCAAAAGTGATTTGTCTTACGTTTTTTAAAATTCTCTTTCGAAAGTGGTCATTCTTTATTCACTTATACTCACTTTTTAAAATCCGAAAAGTCTTACATCTCTTATCTTCTGAAGTCCTTATGCAAGTTTAGAAATTTTTAATTTCTGAAATCTTGAAGTGCAAAACCCCAAAGTTCCAATGTTTCAAATCTCCTAAATCTTATGGCTCTTAAATCCCAAACTTCTTAGGTTTCGAAATTCCAAACTTCCAAAGTTCGAAAATTGGGAAAATCCAAAAGTCCAAAAATCTTATAATTATAAAGTTCCAAAACCCTAAAATCCCCAAATCTTAAAGTCCCAAAGTTGGAAAAGTCTAAAAATCTCAAAATTCCAAAATCCCCAAATTTCAGCCCCAAAATTCGAAAAATTGAAAGGACCTAAAATCCCAAAATCTCAGAAATCTAAAATTCCCAAAACCCTAAAATCCAAAAATCACAAAACCCCAAATTCTCAAAGTCCCAAAATTGAATAAGTCATAAAATCCTCAAATCCTAAAGTTTAAAAATTCCAAAATCCCAAAACCCTAAAATCCCAAAATCTCAAAAATCCAAAACTTCCAAACTCCCAAAATCGATAAAAATCTAAAAAGTCCCAAAATTGAATAAGTCATAAAATCCTAAAATCCTAAAATTTACAAATTCCAAAATCCCAAAACCCTAAAATCCCAAAATCTCAAAAATCCAAAACTTCCAAACTCCCAAAATTGATAAAACTCTAAAAGTCCAAAAACCCCAGAATTTAAAAAATCTAAAATTTCCAAAACCCTAATATCTCAAAATCCCAATTTCCGAGGAGCTGCATTTTCCACCGCCCGAAATACACCCCTAAAAGAACAAAACCGAACCGAATAATTAACGTCGTGTTCCGTGCCGCGTATCATTCCGAGGCTCGATACCGGCACAGAAAACGGAGTGTTTTCCGTGAAAACAGTTTTTCCGTATTCATGCATGGACCGCGCTATTCTGTTTATAGTGCAGGAAACAATACGTAGGAAGCGTATGCTCGAAAGCGCAATTTCTTTCTTCAATTTTCATTCTTCGATTCCTTTGTCCGTTCCGTTTAACTCGAACATGCGTGGACAAAGGATAATTTTCCCTTTGAGTGTAACGTTGTTGTGCTTCTTTTATCCGTGGATCGACTGGAAATCATATTTCCATGCGTACACTACATAAACTTCGATTTAACAGACTATTTCGAAAGACCGTGAAAGAATAATCGCATTATCGAATGAAATTCGTCTCGTTTTACAACTCGTGATAAATTATCATTTCGAAACCCATCCGATCGATCAATTACGACATCGATAATGTCGTTAAAAGTATCTTAATTAACGTAACATTAATAACCATTTCCAATATTATTAGCTTAAGCATTTAATGCAGTCGAGATTAAAATAGCACGTGCTATAAGTGTCATTTCGATATCTGTCACCGTGTCAAATCATGTCATGTTTTCGCGTCCGACATTCGATATGTGTCATGATCGCGCAACTTCTCTGATATTCCACGGTATACTAATATACTGTTCTAATTGCAAGCATAATTTCATCTCGCGATATTGTTAACAGCACACAATATTTATTTTTGCAACTCGAACAATTTTTATTTTATTTCTACAAAATATTAAGGTTTATATTCAGGAAGAAAATTACGGTTCAGGGCTTAGTTCCCTTTCATAGTCGTCAACAATGGACACATCATAAAACGGTACGCAAACATATTCGAACGGTACATACTGAACGAGAACTTTTCCCATAAGGGACCATTTGCACTATGTCAGTAACTCATGCTAGTAACAGTGCCAGTAGGTAGTAGAATTTGCGTTTCTTATTTTGCCCGTACCAAATCTGTTGCTGGAAAAGGAAAATGGTTTCTTTCTGTTTCGTGCGCGTCCGCGGCGAGATTTCGGAAATGACGTAAGACCGAATCAACGAGGGTTGTAAATCCTCGACACGGATGAACCGACGCCACGACTCGCGTACGACCCTACGACCAATTAAGGATATAGGGCTGTTAGGTTAGAATAAATTGAAAACTGATAATGCTCTTGAAATAGGTTTTAATTTTGATACGAATGACTGTTAGCGGTTTTGTTGATCGGTTTGTTTATACTGAATTGTGACTTGAGGGAGAACGTTCTCCCTTGAATACGAGATAGTAAGTAACTCTTCGTTGACACGGTGTCGACGAAGAAGACGTGGTTTGGGGGTGGATACTTTGGATCCGTGGACCAGGAAGCCAATCAGTAGTGACCTTGACTATGCCATCTTCTTATTGGTCTCTGGTTCAACGAATCGTCTTTCTTTCGGAGGAGGTATTTGTAATTACAAGAATGACCTGGCCTTCTGGCCAGGGGTTGCGTCGCGATCGGGAAAAACCCTGGTCAGCGCGACACATGTTGTCAGTTGCCGGTGCGTTTATGACACACCGTTACCCTTAGTATTTCGAGATTTCAAAGATTCTTTATGGGGGTCTGTTCCGACCAAACAGATTGTACCGGACACGAAGTCGGGACCTTCAGAATTCTAAAGGTGGCAGTTAGGAAATGAGTTCTATAACGGAATAATTTTTTACTTATTTCGTTAAGCAGCTTACGATTGTAAACTGGGAATTTCCGTGTTCGGCAGAGATGTTAATTTATATTAGTCCTTTATGGAGACAAGGACAGAAAGTTTCAATAATAATTGTTAAATGATTAACCGTGTTCTAGCGGCGCGTAACACTTTCCTTCCTTACCTTCCTTCCACCACACGTCGTCATTTGACCCGTTCTCTTAACACAACTATGGAGATTCAGGCAAAGTAAGAAACGCAAAAATTCAATTACCTATTGGTCCGTGCTATTAACACAGCTTACTGGTATAGTGTAAACTTAAACTAGTCCAGAGGATAGATCACGAGTAACCCCGCATCACCTACAAATAATTGAACAGCGACATTTCCTCACCTTAATTTTGTCTTCACCTTCCAACACACCCCCACAGTCAAATATCTGATAAAAATCGGATCGGTAGTTTTTAAGGCAGAACTCTTGTAGCAGAGCATAAATATATCATTAAAGGCAAAGTTGACATTATTGGTGATAAAACGAAACGATACACGAATTAACATTTGTCTCCATCTAACAGAATTTATTATTTATTATATCACCATTAAAATTTCTTCTCGCGTTCGCATATTTCGATTGAATTTTGTTCTTTGCCCTTTTCCTCACGTTATCGAATTGTTCATTTTGTATTTCTTATTAAATAAATATTTTGTTCGTTCTTTATACAACTTATTACGTCACTTTTCGACCACGGATCTCCTCACCTACAACAGACATTTGTTTCATAATTAGAAAAAAAAATTCAGACGACATAACATATTTTCCTTACACGTCGATGTTTAATCCCTTGCTGTACTTTGAGTCTCACTCGTGACGCACTCACAAATGTGACAAATCTTACTCAAATTTTGAATACCCTTCAACTTGAAATTTAGGTCCAATTATTTGCATTATCAAGGATCGCTGAATATAAAATACTCACATTTTAATTTTTATTGTTTGTTTTAACATTATAGCAATGACTGACGGATCTGGCAAATAAATTGTGCGGCAAGGGGCCCGTTTCGCAGGCAACAGTCGTTCGACGCGAAACACGCTATTTATTTCGACGAAGCAACGCGATAAGATACCCTGCACGCGAATAGTATCGCGAAAGTTTCACGGACACAAAACGGATAGTAATTCCTCGTCGGATTCACGCGAGTGTTTCAAAGCGTCGAGTTTTAAGCGGTTCGATCGCAGTGCTATTCGTTTTCAGTGGAATAAGACGAACGATGCCGCGACACACGGTAACTCCTCTCCCCTGGGTAATTTCAGGAGTATAAACTGAAATAATTCCGACGTCAGACGAGCTTCCGCAACGGAGTCCTTCAAACTGCTTTAATATAAAAATATTGCAATCTCTGCCTGGGGTATTATCCCATCAAACATGGAAACTAACTATTTATAAATGTATTTCAAACATTTTATACGCGCAATTATGTCTTAGCCCTCCAGGAATTCCTTCGCAATTCTTTTACCGCTGGATGGGTTAAATATTTAAACTGTAATAATATACATTTTTTTTACGATTTTATGCATTGTCTTTGATAAAATATTGTTATATTAATAGTTCAATACATTGTAGTTTTGTAATATGATTAATGTTAGTTTACATTGTTATAAAAATATAGATTTTTGCTCAAATATTTTAGAATTTTAAATATGTATTTATTATATTATTGTTCCTTTAATTACACGTTTTCAACAAGTTTTAGTTATTCAGGATGATAATTTTCATTAATACAGGTTAAACATTCGCACTGTTAAAATTAAAACGGTTGTACATACTTTTGTGTCTGACAATATTATATCCATTCAATTAACCATACAATAATGACCCTTTCTTTTTCATCCTACGTTATGGTTCAGTAATTTCTGTCAAACCCATGAAACTTAATATTCTTTCCATAAAGAGTTATTCTTTCAAAAAGAGCGCAATAAATGTCCTCGGAAATAAATAATAAATTCAGTACAGAATTTAGTGACCCCAAAGAAATTCGAGTACATTAATTTTGTGTAATCGATAGAAACAATGTGGTCGAAACTGAAGGTAATATTTCGACTGTCTGATGTATCAGGTGTATCGTGTTGTCAATAATTAAAACCCACCGGAAACCACGGATTCATCTCGGAAGTGTGTATTTTAGATCCCATACGTGTTTAATAAAATATCCAGAGTTCCGCGTGCTCTGTATTTCCCGGGTTATTCAGTGTTTCCAAAATTCATGTTTCCCCGATCTCTAGTGTTTGACCTCAAAGCACTGGCAGTAATGGCTTTTAATAATTTCCATATCCATGGGGAATTTTACCTGTTGCAATTTCCCCGTTCCAGGAGAAATGAATGAGCTTTTCAAACGTTGCGATTCTTTCAGGAACAGAGTAGAATTTCTATGTTATTGACCATAATTCTGTCGATACTCCACATTTTTCACGAATGATTATAAAACGATATAAAAGATTCGCTTTTATTATTAACCCGAGACATCTCATTAAATTAATTTCCGTAATTTTTCATGTAAATGATTATTTACTAGATTAAAAATATGCTTGATTGTATATTTAGTTAAATACAGTAGACTCTGCAGAGATTTTACATTTTGATAAGTGATTATAAAGCGATATAAAAGATTCACTTCTATAATTAACATTCTGAGACATCTCATTAAATTAACTTCTGTAATTTTTCATGTAAATGATTATTTACTAGATTAAAAATATGCTTGATTGTATATTTAGTTAAATACAGTCGACTCTGCAGAGATTTTACATTTTGATAAGTGATTATAAAGCGATATAAAAGATTCACTTCTATAATTAACATTCTGAGACATCTCATTAAATTAACTTCTGTAATTTTTCATGTAAATGATTATTTATTAGATTAAAAATATGCTTGATTGTATATTTAGTTAAATACAGTAGACTCTGCAGAGATTTTGCATTTTTGATAAGTGATTATAAAGCGATATAAAAGATTCACTTCTATAATTAACATTTTCAGACATCTCATTAAATTAACTTCTGTAATTTTTCATGTAAATGATTATTTACTAGATTAAAAATATACTTGATTGTATATTTTGTTAAATACAGTAGACTCTGCAGAGATTTTGCATTTTTGATAAGTGAGTATAAAGCGATATAAAAGATTCACTTCTATAATTAACATTCTGAGACATCTCATTAAATTAATTTCTGTAATTTTTCATGTAAATGATTATTTAATAGATTAAAAATAGACTTGATTGTATATTTTGTTAAATACAGTAGACTCTCCATACATTCTGCATTTTTGATAAGTGATTATAAAGCGATATAAAAGATTCACTTCTATAATTAACATTCTGAGACATCTCATTGAACTAAATTCCACGATAAATCTTCATGTCAATAATTATATACGACCTTAAAAATATACTTGATTATTTTTATTACAAACAGTAGACCCTCGTTATATTGCCGTTTTTGTAATTACGATCGTCTCTTGAAATTTTGAATGATATTGATTAGAGAAACGTTGAATAGAGGAACTGTTTGATAGGTTAATTAATTATTTGTACAATTTGATTACAGTATTGTTACCGCACCCATTAGCATAGTATAGTGGAATAATTTGGGTTTACGGTTGCTTGGACCAGTCTATGATTATTCATGCCACTTTTCCCGAAATTATTCATAGGTACACGGAACCCATGTTGCGGTTATCATTTCAAATCCCATAATTATCGTGGCAGCGAGATATGCTTCTGAAATTGCCGTAAGATACGAGTTTTATAACAGCTTATAGTTCCAATTCTGGCACGTAGTCGTAATACAATGGTTCCGAGATTCTGTAATAATTCTGAATCGCACAAGCGAAACATTTCGAGAGCAAATGAGTCGATCAATTTCTGAATTCATCAACTGCTGTGTTAGTTTCAGGAGGTTCGAGTGGCAAGAAATTATTTTGCGAAATTTGAGAATTTGGGGATTTAAGGATTTGGGGTTCGGGGATTTGGATATTGAGAAATTGGGGATTTGAGGATTTGGGGTTCGTGGATTTGGACATTGAGAATTTGGGTATTTTGGAATTCGGGGACTTGAGAATTAGCGGAATTGGGGATTCGGAAATTTGAGAATTAGAGGATTTGGGGATTCGGAAATTTGAGAATTAGGGAACTTGGGTATTCGGAAATTTAGGGATTTGGAAATTTGATAATTTGAGAACTTAGGGATTTGAGGTCTTGAGAATTGAAGGATTTGAGGATTAGGAAATTTGAGAATTCGGAAATTTCAGAATAGAGGTATTTAGAGATTCAGAAATTTAAGAATATTGGGAATTTAAGGATTTGGGAACTTAAGAATTTGGGGATTTGAATATATGGGACCTTAGAGATTTGACGAGTTGAAAACGTTCGAATCAATGAATTTAAAATTTATAAATGTTGGAAGCTAAAAGTTCCTACACAAAACTGAACGCGATTCAAGTACAGTCTCCATGTATTTCTTATCAAACTGAACATTCACAGCACGAACATAAATAACTTACTTGCAATAAAGGAAAATGGAAACAGCAATGATCAGAGTGAACAACGAGATGCTGTATCCGACGAAATAAATCTTCGTCGATATAATTTCAATTCCTCCTTCGATATCCGGTTCCCGAAGATCACGGCAGAGGCTATAGTTGCTGTAGTTGTTCCAGGTACCGTCCGGTCTGCATAAACGGCTCGCGTTTTCTGAAACAAGTAACATTATCCTGGTTGGTATTCATGGTTTAACGCTCGATTTTTCCGTTGAATCGCTGCTAGCGTATAATTACTTTATCGTCGACCGGCACGAATACAGGTCGAAGCTGTAACACGCTTCCGGTAATAAATATTCCGGAATATTTCTCTGGAGGAGAGTAACTGAAGCGATTTTCCCGTTGGGAAACTTCGGACTTTTTACTTTCCTCGAGATATATGCGCTCCTTTTTGCGATTCAAGGACTTGAATACGGAATATTTATTTTATTGCAGTATTTCCTCGTGTTTGTTATTTTGAAAAGTAAGTGATCGAGTGAGTGGTATAATTTGTGGCGATAGAGTATGCAGTAATACGAGTAATGATACAGTGCGATACTACGTGCGGCGATATATTGCGTAGTGTCACGGCGCGTGATACTATGCGTGACAATGCAACGCATGGCTATATAACGTGTCGTGTCATAGCGCATGACGGTACTATGCATGGCCATGTAACGTGTAGTATCATAGTTCATGACGATACTAAGCGTGGTGATATAACGCGTGGCTATATAACGTGTCGTGTCATAGCGCATGACGGTACTATGCATGGCCATGTAACGTGTAGTATCATAGTACATGACGATACTACGCGTGACGATATAACGCGAGGTGATATAACGCATAGTGTCACAGTGCATGCCAATACAACGTGTGGCGATATAACGCGAGGTAATATAACGCGTGGCGATATAACAAGAGGCGATATAACGCGTGGCGATATAACGCATAGTGTCACAGTGCATGCCAATACCACGCGTGGCGATATAACGCGAGGTAATATAACGCGTGGCGATATAACGCGTGGTGATATAACGCATAGTGTCATAGTGCATGCCAATACGACGCGTGGCGATATAACGCGAGGCGATATAACGCGTGGTGATATAACGCATAGTGTCACAGTGCATGCCAATACGACGCGTGGCGATATAACGCGTGGCGATATAACGCGTGGTGATATAACGTACAGTGTCACAGTGCATGCCAATACGACGCGTGGCGATATAACGCGAGGCGATATAACGTGGGGCGATATAACTCGTGGCGATATACTGCGTAGTGTCACAGTGTGCTACGATACTACATGTAGCAATACAACGCGCGGCGATATAACGCGTAGTATTACAACGCGTAGCAGCATAACACGTGATGGTACAACACGTAGTAATACAGCGCGTGGCGATATAAGGCATAGCGGTACAACGCGAGGCGATATAACACGCGGCGACATAATGCCTGACTAGATTAAATAGAATAATAAAGATAGACTTCTGATTTTGAAATATTTTACCAGAAACATGATATAACTTTTAAAATTGATACGATTACCCAGATATCCGACAATTAACACAAAAATTATTATAAACAATTTCTAAACCTGAATAGTGTCGTTCACATAAAATATAATAATCTGTCGAATAAAGTGTGTGTTAATTTTGCGGAAAAATTTACGATTTAATGAACCGTGACCAAAATGGGTGAAGAACCCATCGTTTAACTCGACCGTATAAAATTCCCTCTTGAAAAGGATACCAAACACGAATTTCGCAAGCAAATATTCCTTTTCCAAGCGATCTTTCTCTTTCAGCAAAGGCCGGTGGCTTCGCGATACCCAGCTCTCCCCTCCGGGCAACTTCCATCCTTTCAATCAATATATTCCTCCATGTGTAACATTTAAATATAAATGTCAAAAGTCCCGTCGCTCCGTCCAGCCGAGAGGTTAAAATCGAGATTTTTCAGTGATCTCCCCTGTCTCGCGGTATTTGTAGACCGTGACGGATGTCGGTCGCGTTGCATTATTCAATACCGGCGAAAAGAAAGTGGCTGCTTAATCGATAAAGAGGGAAAAATGCCGTTGGCAAAACGGAACGTCGCATACAAACGAGTTGCCTAATTTGCAAGGGGACACAGTCTAGCCCACCTTTCGCACGCGACTCGACGATTAACAACGTTACGGCTCTCGTTCACGATCGAGTATTCCTTCACTCTTTTTACACCTTTTTCAACTTTGAAAGAAACTGCTTTTCGGAACTACAGGTCATATGAGATATTAAGGAAATACTGATATTTTCTAACTAACAATTTTATTTAGAAATTTGCAAATCTAGAACATAAAAACGATAGACATATTAGATAAGCTTCGATGGCGGCCATTTTGAATATGACCTCAATATAGCTATCCTTAAATACAGCGCCTCTGTTCGTTTTACTTATAATAAAGTAATATATGATAGTGTGTATGCATTTTATTGTATATATGTGTGTAGTACACATGTGTGTATTTTACTATCCTCTATCAGAAAAATAATTTTTCGAAACAAAAATAATTTTGAATTCCAATAGAAACCGAAATAATTAAATAATTCATGGAGATTTTGATAGTTCAATTTTTTGTATCCAGTGCATTTTAGTCTTATTATTCCAAAAGGTTAGAAAACGGTTTAAATTACTGGAAATTACTGAAACAAGGGTGGAAATCAGATAATCTACATAAATCATGAACGAAGAGATAATTATACGCTCCCTCTGATATCTAAATGTCACTCGTGATTGTACGAAGTACCGGAAAGTTTAACTAATTCCGAAATCAGATCGTCAGGATTTACGTAGTGAAACGAAAACGAGAGGCTCGTGTGAAAGTTCACTGCAAACAAGTTCACAGAACCGCTTCAAACTTTCCAATCGAATTTATTTTTCCCTGGTTTGTCGCGAACACTATGTTTTTATACAAGGTTTTACCGATCTTTCTTCACATAATTTCAATTTTCGTAATACATATATTTTCTCATAACCGTTTAATATACAATTTCGATAACCCACAATATGACGAATGATGAAGAATAAATCTTTTTGAGTTTTTGAAAAGATTTTCGAAATGTTTTTATGTCAAAGAACCTTAGGACTCAGTCACTCTGTGTTTAATAAATGAAGCATGAACAAATTTAAAATTAGAATTAAGAAGTTGGGTAATAAATACTGCATTATGGGGTAGAAAATAGTTAGTAACCTAACCTAACTCATTTTGAAAATTTGAACGTTGTCTTTCTTAGATAGTAACCTAACCTAATATTACCTAACCTAACTCATTTTGAAAATTTAAACGTTGTCTTTCTTAGATAGTAACCTAACCTAATACTACCTAACCTAACTCATTTTGAAAATTTAAACATTGTCTTTTTTAGATAGTAACCTAACCTAACCTAATACTACCTAATACTACCTAAGAAAGACAATGTTTAAATTTTCAAACTGAGTTAGGTCAGGTAGTAACGTTTATATTTTAGTTAGGTTAGTAACTTAACTAAATGACATTTAAATTTTCAGAGTAAGTTACGTTAGATAGTAACGTTTAAATTTTAGTCAGGTTAGTAACCTAACTAAACAACATTTAAATTTTCAAAATGAGTTAGGTTAGGCAGTAACGTTTAAATTTCAGTTAGGTTAGTAACCTAACTAAATAACATTTAAATTTTCAGAGTATGTTAGGTTAGGTAGTAACGTTTAAATTTTAGGTTAGTAACCTAACTAAACAACATTTGAATTTTCAAAATGAGTTAGGTTAGGTAGTAACGTATAAATTTTAGTTAGGTTAGTAACCTAACTAAATATCATTTAAATTTTCAGAGTAAGTTAGGTTAGGTAGTAACGTTTAAATTTTAGGTTAGTAACCTAACTAAACAACATTTGAATTTTCAAATTGAGTTAGGTTAGGTAGTAACCTTTAAATTTTAGTTAGGTTAGTAACCCAACTAGACAACATTTAAATTTTCAAAATGAGTTATGTTAGGTAGTAACGTTTAAATTTTAGTTAGGTTAGTGACCTAACTAAATAACACTTAAATTTTCAGAGTAAGTTAGGTTAGGTAGTAACGTTTAAATTTTAGTTAGGTTAGTAACCTAACTAAATAACATTTAAATTTTCAGAGTAAGTTAGGTTAGGTAGTAACGTTTAAATTTTAGTTAAGTTAGTAACCTAATCAAACAACGTTTAAATTTTCAAGTTGAGTTAGGTTAGGTAGTAACGTTTAAATTTTAGTTAGGTTAGTAACCCAACCTCAATTGAAAATTTAAACATTGTCTTTCTGTGTGAAACCCATCCTCACACAAGTGAATGAAAAATAGTGCATTGCGTAAGAAATAACACCATGTATAACGTACATCTAACAATTTACAATTAAAAATAATATCGAAAGTGAAAACGAGAGAGCATATTTGGGCGTTCAAAGCAAAAGTTGTGCATCCGTTGCTGATTACAAAGCGCAGTCTGCAAACTGGCTGAAAGCAACCCACGCTGTTTAACCCGCACCAGATACGGGGCACAATAGAAATTACCATTTTCACGTTGCAATGGAAACATGGTTTATTCCGTGTGATACTAGTAGTTGCTCTTTCAAGAAACTTTTTCATCCTTGCCATGAATAGCGAATCCAACGAGCGGAAGCTGAACGAGGAAAAAGTTTGTCGCTGAACTTTCAGTCATTTTACCGTTTCATAATCAGCATTTCAATTACGAAGAATGCTCGTAGGACGAAGCTGAAGCTCGCGGGAGAAATAACGATAAGAGGAGAAAAAAAGAACGCTTTCGTATCTCGTTCGGTGAGTACCGAGACGGAATAACTCGTCATCGAGGTACAACGTATATGTACGTCGATACTAAGCGATATCATTACGGAGCGATTCCGGTGGGAACAAATAAAATGGCCCACGTATCCTCATCCTTGACAGACGTTTCTGGAACGCTGTATCGATATCGTGTATCTTACGGAAGCGTGTTTCGATGTGGGATAGGGGATAGCTTAGACTATTTTTAGTTACTAGTTGCTAGGTGGAAATGGGAACACTGACACTAAATCTACCAAACTCACCTGCTCAAGTAATTTTAAATTGCAAGATTTATTATGCTCTGTGTTTCGATGTGGGATAAGGGATAATTTATTTTAGTTACGATTTTTAGTTTCTAGTTGCTAGGTTTAAATGTGATCATTGTTTGCCACTAAATATACCAAACTCACCTGCTCAACAAATTTTAAATTGCAAGATTTATTGTGATCTGTGTTTCGATGTGGGATAGAGAATATTTTAGGCTATTTTTAGTTTCTAGTTGCTAGGTGGAAATGAGAACACTGACACTAAATCTACCAAACTCACCTGCTCGACAAATTTTAAATTGCAAGATTTATTGTGATCTGTGTTTCGATGTGGGATAGGGAATAGTTTAGGCTATTTTTAGAGCCTAGTTGCTAGGTGGAAATGTGAACACTGTTTGACACTAAATCTACCAAACTTTTCACCTATTTAACAAATTTTATCTACACAATTTTATTTACACATCCTTAAATCTACGAATTCTTGGATCCCCAAGTTCTTGGACCTCGAAATTGTTACATTTCCAAATTCTTAAACATTAATATCTACTAATGCCCAAACCCCCTAAATTCTTAGACTCTCGAATCTCTAGATCCCTAAATCCTTAAGCTCCACAAATTTCTAAACCCCCAAATCCTTAACACTAGGTTTACGGACGTTTATGGTCATTTATATTTAAATTTGAACTGAAAGTTGAAAAACAAATAAATTGAAGATGATATGTGAACTGCCTAAGACATTGATTCTTTAGCTTGACGAAAGTTGACATACATTTTTACAAAAATTTTTTCATAAGTTTTGTCATTTAAATTAAAAGACGTATGACCCGTCATTTTGACGGGTTCCGTAAATCTAGTGTTAAACTCCACAAATTCCTAAGCCCCAAATCTATAAATCTCCAAATCTCTAGATGCTCAGGTGTCTAAACCTTTAGATCCATAAACCCCCAAATCCATAAATCTCCAAGTTTCTAAACCTTGAAATCGCTAAACTCCCAAATCCTTAAACTCTCAAATTCCTAAATCTCCAAATTTCTAGATGTCTAAATGTCTAAACCTTCAGATCCCTAAACCCCCAAATCCCTAAATTCCCAAATCTCTAAACCTTGAAATCCCTAAAACACCAAATTCTTAAGCTCTCAAATTCCTAAATCTCCAAATCTCTAGATGTCCAAATATCTAAACCTTCAGATCCCTACACCCCCAAATCTCTAAATTCCCAAATCTCTAAACCTTGAAATCCCTAAAACACCAAATTCTTAAGCTCTCAAATTCCTAAACCTCCAAATCTCTAGATGTCCAAATGTCTAAACCTTCAGATCCCTAAACCCCCAAATCTCTAAATCTTGAAATCCCTAAAACACCAAATTCTTATTCTCAAATTCCTAAACCTCCAAATCTCTAGATGTCCAAATATCTAAACCTTCAGATCCCTAAACCCCCAAATCCCTAAATCCGCAAATCTCTAAACCTTGAAATCCCTAAAACACCAAATTCTTAAGCTCTCAAATTCCTAAACCTCCAAATCTCTAGATGTCCAAATATCTAAACCTTCAGATCCATAAACCCCCAAATTTCTAAACCCTGAAATCCCTAAACCTCCAAATCCTTAAATCTCCAAATCTCTAAATGCTCAAATGTCTAAACCCTGAAATTCCAAAACTCCTAAATCCCCAAATCTCTAAACCTTGAAATCCTTAAACCCCCAAATCTTTACACTCCCAAATTCCTAAACCCTGAACTCCCTAGATCCCTAGTAAATATTACAAAAGTAAATCTATCCAATCTAAAGTTTCGTTGCTCCAATAATTAATAATATGAGCATTGCTATGATCGACAAACAAATTTCTCGATTAATAACGTTCGAGAGTGGATTCCTCCTGTACATTGATAAATTAGTTTTCTTAACGAGACATTTTAAATAACTCATAATTACGTTCATTTTTCATAATACTAACGAGCGTTAGTGACATAGCGGATTACGAGTTTTTCATCAGGGAAGAATTTCATTTTTCACCAGTCAACTTCCCTCAGAACGTCGATAATGGCGTCAGGAATTTACCTTCTTCGAGAGAGAACATTATTTATCTTTGACGTTGATTGACTCGTAAAAAATCGAAAGTGTCAAATCTTTACAGGTAAAAACATTATCTCGTTGAACTCGAACTACAGATTATACATAAATCTGCTGCTTTTAATATCTACTAGAATAATCGAATTAAATTTATTATTTGAAATTGCGGATTTAGATGGCTTAAGTTGGGATAAAGGATTATTATCAGATAACGGTTTGAGTTGACATAAAGGATTAGTGGTTTCAGTCGAGATAAAGTGAGATAACAGTTTAATCTCAGACTAATTAGAGATTAATTATGTAAATTATTAACCTCTTGCATTATTATTTTCAGGTGCGTCGAAATTGAAGACTCACAGGTACAATATTAAAACAGATAAAGAAAGTTGAAATGTTTTGTGAATTTTGCATACAGTAATCCTAAACCATGCAAATTATAGTTGTACTCAAATTTCAAATTGAAGAGTATTCAAAATTCGAGTTAAAGTCGTGAGTGTGTCACGAGGGAGGCCATTTTGTAACGCAAGAGGTTAATGTACTTCAGCTATTTATTTTTCATATTTATCTAATTTGGTCTGATGGTTGGATTCAATAAAAATGTACAACATTTAAAGGAAAATATAATTGTTCGAAGTTCACGTTCGATAAATTACACTGTCGAGAAGCGTTATTTTGATTCTTCTGTTTCTTTTGTGATCGCATCCGTCAAGATGGCAGAAACGTGGCCAGCAACCGTGTCAGAAAGGATTACGAAAAAAGATTTTGCCGATGACCCGGATAGCTAAATCGGTTAAAGTAAAGTCGACCCTGGGGCGAAAGATCCGCGTTCGAACCTCGATTCGGTAATCCCCTTCGACCAATTCTTTTTCCCTCTCACGGCTTTCATCGGGAAAATTATCCCTCTACCGTCCCTTTGATATTAGTTTTCATATTATTACGAATTTCGAGTTTCATTTTGCTAAAATGCCCGCTCTCGTCGTACCGAGTAATTATTTCAGACAGAATTTCATACTTTATTAAATGGACTCCGGTGGAAATTATGACTTGTTCGTGGAATATTGTTTTTTAAGAATCATAATAATATTTCCTGGAATTTATATAATTTGTATGTGTGCAGTTCTGTTACTGGGATTTTTATTTGTTCAGTTAATGTGTCTCGAATTTTTTATTAAAATATAGAAGTACTGTAAGGCTTAATTATCTTTCCATATTTTCCTTCTCTTTAAATTTCCCAAATTTCCAAGTTTCTATATTTTCCAAATTCCTAAATTTCCAAGTTTCTAAATCTCCCAAATTCCTAAATTTCCAAGTTACTAAATTTCCCAAATTCCTAAATTTCCAAATGTCTACGCTTCCCAAATTCGAAAATCCCCAAGTTTCTAAATGTTCCAAATTCCTAAATTTCCGAGTTTCTAAATTTTCTAAATTCCTAATTTTCCAAATGTCTGCGCTTCCCAAATTCCTACATCCCCGACTTCCTAAATTTCCAAGTTTCTGAATTTTCCATATTCCTAAATTTCCAAATGTCTGCGCTTCCCAAATTTCTACATCCTCAACTTCCCAAATTTCCAAGTTTCTAAATGTTCCAAATTCCTAAATTTCCGAGTTTCTAAATTTTCTAAATTCCTAAATTCCCAAATGTCTGCGCTTCCCAAATTCCTACATCCCCTAGTTCATAAATTTCCAAGTTTCTAAATGTTCCAAATTCCTAAATTTCCGAGTTTCTAAATTTTCTAAATTCCTAAATTTCCAAATGTCTGCGCTTCCCAAATTCCTACATCCCCTAGTTCATAAATTTCCAAGTTTCTAAATTTCCCAAATTCCTAAATTTCCAAATGTCTACGCTTCCCAAATTCCTACATCCCCATGTTCCCAAATTTCCAAGTTTCTAAATGTTCCAAATTCCTAAATTTCCAAGTTTCTAAATTGTCTAAATTCTTAAATTCCCAAATGTCTGCGCTTCCCAAATTCCTACATCCCCTAGTTCATAAATTTCCAAGTTTCTAAATCTCCCAAATTCCTAAATTTCCAAGTTTCTAAATTTTCTAAATTCCTAAATTTCCAAATGTCTGTGCTTCCCAAATTCCTTAACTCTCCACGTTTCCAAATTTTTCAAATCCTCAAATTTCCAAGTTTCTAAGCTCTCCTTTCTAAAAGACTATACCTAAAGAAGTGTTCCACCACCGCCAATAATCAAGTTGATCATAAAATGAAATTGAAACTTCGAATCGTGCGTTGATTGCGCCAATATCCCAGTGGTTCCGTGCGATATATTGCACTGATTCATCGGAGAAACCGTATCAGTATTAATACTGTATCAAAGTTTCGAAAAGTACGAGCAACCACACGTACGAAGATTCCTGAAGAGCAATTTTTAAAAAGACTCCCGTCAAACTTCTTTATTAACTTCTGGAACGTGTTCCCTGGATAGCCTCCGAGAATCTTTATTCTTTTCGCTAGCTAAACCCTCGATATCATTTTCACGATTCGTTGTTCGATAGTTGAGCTCGAACAGACAGGATCCTTGCTTGATACATATTCCTGGAAGGTTGGACCGTTAAAACAGAGACGTGGTCTACATGAATATCGATCATTCCTGTGGTGAAGGCTCAGGATCGGAGAATTATTCCGGATCATGGCGAATTGTGGATTATAAACGGTGGATTGCTTTCGGAACAGGGTATACACCGAGTGTTAGCTTGTCTTCGAACTGCTCTTTGATGCAACATGCTAATTTGCATGATTGATATTCGATTAACCACATGAAATCTGGTGATTGTGCAGTAAAGCGGACCAAATCGATTTTAATCATTTTCATAGATGTTGTTGAGGACGTTTCCCTAATGTGAAGGTTTTAGGTCAGGTTACTATTCTTTAGGAACTGCTCTTTGATGCAACATGCTAATTTGCATGATTGATATTCGATTAACCACCTGAAATCTGGTGATTGTGCAGTAGAGCGGACCAAATTGATTTTAATCATTTTCATAGATGTTGTTGAGGACGTCTCCCTAATGTGAAGGTTTTAGGTCAGGTTACTATTCTTTAGGAACTGCTCTTTAACACAACATGCTAATTTGCATGATTGATATTCGATTAACCATCTGAAATCTGGTGATTGTGCAGTAGAGCGGATCAAATTGATTTTAATCATTTTCATAGATGTTGTTGAGGACGTCTCCCTAATGTGAAGGTTTTAAGTTAGATTTGGTTACTATTCTTTAGGAACTGCTCTTTAACACAACATGCTAGTTTGCATGATTGATATTCGATTAACCACCTGAACTCTGGTGATTATGCAGCATAACCGACCACATTTGAATAATTTTCACATACGTTGCTAAGGACATCTCCTTAAATAATGTGAAGGTTTTAACTAACTTAGCGTAAGTTAGGTTAGGTTACCACTCTTTAGGAACTGCTCTGTGATGCAACATGCAAACTTGAATGACTGATATTCGATTAACCACCCGAAGTCTGCTGATTATGCAGCATAACCGACCACATTTTAATAATTTTCACATATGTTGCCAAGGACATCTTAAATAATGTGAAGGTTTTAACTAATTTAGCATAAGTTAGATTAGGTTACTACTCTTTAGGAACTGCTCTGTGATGCAACATGCAAACTTGAATGATTGATATTCGATTAACCACCTGAAATCTGGTGATTATATCGGACTTTAATTTAAATGTATGCCTAAAATCTTGCGATTATGTGTGGTTAAGTATATGTGATAATTTTCACATATCTTGTCAAGGACGTCTCCTTAAGTCATATGAAGGTTTCAGGTTAGGAGAGGTTAGGTTAGTAGATATCCTTGACAACATACTGCTTCAGTATAATAAATGATTACTAATCAAGATATAAAATGATTAATTGCATGTATTTAATAAGACTAACAACCCTATTCAATTTTAACATACCCAATCGATCGAAGATAGCAAATATTCATTCAATTAATAGAGTTCAGGGTCTAAACTGTCCTCGGAAAACTCACCTAAATAAATGTCTACCTGTGAAAATGATTAAAATCAAAAGGTTATGTACGATTACCAAAAATGTGATGGTCGATATAAAAGGTACTTCCATTGAATATTTCTGACGCAAAAGTTTGACCGATGTTAACAATGTGAAAGTTCTTTTTTTCGAGGGAAAAAAGGGACTGACAGCTGGAATTGTTGGGAACTTTCGCGGATAATTGGATCAGATAACTTTTTATGTTGTTATCTCGGCAATGTTCGTGTCTAGCATAGCATCTACTAATTAGAATTTCAGCGTTGACCTCGCGATAACGCGAACTTTTGATCGATAGACTGCCTTCTGACATCTTAACGCGTTAAACGGCCATGTGTACCATCACACGTTACAAATTGTACTTAGGTATTCAGATTACGATCGTTTTATTTTCCAATTTAAACTTTTCTACCTGGTAAATGGACGTGCTGTATCTTTCGAGACTAACGGGGTAACTATTCTAAAGTTTTAGTAACTCCCTAGTGTTGGATTATCTTGAGAATGTCTTCATTTTGGAATTTACACATTTTTCTATGCAAGTTATGTAGCTTTTGTAACACAGAATAATTTGATACTCTTTTTGGGGATATCAGGAATTTGGGATATTTAGAATCTTGGAAACTTAGAAATTTGGGAAATTTAGAAATTTAAATTTCAGGATTTGGGGAATTTAGAAACTTAGAGATTTAGAAATGGAAGTATAGAGATTTGGAAACTTAGGAATTTGGGAAGCGTAGAAATTTGAAAATTTACGAATTCGAGAAATTTAGAAATTTGGGGAATTTAGAAATTTAAATTTCAGGATTTGGGGGATTTAGAAACTTAGAGATTTAGAAATGGAAGTGTAGAGATTTGGAAACTTAGCAATTTGGGAAGCGTAGAAATTTGAAAATTTACGAATTCGAGAAATTTAGAAATTTGGGGAATTTAGAAACTCGAAGATTTCCCTAATTTGGGAAATTTAGAAACTTGGAGATTTAGGAAATTGGGAAGCGTAGAAATTTGAAAATTTGGGAATTCCGGAAATTTAGGAATTTGGTAAATTTAGAAACTTGAAGATGTAGAAATTTGGGAAATTTAGAAATTAGAAAATGCAGGAGTTCAGAAATTTAAGAACACTGCTAATTTAAAAATTTGGGGAGATTAGATACCTAAAAATTTGGAACCTAGGAAATTTAGTAATTCAGAAGTACTGAGTCCTTGAAGTCGATATACACTCTTCCAAAATTCGATACGTCCCATCCGAAGGATCAACGAGACAACTGAACCCATGAAAATCAATCAAAATTTCAATCAGTGTAACTCGAGGATTCTCCAAGACTTAGAGAGGACGTTAAGCTACCGGAAATGAGTTAAGCTGGCTACGTTACAGGATCGTGCATTAATTATCCGGGCGCGGCTGCAGATGTAAGGGTGATTAAAGTGGAACTTAATGAGTTGTTTATCCTCGTTAGACGTTTCCCGGCTAGATGAAATTCCGCTCCGTCGACGAGCGGAAAATTGCACGCTCAATCCGCGATTATATCACGATAAAACGATACGAATTATTTTCGATGATGTTCGACTTCCAGTCGGTTCATCGTTGTCGGTTAATTTCGACCGTTCACGTTAAAAAAATGCCAACGGAAATTCCGACTCGAGATGGGCTTTAATGAGATTCGATGAGTCTGATCGATACTTTTCAATTAAATGTTTTCGATGACGGCTGTATTTATCGTTTCGCGCCGCTCACGTTAATGACTGTGAAACAACACCGATATCCAAGTGTTTCGGTGTTCAGAGTGGTTGAAAATTAACTATCACAGAAATTGTCCAAAAATAGCTGGATTTGAGATGTTAAATTACGTTAAATTAGTTACAGGGTGAACTTAACCCATTGTCGTACTTTAAGGAGTCTCGTGACGCACTCACAGCTATGTAACATATGTCGGAATTATAATTATTAGGGTTGCGATCTCATTTTCCAATTTTAACTTTGCCACCTATGGAATTTTCGTAAGTGATGTATATTACCGAGAATGGAAAATATCCCCTAATTCTGGTTTCATTCTGCTACGTGATAGTGCATTGAGTCAATCTCCGTTCATGTTACCCGTCAGTACATTTAATTATTCCGAAGTGTTCAATAGCGAAGCACAATGGAAACTTATTGATGCAACGCTCGTCATAGTTCGTGCCAATAACGCATTAATGTTGGTTACCGAATCACAGATGTTACAAGATATTTCGTTATAATTTCATCATCGTTTCAATACATAAAATCAAGAACAAAGAATTATTCAAATTTCAATCACTACATAAAATGAACAAACAATCCATTTGAACCCTACCGAAATAAAATCTTCTCTTTGTTACGCGCGAGTTATTCATTTTATGAAAGATGTTACATATTCAACTACTATTTCCACGAGTTTCATATAAACCGTGCAGCAAACTTATCAAAATTAAAATGCTCTCACGGTAGCACTTTCTGCGACTTTTTCGTCACGTTCGGTGTAATAAAACTCGCGCCAGTTACAATCCTTCCGAAACGTGGCACAAAGATGGCGGTATGTCATACAAAATGGCCGACATATTTCGAGGAGTAATACCAAGTGTTGCACTACAATGTACATTATACGTATAATAAAGAAAATTACGTACTGAAGAATTGTTGCATTCATTTTCATGAAGAAGAAAGAATTATTTATTATAATCATATATCTTCATTCTAATTTAAATTTATGTTTAAAAACTATACGGTGCACTTATAGACTGCATCCTTTATGATATAATATGATGAAGCATTATACAATGCATTGTATGTATTGTAAATTGTAAATCTATATATTGTAAATACAATTTATGTTTAAAAGTCATATTTAAAAATCATGTTTATCTCTGTTTTAATTAATATACGATCAATAAATTATATTTTAGACGTCGACTGCTACACTGAGGCAATAGAAAATTGTAACCTAACCTAACAAATTTTATCAAATATGTTCACAATGTTTTTTTATATTTACTATTCATAGTTCAAGCAGTTAATACGAATATTTTCATCTAGTTAAATGAACAAATTCTTAATAATGTTAGTTCTATGTTTCATATGGAAATTTGAACGTCACTCATACATGGATGATGTGGCAATGTGTTAAACATTATAATGTTTATCTCTGAACCAGTACTATTACGATTATTGTAAATATAATAAATTTTACCTAAAAATTATTATTTGCACGTCTATTCCAATACCTACTATGATTATCATAAATAATGATATTTAAAAATTATAATTTTGATCTCTGATCCAATACTATCCATTACAATCATAATTATAATAAAATGTAAAAATAATGACTCTGGTGCAACCACTGTCCATCACGATAAAAATGGCGAACATCGACACTCCATAAAATGAATTCGAAAAGACTTTCACCGCGCCTGCAAATTCAGCGACGTTTCGCACGGGCAATTAACAGATTACCCGATACGTTTTTTAATTAGAATTCTCCGTTCGCTCGTTTTCATGGTCCGTCGAAGAAATTAGCGACGTATCAAGCGCAAAAAAGCCCCGTAATTGGCTGGCCGAGTTAAATGTTCACCGTCGACGGTGAACGGCAAATTGAATTACGAGCTGTTATTTATTTACAGTTGCTTTGTGCGAATCGTGGCCCGTGTAATTCGACGTTTCTTTTCTCGTCGATCCGCGGATAAAGACCGTCACGGGATTCCTCGAACGATAAAATTGCTTTCACCCTCGCGCCGATGTCGATCCCTCAGAACCGGGATCAATTAACAATCATCCTAATTTCGCTTCGAATTCTCTCGCGCGAAACTTCAAACGGAATATTTCTTTGTCTTTGTGTCCCGAGAGATGCCAATGAAATTTTTGCCGACCACTTTGAAGGCTAAACTTATTTTCAGCGGGAAGTCGCGGTAATAAAACGCCTTTAATTAGCCCTGGTCTCGTGAACGTTGGAGAGCCAGTCTGTCGCGAGGATCAATTCGGAACCAAAGTAATCACCATTATTAATCTGAATTCTGTTCGAGGAAATTGTAATTCTAATTGAAAATTCCAGCTCGTACGACGCTACATTTAATTTATATGTTTTATCTGGCAAGGTGAAATAATAAATGGGAATGCGGGGCTTAACCGAGAATTATGCTGATTAAAATGCTCCCCGATTTCATAACAACGAATCGGTATTTTTAATTAAGAAAAATTCCTCGAGCGTCCTCGATTGCGTCTCAATTATTTCCTAGCGTTCGTTAACGTCCGCCGGAAAATTAAAACGACCCGAAATCGATTTCACTGAAAATTGCTGAAGTCGCGTATTACGAAATGAATTTTTAAGAAATACGGATTAAGTAAATACAAGTTATGGCACAGTACTCGAAGCTAATGACGCGATATACGATATTCGTGCTCGTAATTGCCGCTAATTAATCGATATCAAATTCATGGAACCGTCTGCAGTTTCCCATGAATCGAGAGCTGTATGTGGAAGTACCGTAATTTTCCTACAACGATAACTGACATAATTTTCGTGCAAATGCATCGGATAAATCGTTGGACGACGCAAATATTTATACGTTCTACCGAGTAATGCGGATAATCCAGCTTACGAAACAACATACTTAAGCAAGTTATTCACAGTATGCCTCCTCCACTTTGTGGTGGAACAATGACCTCTAAACGAGATTTGCATCGCAATGTCCGAACGGCATTGTTGCGGATTGTTTGCGAGCATAATTGCATTCCTTCTACTAATCTACTGCGCTCGTGAAAGTTAGCCCCTTAACTTTTGCGGGGATTTTGTGGAATACGTTACGTTTGCAATTTTGATTTTCTGCTTGGGCTTGGTGGGAGATTTGCAGTGGAGTGGGGTTAATATGGGGTGTTGGAAATTTAGGATTCTAGGATTTTGGGATTTTGGGATTTTGGGAGTGGGGAATTTTAGGGAGTTGAGGTTTTGGAGTTGTGAAATTTAGGGATTTGGGAATTTGGGAATCTGGAGATGTGGAAATTCGGGGACTTGGGAATTTGGGAGCCTTGGAATTTGGAAATCTAGGAATTTGGGAACCTAGAAATTTGGTCATCTAGAGATTTGGGGCTGTAGAAATTTGGGGACCTAGAAATTTGGTCATCTAGGGATTTGGGGCTGTAGAAATTTGGGGATTTAGGAATTTGGGGACCTAGAAATTTGGTCATCTAGGGATTTGGGGCTGTAGAAATTTGGGGATTTAGGAATTTGGGGACCCAGAAATTTGGTCATCTAGGGATTTGGGGCTGTAGAAATTTGGAGATCCAGAAATTTAGTCATCTAGGGATTTGGGGCTGTAGAAATTTGGGGACCTAGAAATTTGGTCATCTAGGGATTTGGGGCTGTAGAAATTTGGGGATTTAGGAATTTGGGGACCTAGAAATTTGGTCATCTAGGGATTTGGGGCTGTAGAAATTTGGGGATTTAGGAATTTGGGGACCCAGAAATTTGGTCATCTAGGGATTTGGGGCTGTAGAAATTTGGAGATCCAGAAATTTAGTCATCTAGGGATTTGGGGCTGTAGAAATTTGGGGACCTAGAAATTTGGTCATCTAGGGATTTGGGGCTGTAGAAATTTGGGGATTTAGGAATTTGGGGACCTAGAAATTTGGTCATCTAGGGATTTGGGGCTGTAGAAATTTGGGGATTTAGGAATTTGGGGACCCAGAAATTTGGTCATCTAGGGATTTGGGGCTGTAGAAATTTGGAGATCCAGAAATTTAGTCATCTAGGGATTTGGGGCTGTAGAAATTTGGGGACCTAGAAATTTGGTCATCTAGGGATTTGGGGCTGTAGAAATTTGGGGATTTAGGAATTTGGGGACCTAGAAATTTGGTCATCTAGGGATTTGGGGCTGCAGAAATTTGAGGATTTAGGAATTTGGGGACCCAGAAATTTGGTCATCTAGGGATTTGGGGCTGTAGAAATTTGGAGATCCAGAAATTTAGTCATCTAGGGATTTGCGGCTGTAGAAATTTGGAGATTTAGGAATTTGGGGATCCAGAAATTTGGTCATCGAGGGATTTGAGGCTGTAGAAATTTGGGGATTCAGGTATTTCGTGATTTAGGGATTTGGGAATCTAGGAATTTAGCGAACTTGGAATATGGGGATCTAGGAACTTTAGGGGGTTGAGGTTTTGGAGTTGTGAGATTTAGGGACCTTGGAATTTTTGAATTTTAGGATACTGGGATTTAGGGATTTTGGGAGTGTGGGGTTTTGGGGATTTGAAACTTTGGAGTTGTGAGATTTAGGAATCTTGAGATGAAGTTTTGCAACTTTGAACTCTTGGCATTTCTGAAATTTAGAACTTCGATATATCAGAATATTGACATATTGCATCTTCAGAATTTCAGAACTCTTAAATTTTTATGCTTCAATATTCATTAACTTTTGGACTTTGTTATTTTATATCTTTACTCTTCAGGACTTCAAATTTCTATTTTATTACAATCTGTTAAATAATACTTACCCTAAAAATTATTACAATTAAACTTAGAATACATATACTAAAATCATAAATCTTTGTTAACATCTCTAATCCCTATGCAACGAGTGCAACTCTAAAGTAAAATGCAAAAAAAAAATCGTGAATTTAGTTCAAAAAAGTTTGTTACAAAGAGCAGCATAAAAGCAGCATTTAAGATAGTCATAAAAATAAAAATGCTTTTTTCTCTGTAGCTACTCTAATACCCTATACTCTCGTAAAGATAAAATTGTTGTTAAAATGAAAATGATCCAACGAAACGTAACTGAGTGTCCCAGTTATTTTAATGGAGGGAAAATTGCTCGCGAAATAAACCTTACGCTATCCAGAATCATCCTGAGCTTTTTAGTTCAGTAACTGTTTAATCAGATTTAAATCCATGCTTTTCACTTCACCTTCGTTTTAATATACTCTTTTATATTTACTTTTTACCCTTCTCTTTTCCTTCTATTTTTGTTATTATTTCTTCTACTTTTGCTATTGCAAGATATCAAATTTTAAGAGATTTTAGTTAAAAAGTTTGATCAATTCTTTTAAGATTATTTTTTTATTATTAATTGTTACTACTGTTGCACTATGTTTATACATAGTATAATACTGTACGTTAATATAGTGTTTGAAGTATACTACTTTAGCTAAACAATATTTATTTTAAATTGTATTAAACTAAACGATGAATGTACCTTTCGAGTGCGAAGGTTAGCCACTTAACCTATAAATTTTCTAGGTAGTTGCGTCATGCACAGCTAGCTAATTATTGCTACAACTAAATTATTGTTAAAACAACTAAAGAATGTTAAAATGCTAAGCACATTTTACCTTCGTGATATAGATTGTAATTAGAATTGAACTCAAAATTCAATTGCAGTGAAAACACGAGTCTAGTGTATCACATTCCAATTGTACTGTGCGTCACGTGTGTGACATGTGATTACAGGATAAGGGATTAAAAACAGCAACATAAAATACAATGATTTGGTGTAAATACAAGATCAGAATATGCACTGCCTGTTAATTTGATTCGATACGCATCTAAACAGAAAGACGCGATTATAGTTTAGTTTCCGTAAACTCCAATCTCCCAGAAATTCAATGGTTGTATTAAATTCCCATTTAACGCTTCATTATGGATTTCCCTGCTTAGCCATCCATTGAAATCGATAACGTTCTCATTCGTTAAATACTGAAAATGGATGTCGTCAACACGTTTTTTTTTTAAACAGAAATAAAAGAGGGACTAAAGAATTACTGTCTACCTTTCCCCCTTTTTCATTTTGCAAATTGAGATTCGTTGAAATTGACAGCCGAAATACCGGAACGATTACGTTTCTCGTCCGATGGAGAAATAAAAAGAAAATTCGTATTTTTATTTGCAAAATGTTGACTGTGTGTTCTTTTAAATATAACAAAACAACAATTTATAATTTCTTTGCTTTTATTTTTATTTTACAAATTACTGGTATTGGAATTGACGATGTTTTTATTTTTAAAATATTGAATTGACGATGTGTTTATTTGGATACAAGAATAAAAAGGAAACTGAGAACATTTTCATTTAGAAAATATTGGGAGGACAAGGTACTTTTGTAAATATTATAATAAAAATAAAATTAACAATTTATTTCTATGCTTTCATTTTTTTGCTTTTTACAAATTACCAACACTAAAATTGACAATATATCCATTTTCAAAATACTGAAACGATGTGATTTTTTAAATACCACAATAAAGAGAAAATTAACAATTCAATTCTAAGTTTTAATTTTTATTTATTTTCTATAGATTACCAAAATTAAAACTGACAATATAATTCTCAAAATGTTAAAGTAGTAATACACTTTCTTTGACACAACTACCATTTTTATTTAAGAACAGTGACATTTTCATTTGAAACAACGACGTCTTTCTTCCAAAAGCAAAACAAGAAAATAAGTTTCTCTCAGTTTCAGTAAATAATATAAGTACCATGACAGCGTATAAGAACCTGAATGTTAAGTTCCAAAACACACAGCGCTGTTTACAGGTTTCGTATCCTTGAATGCGAACTTGTTTAACTTAGATTATGTTTAGTGTTTGAGTAGCGTTAAACGTCGACATCTTCCGTCAAGGATTATTCCCGGAAGTTGCGATCGATCGCATGTTTCCTGTGCGATGGCGTCGCAAGAGTCGAGTAATGAATTTCATTCCCGTCAAAGAAAAAGTCCACGAAACACGCTTTATCTGATCACTATAGTTTCATTACGACTCCACGGTCGCCATAACTTAATATCAAGACTTTTAATAAAATTTTTATATCTAGGAAATTAAAATTGTTCTGCGATTTTTTCTTTCTCAAAATATTATGATACATTTATTTTGTTTATTTAAGATTTCAGATCTTATTTTTTATATTCAATCTTCTTAAACTTGATATGGATAGTTAAATATTTTGAATATTAAATATTTTGCAAATTTTATTAAATGTTAGGAAAAATTAAAAAATTTTATTATGTAAAATACTTGTAATTACTATTATATGTATTGTTATAGGTATAATATACAATTTATAGTTTCATGTATTATTACGTATATGTATGTAATTATTATTGTATGTATTATTACTTTTTGTATAGACTATTTTGTACAGAACTTATAGTTTCATGTATTATTACATATATGTATGTAATTATTATTGTATGTATTATTACTTCATACAGAATTTATAATTTCATATATTATCACATATATGTATGTAATTATTATTGTATGTATTATTACTTCGTACAGAATTTATAGTTTCCTATGTTATCACATATATGTATGTATCATTATTTTTTGTACTGACAGAAAATAAACCATTATTATTAGCATTATTATATTGCTAATATATTATGCTAACAATCATTACACATAATAATAATACTTAATTATCCTAATATATGACATATATGTAATATATCATAATGGTGATGTATAAAGAACACCGTTAATACTCTTTCAAATTTCCCGCACAAATTTTGCGAACAATTCTTGTAAAACGATTCTACATTATTGTATATGAAATTGTTTCCGATCAGCGGCTCCAATTTACACGCAACAAGAAACATTTAATATTCAGTTGCAAATTATTCTTGACCGTTGCAAATTGCCGAAATTAATATGACGTCCGTAGCTGTCGAAAAATGGCGATGTGCGATTCACCGTTAATATTTAAATCGCGATAATGTCGGTACGTCAATTTAAATATTCACGAGTTTAATTAACACCGTAACGCTGACTCGATCACATTTATTTCGCAGCACTCGGTTTGACAACAGTCGATCATATTTTCCGGGGACATTTTTTTCCACCGACGAAATTGCGCTAGTCCGAGAGACAAAACCGTTGTTCGATGCTCGTGAAATTAAATTTCTACCTTTTTACCTTTTCGCGTCTATTTCGTGACCGGAATTAATATTAACTCGAAGCTCGCGTCTGCATTGAATATTAAAATCAAAGCAAAAACAACTTCGAGGTTAGGTCTGTGACTTAAATATTGTATATTCTGCAGAAAAATAGAAATTTCCGTATCAAAAGCTGGTAGAATCGTGAAATTTTAATTAGCGATCGAGGCTTCTTTAACCTCATGTAAATTAAGCAATAAATTTCCCGTAGGATAATGAAATTCATGAATCATATAAACGCCTGATAAAATGGCGGCGTCACAGTACCATTTAATGGAACTAAAAAGAGGAAAAATTCAGCCGACGGAATTAATATACGGAATTGAAAACAGACGGTTCCATTTTAGCGATTCTACGACCTAATTGTTAAAGGATTCCCGTTGTTTGCTCTCTATCGTGTAATTTCTATGGTGTAAATATAAACGCGCAGCTTACTTAGCTCGGTCGCTATATATAGCAGACTTTTGTTTTCTTTGGGGCTGTGTATTTTCTTGCAGCAACGTAAACAAACCGATACAAAGGGAAAACTTTGCTTTAATGAGGTATAACCTAGGCGAGGTGTTCGAATATTTTTTACAAAGGAGATATGATCCTTTGAAACTAGCAGCAATTCTTTTACCGTTTGCGAGAGAAAATTATACGTGCGTCTACAATTCATTGTACAAGATATTCGCATTTAATATTCAGCGTTTCTGAAAGTACTTCAAATTAATTTCCCTCGAAAATTAAAATACTTTGCAGATACTAAATCGATCATTTTTAGAACTAAATAAATTCGTGTATATTTAAGGGAACATATATTTGAGAAAGTAATTAGTTTCTTCTAAATTTTGGAGTTGACTAAGCAATTATGTTATCAATCATCACTATCGTACGTTGTAAAGAAAATTTGTGTTTCATTATTAAAAATACTGTTTGAACAAACTTTCTGGAGTATGAAAAGACATAAAATACGGTTATTAATTAATCGAGCAATAAATTGGACGATGCTTGATCAATCCTGCATGTTACGATTCGATGCAGCACAGCTAACGAGCACTTTTACAACTGTACCGATTTTTATGACGAGTTTTGTGATCGACAACATTCTGTTCGCGAAAGTAATAAAGAACATTCGTGTTTATTATCAAATGCATTTTCCTCTGGGATTCATAACATTGTTAAGACGCGTTCAGAAGAACAATCCAACTTTCCACGAACTAAAATCTGCAAGAAGAAAGAAATGCACAGCTTTGCAGTAACAGTTAGCAATTATTGCGTTGCACAAACATCGGCGAAAGAAAAATTGTTGTTTCAAATATGCAAAATTCTTTCAACAATGTTGGACCACTTTAACACTTACTTCAAGTTATGCAAGTTAGGTTAAATAAACGCTCCTCAAAGTTTTATGTTAAGTATAATTTATTGCATGCTGATACTTTTATTTGTGAATTACAATTTTGCAATTGTTAATTGGGGAAAATTGTACAACAAACTTGTATTGCCAGCGATAAGATGTGGCAGTATAATGAGTGGCGACACAAGGCGAGAGAAAATGCAGTGCGTGGCGATATAACGCGTGGCATTATAACACGTGGCAATATAACGCGCAGCAATACAATGCGTACCGATGTAATGTGTGGTGATACGGCACGCGGCGATATAACGCGTGGCAATATAACACGTGGCAATATAGCGCGCAGCAATACAATGCGTGCCGATGTAATGTGTGGTGATACGGCACGCGGCGATATAAAGCGTGGCAATATAACGCGTGGTAATACAACGCGTGGCAATATAACGCGTGGCAATATAACACGTGGCAATATAACGCGCAGCAATACAATGCGTGCCGATGTAATGTGTGGTGATACGGCACGCGGCGATATAAAGCGTGGCAATATAACGCGTGGTAATACAACGCGTGGCAATATAACGCGTGGCAATATAACGCGTGGTAGTACAACGTGTGGCAATATAACGCTTGGCAATACAACGCGTGGCAATATAACGCGTGGTAATATAACGCGTGGCAATACAACGCGTGGCAATATAACGCGTGGTAATATAACGCGTGGCAATGTAACGCGTGGCAATACAATGCGTGGTAATATGACGCGTGGCAATACAACGCGTGTCAATATAACGCGTGGTAATATAACGCGTGGCAATACAACGCGTGGCAATATAACGCGTGGTAATATAACGCGTGGCAATACAATGCATGGCGATATGGCGCGTGACGAAATACGGGGTGCGGTGATATAACGCGTGACAGTATACAACGTGCGGCGATATAACGCGTGGTGATACAGCGCGTGGCAATCTAACACTTGTTCATACCTAAGTATAACATATACAAGAAATATATTTTATTGTACATGTAAAATAAATTTTTTTCGTTATACAATGCTTAATTTGGATCGTTACTCGGCAACCTACGAATAAAATGTCCCCTTTTCGTTTTTTTTTTTCTCTCGTTAGTTATAATCAATTTTTGGTTTACACGCATCGATTGCAACGCGGAAAAAAGCCGTAAAAGTAAAATACGAGCACGTTTCATTTTACAGGATAGTATTTCAGTTTAACAGAGTGCTTTGAACAATACTTTTATCGATGGAGTTGTACGAGAAATACAAAGAGTGCTTCGATGATTGAATGTCATTGAAATATTCGTTGAAAACGTAGGTATCGCGTACAGGGATGAAGGATGAAAAGCTCATTTATGAAAATCTATGTAATGGATATGATACGAGAGATTTTGAGGTAGAATAATATTCTCTCAATTTTGATAAATCCAGCTTCGATAAAATCAGTTTATGTTAACTGATTTCGTACAATCGTAGATAAGCTTTATCTATCGTTTGTTATTAGGTTGGTGCAAAAATAATTCCAATTTCAACTTCGAAATAATACAATGTGAAATAATATGTAAGCGTAGAATAGAATATTAAAAATTGATACGTATCTTGACACGTGTGCATCAAGATACTTTTAATTATCTTTTTTCTTATCTTAAATATTTTCTTTCTCCTATTTGCACCCATTTCCCACTAATTAATTTTCACTTACTCAGCCAATTAACTTGTCCAATTAGTTTTCACTTCTCATCACCCTTTAAACAACTCTCGTTACATAAGCAGAATAGTTTCTCAAGTTTCTAATTACGCGAATTTATTACGGAAATAAAAAATCCATTCTAACAAGCGTTGACAAAAACAAAAGAAAATTGCACATAACCAATCCGACGTTTCAAACGTACAGAAATTAAAGACGTTAATTACAGGTCAATTATTGCAAATACCATGAATTTTCGAAACAACCCGATATGTGCCTTTGAGGATAATAAATTTTCTGATGGAACGAGTCGCGTTAATTATCGCGCCTCTCGCTACTCGATACCTTGCCGACCGATATTTAAGTTTGTCTAACCGAACTGTCGCTAATTTCGTAGCAAAGGTAACTTCGTAGCTCAGCATCCTAATAGACCGAGTTAGGACCCGTATTGTCCTGTACCGCGTTAGTGCGAAGGATAGTAATTAACGGGTCATATCGGGTTCTCGCTTCACTCCATTCTGCTCTTCGAAACGATCAAACAACTACTTTCAGCAGAAAAATTTACCTACATCAAAAACTTATTTTTATTACTCTTTTGAAGTCATATTTACTCGTGAAATTTTTTTTTATTATTTTTTATTGCAATTTTCTGTGATTTTATAGTTTGTTCATGTTTCTACTATGTCAATTTTTATTTTATTTTTTTACTTGTCAATTTTATTTCTTTATAATGGATTTTTTAATCCTTGGCAAATTTGTAATCCTTGATGGATTTGTACAATTTTACTTCTTTCTTTACTTATCAATTTTTATTTTTTATACAGGATTTTTTAATCCTTGGCAAATTTATAATCCTTGACGGATTTGTACAATTTTACTTCTTTCTTTACTTATCAATTTTTATTTTTTATGCAGGATTTTTAATCCTTGGCAAATTTGTAATCCTTGATGGATTTGTACAATTTTACTTCTTTCTATACTTATCAATTTTATTTCTTTACAGAGAATTTTTAATCCTTGGCAGATTTGTAATCCTTCATGGATTTGTACAATTTTACTTCTTTCTTTACTTATCAATTTTATTTTTTGATACAGGATTTTTAATCCTTGGCAGATTTGTAATCCTTGATGGATTTGTACAATTTTACTTCTTTCTATACTTATCAATTTTTATTTTTTATGCAGGATTTTTAATCCTTGGCAAATTTGTAATCCTTGATGGATTTGTACAATTTTACTTCTTTCTATACTTATCAATTTTATTTCTTTACAGAGAATTTTTAATCCTTGGCAGATTTGTAATCCTTCATGGATTTGTACAATTTTACTTCTTTCTTTACTTATCAATTTTATTTTTTGATACAGGATTTTTAATCCTTGGCAGATTTGTAATCCTTGATGGATTTGTACAATTTTACTTCTTTCTATACTTATCAATTTTTATTTTTTATGCAGGATTTTTAATCCTTGGCAAATTTGTAATCCTTGATGGATTTGTACAATTTTACTTCTTTCTTTACTTATCAATTTTATTTCTTTATAATGGATTTTTTAATCCTTGGCAGATTTGTAATCCTTGATGGATTTGTACAATTTTACTTCTTTCTTTACTTATCAATTTTATTTTTTTATACAGGATTTTTAATCCTTGCCAGATTTGTAATCCTTGATGGATTTGTACAATTTTACTTCTTTCTTTATTTATCAATTTTATTTTTTTATACAGGACTTTTAATCCTTGGTAGATTTGCAATCCTTGATAGATTTGTATAATTTCGAATTGTGCATATTTTTCAATTATTATATTTATATTTATTGTTAAAAAGGATGTCAAAGGAGCAACTGTCTTCCATAGAATGTGTACGGATCGGTCGGAACGATTCGGCGATGTTCGGTAATTTTCGGCGCGCGAACTGTTTTTCGCGATTTGCACTTGTTTATATAAATTTGGGCGACGTTCAAAGACGTTTTACAAATAAAAAGTTTATTATAAAGAACGGCAAAGCGGTTTTTCGTCTACAATAATTAAAAATCCCAATATTTATATTTGTTATTTAAATTACGAATAAGGTAGATTGTTCTCCCGTTCATATTTTCCAGTGCCAATCACTATAAACATTAATCTATGACATTAATACTGAAAATTACAACATCACTCAGTACACTCTGCTTCTGTAAAAGAATCCATTTTCTCCTCACGAAAGAAATATGGTAAGCCCGATAATTAATACACGGAACAAGTTGATCATTATTCGGTGAAAATATGTTGGTAGAGGAGAACACAAGAGAAAACAAGGGCAAGACATTGTTTCCTATCAGTTCATTGTCGTCCGTATTTACCATTCATTATCACCCGACCGCGAATGCCATAAACAAAATTACGGCCGTCCGCGCGAAAAGAGAAATTGCGGCAAGATACAAGAGCTTGTATTTGTATATTTTCGGCGATGATGACGATGCACGACCGCTGCGTAGAACGAGATAATTACCGGATGCACGTGATCCGAGAAAATTTACGATCGTCGTTAATATCGTGCAATCAGATAGCGCAATGTTGATATTCCGCGCAGGAAACGAAACTTTATTGCCAAAACTACGCGATTCATTCATGTATTTTTGTCTCGGCTGCTGGAATTCATTTGCGATACTTTCACGATACTGTATCTCTATTCAAATACTTTTTTTTAATATGACAAAAATCATCGATGTGTGTGATTTTAGATCATGTATGTCTTCGTATTACACTAAGGTCATCAAATGGGAATTGTGAAATGTCTGATAGAGTTTGATGACATAAAGGTAACTCAAAATATGATACATCAATTTCAAAGTTAAAGTATTTAAGTTATAGCAATGATCAATTTCAACACATATGAAGTCTGACATATGTCAAGCAGGACTTCATGACATAAAAGTGTCTCAAAATGGTACTCATGCTACATCAACTGTAAGCTGAAGGTTTGTTAAAAATAACTACACAAAGATTTCGTTGATGTTCTTGTTATAAAATGGCTGATCATCACTTATATCATATAATGATCAATTTCAACACATATGAAGTCTGACATATGTCAAGCAGGACTTCATGACATAAAAGTGTCTCAAAATGATACTCATGCTACATCAATTTTAAGCTTAAGGTTTGTTGAAAATAACTATATAAAGATTTCCTTGATGCTGTTAATATAAAATTGCTGATCATCACTTACATCAAATAATGATCAATTTCAACACATACAAAATCTAAGACTCTGTAAGTGCTATTTTATAACAATTTTCTGTTACGAAATTATGTCTGAAAAAAACAAAATCAGATTGGCAAATCCAAACAAAAAATCAAAAAATAATATCATTAAAATTATTAGAATTTCAATGATCATTTTTATAATCATATAGAAAAATCGTTATATGAATAGCCATGACATGCATAATCATATGTCACATATACATATGGATGAATTATATGGTTGATTTATATAAATGATATATATAAATAATTTATATGGTTGATTTATATGGATGATTTATATGGTTGTTTTATATGGATGATCTATATGGTTGATTTATATAGATGATTTATATAAATGATTTAAATGGATGATTTATATGATGGTTATATGGTTATGGTTATGGTTATATGGATGATTTATGTGGATGATTTATATTAATGATTTAAATGGATGATTTATATGAATGATTTATGTGAATGATTTATGTGGATCACTTATATGGTTGATTTATGTGGATGATTTATATAAATGATTTATATGAACGATTTTCAAGCTGCGAAAAACGAGAGCAACTAACTGCATCTATCATTCGTCGAAGAAAAACGTTGAAATATAAAATTGCTTGATATAAAAATGCTTCTACCTCGAGGGTTATCGTACATTCTTTTTTACTTTCGATCAATTTTAAACGATCGTGAGAAGAAAACGTTCCACGAGTGCTTTAGAGTCGAGCTAGTTCCGCTGCATGTTCCAGTTATTCTTCGCACAGGGAAGCCGATGATTTATTCGGTGTCCCCGATTTCAAAGGAACTTCCAGGATCCTACAGGAAACGAATTCCCGAAGGCATCGTTCTGTTCTTAGACCCGTGTTCGTGGTTTCATCGAAGTACTTACAAAAAATCGCACGAGTTCCGAATGTTCGATGAAATGCCGATAAGTATCATTTTCAACTCTTTTGATGTGAATTTAGTTTAGTTCGATTCGATCATCTATGTTAAACTTACACTTAGATAATTTATAGTTAGATAATTTACTTTTATATTTACTTTAGGTTTTTATTTACTCTTCATATTTATTGTTAAATATTTGTTTTCTATCTTCATGAATCTCCTAAATGAATCATTTAAGTTTTTAAGAACATAAATCCCTAAATTTTCAAATTCCCAAATTCTCAAATCCTTAAATTCCTACATCACCAAATTCTCAAACTTCCAAACTCCTAAATCTATAAATTGCTAAATCCTAAACTTCAAAATCCCCAAATTACCAAATCGCTAGGCCTCCAAATTTCTGAATCATCCTACATTCCCAAATATCTACATCTGCAACTTCCCATATCCTCAAATCCCTATAACCCCAAATTCCTACATCCCTAACTTTCGATATCCCCAAATTGCTACATCCACAACTTCCTATATCCCCGAATTGCTTCATCCTCAAATTTCTCAAATTTCCAACGTCCTATATCCCAAATCGCTACATTCCTGAATTCCTATATCCCCAACTTCCTATATCCCCAAATCGCTACATCCCCAACATCCTACATCCCCAAATCGCTACATTCCTGAATTCCTACATACCCAACTTCCTATATCCCCAAATCGCTACATTCCCAAATTCCTACATCCCCAACATCCTATATCCCCAAATCGCTACATCCCTGAATTCCTACATCCCCAACTTCCTATTCTTCATATTTATTGTTAAGTATTTGTATCTTATGGTACTTCTATATTTGGATCATATTTCTAAAATATTTGTTTATAAAGAGTATGTATCAATTTTAGGGACAGTTTAGATTATATTTAAAGTTTATTTCATTCCAAATGTTTGAATATTTCCCTGGAAGGTATTTAAAATTTGACCAAGCGTTTAACCCCTTGCACTATTTTGACGAGTCTGACTCGTGACGCACTGGTACTTCAGTTGGGATCAATTTTACTCGAATTTTGAATATGCTTCAATTTGGAGTTCAATTATAATTTGCATAGTCAACGATTGCATAATACCATGTTGTCATAACATTTCAACATTCTTTGTCTGTTTCAATATTGTAGCTGTGTTTAGTTAGTTCTGACTGACGCACCTGACAAATAGGTCATAGTACAAGGGGTTAAGACAATCTTGTTACAGCTTGACATTCTCAACCAAAATTTTATAACTATAATTGCATACTGTAATACATATAATAATGCATATAATGCAGTGAGTGTGCAATGTATAATTTTTCTTAAATAAACAAGTAAAATATATTATCATTTCTGAGAGTGATGTATCTCTTACGAAGTTGAAGAAATCAAAATGGAGGTTATGTCTTCATCTCGACAAAATTTTGCTTAACACAAAACCATTTTGCTATTTTAGTATAAAAAAGTATACTAACCATAAATCACCTACAGTAGCTTCTAAATACTTTATCCAGTATCTTCTACGATATAATTACTAAAAGGGGAGAACTGAACGAGTCTTTTACAGGTTTTACATATAGATGGCACTTGGTCTTTTCTCCTCATTCCGTCGAAAGGTTGAATTACTTCCGGTCCCAGAGTACTCGGTTAGTTTGAAGCTCGATTTTCATCGCAAAAACGAGATTCTCCCCCGAAGCTTTTCTTGAAGGGATTCGCGTGAAAAATATTCTCGTCAAGGAACGCGTTGAGCAACGGTTATAAATCGCGTTGAAGATCCTCGGTTTATGAAATGCCATCGTCTCGTGGACACATCCTCTTTTTCGATGGTGAAACATGCTTTGCGGTTGCACCCGGGGGATGACATCGCGTTTCATCCCGATTCGACGTAGCGCTGGGAAATTAATGTCGAAGAGAAACAACCGGCTCTCGTGTTTTCATCAGGGTGTTCTTGTTCGAGCGAAAGCAGAGATACCGAAATGGCGAGGTATTTGTTCCGACGTCAAGAATCCTTTTATTTATTTGTACGGAGGGTGAGAAACCAAGGTGTGCAAGCAATAATTCTTGTGATTGGGAGAATTGTTTATGGAGGTGATCGTACAACTATAAACTTTGTAACAATTGTTCAAGATAGGAAAGAATTTTCTATAGACATTTTTGAAATGATTGTTAAAATTACATTTACAGTTGTGGTGATTGTATGAAGATACAATTTCAGCAGCAATTATGAACAATTACTACTGTAAATTGAACAAAGATACAGTCTATAAGTTTTGTAATAGTTGTTCAAAATAGAAAAGAATTTTTTATAGACATTTTCGAGATGATTTCTAAAGTTGTAATGATTGTATGAAGATACAAATTCAGCAGCAATTATGAACAATTGCTATTGTAAATTGAACAAAGATACAGCCTATAAGTTTTGTAATAGTTGTTCAAAATAGAAAAGAATTTTTTATAGACATTTTCGAAATGATTTCTAAAGTTGTAATGATTGTATGAAGATACAAATTCAGCAACAATTATGAACAATTACTATTGTAAATTGAACAAAGATACAGTCTATAAGTTTTGTAATAGTTGTTCAAAATAGAAAAGAATTTTTTATAGATATTTTCGAAATGATTTCTAAAGTTGTAATGATTGTATGAAGATACAAATTCAGCAGCAATTATGAACAATTGCTATTGTAAATTGAATAAAGATACAGCCTATAAGTTTTGTAATAGTTGTTCAAAATAGAAAAGAATTTTTTATAGACATTTTCGAAATACTTGCTACAATTACATTTAGAGTTGTAGTGATTGTATGAAGATAGAAATTCAGCAACAATTATGAACAATTACTATTGTAAATTGAACAAAGATACAGTCTATAAGTTTTGTAATAGTTGTTCAAAATAGAAAAGAATTTTTTATAGACATTTTTGAAATGATTGCTACAATTACATTTAGAGTTGTAGTGATTGTATGAAGTTAAAAATTCAGCAACAATTATGAACAATTACTATTGTAAATTGAACAAAGATACAGTCTATAAATTTTACAATAGTTGTTCAAAATAGAAAAGAATTTTTTATAGACACTTTCGAAATGATTGTTAAAATAACAATTAGAACTATAATTATTGTATGAAGATACAAATTTAACAGTTACGAATAAATGTAACTACAAAATGCAAAAAGATACAATCGCACATATATTTTGCAATGATAATAAAAATCAGTAGAGAATTGATTACTAAAATTGTAATAAAAATTACGAATGAAGTAGTATGAATATAAAAATTTAAGAACAAAGTAAAAAATATAGTTCTAATTTTTAAATAGTTAAAGTCATATGATAAAGTCAGTAAATCATATCAGTCCTAAATATCATAATAATTGCTAACGACACCAAATAATATTCTAAAATAATTTTCTAACAAAATTAAAAAAAAACAATTATTAGTAACTAATAATTCATAACAACGAATAATGTATCAAAAGCTTGTTAGAATAAAAATGTAATATAGCCTATCAAAAAGTAATCATGGTGTTATTAAACACATTCTTTGTACGCAACATTAAAGGATATCGATAACGATGTAGCGTAGCTCGTTATCAGTAAAATTCATAATTATACGACGAAAATGGTTTTCATTAACGTATCAAAGGAGCATGTTTTACTCTATGATGCTTAAACGAACCGTGAAGTCCATCAGGACGAAATAAAATGAATTCGAAACACATGTGTCGCGTACAGTCTTCTTTTATACATGTACGCGATTCTACTTGTTGCTTCGTACTAATGTTCCGTAGCTGAATACGAGTATGTATTCAGGGGGATGTATCAAGTTCAGACGAACGTCGAGAGATCACGTCAGGTGCACGAGACGGATATTTTTAAAATTTAAAATGAAACTTCCGGTACAGATGTTACCGATTTTTATCTTTTACGAAACGTTTTCAATTTAATAGAAGTATAAAATTATTAGATTGAAATTGCAAAGATGGAAATTATCCATGCTTCCCAAAGAATTCCCAAATTCTTGAATTCCTAAATTTACAAATTTTATGTATGATATGTATGATATAAAATATGATATAAAATACTCAAATTATAAGATACTCCATTTTAATAGTCAGAAGATCTGCAATTTCTAAATAAGATCCTCAAGTTTCTAAATTCTGTCTTTACAAACTTAAATTATTTATTTAGGAAATTTAGGAATTTAGAGATTTAATTACATAAATCCCTAAATCTTCAAATTCCCAAATTCTCAAATCCTCAAATCCTTAATTTCTACAACACCAAATTCTCAAACTTACAAACTCCCAAAAATATAAATTGTTAAATCCCCAAACTCCAAAATACTCAAATTCCGAAATCGTTAGATCTCCAAATTTCTAAATCCTTACATCCTACATTCCCAAATCTCTACATCTGCAACTTCCCATACCCTCAAATCCTTATAACCCCAAATACCTACATCCCTAACTTTCGATATCCCCAAATTGCTACATCCCCAACTTCTTATATCCTCAAATTCCTACATCTCTAACTTTCTATATCCCTAAATCGCTACATTCCTAAATTCCTACATCCTCAACTTCCTATATCCCCAAATCGCTACAGTCCTGAATTCCTACATCCCCAACTTCCTACGTCTCCCAATCCCTACACCCCCAAATTTCTACATCCCCAACTTCCTATATCCCCAAATTACTACATTCCCAAATTCCTACATCCCCAACTTCCTATATTCCCAAATCGCTACATCCCTGAATTCTTACATCCCCTAATCCCTACACCCCCCAATTTCTACATCCCCAACTTCCTACATCCCCAATCCCTACACCCCTCAATTTCTACATCTCCAACTTCCTACATCCTCCAATCCCTACACCCCCCAATTTCTACATCCCCAACTTCCTATATCCTCAAATTGTTACATTCCCAAATTCCTACATCCCCAACTTCCTACATCCCCAATCCCTACACCCCCAATTTCTACATCTCCAACTTCCTACATCCTCCAATCCCTACACCCCCCAATTTCTACATCCCCAACTTCCTATATCCTCAAATTGTTACATTCCCAAATTCCTACATCCCCAACTTCCTATATCTCCAAATCGTCACATCCCCAAATTCTTACATCCCCAAATCTCTACATTCCCAAATCCCTAAATCCCCAAATCCCCAAATCCCCAAATCCCAAAATCCATAAAATTCAAAATCAGTAAATCCTCAAATTCCTGAATCCCCACATCCCTAAACCCCAAATTCTCAAGACCCCAAAATCTCTAGATCCCTAAATCCTTAGAACTCTAACTGCACAAATCCCTAGATCCCTAAATCCCAAAGCCCCAAAATTCTTGAACTTCCCAATTCCGAAATCACCAAACGTCGAATCTCCAACAAAAAATTCCCCAAATTTCTGCATTTCCTAGACGTGTACACTCTGAAACTCTCAAACCCTATATTTCAACGTATCTAAAGTAAATCTAGCTTCTAAAAATGTACGAGTGGTCTCTCGCGCATCTCCCTAGGGAAATCAGCTTCGCCCCTACGTATGCAAACGTAATCGTATACACACATGTTAATTAAATTTGCCACCGGAAACGCGTTATTTTGACGAATATTAGCCGCACACGTCTGCGATGAATATGACCGGCGTTCGTACGCGGTTTATCTCCGGTATCGGGGTAAATTAACGAGGCCCTAACCACTGGCTCGGTTCGATAATAATTATTCTGCGGACCTTAATTACGTGACTGCGGGGGCATACCTAGCATCGTGTTTACACGTTTATTCGCATACAGGAAGCGCACATTAGTCGCCTCGAGTGAAGAACGATTTCGCGCGAAACGTGCGCCCGTTTACGCGATAATTAATCATTATCATTAGCGTTATCATACTCGAAGCCTGCGGGAGGCTTCAGGCGGATTAATATTCGTTCCTGTTCTCTTTTCGATACTGTTCTGATTGATTTCGATCTAGCTCGATTTCCTTCGAAGACAAAAATTAATTATTTATACATACTTTTTATTTTAGAAATTTCTGTTGCATTCAATCATATGTATTTTAAGACCACTATGTATATATTGAAATTAAAATAATTTTTATTATGGTCATTATTAATTATTGTTTTTTATAATTGTTGAATGATGTCATTTTACATTTTATTTTATTTTTTATCATAAATATGTACTAACGATTAAAGTGGTCTAATTGTAAATTCATAAGGAATTAAACTTTTCTCTTGCTTAGTGCTAATGTACTTAATTTTTGTTACGTCATGAAGAATTTTTTAAAAATGTTCCTACATTAAATTGACAATGAAGTTGATGATTGAACAAATGCAGGTCATGTATATTTTTATAATACAAATCCTGTAATGTATATGCTTATGATATGTCTCTCAAAAATAAATGTTGAGAAATAAATTTAATTAATTTCATCTGCCAACATAAGTAACTTTTTGGTCCATATTTATTTGTAAACGAAAAAGAAAGTGTGAACACATAAATTGAATAAATGTAACCCATCAACAAAAACGATATATGCTGGTGTCCAGAAGCCTATTAAAATAAATTCAAGAATATAAATTTGTGTCCAAGTACAAATCGATTTTAATTCGCATTGTAACAGCAGCACAATCGTAACGAGACAACCCGAAGAATTAGCTCGTTTCGTGTAAAGAAGCTCGAAGAAAGAATCGACTTAACAGGCATCCTCTCAATTCCTCCTCACGGAATGCTTCACAGGGAGGTCGTACACGAAGCCCCACTAAATTTCACCCCTCTTTTATTTTTCCACCTCGCGCTTTTTTTCTCCATACATAACACGAAGTCCTTTGAGCTCTCGACGAAGAACGGCGAGATTTTAATCAGCTACAAAGAGTGGCTAGAGAAAGGGACAAGATGAAAGAGGAATTCGAAGAAGCTTGAGAAAAGGGAAAAATTAGGAAATGTCCCGGTGAAAATGCGAGGCGAAAGGAGAAATAAAATTAGGATAATAGAAATAGATTCGGTGGGCTGGGAAATGAAAAAGCCGAGGTAATGAACGAGAATTGACAATCTTCTGGAGGAGATAAGCTATTAGATTGCTGCCGTTTTCAGTCGGAACGGTCTTAATTCTTGAGTGGCTCTCAATGAAAGTTTCGCTTGTAATTTTCCAAGATTTTAGTTATGGGCTTCGTGTATGGTATTAGGTTCTGCTGAAATGCGGAATGCTTTGGGGAGGGTTGATAGGTATGGAGAGTGAGATCGGGTTGTATTGCCACGCGTTATATGTCCACTTAAGTTTCCCGATTACAATATTTCCCAATTCCCAAATTTCTGAATTCCCAAATTACCCAATTCCTAAATCCCCCAATTCTCAAATTTTCTTATTTCCAAATCCCCCAATTCCAAATTTCCCAATTCCCAAGTCTCCCAATTCCTAAATCTCCGAATTTCCAAATCCCCCAATTCCTAAATTTCCCAATTCCAAAATCTCCCAATTTCCAAATTTCCCAATTCCTAATTTCCCCAATTCTCAAATCTCCCAATTCTCTAATTTTTCAATTCGCAAATCCCCCAAATCCTAAATTTCCCAATTCCTAATTCCCCCAATTCCCTAATCCCCCAATTCTACATCTCCCAATTTCCAAATTTCCCAATTCTTAAATCCCCCAATTTTCAAATTTTCCAATTCCCAAATCCCCCAATTCCTAAATTTCCCGATTCCTAATTCCCCCAATTCCCAAATTTCCCAACTCCCAAATTTCCCAATTCCCAAATCCCCCAATTCCACATCTCCCAATTCCCAAATTTCCCAATTCCTAAATCCCCCAATTCCACATCTCCCAATTCCCAAATTTCCCAATTCCTAAATTCCCCAATTCCACATCTCCCAATTCCTAAATTCCCCAATTCCACATCTCCCAATTCCCAAATCCCCTAATTCCACATCTCCTAATTTCCAAATTTCCCAATTCCTAAATCCCCCAATTCCACATCTCCCAATTCCCAAATTTCCCAATTCCTAAATTCCCCAATTCCACATCTCCCAATTCCTAAATTCCCCAATTCCACATCTCCCAATTCCCAAATCCCCTAATTCCACATCTCCTAATTTCCAAATTTCCCAATTCCTAAATTCCCCAATTCCACATCTCCCAATTTCCAAATTTCGCAATTCCTAAATTCCCCAATTCCACATCTACCAATTACCAAATTTCCCAATTCCAAAATCCCCCAATTCCACATCTCCCAATTCCCAAATTTCCCAATTCCTAAATCCCCCAATTCCAAATCTCCCAATTCCCAAATTTCCCAATTCTTAAATCCCCAAATTTGGGAATTCCCCATGCAAGAAAAGACTACCAAAATTTTGCAACACAAGCAGCAAATTACAAGAAATGTAAAACCGATAAGAAAAAAATAATACATTGATTTTTGAAGATAGTTTGCGTGGACCATAACGTGAAGATTTATTCAAGCAAAGGTCCTCTCTTTATGGTCAGCGAACACCGTGTGTTTCGCCGAGTGGCCACCAAGAGAATTAAGGGAAACGTGGCCTGGCTCGTGATAAAATACACGATCACATGTATGAAACTGGCCTCACGTGGTAATATTTACCCGCTCCGTCAGCGCAAAACACCTCCAAGGTTCTATAAAGCGGATGGCATAAAGTGCACTAGGCAATATACGAACATCCGAACTGACACTGAATACGTACACCTTCAGAATTTATGGGATTCGTAAAAAAAAAAGAAGGGAGAAGAAAGCAGATATAAATCAATCACCATTTTCGGAAAGATAAAATGTTCTTTTAAGATACACTTTTTCTTGTGCTTAGAGGGTGTTAGTGTCTAGTTTGAAATCGATGAGTAACTCGGACAGAATTTACAAGTCTTTTAATTCATATATTCTCAAATTAAAAATTTGAGAATTTCAAATAATTTTTCGTTCTTGAAAAATTTACGTTTTCGAACCTCTGGACTCACAGATTGTTAAATTATCAAATGCACATATATGCAGATTTGCAAATTTCTGAGTTTCTATTTTAGCAAATCTTTAAATTAAGTTTAAAAATTTCTAAGTTTGTGAATCTCTGAATTATTAAATCACTGAATTCCTAAATCCTTGAATAAATTCTGAATTCTTAATTCCCCGAATTTCACCAAATTCCTAATGCTTTAAATTTTTAAATCCCCAAATTTCTAAATTGTCTGATCCCTACATCCTCAAATTCCAAAATACTAAACTTCTTTAATCTCCGATTACCTAAATCCCCGACTTGTTAAATCCCCAACTACCTAAATCCTCGACTTCCTAAATCCCTGACTTCCTAAATCCCCGACTTCCTAAATTCCCGACTACCTAAATCCCCGATGTTCTAAATCGCCAACTACCTAAATCCCCGACTTCCTAAATCCTCCACTTCCTAAATCCCCGACTTCCTAAATCCCCAATTTTCTAAATCCCCAATTTCCTAAATCCCCAACTTCCTAAATCCTCGACTTCCTGAATCCCCGACTTCCTAAATTCCCGACTACCTAAATTCTCGATTTTCTAAATCGCCAACTACCTAAATCCCCGACTTCCTAAATCCTCGACTTCCTAAATCCCCGACTTCCTAAATCCCCAATTTTCTAAATCCTTAATTTCCTAAATCCCCAACTTCCTAAATCCTCGACTTCCTGAATCCCCGACTTCCTAAATTCCCGACTACCTAAATCCCCGACTTTCTAAATCGCCAACTACCTAAATCCTCAACTTCCTAAATCCCCGACTTCCTAAATCCCCAATTTTCTAAATCCCCAATTTCCTAAATCTCCAACTTCCTAAATCCCCAACTTCCTAAATCCCCGACTTTCTAAATCCCCAACTTCCTAAATCCCCGACTTCCAAAATCTCCAAACATCCAAATTCCGAAATTCAGAACATTAGTGAAGATTTTAATGGTAAACCTAAAATGAGTAAAACAAATGTAAATTCGTGGCATGAAAAGGCGAGATACTGAAAGCGGATCGAAGATTAAAGGGATATCGAAACAGTTTACCGTGAATCTTTCAACTCGTAAACCGATTTTCATTCGGCGCCGTGTACCGGTCCCGATCATTAGCTCGACAATCTCGTTTCGGAGAAGCGCCGCGAACAGAAACGTCGTTTAGACCCAATTTTCGAGACCATTTAACGCGATCATCGTAATCGTTGATCGTTGTCATTCCTCGAATATTTCATCTGCCGTGCTGGAAAATCTCGGCAGAAGCCACTTCAACGCGACGCGACGCTTTCTTGCTTCGCTTTCATTCGGTTCCTTTCAATTGCGGTCTATTAACGCGAATTCGACAAGAAAGGACTCGGAGACGAATAAGAATTCTCATTACCATTAAAATTGTCGTTAAAAGTGTCGTAGTAATACGAAATATAAAATTTAAGTAGAAATTTGATAGATTTATAGAAGTTTATGGATACTTCTATATTCTTAGATTTGCATATCCCTAGATTCTTAGATCCCCAGTTTAAAAGATATTTCTACATATTTAGGTAACTATGTATGTATGGACATATGTGTTCTTGGATATCAATATTACGGGATATCAATATCCCTAGATATTGATATTTTCAGATATTAGTATATTTAGATACCCAGATCCCCAGTTACAAATATTACTAGATTCTAATATTTTTAGTCATTAATATCTCTTGTTACTAATAACCCTGGATACCAATATTCCTAGTTACCAACGTCACTAGTTACCAATATTCCTAGTTATCAAGGTTCCTAGTTCCATCATTACTAGTTATCAATATTCCCAGTTACCAACATTCCTAGTTACCAACACCACAAGTTTCCAATATTCCTAGTTACCAATATTCCTAATTACCAACATCACTAGTTACCAATATTCCTAGTTACAAACATTTCTAGTTAGCAACGTCACTAGTTACCAATATTCCTAGTTATCAAAATTCCTAGTTACCAACCCCACTAGTTTCCAATATTCCTAGTTACCAACATTCCTAGTTACCAACATCACTACTTACCAATATTCCTAGTTACAAAAATTTCTAGCTAGCAACGTCACTAGTTACCAATATTCCTAGTTGTCAAAATTCCCAGTTCCATCATCACTAGTTACCAATACTCCTAGTTACCAACATTCCTAGTTACCAACATCACTAGTTACCAATATTCCTAGTTACAAACATTCCTAGTTACCAACATCACTAGTTACCAATACTCCTAGTTACCAATACCCCTATATACCAGTATCCCTAGACGTAAATAACCTTAGATATCAAAATCCTCAGATACCAATATCACTAGAACCAATGTCAATATCCATAGACGTTAATATCCCCACATGAAAGTGTTCCTAGATATCAATATCCCTGTACGTTAAAATGTATATGTAAAGTGGCTGTTCTAAAAGTTCTAGTTACACCAACGTGTTCCTGGATTTCCACATTACGAGTGTAACAACGCGCTATGCATACTCTATCCATAAAGTGCAACCAGATAAAAAGTGCATTTTGTATTTACCATTTTATGGAAGAAGATGCAATCTTCGAGTACAAATTGCATACGGTAAACTGCTCGGCAAGATGGAAGAGTTTATACTAACAAATGAGGCACATCGCGGACTGACATTAATTCTGAAATGGAATTTTTCATGGACGTTGAAGAAGTTGGATTCGTACTATCTCTTTTCTGATTTCATGTGGTCGCGTGATTAATATATCAAAATAAATTTAACAATTTAACTATCAATTATTGTAACTAAATTCCTATGTAGCACAATCATTCTGTAAATATTTATGAAAATTTACGAAAGTAAATAATTCACTAAGACTCGTAAAAAATATATTACAGTGTCGAAAAAATTGTCGATAAATTATACAATCTTTAAATGACTATACCTATATGGAATTTCTAAAAGGAAATACCTAGTCGATACGACACAAGATTATATTACGATAAGAAACTCGGAGTTTCTACAATTTAAATCCTTCATACCGCAAAGATAAGCTTGATAACAAGATAATTATGAATGCAAAAGTGGAAGTTGCTGGCTGGTCATATTCCCAAACACTCCATCCCGTGTGTACACTAAATTAATGGTTTTTTAAAATGCAAACTGCTCAGCAAACAACTTTGAAAAGCGTGTGGACGCACGTTGCGGTGAAACAGAATAAACTCTTTTAAAATTAACTAAAGCTGTGTACACGCGGAGTTTCTTTCGCAAAATGCGAGCCAGTTCCACGCCGGTGCATTTAATGCAATTTCACCACTGTTACGGAAAAAGTAATTTCACGTACACGGCACATACTCTAACGCGGTTAAAACTAACGTGTACACACACACACACAGGACTATGTTTATGTTGCTACGTGTTTGCATTCATCTACGGCATCAATGGGTTAACCGCCATGGGGTTCGCTAAACACTGCCATTATCAATTTCATTTGTTTAAATAGTGTCGGATACTAATAGAAACTTTGTTTACTGGTGTATTTTGTAGGGAAGAGAGGAGAGAAATTTTGGGAAGATTTGGGGATGGGGGATTTGGGGGTGTAGGGATTTGGGGATGTGGGATTTTGGGGATGTAGGGATTTGGGGATGTAGGGATTTGGGGATGTAGGGATTTGGGGATTTAGGGATTTGGGGATGTGGGGACTTGGGGGTGTAGGGATTTGGGGATGTGGGATTTTGGGGATGTAGGGACTTGGGGGTGTAGGGATTTGGGGATTTAGGGATTTGGGAATGTAGAGACTTGGGGGTGTAGGGATTTGGGGATTTAGGGATTTGGGAATGTAGGGATTTGGGGATATAGGGATTTGGGAATTTAGGGATTTGGGGATGTAGGGATTTGGGGGTGTAGGGATTTGGGGATGTGGGATTTTGGGGATGTAGGGACTTGGGGGTGTAGGGATTTGGGGATTTAGGGATTTGGGGATGTAAGGACTTGGGGGTGTAGGGATTTGGGGATTTAGGGATTTGGGAATGTAGGGACTTGGGGGTGTAGGGATTTGGGGATGTAGGGTTTTGGAGGTGTAAGGATTTGGGGATGTAGGGATTTGGAGGTATCGGGATTTGGGGATGTAGGGACTTGGGGATGTAGAAATTTGGGGACGTAGAGATTTGGGGGAGTAAGAATTTGAGATGTAGAGATTTGGGGATGTAGGGATTTAGGGGTGTAGAGAGATGGGGGTGTAGGGATTTGGGGATGTAGACATTTGGGGACGTAGCAATTTGGGCGTGTAGGAATTTGGGGATGTAGAAATTTGGAGACGTAGGGATTTGTGTATGTAGGGATTTGGAATGTAGAGATTTGGGAATGTAGGCATTTGGGGACGTAGCAGTTTGAGGATGTGACGATTTGGAGATATAGGAAGTTGGGGATGTAGGAATTTGAGAAAATAGGAAGTTGGGGATGTAGCAATTTGGGGATATAGGTAGTTGGAGATGTAGCAATTTGGGGATATAGGTAGTTGGGGATGTAGGAATTCAGAAATGTAGCGATTGAAGATCTGTGAAATTGAGAATGTCGGAATTTGGGTTTATAGATATTTGGCGATACGGGAAGCTGCAGATGTAGATTGCAGTTGCAGATTAAGAATGTAGGGATGTAAGGATTTAGAAATTTGGAGACCTAACGATTTGAAGGTCCAAAGACTTGTGGATGTAGAGATTTGGGAACGTCCGGATTTAGAAATATAGTCAAAAGTCAATTAGTCATATTAATCCAAAGCTAGTACTTACATGTTCATTCAAAATATACCTGTTCCCTATAGTTCCAACACTCCGCATGAAATAACATTTTTACACCTATTCCTATAATTGTTTCCTAGTATTGTTTCTTAGTATTTCCTAGTATGATAGTGTATTTGTATATGAACTATTGTATATCTGCGGTTGATTTCGTTAATCCATGCTATATTGTCTTGATTAATTTAATTGAAGCCCGCAGTCGAGTACCCCTTTCCAACTTGAGCACTCTAAAACATCCCTCGGTGGTCCCTAAGGGTTCTTATCGAGTAACGTGGTTAGTTCGTCAACCCTTGATCTCCACATAAATTCAATCCCGACTGACGATCGATAATATACGTATAATACGCTCGTTTCGATATTTGCTCTTGTAATTATCAATATGGCGGAGAGTACTATGAACAATTTTATGATTAAATATTAATCTTAGAAGTTTGGGAATTTAGGAATTTCTGAAATGTGAAATGTAGAAAGTAGGAAATTTAGAAATTCGGAATTTTGGAATTTCGGGAATTCAGGAATTCGGAACTTGAGAAATTCGGAAATTTGGAATTTCGGGAATTCAGGAATTCGGAACTTGAGAAATTCGGTAATATAGTAATTAGGAAATTTAGAAATTCGGGAATGTAGAAATTCAGAATCTGAGAAATTCGAAAGCATAGAAATTGGGAAACTTAGAATTTCGGGAATTCTGGAATTCGGAACTTGAGGAATTCAGAATTTTAGAAATTCGGGAATGCAGAAATTACAAAATTTAGAAATTCGAAATTCGAGAAATTCGACACTTTGGGAATTCGAATATGTTGTAATTCGGAATTTGAGAAATTCGGCACTTTGGGAATTCGAAAATGTAGAAATTTGAAATTTGAGAAATTCGGAACCTAGAAATTCAGAAATATAGAAATTAGGAAATCTAGAATCTTGGATATTTAGATTTTGGACTTTGAGAAATTTGAAATTTCCTAAACTCGAAACTTGAGAAACTCAAAAACCTAGAAACCCCAAAACCTATCTATCAATACATAAATCTTCAAATAAAGAAAGCAGAATAATTTCTCTCCACAACATAACAAAAGCCGATTATAACATTTCCTTCTATTTTCTACCAGCAATCTGCGGCCAACAAGAAGTCGATTCTCAATATCAAAGTTGTATTAACCGCAAATAAAGAGGACGGACAACAGCATCGTAAAAATCCTTTCCGACATCTTCACGTCGACTTGTTTTATTGTAAGAACTTTCGAGTTGTCAGCTTGTTGCAGCTTGAAAGCTCTTTCTACGAGAGCGAGCGTGTCACGAGCGTACAACCTTGAACTCGTAGATATTTCACGAACAATAAAATCTTTTTGGGTTTGATAGATACAAGGCTTTCAAAGTGCCCGTTGTTTCCACTTTCAGACGGAATGTTTTATTGGATTCTGTCCGGCGATATTTCAAAGGAGACGTTTCTTATTTGTGTCAGAAAAAATTTGGGTATTCTTATTTACGTCGATACGTAACTTCTTATGTACTTCATTGATAAAAACAGTTTAAAAAAATCAATTATCACGTGCTATCGATACTCGAACCTAACGTAAACTCGCACTTTAATCATTCATCGCACAATTTGACTATTATCGATAGTAACAAATTGCTATGTATGGTTATCGATCAGGGAGAGGTCTTTCCGGCCTCCCCAGGGAAGAGCTCGAAAGAGCATTGGCGCGGGGGCCCCAGTTCTTCAAGAGTTCTTGGGGTCCCCAATGGGTCTTGGAAGGACCACCGTAGGAGTTTTAGCCGGTAAAAATCCAGCATAACCCCGCGCCCTACCTCAAAGGTGCGGAGTATCTTTGGAAGATTTCCCCCACGTTAAAATAAAAATGATTCCAATTCCCAAATTTTTCAATTTCTAAATCTCCCAATTCTCAAATCTCCTACTTTTCAAATTTTCCAATTCCCAAATCCCCCAATTTCTAAATCTTCCAATTCCTAAATCCCCCAATTCTCAAATTTTCCAATTCCCAAATCCCACAATTCCGAATCTCCTAATTTCCAAATATCCCAATTCCCAAATCCCCCAATTTCTAAATCTTCCAATTCCTAAATCCCCCAATTCCCAAATCTCCCAATTCCCAAATCCCCCAATTCTCAAATTTCCCAATTCCCAAATCCCCCAATTCCAAAATCTCCCAACTCCCAAATTTCCCAATTCCCAAATTCCCCAATTCCCAAATCTCCCAATTCCCAAATCTCCCAATTCCCAAATCTCCCAATTCCTAAATCCCACAATTTTCAAATTTTCCAACTCCCAAATCCCCCAATTCCTAATTCCCTCAATTCCCAAATTTCCCAACTCCCAAATTTCCCAATTCCCAAATCCCCCAATTCCACATCCCCAATTCCCAAATTTCCCAATTCCTAAATCCCCCAATTCCACATCTCCCAATTTCCAAATTTCCCAATTCCCAAATCCCCCAATTCCACATCTCCCAATTCCCAAATTTCCCAATTCCTAAATCCCCCAATTCTCAAATCTCCCAATTCTCAAATTTTCCAATTCCCAATCCCCCAATTCCGAATATCCCAATTCCAAGATCTCCCAATTCCGAATATCCCAATTCCAAGATCTCCCAATTTCCAAATTTCCCAATTCCCAAATCCCCCAATTCCCAAATGCCCCAATTCCCAAATCCCCCAATTCCAAAATCTCCCAATTTCCAAATTTCCCAATTCCCAAATTCCCCAATTCCCAAATTTCCCAATTCACCAATCTCCCAATTCTCAAATTTTCCAATTCCCAAATCTCCCAATTCCCAAATCCCCCAATTCCCAAATCTCCCAATTCCTAAATTTCCGAATTTCTATTTTCCAGATTTGGAAGGACTGGAAGGACCACCGTGGGAGTTTCAGCCGGTAAAAATCCGGCATAACCCCGCGCCTTGCCTCAAGGGTGCGGGGTATCTTTGGAAGATTTTCCCCACGTTGAAAAAAACAATTTTACAAAATATGGTTATCGACGTATTTTGTAATAATTTGACCTAAGACAATTTTCCATATATGACATGTTACATCCATAAAAGTGAAATTACGTGCTCCTAACTCCAGGGTATTTTATAAATTAAAGAGTTGGCAGGTAAATTAAAAAGTGCAAAGAGTTAAATTAAATGTCACGATCCAAGTTTCATCGGATTCATCCTCATTTTAAATAAATAAAAGGTAAAGTTCGGACACGATCCATTTTATTTCAGAAAAGTCCCACGATTCAGTGAAGTTATTATTTCCGGTGTTCTCTGCAGATATATTTAGTTGAAAGGAAACTAGTGTCGCGAAAGTTATAAACTTCCTTTGTGCGATATGGAAGTTGCATCTCAAGAGATTCTTCGGAAATGCACTTTGCATTTAAGAAAACTGCGATCGTTTAAAGAAGATGCAGCGGAAAGAAAGAAAAATGTCGGACAGTTTTGACAGATCTCACAGATCGATGATCGTAATTGGATTTACGTCCGGTCGCGGGTATCGAATCGATACGACGCGACAACGTCAAGGATGCGTTGAAAAACTTGTCAACAAGTGTCACATGGGACGAGTGAAAAAAACGAGAGGGAAAAGGAGAAAATTGGTAATCTAATTTTCTCCGAAGAAATCAAGTCAGACCTTCCGGCAGAATATTATTCGATAAAGTTACCTATGACTCCCGCGGTATTAGAGAGTTCGAAAACTAATTTAAATCTTTCTTTATCGCCAATTTGTCCTTTCACATTACTTAACGGTTGTAAAATTACCTTAAAGCAGAAGATATGTTATTACAAATTTAATTGTTACAAATATTCATAAAGAGGAGGCATTTTAAAAAGAAGACGTTTCGATTTTTAAATAACAAACCTTTTAAGGTACATATTGAATATTAGAAGTGTAATACTGAATTGTGATAAGTGGTAGTCCCTATATTTTTTTATTAATTAGTAGGTATTATCACTGTTGTTGATGTATACATATTGGAAGAATACAATATTACATTATACATATATCAAATTCGTAAACGTTGTGAATGAAACGATAACTGACTGTCCCAGTGGAAATCAACGTGTATGGTCAGACATACGTAAAATGTTTTATGTTATCTTGTCTCTTTCGTTTCTCTCTTAGACGATAAATTTAATCGAGCCTGTTAACGAAGCACGGTAGAAGTTTTAAATATGCAACAACCAACGTAGCGTTGAACGAAATAATGAACGGAGGGAATCCGTGTAACTAGATAAAGAATCTCGAAGAACGGTTTTCGCTGAAACTGGAATATTAACGATGATCAATTGATAAAGAGAGGCAGGCGCGTGGAAACTGATGAGGTGTTGAATTTCAAAAGCTCGGAACATTTTGATCGCGTTAAAGTTAACAACTTTATACGCCGCTGCGAGAGGGTAATTAGATTCGTGGGTTATCGTGAATAGCTTCCGGAAAGTTTAGCCGCGCGTACTCTCGCCGGTGCGGTCGTACTTCCGGTTACGAATGGACCAATCTCGAAATTTACATACGAGAAGATACTATTTTGTTCGACGTAACAGTTTCGCGAGGTCGTCAAATAACAAAGATCATTCGACGGCTCGTTTTCGTTTGTAACGTTGGATCGTATTGCCAGTAATATCGTTTTCGAGTAATATTCCAATTAGCGATATTTAAATCTGCTAATATAAATATCTTGCGTTTTATGGATCTAGGAATCTGCAGGTATCGTAATTTAGGGATATCGAGATCTAAGAATACTGAGATCTAGGGAAATCGATATCTGGGAATACTTCGGTAAATAGGGATATCGGTATCTACGGATGTAAGAATCTAGGGATATTTGGATCTAGGGATATCGGAATCTCGGGATATCAGGATCTAGGGATATCGGGATGTAGGGATATCAGGATCTAGGGATTTCGGGATCTGGGGATTTTTTGATCTAGGGATTTCGGGATCTGGGGATTTTTGAATCTGGGGATTTTTGAATCTAGGGATTTCGCGATCTAGGGATATCGGAACCTAGAGTTTCGGGATCTGGAAATATCGGTGACTAGGGATATGGCCAACTTGTGATACCGGTATCTAGTGATATTTCGGAATTTATGGATGTTTCAACGAGATCCAGGTATACAGGAATATAAGGATCTATAGTTAATTAGTATCTAGTAATTTAGAAATACATGCATATACATCATATGTACATACAAACGTTATTTATTATAATTAACTAAATAATTAATAGTTAAGCTCTTAATATCGAGACAGTATACTGACAGACTAAAAGGGGAAATTAAATGATTAAGTATTCCTGTTCTTAATAATCTGTACTACAGCATGTCTGACCACATACGTCAGTGATCACTGTGGCAATCAAGCTATTAAATTTTCTTCTTTAAAATTTTTTAAATCAAATTTACGAATCTACAATTTACAAACTACATTTACAAATTACATTTACAAATATACAACTTACAAATTAAATTTACAATTTAAAAATCTGACTCTTGCGGTAGTTTCAGTGGTCTCACCTTTGATAAACGATACAAGTGATCGATGACCCACGGTATAGAAATAAAAACGATCGCTGTAAAAACTAATTTCTGTGATTGGCAGGTACACGAACACACTCCTTTTTGTGTCTAGTAATATCGTGAACCGTCATTGTAAATCAGAGGAAACCACATCCATCCAACACGATTCCAGGACATTATGAAACACGTCGATGATGATTGAACCGTTCGTCCATTTCCTTTCGCGTTCGACCGGACTTTGAAACACGAAAGGTGCGCTTCGATTATCGATCAGGGAATTAGGGACAGCTTTTTACGCAATATTCTCGCTGCTGAAAGAAGACTCGCGTGATTCCTTGTGTTATTCTACGTCTGGAAGATAACGTAATAGTTGAAGACACGAAATTTGCTTACAAACTGTTAGTCGTAATTAAGCGAAGTTTCACCAACACAACCCGCAAGGACAGGTTATAATGAATCTTATCATATATCTTAATAGCGAAGATTATGCAACGACGAAGGTCCTCTAGACTCGCTTTAATTTCGAAAATTTATAGATTCTTATTTCGGACACTTTGCATGATTTATGAAATTAAGGACGGGGTTGTTGATTAGTGACAACGAGGAATTAGGAATTGGAAGATTTTGAAATTTGGGGATTTAGGGAATTGCAAAGTTGAGAATTTGGGAATTTGAGCAGTTGGGAGTTGGAAATTTGGATCTTTAGAAATTTGGAAATGTAGGGAATTGGGGGGTTGAAAATTTGGAAATGTAGGGAATTGGGGGGTTGAAAATTTGGAATTTTAGGAATTGGAAAATTTAGAAATTTGGGGATTTAGGGAATTGCAAAGTTGGGAATTTGGGAATTTGTGGAGTTGTGGAGTTGGGAATTTCGGAATGTAGTGAATTGGGGGGTTGAAAATTTGGAATTTTCGGAATTTGGGAATTTGAGGAGTTGGGAGTTGGAAATTTGGATCTTTAGAAATTTGGGAATGTAGAGAATTGGGGGGTTGAAAATTTGGAATTTTAGGAATTGGAAAATTTAGAAATTTGGGGATTTAGGGAATTGCAATGTTCTGAATTCGGGAATTTTAGGAGTTGGAGAGTTGGGAATTTGCATCTTCAGGAATTTGGGAATGTAGGGAATTGGGGGGTTGAAAATTTGGAATTTTAGGAATTGGAAAATTTAGAAATTTAGGGATTTAGGGAATTGCAAAGTTGAGAATTTGGAAATTTGAGGAGTTGGGGAGTTGGGAATTTGGAAGTTTAGGAATCTGGGAATGTAGGGAATTGGGGGGTTGAAAATTTGGAATTTTAGGAATTGAAAAATTTAGAAATTTGGGGATATAGGGAATTGCAAAGTTGGGAATTTGAAGAGTTGGAGAGTTGGCAATTTGGAAGTTTAGAAATTTGGGAATGTAGAATTCGGAATTTAAAAAACTCGAGTCCTCAGAAGTTCGGGGACTTACAAATTAAAAAACAATCTATCGCAAAGGAAAATATTGAAACTATAACTATAATCTATCAATAGATTAAACAATAATCGAAGTATACATTGAGAAAATAAGAGTTTCTAATTTGTGAATTGAAACCTGTTCTCTAAATAATCGCAACAGCTGTTCCCTTTCAACCCCCTAATGGAGTTCGTTAATTGAAAATCTCAAAGTGCACATTAACCAGAAATTCTCAGGTCTACAAAATACAAAAGTACGGAACAATTACTGTAAACGAGACGTGTCTGCTTTTCCGAATATATTAATACTAGCCGTACCAAAACGGTTAAATAACAGATCACATTTAATAAAAATACCGCCTTATTTGTTTAATAAAAATACAGTCTTATTTTTTCTTTACAAGCACAAAGAAATAACGTTTCATCGTATGTTTATTTATTTTTCTACTTCATTTTAAATTTCAAAGTAAATGTAATAATCGTCACATACTTTTTCTCAAATACCTAATGCACTTCCGTGGTAAAACAACGAAACAGTGCGATCGTGGATTATAAACGGACTATTGCTGGCGCCAGAAATGCCAAAGGAATTAAACGAACAATAAAAACTCTCGATCGTTATTATCGATATAAAAATACGTTTTCTCCGCAAACGAAGATATTATTCGACGAGTAAATGTCTTTCATAATACCGATCTCCTGTTCCACGCGAAACGTTATTAAAGCCCAATAATCTGGTACCGAAGCATCGATTATAAACTTGTGCTTCAAACGAACAATTTAAAACCTGATAATCCTGTGGCAAAGCCTTTAACCCTTTCATCGCCCACAATATCAATTTCTCGATTACAAATACAAACACAAAGGCTATTGTATTAGTTACGTTTCCAATTAATAATCACGTTGCAAATGCAGATCGACTCGTTTCAGGAGCCTCGAAAATTGTGTAATGTTTTCATGTTATTATTTAGTAATTATAATGTTTCGATGGTGAGCAAAAATGAACAAAATACAGGATTACAAGTATGGACTACAAGTATTTTTGTCACTTAAAATATATTTTGAATGAAATAGATTCACCCTTAACACTAGTTTTATGAAACCCATCAAACTGATATTACATTTGCTATTACACAATTATGAAAATTCTTAAGATTTTGTCAAAATGTATGTTAACCTTAATCGAGATAAAGAATCATTGTATAAGCTAGTTTCTGTATTATCTATTATTTATTTATTTTTACTAGTTTAGTTGTAATGCAAATATAAGTGGCCATTAAACGTCCGTAAATGTAGGGTTAAGGGAATTAACTGCACGATACGTCGCCACAAGAACAATAGTGTCTCTGGATCTGGACTTTTGTGCCATACTGTATCGTTGTTTGCCGGCAGTGTTGCTCGAAACAATGCAAATACGTTTCGTCGAGTTCGTTTAATTAACACGAGGACGCTAACGAATTATTCATGAAGAAGGAAACCGAGTGTGCTTGAAAATTGAGAGAAGTTCTCGCGATTACCCCTTCCGCTACAGCGATATTCACTCACTAAATGTTCACACTGTAAACCAATCACTTTACATTTAAATTCGTATGAAGTAGATTCTTTTAGACATTTTTAATTTGTTCAAAGTAGGTGTATATTTTAACGAAATTGGTAGTTTTGAGATGTGGGGAGATGGAGGGTTGGAAATTTGGAATTTTAGGAGTTTGGGAACGTAGAGAGTGGGGGGGTGGAAATTTGGAATTTTAGGAGTTTGGGAATGTAGAGAATTGGGGGGTTGGAAATTTGGAATTTTACGAATTTGGGAGTGTAGAAAATTGGGGGTTGGAAATTTGGAATTTTAGGAGTTTGTGAATGTAGAGAATTTGGGGTTGGAAATTTGGAATTTTAGGAGTTTGGGAATGTAGAGAATTTGGGGTTGGAAATTTGGAATTTTACGAATTTGGGAATGTAGAAAATTGGGGGGTTGAAAATTTGGAATTTGTAGAATTTGGGAATGTCGAGAATTGGGGGGTTGGAAATTTGGAATTTTAAGAATTTAGGAATGTAGAGAATTGGGGGGTTGAAAATTTGGAATTTTAGGAGTTTCGGAATGTAGAGAATTGGGGTGTTGAAAATTTGGAATTTTACGAATTTGGGAGTGTAGAAAATTGGGGGTTGGAAATTTGGAATTTTAGGAGTTTGCGAATGTAGAGAATTTGGGGTTGGAAATTTGGAATTTTAGGAGTTTGGGAATGTAGAGAATTGGGGGGTTGGAAATTTGGAATTTTAGGAGTTTGGGAATGTAGAGAATGGGGGGGTTGGAAATTTGGAATTTTAAGAATTTGGAAATGTAGAGAATTGAGAGGTTGGAAATTTTGATTTTAGGAGTTTGGGAATGTAGAAAATTGGGGGGTTGAAAATTTGGAATTTGTAGAATTTGGGAATGTCGAGAATTGGGGGTTGGAAATTTGGAATTTTAAGAATTTGGAAATGTAGAGAATTGGGGGGTTGAAAATTTGCAATTTGAAGAATTTAGGAATGTAGAGAATTGGGGGGGTTGAAAATTCGGAATTTTAGGAGTTTGGGAATGTAGAGAATTGGGGGTTGAAAATTTGGAATTCTAGGGATCTGGAGATTTAGAAGTTAGGGAACTTAGGGAGTTGGAAAGTTGGAAATTTGTAATTTTTGGAATTTGGGAATATAGGTAATTGGGGGGTTGAAAATGTATAATATAATTTTAGGAATTGGAAAATTTAGAAATTTGGGGATGTGGAGTGTTGGATAGTTAGGAATTTCAGAATGTAGGAAATTAGGGAGTTGGAAATTCGAAATTCTAGGGATCTGGAAATCTAGAAACTTGTAGATCTAGGGAATTGCAAAGTTAGATATTTGGAATTGTAGAAATTTGAGAATGTAGAGAATTATGGGGGTTGAAAATTTGGACTGCAGAGATTTGGAAATGTATAAACTTGTGGATCTAGGGAATTACAAAGTTACAAATTTGGAATTGTAGAAACTTGAGAATATAGAGAATTACAGGAATCTGGGCTGTAAGCATTGGAAAATTTAAAAATTTAAAAATTTAGGGGGTCGGAAAGTTGGAAACAGTAAAAGGTGCAAAGAAAAAAATCGTCGTGACATTTGAACAATCGAGTTTACAAAGGGCTTTGGAAAAGAACTCGTTACAAAAAGTTACGGAAATTGAATATACGACTCTCTTGAAAATCGAGTGAGGAAAAGGTTCGAACTTCAAAGTTGCGAATTTAATTTATCCAGGTCCGAGAATGAAATTTACAAAAGGATGACCGAATGAAATTTTCTTCATGTAACACACATCGTACTGTAGCAGTGCAACAATAAAGAAAACAATCACACAATTTAATTTAACATAAATATAAAATTCGCAAATTGAGAAATTGAGAATTCAAAGCTTGAGAAATTCGGAAATTTCGAAATTTATAATTTGAGATTTTAGAAATTAGCAAATTCCAAACATCAGAACTCAAGGAATGCATAAATTTAAAAATTGTTTAAAAATAAGAATATCGTTTAATTAAATTTTGCACTGGAGTGTGGTACTCAACTTGTTAATCAATTTTTTCAATTAATTCCGTCCGTTTGCATTCGAAATGATTTCGTCGAAGCGTTTCGCGACAACGGTGAAACGATATCGTTCAGTTTGTTCCTGGCAAGATACTAAGTGACTAGATTTCCTTTTTAATTAGAAAGAGATGCTGATGCGAAGTTAATTATGAAAGTAGCCGAGCAAGCTGGTCGCGTTCCCCATTTAAGATCAAATTACATTAGCTTCGTGTAATGTCACTGAAAGCAAATTACGAAGCGTGTATTTCTCGTGCTGTTGCCACTCTATGTACCCACAATGCCACGGGGAGTTCTCGAAACCGAAGATACAATAAAAAATATCTTAATTCCGAATATCTTAATACTAATATTACCATTTTAAAATATTAGAATTCTCAAATAACATTATTGTTGAAATTCTTAAAATTCTAGGAATTTCTTCCTAGATCCTTAGATGTACAAGTTTGTGGATGTCCACATTTCTAAATTTACAAATTTCCAGATCCTTAAATATATTAATGGCAAGTCTGTATGTTTAAATATCTAGACTCCTAATACTCTACATCTCCAAATAGGTTTCCAAATCTCTAAATTCCTAAATTCCTAAATCTCCAAATCTCTAGATTCTCAAGTTCGTAAGTTTTCAAATTCCTATATCCCCAAATACGTACATCTCAAATTTGTTACATCGTCAAAGCTCAAGATTCCTCAAGCACTAGATCCTTGCATCCCCAAGTACTTGCATCTCCAAATCCCTACATCCTCAAGTTGCTTCATTCCCAAATGTCTACACCCCCAAATCCCTACGTCCCCAAATCCCAACATCTCTAAATTCCAATGTCTCCAAATCTCTACATCCCCAAATCCCTATATCCCCATCTCTCTACATCCCCCAACCCCTATATCCTCAAATCCCACATCCACAAATCCCACATCTCCAAATCCCACATTCCCAAATCCCACATCCCCAAATCCCACATCCCCAAATCCCACATCTCCAAATCTCTACATCCCCCAATCCCTATATCCTCATCTCTCTACATCCCCCAACCCCTACATCCCAAAATCTCACTACCCCAATTCCCACATCCCCAAATCCCACATCTCCACATCCCACATCCCCAAATCTCTACATCCCCCAACCCCTACATCCCAAAATCTCACTACCCCAAATCCCACATCCCCAAATCCCACATCCCCAAATCCCACATCTGCAAATCTCTACATCCCCAAATCCCTATATCCCCATCTCTCTACATCCCCCAACCCCTATATCCCCAAATCTCACTACCCCAATTCCCACATCCCCAAATACCACATCCCCAAATCCCACATTTCCAAATCTCTACATCCCCAAATCCCTATATCCCCATCTCTCTACATCCCCCAACCCCTATATCCCCAAATCTCACTACCCCAATTCCCACATCTCCACATCCCACATCCCCCAACCCTTACATCCCAAAATCTCACTACCCCAAATCCCACATCCCCAAATCCCATATCCCCAAATCTCACTACCCCAAACCCCACATCCCCATATCCCACATCTCCAAATCTCACATCCCCAAATCCCACATCCCCAAATCGCTACATCTCCACATCCCCAAAAAATGCAAAAGTGACTCTTCAGAATGATTCTTCCTGCAGGATTATTCATAAGATTTTATAAAATAACAATTTTCAATCAAAGCGAATAGCATCCAAATCAATAACCTCGTGCCATGTTTCATAAAGGTCGGGAGTTCAGTCGGCAAGCTAATATTAATGCAAATGAAGCCGACACTTCGGCTGTGCTCCGACTTCCATGTAACAGACCGGAACCCATCAAATTTCAAGCGTGTCCTGAGAGGAAAAGAAGAGTCGAAAATGGAGTGCAATTTACAATTTAACTCGATATTCGCGTTCGGAGAAATTGAACACGTACATATATGCTAACACGAGGCTATTCGCTGTACGCGTCCTTCGATGGGTATAGTCGGTTCGGTAGATATAACGCGGTTGTAAAATTCTTCATTATACTCTTGAAGTTCTACAAGGTTGAAAATCACGATGGTTCGAAGATTCAGAGGATCAGAAATTTGGAAGTATCGAAGTCCAAAAATTTCAGGGTTGCAAAGTTTTTATGTTACCAAATTGCTACGTACTCAAGTACCTAGATCACTAAATTTCTATATTTCAAAATTTCGAGGTCCTCAGATTCTTATATTTTGAAACTTTGAAGTCCCCAAATTCCTAGATCACCAAATTCCTTTGTCTCGAAATCTCTAGATTCCGAAATTCCTACATCCTCAAATTCCTACGTCCCCAAATCCCCAGATACCCAAATTCTTATGTCTCGAAATCCCAAAATCCCCAAATTCTTATGTCTCGAAATTTCGAAGTCCCCAAATTCCTATGTCTCGAAATCTGGAAATCCCCAAATTCTTATATCTCAAAATTTCGAATTCCCCAAATTCGTAAATCCCCAAATTCCTATGTTTCGAAATCTCAAAATCCCCAAATTCTTATGTCTCGAAATTTCGAAGTCCCCAAATTCCTATGTCTCGAAATCCGGAAATCCCTAAATTCTTATATCTCAAAATTTCGAATTCCCCAAATTCGTAAATCCCCAAATTCCTGTCTCGAAATTTCACGGCCCCAAATTTCTAAAATTCGCAAATACCAACCCCTCGAACACAATACCACCCCTCAAAGTTAAAAAATGTCAAACTGTCAAAGTCACCAAATTCCAAAACATGAAAATCCACAAATTTCCAGAATGAATGAATCGTGTAATTGTAAAATCGTAAAAAGAACCACGCATAGTTTGGATATAAGCCTCGAATCTGGCGTGTAACTTCCCCTTTAATGATTCAGCAGCCTCTGCAGAGGGCGGAATCCATAAAACGAGCGTGCATATTGCTCGAGCTTTCACAGGAATATCAAATCGCGATTTCTAGCCCGCTGAATCGGCTGTTACTACATATCTGTTCTCTGAAAGGCGAGATATATGTATGTATCGAGCTACGTTCAATCTGCAACTGCAACATCGATGTTGGTTCTGCGCCCTCGAACCACTCTGCTGCTGTTCGAAACGATCGTTCCGACGAAACATTAAACCTTTTTGTTCGGTGTCTCTGGCCGCGTACGCCGACGAAAATCGAATTAAGGTCGACGATGTGTACAATTACTTTTGTGCGATGCGTGAGTCGATCACAGGTGATACTGCTCGTGAATTCAATCGGGGACTGTTATAGTTGCTTTGCAATTTTGTGATTTTGAGAGTTTGAGAATTTGGGGATCTGGAAATTTGGGGATCTAGGAATTTGTGGGTCTGAGAATTTGGGGAATTGGGAATTTGAGGATCTAGGAATTTGGATTTGAGAATTTAGGGTTCTGAGACTTTTGGGAGTTGGGAATTTGGGGATGTAGGAATTTGTAGATTTGAGAATTTTGGGGGCTTTGAGAATTTGGGAATTTGAGAATTTGGGGATCTAGGAATTTGCAGATTTGAGAATTTGGGGAATTGAGAATTTGTGGATCTGAGAATTTGGGGATGTAGAAATTTGGGGATGTGAGAATTTAGGGATCTGAGAATTTGTGGATCTGAGAATTTGGGGATGTAGGAATTTGGGGATTTGAGAATTGGTGGCTCTGAGAGTTCGGTGAGTTGGGAATTTGGGGAGTTGGGAATTTGGGGATTTAGGAATTTAGGGATGTAAGAATTTGTGGACTTAAGAATTGGGGATGTGAGAATTTGTGGATCTGAGAATTTGGGGATCGAGGAATTTGGGGATGTAGGAATTTGGGGATTTGAGAATTGGTGGCTCTGAGAGTTCGGTGAGTTGGGAATTTGGGGATTTAGGAATTTAGGGATGTAAGAATTTGTACATTTGAGAATTGGGGATGTGAGAATTTGTGGATTTGAGAATTTTGAAAATTTGAGAATTTGAGAGTTTGAGAATTTGAGAGTTTCAGAGTTTGAGGGTGTGAGAATTTGAAAATTTAATAATTTGAGAATTTCAGAATTTAAAAACCGTGAGAGCTTGAGAGTTCGAGAACTTGAAAATTTGAAAGTTGGAATGATTCTCTATTTTTCCAGTATAATGCGCATTATACTACTTTGCTTTTAAGCAATTAATAGGGGATCAGAAAGTGTCTTAGGTATAAAGGGAACCCGAGATTACAGAGTGGCGCGTTTCGTACTTGAACGGGAAATTAATTATCGCGAAGATGGATGGATCACTTTCGATTCAATTATTCGAGGAGTTGCACGATATTTGCTGTTAGTGCAAGCACATGAAATGAGTTTCTTCGTGACTTTCCGTGATGCATCGATCAATATCAAATAATTTCTCAAATACCTTTTTCCCATTTCTCCTTTCGATTATTTTCTACCTTCGTTTTACGATCTTCGCAGACTCAAGGATATTAATTTCTGTCATATTTATTCTACCAGAAAATTGAATTCATTCAATTCATACTTCATTCGCTGTCATTCGTCGGACACATAATAGACGCAGATAGAAAATTTATTCTTTTAAAAGGTTAGAATTAAAATCGAAGATAAAAAATTAAAGTTAAGGTTAAGGAATTTTACGTTTTGATGTATGCGATTCTTTTTCTAAATAATAAAGAGTTACAAATTTAATTAAAGTTTTGCAACAACTTTTCAATTTTGGGATTCAACAAGTTTTTAATTCTGAATTTATTTTATAATGAATGATGTTAAATATTCTTTTAATAATATCAATATTTTGGTACATTAAGTGGTACAGACAAATAATGTTTGAGACATTCAAGTTTTTAATATTTTACCTACTTCATAATAAGTAATGTTAAACATTCTTTTAACAATACTTTGTTATACTAAGTAGTGTAGACAAATAATATGTCAGACATCAAACAATTCATCTATTTTAAAGTAAATATTACACATTTTTCAAGTAACATCGACATTTTGTTATATTAAGTAATAGAGACAAATAGTATTTCAGACATTCAAGTCTGTAATATTCAATCTATTTTATAATAAACGATATTAAACATTTGTCAAATAATATAGACATTGTTATATTAAGTGATGTACACAAATAATATTTCAGACATCCGACAAGTTTTCAATATTTCACCTATTTTACATAGAATAATATTTTATAATAAATGATTTTTTAAATAGCATCAACACAACGTTACATCAAGTGATGCAGATAAATAATATATCAGAAATATTTTCTTTAAACCCCGTTCCTCCTGCCGTATCAATTTCAGCTCTCAAACTTTTTCATCTAGATGTTCGTGTATCTAGCAAATTACCCATCTCCCATTTCTATTTTTATTCGGACATTTATTTACAAACGTTATTTATATATCGACAGGTCTCGCTGCAGTATGCTTTTCAATTTCGCAGCGCCATAGAACAGGTGAAATCGCGTGATTTCGGTCGACATAAAACGAACGAAAAAAAAAGAGAAACACACATGCAACTAATTCTTAACGAATTTTCCTTCCTCGGAGAAAAAGTACCTCGTCGTTGTTCGGTGGTTTAATTAAATTCGATACGAGGCAATGTTCGTTTGAAGCTCACATTTAACTTTCTTCCACGTGTGGGAGCTTTAAAAGTCACGCGTTGTTGAAACTGGATACACGGTAGAATTTAACTTTCCTTCCATTCTATAATCACCAACTCTGTGTAAATCCTTGGAACTTAGTGAAAAAAAAAAAACAGCTGAGATCCTATAACCGGATTAATGGAACTTACTAAGATGTATGAACGTTTTAAATATTAAATTTGTTTTCGTAAAACGTTGTTGACGTTTTTGTTGCGTTGGAAATGTGTAAAAAGCTTTCGTGAAACTCGATTTTTTTCTCGGGTGGACTAAGTACTTTATTTTTGTTGAGAGTGGCATGGAAAAGTTACTAGGGACAAGTGGAGTTTTTAAAATTTGGGGGTTTGGGAATTTGGAGATTTGAGAATTTTGGGGATTTGAGAATTTGGGGATCTAGGAATTTGCAGATTTGAGAATTTGGGGATTTGAGAATTTGGGAATCTAGGGATTTGGGGATGTAGAAGTTTGTAGATTTGAGAATTTGGGGGATTTGAGAATTTGGGGATGTAGGAATTTGTAGATTTGAGATTTTGGGGATTTGAGAATTTGGGGGATTTGAGAATTTGGAGATCTGAGACTTTGGGGATTTGGGAATTTGTAGATTTGAGAATTTGTGGATCTGAGACTTTGGGGATTTGGGAATTTCGGGATCAAGGAATAGGGGGATATAGGAATTTGTAGATTTGAGAATTTGGAGGATATGATAATTTGGGGATCTAGGAATTGGGGGATGTAGAAATTTGTAGATGTGAGAATTTGGAGGATATGATGATTTGGGGATCTGAGATTTTGGGGATTTAAGAATTTGGGGATCTAGGAATTAGGGGATGTAGGAATTTGTAGATGTGAGAATTTGGAGGATATGATAATTTGGGGATCTAGGAATATGGGGATGTGGAAATTTGTAGATGTGAGAATTTGGAGGATATGATAATTTGGGGATCTGAGATTTTGGGGATTTAAGAATTTGGGGATCTAGGAATTAGGGGATGTAGGAATTTGTAGATGTGAGAATTTGGAGGATATGATAATTTGAGAATCTAGGAATTTTTTGTGTGTATAAATTTGTAGATTTGAGAATTTGAGGGATATGATAATTTGGGGATCTGAGGATTTGAGAATTTGTGGATTTGAATATTTGGGGATCTTGGACTGTGAGATTTCGAAATTTGAAGATTTGAGGATTTGACGATCTAAGACTTTCAAAATGTAAAGTTTAATGGATTGAATAATTGGAAAATTTGAATTTAGGTGTTTGGCACTTTGAGGATCTAGTAATTTGTGTATTTAATGTAGAAATACAGAAATTCAACAATTAGCCCCTAGTACTATTTTGACGAGTCTAACTCATGACGCACTCGTACTTCAGCTGTGATCAATTGTACTTGAATTTTTAGTACGCTTCAACTTGAAGTTCAAGTCCAATTATAACTTGCATAGTGAACGGTTGTATAATACCAAATTGACATAATATTTCAACCTTCTTTGTCTACTTTAATATTATATCTTTTTGATTACTGACGCACTTTTCTTTGGTGGACTGACGCACCTGACAAACAAATAATAGTGCAAGGATTTAAAAATTTGAGAACATAAAGTCTTAAAAATTCAACGTAAACCTAAAAATTGAGGAATTTGAACATTATGATTAAAAAACGTGAAAGTAAGACAATCTTCTTTGTCTACTTTAATATTATATCTTTTTGATTACTGACGCACTTTTCTTTGGTGGACTGACGCACCTGACAAACAAATCATAGCGCAAGGATTTAAAAATTTGAGAACATAAAGTCTTAAAAATTCAACGTAAACCTAAAAATTGAGGAATTTGAACATTATGATTAAAAAACATGAAAGTAAGACAATCTTCTTTGTTTACTTTAATATTGTAGCTATTTGATTACTGACGCACCTTTCTTTGGTGGACTGACGCACCTGGCAAATAAATCATAGTGCAAGGATTTAAAAAATTTGAGAACTTAAAGTTTTAAAAATTCAACGTAAACCTAAAAATTGAGGAATTTGAACATTATGATTAAAGAACGTGAAAGTAAGACAACCTTCTTTGTTTACTTTAATATTGTAGCTATTTGATTACTGACGCACCTTTCTTTGGTGGACTGACGCACCTGACAAATAAATCATAGTACAAGGATTTAAAAAATTTGAGAACTTAAAGTTTTAAAAATTCAACGTAAACCTAAAAATTGAGGAATTTGAACATTATGATTAAAGAACGTGAAAGTAAGACAACCTTCTTTGTTTACTTTAATATTGTAGCTATTTGATTACTGACGCACCTTTCTTTGGTGGACTGACGCACCTGACAAATAAATCATAGTACAAGGATTTAAAAAATTTGAGAACTTAAAGTTTTAAAAATTCAACGTAAACCTAAAAATTGAGGAATTTGAACATTATGATTAAAAAACGTGAAAGTAAGACAATCTTCTTTGTTTACTTTAATATTGTAGCTATTTGATTACTGACGCACCTTTCTTTGGTGGACTGACGCACCTGACAAATAAATCATAGTGCAAGGATTTAAAAAATTTGAGAACTTAAAGTTTTAAAAATTCAACGTAAACCTAAAAATTGAGGAATTTGAACATTATGATTAAAGAACGTGAAAGTAAGACAACCTTCTTTGTTTACTTTAATATTGTAGCTATTTGATTACTGACGCACCTTTCTTTGGTGGACTGACGCACCTGACAAATAAATCATAGTGCAAGGATTTAAAAAATTTGAGAACTTAAAGTTTTAAAAATTCAACGTAAACCTAAAAATCGAGGAATTTGAACGATATAATTAAAAACCTTGAAAATAAGAATATTGTAAAATTCTTCAGAAACCATCTGCCTCCCAAGTTAATTTCCAAATTCCATACAAAATTTTTAACAAGCAGCCCCGTACAAGATAAACAATTCCCATATCAAAATTCCCGAGTACGTCGAAAGCATCGAGTTGAGAATTTCTAATAGAGGTGACCCCAATCGTTCCGCAATTTCGATATGAAATATTCTTACTTACGCGTGCTGTCATACCGGATACCGTTGAGTTCTTCGAGGCAGGGCAGCGTGGCTAACATTCCCGGCGGCGTTCTCGGCCAACACAGCAAAGAATCCCAGCTAATCTCGCATCCTGGCTCGTCCTCCGGCCGTTTTCCAACGGATAGCATCTGCAATTCCTCCTCGTGCTTCAGTTGCAGACACTTGATCGCCTCGGTGTTCAGGGATTCGTTCAACTTGTTAATATAATTCAGCGCGTTCAACACGTAATTACCGGTATCGAGGACGGTGTCGTTGATCGCTTGCGAGCCCATCTTCGACTCAGCTCGTTCGACTTCGTTTATTTTCGTACCGCTCACGAAACCAAATCAAAATGAACCTTATGTTCTTCTATTTCCTTCGATTCTTTTAATTCCTTTATTTTGTTTGATTCTTTTACTTTCTTCGATTTTTTCTTATTCTCGTCAGACGTTTATCTTGTACCTTCCTCTTTCAATTATTCAGGAATTGCCACGTTGGGGAAGAGTATCGACACCAAACTTCTTTTACAAAATACGATTTCTATTATTTGTTTTTGTATCTCTTTTCAATTTTTTCGGATTTGTTAATACGTTGGTGAGTATCGACACCAAACTTCTTTTACAAAATACGAAACGATTTCTATTGTTTGTTTTTGTATCTCTTTTCAATTTCTTAGGATTTGTTAATACGTTGGTGAGTATCGACACCGAACTTTCTTCTTTTTCAAAATATGAAACGTTTTCTATTATTTGTTCTTGTATCTCTTTTCAATTTTTTAGAATTTGTTAATACATTGGTGAAGAGTATCGAAACAAACTTTCTTCCTTTTTAAAATACGAAACGATTTCTATTATTTGTTCTTGCCTCCTCTTTTCAATTTCTCAGGATTTGTTAATACGTTGGGGAAAAGTACCGACTCCAAACTTTCTTCTTTTTCAAAATACGAAACGATTTTTATTATCTATTCTTGTATCTCTTTTCAATTTCTTAGGATTTGTTAATACGTTGGTGAGTATCGACACCAAACTTCTTTTACAAAATACGAAACGATTTCTATTATTTGTTCTTGTCTCCTCTTTTCAATTTTTTAGGATTTGTTAATACGTTGGTGAGTATCGACACCGAACTTTCTTCTATTTCAAAATACGAAACGATTTCTATTATTTCTTCTTGTAATCTCTTTTCAATTTCTTAGGATTTGTTAATACGTTGGGGAAAAGTATCGACTCCAAACTTTCTTCTATTTCAAAATACAAAACGATTTCTATTATTTGTTCTTGTCTCCTCTTTTCAATTTTTTAGGATTTGTTAATACGTTGGTGAGTATCGACACCGAACTTTCTTCTATTTCAAAATTCGAAACGATTTCTATTATTTCTTCTTGTAATTTCTTTTCAATTTCTCAGGATTTGTTAATACGTTGGGGAAAAGTATCGACTCCAAACTTTCTTCTTTTCCAAAATACGAAACGATTTCTATTATTTGTTCTTGTATCTCTTTTCAATTTCTCAGGATTTGTTAATACGTTGGTGAGTATCGACTTCAAACTTTCTTCTATTTCAAAATACGAAACGATTTCTATTATTTGTTCTTGTATCTCTTTTCAATTTCTCAGGATTTGTTACTACGTTAAGGAAAATTTGTATCAACCTTCTTCTATCTTGTTGCTCCTATGTGCTTCAGTTTGTCAGATATGAAATTATCCTTCCTGCTATTTGTTCTCGTATCTCCTCTTTTCAGTTGAAATGAATTATTAATACAATCTTGAAGAAAACACACTAAATTTTGTTGTACACTTTGTTATTTTTCTATGTTTTCAAAGTTAAATTTAAAATGATCACACTAAAACGATACACTAAATTCTCTTCTATGTTCTGTTGTTTTTCTATGCTTAATTTCAGAGTCAAATCTAAAATGATTATCCTTTCTGCTACTTGTTCTTGTATCTCCTTCCTTCAACTATTTAAGAATGAATTAACTTGTAGTACAATCTTGAAGAAAGTTTTTATACACACTAAATTTTGTTGTTTTTGTATGTTCGACTTCAGAGTTAAATGTAAAATGATGCACTAAATTCTCTTCTATGTTCTGTCGTTTTTCTATACTTAATTTTAGAGTCAAATCTAAAATGCTACTTTTCAGTTTAACCTTGAAGAAAACTTTTGTAAACACTAAACCTTGTTCTATATTTTGTAATTATGTTAGTATGTTTAAATTCAGAAGCAGACGTGAAATTATCCTTCGATCTGCTTTTTTAATTGTTCATACAATTGGTACATCAACAATGTTCATAACAATGTTTATAAACACTGAACTCTGTTCTATTTTGTCTTTATATACTGTATTTTAAGAACAAAAATGAAACAGTCACTTTTTTTATATTATCCTTATGTTTGTATTTTTGAATAGTTTATAAATAAATTTTTAAAATGTTCACAAAAATGTTCAAAAACACTAAACTTTGTTCTACTTTGTCTTCATATGCTGGATTCTAAGGACAAAAATAAAACAGTCACTTTTTTGATATTATCCTTGTGCCTACTTTGAATTGTTCATTACGGTTCACGAAAATAAAACACCACGTTTTATTACGTGTTTGTTCGTCCGATTTTAAATTCAGACGTGAAATGACGATGTACCTGTTGAATCGAATTTGAAACTATTATGTATGCATGAATCCTCAACACGACGTCAAAGAGGATTTTTCTAAAGACTAAACTTTCCTCTAGCTGCGCTTTTTGTACGCCCAACTTAAAGTCGCTGCGAAACGATTGTCCTGGTGATTATAGAATTCCTATTATCCTCGAATCTCTCCTGAACTGTTTACAAATGCATGACTCCATTAACTGGAGTTTCTATTAGCACTTTTTCTCTCCTACTATTATTTCGAACGTTTGAATTTCGCGCCAAGAGGGTCGATTAAAATGGCTGACTTATCCTCGGTGCTATGATTACACGAATTATTAACTTTGATGAAAGTTTTCTGTATACAACGTGTAATCACTCTTCATAAATAGAACTTTATAAGTAGATTTTCATAAATAGAAGTTCATAAGAACTTCATAAATATCGTAGAAATACTGCGGAGAATATTAGAAAGAAAAAGATTGGGCCACGCATTTAATCGTCACCGGTTCTATTTTTCACAGATACTTGACACGCAATTATTGGTGCTATTCTCGCTGGGAAGAGCAGAGGTATCTTCGGACAAGCGTCGGATTCCCGAAACTAATGTCGCTGATCCTCCAAGATCCTCCGGCACTAAAGGAGGGCCGGTTAAGCCTGGAAGAGTCCTTTCGACCCAGCCCGATCAAGGCAACAATATTAACGAACGGATCCCACGGAATGCTTAATCCCTGTACACGAGCTTTCACCAAGATTTCCCAGCTCTATATCTCTCGATATGACTTCTCGAAACTACGTTCTGTTTCCGAAGAATCCTTCGTCGCCTGTTCAATGTCCTGGTTCATTGAATTCCGCTCGAAGGATTCCGATATTGAGGCTGCCCTTTGATGTCCTCTGATCCGATAGGAAGATTTCATCGGCAAGTAGCAGGAAATTTCTTCGAGTTCGTTAGTCCCGAAAGCCGTGCAATTCGAAGAAAGATCCTTTTCGAAAACGTTTCTCGTTAACGTCCGCTCGAGGTCGGTTAACCAGCCACGAGATATTCGTCGATTCAAACGCAAACACTCGAAACAGTCAGAAGTTCCTCCTCCATTGTCTGCGAGCTGGCATCGCGTCGAACAAAGGAGCCTTGCAATCTCTTCATCGAATTCGGAACATTCGAACAGGCTGTCGGCAACTCCAAGGTCCTCTATCGGCTACACCGTATCCGCTTCCGATTTCCAGTTCCTCTCGTGACAGTTCGACGACACCGAGGTTATCGTTCCGCGTTTTCTGGATACCGGAGAGACGCAGTCCTTTATAATCGATCGTTGGTAGCTTCGTAAACGAGTTCGAAAACTTTGCGCCCGTTCGCTTTGACACTCATCTGTCTCTGCTAGAACTCGACGAGAATTCTGTCTGCAGAATTTTGCTTCTTCGAACTTGCCTCGTGCGCTTCAAGGTTCTCGCTCTGTCCAAATTTATTCAACCTTCTGATTCTACTTCTTCCAGTTATCCTCACTTTTCGGAAACTTTCGGTATATTCTCCGAAACAGATTTTTCCAACTTGGTTCTTCAAGGTTTTCTATATTCTTCGCTTTTGCTGAAGTCACTCTTGTGATACTTTTATACTTTTTCCACCACGGAATTGTTCTATTGTTTTTGAGAACTCCAGGTTTAAGTAGACATTGTTTTAAATCAGACTTCTGGGATTTAGTTCGGATTCTTCAAGGTTTTTTGGTGCTTTCGTGTACATTCACTGAAGCTACACACCCTGGTGATACTACTTTTGTACTCTTTCAACGTTAACACTGATGAAATTGTCCTATTACGTCTTTGAGAACACCAGATTTAAGTAGATACTTAAACCAGACTTTGTGGATTTAGTTCGAATTCTTCAAGGTTGTGATATACTTTTCTATGCCTTCGTGTGCACATTCACTGAAGCTACACACCCTGGTGATACTACTTTTACATTCTTTCAACGTTAACACTGATGAAATTGTCCTATTACGTCTTTGAGAACACCAGATTTAAGTAGATAGTGTCTTAAATCAGACTTTGTGGATTTAGTTCGAATTCTTCAAGGTTGATATACTTTTCTATGCCTTCGTGTGCACATTCACTGAAGCTACACTCTGATACTACTTTTATACCCTTTCAACCACTAAATTTATTCTATCGAGAACTTCAGATGGATTCAAACACCTTTTGGATTTAGATTAAATTCTTCAAGATTTTCAGGTTTATTCATCGATGTTAATCATGTATGTACTTCTGCACACTTTCAATGTCACCATTATCCTCTTGTTTTCAGGACCTTCAATATTTCAAATCAGATTCTTTAAACTCAGATTCTTCAAGCTTTCCCATGCATTCTTCAAAGACACTTGTGGCGCTTTTATCGGAATTCACTCTTCTGATTCTACCCTGGTATTCTTTCTATATCACCGAAGTTATCTACTTTTCAATGTTTGCATATACTTTGGATCGAACCAGTACTCAAACGTAATTCTTACAATCTCTTGAATTATTCAAGATTTCTGAACATATTCTTCCACAATATTTTAATGTCCACTTTTACTGAAATCACTCTTCTGTTTCTACTTTTGCACTATTTTAACGTCACTATGAACTTGTTACGTCTTTGACTTATTTTACTTGTTACGTATGAATTGAAACTTATTTATTAAATTTGTCCTTCAATGGTTCTTCAGTATTCTTCAAATACAACTTCGCTTCTGTGGAAGTCATTCACTTTCCACGTCCTACGTCTACACTCTAACGTCTTCACTGAAATTATCTTCCTCTACGTCGTCATGAATCCTAAATTCAAACAATGTCCGAACGTACTTCAAACTTAGCCGGAATTCTTTAGAGTCCAGAACGCGTCCTTCATCTTTATGTACACTTTTCTTAAAGCAACTGATTCTGCTTTTGTGCTCTTCTATTCTCTTGGCTCTTCGTTCCTGCAGATTTGAATTGTAGCTGCAAAAATCTACTTCTTCAAGCTAAGCTCGTATTCCTCGAGGTTCAAAGTAATTTTCTTCCACGAAATCTTTGAGCGTTTCTTTAAAGTGACTCATTATTTTGCACTCTTTCAGTGTTTTCACTGAAGCAAACTTACTATGTTTTCAGGAGGTTTAAAATCAGAGTCCGTGAAAATCTACTTCGTTTGCTTTGAATTTTTCAAGGTTTCAGGTATGTTTTCGATGTTTACTTCTTCAAAGGTCTGGGTTTATCAAGGTTTTTATTATATTCTTTGAGAATGATCTTGTGTACACTTCTTTTAAAGAGATGCACTCTTCAGCTTCTATACTTTCAACGTCCACGATGCAATCATGCTCCTACGTCTTCAAGAGGTTCAGATCCAGTCTGCTGAAATATACTTCTTCAAATTGTTCTGGTACATCAAGGTTATTATTATATTCTTTCAGGATGATGTTGTGTACACTTCTTTTAAAGAGATGCACTCTTCAGCTTCTATATTTTCAACGTCCACGATGCAATCATGCTCTTACGTCTTCAAGAACTTCAGATTCAGTGTCTGCTGAAATATACTTCTTCAAATTTGGTCTGGTACATCAAGGTTATTATTATATTCTTTCAGGATAATGTTGTGTACACTTCTTTTAAAGAGATGCACTCTTCAGTTTCTACACTTTCAGCGTCCTCGGTACAATCACTGTCTTACGTGTTCAAAAAGTTCGGGTTCAATGTCTGCTAAAATATTTTTCAAATTTGGCCTGTATCTATCAAGGTTTCTATTCTTCAAGGATGTTGTGTACGCTTGAAGTATGCACTCTTCAGCTTCTACACTCCCACAGCTCTTACTACAATCCTCTTACGTCTTCGAGAACTCCAGATTCAATGTTTGCTGAAATGTATTTCTTCAAATATATCTGCATCTATCAAGCTTTCTACAATAACCTCGTGTACTCTTCCTGAAGTTATCTTCCAAATACACTCTCCCACTTTGCAGTCAATCTAGCGTTTCAATCTTCCTACTTGGCAATAAAATTCCCGTTGGATCTGAAATTTGTTCGATCTCGAATATATTCCAAGACCTGAGTTGAAATGGAGCGTATCGCGAGGTTGTCTACCGGCGAGCAGTGACACGCGACTGGTAGCAGCACGTGCTCGAGACCCTCGTAGCTCCTCGAGAGGATCGGCGCGAAAACGCGGAGGAGGCTGCGTGGCGAACCGCGCGATATGTCCGGAGATGTTCTGACCTGCGTGGCGAACCGAGACACCGAGTGATATGCCGCTGGAGATGACCTGTTCGGTGTCTGTCAACGGCTGTAGGAGACGGTACACGGCACCGATATGGATTTTCGCGTGTACCTGGAGCCGACGAGGGCAACTGCCTGGCCTACGATGCGTGCACGACGAGGACGAGCATGCGCCACCATACTCCTCTCCTCCCCTCGGCTTCTATGCGTTCTCCTATCTTCCGTGTACGTTCGACTATTTCTTTTTTCTGTCGCGTCCTTCCTCCGCACTCTCGCCTTGTTATCCTTCGCGGCTTTAACCCGCTACTCTTCTGCTGATCCTTTTTACTTTTTATTCTCTTCGCGGCTGATTTATCGTGCTGTTTTATGCTACGCCAGCTGTTACCTAGCGTACTCTTCAGGTTTCTACCCTTTAACGATACTTCTTACGAGTTCTGTTCACTTTTTTATGCTATTTGTTTACTTGTTTCTAATGGCTAACTGTTTCTCACTAGTTTTTAGGATGTTTGTCGATTTGTTTTTGGCTAGCTCCGCTCTGTTTATGTTTCACTAGCTGTTATCTGTGTTCTTCGGGTTGTACCCTTATTTTTAACGATACTTTCTATGCGGTTCTATTAACTTTTTTATGCTATTTACTTATTTTTGACGGGTGACGTCTTATTGTTTCTTACTGTTTTGGTCTTTTAGGTTTGTCGATTTGTTTTTGGCTAGGTCCGCTCTGTTTATGTTTCACTAGCTGTTATCTGTGTTCTTCGGGTTTGCACCCTTAATTTTAACGATACTTTCTATGCGGTTCTATTAACTTTTTTATGCTATTTACTTATTTTTGACGGGTGACGTCTTATTGTTTCTTACGGTTTTGGTCTTTTAGGTTTGTCGATTTGTTTTTGGCTAGGTCCGCTCTGTTTATTTTATGTTTCACTAGCTGTTATCTGTGTTCTTCGGATTTGCATCCTTATTTTTAATGACACTTTCTATGCGGTTCTATTAACTTTTTTATGCTATTTACTCATTTTTAACGGGTGACGTCTTATTGTTTCTTACTGTTTTGGTCTTTTAGGTTTGTCGATTTGTTTTTGGCTAGGTCCGCTCTGTTTATTTTATGTTTCACTAGCTGTTATCTCTGTGTTCTTCAGGTTTGCACTCCTACCTTTAATGATACTTCTTACACGATTCTGTTCACTTTTTTATGCTATTTGTCTACTTATTTCTAGCAAGCTTATTATTTCTTACTGATTTGGTGTTTCAGTAGGTTTGTCGATATGTAGGTTGGCTGGGTACTTCTCTCTCCACCAGCTATTATATCATGTACTCTCCAGGTTCGTACCGTACTCTAATGATACTTCTTAAGTGATTGTATCAACGATTTCTGTTACTCGTTCGTTTACTTCTAGCAGGTATTAACTCTAGTAAATTATTACTCTATTGGTATTTTAGTAGATTTGTTAATTTCTAATAGTTCAGATAGGTCATTAGATGTGTGTTTTATACTTCATCAGCTGTTACGTACTCTTCAGATTCATAAACTATTTCATCTTATTGTTACCCTGTAACCGATTACTTCCTAGGGATTTTGCTATCCTCCCTGCTATTTGTGTATTTAGTTTATTTACTCTGATAAGTATGAGATTTACATGAAATTTGTTATTGTATTAGTATTTTAGTATTTTTGTTAACGTGTCACTTTTCAGCTGGGTACCTTTCTGTACCTGCTTTCTGCTTCACCAGCTGTTACCTACATGTTCAGGTTCATAGTCTCATTCTATTGTTACCCTTTAACAGAATAGTCCCTTGAGATTTTGCTCTTTTCTGCTATTTGTGTATGTATGTATATTGTACTCTACATGTATTGTACATGTATGGTATATGTATGGTACACGTATTTGTATATGTAGTTCATTTATTCACAGTAAATAGCAGTTCTACATCATAATATTTGTTACAATGTCAATATTAGTTTTTGCTTTTGATATACTTTTCCCCGTTCGTTTTATGCCTCCCACGTGCCCTTTCAACTCGTAAACGTTCCTATTTTCATTTCCACATTCCTGACCGTGTTCTTGTATGTTCTCAATCTGCCCATATTATGCTTTAATAATCGTTACTTCATTATTCTTCAAGTTTATACACGTCCTCTCCTATCGTTTTCCTTTGTCGACTGACCTTATGGATTCTATTATCTCTTTATGATTTATTTGCGACTTGTTATCTCTCTGTTTCAGATTTCTTTTTATGCTCCTCGTTTTTCTTTGATTCTGCCCTTGTGCTTTATTCAATTCGCCGATGCAGTGACAACTGTTACCTCGTTACTCTTCAAGTTCATACGTGTTCTGTCACCATTATTTGCTCACTGTTTTCATTAATTCCGCTATCTTTTCTGGGATTATTTATTACTCTTCCATTCTTTATTGCATCGGTTCTCTTCTTTTTTAACGTTATCTGCTTCTGCCGATTCTTTTCAACGCTGTTTACGAGTTCTTTATTCTGTTTATCCTACTTTTTTACGGTTTGTCCGTTGTTCCTTCGTGCTTTATTACCCTCGTTCAGACTCTTTATTTCGTATTATGTCTCGCTTCTCTCTTCGCGTTGTTCACTCCTCTTTCATCGAATGCACCTGTCTCTTTTCGGCCGTTTCTCACTGAGTGCCTTATTCTGTTTATCTTACGGGCTCTACCGTTTCTATGATTTATGTGCTGTACTTTCGTATCGCGTTACACTTGCCCTGTCCACTTTTTACTGTTACTCTATTTTCTACTTTATACGTCATACTATTTCGTATCTCTTCATTCGTGACCTCGTTTCTTTCGTTCTGTCCCTGTTTGTGCTCCCAGTGTTTTCTGTTATTACTGCGTACCTATTGTTTTCTTTTCCACACTCTATTTTGTGTATTCCCTCACTCCTCGTTGAGTTACATTTTTCTATAGAAACCTTTGCACTTAATCCTGTATATCTTTCCAATCTTTCTTTTTATATCTTCTATTTATTTATTCTAATGTCGTATTCTGTATATCTTCTCACAGATGCTCCACTTATTTTCATATCACTCTTCTATGTTCTCCCTGTTTATGTCCTCTCCATATTTCATGTCCTCAGACTACTTTTCTTCGCTTCACCTTCGTTCACCATAACCAACGATCGCGCATTAGAATATTCCCATTGCTGGGAAAGAGTCGTTCGTTCCTCGTTTCAATCGACACGGTACACCGATGCGCCACCGCAGGTAATATTTTTCCAATTACCTGAAAAACGAGAGTGAGCTATCCTGTCAACTTTATATTCAACCTCGTCTCCGTTTGCCGTGACATCGAGAACAGCCTCTCTGAACGGTCGTACCTTTCATGTACCCAAGATTGATTTCTTCCCCGACAGTTCTCTTTCTTCGCCGCACCTCCGCCGGCTGATTTCGCAAAGTATCTGCAATCAAAGTGATCGATTCGCGTGAGAGCCCATTAGATCGTCGGATCATCCGACCTTCAACCTTTCAAGCGCACAGATTTTAGAAAAAATCAACTGTCTGCGAATTCGTTACGCGGATAACATGACGTTGACGTGGACATTTGGGTATATGGAATTTGGAAATTTCATTTAGAGGATTTGTGGGATTTGGGGTTTGTGGGATTTGGGATTTGTGGGATTTGGGATTTGTGGGATTTGGGGTTTGTGGGATTTGGGGTTTGTGGGATTCGGGATTTATTAGATTTGGAATTTGTGGGATTTCAGATTTATGGAAATTAGGATATGTAGCAGCTGGGATTTGTGGGAATTGGAATTTGTGCAAATTTGGTCCTGTGGGAATTGGAATTTGTAGCTTTCAGGATTTGTAGAATCTAGGATTTGTGGGATGTGGAATTTTGGATTTGGGATTTGTACCATTTGCGATTTGTAGAATCTAGGATTTGTGGGATGTGGAATTTTGGATTTGGGATTTGTACCATTTGCGATTTGTACCATTTGGGATTTGTGGAATTTGGAATCTGTGGGACAATATATCTGTGGGAAATAAAAATCCTAAAGCTTTCATACTATCAAATATTTAAACTTTCAAATCTAACAATATTGTAATCTCCAAATTTTACAGCTTTCAAAATTACAGGGAAAGTTCGCCCCAAACATAAATCACGATTTCGGTTTGATTTTAGAAAACAGCATTCGCTGAGTTCACGAGGCTTTTGCGTCAGCGTTAAAACGATGCTTGAATTACGGCTATAAATTTTTCAATCGCAATTTGTTTACGTCGGGCCGCGAAAAAGCGAACAATGGCGAAGGAGTTAAAGCAGAACATTTCGGTCGGAGATATTGTTGTTCGTGAAATTGTATCGTCGCACATGGACGCATCGCGATTCAGCGAATTCCCTTTGGCGAGAGGATTTTTCAAAATTCCATACGTCTGTTCGTAACTCCGCGATAATTTTCACCGCGTCCCAGAGAAAAAACACCACGTTCGCCTTTTGATTTATGACATCCATTTTATTAATCCCTTTCCGTTTCGTTCCGTTTCATTTCTTTCACAACATTTTTCCTGTAGAATATATTCTTTCGTTACTTTTTTACCTCGCGATGCACATAATTTCACGCTTTAAAAAATACCAAAGGGCTCGAGAATTTATGCAGCGTTCTACCAAAAAAGTAAAAATGGAGAAGTGCAAGAAAAAATCATATCCACATGTCACATAAAATATTCTACAGGGTGCCTCACAACTAGTGTAACTCGGAAAAGGTGGTAGGGCTCGTGATTCTGAACAACTTTTCCCTTTGCAAAAATGGGCTCTGAAACTTCGTTTATGAATTATTTACGAAAAACACCGGCCAATCAGAGTAGCTCTCGCGCCTGCGCGCACAGTTCTCGCGCTATGATTGGTCCGTGTTTTTCCTTAATAATTCAAAAACGAAGCTTCATATCCCATTTTGGCAAAGGGAAATGTTGTTCAGAATCACGAGCCCTACCACCCATTTCCGAGAGTTACACTAATTGTGAGACACCCTCTATACCGAACAGTAAAGTGAAGAATATTATTAGTCCTAGGAATTGTATATTATTTCCTAGAAACTTGTATAATTTTATAGAAACTAAGGAAACGATTTCGTTTTGAAAATTAAGTGATCACGTTCCCTTCTCGTTTGAACTTTAACGAAGAACGAAGTTATCGATCACTTCTCTTATTTTACTTCGTTAAAATAAATTATACCGGATTCGTCGCGGGAGCGGAAATAATTTAGTTAGTCAATGAAAAAGAACTCTCTGCTTCATAAACGTGATTTTATTTAATTGGATGTTTTTATTTCCATCGAGAACCGATACTTTTTCACGAATTCTTAACATTAGAAAATTTCGAAGGTACAATTACGGATTACATTTGACGAGACTGTAATAATCTTGCTGTACCCGGTATTTCAATTAACGATTTAATATCGGCATTCTTTGAAAATTATGAAATCCGCGATCCACCCCCTCCTCGTTCAGCGTATTTGCGTTGACAATGAATATTGCACGAGAATCAAACAAATCTGGATTCCGTTAAAAGCGAGATGATCGTGTTTGCTCGTGTCGTAATAATCAACGAGTCGAGCAAAAATAACAATAAAATAGCGTGTTTCGCGTGAAACGTGTTCCCGATACGAACATCGGAAAACTGATAAAACTGCAATATATCGAATCGGCTCTGTAATATCGATCAGATCTTTCCGACTAATAAATTTGTCTAATAACTACTACGGTTACGAAAGCGATATTTGATATTTTCGTTAAATGGACGTATTTAGACGCATTCTGAAGGGTGCGAAATCCGCCCCCTCAATATTTACAAAATTAATAAAGAAATAATATTGTAAAATATCATAGAAAATTATTTACTTTGGTATCCTGATTTTATAAAATTTCAGTACTCGAAAATTCTTCTGTATAATATATTTAACCCCTTTCGAAGAGGGTTAAGGATTCAATAATTCGGTGTAATGCAAGAACAGATATTTTTTAATAAAATCTATAGCGACGTGCGTGCGTAATCAACTGTAGGGTCCTGTAAGTGCCCCATATATTATTTATAAGCACTGTATTGCATTATAGAGTGCCTGATGTTTTATTCGTGAACGCTGTGCGTGGCTGCATTAAAGTAGTTCTGTAACAACCTTTGTAACGGAAATATAAATTGTCAAATATTAGTCTTCCAGCGTAATAAAACACAGTGAAATGGCGACTGATAGTAGAAAAATAATAACTTCAAAAGAATTCATCGACCTAACCTAACCAAAAAGTTTTCCGATAGTGTAAAGGGTTAATCATACATAATACATAATTCATCACAGTTTCATCACAACGAATCAAAATTTATTCATAATAATAGTTTTCGTTTCTAACAATTTACACGAACTTCATCATCCAAATTATTCAAATTTAAGTAATTTAAGTAATATTAAAATTTTGTAAATAATTTTTAAATTGTTTAAGTAATTGTGTAAATAATATTTAAACTGTTGAAATAACATTTAATTTTGTATACATTTAAATGCTGATGTCAAGCTTGATTAAAGGTAATTCATGTGAACGCATGTTAAAATAATTTGCGGTTTCGCCAGCGAATTTCACGATCGAGGTTATTTACAAATTAAATATTCTCGATATTCTTATGAATATTTAAACATCCGAATAAGGTAAATGATAGGAAAGTATTCAAATGGTCGTCCTTATCGTTTATTACCCAGAATATCGATCATCACGACGCCGTCACTGTAAAATACGTATATTGAAAATTCAATGGTTTCAAGAATAATTCTTTTATCAAATATTTGAATAATTCTTTTACCGTTCTCTGATATTTTATTGACAATTAACACGAGGTATTCATCAATTTATATTGTTGATTCTACTATTTGAAGGGTCGATGAAATGAAATCAATCCCCAAAATTTGTAAAACATTTTCAGAATTTCTCGGAAACTATCACAGCAAAAATATAAAATATGAAATACTGTATAATTGATGTGTTTTTTAATAAAAATAACTCAGCTATGAAAGCTTTTCAAAGAATCTGTCCCAGGAACACTAAAAAGTGTTCTCGTTTTCAGAGTTGACCCATTTGCGTGATCCCCAAATGGGGATTTGAAAACTTATTTTATTCTATCTCTTCTAATAGGATTATATTAAATAAAATGTGTATGTTCTTACACAGTACTTTTAGAAATTGGGGGACATAGCAATTTGGGGATCTAGGGATTTGGGTGCTTAGAAATTGGGGACATAGCAATTTGGGGATCTAGGGATTTGGGGGCTTAGAAAATGGGGGACATAGCAATTTGGGAATCTAGGGATTTGGGGGCTTAGAAATTTGGATGCGTAGAAATTGGGGGGCATAGCAATTTGGGGATCTAGGGATTTGGGGGCTTAGGAATTGGGGAAAATAGGAATTTGGGTGCTTAGAAATTGGGGGACATAGTAAATTGGGGATCTAGGGATCTCGGGGCTTAGAAATTGGGGAATATAGAAATTTGGGTGCGTCGAAATTGGAAAATAGGAATTTGGGTGCGTAGAAATTGGGGACTATAGAAATTTGGGTGCGAAGAAATTGGGGGACATAGCAATTTGGGGATCTAGGGATTTGGGGGCTTAGAAATTGGGGAATATAGAAATTTTGGTGCTTAGAAATTGGAAAATAGGAATTTGGGTGCTTAGAATTTGGAGAAATAGAAATTTGGGTGCTTAGAAATTGGGAAATAAGAATTTGGGTGCTTAGAAATTGGGGGACATAGTAATTTGGGGATCTAGGGATTTCGGGGCTTAGAAATTGGGGAATATAGAAATTTGGGTGCGTCGAAATTGGGAAATAGGAATTTGGGTGCCTAAAAATTGGGGAAATACGAATTTGGGGATCTAGGGATTGGGGTGCTTACAAATTCGGGGAAGTATCAATTTTGGGATCTAGAGAGTTTGTGTCTCCCATGTAAATAAATTTACAGTCCACATGGCAAAATCTTTTGATGCATAAAATTTGGAATTAAATGATCTAATTAATTATGAACACGTTTTCGTAATTATTCGCAAGGTACGAACATTTTGCATGCTAATTAAAATTTTCAATTTCCTACTGCTATCGATCCATAGTTTACGCGTGCAAATTTGCATAAAAATTGTCCGATATTATACCAAAAAAACGCTCTTTTTGAGAGCCAATTTCAAGAGGTTAGTTTCATCCCGATTGGCAATAAAAACGAAATACGTTGTAAATATCCTTGCGAGTACCGAAATGACATGCGTCGTTTGCATTAACGTTGCTCACGAAAATAAGAGGATTTAAAGCTGACGTAAATTTCGTAAGACGAAATGAAGCTGACATCGATCGTAATACCTGGATTTCCATAAAAATGAGAGAACAAAATCACTGGGTTTTAGCATTTAATCTGCTTTATGTTTTCTAGGGAATTACGACGAGTTATCCGTATTCGTTTGTAAGCCTTCGTTAAATAATTTGTCAGCTTGATTGTTCAGGATATACTTGTATATCTTAGTCTTCGACAAATCTGGGAAAACATTTATGGCAGCTTGACTAATTTCAAGATTTTACATTTTTACACTTTTATGTTGTGCTTCAAATAATTTTTTGGAGGTGTTAGACAATTTGATAAATGTTAAATATTAATAGTTGCTGCAGATAATTTTTATTTAGGTTAGGTTCAAACACTACTCTTGCTAACCCACGAGTTGGCGCGCGGAGAGACTCACGTGTTTAGAAGAGCTACAATTTTTCAAATTTAGAGATTCTTACATTCCCAAATTTCTGTATTCCTAGATCTCTACATCTACAAATTCCTATATTCCCAAATTTCTATATTCCTAGATCTCTACATCTACAAACTCCTATATTCCTAGATCTCTGCATCTACAAATTCCTATATTCCCAAATTTCTATATTCCTAGATCTCTACATCTACAAATTCCTATATTCCCAAATTTCTGTATTCCTAGATCTCTACATCTACAAATTCCTATATTCCCAAATTTCTATATTCCTAGATCTCTACATCTACAAATTCCTATATTCCCAAATTTCTGTATTCCTAGATATCAACATCTACAAATTCCTATATTCCCAAATCTCTATATTCCTAGATCTCTACATCTACAAATTCCAATATTTCCCAAATTTCTATATTCTAAAATCTCTACGTTTCTAGATCCCTATATCTCCAAACCTCATATTTGCAGATCCATATATCACAAATTTCAATATCCCCACTCCCTATATTTCCAAGTCCCGATTATCCCTAAATCTCTATATCTACATACCGTTGTCAACCCACGAGTTGGCGCGCGAAGAGGCTGACGTGTTTAAAAAAGTTCCAATTGGTCAGAAGATCAAAATGGATGGTCTGGTCACTAGACATTAAATAATTTCTATCGAGTGTCAAACACTACCATTAATTTAAAATAATATATTTCAGTACTGAACACTGTCAGCCACTTTTTTAAATAATTCATTTATAATTTCATCTTTTCATGAAAACATCTTATGCAGTGAAAACTGGTGAAGGAAAGTAGGTTAAATATTCTACTTAGTTCCATGAAATCTCTCTCTGTCTCTTCGAGTATGAGGTTATTTAAATAGAAAACGGAGTCAGAATGAGCAAACGATTCGAAGTGATTATATTTCAAGAGAATCTTGCAGCAGGCAGCTTGTTTATCTTTAATTCTCAAGAAAATTCTTGGTAGATGAGTGCTTAATTGCATTCCACCTTTAAATGTAATTAAAATCAACTAATTCTTTAACAATACTCAAGAACGATGTTTTACATCCATTTTTGTTAAAGAACAGGTATTTGAAGATTTTGAAAACTTCAGGATAAAGTTTGCGAATGAAGAATTTTGGGTGTTAGAAATTTGGAGATATAGTAATTTGGGGATCTAGGGATTTGGCTGCTTAGAAATTGCGGGACATAACAATTTGGGGATCTAGGGATTTGGGTGCTGAGAAATTGGGGAAGATAGGAATTTGGGGATCTAGGGATTTGGGTGCTTAGAAATTGGGAAAATACGAATTTGGGGATCTAGGGATTTGGGTGTTTAGAAATTGGGGAACGTAGGAATTTGGGGATCTAGGGATTTCAGTGCTTAGAAATTGGGGAAGGTAGGAATTTGGGGATCTAGGGATTTCAGTGCTTAGAAATTGGGGGAGTAGGAATTTGGGGATCTAGGGATTTGGGTGCTTAGAAATTGGGGATCTAGGAATTTGGGTGCTTAGAAATTGGAAAATAGGAATTTGGGTGCTTAGAAATTCGGGAATGTAGGAATTTGGGGATCTAGGGATTTCAGTGCTTAGAAATTGGGGGAGTAGGAATTTGGGGATCTAGGGATTTGGGTGCTTAGAAATTAGGGATCTAGGAATTTGGGTGCTTAGAAATTGGAAAATAGAAATTTGGGTGCTTAGAAATTTGGGAATGTAGGAATTTGGGGATCTAGGGATTTGAGTGCTTAGAAATTGGGGAAAATAGGAATTTGGGTGCTTAGAAATTCGGGATCTAGGAATTTGGGTGCTTAGAAATTGGAAAATAGGAATTTGGATGCTTAGAAATTCGGGAAGGTAGGAATTTGGGGATCTAGGAACTTGGGGGCCCTGAAATTTTAGAGACATATGAATTCCAGGATCTAGAGATTCGAGTTCCTAGTAACTTGTCGACCTAAGAACATGGGAATATAGAAATTTTGTGATCTAGATGCCTGAGAACCTTGAAATCTCAAGACATCTTGAGATCTGAGCAAATATCTTGCAGCAGACATCTTGTTTATCTTTAAACCTCAGAAAAATTGTTAGCCAGAAGACATTTACCTGCACTCCAAATGTAATTAAAACCAATCCTCCACAACTCCTCCACTGTCAGTAATCCATTTTACATGAATCTTTCAGCAAATAAATTTTCGAAAACGAGAACAGTTTGAATTTCGAGTGTGTTCAGCGACCCAATGAAAGTAATGAACGCGACAAAGGCCAGAGAAAGCAGTGTTTACGTACTAAACGTACAATTTCATTCGTTCGTTCGAGAAGCTGGCCACTAAAGGGCATCTCCCTTAATTATCGAGTTACGATGACTAATTAATTTCTGTTCGACACGGCTGTCTTCAGGGAAAGATGACCCGAGGCTGCAGCGTAATTAAATTCGCTAACACGCTGTGCTTCTTTCAACTTTCCTGCTCCTCGACATTTTTCCTTTATTTGCATTGTTGTTCTAAAAACGAGCTTAATAGGGCCGTGTTTTAAAAGGAAGGAACCGATGCTGGCTTCTTTGCAAGCACACGACAGGGGATCGTTATTCTTCGGGGAAACTGCATTACCGAGACACGAACCGTGAAATAGTTTCCTACTACGTCCTGCGGATCTTTGTAATTAAGTGCATGTTTTCGAAACGGAGGATTTATTTCGGGAAATGATGCTAATGGTGGCTGTGTTTAGGTGATGAAGTTTTGATGTGTGGTTATTAACCTTGTAATGATTTGAAATTGGAAGGAATTATTGTAATTTGAACAGAGGATGAAGAAGTAGTATAGGGGTTAATTCAAATTTAATTTTTGCTTTTTTGTAAATCTTTTGCATTTTTATTTTGTAAATCTTTGACTATTTCTTTGGATATCTTCTTTCAAATATATAATGATCCTTGGTATATGGCATTATTTAAATTATTACAATAATTCAAATTGAAGAGAAACCAATATAGGGGTGACTTCAAATTTTATTTGAAACCCGCTTGCATTTTTATTTTCTAAATTTTTGACTATTTCTTTGGATATCTTCTTTCAAATATATAACGATCCTTGGTACATGGTATTATTTAAATTATTACAATAATTCAAATCGAAGAGGAACGAATATAGGGGTGACTTCAAATTTTATTTGAAACCCGCTTGCATTTTTATTTTGTAAATCTTTGACTACTTCTTTGGATATTATTCTTCAAATATATACTGATCCTTAGTATATGGTATTATTTAAATTATTACAATAATTCAAATTGAAGAGAAACCAATATAGGGGTGACTTCAAATTTTATTTGAAACCCGCTTGCATTTTTATTTTGTAAATCTTTGACTACTTCTTTGGATATTATTCTTCAAATATATACTGATCCTTAGTATATGGTATTATTTAAATTATTACAATAATTCAAATTGAAGAGGAACCAATATAGGGGTGACTTCAAATTTTATTTGAAACCCGCTTGCATTTTTAATTTCTAAATTTTTGACTATTTCTTTGGATATCTTCTTTCAAATATATAACGATCCTTGGTACATGGTATTATTTAAATTATTACAATAATTCAAATCGAAGAGGAACGAATATAGGGGTGACTTCAAATTTTATTTGAAACCCGCTTGCATTTTTATTTTGTAAATCTTTGACTACTTCTTTGGATATTATTCTTCAAATATATACTGATCCTTAGTATATGGTATTATTTAAATTATTACAATAATTCAAATTGAAGGGGAACCAATATAGGGGTGACTTCAAATTTCATTTGAAGTCCTCTTGCATTTTTATTTTCTAAATTTTTTACTATTTCTTTGAACATTTTTATAACATTTTGCAAAAATAGAACAATCCTTAGTGTATACTACTAATTAAATAATTACAATAATTCAAATAGGAAATGAAGAGTATCCTATATAAGGGTTGATTTCAACTTAATTTTAAGTCCTTTTGCATTTTTATTTTATAAATCGTTTTTTACTTCTTTACATATGATTTTTAAAATATATGAAAATTATATCATTTAGGAATTTGAGGTTGTGGGTCATAATAGACCCGGTACCATCGTTTTATGATTGCTAAAAGAATAATTATAGACCTATAGGTTTGAGATATTTATTGATCAAGTTTATAATGGTAGTCCATTAAAGAGTTATGAAGTTTGCTCAAATAACAAAACGCACCGAATTTAGCGAGCCTCCATGCAATAAAAAACGTTAAAACAAGTTTCACCAGATACTACTTCTGTAAATAAACGAAACATTAGCACGCACCGTCTAATTCTATTTCAGTTCGGAAGCAAAACATCTCATAAATGTTCCTGGTTCCTGCGACCCTGTATTTGGAAACATGGGAATTCGGAGATTGAGAATCTGGGGAATTTAGAAATTGAAGATCTCGGATTTTGGGGATTTGGAATTTTAAGAATTTGGAAATATTGAAATTTGAGAATTTAAGAAGTCAAATGTTTGGGAATATCGAGATTTGACAATTAATCCTACGAAACACCTTACTCTATTTGGAAGTAGAGAAAGTTAGATGTAGAAATTTAACAAACAAAAAATTTGATTGATAAGTTACTAGATTCCCTACTATTTCAATGTCCTCAACTTAATTTCTCTTTAACTTCTCCCTAAACCAAAATTTCTCTTCTCCCACTAATATCCTCGAACAGAAACCTTCCCCATTTCACAGACATTACTCTTCCTAAAACATCCAAAAGTATCTTTCATTATTCCCCATTTTATTCAACATCCATACTGAAACATCTACTTCAATAACAAGGTGCTCCTGACATTCATGAAACGTCAAGATTAATTTCACCAAAGATAATAAAGCTTTACATCGGTTAGAGGTCAATTTCGAATCTACTATCTATCATAAACTTCGCCGACGCGATGACGAAGAAATATTCGAGGAGTATTTCGCGTCGAGAGAACGGATCATCTTCCTTAACGAGACGGAACTCGAGATTCCTATCGCGATGGTTATATCCCTATTGTTTGAGCCCTGCCATTTCTCAGCTACGAACATCAAAAAACCGTAAACGTAAGAGAGATCGGTATTGGACTTATGGCCAGCCGTGAGTTTCGCTTTTATTGTAACCCCGATACAGATAACAGCGGGATGAACTGTAAGCTTCTCGAAACTGTTGAGTAGAATTTAAGGGGTGAAACTTCTTTCTAGAGTTTTGAAGCCTGGCTTCCATACGAAGTACCAATCGGGAAGAGGATCCACTCGGGGATTTATAGGAACTTTTGGAAATTTGAAAATTGGGAGATCAATTAAGACGCGTAGAAATTAGAGGACTTTTAGATTTGGATATAAGATTATGGCAATGTGGGAATTTGAGGACGTGGAAATTGGGGGAATAGGAATTTGGGAATATAAGGATTTCAGTGCTTCGAAATTGGGGAAGTAGGAATTTGGGGATCTAGGGATTTGGGTGCTTAGAAATTCGGGAAGGTCGAAATTTGGGCATCTAGGGATTTGGGGGCTTAGAAATTGGGGAAATACAAATTTGGGGATGTAGGAATTGGGGTGCTTAGAAATTCGGGAAGGTAGGAATTTGGGGATCTAGGGATTTGGGTGCTTAGAAATTGGGGGACATAGTAATTTGGGGATCTAGGGATTTGGGGGCTTAGAAATTGGGGAAATACAAATTTGGGGATGTAGGAATTGGGGTGCTTAGAAATTCGGGAAGGTAGGAATTTGGGGATCTAGGGATTTGGGTGCTTAGAAATTGGGGGACATAGTAATTTGGGGATCTAGGAATTTGAGGGTTTAGGAATTGGGGAATATAGAAATTTCGTTGGTTAGAAATTGGGAAATAGAAATTTGGGTGCGTAGAACTTGGGAAAATACGAATTTGGGGATCTAGGGATTTGGGTGTGTAGAAATTCGGAAATAGGAATTTGAAGATCTAGGAATTTAAACGTGTAGAAATTGCAGAAGATTGAAATATGGGTATGTAGAAACTGCGAACTAGTAATTTGGGTGTTTAGAATTTGGGGAAAATAGAAATTTTGGGATCTAGGAATTTGAGCGCTCACAAATTATAGAACAGAGGAATTTGGAAATCTAAGAATTTAGGTATCCGACAATTTGGTGACGTATGTCAGGAACCCAGAAGTCTCCAGATATAGAAACTTGGGAATCTAGGAATCTTAAAGCTTAATATCTTCCTCTGGAAACCTTATGTTGCACCCGAGAGTACCTAAAGTTGAACGTATCTTATCAAATATATCTTATTACCCTGATTGTCTTATTAAATTCCTAGTTATTTACAACAAAGAAGAATGTACATTCCGTCGTAAAATAAAATCGATTTGCGAACACCATCGGAACGAGTTCATATCGGATATAAAGAGGGAAAATGGCATCGGACACCATACGTTCCACTAAATTTAATGTAAAGCGTCAGTCAAGTATCGAATAGCTCGTTGAAGTCTGCGATTCGAGCAATGATCCATTAATCAAGCTCGTACCTTCTGTTCTCCGGAAACCATCGATCTCATGAACGTTTCGCCGCAACGGAAGTGGAACGTTCAGTAGTATAGGCGTCGTTATAATGCGACGCGACGCACGGTATAAAGTAGCGATGGGTTCGAGCCGAATTTTTCAGTTCTCGAAACTCGAATCTTTTGTCTTTATAGAATTCCAATTGCTTTCAATATTGTTGCAGTATTAAAATAAGCGAAGGACATTGAAATATATATTTTCAATTTAGCAATCTTCATTTATACAAATTAGAAGACATTAAAAAGATATTAACGTAACCAAACAATAATAGTACAAAAATTATGGACTCCACGACAAAATGTTCAAGGGGTCCTACATAAGTTTAGAGGGACTACATAAATTTTACAACCTCTGTAATATACATATAATCCAATTCTGAGAAACGCGTATTTGTTGATTTTATATCTTTTCTGATCCGAGTTTCATGAATGTTTAAACGTTCGAATTCGGGAAACTCGAACTTCTTGTATTTCGAGGATTTTCCGCGTTTCGAGTAGCCCATCTCTAATAAAAGGAGGGAAAAGGAGAGGAAGAGAGAGAGAGAGATTTGTCGACGATTCGCATCGTATAGCGAAATAAACGGTGGCGAATGAGAGAACGAGCGAAGAGGAGAGTTGATATTACGCGCGAAAAGGCCCTCGAGCTTCGTCGACCTAGAAATCGTTTACCGTCTACGTCAGTGCCGAGCACCGGAGAATAAGGTTTAAACGAGATAGTAGGCAGCCACTTTAAGGCCGGTGATAAAAAAAAACAGATACAATGGTCCTTCGTCGACGACGACTTCCAGTGTTATTTTTAAATTAAGGGCAACTAGCGGGGCGAGCGTGATGTGCAAGCCGAGACGCGAAATGGCGGCAAAGGAATTTATGGGCGTTCGAAATCTGATCGCGTTCGATCGACTTCGATTACGCACGAGATTCATTTTGAAAATTTTGGAAATTTTAACATTTTTTGAATTTGGTCATTTTTTTTGGAATTTGTAATTTTAGCAAAATTTGACAGCATTTGTATATTTGGTGCTTTGGGGAATTTGGGTATATAGGGAATTTAGAGATATAGGGAATTGGGGGGTATAGGGAATTTTTGCATCCAGGGGATTTATGGGTCTAGGGAATTTAGGGATATGGGGAATAATTGCATCTGGGGGATTTATGTATCTAGGGAATTTAGGTATATGGGGGATTTAGGGATATAGGGAATTATGGGATATAGGGAATTTAGAGATATAGGGGTTTGAAAGTTTAGGGGTGTGGGAATTTGGGGGATCTGGGGATTTAGAGATCTGGAAATTTACAAGTATAGAAATTTTGTAACTTGGAAGTTAAAAAATATAGAAATATACAAATTTTCATTTGAAAATTTGAAAATTCAAAAGTGGACAATTGAAAATTTGTGAAATCTTGATTTACTAATATAAATACATATTTACTAATACTGTAAACTTACAAACTAAAGATCCCAACTATATACTTACCTATGTAGCTTACTTCTACCACATCCAGAAAAAGATGCGATAATTTGAATACCCTCATTAAACACAATCCAACGAAAGGAAAAATAAATTGTCCTTTCTCCTGGTCAAACAATTTGCGAATCAAGGAGAAGATTATCGCGTCGATTTAAGATGGAACATTGTGCGAACTGTTCCCCCAATAAACTTGTACGGCTGGCAAGGAACGACGCATCATTTTCTACATGAATTCATCGCAGCTAAACGAGACCATTTCTGAGATTGAATTAACAATTGTCTATCGGTTGCGTCACGACAATTCGCAGAACAGTTTTTGCTCGAAGACTTTCGATTTATGGGGAACAAGTTGCTCGTCTTCTGTTCGGAGTGTAATGAGTCGGAATTTTAAAAGACGTTTCCCCTGAACGTGCGGATGAATGTAAAATTTAAATGAAGCTTCAACGAAGTTCCATCAAGTTGAACGAGTTTTCGAGTGCGAATCGTGAAATCTAATTTCGATTTCTGTACTTCCACGTATTTCTGTTACGAATGATTTTAATAGAGAAGAAAATTTTTGGCCTACAATAATTCTATATAGTTTTTTGATATTCACCTTTACATTTTTCAAAGTTTTCTGCTCACTGTCATTTTTAATGATTAAAGAAATTTCAGTCAAATTATTTTCTTTAAAGTTTAAAAATAGATAAGTTGAAAATATGAAAAATAAATAATAATAAACAATTTTAAGCTAAATTTTTCAGATTTTTTAAAAATACCGCCGTCGTTAACACAGAGTTTCAATTTTATAGAGGGTCATGCTCGCTAGTGTAACTTACCGATTAAACAGTCGAATTAATCACATGGTAAAAAGGTAACGAATGAAAATTGTCTTACCTAAGAAATAAGACGAAAATAGAATCACTTTAATCTTCCCTGATAACCAGATTTCCAGAATCCTTCAACTTTATTCCGAATCAGCTTTATCGCCGCGATGTTTGCACAAACATTACACGAATAATTTCACGGTTGCTTCCGACGAAACGATAAAATCGCGGCGACCCTTTCAGTGTCGGTAAGCAATTTCCACTGAAATAACCGGCCGCCGGCAAAATTTGAAAATTGCCGATCTTGATTGACGTACTATTCCCGTCAGTTATAAAACGCAATCTGCCAATCAGCTTCTCTCGCGTCCCTAATACGAGTTATCCACAAGTAATACTCAGACTACGTTGCATTTCCCGAATACCTTCGTGGCCTTTAAGCTTTATTTAGAAATTTTATTGCCGGTCTTCACGTTCACAAATTTCCAAACACTTCCCGTCTTTCGGTAAACAACCAAATGTTCGCCAGTTCCGGACGATGCACGCGCCGCGAAAATACTGATACCACGATTATTTCGTTTTCGAATTTTCTGATTGTCGACGGTGGCGCCCTAATGAGTACTATTTGCCAAATTGTTAACCGGGTTGTCAAACTATGCAACAGGTTTTCGAACGCTGCGCAATACGTTGTCGTTTCCCGCCAATTGTTTGTTGCAACCGTTGCTGATCGTGTGCTCGTTCGTTCAGAGATTTTGAAGAACTTTATGGGTTTCGATTGTAAAGCTCGTAGGTATGCAGATATTACTTTGATAACGATACTTTACGTATTATTTACGAATATTTTGCATTGTCTAAAGGGGCTCTCGACGAACCGCTTATCTTCGCCAAATATTAACAGAGTCAACAATGTTCATCGAGGAACGCTGTGTTTTGCCTTCGAGATACAACCGGCTTGAAGAAATGTAGGGTAAGCGTTTTAAAAATAATTGATTGTTTTATTGAAAAAATTAATCGTTTTTATGATAATAAAGCGATAGGCTTGAAATCGTAATTAAATATATCAATTACATTGTTTGAATGTTTAAATAAATACATATAATTATAAAATAATAATATTCGAGATTTTGCATTCGTAAAAAAAATCAGTAATACTTTACATTTTATGTTAAGTATCATTTAGCAATGACTTAAAGGCTTTGAAGTTTTGTTTCACATACAAAATTTCTTTAAATAGAAAACTAATTTTATTATCAACTTTTTTAAACAAATATGTGCATGTTTTTTGTGATGTATCAACGAATAAAAATGTTACATGGTATCATTTAATACACAAGGCACGTACATTACAAAGCTATCAATTAAGATATAATCCTGAATCTTATAAATACCTAAGTATTCAATAACAAAATGGTAATACCACTACAAAATGTATTTGATAAATATTTATTTTATGTACTACCGTAAATACTATGAAAGAAACCTATTATAAAAATATAATATGAAAAGTGCTGTAATACTCACACCTATGAACTAATTTTAATGTAGTTAAATAGATACATCACCAAGCTTAATACTTCTGTACATTATTAACAGAATACCTCGTTGAGGATGTTACTAATTAACAAAGTTCTTTCGAGTTTTTCCAGTATAAGAGGTTCTGCATACAGAACACTTGATTTCTCCGTCTATATTATTAATATAATATTTACTTGTTCTGAACCGAATATGTTCTTTTCTCGATCAGATAATATTTGTTGCCACAACAGCTGCACAACACTATTACACACACTTCACTCGTAATTAAACATTTCTAATATTTTCATTAAGGTCTGTGCATGTCATCTTGTATTTCATTTTCAACTTCATTGTTACATATATACATTGAGTCTGAAATGTTTCCACCTAAAACAGAACATGTTTACATTGAACTCATTTTCTAAAACAATCACAATATCAATTATTTTCTAATTTTGTTGATTCAATTAAGTTAAACAAATAATAGTGTTTATTTTTTCATAAAAACTGTTGCACTAGAATTTTGTTCATTACAGTGCTATTATCATGTAACATACAGTCATGTTTTCTGTCATTTATTGCTATGGTACATATAAACAATAAATTTGAGTCAGTTGTATTGTATATCATTTTTAAATGTAAATATTGTAGAATAGAATGTTAGAACATCAAGTTAGAAGTGTTAATATATATTATTATAATTAACAAATAATTGCTACAGAACCTCACATGCAACCATTTGTCATGCAGAACTAACAAAACACACTGATTTTATAATGTGTAAATTTTTCTTAGTAGGCAAGCTTCATCATTTTCTTTTATATAAAATATATAAACATGTCAGAAAAATTATAACATTAGACTCACACGTACTCCAACAACCAGAAATATACATACACATATTGCAGTGCAAAATATTAATATCATCATTGAAACCTTTTGAGCACTATTGAGACCCAACAAAAAAGCCAATAACAAAATTAAGATGAAATTGGATAGGAAGGATAAGGTTTTGCCCAAATGAAATAGAGCAAAATAAATGGAAAATGTGAAAGAATTATAATTTGTAGAAATTAATGTAAATGGAAAGAACAGATATTCGATAATCAATTTAATTACATGATACTTTTAAGTATTATAAAAATTTTAAATATGAAACAATAGTCATTCTGAACATTCAAAATTCGTAATTTGAGATGAATTTTGAAGTATCTATAACATACTTAATTAATAGAAAAGAAGATCAGCTAACATTAATTTCATTATAACTTTTCTCAACATATCTCTATGACATATCTCTATATTAAACTGATTATCGCGTCAAATGAAAAATATTAAATCATGAAAATAAATTATATACCGGGTTTACAGCATACTATCAGGGAAGGCCCAGTGATGCATTTTATAAATGCGTTGATTCAGCTTGCCCATTATTCTTAGAATCTAGATACTTTTCTGCAAGAAAGATGTTTGCATATTATACAAAATTAATTTTGTATACATTCCACATTAACCATGTAAAATGTTAACTTGGGTTAAAAAACTGTGAAGTCTAACTTTTTTAATGCAGAGCTTACCATTTATGTGTATTATTTATATTTTATTTTTTAAACTTTTTAAATTATTAATAGCAGGACAAATGCATTATTAGCATAACTGAATAAATTTTATATGATTAATTCGTTTGTGTTATTCAGATAAAATCCGAACTTTAATTTATAAACATTTTAAAATGTAATTTCTTTATGAATATTTTTTTAACCGTTAACTGTATTTAGATGATAATTTTGATTTTGATTTGTCTATAACAGCATGAAAAATGGTTCATATTTATTAGAATAACTTTAAAATATTAAAAAATTTTCGTGTATCATTTTCTTACTTTTGGCCTTCAAATCTGTCCATTTAACTTGATACTTGAGAATAATTGATGCACTGTGCAGAAATAATTCCATTTTAATTAAATCATCTGAATTATTATTTTATTTTCATATTCATGGTTAAAAAATTTAATAAAATTTTGAGCAACAGCTTTTCATAAAAATAAATTATAAATGAAACTTAGATCCTGAACAATATTATATTAATATCAGAGTCAATTGTTTATGCATCTTGCAAATGATGTGTATATAATAAAAGCATTAGTGCATTATTTTGACTTTTTAACTATCCACATTATCCTTGCAAATAGTGCTTTCAATACAAGACAATTACGAACTTGTACAAAGACGACGAAACGTGTTCCAATTTGTGTATAAATACTTGGATATCAAACTCTAAGCTGTATTAGTAGCATTTTTCATACGACATGCAGATAAGATGCCAAGACAAGTTTTTATTTTCCCTTCAAATATTTTTCATACTCTTTCACTTACCCGCGATTGTTAGATCTACTATTGCTTTATCCTTCTGTATATACAATGCCGTGAGGAAGAAAAATAGGCTTCCAATGACCTCTACGAACATAGTCAGAAACATTGCATATTGTAAGCTTCGGAACTCGAGAAGCGTATTATCGTGTACCGTAGGTTTCATGTTCGTGTCTGGAAGAAGAACTGTTTTCAGTCCTTCTGACAACTGAAAACAATTGATCAAATTATCTTGAATTAATCACACAAAAGAACAGAATTGAAATGAAATGGATACTAATAATAAAAGCAATATACTGAAATGAAATAGCACATAATATAAAGTACATAACTAAAATGAATACTTGATGTGTGTTTTAAATATTAAGTAAATATTCAAGATACTTACCAGACCAATAAGATAGGGGCTTCCTGCATCTCCTAAAGCATGAGCAATAAGTATCTGGAAAGCTTCTGCTGTAGATCTTCTTGTTGGAATCACTACATACTATAACAATTCAATGTAGCCAAATTTGGGAAGGTGTTTCCAACTTAATTTATAATTAAGAAAAGAACCATCTTTGAGTTACATACCAATAATATGTCAGCGACAATAGACCAATTTAAATTTAATGATAATTGTCCAAAGAACACTAATGTATAACATATGACAGAATTTGTATTAGCAGTTAAAGTTGCAAAAAACAAGAATGGTACACTAATGAGAAGTCCGACGGCACATATTAAAGGATCAGCCTGCTGCCAATTTACTCTTAGTTTTTGAGCCATAAGTGAACCTAATGGTACTCCTATTAAGCCAGCTGCCATTCCTATTAGTCCAAATTTGTATGCAACACTGAAATATTTGAAACAATGTTGAAAACCTTTTTGAACACAACAGTCATATAGATAAGAGTATATCAAGAAACATACTCATCAGGATCAGCATCATGTGAATTAGGATGTAATGCAAATCCCAACTGCAAAAATGTTGGTGCCCACCAAGCCAATGCTCCAGCAACAAAAGCTACACATGTAAATCCAGCAGTAGAGAACATAAAACTTGGACTAGAAAGTACAGGAGTAATGTCAGTTATAAAAGGTCAATCATGTACATTCTGTACTTATTTACTTTTCCAATTATTGATATTTACTTTTTTAATAATGCTTTGATGTCACTTGACCATGCGGTACTTGTCAAATGAACTCCACCTTCTCTTTCCCCCCTAATTGGATCTCTTACTATCACAAGGAGTAAAATAATTGCTATGATACCTAAACCTGGAGTGATACGTAAACCCCATTGCCATGCACCGGTAGCTCTTGCTGTTTCACCACCTATTATATACCCTAACCCACTGAATATGAAATATGCATTTAATTGTTGAAGTCAATTGTAATCCAAATGTTACATCAACAGAATTTCAGCCTACCTTCCAACAGGTATCGCAAAGTAAAACAATGCAAGCATTTTAGAGCGCAAATCTTTAACAAATAAGTCACTTATTATTGTTGGAGCAATTGTGGAGTAACTAGCTTCACCTACTCCAACAAGAGCCCTGAAGAAGAGAAACCATCCAAATGACTGAAATAATTTTACGCAATGTATTACAAAGAAACTATGAGAAAAATGTTGATCCTTGATCACAAACTAGGACAGACTTCCTATTTTGGTCTAACATTCAAATATTACCTTCATATAAGAACCAACAAATGTTGTTAAACACCACAAAAATACACCAGCGCTCATTATAACTTTCCTATTGTAACGATCCCCTAAATACCCAAACATTGGTGCAAATACCATGTAACTTAAGATAAATGCAGTCTGTAAAAATCCAGACATATCGTTGCCAATGTTAAAGTCATGTTTTATGTTTGTCAACACTCCTGCAAGAAATTGCATACAAATTAGAGACGAACCAAGTAACGATCTTCATCCTCACTATACAAAAAAGAAATTGGTACAGACCAGCGATCGTGAAACGATCCATGTAATTGATGAGGTTTACAAAACACAACACGCATACTGTTAACCAGTCTTTTTTACTGACTGTTCTAACATCCGAAAACATTGTGTCTTGTATTCGTTTTTCTCTAGAGGTGTTCTGAGCATTCTCCGCATTCACTGCATGATAATCGTACGGCGATGCGTTCGCGATGATATCTTCGTCGACCATGATCGGAAAAATTTGAGCCTGTGCCAATTGTTACTCGCATTGACACGAATTTCTTCTCATAAAAATATTTTAACCTCTCAGCAACCGTGGCATAACCTTAAAAGGACACTTTAGCCTACACAGTGAATCGTATGTTTGAGCAGTCTACTGATATCACTAATACGTTCCGTTGCATATTCATAAGTTTATTATGAAACTACACTTTGCAATTTCACCGATTACAAGAAATTGTTATTATGTTATTTATATCGAATGATATCATTTGTGTGACAACGTCACAGAATCACGCGTTTTAGGATGACGACACGTAAGCGGCAAGTTTGACAACCGCTGAAATGCTAACACTTCCACGCTTATCGCCATTACTTGGAAACATTATTGCATTTTATCAAATACAGAAGTTCAAGTGCAGCTGTTTTTTATTTGTAATATCTTCGTATAATAATCGTTCGAACCGTGGTTTATTTTGTGATAAGGAAATGCATATATAGGAACATTTTGAAACGTTTGTGACGCTTGGGTGCGATGCAGGATTCCCCTAGTCAAAGGAAAGTGTAAGGGGAATGACCTTTTATTTACTTTCTACAGGGAGATCCCATAAAAGACCTCTTATGAATTATCCAAATTTCTTAATAGTTATTCGTATGTTAATTTTCGAACTTGTCCGAATAAATTTCGCAGTACATTCTTTGTTAATTTTATTAAAAACGAAATAAATATGCACAAAGGTGATTTTTATGGAAACAGTAGAATTGATTAACTTCTGGCAATTTTGAAGTTTTATAATAATTTTATTTTTATAATACTTACCTGGAACAAGTATTTGAGTAATATTACAGTATCGGATAAACAATAATAAAAAATGTCTTTATTCGCAAGAATGTAGCCTTTATTTTTTAAAAGATACTTTTCTAACTCTTTTTTTTAATTTTAAAATACAATTATCATATACAAGTATACAATGCTGTAATAATCATGAAACACATTTAATTGTGCACTTGTTTGTTTCGAATGTACTTACTCTGAAGGAACATGTTTCTTTAAATGTGATCCATTGATTACACTGGTTTAATTATGTACGTAAAACGAGTTATTTTAATCCTTCTCATTAATTATCGTTTCAATAACATTCAGATAACTTACTGATCATTAATTATTAAGAACGATTTAAGTAACGTTATTCCAGCGATTAAAAGGTGTAAATGGTGGAAAACAATAATGCAGAAGAATTCATAATAACATATATTCTATGTAACACAATACTTACATAGGTATGATCTATGTATATATTTTTTTGTTTCAAATGTCTATATATGTATATATATAATAATAATTCGGATATTATTATATATATAATATATTGCATATAATAATTAATAAAATATAATGTTTAATAATGTTAATCGTGTATGACTACAATATATTATTATCTCATTTTTCTCATCATCGTCATCGTCGTCGTCGTCGACCGTTAACTACTTTCTACCATTTATTATTATATTGATTTTTATATGTAATAACAATGATCTCAAAAGGCTTATACAATATTCAGCTAGCGTATGGATAGCTTGAGATTTCTTATTTGTCGTTAAATAATTATCTCTCTCTCTTTATAATACAATAGATTCATCTTTTCAACTTCAATAACTTATTTCTTTCCTTCCTTCTTCATTTTTTTTTTTGTATTATTTATCTGTATGTGCTTATGTTGCAAATATATGTTCATTGTTGCTTCGTATCATAGATGCAGTTCAAATACAATTGTTATGGTATTAAACGCAATATTTACTGCGATTATGCTGCTTATTATGATCGTATCACATGCGGGAAAAATCTGTATCGATACTTCTGAAGATCGGTTGTTACAACTTTCATTTGAACGTTAAAATCCACAGAATTGATCGGTTGGTCTGTCAATCGAAACCTCTTCCGGTGTTCGGCTAGGTAACTAAACAATTTCTAGCGATACCTAAAAAAGAAATCAAATACTGCGTTTCATCGCGATGAAAATCGAAAAAATCGAACTTCACGGTAGCGCGTATTAACCTGTAATTATACGTACATATAGTATATTTCATTATACCCTGTCACATAATTGTGTGCTTGATATATCGCTGGAAACGAAGGTAGCGAGCACGAGTGGAACGATAGATAAGCAGGGTCGGATTCTTAGAGGTTCAAAACGCTTAAAGAATTTTGCCTTCAAATGTGACTTTGGGACATTGGAATTTGACTTTAGGATTCTGAAATTTCCATATTTTGGGATTTCAAGACTAACTTTGCAATTTCGGTATTTTGAACTTTTGGACTTCACAATTTTTTAATTTTAGGACTGAAATTTTTGAAATTCTGGACTTTGGGATATTGTCAAGGCTGTACAACTTTGAAATTTTTGATTGAGTAATAAGTTTCTCTAGAGTTTAGTAATAAACCGAAATGTAAATGTTGAAACGTGTCCTTCAAAAGCTAATATCTCCAAGTTAGTTGAGTGATTGAATATTTATGTGGACTTCAAGCAAATATTAGACAGGAATAGTGATAGTTATTAAGTGTAACTTACAAGCAAGAGGATGGTTTGTCAAGCAAAGATGCTAACCACTATGCTACCGAGGATTAACTTTCTAGCAGGAAGATATATTGCTTACTATGCTTGATAGCATAGTAAGCATTAACCTTGTTGACGACAGGGATGCTTACTGCATAATTACTGATGATTAATTTTTTAGGAGGATATGTCGATTACTATGCTACAAAGGATTAACTTTTCAGGTGGAATATATGATCGCTGTAATTAAGGATACTAACTGCTATACTATCGAGGATTAACTTTTCAGGTGGAATATATATTCCTGTAATTACTAGGGGACCTTATAAAACGCAAGGACATGCTATCAAGGAGTAACTTTTTGAGATACTGACCATGACACTACCGAGGATTTCTAAAGTACTATCAAGTACATGATGACTATACTTGATGGTACATGCCATTTTATTTTCAGCAAGGAATGAACTACTTTCTTCACAAATTGCTTGTCAGATACGACAAGCTATTTGTATTAACAGAAAAGTTCATGATGAATGACCCAGGACTTAGAATATTTAATAATATCAGACTATACTTGATATTGTTAAATGATTTCATTTAGGATTTTCCCAATATTCATCCAATTTTGTCCCAGGAATCATTCAAAAACACAGATATGACCCATCTATCCGGATTCTTCGATGAAAACGGAAGCTCGAAAATGATGACCCCTGAGCTTTCATCTTATGACCCCCCTTTTGCTTTTCAGGAACAAGGTGGCACTACAGATATTGTATACAACTAATTTTGAATAAAGTATCTTACTTTCTTTTGATGGAACTACCTCTTTTATCCTGTCATCTTCCACCAATTTTTATAGGGATTAAATGTATGGGGTGTGTTGATTAACAGGCTACGTAAATAGCTTTTAGTGGTCACAGGATTTGGGACTTTGGGTACTTGAAAATTTGGGAGTTGAAATGTTGGAAATATTGAAATTGGGAAATTTGAGGGGATTTGGAGATGTGGGTGTTTGAGGATTTGGGGAATTTGAAGAGCTGGAGATTTGGATGTTTCAGGTTTGGGGGATTTGGGAATTTGAGGATTTAGAGAGTTGGAGATTTGGATGTTTGAGGATTTGGGGAGTTGGAGATTTGGATGTTTGAGGTTTGGGGGATTTGGGGAGTTGGAGATTTGGATGTTTAAGGTTTGGGGGATTTGAGGATTTGGGGAGTTGGAGATTTGGATGTTTGAGGTTTGGGGGATTTGGGGAGTTGGAAATTTAGAAGTGGAAAATTTTGGGAAATTTTAGATGTAAATTTGAGGACTTGTGGATTTAAAGATCTGAGGATCTGGGAATTTGGGGACTTGTCAATTCAGGTATTTGAAAGTTTGGAGATATTAGGATTTGAGGCTTTGCAAATCTTACGATGTGACTTATAAATCAGAAAATCTGTAAATTTTGCAAATTGAAAATTGTCGCCACATCCGTAAAATCAGAGACTTTCTCCTTACTTCAAAGAACAGCTTACACCGAAACTTATTACTCAGTCAAATCCCCGCAGTCCACAAGAGACCAAATAATGGTTCCCCACGGATGCTCCCCGAACAAAAGTAACAACAAAATCTTCGAACGCATGAAACGTAACTTCGTTTTCTACGCCCGTGATTGCCTCGCTACCCGAACGTTCCACGGTAATTGCAAAAGTAATTGGAAAAAAACCTCTTCCGCCTTCACCCGGGTTGATTGTTCCATAATTTAGGGTTAGGCCCGTTAGGTTGCAAAAAAGGCTTCTTGCATTATCGAAACGGACTGTATTATTACGAGTCGGTATAATACTCGCGTGTTTTACGAATCCGTCGACGGAACGAGCGTATTATCGACAGGGACACGATGCAATCTTCTTGTGCCGTAATCCAAATGACAAAAAAGTTCGTCGAACAATAATGTAGGTGTGTTCCAGCGTGCATGAAAGGCCGTTTCATGAAATACGATTCAGCGACACCTATGCTCCGCTGTTTTTGCCACCCTCTCTGGTTCTTTGTGCCGGATTTCGTTTACGCACGAATCAAGAGGGATCGTATAAAAACGCACAGGGCACCTATTGCTATTACCGTATTGCGTATATGGTTTTTCGATCCACTCGATTCATGATCGCGACCAGCTATGAATTGCTATACAACTTGGACGATCGAGAGAGTTTCTTAAAAATGAAACGTGTATTTATACATGGTGTTGCATATTCAAAGACTACGATGAGTCAAGACGAGTGGTACAACGGATAAATTAAAAATATCTTGACATCTCTTCTTTTTTGAGCTAATAGAATTTAAATCCAACCTCGTCAAATATTGAAATATTGTAATACAATTTAATTTCTTTCCCAATATCTTGATCATCAGATTAAACCGTTGCAAATAACGTCATTACGTAAATGTGACGCTGTCGTGAAAATGATAAACAATATAAAAAATTTTGTTCTACGTTTTACTTATCTTTGTACATAGACCTTCTGTCCTATTGCACCATCCATCTTGGTCCATCTTGTGTGTGTGTATTTATAGTCGTGTCAAAGTTTCCTCACAAAATATGAATGTCGATAGTGTGGTGCCAGTAATGGCTGTCGAACGAAGCGGTATGTAAAGCGCGCAAAAGTCATTTAGACGATGTAGTCTTGTCTACGTCATGATCTACGATCCGCTCGGATGATCTTAATTATGATCGGATCGAATCGGTTACGAGCATTCAGTATCGGATCGGTGTTTCCGTCAGTTTTGCGGTTGGAAACGTGTTCCGTTACGAATGGTACAATCCGGGCTCAAATTATTCTATGCACAAAAACAAATCGGAGATGTATACCAGAATTTATCGTAGTCTTGATTCTTGGAGAAATTAAAAAGTCCTTAATTTTTGGAGGAAAATATAAGGAAGTTCTTTTTAGGAACACCTAACTTTCCGTTGTTATACTAAGTTTCTATTTGTACTTGTGGAATTACTGAAGAGTACTTTCGACAAATATTGAATGAAATTACTGAAGATAATATTTAAAAACGTAAAACGTGAACATTTTTTGAAATTGAAAATATTGATGTATGTTATTCTATCATTTAGCAGTGACAAAAGTTCTACAACATATACTGGCAATTAACGTATTGATTGTACAGCACAGATTGCTTATTCTGTAAGATCGTTGAAACAGAATTTGGTTACAAATGAAATATATGCAACAATACTGCACATCCATTTACGTTTTTGTCGATAGAATTATTCTCGGCTGTATCATTCATTATTGAAGTGCAGTTCGTATCAGCGTACGCCCAGTTTCGATATCCGAATCCGATCCTGATATGCTTTTTATTATCTAATCCCGCGCGTGTAGCACGGACAAAAACAGGCCGTGCACACAGCACGGAGATAAAAACAGTCTTTGCGTTTAAAAGGAGTCTTCGTATGCATGGCGCGTCTCGATGTTACGTACCTTAATATATTTATCAGCTAATAAAACAAACGAAACTCACCGCCGTCTATTAATCTAATTAGTAACGCGTCGGCGACGTGCATTCGAATCATTGTTCCTTTAAAGGTTCTCAAACGATACGTCTGATCACACCGTGTGTATTCGAGTGATCCATTGGCAACAAATAATCGTCTCCTTTGTTTAGAAAAATACCAACAAATACAGATTGCATTTGCATTGCCACGCGTTGGATTACTACGCGTTGTATATCTACACGCTGGATTACTACGCGTTGGATATCCACACGTTGGATTACCACGCGTTGCATTACTACGCGTTGGATTACCACACGTTGGATAACTACGAGTTGAATATCCACGCGCTGGATTACTACGCGTTGGATAACTACGTGTTAGATTATCACGCGATGGATTTCTACGCGTTAGATATTTACGCGTTGCATTACTACGTGTTGGATATCCACACGCTGGATTACCACGCGTTGTATTACTACGCGATAGATTCCCACGCGTTGCATTATTACACGATTGATTACCACGCGTTGGATAACTACGTGTTGGATATCCACACGCTGGATTACCACGCGTTGTATTACTACGCGATAGATTCCCACACGTTGCATTATTACACGATTGATTACCACGCGTTGGAATACTACGTGTTAGATTACCACGCGCTGAATATCCACGCGTTGGATATTCACGTGCTGGATATCTACGCGTTGGATTACCGCACGCTGCATCACTACACGTTGTATCACACGTAGAACCTCCACGCGTTGGATTACCATTTGTTGCCTTACTATACATCGTCTCACCATGCATGATATAACCATCTTTTACATTCCTACGGGTTGTCGAATATTCACCCCGTATTATATGACCACAAGTTAAATATACTTCAAGAATTTTCCACGTCCCATCAATTTCCAGCCGAGTCTATCGTATCAAAAACTGCGAATCTCTAATGAAAGGTAGCCATAGAAAGATGTACTTTATCGTATTTCAATCGACAACGGAAACAATTACTGTTAGTAATGGATCACTCTGTATATATCACCAGTGCTACCAGCGACATAGTGTTCTCGTTACAACCGATTGCCATCGGTAAAAAGAAAATTCTCTATCTAGATAGTAATTATGTTTGTTTCTTCTTACAAGCATCTTGATCCATATCACACTGCAGATTCTTAAGAAGTATGGCTAAGTAATATCGAAAATTTCGTTGCACCATTTCATAATTCTTTTTTTTTTCTGAATATATATATGTATACAATGGTATTAACGGCTACGGTAACTACTTTAATTGATACTATTGAGCTAACGAATGCAAGATTTGTTTAGAATTTACTAGAAGTACAATGATCAAGATTTCTTTTGACTTATTGCTAACCGTTAAGTCACGTTCTTGTGCAATCGATAATATGATATCGTGACGTGTTCGACGGAATAATGAAATACATCCGAGTACATAATTAGGAGCACCGTTTTCAGCAAGCACAAACCAATATAACTTCAATAGACTGTCATTGATCGATTAGGGGCACTGTACTCTCTGATATTGACCTGTTACGGATCCACGTTAGTTTTGTGCTCGTAGAAAATTCACCGAAGCTGTCGTCAAACACTTCTCGCGTCGCTGTTTAAATACTATTTTTTTTTTCATACACGAAGGTGTATGAAACAACTTCAGCCGAGAATACGTGAATTTTGTCGCTAGTGAAGAGAAATGAGTCGGTGGAATTAAACAAATAGTTTGGAGAGGATTTTTTAAGATTTAATGATTCTTCCTTCTATCGTATTTGTTAATAGTAATCTAACATCGAAGATAATCGTCGGACGAAATCGTTTTAGAAATTCGATCGTCTAGAATACTAGAGGACGACGCTCTTTTAATTTAGAAAAAAACGAGTCCACCGTGTGGATCAACCCTTTCGTCGCTTGCGCGTCGATCGACGAATTTTTCTTCAACAAAATTATTTCTCGAAGTTCGCGACGTCGCAACGAAAGGGTTAACGAGTTTCTGGGCGGGCGAATAATTCGAAGCTGCGATTATGTCTCATTATGGCACGAGTATTAAAGCATTTAATACGACGAAAAAAGAAAGGTTCTCCTTATACTCGTTTATCATTCCGATAAGTTACATGTATGTACCTTTTTGAGCAACGAAATAAATATTATGCAGTACACAGTTGAAAGACCGTTGTCAGTCGAAATAAAAAACAAAAAAATTAACGACATTCTAATCACTAAATTATCTACATTACTATCACAATGGAACGATAAATGTAATCATACACAGCTTAGCTAAAAGGCATTCGATACACCGTCCCTTTTACCTTGCCATTATATAAAAAACGAAATATATATATATATATTTATATGTGTGTGTGTGTGTATATATATATATAAATTTCTTTGAATAAATAAAATATTCTAGAAAATAAAATAAAATGTTTTCTAAAAGTACAATTTGGCAATACACGCGTATCGCAAAATATGTCATTAAAACCTAATAGCGCGGCAATTTGTCGGCTATTTTAATTATTACTAAACATTACCTCTTTCTTGTCTACCGTTAACGTTTATTACTTCGTTTGTTAAAGTAGATCTAACAAGTAGAAGAAAGATTAAAACAAGATACTCATCGCGATCTAATTAATCCATAGCCCAATTACAATTAAACTTACGGTTTGTTCACGCGTTACAATTACTCTTCACTAATAAACGATAACTTTGTTCCTTGTCTTTCGACCATGTCGTGCGACAAACATCCGCGTGTCAACGAAGTAAAGAGATTGGGCAGTCAAATATTGAACATTCATTGTTACAAAGTGATGGGTTTTGAAATATCGGGCGCCATTTTTCGAATGTACAAATATTTCTTTCCTACGTGATGACACGAGAGGAAATTTTAGGCTTATTTCTGTTTTCTTTTTTAGAACACTTTTGACTGCTTAATCTTCCATTAACCTATTAAGGACCAATGAAATATTTAAACATGGTAGTTGAGAGGTATTTAATCATTTTTCTCCTCCGTTTTTGTTGTTCATAAAAACTCCATCGAGTGTATGTAATTTAGCATAGATACTGAGAAATCGAATCTGGTCCAAAACGGGTTAATACGGACGAAATGAATCAATAGGTTGATACGCTTTTGTTGGACAGGTTTATTACAATAAGGAGAGATAGTCTCGAGGATGAAATTTACACTGAAACGTGACTCGACGTTCATCGTTCACGTTTGCTCAGTCGAAATACGTTAGAATAAATTCGAGTGTCGTGTAATGTGACATAACCACAGCGTTATTTATATAATCTACGATGCGTTCCTTCGTTTCGATAAATAGAAGCGTCTGCAGCGATATACGGATATAAAGAATTTCACATATGTTTAATAAAAAGAGTCGCTGGTTGCACGACGTGCCAGCACTCTTTCGGATCTTAACATGGTCAGCTCGATACGTGGTTCGATAGATCGAGTATTGCGTTAATACTATCAAGTCCCACTGACGCATCGATAATAAAGATTTCGCGTATTTTCATTTTCTTTTAACAAATCACTCAACCGTACCGTTAGTGATGCTAGTAAATAGTTTTTCTTCTTTTTAAAAATAATGATAATGACGATGACGATGGTAATAATAATAATCAATAAAAATTAATAATTAATAATGGTAATATAATAATAATAATAATAATATAATAATAATATAATATAATATAATATACTATTAATAATATGTCTTTGCTTTGCGCGATCGACCAAGTGCAACGCGGTCCAAGACGATCAGGCAAGGGACTGTGATTCTGAAACCATAGTGATCTCGTGAGTGACATTTAGATTAAAATTAGAAATTGTTGAGAAATTTCAAATTTCCTAATTTTCACCCTCTGATTAAATTTTCAAACTTTGCATTTTTCTAAATAACGAAATCTCCCAGATCCAGGAAATATATTTTTTCAAATTCCTATATAAATGTTCAAGGTCTTAAGTTCTTTAATCCCCAAATTCTCTAATTTCCAGTCTACCTTCCGAATCCTCAGATTTCTTAATTTCCTAGCTCTCAAATTCCTACATTACTAAATTTTGAGTCTACCTTTGAAACCCTTAAATTTCCAAGAGTGTCTCTAATTCCTAAATTTCTAAAACTCTAATCTTTCACCTTCCAAATTCCCAAATTTCTAAGATAGCGTCTTCTCATCTTCCCATATTCCCAAATTTCCTATCCTTTAAAATTCCCAAATTTCTAAATAAGGAAATTTGAAGTTGGACCATCAGCGACATAGATCATTTCACATCTCATCTCCAGGTTCGTGCCAGTCCCTGCTTAGTTAATGGTCCTTCAGTCTATCCTCCATAATTCGGCGTATAATAATAACTAGATAACGATCGTCATTCACGCGACCACCGGTTGCACAGATTCGACGTGACCGATTCCACGATCCGCTTGCCTTCTCCTCCCGCGTCGGTTCATCGTTCGCGACGCGTTTTGAAACAGGTACATGCAATGAAAGATATCGTCGCTTTCCAGGATGCCCTCGAGCAACACGGGGGCACCAACGCACACACCCCCCGGTCGACCGCACGATCAAAAAATTGCATTTCATTAAATCGATATGAGATCGTTTTGGTATGAATTAATCCCGGCCATTACGTTTTCCGCGACGCGTCGTTTGTATTCATTTTGTTTGCCCATTTTCCGAATCTCGACGATCGTGCTGGACCGAGCCCTGGATCGATATATCCCCGGGGCGATCGTTGTACAATAACGTGTGTCGTTCGACGTACAATAGCAGGATCTTTCTTGTTTATCTTCTTCTTTTTTTTTTTTTATCGTTTCTTCTTTTTTGATCGGCCCTAATTGGCTCGCTGGTCGAATCGATCGAATATACGTTCCGTTCGGTTAGTGCGTGCGGACTATGCTCGGTCGTATCGCGACCGTACAGTGTTGCCAACGGAAACGGACTCTTTGGCACGCCTGTGTTTTAGTGTCGCTCTTGCGAGATTTACAACGATAAGGACACGATAATATTGCGGGGGGGAGGGGCAGCAAGAAGCAGAGACTGTGAAAGAAATTCCAACGAGCTTCGACGAACGATCGATCGGACGATCGAACGTAACGTACACGTTAACCGGCAACACTGTACACGCGAGAACGACTTAATTATCTATTCGTGGTTGGAGGATAGTCCGCACACAAAATGTCCGGGGACCCCGCAACACCGTGTCCCCGGCCGTTTGAACGTTTTCAGGCGACCTATCTTTAAATGCGATACAATATTTATACAATATATAACGCGGGCCCGAACGGGCCCGACTGCAACGAATTCGACTAAGTAATATTGACGTTTATCTCGCGACAAGATACGCGTATGAAATATAGTTTCAGTGCCTAACCGTTCGACCATCTTGATCGAACACGGCGACAACGACGACGACGATGACGTGGATTCGATGTTACTTTGCCCGTTCGCTTCGATCAAGATGGCCTACCGTGTTCGTTTCTGTTATGAAATAAACCTGAGGTATCTTTAAGTCTGTAAAGCTTCCGTTACGAATCTGTTTTCCCGTTCTCCGGCTTTGTTTTTTCTTCTTTTTTTTTTTTTACTTTTTTTTCGCGTTCGGATGTCGGTTTCTTTCTGCTTCCAAGTTTCGTTTGCTGTTCGGATTTGATTCTCGAGGATAAAAAAGTAGTTTGCAGAGAATATTTGGCATTTCGAATGGCACGATCGTTTTAATCCTTTATACCGCGACCGTTCACGTGGTGCCTCGCGAGTGAATTCCCGCCAAAATTCTCTTTCGATTGCGACACGAATGAAAGAAGTAAAGGATGCAACGTCGGTTCATTTCCTTCGTTTCTATCGTAGATATAAGGAGATCGACTGTCCACTCTGTTAGAGTTGGGGATTTGGGAATTTTTTGCTGTTGGAAATTTAGAAACTTACGATTTTGGCGATTGCAGGGTGGGAGTTGGGGGTTTGGAGGTTTAGACTTTGAACAATTCGGGAATTTGGGAAGTTGGACATTTGAGAATTGGGAGATTTGGAAATTGAGGACTTGGGAATTCGGGGACTTCAGAATTTGGTGATTTGAGAGTTGGGGATTTGGAAATTGAGAACTTACGAATTTGGGACTTGAGAATTGGGGGATTTGGAAATTGAGGACTTAGGAATTTGGGGACTTCAGAATTTGGTGATGTGAGAGTTGGGGGATATGGAAATTGAGGGCTTAGGAATTTGGGCCCTTGAGATTTTGGTGATTTGAGAATTGGGGAATATGGAAATTGTGGACTTAGAAATTTGGGGACTTGAGAATTTGCTGATTTGAGAATTGGGAGAATTGGAAATTCAGGACTTAGAAATTTTGGTGACTTGAGAATTTTGTGATTTGAGAATTGGAAGGTGTAGAAACCGAGAATATAGAAATTTCGGGATTTGAAAATTGGGAGACACGGAGAACTTAGAAATTTTAGAACTTGGAAATTTGGTGATTTGAGAATTGGGAGATATGGAAATCGAGGACTTGAAGTATTACTTAGAACGACTTAAGGATATGAAACTTAGAAGACTTAAACATTTGGACCTAAAATAATTTGCAAATTTAAGCATTTGAAGACTTGGGAGTTTAAAGGTTTGAGAATGAGTGGACTTGGAAATTGTCGAATTGAGGAAGTTGACCTTGCAAAAGAATAAAAGAATTGAAAACAGTCAGTTTCTGTATACCTACGACTTGTGCCCACGTATTCGAGGATAATGATTTAACGCGTGCCGAATAATACTACTTGTTTGATGGTACCAAACGGTCATCAAAAAATTCTCTAAAACGTATCAAAAAATCTTAGATACGACATTGAAGATTAAAAAAGAACGGCTACAATTAACAGAAGGATAGTATCTATCCCTGTGACACGCTAAAAATCGTTGATAAAATGTTTCATTTCAATAGAAATTTCAACGTTAAAAAATTGTTACAATATACATATACGGTGGTCCACCAAAAATGAAACACCTATTATCCATTTTTCACTGATTCACTTCGAACCTGATTATCATTGAACGATCGATTGCATGTTGTCAGAATCAACATTTAAGTCTACGATTCGTATCCAAAAAGGATAACAATTTATATTTAAAAAACTATCATGACGGAATCGATCACTTGAATAAATGCTCATCCTTCTAATCTTCCAAGAAACATCGATAAAAATGATGAGAAAAGAAAAGATTCAATTGTTTGCCACAGCAAGATAACTAAGTGTCCTGTTTCCAGTTGGACCACGACTATAAAAACGTACAACACTAACGATATGCAGCATTTTATCTTTCTTCGTGTCCCGGTAGCATTATTCGGCGTTCGATCGCGATTATTTGAGAATTGCCATTGCAATTGTACACCCGAGAAGCCATGATTAGGATTCGAATTTTGACCTAAAGAAGGAACCTATTTGGACGGCAATTACTTTCTATTCTATCATCGTATCCTCGCGACTTTGCTCTCCCGTTGTTCTTCCGTTTTGCAAAGCGATCGACGATAAATAGTTTCTCGTTAAATCCCCTACAACATCCTGGTCCTTGATCATGATCTACGGTGTGTTCCTTGCTACTTCTTGCGTTCGATCGAGCACGATGACATATCGATAGATATCGTTCGAGTGCCATACCTCGGTATTACATCTTGATGCGCTGTACAATTTAACAGAAATACAATCGAAAGTATTAAACAGCCACGACACTCGAACGATCGATTCATACCTTTCGCGTCCAAACTCTTTTTTGCGGCTAATCGGCTAACAAGACTCTAAGTACGTAGAAAACATGATTAAGAAAAGAAAGAAACACCTTGTACACAGTACTCGAGATGATGGTTGCTTTTTGGCGACGAGATATACGGTGGAACACGATTGGAGATGTCTTTGGTTCGGAAATACGCAATTGTGTGTCGCGAAAAAATAAAAAAACAAAATGTACCGTCACGACGATATGATTCGGACCTTTTCTGCGGAATTTTTCGCGGTCGTGTCTGCAATTTTTGCTATTTTCTCGACGAACCACTTAATCTCGCGTAACGCAACGTTAATATACATACGCATGTATTAGGAGAATGCGAGATCCATCTAAGGCTATTCTCTTTGTTAACCCTTTCGGGCTTGACTGCGTCATAATACGTTCAGAAGAGGTTTACCCAGAGCTCGAATGTGTTATCTATTGCCAATAGAATATTCGTGGTGAAAATCAGAATATTCGAATACTTGTAATACGTATTTCGATGGAACACCTGGTAGCCGATGGAAAATTCGCATCCCCCTGATATTAAATAAATCAGTACACTGTTGAGATTAACCGTAAAATTATGCAAGCAAAACGAAGAACGCGGCGTTAAAAATCGCATGAAATTGTACTAGAAAGATGAGCATTGATCAACACGATGGAAGCGGTCTCATCCTTACAACGGATATGAACCTTGTTCGCTCCTGTTGATAACGACGAGACACCCAAGACTTATCGTTAAAACAAACGAGCGATTAATAATAGTATTACATTAATTATATTAATAATAACGGTAATAAAGAATCGTTTAAATTTGACGACGGGATGGCGGGCGAAGTCCTTCTCGAAGAGGTTTCGAAAGCTGTCGGAACGACGAAAGGACGAAAACTGCGCCGCCATCGAGATCAGATTTCTTTGTCCCTCGCGTTTTGGTTTATCTTTCCTACGAACGATTCGTGACCAAAACGAACGTGTAAGTTTTGTCTGTATGTCGTGCGGACGATCGAAAGCGAGAAAGGAGCACGTTTCAAATACGTAGGTGAAAAATAGAAGCGTCTCTCGAATGTTCGTCCTTCTACGTACACACTTGTCAGCCACAGAGCGAGATCCTGGCTAAAGGAGGATTTTCATCCTCGGTTTTGTATGTACATCGATCGATCGATTCAACTGCGAAGCCTTTATCTTTAGATTTCGTGCACGCAGCTCCTCTTTGCTTTTTTTTTCCTTCGTCGGCGAACACGATCTTAGGTCGTCGAAACGAGGTTAGACAAACCTCGGCCCGACACACACGCACGCACTCACTCACGCACACACGCACAATTCGCATCCGCACCCGCTGCTTCGTCCCTCATTTTTTTCGCGTACGAAGCTCCAAGAATATGGTCTTCCTCTTCTTCTCTTTTTTTTGTATGTTTTTATCTTTTGTTCGTTTTTCGTTTCGCTTCGATTGAATTAATTTAATCTGGCAGTATAATATATAATTGGTGTATAAAATTTTGTTTCCCCTCTGCGACACGCTTTGTCAGCCTATCGTTTTTCACCTCGCCATCGTCACCGTTCCCTCTGTACATATGTATACGTTTATATGTCGGCCCGTGCCCGTCTAATTATCCGATAAAATTTAGAGAAAATATCACAATTGGCTCTAGCGCTTCGACGCGATTCCATTTCCACTTGCCCGCCTGCGTCCTTCCAGGAAGAACAATCGGTCAAACCAAATATGCATTTACGGTCTTCCGTTCGTCCGGGACGTGGGTCGCACACGATCCCGATTGTCCGTCCGATCGTGGATCGCGTTCCCGAGCAGCGGCGACGGCCCCGACGAAATCGAGCCTCGTCGCCCTCGTCGGAAGAAGGAAGACCCATTGCAATGACCTAAGAGTCGGTTCGAGAACCAGCGCGTGTTCGTCGAAACACGCGCGTACACGCCGCGACTTCGAGCGAGCGCGTATCTCTTTTCTTTTTATATATCGAACCAAAAAAAAAGCAAAAAAAAAATACAGGATTTTTGCTCCGGCGAAACCAGGAACGATGCCTTGTCCCGTGCTCTCCGCGTACGTACAGACAGGAAGAAGAAGAAATAAAGGGGGAGAGAGAAACCAAGGAGGAGAGCACAATCAAAGGATACCTCGTTCCGTACACGCCAGTTATTCGTTATCTACTAATCAAAACCTCTTATTGCGGCTAAAAAAGACCCTAACGGAGTTTGCCAAGTGCCAGACGATCGGTCAACGATCTTCTTCTTCTTCTTCTTCTTCGTTTTATCTGCAATGTTTGATTCTTCTCTCTGTGTTCGATCACTGACAACAAGCGTCGACGATCTTCTCTGTTACGCACGAAACGCGTGATCGGCCCTTCTAAACCGTCCGCCATCCGTCATGGGATTGACGTTTCTCCGCGAGACTCGTGGTTTCTCGTTTACCTACATTCTCGAGGCGGGGAAAAGCCGAGGAACACGACTACGGGGTACAAGAAGAACAGGAAGTGTTGCCGCGTTCGCAACACCCGATCTCGATCTTCGGCGTTTCGCGACACCCCAGGATCCGAAAACTCCATAGACCGAACGGCTCTAGAAGAGATGGTGGACGATATACGGGGTAACCTCTTCGCTGTCGCGACACCGGACAACGCTGCGATCGCACGACCTCGCGGCGTCCGCGCGAATCGAGTGTCCGTCGAATCGTCGCCGCCGCGCGACTAACCGACGGCGACGATGACGACGACGACGATGATGGCAATTGGCAATTTTGCTGGCAGTTGGCGAGAGAAGTTTAACGTAGCATTGGCAAACTCTGGGGTCGGCTCGGCGACAATCTCCGCCCGCGGACGTACGAACGGGGCGGTCGCTTGGCCTAGTCGCCGAAACGGCTGCAGGCTTTCTTCCATTTGCACTGTGTGCACCAGAGGTCACGGTGCTCCATACCGTAGACCTTGCGACATTTCTTGGTCTCCCCGCGGATCCGTCGTGGCGACGATGGCACCTTGCCCGTCGACACCGGCAACAGCGTGTTCTGCTGGTACGCCTGGAACGGTCGTGGCGACAGCTTTATGTGCTTGATCGGCGTACCCTGTTTCAAACACACCACCAAATCGATTAGCGACAGGAAACGATACTTTCCACGTGTTCGTAGGTCAAGGGTCGACAGATAGAGGTCCACCTTTACGGTAGTAGTTTTTCGAGACTTTCGAGTTTAACCTCATTACGATTCAGCAAAAGGGGGAAGAGGATTGTATGCGTTTTCGTTTGGGTCTGCTAGTGGACTCGCTCGACAGAGCTACTGCTGGGACCCTGGTTCCTGTAATGTAGGATCGTGAGGGGAGACCGGGACAAGTTGATACAGCACTGTGCAAACATAACTCGATGAAGGCGCGATGTTTGAATTACGATAGAATCTACTATTAGAGAAGACAGACGGACGAGATAAATGTATATTTCATAAAGATACAGCTGATGTGATCTAGTGAATTATATAGTATCATGAACATGAATTGTACGATTTCATATGGATGTTACATGAAATAAAAAAACCAATATCGTGCAGAAACATTTGTTCGCAATTTGTACATGAAGGACAGTCTAACACATATTTTATCGTATATCTTATTCGACCAAAAATTTTGTGAAAATGAAGAACTGCATAGTGTATCAACTTGGGGTCTCTGTAGGGTCTCCCCTATGTCAAGGATCGTGAAAGATCTTGGGGATACTGGAAAGTTGAGGGATATTCTACTACCCCGTGACTCCTGTTTTCCGCGGATCCTGTTCTACCTAGCAGACCCTTGCCTTAGAAGTGGAGACAGTTGTGGTCAGGTCAGATATACTGTATGAAGGAACAGGTGATCGAGCGAGGACTTACAGGAAAGCTAGAGTTTTCGGACGATCCCTCTGGTGGCGAGTATGGGCAGTACCGCCATAACCTTTTGCGGTCCATGAGTCCCATGCAACGGACCGCTAGCAGGTCCGACTAAAATTGACATTGGTTTCAGATTAAAATAAAGAATAAGTAGTTCGCATGTTCCTGACTACCGGTATAATAAGACAGACCCCGTCTTGAATGGGTTAAACCCGAAAGCCTCGTAAAACAGTAACTATTAAGAACCAGGCTTCGATCGCTTCAAAAGACAGGCTCTATTTTAGAAATGTTTCTCCGATTAACTATCGCATATACCATTCTGCTAGCTACTGAGTCGTATTTAACCCCGTTAACGGGTCAACCAAACGTACCGGTGACGGCGAAATGGTGAACGCCGTGTTCCGTTCTCTGATACCGACCATCATACTTTCGATGCTGTTGTTGTTATTGTTGTTATTATTGTTATTCGTGGTAGTCGCTTCGAGACGAAGCTGCTTTTGATACTCGGGATCCTCGTGAGGGGGTCTGGCCATGTCGCGGTGCGACATAGTCGGCGGTGAACTCATGTGATCCACCGCCACCTCTTGATAGTAGAACTCCTCCTCGTGGTCCGAGATGTCGTCGTCATCCTCGTTATCATAACCGTTCGACTTTTTCGGCCTGCAACAACCGCGTGATCTTGGTTAAACCGGTAGCTGAACGCGGCTGTCCGCGCGCGTGCTAAACGCAACAGCGAACTCGGAATTCGTTCGCGCGTGCGACACGCTCGCAGCGCCGCCAATTTATCTTATCGGGCATAAGGGTTCAAGGTTACTTCGTACAGTCGTGAGCAAATCTAGTTTCTCTAGGGAAAATACCATCGAATCCTGATAGGTATTTCTTAAGGTTTGCAGATTGGACAAGTTTGGGATGGATCGAGAACTTGGAGATATAGCAATTTTAAGACCGAGATTTGGGGATGTTAGAATTGTAGAATGTAGGAATCTAGTGATTTGAGAAATCCGGGAATTTATTTGGAATTCTATCAATTTGTCACATAGACATTTGGGAATTTCCGAATTTTGACATTTAAGGGTTATGGAATTTACGGACATAGGAATTTATGAATTTGGCAATGTTGAAGAGTTGCACTGGAGTGTATCCAGGGTGTGTGTCACCGGTGGGTCACGCGCGATCAACCCGGCGAAAAGGTGGTCGGATTTTCGCGAGACTTGTTGCGTCTTGCGCGCTTACACTTACCCCAAGTGCAATTGGCGCACGTGCTCCTCGATAAGCGCCACGGTCGCTTTGATCTCCAGGCAACCTGGCCAAGTGCATTTGAACACCACTGCCGCGTTCGCCTGAAATCAGAACAATCTGCGTGTACTTAATGGACTAAGAGCAGTTATGTTTGTGCTCGCAGATAACCGAACGTTATAATTTTCCGCTAATTTAGATTATCTCTTATTATACCGCAATAGGCAATGGCACTATCGAGAGACTCGAGGACATTTGAGCTTTTAAAAATGTTCAAGTCTGAAATATTTGGTCACATCGTGATGTTCTTGAATAACTTCAATAGAACATTCGTCTGTAAATCGTGTTGCAGACTTTGAGCTGTCCCATCGATGAAAGGACGCTATAGAAAGAAGACAGTCGTCGATAATGAAAATTTGAAAATTTGAGACCTCTGGCCGTTGCACTCTTGATGGGCAGTCGATCTGCCCATCATTGAAATGGGACGCAGTTTTAAATCGTGTAGGATATCAAACAGATTTCGAGCGTAGCCTCATCCCATCAATCTCCATGAAAGGGAACAGTGGTTTAACGACGGCAACGATTTCGGGAAATTTCAGAGCATCCTCTGACGGCATCTCACGGCTCGTCGGTCAACGCGGCCTACCGTAAATCGTACGTAGGCACTCGAGCGGTGTGATGCCGCGTACACGAGGGAAAATCGATGCGCGGCAGCCGGCGCGTACGCTGCGCGCCACGTTTCTTTGTTTATATCGGCCGGCACAGGACGGAGATATGCCGGTCGCAGCAGGATCACGTGCTATTGATCCAGGAACGATACCGGCTTTCTCGGACCACGCGGTCGTCCACGATCGAGCACACCAGCCTTCAACCCTTCCCGCTGCTTCCTTCGCCGCACGCAACGCGATCGACGACCCTGTGCCGGCACCTTCCACTCGTTTTCGAGCCTCTAACCGTCAAACGGTAGAAGATATACGCCTCCTCTCTGCACGCTCTTCAACCAATTTTTGGCCTCTCTTCACAAATACGCTTCTGACCTCAAGATCTTTAACTTCTTCGTGGATGTTAACTCATATTTTCAACGAATATTCCTATTACCAACTGAATAAAAATACTGTTGTCATTGCACAATTCTTTGCACTGTGTTGTTATTGTGATTGTTATTGCACAATCGCATGACGAAATTGTTATAGTACAGTCGCATGACGAGATTGTATCAATTGCATTTCATACAGGGTGTTTCATTTAATCTGTTAACAATGGAATTCAGTTTTAAAAATTCCTCGAATTGACGAGTACCAGGCAAACTGCTTTGGTAGATACTTTTGAATACCTTCGAACACGTGAAAACATCTGCATCGAAATAAAATTTTGGATAGACGTGTATATATTCAAATATCTTCAAAAATACTGATGCTGTAAAAAAACGTTTTAGACAAAAGTTACACATGATATCATAGTGCAAATCTGGCGAATGTACCTTTCTGCTATGCGAGTGCAAGTTCGCTTTTTTAAATAGAATTATGTAGCTGTTCGATGCAGCTCGTTATCCCTTACAGAAGTATTAAGTCTTGGTGAACAATCATTGGTTTAAAAGATAACTACGTCAATTTTGATTTCGACATGTTTGAAATGCAACTTCTCACAGTATCTGTGCTTGAAGGCATACTTGGAAAGGTTAAAAGCGAAGGACGATGTGAGAGGCGATACCTTGAAGCACGAACGGTTTATTAACGGATACTGTGTGGGTCATCGATGACCCACGAACTTTAAGCTAACGTAACCCTTGCTTTTATAAAACCTACGCTGTGGATGATATTGAAAGTCATTGCTATTCAGTTTCCATTTAATTGTATTTTGAACCTCATGTTAAGATTCTTAGGTTAATAAGAACTGTAGGTTAGGTTAATTACTACCTAATGCTACCTAGTGTTTTACAATGATTAATTTCTTATTCATTCTTCCCAGTTATCTAAACCCAGTAGTGCAGAAATTATGAAAATGCGTAATTGCATATATTGCCAGGTGTTCAGTATGAAATATTCAACCAGAGTAGACTGTAGTAAGACGTATAAATTAACAATATCGGACTGTATAAAACAACAATACGTTTGCATTTCAATCGAACAGCGATAAGAGAGCAAGGTATTAGCCGTATGACAGTTAACTCTCAAGGACTAGTCTTGTATGCCAAGAAATACACGTGTAGCAAAGACACTTAACAACAAAACTATTACAGTCGTAAATAGCGGTAACAAGCTGCGAGGTATGCGATTACGGTGAACGCAAGAATATGCGATCGACAGGAAACACAATTACCGCGATTTTATGTACGGAATCCTTAAGGTTGGAACTTTCAATGGAAATTCAACCCAAGTTGCGCGATTGCAACGATATTATTGAAAGATATCGTCGCTGATAAATCGTGATTGCTTATAAATTGTATTTTAATTTGCCAGCTATCTCTAACAAGGTATTTCGCTCAGTTACGAAGGTACTGCTCGAATACATTCACAGAATCACGGCCATTCGGACAGATGGTCCCTCAATTAATTCAATCAATATCAGCAGACAATATTAACGTTATGTTACTTGATTGAAACTTTCCCGTTACCTCAACTATTGATACCATTCTAAACACCGCGAACGTGTTCAGTGACGCAAATCCCCCTTCTCCCTTTTAACCGGGTTCGACAGAAGAACGGTGTCCTACTGTCACGGTGATTTTTAAAGTTCTACCCATAACAGGAAACGAATTTTTCATAAAGAGAAGTACTCGCTTCTTCAAGGACCTTTCCGATCGTGACATCACCTTTGAAACGGTACACGCGGGCAACGCGTACACGGCGTAGCATAGGCATTGCCGAGGTCACAGACCTTCTATGCCGGTTGGCAGCCAATGCTCTCCCTTTGCTTTGCCTTGGCTTGCCTTGCCGTTGCTTTTGCCTCGTACACTCCGGTGCAACGTAGGCTTCCTTCCGTTAAGGACGTACACTTCATAATTCTCTTATTTTCATATTTCTACATTTCTGCATCCTCGAGTTTACAAATTTCCAGGTTCTAAGCAATTTTCCTAGTTCCTAGATTCCAAAACCCCAAGTTTCGTAATCTTTGGATTTCCAGGTCCTGAGATCTCCAGATCCTCAAGTCCCTAAATTCTACTCCAACTTTTACTCCAAATTCTCGAAAACGCTTAGACTACAAACTCCGTAAGTCTGCAAATTTCAAAGTCCAACAATTCCAATGTTTGCAAGTTGTTAATTTATACCCAAAAATCCTATACTCCCATTGTTATCATATTTTCCGTGGAGAAACCAGATTTGTTGTTGACTGTACAGAAGAAGTCAGCGTCGATCCTTTCTCCTCTTACGCGACGACTTTCAGTTACGTTCGGTAAAAATCATGGGGTACAGGTTATTCGAGCAACAGCGTTTATCGTACACCCACGTGATGCCGGAGGTATGACTCTCGATATCTTTATCGATCGTATCGGAATATGATATCGATAATTCGATGTGCCGGTAATATCGTTAAGTTATCGTTGAGGCGAATACAGCCAGGGTTAATCGAAACAGAGCGTATCGTGCAACAGATTTATCGTCTAAATATATTTATCTTTATTGGAGGTAATGACAGACAGCAGGTAGTTTGTACGTAAGTTTTTCCTGTAGAAAAGAATCTGTCCTTGAAAAATAATCGATTCGGGTTCAGAATCGATTTGAAACCCTGCAAAATTTGTACGGTCGCACGAGGAGCAGCCAGTTCGAAATTCGTGAGTGTCATATGTTCCCTTAACAGGTTGTGCGGAGCGGCAGCATGACGCACAATGCAACGGCGAGCGATATAATTGGTCACGGTCAGTCTCTGCTGGCAAAACCGTCGAAAAGGAGCAACGTGACCGAAAGAAAGAGAGATGTAAATCTATGAGCGGAGAGAACGATCTTGTACCGGCATATCGTTGTGCGGTCTTTTCAACCGGTAGGGATGAGTAAGCGAGCCGACAGGGTTGCCGAGTGCGCTAGAGTCGTCCGTGGGTGCATCGTGCGCGATACGATGTTGCCGGTAGTATAGACAGCTAGATGGGGATGCACACGCCTGGTCTGATCGGACCACGGCCATCTACCCTAGCAGCAGGCTCGTTTACGCGACTGCTGTAACTCGGCGTTCCCTGTCTCTGTCCCGTTGCGTCGTGCAGCCACGGGTGTACACGCGAGCGTGCACGCCCTCTGAAACGCGCTCGTGACGCTCGCGTGTACAGCGACACGCACGCGTGCCGGTTGCTTTCGTTTCGACGCACCGTGGAACCTTCGAAACGCTTATAATTAGACCGTACATGCGATGGTACGTCCTGAAACCGACGCGTACCCTCCCGAATGAAAATTCCAAGCAAGGTCTTTGCCGTTGCCGCGTGTTTGTCTCGCTCCCATTACGACTTAGCCACCGTTCGCGGCGAGACACGTGCATACGCGAGATGGCAGCGAATCGAGCATTCCACGCGAAAATCGATCCGAAACTACTTGCACGGCAACAACTTGCTTTCCACGCGGCTCTCGCTTTCTCTCCGCGTCACACTCGACACGCTCGCTTCCTTGGAAAATAACGCGTTGCCGTTCTTTTTCTCGCCGCGGCCGCTTTTTCTGCGTGTTCGTGTCGCTTCGAACGTATCGGTACTTAGCGCTCGCGCGCCATTACCGGCGTAACCAACTGACGCTGTTCTAACCTCAATTTCGCGTGCACCTCGTCGGTTGCGCGACCACTGTCCCTTGCTTCTCCGTCGAGCTACGTGTATTCGTGCGTACACGTTTTACTCGACGCGTCGCGTTAATTCGATGTCAATTCCCATTTTGGGACCGCGTTGTCACCGTGGACGCCGATAGTTGCTTCCACAGGCCTTGGACGTATCGCGCGCGCGGGAAGAAAGAAAGCGAGACGGTCGTATGGACAGGTCGCGTGTACGAGAGAGAAAGAAGGAGAGGACTCGGCCGCAAGAAGTGGGAAGCGAGGGTAATGCCCGGGAAACCAAAACAAACCAGGCTTCTGTGTGTTGGCGCGTCGATCCGTGGCGTGTGGTGAGGGTCGGACGTTGACCCTTCTTAACACACGAATGCTTTACGCACGAACACGGAGTATACGGGGTGGCAGGAGAAAAATCCATCGCTTTGTTATGGGAATGCGTCATGGTGAAGCCAGAGGCAGGAGCTACGGTGGTACGAGCACGGATAGACGAGAGACGTTTTAGGGGAACAACGGGTATAACGGCGGGGGCATTGTCAACCGTGAAAGCAGCTACGTGACGACATCAAAAACCCATAACGATTCCGTACGATTTCTAATACACGTTCACCATTTGTAAGCGGCTTAGAAAGAATAAATTACCAAACAACTTATTGACTTTTCTCTTGTTTTTGTCTCGCGCTCTAACGTCGTCACACTTAATGACGCACGTGCGCGCATTAAGGCATGTCGTTATTTACAAACTCGCATTTGGAGCAATACCGCGATAACGAGGTATGGTCAAAGAGCAAAAAGCCTGAACTCTGCCATTGTTCGGCGTCGTTAATGCGTAGAAATTCGAGCGGAGAAAAATGCACAGGCACAGAAACGCGCTGAAACGGGCCGATTCGACGCAATTTCCAAGCAACAACAGAGGTCGACGACACAGGGAAACAGAGAAGGAGCATCGTTTCGTGCGCGCAGGAGGAGACGGTGGGAGGAAGGGAGACGAGCGTTGAACATCCGTGAGTCACGATGAAACTGCACCAGGATGTTCAACTTGTTTTCAATTTGTACGCCGATCAACGACAGCAAAAACCTATCGGGGAATGCGCCTCGAAAGATGACATGTCTTTAAAACATCGTTCTTACGCTATCGTCGAAAGCTATTGTCCCGTATCGATAGCGGGCGTTCGTTTCGAAAAGTACGTACACGATAAATCTCGATTTACCGGCGTGATGGCCGCCATTATGAAGGTCAGCGCCACCATCGAGAACGTTGTGAAACGGCGGTTGCTTGGCCCGCGAGGAGGAACGAGAGGCACGTCGAGGAGCGAAAAGGAGAGAATTACCGAAAGATTCAAGAGCAAGAGCGCAGGAGGAACGCGTCGCGCATGCGCACACGCGTTGTTTACGTCTCCAAGCGGCGCGAGGGTTCGCGGCGTTTACACGAAACGAAATAGAGGACGTTAGTTTACCCAGCCGGAGGCGAATCCAGCGGGCGATGCGTCTCGATCGAATATGTCACTCTCGTTTCGGCCGAGAAGAAACGGGCCAAAGCGGAGGCGGCGATAACGAACGAACGAAAAAGACAGCGGATACAGAACGAAGGCACGCGATACGACGCGAATATTGTCGGTCATTCGCTTCTGCCTTATCATCTTATCGGTGACTTTGACTTTGACACGAGGTACATTCTTGCAACGGTGAAAAACCGGCCGGGTTACCTTGTCCGTGTTCGTGCGATAAAAAACGCTCGCGTACTCTCGTTTCCTTGCGTGCGGAATCTGAGAATCCGAGACGGAAACCAGGCGAGGCTGATTAATCATGGCCGACGCTACTTTGCGTTATAGCGGTACACTCGTCGTGGCGTTTGTTTTCCTCGTGCACACGCTCGCTGCCGCGTGTGTGCGCGTGCGTGTATGGGAAGTACCGTAGATTAGCATAATAACTTGCGATTCTACTTTCGAACGGAGACTAATTATCGCGCTGATTATCCTAATTAATGCGCGGTTGCACTTTCTTGCTATTCGTGACTATTAGTTCGGTCAATCGAGAGGGAACACGCTGTTACCGACGATAATGGAATTCGGAATTGTTTCGGCAACTTTTATCGTTCGACGCGCTTTTAGTGGCGTGTAGGGAAATTCGATAAGAGAAACGTTCGCGTATCGAACGCGAGGTATTCCTTTCATTCCTGGTATTTGTTTCACTTTCTCCTCTTACGCGGACACGATTCGCTGACATTTTGAACGATGCACAAGTTGAACTGCTCTGGGTTAATAAACCTGGATTATTTAATGATTCCCCCTTTGTATCGCGAATTACACGAACTATAATTCAAGCGAGAAAAACGGTGCTTCAAAATCCCGAATAGAATTGCATGAGTTAGGTAGTGAATAAATTAAATTGAATTGCAGCACTGCGGCGGAATGATCTTACCACTCGAATACATTTAATCCTTAACCTCTCTGGATTTGCAGAATTAGTTTCATGCATGCTTACTTCCAGGTCATTCTGTTTAATGCCATCCTACAAATTTGTCAATACGAACTTACAAAACTTGACGAGACAATAGACGATTACATAAAATTTCCGAAGTTATTTGTCTATAATCCTGCAACGCATTATAAATTTATTATCCGTTTCAAAACATTTTATTGTTCAACATTGAGTAGTATCAGCCTTATTTATCTGCATTTGTTTGTGTAAATACGATGAACTTGAACTTTCACGAATATCTTCGTTTTCTGGAATCAATAAAGCATTCGCTTAGTAAACAACACTCAGAATCCGCACTTTCAAATCCAGAAACGAACCAAACGTAAATAATTTAACATCTGCAATTATTTCCTCGAAAAGCTGGGTTTCTTCACAGTGGTCCGAATTTTAATTTAATACTCGGAGTCTAGATCTCGACCGAAATCTCAGCTAAAACTTGTCTCATTGTTTCTTTTTTACCTCGTTTCACCGCATTCCAGAGAATTACTGAAATCCGAGTGGCAATTTAAACGGCCAAAACTGGAAGTACCGTTACTAGACAGCTTTCGGCGAGCCATCTGGTAATTCTTAATTGTTACACGCCGAACCGCGTTAATTAAGGTGCTCGTTGAATATACCCTGGTCACTTATGAAAATTTGTGTACCACTTAGCCGTGTCTCTGTTCAGACGAGACAATGCACCTTTACTGGATCACCAGTTCTGCTTTAATTGAAGAATAATACCTGTTGAATATGAGGGTCACCGGTGACCAGCATTATAAGTTTAATTATAACGAGGGTCACTGGCAGTATTGTAAGTTTCATATAATTGAATAATTAAGTAGCGGAAGAAGAGGATTTTGAATACTACTGATGTTACAGTAATGATAGCATTAATGCTGTAATAGTGATTTAATCTAGCTTACATGATGGGCAAAATTGTTGTATGTGAACACATAACCACAAGTCAATTATAGTAATGATTTAACATAGACCTAATCTACCCTACATGGTAGACTAAAAACTGCCGTGTGTACGCACGTGATGCTGGAGATAGGTGAAATTAGTGATACCGTTAATGTTATAAGTGGTGATTTAACCCAGACCTAATTTACATAGTAAACTACTATATGTGTATAATCACGTAATCTAACAGTTACGTGGGGTTAGATGTAGACAATATTCTACTCAGAAAGTATAGAAGTTATGTGCATCCTTTAAATAAATCAGTAATAAATGAAGATGTGAACGTAATCGTTGAATCTTGATAAATCTGTACCTAACCTTTTCGCTCAGCAACGTTCACACTCGGGTGAATCTACCCGTTCTAGAGAGGCGGCCATCTTAGAAAAGTTCGCAAGATGCACCTGTTACCTCTGGATCGAACTGATTAATATTAACCCTCGAGCGATAGAGTCGATCGTGACCCAGACCTGCTAAACCTTAAAGCTGTACTCTTGAAACATCAACCGTATAAATAGAAAATTAGAGAAATGGACAGATGTAAAAGAATGCTGGAGTAATTGAATAACGAAGTTGCTCGAATTTCCTGGTATCTTGATCGAAACGCACGAGTGACGACCTCAGATTGGATGTTGAACCTTCCTTGTCCGATAACGGGCGCAGACGTAGCCGTCCAGTTTGGCAATAACAAGTGAGTCTCCCGCGATAACAGCTCGAATAAATATTTCTTTCTTCGTACCCAAACGGGCTGGCCTTGAAAAACGTCCTTAAACGTTCGCTCGCTGGCTCGCGTTCAAGAACCAGTGAACGGTAACAACTCGTCGCTTGTCAGGCTGACAGTCAAGCTTAACCGTTTCACTGGTTGAACGGGACACGAGAATACATGGAAAAAATGTCAGGCAAGATATTAAATCCTGCGCTGGTGTACCACACTTTTGCCGGGAGAATAAAGCTCGATCAATTGAAGGGTATAGTCAACGACTGATTGTGCACGCTGATTTAAACAGTTTATAGGGTATGTCGTTTAAACGGTTATGATGTAGGCCTCGTGTGAGGCGCTGCCTGTCGAGATAACAGTGGGACTTTGGATCTATGTGACTTTGGGACCGTGGAGGTTTGGGAGTTTGCGTAATCGCTGAATTTTGAGACTTTGGGACGATGGTACTTTGGCACTTTGTGGAGTTGATGGAGGTTTGAAGTTTGAGACGTTGGATCTTGGCAGTGTTGGGAGATTTGGACCTTGGGAGTTTGGGTCTATGGGATTTTGGGACTTTGGGATATTTGGACCTTAGGATTTTGGGTCCTTGGGACTTTGGAACTTTTGAATTTTGGCACTTTGTGGAATTCTTGAAGTTTGAAAGGTTAGAATTTTGGGAGTTTGGGACTTTGAGATTTGGAGATTTGGACCTTGCCACTTTGGGATCTTGGGATTTTGGGGCTTTGAGATATTTGGACCTTAGGATTTTGGGTCCTTGGGACTTGGAACTTCGGAATTTTGGCACTTTGTGGGATTTTTGAAGTATGGAAGGTTGGAATTTTGGGAGTTTGGAAGTTTGAGACTTTGAGATTTGGAGATTTGGACCTTGCCACTTTGGGATCTTGGGATTTTGGGGCTTTGAGATATTTGGACCTTAGGATGTTGGGTCTTTGGGACTTTGGAACTTTGGAATTTTGGCACTTTGTGGAATTCTTGAAGTTTGAAAGGTTAGAATTTTGGGAGTTTGGGACTTTGAGATTTGGAGATTTGAACCTTGCCACTTTGGGATCTTGGGATTTTGGGGCTTTGAGATATTTGGACCTTAGGATTTTGGGTCCTTGGGACTTGGAACTTCGGAATTTTGGCACTTTGTGGGATTTTTGAAGTATGGAAGGTTGGAATTTTGGAAGTTTGAGACTTTGAGATTTGGAGATTTGGACCTTGCCACTTTGGGATCTTGGGATTTTGGGGCTGTGAGATATTTGGACCTTAGGATGTTGGGTCTTTGGGACTTTGGAACTTTGGAATTTTGGCACTTTGTGGAATTCTTGAAGTTTGAAAGGTTAGAATTTTGGGAGTTTGGGACTTTGAGATTTGGAGATTTGGACCTTGCCACTTTGGGATCTTGGGATTTTAGAGCTTTGAGATATTTGGACGTTATGATGTTGGGTCCTTGGGACTTGGAACTTCGGAATTTTGGCACTTTGTGGGATTTTTGAAGTTTGGAAGGTTGGCATTTTGGGAGTTTGGGACCTTGGGACTTTGATATTTGGAGACGTTGTGTAATTTATGGGCTTTGGGACTTTGATGCTTTGGAACCCTCAGACTTTGGAGCTTTAGGACGTAGAGGATTTGAGACTGAGAGTCTTTTGAGACTTATGGAGTTTGAAACTTAGGGTCTTTGAGACTTATGGAGCTTTGGGACTTAGGGGCTTTAAGATTAAGAGGCCTTGACACTTATGGGGTTTGAGACTTAGAGACTTTCAGACTTATTTGGTTTGGAGCTTAGGGACATTCAAACTTATGGGCTTTGGAACTTAGGGACGTGGGACTTTTGCTACTTTGTGCAATTTCTGAACTTTGTAATAATTGAACAATGTAATTTCTCCTTAATTTTATAAATGTGTAATTTCATTATCAAAGTCTTAATTGCAAGCAAACTCCAAAAGAAATTTCCTAGTTGAACATAAGCCGAGAGATATTCTTTGTATACGTTTTTATACCATCTTTCCATTCTGCTATAGGATTCTACTGCCATTATTAAAAGTCTTCCCCCGTTTCATTGTATCTCTCACAACAGACAGAGAATGTTTCCTTGAATGGGGATCGTCTTTTGGAATACTCTGGTAAGCAGAACAACAGCGTTTCGTCTTTCGTTGGCTATTACTCGATTTCGCTTAACCGTTCGATGATTCAATGTCTTCAGACAATGTTTACGCTGGTTATTTGCAATTTTTCGTCTGGTCCTCGCTCGAGGACCTGTCTCGGTCAATATTTGTTATCATCGATCCTGCTAATTCGCAATAAAAAGCTTTTACGTATTTCTTGTACATTTGACAGTCAGTTATCTTAAAACTACTTAATGAAACACCTCTCTAACTCATTATTTATGGTTTAAATTTTAGCGATAATGTAAGTTTCAGCTATTCTAAAATTTTGTAGTACAGCAGTCATTGCAATGGTTTTCATACGTAGTTCGTTGAGTACCATCTTAACTCCTTGACTATTTAACTCACTATTAACATAATCCACCATTTTGACGAGTCTGACTTCAGCTCTGAGTTTGTCTAATCATTTGCATAGTCGATTGATACCAAATTGACATAACATTTCAACTTTCTTTGTCTTAATATTGTAGCTGCACAAATCATAGTGCAAGGTCAAACCTGATGGCCTATTAACCTGGTTATTTGTAAAACAAGTAAAAACTCTCAGCAACTTAAACTATCAGAAATTTCTTTACTATTAATTCTCAAGTGATAATAATAGTTGTCAGCTATCACTGCCTACGTAATTTATCTTGTAACGTTAAATGTAATATCAAGTTATAAGTTTAATTCAGGTATCAAGCACCTAGTAATTTGAAATCAGTAATAAATATCTTGTAATTTGAAATATCAAGACACTGATAACCACTCCAGTTTGCATACTTGCAGCTGTGTTCACATCGAGCAGGATGCATTCCTGTTCTCGTCTGAACAATCACAACTATGCCGCTCGAACTTTCTCAGAAATTCGCGAAAAACAAGGGTCTGCTCCGCGATCAAGATAAACGCACTTGCAAAAATAAAATTCGGATCGAGCTAGACGTCTGTGTCTGTTTCGACGTGTTTGCTCGACGCAGCACGTGCGAATTCGTCTGTGTGTATTTTTAAATCGTGTTCCCGGAGTATCGGTTCAGTTTCCTGATTAAGTCTCGGCTTGTAAACAGAAGAAAGTCAGTGAAAATCGTGATATTCAAATTTGTGACTTGTTGCATTAATAACGATAAGATCAACTCTTATCGGCGAAACCGGCTTATTTCGAGACGCCATTTTAATTCGTATCTCGTAAACGTCGCCGGTACTGTATTTATAAGTATTTTTAACGAACAGCTTTATTGAACTGTTCTATTTTAACCTGAACAACTTTCAAGCTTCACAACTTTTTCCAAGTAAGGTGAATCGGAATAATAACTTAATTTAGTTCTGAAAAATTTACAAAATTATGAAGATCAGTTATTAAAATCAGCACATGGAACACGGTTACTAATACTGTATGGAACTAATACAATTTGAAGTCTGTATTTTTTAAGTAAACAGTGTTATGTGTGTGATGTATAAACCTAGTGAAACAGCAGTGACCAATAAATTGAGAAGTCTTCAGAATTCATCAAACTTTCCAACACAGATTTTGAAAGTTGTCTCCAAAAGTGCTTCCAGAGGGTTGATTTACTTAGACGAGTTTTGTTGATCACAGAAACTAGTTCGATAGTGTCATCGAAGGTGTTTAATTTGTAAGCTCGATCGAGTAATCGATTTAGTAGATTTTTCTAGTCGACCATGACAACGATTGATACCCAGCGCTGTCAACGGCCTTGCCATGTCCCAGACACACCGGTTCTCCTCAGTTTACCGAAGTTGAGCAACATGTTGGGCGCGGCCTGTCTTAGGACCAGTTTACAGTTACTCGAGCTCCGTTGCCTTGAAGAAACCGCCTGCCTGTCCTCTGACGCTGAAAATTGCCTCGCTCGGCAACTTCTGGCGCTAAATCGTCGACTGTTTAGCAAGGAAACCGAGTGAATGCAAGCGGTGTATGCCACGAAGAGATATACCTCTTGCCGTTGAAGGATACTCACTTCGCTGACATATTTTCGTGTTGGAGCTAAGAATTGCCGAGCAGCGACTATTTGCATATATTTTTTTAAATTAGTGGGCGAGTAGGCTGGTTTGGGAGGTTTAGGGATTAGGAGATTTGGGGATTTGAGGTTTGGTGATTTGGAGATTTGAGAATTTGGGGATTTGGGGATCTGGAGATTCGGAAACTTGGCAACTTGAAGATTTGGGAATTAAAAGCTTAGAAATTTGAGGTTTGGCAAGTAGTAACTGAGGAATTTGGGAATTTAAGAAATTGGCAATTGGAAATTTGGGGAAGGCAATTTGGGGATTTGAGAATTTGGGAATGTAGTGATTTGGGGATTTGGAGACTCAGGAACTTGGGATTTGGGGACTTGATGTGTGGTTATTTGGTGATTTGGGGATTTGAGATTTGGGGATCTGGAGATTCGGAAACTTGGCAACTTGAAGATTTGGGGATTGGGGAGTTTGGGAACTAGAAGCTAAGAAATTTGGGAATTTAAGAAATTGGCAATTGGAAATTTGGGGAAGGCAATTTGAAGATTTGAGTATTTGGGAATCTGGGGATTTGGAGACTCTGGAACTTGGGAGTTGGGGATCTGGAGATTCGGGAACTTGGGATATGGGGACTTGGGGTTCGGTGATTTGGGGATTTGAGAATTTGGGAATTTGAGATTATTGGGATTATTGAGATTTGGGAATCTGAAGATTCGGAAACTTGGCAACTCGAAGATTTGGGAATTTGGGAGTTTGAGGACTTGAGAATTCGGGAACTGGAAGCTTAGAAATTTGGGGTTTGGCAAGTAGTAACTGGAGAATTTGGGAATTTGAGAATTTGACAATTGGAAATTTGGGGAAGGCAATTTCAAGATTTGATAATTTGGGGATTTGGAAATTCAGGAACTTGGGGCTTGGGAATCTGGAGGTTCGGGAACTTAAAGTTTGGGGACCTGAAGATTTGGGAACTTGGGGATTTGACCATTTGGAATTTGGAAGTTTAGGGACTTAAGAATCTGGGGATTTGAGAAGTAGTAACTGGAAATCGAGAAATTCCAGGAATTGAGGATTAGAGAATCTGGGAAAACAATTTGGAAATTTAAGAATTTGGGAATTTGGAGACTCGGGAACTTAGGGCTTGGGAATCTGGAGGTTCGGGAACTTGAGGTTTGAGGACCTGGAGATTCGGGAACTTGGGGATTTGACCATTTGGAAGTTTGAGGACTTGAGAATCTGGGGATTTGAGAAGTAGTAACTGGGAAATCGAGAAATTCCAGGAATTGAGGATTAGAGAATCTGGGAAAACAATTTGGAAATTTAAGAATTTAGGAATTTGGCGATTTGAGAGTTTGGAGATTCATTAACCTGTGGATTTAGGGATTTGAAGATTCAGGAACTTCAAGATCTGAAAGTGTGGAGACTTAAGAATCTAAGAATTAGCAGGTTTATTTGAGGATTTGTAATGTTAACTTGTATTATTTCCACGAGTCTGGCTCGTGACGCACTCCTACATCAGCTATGATTCTCCTCGAATAAAATACGCTTCAATTTGGAGTTCAAGTCCAATTATTTGCAAAGTCAACGATTGTATAATACTAAATTGATGTAACATTCCAACTTTCTTTGCTATTGTAGCTGTGATTCTGACTGACGCACCTGACACATAAATCATAGGGCAAGGGTTAAGGACCCAGAAATTTGACGATTCGAAGCTTCGTAAGCCTTGAAATTTTCACAAGTACAAATTACGATCCATAACGCGTAACCACCTTAAATTTCTCGATGAGCAATCCTATCACAGTTCCGCGCACAAAAAATCGCGATCACAAAAAGCGTTCAGCCTGGTGCTCGCGAAAATTAGCGAACGTTTAACCACTACGTCACTTTCGCGGCACAAAGCGTGTAAGAGTTTCAGCCCGGAGCCTCTCCACGCTAATTTCTCGTTACATCGGCTGGAGTTTCAAGTAAAAAACGAGCCCATTGTCCGCACGGTGACCGAGGAGAATTTAATGAGACGTTACACGCGAGGCTACGAGTCGCGCGTGCCAGTAGCAGGAAATGTAAATGATCGAGCGTCAGAAGCCGCAGATAAATTTTCCGTACAACTTAGCAGTGACGCGTTAAGAGACGGGAAAAAGGGAAAATACGTTTTTCTCCGTGGAATACGCACACTTTCCCCTTTCCCGCGGACATACCTCTTTCATAAGCTCGTTTCACGGACGAACAAGTATCGGACAGATACATGTGACTTTCCTACTCGAGATCGATACGAGAGAAAGTTACAGGATTGCAATCGGCCAACAGTGTCGAAACTTCTTACGTAAACTGTTCTGTGATGCTTGAGGACCGTCCGCGATTTTCTACGACGCACTCGAGGTGATGCCGGCTTGAATGACAATCGCGCTGGCACAAGAGTTACACGAAGCATTACACTGAGAGAGTGAAGCTTGACAGCACTGTCAAAACACCTGCACCTTGTCAATGAACTGTCTTCAAAATTATTGTGCCGACTTACTAGTAATATCTGAACGCTGTCGAGCTTCATTAACACTAGAACTACCAGCGTTGCATACTTTCATACAGACCATAAACTTGAAGAATAAATAAGCATAGACTAACATATACAACTATTTTCTATCTCAAAATATAACATTTCGACAAAAGTATGGTAAGTTTGGTCATATGTGAAACTTGAGGCCAGCCATTTTGACTGATACTTCTAATAAAATTGTGCTATTATCCAACGATGTCTCCTTAAGGAACGACGCGAACCTTCAAGAATCCAGTTTAAAATAAAAATCGGTATTGATCGGTCCCAGTGCTAAACAACCTGAAGAGCCAACACTGTTTAAGAAACGGTTCTAAAATTAAAGTCCCGAGCGATAGAAGTAAAAGCAAATAAAAACCGAGTAACCTACATATTTATAATAACGAGATGATCTAATAATAAGAGCCTGGTAGTCTCGAGTGAAGAGGTCTAATTGTTCGAGCTACCTTCGGCATTGGAGGTCAAGGTAGAGACCAGGAACGGTCGATACGACGCGTGCGCTCGTTGCACAGGTCGTCCAGTCGCGAGGAAGTCACGGCAGCCGACGATGATTCCGCAAGAAGTATATACGACAAGAAGCAGGATGGCTGTCTATGGGTTCGAGGCATCGCTCGTTAAGGAAGACCGGTGGCTCGAACGGTGTGGCCGACACGCGTATACATTTGGCGCGCGTAAAAAAGACAGCCAGGACCTAGGACAACGCGGCCGAACCGTATCTCGTATCCCCACTTTAGCAGCTGTTCGGTAACCAGCTGAATTTCGCGAGTGTACGGCCTTGACTGCTCTCTCTCGCCGACAGAAAATGTCTAACGAGGCCACCTGCGAGACCCTTTCTCGGCTCGGTCGCCGCAAGATGATGCTAAGAAAATGCGGTTTTTGTTGGCTGGTTACTTGATTTTTGGGGGCGAACGGTCTGGTTGGGTACAGATATATGGAAGGACTTCTTTGAATTTCTTGTGGTGCAGGATTACTTGGTTCCCTGAGTAAAAACAAGGTGAGGAGGTGTCATTGATCTCCGATTTTGGAAGATTTGAACCTTACTCTTCCTACATATTCACATTCTGAAATACTAAATCCACAAATTTTTGAATCTCCTGAAATCCCATATATCCGCATATGTCCACAATAGTGAATTAGCTATAAGGTATCATTGATCTCCGATTTTGGAAGATTTAGCTTGTGAATTTGGACCTTGCTCTTCCTACATTCTGAAATATCCAAATCCTCAAATTTCTGGACCTCCTGAAATCGCATATGTCCACATATGTCTACAATAGTGAATTAGGTATAAGGTGTCATTGATCTCCGATTTTGGAAGATTTAGCTTGTGAATTTGGACCTTACTCTTCCTACATTTCCACATTCTGAAATACCTAAATCCTCAAATTTCTGGACCTCCTGAAATCCTGTATGTCCACATATGTCCACAATAGTGAGTTAGCTATAACTGGAGGTGTCATTGATCTCCGATTTTGGAAGATTTTGCATGTGAATTTGGACCTTACTCTTCCTAGATTTCCACATTCTGAAATACCTAAATCCTCAAATTTCTGAACCTCCTGAAATCCCATATGTCCACATATGTCTACAATAGTGAATTAGCTATAAGGTGTCATTGATCTCCGATTTTGGAAGATTTAGCTTGTGAATTTGGACCTTACTCTTCCTGCATTCTGAAATACCCAAATCCTCAAATTTCTGGACCTCCTGAAATCCCATATGTCCACATATGTCTACAATAGTGAATTAGCTATAAGGTGTCATTGATCTCCGATTTTGGAAGATTTAGCATGTGAATTTGAACCTTACTACATTTCCACATTCTGAAATACCCAAATCCTCAATATTCTGGACTTCCTGAAATCCCATATGTCCACACATGTCCACAATAGTGAGTTAGCTATAACAACCTATAATGTTGACTACCACCATATTGTTACTGTGTAGCCCTGAAAGAGGTATCGGAAATGGAGAGCAAAGTTGATGAAAATTTTTATAAGCCTTCATTTTGTAGAGAATTAATGTTGAACACTTCAATGGATCAATATTTCTGATAGTACTAGGGTGAAAACCGATCTTTAAATGAATGTCCCAATGCAGGTAGTGGGATAGTAGAGGACATCGCGTCAGATCATGTCATTTCGTTATCATGTGGACATTAGAACATCGAGTGTTTGTATACGTCAATTCCTTAAAAAACGAGTCGATTATTAAAACTCAGCACTCTCGCTGAGCTCCAGGTCTTGAGCCATGTTTTCAATAATGAAGCAAGAGGAACAGTAATGAAGAAGAAACATGGTCCTGTCGCAACTACAAGAACTGAATGAAAGAGGAGCCATCTTAAGGAGTCCAACTCGTTCTGCCTGTCGAGATGCTGGTGAATTTAGAAACGAGCGAAAGTACAGTAAGGGGAATCCTAAGATACAAGATACGAGAATGATGGTACAAAATGATGGTCGTTCGGTCATTCGAAGGGGATTATCAAGGTTTAGCTCAGGAATTATTGAAGAACATAAAATTACGACTATCACGAATGATGATATATCATTTTATGACATAAATTTTACTCTACAAATTAACGGAGAAATATTTGAAAAATGTTTGAACCCTCTATTTGGAAACTTCACGATGTTGACTCGATTCCGGAGTTATTTGTACTGGTTTTTGTGAAGTACGAAACATATAAGGAGATTTAGAAATGTCGTTCTCCGTTCATAAATGCTAGAGGTCCGATTCCCGTTCGTAAAAGGCAACTTTTGCTCGGATGCGTTCGATTATGAAACAGGAATTATCTCGTCTAGCATGGAATCCATTACGCTGTGTAATTCTTACACAATCAATTACATAACGTGGGATTTCGATGCCGATAAGAGATTGCAAACTGCAATGCGACATATACGAGCGTTGCGTCTCGGTTCATCTCACGTAATCTCGCGTTATAAAACGTTTCTTTCGTAGTACAAAATTATGGCGGTGCTTTCTAACAAGACCTTATCGAGCGATATAAATTCACGAGGATCTTGCTCGGCAAAAGCCTTGCTTTCCGATCAACCGTACGACGTTCGTCGATCGAATCAACGTTTGATCCAAGGAAGGCGAGATTTCAAATTGTCCGATGATTTGCAACGCGAATGGAAAATTCAAATGAAGCACAGGATGGAAAATAACGTCACGTCGAGGCGTTCCCGTTTCTTCCGGGCAGCTACCAGTTTTCTAATGGCCGATCGCATGCACGCGCTCCCTACTTCTGCTTCGCTCATTAGTACCAGCGTCAAAGCTTACAAGGTCGGCAAAGTTGCAGTTTCCAAGGAGATGCTTAACGAATATACGTCTCTTGGCCTCACGAGCAACTTGCACGCATTGTCTGCTGGCCGTTTGCATTCCTTCAACAACCACTGGCAATCTCGAGAACGAGATCGAGCAGACGAGTGGCGCAAGTTGGCAAAAGCGCGCGTCGAGTGATCTTCTGCTTTGATTCTGATGGAGATTTATCGCAACCGGACTGAGTTTCGGTCCACCTTGTGGCACACGTGTGCTCGACGTGCCAGCGAGGCTTTTTTTAAGTCAGGAATCCGGAAATGTAATATATTTTATACAAGATAAATTTAGCGGTTCTTAGACATGCAGCATAAATTGGTAGTTCTGGAATTCTTGGGACTTAACGAGTTTGTAATTTTGGAGCTTATAGGGTTTTAAAGTTTGGAACCTGTGGACTTCGTAATTTTAGAACTTCGGACATGGCAAATCTCTTCATTTCGTGTGTTCTTAGATCCCAATATTTCTTAAATTGCCCAGACTGTTGAGTTTCTATTTACCTATCTGTGTAGCTACACGTGATCGAACGTGATCTCGAAACAATTTGCCCGATATAAATTTGGAGCCCTCATATGATATTCTAATTTTGGCTTGACCATTCATTGCGCTCGAGTTTTAAATACGTTACGCCTGACATTAAGAAGCGGCGAAACACGTGAGCCGATTAACGATGAAACTGAACCAGAACGATATTTGAGAATATAGCACAGGCAAAAGTTGCCTGGTTGTTTAGCGATGCTCCGCCATGCCTGCTACGTGCCTGCATTTTCAAATATATGCCTACATCGTATCGAATATGCAAAGCGTGAATCAAACGATTTATCGAAGCTACAAAGAATCAAAACAAAGAAGATCGAACGTGTTTCCTAGTTGCTCGTAATGTCGGTGTCATGGCCACCGGCACTTATGTCATGCCACTTCGGTGCACGTGTATTAGCAGTGGAATCAATTCGCGCGTAACTCATTGGAATTGATATGTCGTCGTACCGTTAGAAGAAATATACATCGGACAAAAACTGCCTACGAATGCTCTCCGATCAAACAAACGATTAAACAGCAAAAAGAAAACATTGTTCGCAGCTTCTTATTTTCTTTTCGCTGGCTCGGTAACAGGTGTTGCACCAGCTTAATTATTCTCGATTAATTCCACTCGTTTTATCGGCAAGCTTCACATTGGCACACATTTAACTCGCAGTGCAGTAATTAGCGAATTATGCGGTTTGCTCAATATTCACTTTCTACGCGTACTAAAACCTCGATCGTCCACGCGTTTTAATAAGCTCGCTGGCCAAGTACAGCGGTAACAGTTATATAATACATCGAACAGGAAAAGAAGTTATCCAATGGATCGATTAACTCGCGCGTTGCTACGAATGTCGAGCTTTCCGGGAACGGGAAACTTGCTACGTAATTGTTACGGAAAAATCGCGAACGTCACATGTTCGTGAGAGAATCTTCCGTTGATAAAGCAATCTCGATGACTGCAGCGGATCTAATTACGAAATATCTTAATTATACCGATTACCTGTTACTAACAGGGATTTTCAGTTGCTATGACCATTGGCGTAGCTGAGGCTAAGGTGGGTTTGGATTATTTAAGATACTGGAATCATTTTTATGTAGTGTTAGGCATGTAATATGTATCTCATACGTTTCATATTAGAGGTTTCTGTAATCCTGGATTCTTAAATTTAGAAGGATTTTCAAGTTCTTACGTTCTACATATTTCCAATGTCCTATGTTCTCATATCCATATGTTTCCAAATACTCATACCATCAAGTATTCCCAAATCTCTATATTTCCCAATCTCTGCATTCTTGAACTCCCACATTTCCAACTCCATGTTTCCCCAAATCCCTATATTTCCAAATTCTTGCATTCCCAAATCCTCACATATCCAACTCCCTACGTCCTCAAATCCCTATATTATCAAATACCCGTATGCCCAAGTCTCCATACCCAAATTCTCATGTTTCCAACTCCTTACGTCCCCAGATCCTATATTTCCAAATTCCCATATTTCTACATCCCTACATTCCCAACTCCACATGTTCTCAAATCCCTATATTTCCAAATACTCATACCCCCAAATCCCCATGTAAAACCTCACTTCCCAAATTCCCAAATCTGCAGTTCCCCAAATACCCAAACCCCTAAACCAAATGCCATCCACTGCCCAAAATCAAACTTCTCAAGCTAAAAATCCTGGCTACACCAGTAGCTACGACAATGCAAAGCGATTTCCTATTGTTTCGTTCGAAAAACCGCGTTTAAGAAATGTGACAATTGTCTCTGGCGAACGACAATGAGTGGCCCGTTGAATGGTGACGTGAAAGAAAGAAGAATCGAGTGCACCGAGTGAACAGGCGCGGTTTTCGTCGGTTCAACGCTGTTGCTGGGCGCACAAAAATACGTACGACAAGCATTACGGTGAACGTGAAGTTTACACAATGTTATTACGTAAGACAGACGGTCGTGTCACAATACGACCCGACCAGAGCTCGAGGTGCACGCGCACGTGTGTACGTCGTTGGCAATGAATCGGGACATCCGCATCCGTGTCTGTGTCGGGGGACATACGCGAAATATGTTCGCGTGGGTTCGATAAAAATTCGCATGGACCGATAAAACGGTCAACAACACGGGACGCGTCAAATCTGCACCGCGCAAAATGGAAATTTTCCAAAAAACTGCGTCGACGTTTATTTTTGATTTTTGACATTTTAATAATAGGATGCCCCTCGACAGATATTTCGCCAGTTATTATTTTATTCTATTGCTCCTGTTGGCTTTGTTCAAAGCTGATCAATTTCCAAGTTAAATTATTATTTGATTAACCAAAAAAGAGGAATCAAACAGCTGTCGGAAGAAAGCTAGACGAGTGGAAAATGCGTGAATGCCTTTACGTAATTTTCCTTTTGCTCGAGTTATGCAAATGACTGATAGGTTTACGTAACTGATTAGCGAATAGAGAAGCCGGTACGCTTTCAAGAGGCATTCAGGAACGAGCTGTTCACATTTTCGCTGGTTGTTAGAAGCAAGCTGCTGCATCAACATAATTTCGTCGCGTTAGATATTTTTGGATCCCTCGGGAAGCAGAGGCTGGCCTTGAATTCAAAGTATCGAGTTATCGAGCAATTGTGCTCGGAGCTACGGTGAATTATATAGAGAACGCAACGCATTTTTTTAAAAGAACCAGTATCTAACGCTCATTAAAACTACCATACATATTTATACAATTTGATGTCACATCTGGTACCGTATTCTTGGAAAGAGGTTCTACCTGCGCGAATTGCTATATAAATATAATGATGGAATCTTTGAGAAGACGAGAGCCTTGCCAGGCTATATTGCGCGGCCATAAAACACGTTGCAAGGCCAAGGAAACCATCGAATCTAAACAGTAAACTTATTACGAGCTTCGAACTATGCTTCCTCCTGTGTGACTCCTAAATAGATTAACATGTAACAGTTCATTCAGATAATTAAAGGTTAATCGGTACCTAAAACCAGCTACCGATCAGATGACAGCTAAAAACAACCGCGAATAAGGAAGCCGTATAATGTTACGCACAATTTCACAAGATAGAGGATCGTAAAATGTTTGATCGACGATCGTTCAGCCGTTTGGTTCTTCGTGAAACACTTAACAGCGACGCTCGCGTTTCAGAATCAACATGTAACGCCCCTCCCGGCATGTTACAGCTAAACCGAAGAGTAGATATAACAAGAGGCGATGCTCTGACAAAGAGACTATTATTAGAGAGAGACCGAATGAATCAACCAATTAAATCGAAATTCCTATGTGCTCGTCGGTAGGAAATGTATCCTCCAAATTGTTTACCATTAGCACAGTGCTAACTTTCATGCGAGTTCTACGGATATTTATATACCACAATTGTACTGTAAGATTTATCCGTACTAAAGTGGACAGAATTATTTACATACTTTATACGCGTACTTCACAACATAAGTCGTATAGTTGAAACAGTTCTAATCCGAACTCGGATTTAGTTTCAACGCAAATACTTCTGAAACTACGGCCAAGGCGACAGTTACACGCGCAGAAAGAAAATTACTAAGAATATTGACCTTCGTAACATATTGCAAGATGGCCGAGATTTTTACAATTACCGATTTAAATTTCCCACTTGGGGGAGCGATGTAAAGGACAGACCACGAGTCGAAGGTAAGAATCGTCTGTTGCAATGGCTACCGTTAAACGTTGAAAAACGTCGGAGCTCTCGTTCCGGGCGTGTTTCGAGCGAGGTGCACGCGTAACACGAGCCGCAGTGATTCTAGGTCACTTGGTAGCCCGCGTAGCGCACCCACCCCCGCGACAAAGGCAAGGGTAGCCGAGAGGACGTTGCAGGTTCGTCGAGGCTATGGTCAAGGCCCGCGATTCGAATTCGCCTCAAGGACCCCGCGATACGCCGGCCGGTGGAAAGAGTGGCGTAGTGGCCGCCATAGAACTAGAAATAAATCTTCCGGCAGTGCGTTCTATGCGGTCGCGCGCGCGCACTCGCGTACACAGCCGCGGCGAGTTGCACACGGATATGTATTTCGCGCGCGTGCAGTCAGGGCCACGGTGACCTTAACTAGCGTCCCTCGCCCGCCCACCTGCCCCTCGTGCCCGCGACCCCTCCTCTCGCCCCCGCCCCGAGTAACGTTGCACGGCGGATCAGCGGGGCGAGGTGGCGGGCAAGGAGAGAGGCACGTGCCACCGATGACGTCACGTGGTGTGCATTGCGACGCGGTGCAACGCCGGCGCCGGTTCTCGCCGCTCGAGATGTAGGTCCATGCGGAGGCGTGCGTCGTGCCAGCGTCGCTCTTCTGCGCAGCCGCGCACGGATGCTGCCGTAGGAAACGGATATGCTCGGATGCGATCCAACTTTTCAGCGCGGCGACGAAAATCACGGCCGAAAACACGGTAGCTCTGGATGGGGTGCGCGATCGGATCGCGGACCCGATCCCATCGGCTTCCTGTCGCCGAGGCGGCTTAACTTGTCGCGAAACTCGAATCCTCTGACTGATGGTTATAGCTGAATGAAAGTTATTCGCGTTCCTCCGTAATTGGAATAGCTCGGGGACGCCGCGGTGAGCGTTGAAAATAGTAGAGGACTTTCTTGGTGCGCTGGTATTTCGAGCCAGAGGAGATGCCGATTGTCTTCTTGGAAACAATGTCAGATATTTCCTACGTAGTCTTTAAACTCTTTAAGGCTACCCTTGAAACGTCGGTTGGGAGGGGCAAGGTTACGCGAAACCTTAATAGTTTGTTTCAATTAACGCGTTGCATGATAAATACTTGTCACACCCTCTATTAGTTTCCTCGAAAGTAAGTCATTAACGCGTAGTTCATCGGGGACCTTGACTGTGAGAACTCTGCATCGACCCTTTTAAAATTATTACTCTATCCGACAGAACACTCTCGTTCTTCAGTGGAATTACTACGCTGTAATCAACAAAATTAAATATCGGAAACGAACTGAATAAAAAATTCGAGTTGGATCACGATCTAATTGCCTCATTCTAAATCTTGCTCAATCACCGCACCGCTGACGAGGAAAAGGCCTTGGATCACTCTTCCGCTTCCGGTTGCGCATCACAGACAAATTTCGTCGAATGTCTACACAGCCTCGATAACATCGATATCGCATATTGAATACAAGCATACAGGTAACGTTATCTCTACGATTACCGCCTGTGCCCTCAAGGAAAATAGGTAGGGAGCACAGTAGCTCTACGTGCCTATCTGCTTCGTGCACATGGAACTTTATAGCGATTGCGGACTCATCCACATACAATGTTACCGATCATAGCTGTACATTTGCATTCTTCGAATCAGCTGAATTTACAAATCTCGCTTACGTCCAATACCCTCATGCATAAAGCAATTTAGAACAATGACTCGATATTTTTTACGTTTACTGACCCTCCGTTCAGAAGCAAAACACATCCTGCTGTCTAGGATTACCTAGGAAAGTCGATAACTTGCTGGGCAGCCTCGTAAGCCCAAAAATGAACTCGTCAGCGCGACCTCGCCCTTGCGAGCACATACGACACCCATTATCTACACCGAAGCCAGGGCAATGTCCCGAGAACGGGCGCCTCTGACAAATAGTTCCCCCTGGTTAGGTCGACGGCCACAGAACGTTAGCTCCGCCCTGGATCGCTACCGCATGAGGTCCGTTATCCGTTTCCCGGCCATCCCCTTCTTCGTCCCTGGAGTGTTCCCGGCTCGTGAATCTCCAAATGGAAAGGTTCATCTGCCTTTTTACTCCGGTAAACCGAGAGGAACCTCTCCGCGATCGAGAAGAAGGCAACGGCTCGGCAATCAAGGCCGTCGGAGCTGCGCGGATATCTTCGACTCGGTCAATTGGGTCAGGTGCATCGCAGAGGATACGCTCGAGATACGCTGGCAGCCAGTGAAAGTGCCACGGCTGGTCATGGAGCTGGTCGAAAATTATGCGCCACGGCTGCATGCTACGGGTCTCGATGCCGCGGATGCCACACGGAGAATCCGAACGGTACTTTGACCGGGTCGCGTTCTTCAAAGCCGCCCAGATGAATGGGCCGAAGTCGACTTCGCGGTCGGTGAAAGTAGCAGAAACCTTCGGCTAACTGGGTTACGAACGCTCCTCGCGATTACCGGGATATGTTACTATTCGCATTCGTATGGCGGAAGGATGAGCACTACGTGCTCGAAAGTTGATTGAATTCCGATCGATTCGAATAAACCTTTTACGAAGAGGACCAGCTTTTGAGTAGCCGTAGACTCGTTTGGATTATCTACGTATGGTGATAGATCGTTAATAGCTTTTAACCCTCACCCAAACCAGGTCAACTCTGATTCAAGGCTGTATGTAGTTCATTGCTAATAGCATACTTCATGATAGTATTTAGAAAATGAGCATAACAACGAATTAACCCGATTCACGAGATACTGAGGATGATAATGAACATGTGAGCAATACTTTAATATTTTGTAACAGCTATCTGTTCCATAGATAAACATTAATATGTTTTTAATTTCCTATCATTATCTAATCTGGAGTAGGTTCAGTGACCTTTTGGTGAAAATAGCTACTGTTCAGTTTGTTGCTTTGGTTATAAAGATATTTGTTCCCTTTGCAAGAACTTTTAATTGTTAAAAGAATAGAAGAACTTACCTGTTCGCTCTCGTAGATCGCGCTGTTCGCCACCTCATTTTCAATCGGGTCGTGGCTCACTTTCGCTCGGATCTGGAAAACCATAAGGGGAGCGTGTTAGCAAGGTGGTAGACCTTCGCGGGGCTGAGCTTAGCTATTTTCGGACCCCGTCGAACCGATTTTCCGCCGACATGCTCGCTCGACTCGTACCTAAGTTTAGAGCGGGGCGATAATACCTCAAGGTTCAACTTGTTAGCCATCTTACGAAATACCGAAAATCGCCGCGCGTGTTTACATCCTTGGCTCGGTTGACGCTTATGTCATCGGCGTGGACTTGGCATACAGCTGAGACCTACTAGCCTATGCATTTGACTGCTCGTCAGCTGCCATCTGTATCGTCTTCGCAAAGAATCGGTTATCTAACAGTGCATACAGTCTATGAAAAGGATTTTTATCGTTCGCGAAATTGCACGTCTGTTTCTGCGTTTAATTAACATTTCAACGCCTCTCGGTTAATTGAAGAGCTGCTTGAGCTCCTTTTACGAGAGCTGTCCAATAAGTTCCCGATCCGACAATAAAAGAACTGGTTTTTCAGTTCAAGGTCAAGTTTATTTTGCAATACGATACATTTGTTTCGATGTTCCAGTATCGCACCGTTACACGTAGTGCCTTTCCAGATCTACAGGATATTCCGCCGCAGTTCTTCATTCGATGAAAAACGCTTTTCACTCATGAATTTTTTTTCCAATCGTGATTTCATTCCACTTGGAAATGGAGAAGAGTACAAGAATAAGGCGTGGAAAGCTAGAAAACCAGAAACACTGGTTTTCTATTAACCTGTGCATCAAATCTCTGATTTTCTCTCGATCACCAAAACAAATTTAAAAACTTGGTTTATTTTTAAACTTTCAAATGTCTACGTAAAACTTTTTCATAAAGCTATTTGACAGAATGACTTGATACATTTTGAAAGATGTTCGATTGAAAAATTTAGTATTGCCGAGTAGCATGACCGTAACTTATCGGGCAGCCCTCGTGTACAAACAGAGAGAAGGTTCGAAATATGTTTGATCTAACGATTCTCACAGTACGCGTTAACCCCGGCACGCAAGCAAACTCGTGACTCACAGTGTATATGCAAAGGCAACATTTCTTGCCGGTCAGGGCCGATGCTTATGCCAAAACCTTTCGCGATCGATCGCTCGTCCCTGCGTTCTTTCCTTCCTGTCGTATTCCGATTACTAGGGAATCGATAGCGTTAGAAAACGATGAGGGAGCGTCCCTCTTTTTCATCGAAACGCCACATGTAGCGGATCAGCAAATGCAGCTCTCATCGATAACGGTTCGACCTTGCCGCTCTGGAATCGTCGATAATTCTCACGACACGATTTTTATTTAGATTCGATACATTTGCGATCGCCTCTTCTACGTAAAGCAGTCGGGGAAGTAAAAATGGCAACGAGAGGATTGTCTCTGCCCACACGGCCCTAAAGATCGCATCGAGGTCAGCGCACACGCGTTTCTGCCGTTCGAGGTTCACCCTGCTCGCGAGTTGCGCCAGCCGCTTACGCAACCCGTCGTTTTTATCGGCCTCGTTGACGCTAATTAAATGTAAGTCTCGAACACGGAAGGAGCTAAGTTCGGCCAGATAAGTTCGCCACGCCTTACGAACAGTTTAATTGTGCGTTCCAACTACAGCCGCGATAACCCTAGTTTGAACGAATCTCGAGAGGGTTCACCATGATAATTCGACGTTCCCTAGCCTCGTACTTTTCTACAAATCATTTGTCTTCGTTGGAATTCGCCGGCTCGATTTCGGTAGGCACCCGATGACCGCATGGTGTTTACGCAGATTAAGGTCAATGAAGACTTTTGGGGGACCAGGCTGCTGAAAGCGTTGATGAAACCTCATTGATTTATCGACGTTTCTCGACAAACCGACGGAACAAACACGAAGTCTCGATCGTATAATTCCCGAAGCGCAATGTCAAACTTCCTCAAATTCGGACAATAGAATCGATGCACCGTCTAATATTAGCGGTAATGCTCACCGGAAACCGCCTCCGTCTTGCTAACGGTTTAAATATAAACCTGACGTTCGACGACCGTGCATACGTCACGACCAACGCAGACGGGCAAAAAAAAAGAACAGAAACGCCTTCTCGGTATCGCGAGGACGTCAGATAGTCGCCTAGGTTACCCGAAGGCCAAGTTCATCGGCTAAGGGATTAACGTTGCAACACCGTGCGAGAGGTGCACTCGAATTTATCAGATAACCAGATAGTCCATCGCGATCGATCGATATCCGCGCGACGCGAAATCCTCCCCGCTCGCTGTAATCTTCCTCACCTTCTTTTTGCGCGGGTGCTGCTCCTCGAGGTAATCGGGCACTATACCCTCGTCCAGGGTGGTAGTCGAGCCGGGGGTGCTACTCGACGACGAGCCAGACACGTTGTAAGGGTAGTGCTGCTGATTGTGCGAAGGATGAGCCGAAGTCGACCATAAAGAGCCTGTTGTCGGTGCTCCTTCGTCGCTCAGGGGTGGACTTGGGGTGCCACTCCGCCATGAAGCCCCGCTGCTGCTGCTGCTGCTGTTCGACGTGCCACCGACACCCGGTGAGCCGACCACCACGCCGCCACCTCCTCCTCCTCGACCTCCCCAGGAACCTTATTCCAAAGCACACAGACTTTTAATTAATCACATGTCACATCGATTGTTTTGTTCGTTCACCACTCTGCTGGAAGCAGAAAACATCGTACACCGAGTTCACGTCTCTATCTCGCTGTCAGTTGGATAGTAAAGTTTGACCAGGATTCTCTTTGCTTCTACCTAGCTCCCACGGTGAACTACAGATTCTATCTAGCCTTTACCCGTTCTAGGTTCTTCTTAAGATCTACACACTCCCCGGAGTGAACTCTGAATTCCTTCTAGATTTCATCCAGTTCCTGGATTCTATTTAAAGTCTACATGTTCGCACATTTTAGGTTCTACTAGACTATATCACAACTTTAGATTCTAGCCCCTATCTAAATCTTCTAGATTCCCCTAGAGAATCTTCAAATATCTCCTCTGGCTAAGCTCCATCTTTCTCCGCGAGTACCATGATTCTTTCTATACCTGCAGTGCCCGTTAACGGTTCAACGGGCAATTGATGTGCCCATCACTGGTCTAAACCGACACGCGCTCGGGGCGATATGAATCATGGCGATTAATTGAACGTCATGTCTGCTCATGGTCGTTGATGATTAGATAGGTACTGTGCCAGACACAGTGGCACTCGGAAGCTTCGATTCGCGTTACTCATTGATTGTTGTAAGCTTTGTATAGAACAGCTTCTGTTGTACAATGTGCAAATTTGAATCTAATTGAAGGCGACGCGTGTAGCTTATAGTTGTACATTTCATCGAACGTAATCACTTTTTACGACAACGATTTCATAACGGTCGGCCGGACAAAGTCGCGATAAAATTAAACGGCGAGCTTGCTTGAAAATAAATCGTCGAGCAAGGGGTTAAGCGCTTACTACGTGATACTGACCGTAATTGTGCTGGCAGTGAAGTGGCAGGGGATTATGAGGACTATGTGGCGAGCAGGAAAGCGACATAAGCACCAGTGCAGCGGTGCATTCGTCCATACAGTCGCCCCGCTCGTTGGTACGGCAACCCTCGCGACCGCACCCATGGGGTATCCTATCGCTCCAACCACTGTACGACCGTTCGGAGTCGTTGCTCGAGCTAGGTCGTCGTTTCCTGGACCTGAAATGGTTGCAATCTTAGATCGATTCGATAGCTCCTCGAGTTTACTGCAAGCAGTACGTTCAAATAACCGAACGTGAAGTTCGATGTAACTTTATATGGAAAATACAGAAGGATACAGGAAACTAAAGGATGTATTTGCTGGAGTCAAATAGGTGTACCCTCGGAAGCAAGATCTTCGTCGACTGACAGTGTCACGTTAATCGTACCCGGCTGTAAATTTATACGTTAATCCATTATTTCATTGTTACGTTACGACATTGTCCGTAACAAACACCGCAAACTACCAATTTGTCGAGGATGAAAAAAACGTGGACTTGATCACGTAACGTAGCTGAATTGGATGAGCGTGCATGTTTTGCGAACGGAAGAGTAATTTCTGCGTTTTTCCCCGATCTTTTTAAAGGGAAGCGCGCCTTGACAATAAGAGCCTGTCACCTGAAAAAGCCAAGCAACAATGGATCGTTGCCGGCCGTTCCTGGAATTTCGCGCTTCTGCAATTACGTAAAATAGCGCTGTGCCAGCCGATATTCCGTAGGCCGGTCGTTGTACCGTAATGTCTCGGCGGACGACGCGCGGTGAATTACGCTTTTTCCGAGAAAAGCTGTAAAGATGCCAAGATAACGTGCCGCGAAAGGTATACGGACTCGCCGCACGTTCTTTGGACATCTGTAAGCTGGTCGTTTTCTATCTCGAGCTCTTTTGTTCCCCGTTTCGTTCCTCGATCGAAACGATTCCGTGTAAACGATCGGCCGTTACTCCGAGAAGATCAAGATTTTAGTCTATCACGTTTTACGCTCCGAACTCGATATAAGGGCGAGAGACACCCCTTGATACACCGAGCTCGACAGTAGATCGAATGTTCGTCACCCGACACCGTGTGATCGATAGAAACCCTGACTTTCTAGGAAATTACGGGGTAAATTTTCATCGTTATCCGTGGCGATCGGGTGTCAGCTACCGCGACGGAATAATAACGTCGGCATAGATGGAGCGTGTGGACAGGTATTTTCAGAACGGATCGTCGCGAAGGCGACTGCGAAACGAGTCCGATCGCGGGCGAAGGAAAAACCGTTGCGAAATCAAAGAACGAGCCAACGACGATGGTTCTCGCGGACTTTCTAGAAACCCAGCCATCAGGTTTCACCTTCTCGCGAGCCTCTTTCTCTGGAACTTTCATGGCGACCTATTCGGGTGTTGCAGTGGCAGAGGCACACGGAACAGAAGGCGGGCCCCGTCGCTTCGTCGACGGGCTGACACGTATGTACGCGAAGGACACACGGCGTACCCGGCGTAATATATATCTGTTTCTATGCCTGTCGACGAGGAGGGGACACGAGGCGAAACGACGCGTAGTCAAGGCCGCCTCTCCGCTTAGTCGTTCCGCTCGGACCGGTACCATCGAGAGTCGAAAGTGAAACGTCGCGTTTAGCGGGCACACCAACGGGAATGACGCACGAACTAGACGGTATTTCGAAAGTAATACCTCCTCCTCCTTCTTCTGCAAGCGGTAGACACCGCTGCTGTCCCGTTTTTCGAGCCGAAGGCTGAACGCATGAAAGTCCAGCCCCGGACTAGAGCTGGCAATTGCTCGATAATTAGCGTCGAATTGCAACAGGTACACGGTGGAAGGTAACGGAGGAGAAAGAAGAGCTTTGCGGCTTGGAAATATGCCGAGAGATAGGGAAAAAGAGAAACCGTGGATCTGGAAGTGCTATGGTGGTACCGTTAGGCTACCTGCGAAGCAGAACCAACAATTCGTTACGCGGTTATCGCTGGGATTGGTTAAATCGCAATGAAACGATTTCGCAGGTTTAGACCCGATGCACACGAGCGACTTTTTTACCTGCGATTCCGCTACGATCGTGTCTCTGTTTTCTTCGGCAAACGTAACGAAGACAAACATCTCGGAGAGATCGCGCGGGTAAAAGTCGCTCTTAGAATCGATTTCGGTGCATGGCGAATACTTTAGAATATAATTCAGATATTTTTATCTGACTTACAAGGTAACAATCTTGGGAATATATATAATTTGCAAATAAATATTATGCAATTTCTGTTTGTTACCCAGATTCACTCCACAAAATCCACCCCCCACAGATTTAGCTGTTTCTTGATTTTGTAACTCTCCGTAAGAGAAGGGAAGTTTTAGAACAGAAGTTAATCGGATTTATGTTCTCAAAAAGAATTTAAGAGATGTTCTATTGTTAGCAAATCCTCGTTTGAAGCTAGGTCGATGTCCTAGTCTGTTCGGTTGACATGATCGAGATCTTTCGCTGATTCAAACGTAAGTAGCTCATAAATGACACATTCTATGAAACACATTTACTTATGAAAGATGTCTTTGATACGTGCATGAATGCTACTTCAGAGGAAACATTCTTGCCTATAAGTCACGGAACAACTTACATTTGCAAATATTTCTCGATCAGCGGTTCTCAACCTTCAAAACTTCAGTGCCACTGAAGTACATATCTACAATGAAATTTATAGAATTCAGTAGACTTAATTTATGGAATTTAATAGACTTAATTTGTGGAATTAAACGAGACGAGTCTTAAAGAGTGCTTGAGCAGAATAGAGGAGTAGCAAAGTGATGGTTGTATCGGTTTAAATGTAAAACTAAAACGCTCGAGTGTCCCATGACTACTGGTCAGGAGTATAAATACCGTGTAATTTTAGCCGTGTTTTATTCAGCAGACGTATCGGCTGTATTTAAGTTCAAAGTTTGATACAGTTCCCGGCTTAAGAACCGCTTATCCCGGTCGCTGCCGCTTTAATTAAAGAGACGCCGAGCGTCGTGCGGGTCGACTAGCTCGCAAAGACGCTCGGCAAAAACGAAAGAGAAAGTAAATTGCCCCGATAGCAATGCTCCCGATACTTAGTCGCCTTGTACTTGGTCGCGAGAGTCAATCGACGTAGTCAAGGTGGACGGGGATAATCTTCCGACGCCGTGTTTTCTCCCTTTTCTTTTCCTGCGGCACTCGCGTTGCGTGCTAATTGCGTGGCGAACGAGCCGGCTTCTCGGTCGAGCAACAAAAATTAGAGCGTGAGAATACGCGCTCTTCGATCGATCCTTTCCAAATATTTCGCTCTTCTTTGCAATCTACCACTTCAAAAGTAAATTTTAACTTTTTACACTCCTTTATTTCTTTTCTCTAACTTCATTTACAAAGTAGATCAAGAAAGGGGTTCTATATGAAATGTAACAGTGTATAGTATGTAAATATATTCTTCATTTATTATGAGTAGTAAATAAATGAAAATCTGTTTGTCTGAATTATTTATAAGAATCTACGAGATTAATTTGACCGAACAAAAACAGGAAAAGAAACAAAAATGCTGATGCATATTTTATCCTAAGAATGTGTTGCAACGAAGCGTTTGACCCAATACCAATATAGTTGTTAATTGAGCACATATTGTATCGTTTTACAATCTGTTAATTGTAGAAACTGGAAAAATCAACACTGCAATTGATTGAATATTAATTTATTGATATGTGATATCTAATTAACGGAGTAAATATTAATGCAGCATTTAGCATTCTGGTATGAATCGTGAATTAGCCTCCCAGCTACGAGTGTTTGATCAGGAAATTCATTTAAATTGACTCCATTAGCAGACGTATTCGGAGATCATCCTCCACAGTTTTTCCGCTGGTAATACTTGCTTATTATTACGCGGAAGTATTCGAACATCGGTAAATTCCCAACTAATATTACAAGCTTCAAGTTTTATTCCAAAACAATGAACAGTGCAGCTGAAGCATTCATGAATAAAAAGCGTAAACTCTAAAATAATACAATGTACGCCAAAAATAATACAGTATACGAACTTATCGCGACGAATACACGAAAAATGTTTATGTTAAATGGTTTTTAAAGTTCCGCGAGGAAAGAAACGCTTTAGAATTGTTTAATTCGGCACAAGGCGAAAAAAGGTAAAAGCGGAGAGAATTCGTACGAAAAGAAGGAAAGTTACGTTTATACGTTTGTATATTTGCGTGATAAATTTCCTCGAAAAATACCCCAAGTCTCGAAATGCGATACATAAAGTTCAGAATATAACGCTGCTCGAGTACCTTTATCTGCCCCATATACAGTGTCTGTGTGAACAATACGTAAAAGCGAACACCTCGTAATTCCTTATGGAAAAGCAAAAAATACAGAACTTCTGTTCCACATTTTTAGTTATTTTGCAATGAGGAATTACGTGGTGCTTTTATTCTAAAGCTGGATTCTGTACATACAGGGTGTTTAAGGCCACCATAATAATTTGGCTGCTCATAGAAAAAAATGCATCAGGCAAAAATTATTTGGTATCAAGTGGCTGGTCGGACCAACATCGGATGATACTAGCCCCTTGTACTATGACCTATTTGTCAGGTGCGTCAGTCAGAACTAACTAAACACAGCTACAATATTAAAACAGACAAAGAATGTTGAAATGTTATGATAACATGGTATTATGCAATAGTTGACTATGCAAATTATAATTGGACTTGGACTCCAAATTGAAACATATTCAAAATTCGAGTAAAATTGATCCCAACTGAAGTACCAGTGCGTCACGAGTCAGACTTGTCGAAATAGTGCAAGGGGCTAGCTCGATACCAAATTTTGGCCTGATGCATTTTCCTATCAGCAATAGGAGCCAAGTTATTGAGGTGAGCTTTAAGTGCTTCACCCTGAATATAAAAGAGTATCCAAACCCTGAGAACTACCTTTCGTCGATACAACGAACGTGTTACGTACAGTATGCGTCGCTTCATCTTCGATTTACTTGTCCGGGAGCGATCAGGTTGATCCTGCTAGACGGCGAGAGGCGGACGTAAAGAGGAAAAGCTGTTCCGTGTCCTGGTGTCGTGGAGCAGGGTCGCGGTTGGCCCAGATAACAGCGCGGTAATGCACTTCTCGTTAAATGGGTCGGGAAACGCGCTGATCCATATTCTGCATCGGGCCGTGGATGGGCAAGTAGGTCAGCGACTCGTGTGTGTGCCACGCGAGAAACGAAGAGGAGGCTGTGTTGTTGGCAAGCAGCCGGCCGGTCATCTCTTCGTATCTGTCCCCGCGGGTCCTCCTCTCTCTATCGGCGCGAACCGGCTTCCAGCACGCGTCCAAGGGTGCAGCAGCCACCGCGTGAACGAGCCGGCATCTCTTTCGCGAGCGTAATCGAGGAACACGCGACCGATCGTGTGGGTTCGCGTGCGCAATGGGAACTCCTCTTCTCCTCCGGCGTCGAAAATGCGGTCGCCGGAAAAACACCGGCTGCGGGGGAAAGGAGAGGCACGAAACGGGTTTTTCCCGGCGTCTAGGCGCACGAGGATGACCCGCACCCCATAAGGTACGCGTGGCGAGTGCATCGATCCGCTTCCATAACGCGATATCCGGGTTACAGAGGCAAACGACGACGGGGTCACTCGAGTGGATACGGGAACTCGGTAGCCGGCTACCGACTGGCCTCTATCGAGCGACCTGATTCTCAGCCGCAGGACAACCCGGACAACCTGATTTCGACGACGACCCCATTCGCTGACCCGATTCCCCCGATTACGCCGGCTTGGAATTTACGACCGCGAAACGATACGGAGACCCCCGCGCCTCCGACTCGCATGGGGCTTTCGGTAAATTCGGCCTGCAGCGCCCGACGTCGCTCACCGATCGATGGAAACGCGCCCCGAATAGAATCTCGGGACTTCCGATGATCCACGGGACCTACAAATCCTTTCGTTTTTCTATTGTAATTTAAAGCGACGTTCGCGGAGTTCGTCTTCCGTTTCTTTTCTTCTTTAAATTGTTCTGGCGGTGTGCTTCATTTTTTCTTTACAAGATGTTCGATCGAGGAAGTTCTTAATATAAGATAGCCTGTTCCATTGAACTTCGCTATTTTCTTCGCTTTTGCTTTCAAGCAAACGCTTTATATATCTTTCCCTTTAAGATCGTTAGATACTGCGGTATCGTTCGATTCGAAAACTACTGATAGAACAGACGTCTTATCTCTAGATCAACATCCTCAGACACGGCCATTAATCAAGCATGTCTCTTTATCAAGCTCCGCTAACTTAATCTCTCGTTTTAATTGATAAATGGCAAAACTCGTTCAGACTTTTGTGTCTTCGTCGCAAGATACCATCTTTACAGTCCAGATACCTAGATTTCACCCTGGTGTACGCGAACCTCTTTAAATTCCCACTGGCAATTGAAACTCGACGAATGCAAAATACGATCATCCGAATTCCTGCTATCTTCGATCTCGACGAACTGTCCGCGTCAGCAAGGTCACCCAATTAGTCGAATGGTCCGGGCGAAAAATTCCCCGACTCATGATGGATCGAACAAAAGCGTCGAAATGCAACGGTGTCCCTCGACGGAAGAGTTTCAGCCGGCAAGGTCTTCTGAGTTTGCATCGCGTCCGCGCAACGCTTACACAGGCGCAGGGTCCGTGTGCATACGGCCGAACGGGTCGGTGTTGGTGCACGTGTACTGCTCCCGTTTCATTGTCCCAGATTCGCCGGTGGATAGAGAGTGACCCACCCCTTGACCATTCGAAGCGGGAGAGGGCCAAGAGCGTTGTCACAGAGCCCTCTTCTTCTTCTTCTTCCGTTTCGCCCCTCGAACCTCCTTCTTTTTCTACCACTACCTTCGCTCTGCCATCTCAACAAGTAGCAGCGGTTGCCAAGTACTACAACAGGTACGGTCCGCGTGCTGGCACGTGCATCCTCGGCGACGTAGGTGAGCCTGGTCGATGCGAGAGTCGGCCAAGAAAGGGGAAAAGTAGGAGCAGGAGAAAGGAGAGGAAGGAACGACCGATCCGACCGCCTCGAGAGAGAAAGGAAAGCTAAGGGAAGGTGGGCCGAGGAAACGGGAAAACAGGAAGGACGAAAACGGCGCGCGTGGCTCTTCGTGTACCTGACCCATTTAAAACGATGCGTCTCCGCGCCGCTAGGTACGTAGCTGTATCGATCGACCTAGATCCGTGGCCCTAGCCTGGCACGACCTACTATTTGTTGGACCACCTTAACCACCCCCTGCACCACCGGCAACCCTCCTCGCCTGCCCCCTGCACCACCTTCTCATTGCGATTCAACTTCAGACACATCTCAGCCCTGCTCGAACCCTTGTCTCGCTTCACCTTGACGAAAAAATGAAGGTCGCTACTGGATTTTTGATGCCTCGGTTTTTACTCGTCGAGGCAAATAGCGAGCTGCGTTTCAACTTTCTAATTTTAAGATCAACCTTCTGTTCGCAAAACGTCGAGTTTAATCAGGTTTAATAAGGAAGTTCAATTTTTATCCTCGTTGCGATTCGATAACGTAACTGACCCTTTGAATTTACCCGGTTTGCACAAGTAATTTAAACAGCAACGATAAACACCGGCTGATCGACGTGAAATTCCTGAGATGATATTTGCATGTCACAGAATTCCAAGCGTAATTTACGAGCGGCAAAATGAGAAAGAGTCAAGATCAACTGGTCGTTCATCATTTCAATTGTGACCGCTGTTGTCTCAGCAAACGTCAGAGACATTGAACGAGGCTACCGTGTGTCAGGCCGCAAACGCTCGTATTTTATGCTGGTCGTAAAAAAAGGAAGAAAGAAAAAAAGAGAGAGGTAACAACGATTGTACGAGTGACTCGGGCCGAAAGCAAAGACAGAAGGTTTCGCGAGACAAAAATGACATCTGCTGGTCGCTCCGTGTAGGTCAAGATCGCGCTTGTTGGCATATTTTGTTGCTCGAGACCTTGGCTACTCTCTGTGTCTAGGTTGCACACCAGCCTAGTCCACGTTCTAACGTTTCTCGTCGTAGCCTCGTCCTGGCTCTCTCGACCTTGTGTAACTTCCTTTGGAAGCCTCGATCAACAATGGATTGCTCTAGGTCAATTAACCTTTGAAACTTCGCCGGGGGTCCTTGCGACTAATAAACCGTTAGGGTCAATCGTTTCGTTCAGTTATTTCGATCTTTAGAAAGATTGCGTCGTAAACGTGATCGTCACGGCTGCTTTTTCTTTGGGGTTGTTAATCGTCGAATGGTCTAGGTCAGTTTAATACGAAATGACGTTGACCTCGACATTCGAGCCTCCATGCGGTTAATAGCTATTTTATGAAATATGGGGATTTGAACATTTGTGAGTCTTTCACGAATTGTTGGGTTGCCTCTATATAGGGATTTTGCGAATATAAGTATTTGGAAACCTTAGAATTTGGGGAATATACGGATTTCAGGACATGTGATTTGAGAATGTAGGTGTTTAGATATATGGAGATTTGGGGATATGGGGATTTGGACATACAAGGATTTAAAGGATATTTGACATATAGAAATTTGGAGATAGGGATATAAGCATACAGGGATTTAGAGTTCTAGAGATTGAGGGTATACAGATATAAGAATCTACAGATTTAAATTTAGGAATGCACGTAATTGAAATTGGGAAGTTCAAAATTCGAAGTTTGGGAGTTCATACATATGCCCCTATCAAAAGGAAGCCTAGATACCCAGGGTACTTAAAGAAGGGTAATAATTATCCCCTTTTGTACTTTCCCTTAATTAACGGAAGCTTAAGTCGCACATGGCCGTGCATTATAGCTTCAATAAGCAATAATGCCCTCGCCATTATCGCATTTGTTCAAACCATACAAATTTGTCTTAAGTAATACTATCGTGGCTCTGAAAGCCGGAGGTATTTTAAATACCCTATTATATAGCTCGTTCTGCATACAGTAATTTCCTTGTCTCTTGTGAAATATTCTTCCCAGTCACGACGTCTTAATGGTCCGAATTCATACACCATCTTAAACGTCATAAATCGTTCACCCTACTTTAGCTATTTCGCAAGTGAAAGTCCAGTTAACCGTTCACGGAATATCTCAGAAACACCGAATCCGTTCGGCGCAGAAGAATGCGAGTTTCGTTGGTCGGTGAAACCTGGGCCAGTCCAAAAATTTCGAATTCTCAAAACGTCAGCTCGAATGAACATTCTTTCACGGTGTCTCGCGTATTTATAAACGAAGACCTTAATCCGCTCACCAGTTGCACAATGCGAATAACGGCTAGATTTAGCACGTGGCGTGCGACGTTGGTTCCTAGAAGCACAACAAGCTTCGAGGCGGACGAATGAAAATAATAGGGGACCTAAACAATGTAGAACTATTTGTCTTCGCCCGAGCCACAATATATTGGTGTTAACAAGCAATTTACCGTGTTTACTACGCGAAGGACCTGGCCACACATAGGCCACGGGTCTGGCCACGAAACGCATTTATTTTCAATTAGCATGCTTTTCGGCTCCTTATCTTTGTGGACACGAACAACAGAGAACACGAAAGAGCTTCATTAGCAGGACGATGCTCGATAATGGTTCACATGGCCGTATTAACTGCGACTACTAATGGATTCTGTTTTTCAAACGTTACCTTATCGGCTACGCAAACACCGTGTTAACTCCCGGCATATGACTGCTTTAAACATGGGTGCTATGGAACTCACATAAAACCTAAGCTGTATAGAAAAGGGTACTTCGATGATCACGCCAAGGTAATTCTCGATAACCTTGCTTACTAATCGCCTCTCGCACTGTCTAAGATACTTTCGGTACTATTTCCATCTGTTTTGTACCAAGGATAAGTAACGGTAATATTAAAATTCAGTAATTCATGGAGGGCGTAGAGAAAGTGAAATGAAACAGCTAACTGATTAGAAAGACCATCATCATGGAGAACAGAGTAATAGACCCACCCTACCTAGTTACCAATGATAGTTACAAATCCAAGTGAATTATGGACGAGAATAATTCGGGGAGTGAATCGGACTCGGTGAAAGGGTCAGTGACAGAATTCGATATCCGAAGATGGATCGGCCATTGAAGTCGTTTAGGCGAGCAATAAATGGGTCAAAAAGGGGTCAGAGGACGGCAGAGCGTAGGACAGATCGAAACAGGACATCTCGTCCTGGGGGATGGCTGCTGGGCGGGTTGCTAGGTACCGGAAAGGGGACTAGCTCGCATACACGGAACGTGCTACTGCACCTGACCCATATAAACGGCACGGTATTGATCGACCTAATTCCTCGCAAAGTCGGTCTCCGCCTCCTCTTCACCCGCACAGATTGCTGGTCGAAATTACGTAAGCTAACCTACTGACTCACTGCACCCGTTGCCGCAGCAGAAACTTTCAGTTATTACGACCGTGTTTCGAACTGTCCCTGCAATAGTCGCCTCCTCGCCTGTTGGACCTCCGCCACGCGTAAAAACCTCGAATTATTACTTTCACGCTTTATTCGGCCGCGTTTACTGGAAACCGTGTGTACGCACGTCGTTACACCTGCGTCTTCGGTTCATAAACAACGGCGATGCCGGTAATGGCATCCCCCCGGGATCCGAGCGATCGGATCACCGGCAAATGAGCACTTTGCAATTCTATGGACACGAAAATAACTCACTGCTACTCGATACAGGATCATTTGGATAATAGCTTTACATTCTGTCCGGAAAAAATCGATTGATTCCTTGTGATCTTAGCTGGAGTATACTCGATGATATTCACTTACCGAGATGAAACATGCATCTCGAGTATGCCCTTCAGGTACGGGTAATGTGTACTATCCCGGTTTAACTATAGACTTCTGCGCCTCTAAGTTGTTACCACTTCTTAGAAACGTTCTCACGAGGTTTATGTCCCTACAGGGTCAACAAATGACCCGGCTAACCACCGAAAACGCGTTACAAAGTATAGCTATGCGAGTGTAGCTGAAGAGGATCGTGCGATTTTAAGATCAACGAGAAAGTATTTCACTTTCCACGACGAGTCCAAAGGTCAAAAGTGTAACGGCGTTGTTCCAGTAATAATTGCCAAGTATGGAGCAGTCGGACGTTAAGGAGAAAACGAGGAGGTGTCACGATCCCGAAGAGGATCGTTTACGGTTTCGTTACGTGAGAAAAACCCGGTCTTGCTCAATTTACAAGCGAGTTGCAGCGATTGGCGGGCCCTCCTCGCGTGCACGCTTGCGTGTGAAAGGGCAAACCGAACGAAACCGAGCCCCGTTCCTTCGATGAAAGAGGAAGCTACGAGGATGGCTCGGGTTATTCGTCTTCCACGGTTGAACAGCCGTTATTGTGGCTCGAATTTTTCTCCGCGAGACACCCATGCGTCACGGTGTTGCTTTCTTTTATGGATTGCCTGAGTGGAAGGAATTTATGATGATGACGTGGTGCTAAGGAAGGATGGATTGTTAGGGGAATCCGATGCTGACGGAGGATATTCTCGAATGCAGTATTTGGATGATTGTTCAAACGTTCAGAATGCAAGACGGATTATTCCGAGCTTATTTGCAGTCTCGACACAATCGTTGTTTAACTTGATTATATAAATACACAAGGTTCTTTCTCCGTCACTGAATGTTAGGCCCTTGTAAGATTATTGATGGTTGAAGAACATGTTAGACTTTCATAAGCACCCCTTTTGGGCCATCCTGTAGAAGATACCGAAGGAATACGGGCAATCACCGCGACGTATTTCGCGGGGATCCTTGGCCGGACGCAAGGTCTCGTTAAAGCGGTAGCTGGACGCATATGCTGTCGTCATCGATACCGTGGAGGATTCGAAAGGCATTCGATTTCTCTTCGGTGACCTTTCCTTTCACGTGGGGCAGGTCGTGCCATGGCCAGCTGCAGCCTTGGCCAAAAACACCGACATCGGCCGTCTACCTGCATAACTACGCCCCAAAGCGGCCACCGGACGTTGCACGTCACTATTATCCCTTCTTTCGCCCTTCTAGTCCTTTGTGAGAGGATCTTCGAGGGCCCGGTTCGTGCACGACTTTACCCAAGGAAGAAAAAAAGGAGAAAGGAAAAACGAAAAGTCGAGGAGGTCGTTGGCATCGGTCCGCCGGTCATGGAACAGCCTTCTGTTACACCCTTCTCGGGAAATGAGCGCACGGGAGAGACCGAGAGGGACGGAAGGTTAGGACGAACGAAAGAAACGGAGATTTTATACGAAAAGATAGGGATCTCGAGTCGTAGGTGGGTAGAAACGTGGATTCGAGGACCTCTTGTCGGGCAAAGCCAACACGGAGCGTCCTTCGCTCCCTATTTCGGCTGTCACTGATTTCTACCATAGAAATGCTAATTCGTCAAGAAACTCGCTTTTGGTAGACTCTTGATCTTTTCTGGATTTTAAAAAATGTCCCTGGAAAGGTTCTACGCAGAATGTAATAACATATTCAAGGTGAAAACGTTTGATTTAAATACGTTATAATAGAGATCATTAAGAACAAGTTAATCTTCCAGTTTCATCTGTATATCATTATCTGAACATTAGACCCGATGCACGACCGACACTTTCCGATTCCGCTGCGATCATACGCGTTTGTTTGTTTTCTCTGGGAAAAGTAACGGCATAGGATCGTAAAGAGATCGCACGGAAAAAAGTCGTTTGTGTGCATCGGGTGTAATGTTACAATGATATACATTAACAGATTAAAAGATGAAATTGAGAGATTAACACTGGGTTGAAGGAACGCTATAATGGCGCTTTTAGATTTCTTCTTTTAAATTGCTGAATACTTAACGCGGGGCCATGTAAAATTAATGCGAATGTCATGTACCTTAGGAATGTGACACGGTATTATAAAAGGGTTATGAACATGTTTTCTACACTGAACGTCTTTCAGTGACTGAGCGTGTTTCCCTAACAAATTCCTGTAGATCAAAGAATACCAAAGCGAAGACGTATCAACGCAGCTTACTTCAACTGTCAATTCAGCCTCCACATGTTCCCGTCTTAAGAAGTCAAAATGAAGAAACGTTAAGTGTTAAATCGATCCGTCATTACAATTCCATCCCCTTTCTGAACTTCAAATCACGTACACCGTAATCGATCTTATTCATTGCTCATTCCCGTCATGATTTACCTACATTTAATCTTACGAAAATGCGACTATAAAAGATCCACAGCAGATCATTGCATAATCGATAAAAGTTACGGTCGCGCATCGCGTAGGTGTCAGCGTCGTTAAAGTTAATTCCGTGACGCGGTAACTTTTCCTATTAAGCAAAAAAAAAAAAAAACTCGCATATGGCACCCAAGGGTAAATTAATATTCATCGCCGTACATCGTGAACGAGTTTTTAACCCCTCACACCATCGGGATCTCCGGCAAGAAAACAATTCACCGTTTATTGTTGAACCTTTAAAAGCCTTGCCGGACACGACCCACACGAGATGCAGTCGAAGAGGATCGGACGAGCCAAGCTGTCCCATGGCACTCGTACCGAGCCATAAAAATGAAATTACCGCTTACGTTCCGAGTACGGACGGTTATTTCACAATTCCTGGCCCTAAATCATAAACTCCTTCGCGGCTACCCTCTCGGCCTTTCGACAGCGAATGAAATAAAACGGGTATATCCGAGTCGCTTTCGAGTCGTAACCCCTTGAACGGCATTGATAAAATTCAATACTTTAATGAACGCTATCTGAAGAAAGCTGCGGGCATAAACAACGATTCCGCGCAACTGAAACGAGCTTATTAATGGTCGGCGAGCGATTAGCTGCTGAAAACCGAAACGAATTAGCGGAAAATTACTAACGGCGCAAAAAGCGGTTGCGAAGGAAGAGGGGGAGAAGAGGCGACGATTTAATTGCGCGCAAACCGATCGTACGAGGCCCAGGTCGAAATGCTCGACAGTCTCACCCTGTCGAAAGGTCAAAGCACCGTCTCCGAGATCAGATAAATCGACGAGCCGGCGGATCCTATGAAACGGTCCCCTAGCCGGTCAATCGCGACAGTTGTATCGGATTCCAGGATGTTCGTCGAGGGTGAGAGAGGAAAGCATTTGGCTGCGTGTGGTGGAAAGACGAGGGACAGGTGTCCGGCGAGGGTGCATTCACGGTCTAACGATCGGCAACCAGACGCCTTTTAACGCTCCCTCGTCGATGCAACGTGTGGGTGCGCCACAGCCTTTTTACCGGGCTCTGCGTCCAGATACCTTCGATTTTAGGCGAAATAGAGGCATACACGCTCACACGTTAACGGCGAACGTGTGCACGTGCAGGCTCACACGTGTCGATGGTAAATCCAGCGTGGAAAGGTCTACCGTGCGAGAGAATTTTCGAAGGGAGAGCGAAATCACTCTGTGGCGCGGTTAGGACACTCGAGGATTTATAAAATTCTCTGGCGAAATTTTGTTTGGGTTTTATTCTATGGTGGAAGCACTGGACTTTCAGTGACAATTAATTGTTAATCGAATTGCGGAGATTTTACTGTTCATGTTGGGTTTATATTTTTGAATATGTTTAATAGATCATATAGTATATTACAATGTATTGTGTTGAATTTTTATTTTTGAATATGAGCAATAGGTAATATAATATTATGTATCACATATCATGTTGGGTTTATATTTATGGATATGTCCAATAGGTCATATAGTATATTACAATGTATTGTGTTGAATTTTTATTTTTGAATATGAGCAATAGGTAATATACTATGACGTATCATATATCAGGTTGAGTTTATATTTTTGAATATGTCCAATAGGTCATATAGTATATTACAATGTATTGTGTTGAATTTTTATTTTTGAATATGAGCAATAGGTAATATACTATGACGTATCATATATCATATTGAGTTTATATTTTTGAATATGTCCAATAAATCATACAGTATATTACAATGTATTATGTTGAATTCTTATTTTTGAATATGAGTAATAGGTAATATAATATTATGTATCACATGTCATGTTGGGTTTATATTTATGGATATGTCCAATAGGTCATATAGTATATTACAATGTACTATGTTGAATGTTTATTTTTGAATATGACAAATAGGTAATATAATATGATATATCATTACGTAATATATTATAATATGTTATACATTGCCTCATTTCACCATAGAATACATGGCGAGTATAACAAGTAAGATATTGCATTGGAACTACAATGCGTGGCGATATAGCACGTAAGAGTTACAACGTGAGGTGATACTGTGCGTAGAAAAACAGTACACAGGAATTGCGACGTATGGCGATACTATGCGCAGGAATCATAATGTGTAGCGGTACATCGCGGAGGAATTATAACACGTGGCAATACACCGTGCAAAAATTACGGTGTGTGATGATACATTGCGTAGGAATTATACCGTTCCATGATATATCACGCAGTAATTAAGTAGGAATTACAACACGTAGAAATTGCACACCGTTGAAATTACAACATACAGAAATTGCAACGCCTGACTGTACAACGCGTAGGAATTATAACCCATTGAAATTTCGATTTGTGGCGATGTACCACGTAGAAATTGTGACAAGTGGCGATACAACGTGTAGGAATTGAAATGCGTGGCGATGCAACACGTAGGAATTTTAGTGCATGGATGCAATACGTAGGGATTGCGATATGTGGCGATATAACACGTAGGAATTGCGATATGTGGCGATATAATACGTAGGAATCGCAATACGTGGTGATACAATGCGTAGGAATTGCAATGAGTGGCGATACAACGCGTAGGAATTGCAATATGTGGCGATATAACACGTAGGAATTGCGATATATGGCGACATAATACGTAGGAATTGCAATACGTGGTGATACAACGCGTAGGAACCGCAATGAGTGGCGATACAACACGTGGGAATTGCAATAAGTGACGATATAACGCGTAGGAATCGCAATGAGTGGCGATACAACGCGTAGGAATTGCAATATGTGGCGATATAACGCGTAGGAATTGCAATGAGTGGCGATACAACGCGTGGGAATTGCAATGAATGGCGATACAACGCGTACGAATTGCAATATGTGGCGATATAACGCGTAGGAATTGCAATGAGTGGCAGTACAACGCGCGGGAATTGCAATAAGTGGCGATACAACGCGTAGGAATTGCAATAAGTGGCGATATAACGCGTAGGAATTGCAATAAGTGGCGATACAACGCGTAGGAATTACAATATGTGGCGATACAACGCATAAGAATTGCAATGAATGGCGATACAACACTGTATTATAACGAGTGGCAATATACCGCGTGGAAACTACAACTCGCGATATAGAATAACTATTTCAATTTCGCATCAATATATTTAGATCGAATTCCCGTCATAATGTCAAGGTTTATAATAAATGTTTCAGTCGCCTATAAAAGGATAATTCATTTTCTGTTGGACGAACACTTTCGGGACTCACTCTATATCATTTTTACGATCGCTTTTGTTGAGCACCGAACGGGGCTTTGACTCGATTTGAGAACATATATATATTTTTTTAACGACGTTCATGTGGTAGCTCTGTGTGGTTTCTTTAGGGATTTTACGAGGTCTCGTTAACGCTTTGCGGTTCACATTAGGCCAAAGCCCCGTTCGGCTTAGCGCTTAGACATGATTTGTTTTCAGATTCCTCGTTTTACTGTCCCTCAGCAATCTCTGATAAAATGATAGTTTATTAGATTAATAGTTCAGATTTTTTTTTTAACGATCAATAGCAGAATTTCACAGTGTGGTAGCAGTCGATGGCGGTAGCTATTTGTAGCCGCAAGTTAAATACAGACGCAATCGATTCTTTTGTGGATAAAAATACACCTTTCTGCGATTTCAACGTTATCGTTTCTGTATATCTTTCATGCTAAATTTTAGATCGATCATCGTCTCTTTTAGATTTAAAATAGGGACTCCTGTACTCACGATCGATTGATCCATCGATAACACTGTTAGGCTTCCAAGTTTACTCTCCCAGCATTCTACTCGGGAATAGGAACTTCGTGCAGGATTTCTAGGAACTTTTGAAATGGGCTTCAGGACGAAGGCAGATTCGATATCTATTATAGAAGTTGTATGTCGATTATTTTCTTCGAATCTTATTATAGAACTCGCGTTAAATTTGTTTTTGAACATCGAAGGAATGCGGAAACTTTTATAGAATTCTAGAAACTCTATGGTAATCAAACCGTAGAACGTTTGCGCATGTATGCTCTCATCTTGATCAAGAAAAACTCGTATAAGTATGCCGGGTCAATTATAACCCAGACGTATGTTGCATCTCTGCATCATTGATTCAAATTGTTAAACAAAAAACTTTTAAATATTGCATGAAATTTGAGAAAATGTGAATTAGGAATTTAAACCCAAGTCCAATTCCGAATTAGAAATGTTCTGGATCTGTCATTCAAGTGTCAGTCTGTCAATCACGAGACGATTTCCAGACATTCGAAATTTGCTTTTCTCATTTGACTTTTCTTAAAAGTCTAGGATATGTACAAGAAGTAATGCAAGTGTGTAACAGATAAAATACAAAAAAAAAATATGTTTCTAACTTTAAGAAATTACAGCTGCTTTAATATTTCATCAAGATTCATTTTGTGGCACGTGAACATACAAGTTCTAGCACATAGAGTAGAACATATAGTTCTATAAATGTCTGTCGCTATGGAACATGTGCGCAAACGTCCGCGGTTTAATTGCAGAGAATAATGTAATGCAAGTTAAAAACTTACCCAATCACGTGTGGGACGTCGATGGAGTGAGATGAGGCCCGTTTCCGATCTCCGGCCATATCGGCGAGCCTAGCGAAATCTGTATCCTGATCGGCCAACCGAGCACTTTTTCGTGACTCGAGCAACCTGACCTCGTCTATGCGTTTGGTCAGCCTCATCGTCTGCAACAGGATATATGTTCACGTTAAGATCGAATAACACACCCCGAAAATTCGGTTTCTTTAAGTTATCGGATGATCGAGGTCCTGATATCTTTTAAGACAAGATCACCCTTTAAGAATTGTGCTACAACTCGGAATACATCGAGTCTTAACGTTCTACTGCTTTTGTTAACTAATACTGACTAGTACTTTGTTGTCAGGTACTTTGTTAACTAATACTAGTTTGTTTGATTTGTATAAAATATGAGAGTTCCTAAGTGGATGGCCTGGGGCAAGTGACCTGTTGGCCTTATTATACTGGTGTCATGTGTTTGTACTTCGTTAACCTTTTAATCTATGACTTTTCGGCAGTTACGTCAGAATTAATTATTACTGCAAGGTTGAGGTATAGGAAGCTGAAATTATTGGTATATGTTGAATTTGGCAATCTTTAATTGCACAAATTGTAATTGGTAAGGAAGCTAAAAGCTTAATCCTTGTTCTAATTTACACAAGGTTTGTCACATTTGTACGTTTCTTTACATTTATAGGTATTTCACTTTTGTAGGGTTTTCAGATTTGTAGGGTCGTCACATTCATAGATTGGCGCATTTGTAGGTTTATCAGATTTGAAGGGTCGTCACATTCATAGATTTGTCACATTTGTAGGTTTATTAGATTTGTAAATTTGTAGGTTTGTTACAGTTGCAGGTTTGTTACATTTGCAGGTTCGTCACGTTTGCATATTGCATTTATAGGTTTGCCACATTCGTAGGCTCGTCACATTTGTAGGCCGGTCACATTCATAGCTTCGTCATATTCATAGGTTCGTCACATTCGTAGGTCTGTCACATTCGTAGGTCTGTCACATTTGTAGGGTCGTCACGTTTGTATATTTATTGCATTTGTAGGTTTGTCGCATTAAGAGATTATTTCACATTTGTGGGTTTGTCAGATTTATAGGTTCATCACATTGTAATTTCATTACATATACAGGTTCACATTTGTAGGTATATCACATGTGCAGGTTCGTCACATTTGCAAGTTCGTCACATTCGTAAGTTTGTCACATTTATAGGCTTGTTATAGTCTTACGATACAAAGTCACATCTACAAAGTCACATTTATAAATTTTTTTTACAATTACAAATTCATCACATTTGTATATTAGTCATATGTGGACAGTGACGTGCGTCACCAGGTTGATTCAATGTTATAATCCACAGGATCAGCCAATCAGTTTTATCTATCCAATAGTTGAATTCAAACTTGTAAAATCATGTATACAGGATGAGTCACAAGAAATGTGCAGAGCAATGTTCACAAGAAATGTGCAAAGCAATAAAGTCAAAGTTCGCGTCCCAAAAAATGATCCTCCCAAACCACCTCGCGGGAGAAAGCGTGAAATTTTGAACGGCCTAAACTTTCCCCTGAATCAGCCGTATCGTTTAATTGCACGACCAGTGATTACTTCCTTGTAATTACACTCGGTTCACCAGTGGCATTCCTACGTCAGGAGCAAACACGTTTATCCGCGGACCGGTTGCGTCATTGTCTATTTACAGCCAATACATGTTTCATCCCAACATGTATCAAGCTGAGCACAATTAATTATACCTTTTTGACTTCGTTTTGAAACATTGGTCATTTCATCCTTTTGTTTAGAAGTGCAAGAATTATTCAAAACGAACTATACTCCATCTCACTTCTCTATTGCTTTCATCTTACCTTGGGATAAATGTTAATGTATAGTAATTTAGATAGTTTAATCGCGCATAATCAACTCTTTAAGGACTACCGTATTTCCTTGACCTTTCGTCCAAATAATTCCTTCCGAACTTTCACAAAATTATCAAAAAAGTATATTAACAGTATCACATTTAAAATATCCTCATTTTTCTGCGGAACCAACGTGAAGCTGAAAAGACCTCTCACTTTGTAATAAAACTACCAAACATGAAAGCCAGATGTTTGAATAATCGCTATCCATGTAGTTGGAAACGAAGGAAATGCGAGCGATTGCCGGTAATCAGAAAGTCTAAAAAAAAGTGAACAAGTTACCGCGAATTCTTGTTCAAGGCGTTGGAACAAGATGAAAACTGTTTGGTCCACTTTAAACAGCCCTATTGGTCCGCCACACCTGTTCGTAAAACGGAATGTTCACGGACCCGCGGTCTAATCGAGCCGTTTAACAGTTGAGAAACAAGTCAATTGATTACTATTAAAGAACATAATAACAGGTGTACCGACAGTCGCGATTAACCCTGCTTGCGAACGAGATCAGTGGAAAGATCGACGTTTTTCTTCGAGGGTGTACAAGCTGAAAAGTGTTGGCTACGATTTGATGGATATCCTCGATACTTAACGATCAACTTCTTTAGATCGGTCTTACTATTTTGTTGGAGCAATAAGTTTGCTTTCTTTTATTGGGTAATTATTCGGTATCGGAAAATTCATCGATAGCAGTGGTTTGTTGACACGGGTTAAGCATCAGAAATAATAGTTATTGAGTTATGTAAGAAATAACCCAATCGTGGCTTGAGATAACTTGAGGATTGAGTGTTAAAATTTATTCGTGTAGATTTCGTTACAGCAAATACTCTCGTTATATTGCCGACTAGATTTGTAGAAGATACAGTTGACGAGTAAACGTGGATAACCATGTGAACGTTAGATCACTAGTAAAAGTGAAGATGGCAATATAACGAGAAGCAACTATTACTTCATTGTATCTATGAGCTTTTAGATTCTGTTAAATTATGCGAAGAATTTGGGTCGGGTAAATAAATATGAAACAATGAGTCGGACTGAAATCTGGGAGGACAAAGATAACTTCCGTACGTATACGCGGTCCGCATCTCTTTAACTCGCGGCGTTGAACTCTGCAGGAAACGATCAGAACCAACCAGGCAAACTGTTTACCCGTGGCAACATCGTCATTATATTCGCATTATCGTGCCTTTGACCGGGGACTTGCACCAGCACAAGTGCATCCGCTGTACAATTTCAACCGGCAGAAAAAGCGTTCTTCAAGTTCTCTCTGGTACTTTGCGAGCCACGTGCTCGAGTATCGAACATGTTCCCCGATTTATTCGCTGAAAACTAACGAGTCTCGAAATGTATCACCGCGATAAACGTACTTTCGATATTTCACGTCCGAAGCCCAAGTATTTTCGTATATCGTGTAACGTCGCTAATTTATCATAAAAGATGCGCGATTGCAATTATAGAAGGCAAGAATAATGGTCTTATTTGTGTGAAATTATTATCCTTGAACGATAATTTAACGCTGCGATGTGCGAGGCGAAGACAGGAGCACGTAGAAGCGCTGGTCTTTCACTTTTCTTGTTATTAGCACTGGCATCCGCTCTATCCTCCCGTTTATTAAACTATTCAATTTACTGGCGCAGTGTATTATTTTCATCGATTGTGAACGGCGCACGCATTCATAATTGGAGAACACGCGTAGTGCAGCGAACGCGTTCGCAGGAACGGTTTTATCAGGATCCCCGTGGCGATCCATGAAGATTTCCTCAGGGAATTCAACCACGGTTAAGCAATCGTTGCTTCGAGCAATAACGTAGCCCGATTTCCAGCTCGATCGGCTGTAACTTCGGCCTGAAATACGAAGGAATTCACGAGCACGAACGCCCACAGGAGGATATCGACGCTACATCTATTCAGATGATCGCGATCCGCCTCGTGGGCGACCGTCTTTTGGCATCCTACAAGACAGTTTCGTGCAAACAACGGAGATTCAACAACTCCGGATAGTACGTTAGAGAGATGAATGAAAGCAGTCTGGTTTATTAGCTCTGGTGGCGTCGTTACGGTGTGATGGATGTGGAGTTTTGGCACCTTGACGATTTGGTCAGTTGGGAATTTATGAATTTCAAGATTTGGAATTTGGAGACTTAATAATTTGGGAATTTAGAAATTTAAGAATTTGCAGATTTTAGGACCTTGTAATTTGGGAATTTTTTAAATTAGATTTTAGTATTTGGATTTATTAGTAGGACACGTGTGAATCTCAGGAGTTGCATATATGTGAATCTGAAGAGTTGCACATATGTGAATCTGAAGACTTGCACATATATGAATCTTAGGAGCTGCACATATGTGAATCTCAGAAGCTGCACATATGTGAATCTAAGGAGATGCACATATGTAACTCTGAGGCGTTGCACATACGTAAATCTGAGAAGTTACACATATGTGAATCTTAGGATTTGCACATATGTGAACCAAAGGTCTTGCACGTATGTATCACTTGAATATGTAATATTTAGCAATATTATATGCATAATTACTTGATCCTAAAAACAAAATATTAACAATACATATCGTTTTACATTTTCATAATTACTCGTCATGTAATATAATACTGTTTAAATTTATTCAAACCAGCCATGCAATAAAATTATATCGCTTTACTTTGTACTTAAAGCTAAATTCCAAACAAAAGATTTCTTTTCCAGCAAGTACTAATAAAACGTCTAAAAATATTTCCAGGGGATTCTTCAATTTCACCGAGACAAAGAGGATTGTTTTCTTCCGTGGAATTTATGTCACTCCGTATAGAACACTTTCTGTCGCGCGTTAAACTCTGTTGAAAAAATATTTCTTTTTACACAGATATCTGTGGCGTAAAAGACTTTGCTACTGACAAATAATTTACGCTCAATAAATTTATTTATTCCGTTCCGTTTTTTATATGAAACATCAAAGCATCGACAGAGTCGAATTTTTTTTTTTAACTTTTCAAAAGGTTAATATTAAAATGCCAGCTCTTGATGGATGTCCCATGCGTTTGCTTTCTACAGGGGATAAAAGTGCCCTAATTCAATCGTCATATCCTGCAGAGGGTTAATTACCATTCTCCCCCATGTGCTCTTCAATTTCATGATTCATTGATCGATTCGGTAAATCAAAACAGAGTGGTTTCAATTTTTCACTCCCTGTTCATCCACCGAGTCAAATACAGGATTGTTCAAGAACAGGCGACCGAAGTATAAAATATTTTTCTAGTTACACATTTGATATGTTTATTATAAATACATAACACGTGTCACAAACTCACGTTAATAATTTAATAGAATGGTATAACAGTATAAGATTCTGTTTCTGAAGAATCAAAGCTTGGAACGTTCATCGCACACTCGGTAACCAATATACCACCGTGTATCGATTCTTCCCACACATCCTTCATTAACCTTTTGTCAGAAATAATACCTTGTGTACCTGGAAAATTGAGTTCTATCTGTCCACACGTGCAGCGGATACTTGGCCATCCAGGACAGCTATTATTGCTTTCTGCTGGCAAAATATTAATGCCAGGTGCTTATACTTTAGAAGTCATTCGAAAGACGTTTGGACATTGAAACACGAGTTAACTTGTGACTTGTTAACAAAGTTTGGGTATTACAGTACGAATTAACTCGAGAACCAGTGTGTCTCAGCAATGTGTTCACATGTTGATTGTTACGGTGGTCATATGTGAACAGCATATGTACATGGTCATATGTGAATGGTCATTTGTACATGATCATATGTGAGTGGTCATATGTGAGTGGTCATATGTGAATGGTTATGTGTACATGTTCATATGTGAATGGTCATATGTACATGGTCATATGTGAATGATCATATGTACATGTTCATATGTGAATGGTCATTTGTACATGGTCATATGTGAATGGTCATATGTACATGGTCATACGTGAATGGTCATATGTACATGATCATATGTGAATGGTCATATGTACATGTTCATATGTGAATGGTCATATGTACATGGTCATATGTGAATGGTTATGTGTACATGATCATATGTGAATGATTATATGCAAATGGTCATATGTGAATGGTTATGTGTACATGGTCATATGTGAATGGTCATATGTACATGTTCATATGTGAATGATCATATGCACATGGTCATATGTGAACGGTCATATATGAAGCTACAAATTTGTTTTAATTAATTGTTCATAGGAAGAACAAACAGAAAGAACTTTTGAGGGTTCCTAATGTTGAGACGATGACGTACCAACAGATTAAAAAATAAAATTGAAAGATCTTTATTATGGTCTGTCTAATAACAAACGTCACGAACAAGCAAGCTTCTACGATAAATTTAAAAGTTCAACTACTTAATACGAACACGAGTGAAGTCATGATCGGTCAACAAGAGTTAACTTGTGACTAGTCAACAACATTTTGGTATTAAAACAAGAGTTAACTTATGACCAGTGCAATAATGTGTTAACATCGTCATATGTGACAATACTGTTAAAAAAGGTTCAAGATCGTCCAGAAATTCTGTTCATACTGGTCTAATTCTGAATCGGCCAATACGTCGTTACTGTCCAGGTGAACGAAATGGATAGGTATCGTCGTGCTCTTATATAATTTTAATCCGTCGTTGAATGGCAACGGAACGAGGTAGGAATCACGCGCCACTGAATTCGGCATGTAAATACACCGGTAACGAATGTCATGCACGCCACAGTTCGCCGACCAGGCCGAATTCCCTGGCTACTCACGCACGCACAGAGACTACCGTTAGTTAATTCGATGAAGCCTTCAATTATGACCGAACGATAATAGCGTATGAATTACAAGCCATTGCGAGCACTCGCCGCGTACATCCACGCAGACACCAGACGGAATGATAAGAAGGAGAAGAAAGATGCCAAAGTTCCTATGCAACGAATCATTCGCCTATCTCTCAGCTGTCAAATGTTGACACCGAAGAAGTTGCAAGCTTTATCTGGTATTTTTGTATTTAAAGAATCTTTTACAATATTCGATATATGGTTTGTTACATTTATTATACTTGGATCCAGGGTATTGTGGACAAGCTGATAGGTTGCCATTTTTGGTATGTGGAGTAGGTATAAATAGGTACATGAAAACGTTGCCCATATCTGGGTTCTTATTGGACCCTTTGTTTATTAATAGACCTCTTATGAACCTTCCACTTGTATCTAGGTCCAAATTTGTATTCTCATATCTAACTATCCAACTTTGTATTCACTCAACATCTAAATTTGAGTTGACATACCTAAATATCTAAATTTGTACTCAGATCATAGATACAATTTGGATGGGTTAAACATCTAGATACACCTCACTCAAAGTACTTGCAGCAAAAATGAACTACACAGTACGTTACAAGAGCATCTTGTATCAACAAAGTTGCAATTAACTTAGCAAAGCGTATAAGAAGTTTGCCGACAGCAGTGATGAATCACCTGACAACAAATAAACGCTCGACCGAAAATAATTCTTCGATTAACTTGCTTTAAACAAGCCAATCACCTGTTCTCTATTCGCGAACAAAAGAAGACGCGAAAAAGGAACGACAAACCGCCGTATCAACGACCCAAGCCAATTCCCATCAACGAGGACCTCCACGATCCATCATCCGTCATCCTCGCGAGTGTTTTACTCGGTCCCTTTCAATTGATCCTTACCGGAGGGTACGCTATTCTAAATGCTTCTAAAACACATATCGTCCGAACTTTATTATCTGCGTTGTGAAGATGATGAACGTTTTGAAAGTGAGGTAGTGTCTGTATTAGATTTTGTGGAAGCACTTTGGGCTTGTGGGGTTTTGGGTCTTTGGAGATTAGGGGAATTTAAGGTTTTGAGAATTTGGACTTTTGGTATTTTGGAAGTTTAGGAATTTGGGGTTTTGTGAATTTGAAGTTTTAGAAGTTGTGGGGGCTTTAGGAATTTGGGGCTTTGTGGAGTTCAAACTTTAGAATTTTGGGACCTTGGAGTTTTGGAACTTTGAGGATTTGGAGTTTTGTGAATTTGGAGTTTTAGAAGTTTGGGACTTTAGGAATTTGGGGCTGTGAGGAGTTCAAATTTTAGAATTTTGGGACCTTGGAGTTTTGGAACTTTGAGGATTTGGAGTTTTGTGAATTTGGAGTTTTAGAAGTTTGGGACTTTAGGAATTTGGGGCTTTATGGAGTTCAAACTTTAGAATTTTGGGACCTTGGAGTTTTGGAACTTTGAGGATTTGGAGTTTTGTGAATTTGGAGTTTTAGAAGTTTGGGACTTTAGGAATTTGGGGCTTTGAGAATTTGGAACTTCAGAATTTTGGACCTTGGGATTTTGAAACTTTGTGGATTTGGGGTTTTGTGAATTTGGAGTTTAGAAGTTTGGGACTTTAGGAATTTGGGGCTTTGTGGAGTTCAAATTTTAGAATTTTGCGACCTTGGGGTTTTTGAACTTTGAGGATTTGGAGTTTTGTGAATTTGGAATTTTAGAAGTTTGAGACTAGGAATTTGGGTCTTTGAAAATTTGGAACTTCAGAATTTTGGACCTTGGGATTTTGAAACTTTGTGGATTTGGGGTTTTGTGAATTTGGAGTTTTAGAAGTTTGGGACTTTAGGAATTTGGGGCTTTGTGGAGTTCAAACTTTAGAATTTTGGGACCTTGGAGTTTTGGAACTTTGAGGATTTGGAGTTTTGTGAATTTGGAGTTTCAGAAGTTTGGGACTTAAGGAATTTGGGGCTTTGAGGAATTAAAACTTTAGAATTTGGGAACCTTAGGGTTTCTGGAGCTTTGTAGATTTGGGGTTTTATGAATTTGGAAGTTTAGAAGTCTGGGACTTCAGGAATTTGGAGCTTTGTGGAGTTCAAACTTTAGAATTTTGGGAACTTGAGGTTTTGGAACTCTAAGGATTTAGAGTTTTGTGAATTTGGAATTTTAAAAGTTTGGCACTTTAGGAATTTGGGTTTTTGAGAATTTAAAACTTCAAAATTTTGGGAACTTGGGTTTTGGAATTTTGTGCATTTGCAGTTTTGTGAATTTGGAATTTTAGAAGTTTGAGACTTTAGGAATTTAGCTCTTTGAGAATCTGGAACTTCAGAATTTAGGGACCTTAGGGTTTCTGGAGCTTTGAGGATTTGGGGTTTTGAAACTTAGGAATTTTTAAATTTTGGGGCATTGGAATTTTGAATCTTTAAGAATTTGGGGTTCTGAGTATTTGGAATTATAGAATTTTGGGGCATTGGAATTTTGGACCTATCAGAATTTGGAACTTTAGAAGTTTGGACTTTGAGATTTTGGAGTTTTGAGAACTTGGGGTGCTGAGACTTTGGAATTGCAGAATTTTGGAACATTGGCAGTTTGGATCTTCAGAATTTGGGGTTCTGAGCACTTGGAACTTCAGAATTTTGGGACTTCAAGATTTTGGAGTTGTGGAAATTTGGAACGTTGAGGCTTTGGAGTTGTAGAATCGGACCTTGAGATTTTACAGCTTTGACACTTTGGAATTTCTCATATTTTAGTCCTTTGAAATTTCAAACTTAGGAGAATTTAAGATTGTGAAGTTTCGATACAGACATATTAGAACTTCAAAATTTTAACACTAAACCTACCACCGTATAATATGTACTTAATTTGAAGTGGAAAATGAAGTTAAAAAATAAATAGACAAATGACAAAACGTAAATTAGTACACACATTAATTGTTTAGTTTGATGAAAACCAATGCAGATTTCGGGAAAAGTACTTCAACAAATTGTGGAACTTATAGGAAACTTGTGGAGCGGTCATTTGACCGGTTTGGTAGTTTTAGTGTTAAAACAGCAAGCTGCTGATATTCTGAAGCACTAGAACTCTGAAACATTACAACTTCAAAACTTCCAAATCACCTTCTGACCTTGCAACAAAGCACTATAACCGAATCACAAAAGTGCACCGTTTCCGAGTCTCTGTCCACGTGTTCACAGAGTTCCCATTCACACTTATACCCCGTCTCCAAAACTGTCAGCCACATGCGCAATTAGTTTAGCCATGGTTCTCAGAACTTTTAGCGCGTACTCGGTCAATTACGAAATCCGTGATAACGTCTGCGGTTCACGCGGCACGGAACGTGCGTTCGGCCATCAAGGCCGACAGTCGACTGATTAAACATTAGGAAACCGACTTCGAAACAAAAAAATCTCCGTCGTAACGAGCTACGCGAGCCCAAGCTACTGTCGGATCTTCGCGAGCATGGTTGGTTTCGCTATCGGAAATCGATAAGGCTAACCGACCCGTCAGTTAGCCGGTCAGCCTGTTTTCCAGTTGAACTCTCTCACCTTCGCAACGCTTAAAGGCCGTCCAGAGGAAGGAAGACCGTTCAAAGGTCACCGGCTACGCTCGCTGAAGAACGATTAAGAGGTTATGTTCACATTTTCAAAATCGATTTTCAATTTTACGTTTCTACTACGTCACTGGTGGCACGACATTAACACTAAGGTTCAGGGTTATAAGATTCGTGAGGGTAAGGTCGTAAGGACTTGAACATATTTCGAGAGCCACAACTGATCTCTTCTTTTTTGATAGTTTTGATAGTGAGGTGTCGAAGAGAATAAGGGTACTTCCGATTTCATTTTTTAATCTGTTGGTGTATCACTGTCTCAATATTAAGAGCCTTTGGAAGTACATTTTGTTTATTTTTCATATGAATAACTTGACTGATTTTGGAGTGCTGGTCACATATGTCACGTATGACATGAAGACAAGGATATATAATTTTTCAATTTTATTTTTTCAATTTGTTCATGTATGTCGTTGTCTGGATATTAAGAACTGTCAAATGTTCGTTTCACTTGCTTTTCCTATAAATAATTAACTTGACCGATTTTACATTGATGGTCACATATGTCACATATGACATGAAAACAAGGATACATAATCTTTCAATTTTATTCTTTCAATTTGTTAATGTATATCATTGTCTGGATATTAAGAACTTTCAAATGTTCCTTTCACTTGCTTTTCCTATAAATAATTAACTTGACCGATTTTACTTTGCTGGTCACATATGTCACATATGACATGAGGTCAAGGGTACATAATCTTTCAATTATATTTTTCTAATTTGTTAATGTACATCATTGTCTTAATATTAAGAACTTTCAAATGTTCATTTGACTTGCTTTTTCTATAAATAATTAGCTTGACTGATTTTGCGGTACTGCTCACATATGTCACATATGACATGAGGACAATACACAATTTTTCAATTTTATTTTTTCAATTTGTTCATGTATGTCGTTGTCTTAATATTAAGAAGTCTCAAATGTTCATTTCACCTGCTTTTCCTATAAACAATTAATCTAACTGATTTTGCGGTGCTGGTCACATATGTCACATATGACATGAGGACAGTACATAATCTTTCAATTTTATTTTTCTAATTTGTTCATGTATATCATTATCTGGATATTAAGAACTCCCAAATGTTCATTTCACTTGCTTTCCTTATAAATAATTAAGTTAGCCAATTTTGTACTGCTGGTCACATATGTCACATATGACACGAGAACAAAAACACATACTCTTTCAGTCTTATTTTTTAGGATGTTAATGTCATTGTCTTAGGATCAAGAGCTCTTAAAAGACCCTTTCATTTACTTCTCCTATAAATAATTAATGTAACCAAATCCACATCACCTGTCACATATGACCTCCACGATGACTAACTCGTCAAACTAAAAAGCTTACAAAAATAATTCATCCTGCCTGTCTTCGGTTAGCTTATAATAATAATGTCTTCGATAGATACAGTTTAAAGTCAATCTTAGTCAGCTTAGAGTGAACTTTTTTCAAAAAAATTCACCTGGGATCAGCCAACTCACCGATAAAATTAGATCCGCACCGAAATATCGCGTTTCTCGATCGATTAATGTTTCCTATCGAATCTGTCAATCGATCGATGTCCCTGGATGAAGCGTTATCTAACGATCGTTACGCAACGGTGTTTTAAAACGCAGAGCTCGTAGCGTGCGCAGGCCGGTAGCCCCAGGAAGCGATCCTCCGGTAGGAATTCGGGGTGTTGGGACCCGGCGTTGGTCGTCGACCTCGGATCTTTCTCGAGCGGAAGAAAACGTGACGGGAAAGGAAGAAAGAAAAAGGATCGTCGTAGACGCGGACTGGTAACCGGGGAAAATTCGACGGAGAGAGGGGAAGAAATTTGAAAGTGGACGGTGAAAGTGCGCTCGAGTGCAGCGCACGTGGCTCGCTGACCATGCCGACCTCCACCATGTACTTCCTCCTACTTCTAGTCTTTTCCAATTTCCTCCTTTCCATCATTTTCACCCCCTTTCAGTTACACCCACTAAATACTGGGACGTGGCAGATTTATTTTATGCGAAATGAGCTCTTCGTAAATACATTTTTAACAGGACCGATGACTAGGTTCGGGTGGATTTATAGGAAAAGGGCATTGTAGGTACTTTTGAGGACTCTGTACTATAAAAATTGATAGGAGCAAGGTTTAATACTGGGTTTATGGACGTTTGTGGTACTCTGAGATTAAGAATAAGATACAAGGATAAATATGTAAGGAATTCTTGATTCTTTATCTTGATGAAAGTTGATGTTTCGACAAAAACGTCACTATTTCCTACTGATATATTAACCATAGGTAACTACACAGTCTAATAGACTGGCAACCTCTGCCAATTTTGTGAAGTCGAGATTATCATATGGCTCACCAGTACCTTTAGAACTAGTAAAATATGTCACAGCAGGGAGATAAGCACGAATGTACTCTTATTATTTTCTGTAATAGCCTTTACTGACTAAGTCGCCTCACAGTCGAATTTTTCATAACAAATATTAAAGATATTTTATATATTGAAATCCTACAAGAGATGTGACTGAAAGCCTAGCAATCACAGTTAGCACTATTTCTAAGCACAAAATGACTAAACACTTTTCTTAAGTCACGCTAAATTGTTCGAAACAAATAAAATATAAATACATACATGTTTAACACTTTGACTGCCATGTCACCCATATGTGGCACTTCAGTTACCATACAGATCTACCACCTATATTATTAAGAATATCTCCTTTTACCTAGTTGAAAATACTCGTATTAACTGCTAGTAATTATGAAAAATAAATATAACAAGATACTGTGAAGATATTTGGTAAGATTTGTTAAAAATGAAAATGCTACCCAATGCAATTTTCAGCTGCTTCAGTGTGGCAGTCCATGTGTTAATATAAATTCATACATGTTTAATAGTAAATACATACACTGCCGCTCAAAAGTATGTGGACACTTCCTGAATCCTTATAAATGCCTGAAAAAATAGTTAGGATACCTCTGATTATTTTGATTATCCTGTATGTATTCCAGTTCGTACAGTATTAGAGAACATATTTTAATAATAATTTATTAAATATTTTACGGATAATGATAAAAAATAATTATATCTTCTTTTTATAATAACCGCGATTACTAATCGTGGCTATTAACTTTTTCAGTATTTCACTATGCTTTATGCACCGATTCTAGGATTTCCCACAAATGTTTTTCCAATTTTGGAAATTTTTCGAAATTGTCTATCAAGGTGATCCCATAGACATATATTTATTTAAGAAAATTGAATAACTAAATTGTTAATTTAATACTATTATAATACATTACATTCATATTCATAATAGAATTTAGCAACAAATATTGTTTAACAATAAAAATATACAATATGTACCACAAATTTCAAGAAAATATAAGTGTCCACATACTTTTGAGCGGCAGTGTACATATTTAATGTAAATACACGACCAGTCAGAGTAACACTGATCATCAAGTGTTTCTGAAATATGAATTGTGATCAGTAACTGACAAGTACCGACGATAAAAGTAGAGTGAAAATAATTTTGAGGAGCCGTGAAAATATTGAGGCGACAGAAGTCATCCGCAGAAACAATCGAGAGCAAATGCGAAGGAAGGTGGTTGTTGAAAAGTGGGGAAGAATTTACTTTCGTCGAGCGACGAGCAGAATTGTAGCTCGGTGTCGGCGATGGTGGGAGGTTGCGAAACGCAATAACGGGTGAAAGTGCATTTTGCTTCATTTCACAAGGTACACTCGCGCCGAATTGCTCGCCAGCGAAGAGTTTCGCCGCCTCGGGAGCGTGTTGCAACGACAAAACCTCATTGGGCAACGAAATTTTACTTATGCAACTGAACGCGATCAATTTTGTTTAGAGGTGTCGCTAAAGACCCGCATAATTCGAGACTCGGCGATCGCAGTCGTGAAATGCGTCCATTTTGAACGGTGCCGCCATTTTTATGGCCCACCGCGAAATTTAATTTGTCTGCACTGTATTTTAAATGAGAGACAGTGTATACATACTGTGATACGTAAATAATAAATTTAATCATATTTCATAATGAATTTAAGTATAATTTATATATTATGAATAATAAATTTAAGTAACTGTACATTATCTTATGCTAATTCAATGTGTTTTTACAAATGGAACACGTTCAACGAAAACATGTTTTCGTGCAATGAAATCGAGAAAAATAATTATTTACAATACACATGTACGTATTAGAGTATTCTTAGAAAAATTGTTCACTCTTTATAGAAACATTAAAGTCATAATTTAAAAGAAAAGATTTTCTGTAAAATTTGCTTTGTTTGAGGGAAACAGTGTAAACGAAATATTTTGATAATAAAATGAATAAATATTTAATAAAATAAAGTAATTATACATTTGAATAACTGTATATAAATATTTGAAATAGATAAAAATGTATTATTTATGCAACTTGTACTTTTCAATCAAAATATGGAATTAGCAAATTAAATTTCGCGCCATTTCGCTACATAATGGCGTAACCTAACCTTGCTGACCATTTTCGAGCTCTAGTTGCAATCGAATGTGCATAGAATAATGTATGAATGATTTCCACTTGAAAATTGCATATTCAATCTGACATCTGTTTATTTTTTTTATCAAGTAATTTCAAATTATAATTTATACAAATAGAAGTTTTTTAAACTAGTCATCGATTGCACTAAATGAATTGGATAATGTTATCGAGCATATTTTACGTAAAATCGAGGATTCGAGAAAAGGAAAAAATAGCGAAATACCTATGAATCATTCAGAGAAAATCGTCGTCTAATCTACGTCATTATACGAGGTGTTATTATGTTAATAAAAATTATCAACTCCGAGTGAGCAGGACGTGAACTGTTAGGTTATGAGACTAGTATTACGTCAACGACAACTTATGCAAAACACAAGTCATCGAAACGCGGAGATAATTGTTCGTTTCACATAAAAACAACTCGAACGAATTCTTTGTTTCGCGTAAATACGTAGAAAAACAATTGATTATCTGTGAAATTTCTGTATTGCTTGTTCTATTACCAATTATTTCTCTTCCAACACTTTTGACGTTAAACAGCTTTTAACGCTAGGTTTACGTTTGATGGTCACTTATATTTAAATTTGAACTAAAGTAGAAAAATAAATTCTTTAGCTTGAAGTCGACATACATTTCTAAAAAAATTTAATAAATTTTGTCATTTAAAATAGATCTATGATCCATTTTGACGGGTTAATCTAGTGTTAAATTACTGAGCACATGTTTTATTTTTGTACACTTTGTAGAAATTTTGTAACTGATCTTGAATGATAAAATGACATAGTGATTACAATCTTATTAATCAGCATCGCAAACACGATATATTTAATATCGTAACATCGAATTAATGGACCGTTCAATCAAATAGATAAAAACATCAAGGATAAAAATATGCAATTTTATATGGTAATATTTAATATCAATATTCCAGCAGAAACTCGTTACCATGTTAATACTTTCACCCGGCAAGGAATATATGAATAAAAGATGAACAATTTTATGCGACGAGCATTGGTTCTTTTTTTCTGAAATCATTATGCCTGTTGGTATTCTCTTAAAGTGAAATTAACATCTCCTCTATCGCGATGCAATGCAAAATATCACCCTTGAATAACCAGCTGAATATTTCAACAAACGACCAGCGAACTATGATACAATTAGTTACATCAATATTTATGAAAAATGTGTATTCACAGTCAAGACTCAGTGTCAAGTACAAAAATGATCAATACGCTAAGTAGTTCTGTAGGAAAATGTAGCTAGATCTTCTCACGACAAATTATTGTTATTCTATTCAGAAAATTATTGTCAATTTGCACTAACTATTGCGTAAGGTATTGCGTAACATTAACAGACTCGATTCTATTGATTGAAAGGTTGGTTGTCGATATTGAAGTGTTTAATAATCATTTGCTTTTAAAATGCTGATTTATCGCTGTCCAAAGGATCTTCTTATCTGAATTACGCTTGCTGGTGGAGACTTTCAAGTTTTGGAACGGGAAGCCGTGTGTCGTCAACTAACCGGACGAGTTATTGGATTCAGGCATAGTTTAAAGAATATTGAATTAGGTCGAATTTTGTTGAGCTGAATTATGGTGGATTCGTCTGGAATTCTGTCGAATTGTGTTGTGGATTCTATCAAGTCGAATTGAATCGTTTTGAGTTGGGTTGAGTCGAATTATGGTGGATTGTATGATCTGGAATTGTGTCGAATTGTGTCGTGGATTCAATTGGGTCGAATTGAATCGTTTCGAATTGTGTCGAATTGGATTGTAAATTCAATCACGTCAAATTGAATTATTTCGAATTGAGTTGAGTTGAATTGAGTAATATTGATTTAAGTTGGGTCGAATTGAATCGGGTTGGGCTGAATTGCAACGCGTCGAATTGGGTTGGGCCGAATTGAATCGTATCCAGTTGGATTCATCCGAGTTGGGTTGGGCCGAATTGAATCGCATCCAATTCGATTGATCGCAGTTGGGTTAGGCCGAATTCTATAGCGTCGAATTGTATCGTACCGAATTGGATCGCGTCGAATTGAATCGTATCGAATTGGGTTGCGTCGAATTCTATCGCGCCGAATTGAATTGTATCGAATTGGGTTGCGCCGAATTCTATCGCGTCGAGTTGAATCGTATCGGATTGGGTTGCGCCGAATTCTATCACGTCGAATTGAATCGTTTCGAATTCTATTGCTCCGAATTCTATCGCGCCGAATTGAATTGTATCGAATTGGGTTGCGCCGAATTCTATCGCGTCGAATTGAATTATATCGAATTGGGTTGCGCCGAATTCTATCGCGTCGAATTGAATCGTATCGAATTGGGTTGCGCCGAATTCTATCGCGTCGAGTTGAATCGTATCGGATTGGGTTGCGCCGAATTCTATCACGTCGAATTGAATCGTTTCGAATTCTATTGCTCCGAATTCTATCGCGCCGAATTGAATTGTATCGAATTGGGTTGCGCCGAATTCTATCGCGTCGAATTGAATTATATCGAATTGGGTTGCGCCGAATTCTATCGCGTCGAATTGAATCGTATCGAATTGGGTTGCGCCGAATTCTATCGCGTCGAGTTGAATCGTATCGGATTGGGTTGCGCCGAATTCTATCACGTCGAATTGAATCGTTTCGAATTCTATCGCGTCGAATTGAATCGTATCGAATTGGGTTGCGCCGAATTCTATCGTATCGAATTGCATTGCACAGAGTTCAATCACGTCGAATTCTATCGTATCAAATTGGGTTGCGCCGAGTTCAATCGCATCGTATTGAATTGTATCGAATTGGGTTTGGGCCGAATTCGATCGCGTCGAATCGACTTGCACCGAATTCAATCACGTCGAATTGAATCATATCGAATTGCTTTCATCCAAATTCAATCGTATCGAATTCACATATTCAATCTCACTAAATTGAATCATATCGAATTCCTTTGAACTAAATTCAATCTCATCGAACTGAATTGTCTCGAATTGACGTACACCGAATTCAATCTCATCAAACTGAATCATACCGAATTCCTTTAATCCGAATTGTAACTCGTCGAATAGAATCATATCAAATTATATTTCTCCGAATACAATCTTGTCGAATCCTACATTCAAACTCTTACAACCAGCGAGTTCCCGTATCCCCAAATCCAGTTCCCAATACCAACTCCACAAAAAGAACTACATATTTCACTTATCTTACACTTCACTTACCAATAACCCTAACACTCCATCCAGTATATCAACTATTCCCCCCAACGAAAATATTCATAAACGCAGCCATTACAGTAGCTATATGCACGATAAGGCGTCCATATCGCAATATCGCAAATCCCCGCGAAACCTTTCGCAATCGTCAATGTTGCGCACAAGCGTGCATACCAAAATGCTTTTATCGATCCGTGGAATTCGCAATCGGTCGATTTGTCGTCCGTGGACACCTGTGCTTGCACGGTCACGTTCTTTCCCCGTATTTTCTGTCTCCCTGCTTTGCCACCCGTCCCTTTTTCGTACGTTAATCGCGAAAGAATGCGAGCCTCGAGGTGGCGCGAAAACGTTCGCAAAAGCGATTCGGCCAAGGACTTTCCGGGTTTGTCCATATTTCGCAGCGGCTGGACTGGCCTCGGGAAACAGGAAAGGAAGGCCGCATTCCATCAAACAATGATAACTGTAAACTCGCCGGCAACGAATCACAAGTGATTCCCCATAATTAAACGCTTTATGGGACGTCTCTTTTCTCTCGAGTGCTTCCCCTTTTTGCCACCGACACGATTTTAATCGACAACTTTTTACTCTTTCATTTCGATGAATAAAATGGTTAATGGCTCTGAGTGTTTTTATGAGGATATGCAAATATGTGAACATTTTTGAGGGAAGGTTAGAAATGTGGTTCTTCGATTTAGATTGAAGAATGCTGTATACAGTAAAATGTATACACGCTTTGGGAAGTTACTAATATTAACACTTTAATCTTTCTATTTCATTTAACATTCGCTGTTGTCTTAAAATTACTAAATGGAACACCTCTTTAACTCATTATTTATGGTCTAATATAATTGTGCCAGTATTTGATCAGATTTTGCATCAGTACAACAGTGAAAGTATTTAGTGATATTCTACACCAATATAATTATAAAAATAATTGACCAAATTTGTCAGAAGTAAACTCAATCAAATTTTCAACAGGTTCAATGTAACATCCATTACATTAAATTCTATGAAAACAAAATACGTATAACATGTATAGTATAATATATGTACATATGTATATCTGTACATGACTGCGAATAATTAGAATCAGTAACCATAATGAAATCGCATTAGACACAAAATAATTCAAGAATCGTACAGTTGTGTGGGAATAAAAGAAAAGAGGCCTCTTTATCTCGCAGATGATTCACGGACATCATGGTGTCTGAAATATTTAATCAGCAGAGAATTCATGAAAGAGCCCACGCGTTTGGCGAAGCTCCGCGTGGGCGATGTTATGTGTTTTCTAACGCGCTGCTTGGAGCGGTAGCCGTCAGAAATGATTATCGATCCCCAGGAATTCACGTCGATAGAAGCGACTGGCATGAATTGGTAGGTGCAACCGGCTCGTGTCACCATTGTCTTGCGCTATAGTCACCGCTGTTATTCATAATCGTGCATAGTTCGAACACCTGCGCGAACAGCGAAAGGTCGACATAAAACCGGTGCAGACCTATTCTGACCGGCACAAAATCCACTGAAAATGATTTTTAACCCAGTACCATACAATTTCTCTTTGTGACTAGCTACGCCATTACTCATGCGCTGAACTACTTGCTGAATGCTTAGGGTATATCTTGCACAAAGCTTCTTGCGATAGGTACACGTACCGTAAATATGATTCGTTAAGGAGTGAGTAAGAAGTAAGCAAGTAAGGAGTTGTACTAGTTTCTCAAATTTTGAAGTTTTGAAAGTCCTAAATTCTTAGATTCATAAATTTGGAAGCTTGCGAATCCACACATTTATTTGTCGGATGTTCGCATTTATAAATTTATTCTTAATATCCACATCTCCAAGTTTAGTTCCGAACTTTCCAACTCTCGAATGTTTAAGTTTCTGTATCCTCAAGTATGCAAACACTCGAATCTTCAAACTTCCAAGTCACCGAGTAACTATCCATCTAAACTACCTATGTAAATTTCAAACTTGTCAAGTCGTCAGATCTTTCTAACGTTCCATGTCACCCAATGCTTAAATTTTCAACCTTCCAAAGCGCTAAATCCCTAAGTGTTCAAGTCCAAGTACCCAATTTTTCAACCTTCCAAATCTCTAAGTTCCTTCACAGCCAAATGCCCAAACCTAAGCTGTTCTTCAGCTGTCTTCAGCTGTTCAAATCCCCAAATTTTTCACTTTCCGGATCATCAAATGTTTGAACGTCCAATCTTCCAAATCTCCAAATTCCTAAATTTCAAACCTTGCAAATCATCAAGTGTCCAGATATCCACATTCCTAATACCTAAATTCTCAGCTACCCAAATCCCCAAATTTGTTACCTTCCAAATCATCAGATCTCTGAACGTCTAATCTTCCAAATCTCCAAATATCCAAACTTCCAATTTTCCAAATCTCCAAGTCTCTTAATATGCAAATCCTAGCATATCCAAATCCTCATCCATCCAAATCCCCAAGTGCCCAAATCCTCATCCATCAAACCCCAAATTTTCCACCTTCCAAATCATCAAATCTCCAAATTTCCACTCTTCCAAGTCCCCAAATCTCCAAATTTTCCTTTCAGATCCCTAAATCTCCAAATATCCAAATCCCCAAGTACCCAAATCCTCCGCTACCCGAATACCCAAATTGTCATCCATCCAAACCCCAAATTTTCCACCTTCCAAATCATCAAGTCTCCAAACTTTCACTCTTCCAAATCCCCAAATCCCCAAATTTCCCTTTCAAACCCCCAAATATCCAAATCCCAAGTACCCAAATCCTCAACTACCCAAATACCAAAATCCTCATCCATCCAAACCCCAAATTTTCCACCTTCCAAATCATCAAGTCTCCAAACTTTCACTCTTCCAAATCCCCAAATCCCCAAATTTCCCTTTCAAACCCCCAAATATCCAAATCCCCAAGTACCCAAATCCTCAGCTACCCAAATACCCAAATCCTCATCCATCCAAACCCCAAATTTTCCACCTTCCAAATCATCAAATCTCCAAACTTCCACTCTTCCAAGTCCCCAAATTCCCAAATGTCCCTTTCAAACCCCCAAATACCCAAATCCTCATCTATCCAAATCCCCAAACACCCAAATCCTCATCTATCCAAACCCCAAATTTTCCACCTTCCAAATCATCAAATCTCCAAACTTCCACTCTTCCAAATCCCCAAATTCCCAAATGTCCCTTTCAAACCCCCAAATACCCAAATCCTTATCTACCCAAATTCCCAAATGTCCTAAACTTTCTCCCATCCACATACATCAACTAACCAAATCTCGTGGCAGAAATATCGTGACTTCTAACAGGAAAACATTAAGTCTCCCCGATAATCTGAAAACACGTACTCGGATAGACTCACTGTTTACAGACGCCGGTTTCATTAACCGATCCGGTCGATCAGACACGGAATAACATGGAGAACAGCTACAAGATACTGGCCACGTTCGCAGAGCCATGACCTCGATCGAAGAATGCGCCGAGATTCGGTCCGCATAACGGGACCCGTAAAATTCACTCGAGGGCCAGCTTAGCACCAAACTACTTAACGTATATTTCACTGTTTACGGTGAAAAAAGTAGCTTGAACGCCTGTTGCTACCCGGGGCCCGTTAACGATACACGGAACCATAAACATCCGAGTGAGAAGGTGTTGAAAAATGAAAATTTTAATCCAGAACGGAGAATACGAAAGGAAGACAAACGACAGTGTCTTGCGTCCTCGAAGAACCGCTCGAAGCTCAATGAGATTCTCTGCAAATCTTGTTAGTTATGTGTCACTTATTGTCGAGCTTAACCCTGAAATGCTAACCTTCGCATTTTTTCGACCAATAGGATTTAGCATAACGCGGTGCAAAGAACACTAAGGTGGCTCAGGTCTCGACTCATTTTTTTATGATATGATACGTCTCTAAAGTTACTAATGTGATGGTCACTTTTTAATTTACAATTGATGAGGTATACAATATGCAAGTTATACAATTATAAGTCTGTTAGTAGCTCAAATGATGATATGAAACACAGATACATAAAAGGTGACATGTTAATGTGACGGTTCGTGATGTTTCCAAATGATTTTTATGGATCAAGTGATTATGAGATGTGATCTCTGAAGTAAAACTACGAATGTGATGGTCACTTTAATTTACAATTGACAAGTTATACAATATGCAAGTTATACAACTATAAGTGTGTTAGTAGCATCAAATGATGGTATGAAAAAGTCACAAAGGTGCATCAAAACGTTAATGTGAGAATTAATGTGTCCAAATGATTTTTATGGATCAAACATTGATCACATGATACGTGTCCGAAGTAAAGTTACAAATATGATGGTCACTTTATAATTTACAATTCACAAGATATAAAATTTGCATGTTATAAAATATGTTGACAACGTGAAATGATGATAGTACAAAAAATCAGAGATACATCAAGGGTGGCACGTTAATATGAGAATCGATAATGTTCCCAACATTGATTATGATACATAGGATCTCTGAAGCAAAGTTACGAATATTGTGATGATTTTTAATTTACAATTAACAACTTATAAAATTTGCAAGATATAAAATGTGTTGACAACGTGAAATGATGATGGTACAAAAAGTCAGAGATACATCAAGGGTGACACGTTAATATGAGAATCGATAATGTTCCCCACATTGATTATGATACATATGATCTCCGAAGTAAAATTACGAATATTGTGATGATTTTTAATTTACAATTAACAACTTATAAAATTTGCAAGATATAAAATGTGTTGACAACGTGAAATGATGATGGTACAAAAAGTCACGAAGATACATCAAAGGTGACACGTGAGAATTGATGATGTTTCCAAATGACCCGTGAAAAATTCTTCCGGGCACCGAATGACTAATTCGATCCATCATTATCAGAGGAATGACTAACAGAAAGCGTTAACTCACTCGCGGAGATAATCCGCGTTGTAGAAATTGTCTTCCTTGCAAAATATATCGCAGGGGTTGACCAACGGAGTGACTCAGTGAAAAATTGGAACAGACTGTTATCCCAGTGGCTGAATACGTTTCGCAAGATCCGGGAATGCCTGGCAGATAATTTATCAGTGACGTCAGTTTGGACACCTTCGGAGAATTTCTGACGAAAGTTTGAGAACGGTACGTCTGACGTCAATCGTAATTGACTCCATTTTCTTGAGGTATTACTACGAGGATTGATATAACCGGTGCAACAGGTCTTGTATTTATATTTGGATTTGATGTTTTGAGGAATTTTGTTTATAGAACCAGAACGATGATAATGATGCGATAATGTGATATTGATCATGGAGATATATGATACAGATCATATGTGTTTATGAAAAGTCAATATTCTGAAACAGTTGAATCTTCCAATTCATTGTTAACATGAACGTTCATTTTGATTTATGAATATTTTAGTATAGCAAGATTACAAGATTACAAGATTCATTGGAAAAAATAAATAAAAAATTCTTTTAGAATTTCGACTTAGCCCACCTTCATAATCAACAGAACATAGTAACCCAACTATATTATTCACCTCTATATTATTTCTTTAAATTTGATAAATTGCATCAATTTTATTTTTAAGTCGTACAATTTATGATTAATTAATGATAAGTTCTTCGGTTCAGTAATATCAAAGTTGGTAAAGGTTTGTGGTTAGATATCTGCAGAGGTGTTCATGTGAATGCCTGAGGAAAAATGGCGATCACCAGAAAAACAGGATCGAGACGTTCGCAGATCCATCGATAAACATTTGCATCACAGAAGCAAATCATTATGATGAATTATATGGCGAAGCGTTAGAAAAACAAGCGTTACATCATACGAGGAAGACTCTCGGGTTATTTTTGCGTCTCGGACGCATGCCTGTTTCTGCACGGTGACGCGATGCAATTCTTTTTGCAGTCTGCATGTGAATTTTGGACCTATAGGAAAGGATCTTAATGCGACTTCAAACAACTTGTTTGTGTTTCGTGAAACGTTTTTATGAAGAAATTTGCGGTCCTGATCTTAAAGAATCCTGAGCCAAAAATATTTAACCATTAATTAAATTGTAACCTGTATTAATTTTGTGGGTGCACACAAAATTTGTATTACGTTTGTAATAATTTATGGTAATTTATATTGTGTTGATTTGAATTGAATTTTATTAAGTTTGAAGTACGTGATTGGTAAAGGTGTTAATAGCTGGAAATCGAAAGTGTGGAACATGACCTCCGTTATGGCGGTCGTGAAAAAAATTACGAGCTGATGATTCAGTCCATCCTTCAACACGCTCGTACCTTGTCTCCAATGACAGCTCCTTTTCCATAAGATAACTCACGCTCCGTTTTGGAACTGCATATCCATTTTTCATTGTATTCTATCAACGTGTCATTCGTTAACAATTCAACGCGATAAAAACGTTTCTTCGATTCTCGTCAGTCGATTCTGGAGTTTTCGTTTTAGAAAGATAACGCAATCCAGATAAATAGATAATGATTTTATATATATTCGGTATTTCGCGCTACCTTTATTCGATATTAATCAAGATAATCACGTAATAAGGAAGATAGACAATTTCAAAGGCCTTTGTTCTAGAACATAGTACTAAAAAAAAGAGGAAGTGATTGTTCTGTAATCGAAGATGTTGAACATTCTTTGTTCCTACCTTTATCGCCGGAGATAAAGAATACAATAAGACGCTGTAAACCTTCAATGTGGACTTATGAAAAACCTTATTGCATCGGACAGCTTTGAATTTTTCTACTAGGGTAACTTTGAACTTACGCAAAACTGCGAAAATTGGAAATAAATCCGATAGTCTGGCGATGCTTGAAAATGTTTGCATTCTGTACACACCAATACGTTGAATTTTCCACCACGTGCTCACGATTCTACAAGACTCGACAAACTTAAAAATTTAAATTTCCAAGTTCCCAAATTTTGTTGTAACATGTGTTAAATCGCAGTATGTAGTACCAAGTTAAGTCGCAATGTGTACCAGGCATTAAATCGTCACATGTAGGACCACCATTACTACAAATCACCTCGTGTTGCATCGCCATGAGTATCATCAACCATGAGGACGCAATGCATTAAATCGTCACGAGTAGAATTGTCGTATATTAGGTTGTCATGTATAACATTACGTGTAGTATCCACCATTTGAGGTATTACCTCGCATAGGATCGACACACGTGAGATTAACCACGTATTGGATCATCACATGTGAATCCACACGTAGGATCCATCACTTATAGTTATCACGCGTGAGATCAACCACTCATTGGATCACTACTTATTGGGTCACCACGTATAAGATCATCACATGTGAGATCCTCCATGCGTGGGATCCACCACCTGAAGTGTTACGACGCGTAGTAACCATCACTTATAGTGTCATCACGCGTAGAATCACCACGCATGAGATCAACCACTCTTTGGGTCATCACGCATTGGATCATGACATGTGAAATCCTCCACCACTAGGATCCATCATTCGAAGTGTTACCACGCGTAGTAACATCACTTATAGTATTATCACGCGTGAGATCAACCACGCATTAGATCACTACTTACTGGGTAACCACGCATAAGATCATCACATGTGAGATCCTCCATGCGTGGGATCCACCACCTGAAGTGTTACCACTCGTAGTAACCATCACTTATAGTATCATCACGCGTGAGATCAACCACGCATTGGATCACTACTTATTGGGTCATCACGCATAAGATCATCACATGTGAGATCCTCCATGCGTGGGATCCACCACCTGAAGTGTTACCACTCGTTGTAGCCATCACTTATAGTATCATCACGCGTAGGATCACCACGCATGAGATCAACCACTCTTTGGGTCATCACGCATTGGATCATGACATGTGAAATCCTCCACCACTAGGATCCACCATTTGAAGTGTTACCACGCGTAGTAACATCGCTTATAGTATTATCACGCGTGAGATCAACCACGCATTGGATCACTACTTACTGGGTCACCACGCATAAGATCATCACATGTGAGATCCTCCACCACTAGAATCCACCACTTGAAGTGTTACCACGCGTAGTATCACTTGTAATACATGGTAGTGTGAATACACGTGTAGGACCCACGACTTGAAGTTTTACTACATGTACGAGCTACCTCTCATAGTATGACCACATAGGATCTACCCTTGAAGATTTCCGTAGCTCTTACAGTATCACCACGCGTAGTGTCTACTACTTAAAGCGTCACTATACAGAACCACTTGCAGCATCACAAAGGATCCACAACCTGTACCACGCATGAGATCGCAGTGCATTAAATCACGCATGACATCACACGTATCGCCCTTCTACCATCAACCTCCCATTCCCGGCCATCAATCTCCATTAAAATCATAAAATTCTCTCGGAAACAATTCAAAACATGGCAATGCATGAAAAAAGTAGCCATATTGTTAGAGATGCACATTGTCGCAAGGCAGCGACAGTTATCTGTAGCAACAGCGTTAACCAGATGAAGTATCGCATTCTCGTCGAGCGGGTCGAATCGGCTCGTTCATCGAGGCTTTGTCCTTTCTCGTGATCGTGCACCGCAGCCGGTCGTTCCTAGATTCCTATATGCCTAGTTTCCTAGCAGACGCGCTCGTTACTCACGTTCAGGTGCAGTCTGCACGTGGAAACGCGATTACGCAGTTGCGCCATTAGCATCGGCGGCTGGCCAATAACGGTCGATGACGGGGATCGGGAATAGATCTCTCTGTTGAAACAAAGAAATCCGCTGAGCCGAACGCGTGTCAGCTCGATAGACACAAGACAGAACGAGATGAACACGATTCCATGTGCCCCCTTTAGATAAGCCCTCGATGATGATTCGCGCGATCCAAGGTGCAGCTCGTTTTACTGGAACTGATTGCGCTCGTTCGCGGACTTGCGTAACTGCACGGGCCTTTCGTAACGGATCGACGTAGTACTACGGTCTAGTAACAGGTCTTGCGGTAAATGTTGCCGGGCATTAACGTACTCCTTCGTCTACGTGACTTCTGACATTCAATCGATTCGGAAGATGCCTTCGACTACGACGCTAGACAAGCTACGTAATTTTACGTTTTTTTCATTCTGATTTCCTAAGATCACAAGCTAATCAATGCTTCATTGTTAAGACGACTAAAGAAAATGTTAGGTATATTCTGGATCCTTGATCATGTAAATTGTAACTGGTATTAAGTTTCAGGCTCAGACGTGCTGTAGATATAATTTCAATTTGTTGTATCTGTTGTGTCAAGATATTATGAGTGGAAGAGTTGAACATGTTTCCGTAACTGTACGTCTTCCATAACTGAGCGTATCTGAAGTGCGTCACGTAATGTGCGTCACAAGCGTGTCACTATAAGTGAAAGAGTTGATTGAACATGTTTCCGTAACTGTACGTCTTCCATAACTGAGCGTATCTGAAGTGCGTCACGTAATGTGCGTCACGAGCGTGTCACTATAAGTGAAAGAGTTGATTGAACATGTTTCCGTAACTGTACATCCTTCGTATCTGAGCGTATCTGAAGTGCGTCACGTAATGTGCGTCACTAACATGTCAAGATATTATAAGGGAAAGTGTTAATTGAACATGTTTCTGTAACTGAACGTGTTTCCGTAGCTATACGCCTTTCATAACTGAGCGTATTTACCTAACTGAGCGTATTTCTCTAACTACGTCTTCCATAACTGAGCGTATCTGAAGTGCGTCACGTAATGTGCGTCACGAGCGTGTCAAGATGTTATAAGTGAAAGAGTTGATTGAACATGTTTCCGTAACTGTACATCCTTCATAACTGAGCGTATCTGAAGTGCGTCACGTAATGTGCGTCACGAGCGTGTCAAGATATTATAAGTGGAAGAGTTGATTGAACATGTTTCCGTAGCTATACGCCTTTCATAACTGAGCGTATTTACCTAACTGAGCGTCTTCCATAACTGAGCGTATTTCTCTAAGTACGTCTTCCATAACTGAGCGTCTTTCCTTACAAACTCGTATAGACACAAAGAATATCAAAAGTGAAGACACGATGCAGTTTCCTTCCAAAATTGACTAATTCAGTTCTCAAAATTTGGCAACTTCAAACTTGATTTAAGTTTCGAAGCTAAGATAATTTGATGCAATGAAAGTAGCAGCTGTTGCGATTAATCCTGGGTATAACGTTCAAGATTCTACGTCAGCTCGCGAAGAAACTCAATTAGTTTCTTTGTGAAAGAAACCGATGTTTTTGCGTCGGATGAATGTACTCCAGTAACTGGTCTACGATCTAGTTTTATGGCATTTACTGTAGCCTTCGAATTCCATGTGACACTTAACGCGGTAAGTAGTCGACTTTTTCAGGCTCCAGGTCACTACGTATAAACGAACAGCGATTGCTGAACGAGAAGGAAGGTCATGATGCAAAGTTCACGCAGATAATTTCTGTTTACAGCGAGATCAAGGAAATGCTTGATAACAGAAACAAACAAATAGCGCACGATGCACATGTGCTTTGCGCAAAAAGCTCGTTGTGTTCGCGCCTCTTTCAGTTGACTGAAAACAAGGCAACCAGGTGACTTTTTCATGGAGATCTCAGATTAATGTCATATTGACATTTATTGTTAATAAATATTATACATTGATTGTCCGAGATCTGTGTAATGCGATTAATGCAGATCAGGTGCAGCTTGGTGACCATAAAACGAAGTCGTAAATTAAACCATTAAGGAGCTGCACCCATTGATGTCGAAACCCTCGAGATTACATACTGTTTAAGAAGTTTACGATTTCCCGAAGACCACATGCGATATTACAGTCGGTTCTGAAGGTGTCGAGACATCGAGCAACTATGGGATCGTAAAATCATTCGCAAATAAATGTACACGAAATTTAATAGCCGATAAGAGAATACTGTATCGAGAGATAATGAAAGCGTTTAAAACGACGGTGAATCGTATTCCGTTCGATTTCGCTTATCGATGAGTGCCAAATAAGCGATCTTGTCTCGGGCACCGCGGGAATTCAGGACTATGACCCGGGTCAAATTTAGTCTTGTCGAAATCTTAGTCAGCGAAGTTAAACTCGTCGCGCGATGTTCGTAGCCGTGTCTTGCGACAGAGACCCTGCTCTTCGAATTGAGTTTCAGAAGCTTTTGTCGAGCGAGCATAAACGTTACACAGAGGTATGGTTTATTCATGAAACTGCCCTCGTCTATCGCGTGCAACACCGCTGCCTTCTGTTCAAACACCGGCCACAGATTTTATACAGGCCACTGTGAATATTTCCTGTTTTCCTCCTTCTCTTTGTAATTCGAATGCTTTCGATTTCGTCTACATCGATTTTTCTGCTCAAGTATTCACGGAATACTTTTAGTTACAGTTCTTGGAAAATTAAATAAGTGGAGCTGCATTCATCTGGCGCGATATTTATTTACAAATATCTGGATCTCAGTATCGCTAGATCTGGACTATCTACAGTTTGATATATGTACATGTAGACTGATATCCATGTATTGTAGATTGATATACATGTAGATTGATGTCCCTATAGGACGATCTCCTTGTAGGACATCTCTGTATAGACTGACAACCTTATAGACAGATATCTTTATAAGCTAATATTCCTATAGGCCTATATCCCTATGAGCCAATATCGTTACATCTGGATATGTTTATAGTGCAATATCCTTACAACCTGATGTCCCTACGTCCTGGTATTCTTACATCCCTTTGTACTGACGTTCCGATATACTACGTCCGATGTACCTATGTCCACGATGTACTCTACGTCCCGGTGTACCTATGTCCCGATGTATCCTACGTCCTAATGTACCTATGTCCGCGATGTACCTTATGTCCTGATATACTTATGTCCCGATGTACCTATGTCCCAATATACCCTACGTCCCGATGTACCTGTGTCCCGATGTACCTATGTGCTGATGTACTCTACATCCCGGTGTACCTATGTCTCGATGTACTCTACGTCCGGGTATACCTACGTCCCGATGTACCTATGTCCCGATGTACCTATGTCCCGATGTACTGTACGTCCCGATGAACCTATGTCCAGATGTACTCTACGTCCAAGTGTACCTATGTCCCGATGTACTCTACGTTGTAATATATACCTACGTCCCGATGTACCTTACGTCCTGATGTACCTATGTCCCGATATACTCTACGTCCCGATGTACCTATGTGCCGATATATCTATATCGATGTACTCTACGTCCGGGTATACCTACGTCCCGATGTACCTATGTCCCGATGTACTGTACGTCCCGATGAACCTATGTCCAGATGTACTCTACGTCCAAGTGTACCTATGTCCCGATGTACTCTACGTTGTAATATATACCTACGTCCCGATGTACCTTACGTCCTGATGTACCTATGTCCCGATATACTCTACGTCCCGATGTACCTATGTGCCGATATATCTATATCGATGTACTCTACGTCCGGGTATACCTACGTCCCGATGTACCTATGTCCCGATGTACTGTACGTCCCGATGAACCTATGTCCAGATGTACTCTACGTCCAAGTGTACCTATGTCCCGATGTACTCTACGTTGTAATATATACCTACGTCCCGATGTACCTTACGTCCTGATGTACCTATGTCCCGATATACTCTACGTCCCGATGTACCTATGTGCCGATATATCTATATCGATGTACTCTACGTCCGGGTATACCTACGTCCCGATGTACCTATGTCCCGATGTACTGTACGTCCCGATGAACCTATGTCCAGATGTACTCTACGTCCAAGTGTACCTATGTCCCGATGTACTCTACGTTGTAATATATACCTACGTCCCGATGTACCTTACGTCCTGATGTACCTATGTCTCGATATACTCTACGTCCCGATGTACCTATGTCCCGATGTACTCTACGTCCCGATGTACCTATGTCCCGATGTACTCTACGTCCCGATGTACCTATGTCCAGATGTACTCTACGTCCAAGTGTACCTATGTCCCGATGTACTCTACGTCGTAATATATACCTACGTTCCGATGTACCTTACGTCCTGATGTACCTATGTCCCAATATACTCTACGTCCCGATGTACCTATGTGCCGATGTATCTATGTCCCGATGTACCTATGTCCCGATATCCTTACGTCCCGATGTACATATGTCCCGATGTACATATGTCCCGATGTACATATATCCCGATGTACATATGTCCCGATATACTCTACGTCCCGATGTACCTATGTGCCGATGTATCTATGTCCCGATGTACCTATGTCCCGATATCTGTACGTCCCGATATCTCTACGTCCCAATATACCTACGTCACGGTACCCCTACGTCCCGATATCTCTGCGTCCCGATATCGCTACGCCTCGATATCGCTATGTCCCGATATATCTATGTTCCGATATTCGTACGCCCCAAAACCTTTGTCCGGATATATCAACGACCCAATATTCCTACGTCCCTACATCCCTAGAGTCCAATATCTATATCTATTGATCTCAATACCCCTATACCTCATACCCCTCTTTTGCAGTATCCCTATATCCCTAGTATGATCGGTAAAAAATTTTCATTGCTATATTTGAAGCGTTAATTTAATGTAAGAAATTAGTGACGGTGATTGAAAATAGCACAGACATAACCAGAAAGCAATGAAAGATGTTCATAATCGTAAAAGTGTGAAAAGTGTTAACATCAAGTGCACCGATAAAATGAGTTCTTAAATAACAACGACAACACGTTCGTGGAAACGTAATACATATGGTGTTTGCATTGCGTTCGAGGCGCTTCTTAATTGCGTGAATTTTTTCTGTACTCAAAGACAAACGCGAGACACAAACAAACGTGATCTTACGGAGTCGAGGAAAATTACGGTGTATCGAATCGCGTACTTATTTTCGTCGTAATATTACTTTGACGTCATATCATCGTTCAAGAGGAATTTGTGAAAATTGAAACTAATTTATGCATATTAAATTGTGCATCGGAAAAATTTTGTAAAATATTCTGTAATCGTTGATTCTTTTAGGTCGAGCTTTCATATCGAGAATCAATTATCAGATATCTGATTTCAATTAATGCCTTATCAATTGTCCAATCAAAGTTAATTAATCGATTATAAAGATCATTGCATGCTGAAGTTAATTTCTTTTCGCTGTACGATAGATATTGGATATGTGATTAATGAATCTCTGTAATTACACGTTAAATTAATATGCAAAATATGAGACTGATGTACCTTACAAAACAAACTACGATTTCGTGAATCACTGCGTACTGTTATTTTCCTTCAGCTTAGACTGCCAGATACGCGTACAAATATTTATCTACAAGGTTCACGAAGGTTTTCCTGCCTGCATTTACGCCGTCAGGGCTCGAAAACACGAGATAACAAAAGTTTCCAGCCGAACGTTTAAAGAATACTGCCTAGTCGAAGGTCACTGACTACATAATGTTCCATAAATTAGAAACGAAAAGCAGATCGAACGAATAAAACAGGATAATCACGTTTTCCAGGAAACGTAAAAAAAATTCCTGCACTTGAAAAAAAATGAGTTGCAGAACGTCGAGGCTACGTCATTTTCATTTCCATCCACAAACGCCAATTAACCGATAGCCTCTTTATCTGAGCAAATCGGCACTCGATGGAGACAAATCGACGACTAGACGTCGTTCCTGTTTACTCCACCAGACGCGCATATCCAGATTTATATCGAGCTAATCGATCAAGTAATTCGATGCAATCCCGTACGAACAAACAAGATCTAGACTGCTCTGCATCATTTCGTAACAAATGGAACACTGCGAATCTGTTACCAACGCTCGGAGCTGTTATTGCATTAAATTGCGATGTAAATTACTTGCACGAACAAAATATTGATTAACAATGACACATCGATCGTTCAAAAATTAAAATTTGACATCACCGAACAAATTTTGTCAGAGTATAATAATAGTATCGAAGTTTGCAATGTAGACCGATTAAGGATCGATTAAGGAGCCAAGTTGTAAGCATGACCCGATGTACTTAACGACGTGTTAACGGTAATAGCTGTAAGTCTAACGTCGTCTACAAGTTTGACTAGAACCTTAGCCCTTGATGACTAATTTACGAGCAAATTTGAACTTCGAAGTAGAAAATCGACGTCGCAACGAAATAAGAGAGTTTACCGAGTGACCACGTTATCGGCTACAAAAGCCAACAGAAGATTGATTATTCTTTCAGACGATTGATCGTTGTACCGGGCGACTGGATATCGAAAGTCCATGAAATATTCGAGTCGAAACGTAGTTTCCGTTTCGTGGAAAACAGAGAAAAATTGCAAAACATCGTCTGGTACGAATGAGTAAAGGGTGACTGTTCGGGTGGTGGAGGGCACGAAAAATTCCGTGATAAACAAAAAATTACAAGTATCAGTTGACCGGCTGATAAGGAGTCGCGTTGCGAAAAAGATATACAGACCCGCGACGCATTCGAGCTGATTACCTGTCGTACAGATAAGATCTAGTACAAAAAGCGGCCTTGATGGATGGATTTAGACGGGGGAACGAAAACAATGATCTATGAGATCGTATCGAGCGACGAGATTATCGCGAGACGTCGAAGACCAAGGAAGAACAAACATTTATCGGTATTGAAATTATACCTTGTCGATAGGTAAATGATCAGACTGCGAATGACTCTGAGGAAACTGGGGCTCTAACCTTGTAAAATGGAAGAATTCTACAAGATACAGAGAAATTTTTACTTACTATTGCAATAACTACTACATATATTTGTATAGGTGCATTAAGGACCTTAAGGTGCATTAGGAGACTTAAGGTTTTTAGTTAAACCTTGGCCTCAGTTTCAATCAATTTTTTTACAAGTACGATTTTTGTGTAGGTACACTAAGGATCTAATGGTTTACTTGTAGAACCCACCTTGGAACCTAGCTAATTTCAATCAATTTTTTACAATTATGATTTTTGTGTAGGTGCACTAAGGACCTCAAGGTTTAATGTAGAACCAAACCCATCTTAGACTCTAGCTAATTTCAATCAATTGTTTTACAAGTACGATTTTTATGTAGGTGCACTAAGGATCTAGTGGTTTACTTGTAGAACCCATCTTGGACCCTAGCTAATTTCTATCAATTGTTTTACAAGTACGATTTTTGTGTAGGTGCACAAAGGACCTCATGGTTTACTTTAGAACCAAACCCACCTTGGACCCTAGCTAATTTCAATCAATTGTTTTACAAGTACAATTTTTGTGTAGGTGGACTAAGGATCTAATGATTTACTTGTAGAACCCACCTTGGACCCTAGCTAATTTCAATCAATTTTTTACAACAATGATTTTTGTGTAGGTGCACTAAGGATCTAATGGTTTACTTGTAGAACCCACCTTGGACCCTAGCTAATTTCAATCAATTTTTTACAACTATGATTTTTATGTAGGTGCACTAAGGACCTCAAGGTTTACTTTAGAACCAAACCCACCTTGGACCCTAGCTAATTTCGATCAATTTTTTACAACTATGATTTTTATGTAGGTGCACTAAGGATCTAATGGTTTACTTGTAGAACCCATCTTGGACCCTAGCTAATTTCAATCAATTTTTTACAACTATGATTTTTATGTAGGTGCACTAAGGATCTAATGGTTTACTTGTAGAACCCACCTTGGACCCTAGCTAATTTCAATCAATTTTTTACAATTGTGATTTTTGTATAGATGCACTAAGGATCTAATGGTTTACTTGTAGAACCCACCTTGGACCCTAGCTAATTTCAATCAATTTTTTACAATTATGATTTTTGTGTAGGTGCACTAAGAACCTCAAGGTTTAATGTAGAACCAAACCCATCTTAGACTCTAGCTAATTTCAATCAATTGTTTTACAAGTACGATTTTTGTGTAGGTGCACTAAGGATCTAATGGTTTACTTGTAGAACCCACCTTGGACCCTAGCTAATTTCAATCAATTTTTTACAACTATGATTTTTATGTAGGTGCACTAAGGACCTCAAGGTTTACTTTAGAACCAAACCCACCTTGGACCCTAGCTAATTTCAATCAATTTTTTACAATTGTGATTTTTGTGTAGGTGCACTAAGGATCTAATGGTTTACTTGTAGAACCCACCTTGGACCCTAGCTAATTTCAATCAATTTTTTACAACTATTTCTCGCGTAGGTGCACTAAGGTTTACTTGTAGAATCAAACCCTTGGACCCTAGTTTCCATAAATTTTTGAATAACAAGAGTCACAACCATGAACTTGACAGGTTACATGTCGTGATTGTAGAATAACTTAACTTTTAGCACCAATAATCAAGTAAAGTAACATGTCGACTTTTTACTACTTCGATCCGACGTAAGACATGATAATGAGATGCAAGAGCTGGTCGTTTGCGTGACTGAGTTGATCCGAGACTCGGCGGCGCGACGAATGTTTAAAAATGCATAGATAAAGTGGCCGAGGAATGCAACGAAATTGAAGAGTCTGAAAGGTATTTGAAACCGAGAGAGGGCCGATCGAGAATGATGGAACATGACCCAACGAATCTTAGAAATGGTTGGAGCTAGAGAATGCAACATGATGCAAGAAGTCTACAAGAGAATACAAAATTAGTTCATATAAAATCCATAAGAAGGCAGTAATAATTAAATTAGTCCAAATCGTGTAGGTCCTTGACCTACTAGCCTATTTTTCTGATCAAAATATTTTGAAGCGAAGTTCTACATATTTTCTCTGCCGATGACTTGTAGAGATCTGAAAGCGTGTATCAGGTTTGCAACCTGCCTCCTACATAATAGGCATAATTTTCCGCGCTTTCGTAATGGCGCATAGATCAAAGATGACCGTTCACCGGGATTAAAATGGCTACAGGTGGTAGAAGAGCCTCGATCTGTTATTGCAAGAGCAGAATATTCAAGCGCAGTACCAAGGATTAAAACAAAGAAAGTTATCTGCCCAGGGGCTCGGTATCAGCAAGAAAATATATTTTTCCTCGCTATCTGTGGACGCGAGTGACGATCGTGACAAGCAACAGCAGCAGCAGCCGAAGGAATCGTTCAGCTGTTGCCGGCCTGATTGTTCCTCCCGGTAGAACCGGCGATCGGTGTCACTGTGTCGGGCTACTACCGGTGACGTCACTGTTCAACACCGTCAACAGCTTCCCCTCTCTAGCTTCTGGTAACGCTATCCACGACAACACTTACGACACTGAATAAGGAACGAGCGATTAGCAGCTGGCAGATAATGTCGCGGCGTGCGCGCAAAAACCGGCTCTCCTCTCCGGCCGAACGACCAGCCGCGTAGTTTCATTGTCCCTGGCGAAGTTCAGCGGGGAAATGCCGTAAGTGGGACGCGAAATGAATCAGTCCGAGCGAGGAAAAAACTTGGCCAAGTGTTCACGAGAAACCGACGGAGCTCGTGGCCGAGCAGCGTTAACCCTTCGGCCGCGGGCTACTTGGAAACTCTGTCCTGTAATTTCTGTCAATTACCGCCGGACACGTTATTATCGCGTTTCAGATATCTTTGTGTGCGTACCATCGACCACGGACATTGTATATTCCTATTGTCGGCACGGTTTATTCGCTTTTAATGATGACGCACCGTATGCGTACTGCACCGTAACTAGTCACACCGCCTTTTCCTTCAACCATACGAAACTTGAAATGGAACGTACCTTGCAATGTGTTAGAAAAGAGTGATGTATGATTAGAGAAATAAATTATATTCTATGATAATACGTCCATGTCTAAGTAATGACGCACCTTGTGCGTTCTGCGGGACAGATGCAAAGTAACTTATGACGCACCGTATGCGTACTGCACCGTAACTAGTCACACCGCCTGTTCCTACAACTATACGAAACTTCAAATGGAACGTACCTTGCAATGTGTTAGAAAAGAGCGATATATTTAGAGAAATAAATTATTATATTCTATGATAATACATCCATGTCTAAATAATGACGCACCCTGTGCGTTCTGCGGGACAGATGCAAAGTAACTTATGACGCACCGTATGCGTACTGCACCGTAACTAGTCACACCGCCTGTTCCTACAACTATACGAAACTTCAAATGGAACGTACCTTGCAATGTGTTAGAAAAGAGTGATGTATGATTAGAGAAATAAATTGTTATATTCTATGATAATACGTCCATGTCTAAATAATGACGCACCTTGTGCGTACTGCGGGACAGATGCAAAGTAACTGATGACGCACCGTGTGCGTCTGGCAAAAATTGTAGAAAACTTGAAAACGAAGTTGTTCTACGTTATAAGACTGTATGATTAGATAAATAAATAGTTACATTTTGTGATGAATACGTCTATGTTCTACAATGTCCATTTGGTATAAGGAATGACGCACCTTGTGCGTTCTGCAGGACGGATATAAAGTAACTTATGACGCACCGTATGCGTACTGCACCGTAACTAGTCACACCGCCTGTTCCTACAACTATACGAAACTTGAAATGGAACGTACCTTGCAATGTGTTAGAAAAGAGTGATGTATGATTAGAGAAATAAATTGTTATATTCTATGATAATACGTCCATGTCTAAATAATGACGCACCCTGTGCGTACTGCGGGACAGATGCAAAGTAACTGATGACGCACCATGTGCGTTTGGCAAAAATTGTAGAAAACTTGAAAACGAAGTTGTTCTACGTTATAAGACTGTATGATTAGACAAATAAATAGTTACATTTTGTGATGGATACGTCTACGTCCTACAATGTCCATTCGCTATAAGGAATGACGCACCTTGTGCGTTCTGCAGGACGGATACAAAGTAACTGATGACGCACCGTGTGCGTCTGGCAAAAATTGTAGAAAACTTGTAAACGAAGTTGTTCTACGTTATAAGACTGTATGATTAGATAAATAAATAATTACATTTTGTGATGGATACGTCTATGTTCTACAATGTCCATTTGCTATAAGGAATGACGCACCTTGTGCGTTTTACAGGACAGATGCAAAGTAACTTATGACACACCATGTGCGTCTGGCAAAAATTGTAGAAAACTTGAAGTGAAAACGAAGTTGTTCTACGTTATAAGACTGTATGATTAGACAAATAAATAGTTATATTTTGTGATAGATACGTCTACGTCCTACAATGTTCATCTGCTGTAAGGAATGACGCACCTGGTGCGTTCTGCAGGGTATCTGTTTGTAATGGGTTGTTTTTCACAGTGCAGAAGTTTCCAAACCTCAAGTCCTCAAGACACTAAAATTTCAAAGTTCCAAAAACACAAAATTCCAATGATTCACCCATGATCAATGAATGATCAATCGTTAAAAAATTTGTGATCTACATCGCATGCAAAGGAGCTTGATATAATTATGAAACGTTGGCTGCCGAAGAGTGGTCTCATAATAAAACGTCAATGAAGGCGACGTACGTCGAATCGGTAAATTTACCAGGAATCTGAGATGAATCTTGCGAAAGATTCATTTCTCGTTCCATTTCACAAGCGGTCTATTTCGAACGTGACGTTAAAACGCTGGCAGCCGCGAGTGACTCGCAGTCAGTAATTTCTCGCTCGGTCTGTGGCCTCTCGGCGCTTTTGTCATCGGCTCTTCCTACTCTTTGTGCGTCATTGTGCGGGCATACGTCACGGTCGGTCGTGGTGGCAATCGACGACATGGCTATTGTTAAAATTTCACGAGGCTGGAAACGAAGGACTGCGGGCGGCCTTAAATTTATCAAGTGTGTCACGATCAAGCGTGTAAACTCGAAAAACACCGGCTCGATGGACGCGGTGTATACAAGGTGATTCACCAGAAACGGGGCTGCGTACACGTTTCGTTGCCAAATGCGCGAAAAAGCGACGATGAAAGGTGAACCGCTTCTTGGTGCAACTTTTCATTTCCTGCGCGTTAAGAGAACGTCGATACTTTTTGTCACCGGTTTATTTCTATGCAACTGGGAATCGTATCGAACTCGATTCGGAGCATTCCTCGAACCGTGGATAATAATCGAGGGAATTCGCACGGAGTCACGAAGATTTCCAGAATTCTATAATTATAGATCGTGACGCCTGCGGCATTTCCGTTTGTCTTCTCTTTTACTGACCCCCTCTCCGTTAAAAAGGAGGCATGTACCAAAAAGCAGGTCACGCAACGGCGATAACGGTAATCCGTGCAGCCGTAGTGCAATGGCGTCCACGTGGAAAAGCAAACGAAGAAAAGTGTTCCGCCGTCCTATCTCCTGGATCGCACCACGACACCGTTTATAATGGCCTCTGAGCGGTAATGATCGCCGAGGTTTTCCCCCAAATCGCCGTTCCCATTATGGGAACGCTAATTTGGAAAGTCCACGGTTAAACCGTTCCTTCGGCGCGAGTCGTACCAAAGTAATTACCTCGTTCGACGATTTACTACGAACTGCAAACTTACGAAACGCTTAATGGAGATAAAGATTATCCTTTCTCGTGCGGATTTTCAGGCAATAAAGTTGTGTCTCGTCATGTCTAAAGTTAAAACGGATACAATCGTTCGGTCGTACGTCCGTCATTAACCGTCGAGAGACTCACGCTGAGAAATTTTGAAACGTGCCGACTTTACGGCAGCTTTCGCCACCGTTTCCGTTTAAGCTTCTGCCAAGCAAAACCTGTGCCCACTCGAACACCATAAAACATCGGTGAGATCGTATGGAACGAGTACGCAACTGGCCGCGATCTTCGACCACTTGAAACCATCCTTCGAAGACATCGAACAAAGAAAATTTATCTAAACAGGGCTTACTCATTTGTGAGCTATGATGTTAGGCATCGTTGCTCATCCAACTGACCGGGGTCTACGTGCACACGTACGTCGTACCGAGTGTTCAAAACATAATGGTCATGACATCACCTCGGTCTTTGACCTGGAGGTATATGGAGGCAAAATTGAAGTTCAACCTATGTCCTCATCTTCGAAGTGATTTAAGGCTATCCGTCTGTACATTTTGTATCAACGGCCGATAGTTCTTTAGGTGAATGACTGGGGATGTAAGGGAATTTGGGTTCCCTAAACGGCAATTGGGTGGAATTGTGTTCAGTAAATTTGGGAAAAAGTTCATAAATTTAAAAGATGTGTGAAAATTACAAACGTGTCCATATCGAAAGGAAGGCTACATCCGAGCGTGCAAATATTATAGGAATTAATAAATTTTAACAAAAACGATTGAACAATTTACAAACACAATATTAAACTTGAACACTATTAAATATAATTAACTTAATCAAATCAATAACTAATTCTCAAAATTCCACGATGTTTTCTACTCGAACGCTCAACTCCGACTCTCAACTCTTAAAATTATCCTTCGTTACCCCGTAACGTAAAGACAAAAAAAAATCATATATATATATCGAAGATCGATTCGCTTCCGCATAACTTAACGTGTTCATGACGTCAGTATCGACGACGTTACTCTACGAGCCCTACGCTACCCTACAATATGTCAATTAAATATCTCGTAGGAGCGATCAGCCAAGGGATAGGAAGAAGTCCTAATGTCCTGTGTAACACGGATTCCGAAGGATCGATAACGCAGCAGGTTATGAGTTTTGGAAGCAGCTTTCTAAGCGGAGAACATTACTTTTGGCGCACTCTGTACGTGCATGCATAAGAGAGCACTCGATCCAGTTTGCGGCCGTTATCGAAAGGCGAGAGTGTCAACGTTCACCCGCGCGAAAGTGAAAATCTGGGCTGCCGCTGGCGGCACGAGCGAGATACTACGCGACGTTTGCCGATTGTCGGCGGGCGGGAAAAGGCCGGCTCGACCCGGCCCGCGGCGGTATCTAGGCTACGACCTGCTTCGCGATACAATTTGGGTCATTGCGTTCAGCTAGGTCCAGCGAAACCAGGTAAACCACCACGACGCGCCACGTTGATTCCTGCTGTTTCGCGCATACCTTCTTGACGCATGTGCGTGCCCTACGAGCGGACAGCCGCTATCGTGCCGGCTCCGCACGAGCCGGCTTCGTTATATCACAGCCGACGTTGCGTAAAATGTACGCTGGCACACGTTCCTCTCCGTTCTGTTACAGAGAGTGTATGTGGCCGCCTTTCGCCCCTCTCCTGGCCCCCTTTTATGCCCATCTCCCTGCCCCACGCACCGTTCTGTCCTCCTACGATTCTGCCTCCTCGTTCCGTCTCTTTACACGCGCCTTAACCAGCGCCGCGTCAACTCGAACACGCTTCGGCTTCTCGTTCTACGCAGCGAAAGTTTGTTTTCATTCGCCCGTTCTCTCCTCCCTCGCGACGGTAATAGCCCGGATCGTGGCCCTCGGCCATCGAGCGTTTTTGTCCGCGCCAATTCAGAAACTCTTCAACTACTAGGACGGTAGGGTTCGAGACCTTCCACGGGGTTAGCACCGGCTCGAGTAAAATCGTATCACAACCGGACCAGACTGTGTGACGGAAATGTACGAGTCCTCCGAGTGGCTAGACCACTTCTGGTAATTCGATTGCATCCGGAGATTTGGGGATTTGCGAGAACGTGGTAATACCGAAAATGGGAGTCGTTTGAAAACTTTGAAATTTAATACGAGATTCCCAACTTTACATGTGCCCGATGCATTCGATTGCCTGCACGTTACCTCTAATACTGGTACTACGATATAGTGGACTACGGTGTTTGGGAGAGGTAACAGTCCGTAAAAACTGATCGAGCGTGATTCATGTTAGGTGCGCAAATAGATATAGTAACTGGCTCACCAGCTGATACGATAGTTCGATCGATAAATCTGTCTGAAAATGATATCCGAAGGTAGATCGTTTCATCCCACGTGTTTCGAAACCTCTTCGTAGATACCTACACACGGGTATCGCACAATGGTGGAAAACGTATGATCATGATACGCTTATCAATTATTCAATAACTGGTCAGATCGTCCAACGATTGTTTTTTCTACGCGAACCGTGTAAACAACTGAACACGCCCTACCTCGCGAGAGCCACGCTCGTAGGAGTAATTTATTCATCCGTCTTGTTAAATCATCGGAGTCCCGGCATCCAATGAGATGCCTGATACGTAGCCCTCGTAACCACCTACTGCTCGAGCCAGTTCTTTTCATCGGCGTTACGCCGTGTAAAATCGTTTAATCGATGATACAGAAGGCCACCTATCCCGTTCCACATAGTAGGAAGCCGGTTTGCTACGTTGGAAAGTCATAGAACGAGGCAAGAAACAAGAACGACGTAACAATACGGAACGAGGGAGGGGTGCAATCGACGCCTGAACGCGAGAGAACTCATTTTCCTTCGTTTTCCCAATGCTACCACTCGTGTCCGTGAGAACCGACCGCAGGGCTGGATGCCGTTAAGAAAAACAAATTGCTGCTTAGGTCGTTTTGTATTTACTTGTATAACCAAATAACCAATAAATATTGGTTATTAGTTAGAAGTTACAGAATCTCGGTGTTTCAAAATCCTTAAATCCCAAAGATTTCGAATTTCGAATCCCTGTAACCCTTTCCAAGGTCTAGTTCCAAGATTCCTAAGTCTCAAGATCCACAAATAAGTTGTAAGACATAGGCCCCAGATCTTTCAGCCCCAAGTTCCCCAAATCTCCAGATCCTTAAGTACGTCTCAAGATCCTCAAGTCCCAAGATACCCAAATCCCAAGATCAACAAATAGTCAGATCTCTAAGTAAATCCCAAGATCCCCAAAGTCCAAAGATCCCCAAATCCCAAGATCCCCAAATAGCCAGATCTCTAAGTAAGTCCCAAGGTCCCTAAATCCAAAGATCCCCAAATAGCCAGATTTCTAAGTACGTCTCAAGATCCCTAAGTCCATAAATCTCCAAATCCCAAGATCCCCAAATAGCTACATCTCTAAGTAACTCCCAAGATCCCTAAGTCCAAAGATCTCCAAATCCCAAGATCCCCAAATAGTCAGACCTCTAAGTAAGTCCCAAGATCCCTAAATCCATAGATCTCCAAATCCCAAGATCCCCAAATAGCTAGATCTCTAAGTAACTCCCAAGATCCCTAAGTCCAAAGATCTCCAAATCCCAAGATCCCCAAATAGCTAGATCTCTAAGTAACTCCCAAGATCCCTAAGTCCAAAGATCTCCAAATCCCAAGATCCCCAAATAGCTAGACCTCTAAGTAAGTCCCAAGATCCCTAAATCCATAGATCTCCAAATCCCAAGATCCCCAAATAGCTAGATCTCTAAGTAACTCCCAAGATCCCTAAGTCCAAAGATCTCCAAATCCCAAGATCTCCAAATAGCTAGATCTCTAAGTAAATCCCAAGATCCCCAAATCCCAAGATCCCCAAATAGCCAGATCTCTAAGTAAGTCCCAAGATCCCTAAGTCCAAGCATCCCCAAGTAAGTTCCAAGGTCCCCAAATTTCCAAACCCTTTGCTCCCAAGACCCCGTCCAAAAGTTCCAAAATCTCAATGTCCGAAAATCCCACGAACACGAAGGAGCATTGGAAGTGTTTGGATCTCGAAAAGTGTCAATCCGAGTCTGGTCGGCACGATGCACAGGGACGAACGTGATACCTTTCCCGTGAACGTCGCGCGCGTGGAACGCAGCACGCGTTCGTGTGTACGATCGAGCACCTTCTCGACCTACTTTTCTGAGAAAGGCCCGACCTCGCTTTTCTCTCGATGCAGCAGATACGCGCCACTTTTCCTCGTGTCCTAAGCAGCGGTGCGCGCGCGCGCGTCAACTTTTCGTGACACTGGCCACGCGCTCGCTAGAGGCAGCACCGTCGGCCCATCCTAAGCTCGCCGGCGATGCCGGCATCCAACACGCGGACCACACGTTTTACTACTTCGATGTACGTTTGCTTTTCACTTTGAAAAGTGAACGTGAAATGTCCTACTCCATTTGCATATATCGATTTATTATAAAAGCAGGGACGTTTTGTTTAGCTATCTGATGGCGGTGTACGTAACAAATGCTACGGTCGCTCGTTAACAAGTTTGACTTACAGTGATGGATTACGTATCCAAGATAAATGTTACCTTACTGGTAGCTGTCACGGTAGCGAAACGCACACGCTGCGCCTTCCGTGTTTGGCATCATTGCCATAGATCGTTAGAAAGTCCCAAAGGACTTCTGCGATGCATATTCCGCCATATGCTACCTTCGCGGGTACAAGGTTACATTATCGATCATAATTTACAACGCGTGCTGCATCGTTACGTCAGTGTGACTCGTTTTCACGACCGATATCGCCGGGTGGGGGACTGGACGCGTAAATTTACGCGCGTTGCGATCAGCTGACTTTACCGTTTTTGCGTCAACTTTCTGAATAAATAACAACCGATTACATTAAATTACGATGAACATTTCAAAGCTCGAATCAATTCTTGGCAATATTGAACACCTCTACATCAAGCTAAAAAGATAACATTAACCCCTTGCACTATTTGTCAGGTGCGTCAGTCAGAACTAACTAAACACAGCTACAATATTAAAACAGACAAAGAATGTTGAAATGTTATGACAACACGGTATTATGCAATCGTTGACTATGTAAATTATAATTGGACTTGAACTCCAGATTGAAGCATATTCAAAATTCGAGCAAAATTGATCCCAACTGAAGTACCAGTGCGTCACGAGTCAGACTCGTCAAAATAGTGCAAGGGGTTAATTGAATGAATTTATTAATAATTAAGCAATCCTCTGGTTGAGAGGCACTGTTAGTCCCTCAATTTGTCCACAGCAACGAATGATAGATTTGTCGATAGTAATTGTGTTCGTTGAAAAAGTGTTGGCGAACGAAGTCGTTCGTCTATAATTGAGTTCTGTAGCGTGAATTGGAGCTAGGGAGCGTGTTACATTCTTTTCTTTCGAGCAATTAAAAGCTGTCCATCGAAAGGTTTCGCGCATTGCATTCGAAATCAAGGACGTCAGTTTGGCACGAATTCCAAGCAGCATGCTGATTTACTTTCACGCGGACAATGAAATTTCGTTCACGGCCAATACGCCGTTCTCGCAACATCAACATCGATTGTGCGCATGATGGCGCGGAGAGCGTGGGCAAGCGATGGAAGTCCCCGACGTCGCGGCGATTACTTCGCCCGATGGAATTCGAGAACGGCGATTCCGGGTAATCGTAATCGACACGCGCGTTCCATTTCGCAATCCCGTGCCGTCACGTTGCTCTCTGTGCAGCTTATTAAAAGTCAGCGCGTCTCGCGCGCGTACTATGCGCCCATTTCGTTGGAACCTTGCGTGCGATCGTACGCGATACATATGTATTGCACTGGCATAGAGCTGTTCCAATATCCAAGGTAATTGTACTCGAGCGTGCTAATGATTGCGACACGGGCGCAATCGCGGTAAACCGAATCAAAGAGAGAAAGAGAGAGCGTCCATGGAGTAGAGCTGGCTAGAGCGAAGGCGTTGCATTGTAAACCCTATGACCGACTTTTACGATCGGCTAGGATGCAGTGCCTCCAACGGTCGGACGGCGCAACTAGCCGCCATGTTGTTTCCAAACCCGAAATCAAGCTTCGCTTTGCCAGGAGAAAGGTGAAATCGCCCGAAATCGTGACATAACTCTTCTATGCCTTTCCTTTTCTTTTCAAATTACCTCTCATTTTCGTATACCACCGATTTTTACGAGTCTTTATACTTGTCACTCTGAGGGAACATCCCCAAGCCGGACATTAAACAGATCATGAAAGGGAATACATAGAGAATGTATAAGTACTTTATTTACTGCTCAAATGCACCCCTAAAGATTCAGCTATTCCTTGATTCTACTTTTCAACACTTCTGTAAGACATAGAAAGATACTTTTAACCCTTTGCACTCCTATGTCGAGTGTGGCTCGACATTACCTTTCTTTTGGACCTTATAAATAATTCAGATAAATAGATTGGTTGAATATACATATTTTCATTTATTTGCTACTTATAATAAATGAAAAATGTATTTGTCGCGTACTCCGCACTGTTGCAATACATTTTATCGAGAAATTAAGGAGTGCAAAGGGTTAAAATAAGCTACTTATTTTAACCGGGACTATCAAGTAGTTGGAGCTTCATCAGTTGTTTGAACAGCTAGAAAAATGTTACGTTTTCTAAAAGAGAACATTGAAGGGATGTCCCTTGTTGGCAAATCGTAAAAAAATCCTAGTTAAAGGTCATAATCTCCTACATAGACTATGTATGGTCCACATATTCGTAAAATAAAGCAATTTGTTTAATTTCCACGCGTGGGACGTATCCTCGTGAGTATTTTTACTATAAAATTTTGTAGAGAGGACGCTTTGTTTCGCGTCGAGGCTTTGTATCTGCAACATTGATTTACAGCGTGTACAGTTTGCCAAGATCGAAAAATCGTACTCGCGTCGTTTCTAGTTTTCAACTGGTAGGCGGCACTATGCACAGACACAGGGACGCCGGCCGGCCGGCCCGGCGACTATAAGTTAATGCTTGTGCAAAGTGGCCATCCGTGATCCATCTTGCGTAACCTATTTACCGGCGAAGTGGTACAAGCACGTATGACATAATCCTGTGCAACGGAGCACGCACTGTAGATTCCGGCCTGTTCGAATACTATTTTAAATAGCCCGTGCTACAGCGGCGAGCATGCGCCATGTGCAGCCCGAGCCGGCACGGTGATGCGTAGCGTTACGCAAATTAAAAGTACACGAAGGAAACCAGCGCGTGAAAGAAGAGGATACAGCGTTATTCTCGTCGCGTATTGAATAAAAATATCTCTGACATCTTTCTCGCTAACCGAGTAGGGATATCTCTGCCATTATGCAACAGGAAGTTTGATAAAAGCACAGATTCGAGCATACGTGCGGTTTATTGTTAACGCACGCCTCTATCGCTTAGGACCACGCACGCCATTTTAACCTACACCGTGATGTTTTCGAAAAGAAGAATAATGGTTTTGTCTTACGATATCACAGTCACCTCTCAGCAACGACGTGTTTGATCGGAACAACTTGAGACACCAAACTCGAGTTTACAGACTGTCGTTTCTTGGCGTATCATAATTAATTAATTATGGTTTAATATGTACAATTGTATCTAAGCAATCGAGTCCCGTTTCTAGCGGAAAGCCCGGCATTTCATAATCTCCCGGCATGCCTCTATCCTTTGCATGAATGATACCTAACAACCATAATACCCGTATCAAATGCAGATACTGCACAGTTAATCAAGCTCCAGCTATACAATTAATTTCCTTCAGCCGGGCTGATAGCCTCGAATCGAAAGAGCGAACGACGAAAGGAGAGGGGTAGAGATCGAGAAGAGATTGGCCACCTGCTGCTGAACGGCGGCTCGGGCAACTAGAGCAATGAATTACACGTCGGATATCATCGGGCTGTCAGCAGCTGTTGGACCAACGTTCGCCGCGCTTTTTCGAGCCACGGCGAAAATTACGTACACCGGATTATCCGGCAATGCTGAAATCGCCCGATGAAAAACGGAGCACAACAAATCGAGGCTGTATATCGTACAGGAAGCGTCAGCGGTAGTAAGATAGTGTTAGGGATCGCGTGGCACGAAGAAACATCCGCGTTACTACCTCATTGGCGTAACTGCCACTTTTGCCTAGACTGAACCTGGTTCACAACCTTTAATAACACTGTTGACAGGGATATGATTGCATTTCTTTGGGCGATTTTGGAATTTGGGAATTTGAACTGACTTTATAGGAATTTAAGAATATAGGGATTTGGGGATATAGGGATTTGAGGACATAGAGATTTGAGGATATAGGGATTTGGGGGTGTAGGGATTTGGGGATGTAGGGATTTGGGGATATAGGGAGTTGGGGATATAGGGATTTGGAAATATAGGGATTTGGGGATATAAGGATTTGGGGATGTAGGGATTTGGAAATGTAGCGATTTGGGGATATAGGGATAGGGGGGTGTAGAGATTTGGGGATGTAGGGATTTGGAAATATAGAGATTCAGGGATATAGGGATTTGGGGATATAGGGATTTGGAAATATAGGGATTTGGGGATATAGGGATTTGGGGATGTAGGGATTTGGAAATGTAGCGATTTGGGGATATAGGGATGGGGGGGTGTAGAGATTTGGGGATGTAGGGATTTGGAAATATAGAGATTCAGGGATATAGGGATTTGGGGATATAGGGATTTTGGAGTGTAGGGATTTGGAAATATAGAGATTCAGAGATATAGGGATGTGGGGATATAGGGATTCAGGGATATAAGAATTTGGGGATATAGGGATTTGGGGGTTTAGGTATTTGGGGAAATACAGATTTGGGGATACAGGGATTTAGGGAGAAATAGGGGGAAATAGGGAGTTAGGGAAATAGGGATTTGGGGAAATAGAGAGTTAGGGAAATAGGAATTTGGGGAAATCGGGATTTGGAGATGTAGAGATTTAGGAATCCAGGAATTTGGAAATATAGAGATTCGGGGACATTAGGATTTGAAGATAAAAGGATTGGGGGACATAGGAATTTTGAAATATAAAAATTTGGGATATTCGAATTTGGGGATATAGAAATCTGAGGATGCAAGAATTTCGGGATACCGGAGTTCGAGTACTTGATTTAGGAATATAGAAATTTGGAGACAGGAATTTGGAGATGTTAGCGATTTGTGGATATAGAGATTTGGGGCTCCAGAGATTTTACCACATAGGATTTTGAAAATATAGAGATTCCAAGACAGAAATTTGTGGATACAGGGATTATGCGAGACATGTAACTTGAAAAACTCCTAAGAACTATATGAAATCTACATGCTCACATACGCGACTGATCGCACGTATGAAATGTGGTCCCTCGCTAATTACGCCAGTGTGCTACGTCATCGGCTGGAAAAACTAACACACCGCACGTATATCGGCTTGTTTACATCGCGGCCGATTGTTGCGGATGCGGCCGTGTATTATAGTTGGGCCAGTTAGGCTAGCCTGTATCGGGATGCCTATCTTTGGATCCATGCAGTAGAGTGTGCGCGCTCGCGCACGGCCGCGCGGGCACACATCGGATCTCTTACTCAATCGTCTCACGCCCGTGCCGGTGACCAGTGACACCGTTAAACGCGGCCATTATTTCGAATGCGCCCCGCAGGTCGGATATTTCCGTGGTGACCGTAGATAGAGTCGACGGATCGCACTTAACGGCGAAACGCACTCCCGTCGTGGAACAACCAGCTACACGTACAATGTTGCGTTACCTTTCCGTCACAGTGAAATGCACCAGATCAGTGACTCTCAATTTTCGTCGACGAGCATCGCGCGCGAAAACCGGTTTCGGAGGAAGTGACCCGAGTGCGTCGAACGGAACGAGTCTCGCTATATGGCCCTGGACGAACTTGTACAATCGGAACACACATGTGGGGCATCTAATCGATTTTGTACATACATATATCTAAATATTTTGCGATCTAGCGAATTTACATTTTACTAGACTTGGGGATCTAGGGATTTTATTATGTAAACGATTAGGGATTTGAGAATTTGGGACATCGGTTTAAGAATATAGGTATTTGTAGATCTAGGAATTTGAGGAATTTGAGGATTTAGTGGTTTAATAGTTTGTGGATCTAGGGATTTTTTTATCTAAGGACATGGGATCTAGGGTTAATGTGATTTACACGTCCGGGTATTTAAATGTCTAGGAATTTGAAATCTAGGAGTTAGGTCCCAGAAACTTTTTATCTAGGAATTTATAAAGAGTTGAAATTTGAGAATTGAAAATCTAAAAATTTTCAAACCTAGGAATTTTATAACGAAAAGATTTGGAGATACGAAAATTCGGAAAATTCAAAAACGTGTACATTCAGAAATAGAAAATTTCATTCCATGAAAGGTGGTCGCATAACTTGTGGCTATACAACGCATAGTAATCCAACGCGTGGTAATATAACGCGCAATATTCTACCGCAGGGCAATTTAACGCGTACCAATTTACGTACGGCAATTAAAAATGAAAAGCAATTTTTTTTCCTTCGAGCTAATTACTTATTCATTATCCGTACGCGTTGAGACGCATTTAATGAGATATATAAAGTGCGTCTGTAATTAATTATCGAGTAACTGTACCGCCGCAATATCGGTGAGCTAAGATAAAACTGCATTACAGGCTTTAACGCCACAAATTAAACTCGATATTTGCGGAAATATCGGCGGAATATGCCCACTTATTTTTCTTCGTTTCCGTGGAGCGCGTTTTATAACGCGCAATAAAACGTGCGCGATAAGAACGTATCGATGTCGTTCGAGAAAAACTAGCGAATTGACATTGAAATCTATGCAAACAATGATCTTGGAAAAAAGTTCAAGTTCATTGTCGCGTACCTTGATTTCCACGATGAAAACTCGTCGACTACGTTACGTTTCTATGATGCGTTAACTTTGATATCTCATGGATAAACTTCATACGTTGCCGATAAACTTGCGAAGGAAACTTCATTTTCATCTGTTCGATAAAGCTTTAAACGCGAAACCTTGAAACCTGTCCCTTCGCTTTCTAAACGCTGCTCTCGGCTTGCAACTTTTATAAAATCAGTCTACCTTGGAAATCGAGGGTTGGCTATGATTCGACGCTTGACACAAACAATTTTTGTTTTATCGACAGTTGTAATATATTACAATGTTAATGTGGAATAATAAGGTACAGTGTATACAGTGTACTACGTGTAATCATTTTGATCCATAAACGTCGATACACTTTTATTCTTGCACCATTACGGAGCGTTAGATGAACCTCGAGTTAGATCAGCAAGCATTGTATCGCTATTTGTACCTGCATAAAAATGGCATTGAGTCTTTTGCGCAACGAATTGACACCGCGCGAAGGTTATCAACCAAACATTGATGCGTTGATTTACATCGACCAGGCTAATCATTCAACGAAGTGTCAGATCGCAAAATGAACGTTGCGAAATTGCATATGTAAACAGGTTTGCTCACGATACCCGGCAGAACGTGCGGAAGCTTTAAAATTACTACTTACGCGTGCTTGCGCCAACAGATAAACGACGTCCAAGTATTTACCGATTCACGCTTCGGTAACCTTCGACGTCACTAAAAGTCAACCATATATGTTCCCGTATGTGTTCCCTGTGTAAACAGGTAACGGCGCGAAGAGCTACTTGCGTCAGACCATTCCGATACATTAATTACGGCATGTTACAATTCAGAATTACGCGGAATCGAATGCCTGAATATTAAGGAGCGCGGTGAAATCTGGAAAATAAGCGTATGCGCTAATAAATCGTGGTCTCCGTGCGTGCTAGCGAAAATCGAACAGAAGAAAAAGCCAGTTAGCCGAGAAAACGAGTGGAAACGAGAGCAAAGCGAACTCGGCTACACGTAACCCTTTAAGTAACATCGAATTTCTATCACGCCGGTCAGCGTATCGGTTAGATAACGACAAACAGTAAATAGTGGGCCAATAAAACGGCACACGCAACGATTTCCCGGCGAAGTCGCACGAAACGAGCATAACGTTCACCGAGCGTAAAAAAAAAAAATATCGGAACCGGACACTTTGGTCCGACCAGATCCGGTTCATTTTTCCCGAAGCGAACGAGGTGCACGGCAAAGTTTCCACGAAATGGAACTGCGGTCACGCCTGAGCTACCTAACGGAGGTAGAAAAGATATTGCGCTAATGCGTTCCACGTGGGGTCACCGGTAGCCAGTGCACTGGCAAGCACTGGCATAGTCGGTTCGCGCATAAAACCAACCTCTCCCGCATGTGTGTACACGCGCGAAAGCCTAGCTTACGGATAGGCAGTGCCTCTCATTACGAATCTAACCGCGCCCACGTAGCGGTATCGAGGCTCCGTATATTTTCTCTTCTCTGCCACGCCTGACCGACCGTAATAACGTTATCCCTCGTTTTATGGGGTATTTATTGCGTTGCGCTCGCTACGCTTTTCTACGAATCTGCAAAAAAACTCGCGAGGCCTGAACCGAGAAGCGTGTACGTGCCCCGAACGGATTCTATCCGGCCGTAACTCGAGAAAGGCGTGTCGAAAATCGACGGACTGGCATCGCTGCGTGTATCGTGTCACTCTAATACCTCTGCCGGATGCACCGCAACACTCGCACAGGTATTTCCTCTTAAACCAGACGTTAATCTGGTGCGCGTTCGCTGCTAGATTACGCTCCTTCGCGATATCCGTTAGAATCTACTCTGGGGCTTCCTAAACTTTACTTTGCGACTCAGTCACGTGTGTCATTTTCTGCATAGTTTCAAACTTAAATATTCCTGAGTTCCAAACTTGAAAACTCCTCGAATCTCTGCGTTTACAAATTGAAAGTCTTTGAATCCAAAGGTTCTTAACTTCAGAAATTGTCAGGTCCTATAGTACTACGGCTTCAAACTTTCAACATCCCAAAGTACCTACGTCCTCAAGACCCGAAGACCTCAAGTTTAGAAGTATTCCAAATTCGAAAGACATCAAGTCAGGACTTAAAGACTCCAAGTCAAGACCTAATGATCCTAAGTTTAGATGTAACCCAATTCCCAAGTCAGGGCCTAATCATTCGAAGTTAAAACCTAAGATTCGTAGTCAAGGCTGGGAGACTCTAACTTCAGAAGCACTTCAAATCTGAAAGACCCTAAGTCAAGATCTAATGACCCCAGGTCAAGACCTAAAGATTGTAAGTCAAGATCTAAAGACCTTAAGTTCAGAAGTATCCAAAATGTAAAAGAAACCAGGTCAAGACTTATAGGCACCAAGTCAAGACCTGAAGACTCCAAGTCAAGACCCGAAGATCTCAAGTTTAAATGTACCCCAAATCTGAAAGATGTCAAATCAGGACCTAGTGACTCGAAGTCAAAGGCTAAAGACTTATAGTCAAGTCCCAGAGACTGTAAGTGTAGAAGTACTACATATCTGAAGGACCCTAAGTCAAGGTCTAATGTCCTGAAGTCAAGACCTACAGATCCTAAGTCAAGATAAGTCCTTAAGAAAGACCTTAAGTTCATAAGTATCCCAAATGTAAAAAACCCAGGTCAAGACTTAAAGACCCCAAGTCAAGACTTGAAGACTCCAAGTCAAGACCCGAGGATCTCAAGTTTAGATGTAGTCCAAATCCGAAAGATCCCAAGTCAGGACCTAGTCACTCGAAGTCAAAGGCTAAAGACTTGTAGTCAAGTCCCAGAGACTGTAAGTTTAGAAGTACTCCAAATCTGAAAGACCCTAAGTGAAGGTCTAATGTCCTGAAGTCAAGACCTACATAACCTAAGTCAAGATAAGTCCTTAAGAAAGACCTTAAGTTCATAAGTATCCCAAATGTAAAAGAACCCAAGTCAAGACTTAAAGACATCAAGTCAAGACCTGAAGACTCCAAGTCAAGACCCGAGGATCTCAAGTTTAGATGTAGTCCGAATCCGAAAGATCCCAAGTCAGGACCTAGTGACTCGAAGTCAAAGGTTAAAGACTTGTAGTCAAGTCCCAGAGACTGTAAGTTTAGAAGTACTCCAAATCTGAAAGACCCTAAGTCAAGGTCTAATGTCCTGAAGTCAAGACCTACATAACCTAAGTCAAGATAAGTCCTTAAGAAAGACCTTAAGTTCATAAGTATCCCAAATGTAAAAGAACCCAAGTCAAGACTTAAAGACATCAAGTCAAGACCTGAAGACTCCAAGTCAAGACCCGAGGATCTCAAGTTTAGATGTAGTCCGAATCCGAAAGATCCCAAGTCAGGACCTAGTGACTCGAAGTCAAAGGTTAAAGACTTGTAGTCAAGTCCCAGAGACTGTAAGTTTAGAAGTACTCCAAATCTGAAAGACCCTAAGTCAAGGTCTAATGTCCTGAAGTCAAGACCTACATAACCTAAGTCAAGATAAGTCCTTAAGAAAGACCTTAAGTTCATAAGTATCCCAAATGTAAAAGAACCCAAGTCAAGACTTAAAGACACCAAGTCAAGACTTGAAGACTCCAAGTCAAGACCCGAAGACCTCAAGTTTAGATGTACCCCAAATCTGAAAGATCTCAAGTCAGGACCTAGTGACTCTCAGTCAAAGGCTAAAGACTTGTAGTCAAGTTCCAAAGACTGCAAGTTTAGAAGTACTCCAAATCTGAAGGACCCTAAATCCAGATCTAATGACCCCAAGTCAAGACCTAAAGATTGTAAGTCAAGATCTAAAGACCCCAAGTTCACAAGTATCCCAAATGTAAAAGAACCCAGGTCAAGGCTTAAAGACACCAAGTCAAGACCTAAGGACTCTAAGTCAAGAGCCAAAAACTCCAGGTCCCAAAGATCCCCATCCCAAGATACCAAGCATTAGTGTCTCAAAGTTCTAAATTTCCAGCGCCTAAACGTCCCAAGGTTCCAAAGTCTGATATCAAAACCCCCAAAGTTCCAAATCCCCGAGGTCCCAAAGTTCAGAAGCCCAAAATTCCAAATGGTCTAAAATTTCGAAAAATTGAAAGAATCGGAAGTGTCGAAAATGCTATAATCCTAGTATTTAACCCGAGCCAGTATCGAGGCGCACGCTTCGTTAATCTCGGCCGTAGTCCCCTTTCCCGAGCATTGTCGATCGGCGCTGTATCGGACCGGCAATGAAACGGATTCGATCGAAGCGGCAGCTCACGATTAGCCGTATACACGGTGCGCTGCGTTCGTATCCAGATTGAACGTTGCAAGGTAACGCGTTGTGACCCCTTCCCATCCCTCTGTATCCCGTTGGCGAGCAGAGGGAGCGTTTATCGTCGCTCATGCGCGCCGCGTATATGGGACAAGCACCGTATAGCCGTGTCGAGGAACGGGGTCACGAAAATTAAATTTTCTGATTAACGACACGCACGCACACGTTTCCACCCGGCAACAGCCATAGCCGGCTGTCATCGTCGCGTGTCGTCTTACCTTTCGGCCGGTCTCGCGTATCCGGCATCCCCTCGGCAACTCGTGGCTCTGGCCTACGTAAACACGCCGCCGCTGCAATTCGTCGAGCATGTCATCGATACGACTGATGATGATGGCGTGTTATCGCGGCTCGCGAACGCGTTTCCCCGCTCTTTGGAAAAGCCTCAGCGAGAAAGGAGTATCGCTCGCGCGCAGACGCAGTTACGTTCGATGCGCGCTTCTACCGGCCTCGTATGCGTATCGTACTTCGTTACGTTTCATTTGCGGCTTTTTACGCTTTGCGCACCCCGTGCTAAACTCGCGAAAAATCCCGAAGAATAGCTGTCCCATTTTCGACGAACCCAATTTTCACTAATTTCAACTTTTACTACCTTAAATTTCTAGTTATTTCACTGTAGCGTACTAGCTTTTTTGCTGGGTTCACTAGCTTAAATTCATAGGTTTTACTAGTTTACATCTTTTTACTAGCTCTATTTCGCTACAGTGTTATGGTACTATACCACTATTTTAATATTCCACTGTTCCATTAACTTTATTGTACAGTCGTACTGCTACGCTGCTAGGATAGTATGCCGCTATACTTATACCCCTCCACTAATTGCACTATCACAATATTAATGTATTATACTGCTATGTTATTATTTACTATCTATACATATTTCTTACTATTATGTTTAAACAAATATTTACATAATGAACAACAATGTACTGAGATAGTACTATAATAAGATGGTGTACTAGTACAACAGAATATTAAAATAATAGTATAGTAAAGTAACAAGATGTAAATTGTGTAATGATACACTATTTATGGGTTTAGCCTGTGTACAGATAAGAAATATACATCTGTTACTATACAACGGTTACCATATGTACAACTATATTACAGTTGTCCGGATATATAATCATAACCTGAACCGATACTAAATATTCGTATGAAGTAAACTAATTGGTATCAAGTACGCTAACTTTCGTTATTGAAAGTCCGACGAATCCCACCTAGTAACGATAAAAATCTAAAAATATGAAACTTTCTTGTTTTGGAAATTCGATACAGTTGCAGGAACTGTGTAGCATAGGACAGAGTCGCGGTCATATATCCGGACATCGACGTAGAAAGGTTCGCTTACCTCTTGGCCGTTCGGTGCAATAATCACTTCCACCTCGTCGAGGTGTTCACGATGTTGCGTGACCTCCGCGTGAATTTCCCGTCCGTTATACGTGAGATAAACTTTCTGGCCCGGCACGAGCCTCGCGCTGGTAACGGATCCGAAACCAGGTCCGATCAGGTCGCGATCGGAGTATTCGGTGCTGGGACTCGGTGGACGTCCACCGGGCACGGAATCGAAACGCACGGAGTACCGAGTCTTCGGTGTGATGCTAAGGCCTGACTCGGATGCGGCTGACGCCGGCGTTTTTACGGCGTGAATGACGCCACTATAATACTTCCCGTCCTCGCCGGGAGCACACACTCTGGTGCCGATTATGCTGCGTTTCGCCAGCCTCTTGCCGGTCGACATTATTTCGTGGTGTCTCTGGATAAGCGACTTCCCGTTGATCACCTCGTAAATCGACGAACGTTCGACGAGGATGCACTCGGATTCTCACTTCTCGACACTTTTTGCCTTCTTCTCGAAAGTATCTGGCGACGATAGGTCTCTCGTGAAACTCATTTGCACCCCTTTCGCCCCGGACAAAAGCACACGCGAGCAAACGGAAACGTACGATCACACCTGGAACGACAGTTCGAAACTCACAAGACACCACCAGCGATTTGATATTGTATCTACGAATCGGCCGAACATCCGGTGAACACTTACTGAACCGACTATTTCTTCTTTTTTTTATTCGTTTGTCCACTTCGCCGAACTCCGTTTTGCAAGAACGTCGCTTTAGGTCATCGTTCCACGATAACTCGTGCGTACGGCAGTTTTCTATGAAACGAACAACCGCGCGGTTGATTCTAAAACGTAAAGGGACGCGGTGGCCTTCGCGGCCTGAACACAGAACTCAACGTATCAACAAAACGGCGTGCACCGTTGCCTGCGTTCGTCACGCCGTCCGCATGTTCGAGGCACTTCGTGATTGATCTGTGATAACGCGTCGGTATGCACGCGGTAGATACCATAATATATAAGTGACGCCTGCCGGCTGAGAGAAATACGGCGTTGTATGGTAGCCTGAACGAACAAGCGGTACACGGTTCGATTGTATACGGGCAAGAGTAGGACTCGCGATACCCGACATGTGACGCACAGCTGAGCGACCGGGAGGGACTGAGGACAGACGAGCAAGCGGCTTTCACTGCGCCGGCCGGCCGCCCGCCCGCCCGGGAAAAACAGCTGATAGATAACAACAAACCCACGTGACCCGGCCTCGAGCACCGATTGGACGCTGCCGCTGACCTACTTACTCTCATTGGCCGGCCACCCGGACAACGAGAAGAACGGGAAAAAATCGCAGACCAGAACCCTAACCAAAGCGCTTCGCTCGCCGAGACATTCCACTTTCTCAGCCCTCTCCTCTTTTCCTACTGCCAGGGATGGATCAAACACGTGCTCATACCCCCGAACGTTCGGGGGTGCCACGAATTTTTCCCTTACCAACTCTTCATCTTACAAATTTTTCGACTTCCACTCAAATTTTTTGGAGTACGAAATTTTTGAAGTCGTCAGACTAAAATTTTCAAGTCTTACAGTTCTTCAAGTAATAAAATTCTAATCTTGTGTAGACTCTAAAGTTTCAAAGCTCAGTTGTAGTTTCTAAAATTTCTAGTCTCGGTTTCAAAATTGGAAAGTCCCTTTCGAAACCTCGATAGTCTGTCAGTTTCAAAATCAAAGTCTTACAGTTCTTCAAGTCCTGAAATTGTAATCTTGTGTAGGCTCTGAAGTTTTAAAGTTCAGTCGTAGTTTCTAAAATTTCTAGTATCAGTTTCAAAATCAAAGTCTTACAGTTCTTCAAGTCCTGAAATTATAATCTTGTGTAGGCTCTAAAGTTTCAAAGCTCAGTTGTAGTTTCTAAAATTTCTAGTCTCGGTTTCAAAATTGGAAAGTCCCTTTCGAAACCTCGATAGTCTGTCAGTTTCAAAATCAAAGTCTTACAGTTCTTCAAGTTTTAAAATTGTAATCTTGTGTAGGCTCTGAAGTTTCAAAGTTCAGTCGTAGTTTCTAAAATTTCTTGTATCAGTTTCAAAATCAAAGTCTTACAGTTCTTCAAGTCCTGAAATTATAATCTTGTGTATTCTCTGATGTTTCAAAGTTCATTCGTAGTTTCTAAAATTTCTAGTCTCAGTTTCAAAATTGGAAAGTCCCTTTCGAAACCTCTATAGTCTGTCAGTTTCAAAATCACAGTCTTACAGTTCTTCAAGTCCTGAAATTCTAATCTTGTGTAGGCTCTGAAGTTTCAAAGTTCATTCGTAGTTTCTAAAATTTCTAATCTGTTTCAAAATTGGAAGGTCCCTTTCGAAACCTCTATAGTCTGTCAGTTTCAAAATCAAAGTCTCGAACTTTCAAAACTTAACGTTCGAAAACCTCGAGTCCCACAGTTTCAAAATTAGAAAATTGTAAACAAGAACTCTGATTTCGGAACAATATGCCAAAGTTCTCAAGATTCGAAAATTCCTGAAGTTTAAAAAATTTGTAAAAGTCCCAGAATGTCTGAGAATGGAGAAATGGAGTTTTGTTTAAAATTTTATATTTTTATTTAAAAGTATGTGGAGTGGCCTGCGAGCGTGTTGATCTGCCACTGCATGATGGCTGTACTCGGCGTCCCTTCTGTCGTTCCTCTTTCGCATCTCGCGAAATACTCTGATTATAAACGCGCCACACGAGATCCCACACGTGTTCTCTTTGTTTCATCGACCGGCAATATCAAAATTACTCGAAATACCGTTGTCATGACAGTATTTACCAGTGAAATTTTAGTAATCAGCTGGCAGTTAAATACGCGAGACGGTCATTTTGTCATCAGCTGAGTACGGCTATGACGAAATCCGAGCGAGTGATCAGTCTGCCGATACGCACGAAGCTCTGTTCAAAGAGACGTCGCTTAGGGAGACTCTCCCACTGCCGACCGAACACCATACTGTAACATCGTTCCCATGAAATACCCTTAATTTCCCGAAAATTTCAACACGGACAGTCAGTGATCTGTGCAGAAAACGATTGACAGTTTGTTTCGTGCTCGTGCGACGCGTTTTAGCAGAGTAATACGTGTTTGTAGTTCAGCTGTCAGTAGAACGCGGCCATTTTACGTCAGCTGAGAAGGTCGGTGACGACACGCGCCGAGTGAAATATCTTCGCGCGATGTTTCTGTTTCGGAGAATGTTTTCCAAACCACCTCACCTTCGAAGTTATTTCCAAATCGCTGCACCGATCGGTAGACTGTACTTTATTTGATAAATAAATTCGAGCTTGCATAAATAAAGATTACGTATAAAAAAACAACGGGGACTGTCGTGCAGAGACGACAAAAAATATCAATCGACCGGGTGTATCGTCCCATATTTTGCGTTCGAGTAAAAATTCGATCAACGAGCAGTTTGGGCGGAAAAAAAATAATAGTCGAGTTAGTTGTTCGTCAGCTGAGGGCGCCAGTGACGAAATACGACGGAGTGGATAGTCTGCATCGGTCGAGATACATTTTCTCAGCCGGTGCGTAGTAGGTTTCGGGAAACCGGTGCATGACCGTGATCGCACGTCCATTTTGAAGTGATTCCTGAGAGGTCAGAGACAACGAGATGCCGGCTCGGCTGGAAAACATAGTTACGACAAATCGATCGGAGGCGGTGTCGAGGAAGGTGAGGCAGTTGCAGCGGCATACCGTATGCTTGTCATGGCGGCGCAGAGGACGAGCAATGAAAATGGCCGGAAGATGCGAAGGGGCAGAGCGGGGAGGGATGGTAAGGCCGAATAGAAGGCAACGGTCCACGCATTCTCAGCAGCCTATCCTAGATTTATTTCCGTGGATGTTGCGCAATAAACGCTACGCTGTTTAGCTCACTGAATCCTACCCCTCGAAGAGGTGCCAAGGGCTAGTGAGTTTAATTGTCACCGGCTACTCCGTTACAACCATTGTACCGAGTACCATTGGCGTAGGATCTAATCACAAAATAGGCAGTCTGTGTACAAAATTAGGATTTGTATGTTTTCAAGTTTCGAGACGTTCTTAAAGTAAAAATTATTCTTTCAGGTTCAGATTTCTGGATGTAGTTAACAAATTGCAGGATTCTTTGATTTTTAAGTTACTGGATTTCTGAAAGTGTAGAAATACAAGTTATATCTGGAGTGCTTATAAATTTCTACATTTCTAAGTTTCCAAATCAAATTCCTATGTTCCTAAGTTTTCAAACCCCTAAATTTTCAAGTGTACAAGTTTCCATATTCTTAAGGTTTCAAATCCTCAAGTTTCCATATTCCCAACTTTCTAAGTTATCAAATTTTCAAATCCTCAAGTTATTTCCAAGTTTTCAAATTCCCAACTTTTCAAATCCCCAAATTTCCAAATCACCGAATTTCTATATTCTCAACTTTCTAAGTCCCCAAATTTCCAAATCCCGAAATTTCCATATTTCCAACTTTCTAAATCCCCAATTTCCAAATCCCCAAATTTCTATATTCCCAACTTTCTAAATCCCCAATTTCCAAATCTGCAAATTTCCAACTCCCCAAATTTCCATATTCCCAACTTTCTAAATCCCCAATTTCCAAATCCCCAAATTTCTATATTCCCAACTTTCTAAATCCCCAATTTCCAAATTCCCAAATTTCCATATTCCCAACTTTCTAAATCCCCAATTTCCAAATCTCCAAATTTCCAACTCCCCAAATTTCCATATTCCCAACTTTCTAAATCCCCAATTTCCAAATCTCCAAATTTCCAACTCCCCAAATTTCCATATTCCCAACTTTCTAAATCCCCCATTTCCAAATTCCCAAATTTCCATATTCCCAACTTTCTAAATCCCCAATTTCCAAATCCCCAAATTTTCAAATCCCCAAATTTCCATATTCCCAACTTTCTAAATCCCCAAATTCCAAATCTCCAAATTCCAAATCTCCAAATTTCCATATTCCCAACTTTCTAAATCCCCAATTTCCAAATCCCCAAATTTTCAAATCCCCAAATTTCCATATTCCCAACTTTCTAAATCCCCAAATTTCCATATTCCCAACTTTCTGAACCCCCATTTTCCAACCCCCCAAATGTCCAAACCTTCCGCATTCCTAAATTCCTTACTACCCAAATTTTCAAATCTAAATTTCCCAACTTCCCAAAGTCCCCTAATCTCCAAAACCCCAAGACCATACCTAGTCCCCCATATTATCAAAACCTGAGCCCACCCTGAACAAAAGCGCCAGCGTACGCCAATGGCAAAGAGATCCCATTATGCTCCGTTCATATGCATTGTAAATTATAATTGTTATTTCTTGTTGTCAGTGTAACGCGGAGTTAGTCATCTTCATTGCATTAGCATAGCTGCTTGACGCAGCACACGTTTGAAATTCTTGTGGGAACACTTTCTATGCAGGAATATTAAGTGAATAAAGAATTTTTCTTTTACGAAAACCTTTTATTATTTCCCCGTGATTATTCATTGCATATTCAGAACGGACATCGTACAATAATAAGGCTGCATCGTGGTAGCAAAACACCGTATTGTATTCAGAAAAAGTAATCGCCGTGTTGTGCGAACCGAGCAGATAATTTGTATTTTTTTGTTTTTCTCGTTATCGAATAAAGCATATATATAAATGTATGACACTTTATTTGTCCCCTCAACCGATATAACCCGAAGTTCCTGTTGTCTATTAACAGTTCCTTCGATATTTATCGCGGTCATTGGGTCTGGTCTGTGGTAAACTGATTTCCTAAAGGATCACCCCGTGTTTATGACATTCTATTGTTGCCGCTCGCAAGGCGTGTCACATTCAAAGAATCGGAAAGACTGACAAATAATATCTAATCCCCGATTGTAGTTTCCTTTTAAGGAACAAAAATCCTGTTTACTGCGCAGACCAAATTGTCGTCGATAAACACCTGGACGTTCAAAGGGATGAGACATTTCCTGCCAAATCGTCCTGTTTTTCTGGTTTTATTTTAAGCTACTTTGTAAAGCCTATCTCCAAGGAAATTAAACACCGTGACCAATCGTCCGAATAACAAGCTATTTTCTACGAACCTATTAACACGGTCCACATGCGAACTTCGCTGCTTAATATTTGATACAGGGTTATTCGCGAATATCTCGTTAGCAATCAATTTTATGATGAAAATAGTCATTATAAAATTTGTAGCTCAGGAAATTCTCTACAAGAAAGATTCTACAAGTTTATTTCGTAGGACTAACCGTTTCTGAGATAATGTCATATGCGGCTAAAATGAACTACTTCTGAAGTGTTGCTATAAAGTTAAAATAATGGTCCATACTAAATCGTGGCTCTCTAAATTAAGAAGTAAACTCTAATTTGGACAAATTCTAATTTAAGCTATACTTCGAAAAAGAAGATAAAATAGTAAAAAGCCATGATCACGATTCATTGGATGACGTACCCAATCGTTGACACATCGCGGCACACACACAGGTGTGTTGTGAGATAAGATTACGTTAGTTGAGTGATCATACACGGAAACGCAACGGCCATATCACGAGTGAAATTGCTACTCATTCAATTCTAGTGGTTGTAATATACTATTGGAAGAAACCTCGCGAAAATCTTGACGATGGTGGACAACTTTGCTCGTCGGGTTGTTTCGTTCGTTTCGATTCTTGCGGGAATCGTAGTCTCAGCAGAAACCCCGCAACAATGTTCTTCGTTCTGCGTGTGTGACACTTGGTACGGGTTGCAGCGCGCTTCTTGCACGAGCCGCCATCTTTACAGCATAGACACAGGTGCACCCACCGAAGTGCTGGCTTTGGATTTGTCGGATAATGTGATATCGTTATTAGGCGATTACGAATTGATGGTACGTTTCGATCGAGCTGCGTTTGTTTTTGTTCTCGAATGGCATTGACGTAATTGGGAATGGAAGGGGTAAACCATCTCCAAAACGACGACTTCGCGTTTATGAGGTTTCCGCTTTCAAATCTTACTGGTTCGCCATTGAATTACACTACAAATTTTTAGCATTTCTTTTTGTAAAATTGAAAGGTCTGATGATATAATTTATTAGTCACCACTACTACTGTGTTAGTATCTTGTCCACCTTTGGTCACACGTATCCGGCTGTTACACTTTGATCATGTGCTTTATATCTTCATTATTCATTCTTATATCTTCATCATTTAATTTCATTACTAACTGAGATAATGTGGTTGGAGAGTTGTAAACTTCTCTTTCGAGTAAGTTCCATTCACCAAACCTCAGGCTATACTCAACCTTAACGTAAACTTAACCCTTTGCACTATTTTGACTCGTGACGCACTGGTACTTCAGTTGGGATCAATTTTACTCGAATTTTGAATATGCTTCAATTTGGAGTTCAAGTCCAATTATAATTTGCATAGTCAACGATTGCATAATACCATGTTATCATAACATTTCAACATTCTTTGTCTGTTTCAATATTGTAGCTGTGTTTAGTTAGTTCTGACTGACGCACCTGACAAATAGGTCATAGTGCAAGGAGTTAATCGCTCATCAATTTGATTATTATCGATAGTAACAGATTAGTTGCTACGTATCGTTATCCACGTAAAGGATAAAACTGTTCAGATAAAAATTGCCTAATCTATAAACAAAGATCCTAATAACGTCAATGTCAGAGCTACACATACTCTTTTTCATCCACATAACTTTAAAATTGTTCTAGGACGCAGGATACGTGAATCTGTTATATCTGAATCTTTCACGGAATTCAATTAGCGAGATCCGTATCAACGCTTTCGATGAGTTAACAAATTTAACAGTGTTAGATTTATCGAACAATCATCTTTACTTCGTTTTACCTGATGTCTTCATGCGGAGTCCTAATTTAGCCACATTAAAGTTAGCGAATAACAATTTCAATTCGAATGTACCGATATTGTTTTCCCCTACGTTAATGGTAATAATATGATTATTATTTATTAGTATCATAAAATATTTTGTTTAACGTGTAATTCGAATTCAGGAACTCAGTTTGAACGGGTGTCGGATCAGTGAGTTACCTCTGAATGCGTTCAATGGACTCACAGGCATTCGTCGACTTGATCTGTCGTATAATTTGATGATTCAGATGAGTAGCGTGGTGCTGCAGCCGTTGGATCGTTTGAAGAAGATATCATTAGAAGGGTATGATAAATCTGATACCTGAAATTAATATGCAACGCTTTATCTAGATAATTGATAAGTACATACTCGTAATTTATTATTACTTTGATATTTTATAAGATTCTAAAATTTTGAGGTATTAAAACCAGGAACTATTAAAACCTTAAATTGCTATGATGTCATGAAGTCTCAAGTTTTGATATTTGAAGGGTTTCATAGTCACAGTTTTACTCTAAAATTCCTAAATGTTAAGGAGTCAGAGTTTCGAATTCTCAATGTTCTAAACTTCGTAAGTCTCAAGTTTCGTAAATTTCAAAATTTGTAAGACCCTAATGAAGATTCAAGAGTCCGAAATCCCATATTTTAAAAGTTCCAAGATGACAGTCTTAAACTTTCAATGTTCCAAAGTCTGTAACTCCCAAATTTTTAAAGTCTCGAGTTCGTAAAACTCCAAATTCCTAAAGTTCCAAATTTCTAAAATTCCAAATTCCTAACATTTTTAATTCCAAAGGTTCCAAATTCCTAAATTTCCCAATTTCTAAAATCTAGAATTCCTAAAGCTCCAAATTCCTAAAGTTCCAAATTTCTAAAATTCTAAATTCCTAAAATTTCAAATTCCAAAGGTTCCAAATTCCTAAATTTCCTAATTTCTAAAGTCCCAAATTTATAAAGTCCCGAATTCCTAAAATTCCAAATTCCTAAAGCTCCAAATTTCTAAAATTCCAAATTCCTAAAATTTCAAATTCCAGAGGTTCCAAATTCCTAAATTTCCCAATTTCTAAAGTCCCAAATTTCTAAAGTCTCGAATTCCTAAAATTCCAAATTCCTAAGGTTCCAAATTCCTAAAGGTCCAAATTTCTAAAATTCCAAATTCCTCAAATTTCGAATTCCAAAGGTTCCAAATTCCTAAATTTCCCAATTTCTAAATTCCCAAATTTCTAAAGTCCCGAATTCCTAAAGCTCCAAATTCCAAAAGTTCCAAATTCTAAAATTCCAAATTCCTAAAGCTCCAAATTTCTAAAATTCCAAATTCCTAAAATTTCAAATTCCAGAGGTTCCAAATTCCTAAATTTCCCAATTTCTAAAGTCTCGAATTCCTAAAATTCCAAATTCCTAAGGTTCCAAATTCCTAAAGGTCCAAATTTCTAAAATTCCAAATTCCTCAAATTTCGAATTCCAAAGGTTCCAAATTCCTAAATTTTCCAATTTCTAAATTCCCAAATTTCTAAAGTCCCGAATTCCTAAAGCTCCAAATTCCAAAAGTTCCAAATTTCTAAAATTTCAAATTCCTAAAGTCCCAAATTTCGTACGACTCAAATTCGCTACGTTTCAAAATTCCTAAAGCCTAAATTCTAAAAACTCAAATTCCACACTTCCAATCTCTCAGCACCCCAACACCCCAAATTTCCGCCATCCCAAATCCCATACCTCCAAAATCCCCAGTTATACTCCACTACCACACGTTCTCAACAAAATCATAAACGCTTTCTAAAACTCCATTTCAGAAATCCATGGTCCTGCAACAAGCCGATGTTCGACTTACAAGTTCACCTAGAAAAAAGAAACGTCCAATTCAAACGGGTGTGTGGTGCAGAGAAAGCAAAGAAGTTTGAGAAGATGATTCTGGCACCCCAGGAGAAACCACCGAGACGTTTTAAATCACCGAGCAGTAATCGATCTACCGAAATTAAACTTGGGAATTCGGACACGAAAAATCCGTCGATCTGTAAAATCAACAAAGAGGAGATACACAGTGACGTTTATATGATGCACTTCACGCCCTTCTGGTTATTCGTGTTCGGTTTTATAACCGGTACCGCATGCGGAATGTTCGGTTGTTACGTTTGGCTATCCGGAGCGTTTCGGTGTCACAGAAGACTCAGGTATCGCGAGCAGAGTTTGTCGTTTTTGTTCGATTCGTACTTACACGATTTCAGTGAAAGGGAATGCAATTTGATAGAATCGCGTCCAGACACTCCACCGCCACCCTACGGGGAAGTGATGTTACGGCCAAACTTTTATCGTTATCCGTCAACAGCTTCCAATTTAAATGACAATGCGACCGGATATAGATAGAGGTAACTTATTGTCGCTGCAGCGTATCTGGGACAAAGTACACACGTATCGTTGTATAATTTATTCGACTTTCAAATTTCAATTGACTTTTTTCTCTTCTTTTGTATGTATTTTTCATGCGTCATCTTTTGTACAGTTATTTGCGCGCGTAATTGCTCTCGGACGACCATTGGAGTAATTAGAATGTAGAACTTTTGGTACACTACCACAGATTTAATGTGTGAAATTAGGGGAATTTGGGATTTGAGACTTTGGGAATTTAGATATTTGGAAATTTGGGGGATACAATGAATACAAGGGTTGAAAAATTTAGGAAATTTGAATTTTGAAAATGCAGAAATTGAAGAATTTATAAATACAGAAATCTGTGGTTACTGCGAAAAGTTACATTTATGCTTTTGAATCGCCAAGTTCCTGCCTAATTACGCCAATGGTCGTCGAATTAACAAGTGAGAGGTCATCGACCAGTAATCGATAAGCAACAAAAATAAATTTAGTTAATTAATCAACGACAAAGCAGAGCAGTTAGCGAACACGTTCATTAATAAAATTTATTAACAATAACAGTTTACGAAAATCATACACATACGTCAACAGTGTAAAAATACAAAAATACGATATACATGGTCTAAAATACATTTGTTGTATCGTTTATGTTACAATATATATGTATATATATATATTACATGCATACACAGTGATAATAAACATAAGTCTTTAATAAAAAAAAAACAACAAAACAAAAAGAAACTATACACGACACAAGTCTACACTATTTGCATAGCTGTTATACAATAACGTGACTTTGTCATTGCGTTAAAATTTAAGCGCAATCATTGTGATTGTTTGGTGGTTTTAATCATTGCGTAGCAATCATATTACTTTTATCTACATTTTGGCTCGTACTTAATGTAACAGTCTTGCAACCGATCGCGGATATTATATTTTCCATTACTTCGTGATCGTATCTGGTGCCGCGTAGATTAGTTATCACGCTCGCCTCTTGACTGAAATCCTTCGATACTAGATCGGCTGGAAGTCTCATTTTGATCTCTTCGATTATACCACTCTGTATGTCCAACGTTAAAGTGAACCGATGGACTTTACTGTCGCGTAAAGGCACATCGAGAACACGCGTTACCGTGAATTTTGGCGTTTTACCATAATTCCATTCCCAGGATCTAAATTCGTTTACTAATTCATCGAGTCCTACAACACACACTCGTTAATTACATTACACTATAGCTTAATAACCCTCTTGGTATTATAAATATCTTTACATGCTAAGTAAACCATGTGGGTGCCTGGTACAGGAGGAGGCATACTAATCACGAATATAGGGAGCACTCCATCATTTATTTTTAATTTTGGGAGATTATGAATTTGACAATTTCCTCATTTTTAAATTTCCAAACTACTCAATTTTTTAATTTTTAGATTCCTAAATTCCCAAATTCCTAAATTGCTAGATTCTTAAATGTCTAAGTTCCTAGATTACTAGATTACTAGATTCCTAGCTTCCTATTCTACATTGCCACATTCTTAAATTTCCAAATGTCAAATTCCCAAATCTCCAAATATCTAATCTTGAAAAGTTCTCATAAACTTGAATCACTGCAAAAAATATTCAACCGCTCGCTTTAGTTGTCCATAAGTTTTCCATAGTTGTTCATAATGGAGTAAGGTTCTAGTTTCTCCCAAAATCATTCAAAATTGATGAGAGGCTTCCTGCATTAATTCATGATCAAAGAAAGGCTGCGCTGCACCCGCTATGCATTTAATATCAAAAGGGTTAGAAACTGATTTATTCTCATACGGTGTTACGTACCTGGGAACCAATCTTCGGTAGGATTAATGTACTGAAATCCTTTCTGACGTTGTATGAGATTCTGTCCACCGTCCTCTAAAACAAGTGCCTTTGTCCGAAGAAATTCCCAGCCAACCGCTTTAATCAACTTGTCCATTTGTACATGGGAATTTACTTCTGTTAAATTTTTTATCGGTGAACGGGTGGACACTGTGGCGTTCGTTTCTATACCATTCTGTAAAATAAACGTACATATTTATGTTTTTTACTATTGCTAACTAGCGTAACAAGTATACTAATGTAATATACAAATGAACTATTAATATAATATATGTATAGTCCATCGCATGTATCGAGATTTCTCTTCTTTTATATTTTAATACGTCAATGTAATAGATCATGCAAAATTTATGACCTTTGCAGTTCTAAGTTCTTTTTTTATACCTAATAAAAAAGTATTAATTGTATCATACGATTGTATAAGTGTATATTTGTGAAGTTATAATACAAACGCAAAGATCATAAAGCAGTCATTAAAATGTTAAAAAAAAATCAATGATAATCTAAAATTAGTTGGAAAAAAAGAATGCGTTACTTTGTAGCTTCGTTTTATCAACTACTTAAGACGATATTTATTTCGAGACGTGCATCGATAACGGTGCTGTTCCGCAGACTTTGTACGCAAAATGTGATAATAACACGACAAAAATTTACCTCTTTCCTCTCGAGCGCTAAGCTTAAAGCCGTTTTGTTTACATCGACCAACAGCGTGCAATGATGATACGCGTTCGGCCGTCCTAATTTTGCTGCAGTGCCAGATATCTGCATTTTAAAACAGTTAAGGAAACACAGCTAAATTTTTTTATTTTCGCCTCGCACTTTGCGTCGTTCTTAAATAAGTGGGTTGTTCCAATTACTCGTTCTTTTTTTTTCTCTCCTACATCATTTATATTAATTACGTTGTACTGAAATTAACAAAAAAAAAACAAAGATCTTCTGACATGTTTACTCTCCAATTAAAACTACATAATATCGCTAAGTAAAATAATAAGATACAAGATACAAAAAAAGAAACTGACTTCCATTTTTTACTTTTGAGTTTGGGAGATTTTGTGTTTTAGATTTTAAGAAAATCTCACGAGAAATGAGTCCTAACTTTGAATCGTTAATTTTAATGAAACACAGAAAATATAAAAGGTATCTTTCATTAAAAGTTTCTAAATTATTTGATGTTTAAATATAATTTATCGCAACGCGCACGGCATAATTGTACATAGTGTTAGAACAACGCGCCTGACTTGTAACGCAGCAAACCACAGTTCAAAACCCATGCAGTTCAATTTTTTTTTCCATCTACTTTTTACCTTTTCACGTTGATAAAAAAAAAAATGTTTAAATATGAAATAATCTTGCTAAAAAACAATATACATATGTATTTGTCGAAACTAGTTGACATTTTAGCTGTACGTTACTTTTAAAGAAGGTATTTTATTTAATAAAAACAGTAGCATCAGAATGCACCATTGTACACATTTAGCGAAACAGAAATGTCAAGGCTATTAAAGATTTATCGTCAATATGCTAACGCGTTCGCTCACTCGATATCGCGTTCCCGACTATTAAGATAAATTACGGCTTATCAGTGGATATTTCGAATATAGCAACAAACGCGTTAGGGTATTGCTATAGAATCAAGAATAATGCACTTTTGTTCCATATTTCTTCCTATTTGGTCAACTCTAACACCGCAAAGCAATGTTCAGTGATTTATCCGCAGAATTTTGGAACACCCTATAGAAACAGAGAAATATATAATTGTATACATTACATCAAAGGATACTTTATATTCTCCTTCGACAACGATGTCCTCGCGTTTGTTAACGTCAGCCTTTACGCCCCATTCGCGGTACAAAGCTCTAGTAATGATGCCCAAATTGTACTTCCGGTTGTACCGTTCCCGCGGTGTAAAAAAGGACAAGTTTAGGTTACCAGTGTCATGGTAGACGGTACCACCGCCACTGTTCCGTCGTGCCACAACTATACCACGTTTCTCCGCAATCTGAACATTATGCTCGATCCATGGATTCTGATGACGCCCGATTACTATGCAGGGATCGTTGCGCCAAAGTAGCAACACATGATGATTCGTAAAATTATAATTTCTGTAGAACCAATCTTCTAACGCTAAATTCCTGAACACATCCGTGGATTGCGATATGAATACTGACTTCGTGATCAAATCGTTCGGGTCGTCTTGCTTGTCATTGAAACTCGTCGAGTATTTACAGGTGTGATGCAAATTGTATCCAGCTCCTCGTTTAACCACGATCATGAATCTATTGATCAGCGACATTCTTTTTTCTGATGCACGTGTAACTTGTAATCTCCCTCCTTTTTCCACTTCCCCCTCTTGCGGTAGTTAGTGAAACGATGAAATGTCCGGTACCGATATGAAAAACCGCACTCCCTGGACACAATGCGGTGTCGATTCGTGAAATCAGTCTTTAACTACTGAACCCTGCCAGGTGTATTGAAAAGCTCTACTTAAGGTGACCAGACACAGCCTTGGTTACGGTTAATATTTTCGTCTGCAGATAGCGGCCCTACTGGCAGGATTTTCTCAAGTAGTTGGTTTGGCTGGCGGTGATGGAGATCAGGTAATCGTGCAGGGCGATCGTTTGATGCAACCACTTCCACGTTTGGTCCAGGGAGTTGATACGGTATCGGATACCTAAACAGTCTCGACAGTCCTTTTGCATTCCTCCGTGTGCTGACAGATTGGATAGAAACATTCAAATTGCCCGCGATAAAACGATACACGTAGTAGCAACGACCTCTTCCTGTTAGATCGTAGATCACGCTGACGCAGACTCGATTGGTAGGTGTTCGACTTGCAGGTTAGAAACACTCGAGCGACGAATCGTGCGCGACTTATGTGAGCGAAAATTCACTGATGCACTGGACGACTCGTAATGAATACTTGAATCGTTCGATTTTGATGTTATATGAACTCCGTGTGGTCAAAGAAAGTAGAGGGGAGGTTGGAACACACGCAAGAGGTTATCTAAGTTCGCAGCGCAAAGTACAGCTGACCCGCGCGTGATATCGACGGGACGCAACTCTCTTCGCCTACTCTTCGTGATCTGTTTTTCCCTCCCGCAGTGTTTCAGGATCGTAAATGTTTCAGCCCGTACCCCCTCGTTAAATGTTCCCCTTACTCAATAAAAATATCAAATAAAGATATTAATATATACGTAAAAATATTTCGTAACGTTTAAAGAGAAATATTGAAATTTATGTATAATGCTTATTTTCTCCCTACGACGGCAAAATGCAAGTATCAACGAGCATGTTTTCACCAGTTGATTGTTCGCCAATTACATTTGGTAAAATAATAGCATCAAGAAATCATTTAGATTTTGAAATACAAAAGTGATAAAAGTCTGCAATGATTCTTCTGTACTCGATAGTATAGTTTTATCGAACAATTTTTCTTACTCTTTGGTCTAAACGCATTCTAAGAATTGTATATTTGTCGTTTGATGAAACATCGATATCACGCATACGACACTGTATTTCCATGATTTTGATAGCCAGTCAAAATGCGTGAAAAGTCATATTCACGTGTCGTAAATATCGCACACTCTAAGAAGGGGTAATTAAGGCCAGTTGATAAGACTATACCATATACTCTTCCGTGTCACGTACTAACGTTACTATTGAATCTTATAGTTACAATATTAATATTAGTTTCTTTTTTATATTTATAAATTGATTATACATTCGGTAAAACGCATATTATACTGCTCGTCACGTGACTTTTATCTCGCGCCGCGTGAATAAGATTTAATTCCATTCACTTAAATTCATTTCGATTATGATTTAAGACTCTTTTGTTTATGCATTTAATTTTGGCTGAATATATAAATACTTCGTATAATTCTTCCATTCTGAGTAACGAGATAAATAGAGTGTAATAATCTGAATGATGGACACAGTATTTTATTGAAAGCGTATTCCATTAATTCATTTTTATTATCACTTGCATTTAAGTAGCCTTTGCTATCGAATTTATTTATGATCTTGTGAACTTTATGCAACTGTATCATTAATATTTTTGACTTAATTAGTCAAAAAAAAGATTGATATTTCACTTACAATAAATAAATAAATATATAAATAAATAAGTAATATCGCTGAGTATAAATGTAACTGTATCGTATCATAAAAAACAAATGCATTTAATTGTAGATGATAACCCACTATTCTTACTAATGGCAATATTATAGATAGCTTGATACGATAAAATATTGTAAATTCAGGTTTATGAGTATCTCACGTATCTTACACGAATAATGCGTGTTACGGTTGTGCCCTTAATTGTAAATAGAATAAAGAAAATTTGTTTGCTTAACATCCAAAATTGTGTAAATAAGAGTATACTGGAATTCACTGTTTGTAACCACTCGCAATTTATTCGCGCGTCACCTTTTTCTACCGTGAAAGTAAAGGCTTTTTAAAATACGATTATTCATTAACATTATTAACATACATTTTACCGTATCTTTTTATAACATTTAGGTGTTCGACCATTTGGTACAAAAACATATGGAGAATAAAAAAGTAATGGAAAAATTACAATATCCTGAAGCATATCGCGATGAATCCATTGTTGATAACTATCATGGAGTCGAGGTTAGAATAGAATAAAGATAATCATTTTTTGAATTATATGTTCTCTTATACAAGTTTATAGATACATAATCATAAATAATAAAAATGTTTTAGTTTCTAGATATGTTTTTATTCATTAAGCAAACATATGACTTGCATTCATGTATTTCATTATACAATGAGTAAGCAATAAATATAAGATCTATTATTTTTTATTAGGTACCAGATCCATATAGATGGTTAGAGGATCCTGATTCAGAGCAAACTAAGGCCTTTGTTGATGCCCAAAATGCTGTTACTAAACCATATTTAGAATCATGCAAAGCACGTCAAGATATTCATGATCGATTAAAGCAATTATGGGACTTTCCAAAATACTCATGTCCTGCTAGATATGGAAATAAATATTATTTCTATAAAAATACTGGCTTACAAAACCAAAGGTAACAATTGTAGATGTTAACACATTTACTACAAAACATAAAATTTAGAAAGAGCCTTTACAGTGTTGTTGGGTCTCGTGCGTGCATGCATTAAGATAAGCAATATCTTAATGCGTAGCTCCATTTGTGTTTCAGTGTTTTATATGTACAAGATACCCTGGATAGTGAACCAAGAGTATTTCTAGATCCAAATACTCTATCGGACGATGGTACTGTTGCAATTAGAAGCAGTAAATTTAGCGAAGATGGTAGTATATATGCGTATGGTTTATCCAGTAGTGGATCTGATTGGTGTACAATTCATTTTATGAATACAGAAACTGGTCAGTTAGCAATATTTTAAAAAATATTTAAACTTAACGTTTACTTATAGAATGTCTATGCCTAGGTGAAAAATATCCTGAGATTCTAGAAAAAGTAAAGTTTTCCTCCATAACGTGGACTCATGACAATCGTGGGATATTTTATGGTTGTTATCCAGATCAGAAAGGTAAAACTGATGGTTCGGAAACAGAGGGTAACAGAAATCAAAAACTGTGTTATCATATTGTTGGTACTCCGCAGTCAGAAGATGTTATTGCCGTTGAATTCCCTGAAGAACCTTTATGGAGGATGTGAGTGATACAATTGTGTATGTGTTTTAACAAAGTTAATTGATTACAGATAGTTGGGATTGTGTGTTGTATTTTTTGAAAACAACTTTAATAAAACATAATATAATGTGTTTATCATGTATGTTGTGTGCTTTCAGAGGAGCTGAAGTTTCTGATTGTGGAAAGTGGCTGATTGTCACACCTGTGAAAGACTGTAGAGATAATTTAGTTTATTTCACAGAATTGATTCCTGACACGAAAATAACTGAGAAGTTACAGTTAACTCAGGTCGTTGATAAACTTGAAGCTGATTACGAGGTTGGTTGAATATAGTATACATATTTATCTATTTTTGATGCTTTCTTTTATAGCCAACTTCTTTTTTAAACAGTATGTAACAAATGATGGTACCAAAGCTATATTTCGGACAAACAAAAATGCGCCAAATTATAAATTAATAGCTATAGATTTATTGGATTATAAGCAAGAAAAATGGATTGACCTCCTACCAGAACATCCTGATAATGTATTAGATTGGGCTTGTGCAGTCGATGGTGATAAATTTGTAGCTTGCTATATTGAAGATGTTAAGGTAAATTTACAATGGCAATTAGTATTAGTATAATTGTTATAATAAATTACAACAGTCTGTATTTCTTTCAGAACATTTTACAATTACACAGTTTAAAAACTGGCGAAAAAATTAGAACTTTTCCCCTTGATGTGGGCACAATTGTTAATTTTGCAGGGCAAAAGAAATATTCGGAAATATTTTATCAATTCAAATCATTTTTAATTCCTGGTATTATATATAAAGTTGATCTCAAAACTGATGAAGAACCACAAGTTAGTTATTCTTCCTATAAAAAATGAATTGCAATTAAAAAATGAAAAGATCGGACGTGTACATATACAAATATTTTTCCAGGTGTTGCGAGAAATTAAAGTAAAGAACTTTGATCCGAGTTTATATAAAACTAGTCAGGTATTCTATACAAGTAAAGATGGTACAAGAATCCCAATGTTCATTGTAATGAAACATGTAAGTGTTTGTAATATATTTATAACCCTGTCAAATGATATATGATAATAATAGATATTCGATTCAGGATGCTGTTTTGGATAGTTCTATGCCAGCTCTATTGTATGGTTATGGAGGATTCAACGTAAGCATCCAACCTACGTTCAGCGTTACGAAACTAGTTTTTGTTCAGCATTTAAATGGAGTACTTGCTGTAGCAAATATTCGAGGTGGCGGGTAAGTTGAATGTTAAATATGTTTCTATAATATAACTATATTCATTGTAATTTGTTTTAGCGAATACGGAGAAAAATGGCATAACGGTGGACGATTCTTTAATAAACAGAATGTATTCGACGATTTCCAAGCTGCTGCCGAGTACCTTATCGATAATGGCTACACCACAGCTTCTAAACTAAGTATCTTAGGTGGAAGTAATGGCGGTCTATTGATCGCTGCGTGTGCAAATCAAAGACCTGATCTTTTTGGTGCTGCCATTGCCCAAGTCGGGTAAGTGGCTAATAACAAATCCCTTGTCCCTATAAATCTAGATCTCTAGTTTATCATAAAGTCTATTTATCTTATGCGTTTTTGTATGCAGAGTAATGGACATGTTACGTTTCCATAAGTTTACAATTGGAGTTGCTTGGGTATCCGATTATGGTAGTTCTGATGATCCGAAACACTTCGAAAACTTATTGAAATACTCTCCTTTACACAATGTAAGAGTTCCAGAAAATGGACAATATCCAGCAACATTATTGTTGACTGCAGATCATGATGATCGTGTAGTACCGTTGCATAGTCTCAAATTGATTGCAACGATGCAATATACGCTTGGAAAACTGCCACAGCAAACAAATCCTTTACTTATTAAGATAGAAACTAAAGCTGGACATGGTGGTGGAAAACCAACTATGAAAGTGGTTAGTAATTAATGATAATCTCATTTTATTTTGCATATATTTTGTTACATAAAAATGTTTATTTCAGATCGAGGAAAGTACGGATATATTAGCATTTATTGTAAAATCTCTGGACTTAGAGTTTAAATTATAAAATACATTGGAAATATTAACATCTTTATATTTTGTACTACGGATAAGAGCCTTTTAACGCGATCGTGTATAAAATTGAGTTCTATCACATCCAATGATATGAAATTAAAGCAAAATACACTGAAACATGCTACAGCTGCTTTATTTGTGAGAAATTCTGGACGGAATTATCTTAATACATTAAATAACAATAACATTCTAATATGAAGCATTTTTACATTACCATTATATGCATTGCAATATACTGTTTTGAAATATTCTCTCACAGTTTTTGATAAATTGTATTATAAACAATATAATTACTAATTTGTTCAATAAAAAATTCATGCAGTGTGTCAATGTCTATTGTATATCATCTTGAAAGTATAAAAATGAAACATTTTCTGATTCAGACTTCTATCAATTTTCTAGGATTAAATAGCAGTGATATTAATAATAATAAAGATAACATATGAATTTTTTATTAAATATTAAATAATAAAAACAAATTCCATGGAAACATTTTTTATATGTCATTTTCACTAATGTTTAAATAGCAGATTACATAAATAACGCATTGATTGTTGCTAATGTTTGAAAAAAGTGTTAACACCTGTTCGAGCTATATTAATACATTACAATGAATTGTAATTATTACAAGCATTTGTACTACTTTAATGTTTGATTCCTGAATGGATTTCCTGTTTATGTATAAATAATATATAAATAAATACTTCATGTTTCAATAAATTGGTCTTTTATTTTAATATAGCCATTTGAAACTTACCAAGGTACTTTGATTCTCTCGTTCGGGTAGATAAAATAAACAAAAAATGTACAGCGCCATCTAGCGGTTGGTGTCCCAGGATTGCTCCTGGTAGCTAGAGAACATGAAAGCGAGGAGGTGTTCGACGAAAGCGTGCGACAAGGACAGCACTTTGCGGGACAAGGATAGACATACCGTACCGCCCCAAAATGGCGGCGGACAAATAAATCGAAATTGCGATAATATATTACTAATCACTTGTTTCCTGCAAATAATCCACACACTTTTGAAATTGTTTTATAAAATACTCATTTGCAGCAATTTTCAGCTATAGTTTCTGCAAACACTACACTCTTAATCATTTATGTATTTAGAAATTAAGAAACTGGTGTAATTGTTGGTTCAATCAACACCATCTAGCGGTGCGTACCCTGAACTAAAGTATTGTAATAGGATAGCATGAAAGTAAAGGAGGTATCCGGGTGGCCATTGTGTTACCTCTTCTTAATTTATTAATTCACGATTAATTACTGACAAAATGTTTAGGAAAACTACATTTATAGGTTGCTACGATTGCATTCTTTATGAAGCAACTGTAAAAGTGTACAAATTATTTGCTGGAAAGGAGTAATTAACTGTTTTACGTCGCAGTTTCAATTTATATGTATGACGCCATTTTAGGGCGGTGCGGTATGTCTATCCTTGTCGCACAATATTCTTTCCTTGTCGCACACTTTCATCGAATACCTCCTCGCTTTCATGTTCTCTAGCTACCAGGAGTAATCCAGAAACACCAAACGCAAGATGGCGCTATACATATGTTTTAATTTTCACGCGAAATGCAAATATTGGGTATTTATTTTTGATTAAGATGTTTACTGACATAAGATAGATAGCCTCAAAAATTATTAGATTAATATTATCTAGATATACATACCGTCCACGTAGTCATAGAAGGGCTGACCATATCTCAACAGGATTCCTAACAGGATTGTCAATAAAAATGAAAATCACAAGTAATGTAAACATATAAAATTAAAATATTCTTTATTTCTGTTCCAATTTATATATTAATTCCAAAGATTTCGTAATAAACACATGGTATGTTCAAAAATAAATATAACATTATTACATGCGTAAACAAATGTGCGTTTTTGGTATCTAAAACACGTTTACGTGTATGCGTGTAAAAAAAATTATATACCTATATTATTTGAAGCTAATACTTCTCAGGTCGTTAACAGATTTATAAAAGCTATGAAAATCCTGTATCCCTTATCACTATTACATCACATGTACGATACCCTGAATACGATTAATCATGGCACGTGATTCTTTCAGTTTTCATGTAATGGCCAAATATAAACGGAATATTTGGTAAGAATATTCGTGAATGCATTCGCAACTTAGTTCATAAGTTCGTCATAATATGTGGCGATCTACATCAGCGGTGAAGAGTGCAGCAAAAAATTGCGAGAATAATTTTCCCATGTATTGCTCCTCCTTTACCGGCCATACTCCTTCTAGAAAACCTATGTGACCACCACGTGAAGTCACCACGACAGCTACATTCTTCGTTTCCGCTATTTCTTTCAGAGGAATTGCTAAATATCGAAAACAAAAAGAGTTGAAATTATTTTGAAGAATTTACTCGTTCGTTTTTTGGACTCATTGACTGGGTCGATACGGTGTTAAGACGATACACAAACTTAATTACCATGAACAGGTTGGAATGGATCGTCCGCAGCACTAAGGCATAATAATGGCACATCAATCAAATGCAATTTGTCGTGTATAGTTGCGTTTGAATAGTACTCCTCCACGTCTTTGTAGCCAAATTGTTTCACCGTGAAATGCGAATCAAATTCTCGTACCGTTTGACTCTGGAGAAAAGAGAATAAAAGATATTAAATTAATTAAGCAGATAACGACGTATCAATACAGAGATATTTAGATAAGCTTACTTTCAGAATAGTATCGATATCCACGTCGAACATTCCAGATTCTGATGAGTTATGCAAACGTTGAATATTCTTGCGTAACGTGCCGGCCAAATACTTGTTCATCATCAAATTGAAATAATTCTCTTCAGTGTTTTTTGTCGCGGCGAACACGTTCCACGGCACGGAGATAAGGAAGCATCCTTTTAATTTGTTCCTCGCCATTGTTCCTTGATGCGCTAAATAATTACCTAATATTAATCTGCAAACAGATCACACAACGTGTTCATTGTACCGCTACTATCAAGCGCTAATTATATTTTTTACTCTGTTTCAAGGCCGATCTATTTATAGAATTGCATCGCGCAAGTACAATGAATATAACATTTTTTTTTTTGCTGTGTCAGAAAGGAAAGCTTTATTACCCTCCCATCGAGATGCCCGTCGCTCCAAGGGGTACATGGGGGTAAAGTTTTTTCACATGCTCGATAACCTCTGATAAATCGTCGATGTTCGCAGCATTGTACGTCCGTGGAGTCTGCAATTATACGATTATTCCCGATAAATTTGTGGTTGTATTTTTGTAACGCACCAATTCTTAAAATGGTCACATCGCTTATTCGCATAATTTTAAAGTTGAGTATTATGTTACAGTTTGGAAGTTTGAAAACGCTATACGACGCGACTTATATTACACGAGATAAAACGGATAAAAAATAGGTCGTATTCTCGTCGTTTCTGATATTGCTTTACTAAACCATTCCATACTTTTCTTCAACTATCTACAAGCAGTGCATTAGCACTTGGGAGATAGGTCTAATTTCTCATATCCTGCTATAATAAGCGATATCTTTGCTGAATATAGAAGGACAAATAAGGTTTATTAAGGAAATATACCGCTATCAAACATTACGCAAGTATAGTAATATTTATAAGAAAATTTGTGTAAATTAAAAAAAAAGAAAATTGTGTAATTATACTTTTTTTATTATGCAAACTGGCTCACGCGTATTATCTATATTACTTGCAAATGACTTATAATTACCATCTAAGGTGCTTCTAAACGGTTAGTCGTACTGTAAGAAAATGGTTTTAGTTTGCGATATTACAGGAGTCATACAATGTAATAAGCGTTAATAAAGAGCCAAATGCTTGTATTAGTTTCCTAATTACCTTCAACTCTACTCCTCCTAGTCCTCTGTTGTTGAAAATCACGCATCGTATCCCAACTTTTTTCGCGGACGAAACAAGGCACTTGATGTATTCTGCTTGACTTGCACCAGTCAACCCTGGCAAAATAATCACGATAGGCGAAGCAACGGAACATCCCTCTTCCGCCCAATCCAGTGCCACTTCACCCCCATCCGACAAGGTCAGGATCTCCCTGCGGGACAAGTGATTAATTAGAAGGAAATAAAAGAGGCACGATATTTTACAATCGCGTCCTTGGAAATAAACACTTATACTAATTAACATGCTAATTGCTACGAGAATTATTGATGCTAAAACTTGAAACGTTTCCTGTAGGCTGAAGGTTATGGATAATATTAACAATAATAAGCGAACAAAATAATACGTGATTATACAACGTGTAACGATATATCACATAACGCGTAGCAATGCAACGGGTGGCAATATATGGCGATCTACCGCGTCGAGATATAATGCGTGAACCATATACATAGATAAAGACCATATAATTAGCAGCGATATATTTTTAGTACGGTGTCCGAATACGTGTTGGAAGAATAGATCTAGTTAGTATTTAATGTGCTCCATCGAATAAGAATCTTGCAATTTTAAATCATGTCCTTCGCACCTACATTTCGAATATTTTATTAATTTTGTATCTATTATATTAGATAGCAGTAACGTTAAGGACAGACTTACCAACCTGCGATAATGAATAAGTGGTAAGATTCGTGATCTGAGAAGACTGGCTATAATAGTCTGTGCCCTCGATTCGAAACACCATAGGGTAGGCCAGAATTTATTTCTTACAAGTGGCACATGTTGCTCGAGGAACGATCGGAATGGTCCATGGGAACACACTAGCATCGGCGTCTGAAAGTTATTTAAGCATCGTTTTATTTAGTTATCGATTCATTGACCGCGATGGATGATCGAATGATTAAGCGTTATAACAACATATTGTAAGGACACTGAACTTTTCGAAGCCATATAAGAGCTTACGCATACAGACAATAATTTGTATGAATACAAATAGTTAATAATAGTCTTTTCCGTTATAATTTGTTTGCACACACGATATATCATTCGTTAATAATTTATACGCGTAGACTATTCGTTAATGCTAAGCGTATCTATTAACCGATTACTTCTGCTTACCAAAACACTTATGTTCTACACTAGTGTAATAGTTTCATTAAGTATTCTTCACACCTCTTGATTTTCCTCCTCATTTGTCCTTTACTCGCCTTTGTCAACAATTTAATTATTTGTTCATTTTAATTTTCCTACTTCGTTTTAAAAGTGCTGCTGTATATTATCCACATATTACCATTACTTAACGAAACATTGAAATTATCATTAATGTTAGTGAAAACGACTGAGATTGAAAGTAATACGTAATTGTACGAGTCAAATCTATTTATGACTGTTCAAACTTCAAATCTATGTACTTTAACCTAAGTTCGATAAAGAGTAATTAGATTCGAGTAATAAAATGTATAAGTCTGCTTTAATTAGGTTTAAAGTTTAAACAAAAATACATAAATTTTAGTGACAAGATTACACATTAGATTAAACTTATTTCAGCTTTTATTAATCGTTTTAACAGTGTCTCAGTGATTCTATCGTATGTCATATGTATCGTTCGAATTGATTCATTTTTGTTTAAACTTCAAATGCGAATATAACCTAACTTGAATTAAGAATCGTTTGACTGGTAAAAGCGTGGGTCAGCTTAAATTACATTCAAAATGTCAATGACGATGAATAAATTTGAATAACAAATCAGATTCTCCTTCAGTTAGTATCATTTGCCACATAATATAAATGGATAGTTATCAACAACAATATTTCTAGTGTGGCTCTATGCGATGACGATCTTAACCTCTCTGTTCGTAATCGCACAAGTAACATTTAAAAACATAAGATATCTTCCACCGAGCTGTAAAAAAGAATGGAACCATGTTCTGTCTGTCCACCGATAAATTATATATGTACACCAATGAGTCGGTCTATTCAGCATCGCATTATTCTTGACGAATGGCTATTTGGCGAACGCGCGATGTCACCTGTTCCGGCGTGTGCGTGCGATGCGCGCGCACACTAACGGGCGGGCAATTCGTCCGGGGCAAATGCCTCGGAGTTTTAAGGTCAAATTAATAAATCGTGCAACTCCTCGTGGCTCGTACAAACCACGAAGGGTCGTGTCAGAGTTCGGCTATTCGTATCGCGGAAATCCTGATAATATATCGAGATTAATGATATTTATTATATGTGGCTTTGAGGTCTTAATCGCTCGATAAGGAAAACGAGATATTCGACTTTCGATTATCTCGTTGAATCGATCGAGTACTTTCGAATGTTTCGCAATACTCAAATTTGTCCGCAATATATTATTCGCTAATGAGACAGAAAGTTTTTCTTCCACGAACTTTGTATTTTAGATAAAAATTTTTTATACAGCACATTTATCGTATAACAATTTCTTAACCTTGTTATTAATTCGCGTGAGAATTGGAATATTGGGGTCAACGAATGATCAAACAATGGTCGTGAGATGATATTGGCGGGTTAATATCGTATCAAATATACACTCATACAATATCGTTGATTTAATTCTGTTCCTTCAATTAAACGCATCTGGAAATTAAAATTCATTCCACGTTCGCGCACCAATAGAATTTTTTTATTGTTCCGACGACTATTGGAAGGTTCCAGATTTCCAAGCGAAATCCATTATTATTTCTAAACGACGCGTTTAATGGAATGAAGCATGATATCCGCGTGACTCTGAACCAAACGCCATGATTGATGTTAATGAAGGTTAAAAGTCTACAGATAACCAATAACTTTTCATATTTCCTAATTTGAAATTCACGATTAAATTTGAATAACAATTCTATATAAAGAGATATCAAACTTGTTGTCAAATTATACGCAATAAAAATATCGTGTGAATGCATATTCTCTTTCGTGGTCTGTAATAAAATCTGCATCGTTGATCTAAAATATCAATTAAATATCGAATAACTATCGAAATGTTCGACCTAGCACGTTTCGATAATTGCATTCGACGTGAATTTTTGTTTGCTTATCGTCTCGCCAATGACTCACAAACGATTACAAACTTTCCGTAAAGAATGTAAATGAATGATAGAGCAACAGAGGAAAAGATACGTCGGCTTACTCACTTTCACAACTTCAAAAAGATAATAGATGCAAAATCCGGCGCCCAGCAGCGCCCCGTAGTAGACCGTCGGAATGTCGAGGAGTGGTTCGAACAGATTCAGCATCGTTACACTCTATCGATACGTACAACGGACTGCCGACGCAGGTAGAACAGCGTGAATGCCGGTGATTGTCAGGAACGTTGACAATCCTTGCCCGTTGAATGTCGGTAGCCAACAACCGATCGCCAAGCTTTTGAACAGACTCGCGCGTCCGCGCGCATGACGTTCAAATAATTGAACAGTCAAGTAGTTTACTAGCCGACTAACCAGTACAACCGCGTTCAAAGATAGGCTCTTCTGGTTAAGGGGAAGTGTAGGAGAAGGAGATCCACCATTCGCGACGATTCTACCCGTCCATCGCTTCGCGAGAACGAAGCTAACCTACGACGGCCATCCATTTTAATGATTCAGATCCAAAAATAAAAGATATGGAAATTTATCAATGATTCAATGAAATCGGTATTTTCAGATTATTTCAAATGTCAGTACAAATAATGCGAATGCTCGAAGCTTACAGATGGCCACTTTAGATTAACTATTGTGACACGCAGGGAATGAAGAAGACAAGTGCTGAGATACTTTTTTACGTGGAAGCCAAACTTGCGCGAGACCGCACTTCCCCTTAACTGAGAGAAGCCATTCTTGCACAAGTATGTGCCAATAGCCACGCACAGGGCCGGCACGGATTTATCGCAGCAAAATTAGCATTATGACATTTATGTAAGTTTCCAAATTGATGAGACTGAAACACGTACTTGCAAATACAATGTAAGTATTTTTGGTAAGGGTAAGTGTAAGGAAGTAATGTACGTAGTGATACGTAAACTTGAAAACTTTTAACTATTCAAGTTTTCGAATTTTTTAATTTTCAACTGTTTCCTCCTACCGAATTCTCAAATTAGATAATTTTTGAATTGTAAGAAACAACGAACGATATCGTATCATTTGGCAATACAAAATTTTTGCACAGGGTTCCGCGCACATTGCGTCGGCCCTGTTCGCGCACCGACTACATACATACAATTATACACATGCACTCGGTCACGTGCACGCCAGATCCGCTCCCACACTTGTGGAAGTCTCACCGACCACCATGCTATGTGTATGAGTATATGTATATATATCCAGAAATACGTAAGTTGTGTGCACGGTGCGTAACAGGTTACGTAACAACTGTGGTCGAAACTTTAGCCATGGTGACACTGCAATTCGAAATGGTGTTGGACCCGTCCGCCGAAATCACGGTGCGCTGTGCGATTACCAAGACTAACATGTTTATGTCGACCAATCGATGAAGTATCACTGTGCGATTTATTTATCGTTCGGGGAAAAGTAAAAGTCGATGAGTAATCCGCACCGACTTTTAGATACTGGTGAGGTCAAAATGATTCGTGCGAATTTTTGCTTCGAGTGCACGTTTTAGTGAATTACCAAACTTGCGGCTTCGCGTACACACACGGTACTACGACGAAACCTTGTGTACACGTAATGAATGTAGTTACGCGCGAAGAACAATTCGTTCGTACCTGTGCTCATGCGTACGTTATATCAGGTATACTAATCCGTTCCGCGATCACTTTTCATAGAAGTGTCTGTAATTGATAGCGTTTCGAGGTTTTTGCCGACTGACGTAGTATTTCAATACACGTTTTTACGATAAGTAATTCTGAAGAACATGATAGATTTAAATAATCAAAAATAACTGGCGTGAATTTAAAACTTAATCGAACATTGTATAGAAAGATATTTATATATATTTCACGGTTGTTGTATACGTTATATAGTTCATGTCGTTTTGAAATCGTTTTTGTAATTCTGCTTCTCGTGTTTCACTCCAGCCACGTGAACACCTAGATAAGTCTGCGGTTAATAAATATATGTATAACGTGGCAAATATCGCTGTCTAATGGAGCAACTAAGCTGCGATGTAATCGAACTGTTAAGTTATGTATAACAGTATAATGACGTTTGTTAACTTATTTTATGAATGATATCAGCATTTGTTTATTTAGTGAGAACGATTCGTCTCTATCTGGAAACGCATCGCGATTTTTCGCATCATTTTTAAAGAGTGCTTGTAAGATTAGTACTTAACCTTCTAGAAGTTTTAAAATCGATCATTTTCCGATGACGCATTAATATCTATATGGATTTGTCGATTAAGCAATATGAACACATTTTATTTCAACTTTTCGTATCATATCCTGGATGAAGTTATATCATGGATATCTTTTTACAGATAAAGAATTCTTTTTAGTCGGTGACGCATCTACCAAAAAAGATTTTACGAATGACATTCACAAAATCGATGACTAATGACACTCTTTAAACACCTTCAATGTTATATTTTCTTCCATTTCTGTACTAGGTTAACAAGAAACAATAAATATATTCTGTTATTTATAAACCTGTGTCCTATATTTTATATACCTAGAAACGTTACAAAATATGAGTATGAATCAGAATGGATTCAGCTAACTGCATTACCATTTTCGGATTTGAGCAATGACACAATAGCAGTATTTGTCGCAGACATCATCTCGTCTGCAATGCTGATTTCCTGCATTTACAGCCTAATCACTTTCGATCATTTTGTCCGATCTAGTTCCTGAAATCACCGTCCTAAATTATAGAGTGCGCAATAAAACAGTTGGTAAAAATGAGGTTTTGGATGACGTCGATATTTCAGATCAGTTTAATATTTTACCCCTTGAGGATACTGTTCACGTCACATACCTGTATTTTTGGTTGCCTACTTTTAGGCGCCTACTTCCATGCCATATCATCAATAATAACCGCATAAAATATATTCTAAGCATAATTGAAGGAAGTTGGAATTCCATTTTTTCATCGATTAAAATATGCACTTTCAATTTTCATAACTAAATGCACTGTAATTTCATCGTGAATTTTACTCTCAATCGATAAAGAAGGTTGTGACACGACAATTGTAGGTAGAGGTTTCCGTTCATATCAGTAGGATGATATGCATACTCAATGATTATAACTGCTTATGAAAACAGTAATTTCGATATATTAAAATGTCAACAATGTTTATACTTCCGATTTATCTACAAAATTATGTATAAATTGTTAAAAGCAAATAGTGGGAAAACATAAATGAAACATGAAGAAGGAAAGAACGGCCGATAATAGCCGACCATATAAATTATAAGTATTTTCAAGAGCTTCATAATGTAAACAAAGATAATTGATTGTAGCTTCAAGCTTCAAAAATAAAATTTTATGCATTTCTACAAACTTCTTTCCATACTTAGTTATTAAAGATGTACAGAAAAGTTTAAGATCGTAATTTGCACCCATTTTTAAGTTACGATTTAAGGTTATGTTTACAAAATTTTGCATTTTCATTTTTCACTTTCTAACAGCATTAGATGCAAGTTTTTTGAAATAAAACAAGAATTTAATATTTTGTTATATACATTCATTGTGCTAGTCATTATTTATTGTTTTCTTTCTATTTTACGGCTCATCAAATATTGAGCCTCACAGGTATAAGCTTTCAAAGGAAGAGCATTATTGTAAGTCAAATAATAGTCAATGATCAATGTTCCTGCAATATTTATTTTATAACTATGTATTTTTTTTATAGGGATTTGTTGAATTAACAATAGTTCCGCTTAGAGATACATTAAGACTGATAAAACTTAATGCGAAACAATGTAGAATTTATAGAGTATGTTTAAATGATACTTATGAAGCACCATTTCAATATTTTGACCCATTTTTGGATATCTGTCAGGGAGATGGAAAACAGTAAGTATAAATGTACGGATACATGTATAACTTTCATGCACCTGATATAATAATATATTTTTGTAGGAGATCATTAGAATTCTTTTCAAACATGCACTTAGCAGCTGCACAAAGAGTTGATCCAGATAATAATGCAGGAGAATTAGTAGTACAGATCCCACCAGATGCAGCTCATCTAGTTGCCGAAGGTAGAAGTTTAAGAATTAGCATTGAATTCTCTTTAGAACAACCTCAAGGTGGAGTGCATTTTGTTGTACCAAATTGTGAAGGAACATTAGCTGAGGTATAACAAGTTAATTCTATACATATTTATTCTCTGAACTTAACTGTATACAGGTATTGTATTCTATTTTAGAGAGGTGCACACATGTACACATATAGCTATGAAAATTCGTCAAGACTATGGTTTCCATGTGTTGATAGTTTTGCAGAACCATGTACTTGGAAATTAGAATTCACTGTTGATGATTCTATGACTGCTATATCTTGTGGTGACCTAGTAGAAGTTGTATATACACCAGACATGCGGAGAAAAACCTTTCATTATGTTCTTAACACACCAGCATGTTCACCAAATATTGCTCTTGCAGTTGGGTAAGTTAATTAGTGACTTATTTTATATTTATACTCGATAAAAAATCAAGTTGTAACACTTTTACTTTACAGACCATTTGAAATATTTGTGGACCCTTATATGCATGAGGTAACACATTTTTGTTTACCACAATTGTTGCCGTCATTGAAAGTTTCTGCAAAGTATATGCATGAAGCATTTGAATTTTATGAAGAAACTTTGTCGAATAGATACCCTTATTCTTGTTATAAACAAGTGTTTGTAGATGAATTGGATGAAGATATAAACGCATATGCCACTATGAGTATTTTAAAGTAAGCTAAATCCTTAGATATTATCTACATTCAGTATATAAGTAATTATCTCAATGAAAATTTATTCGTTTGTAGTACAAATTTATTACATTCTACTGCAATTATTGATCAAGTTTATATTACGAAAAAGGCTATGGCACAGGCTGTAGCGGAACAATTTTTTGGGTGTTTTATATCTATGCAAAATTGGTCTGACACGTGGTTACCTAAAGGTATTTCAACGTATCTAACCGGTTTATATGCAAAAAAATGTTTCGGAAATAATGAATACCGAGAATGGGTACAATCGGTAAAAATCTTTTTCCTGTTTTTATGTGTTACCTAGTCTAGTATAAATTTTATTTTATACATATTTCTAGGAATTACAAGAAGTTGTAAGATACGAAGAACAATTTGGAGGTATAATATTAGATCCTTCACAACCTCCAGCACCATTACCTATTGCAGCTAATACACCAGCACCAACGCCTAGAGCTCCAGATCCTGGTTTTTATTTTCCAATAAGGAATTTACATACGATGTCTCCAAAGTACATTGAAGTACTTCGTAAAAAGGCGCATTTAGTGATTAGAATGTTAGAACATCGAATTGGACAAGAATTACTCCTACAGGTACTTATTATATACCTTTACAAATACACTAAAATATGTACTTTTTATCTGTGTTTTAGGTTTTCAATAAACAACTTTCATTAGCAGCTAATGCAGCTCAACAAAAAATTGATTCTGGACTTTGGTCTCACATGTTAATCAGTACAAATGTATTTACAAAAGCAATTTTTACCGTAACAGGTAAAGATATGGCAGTTTTTATAGACCAATGGGTCAGAACTGGCGGACATGCAAAATTTAGTTTAAGTTTTGTATTTAATAGGAAAAGGTAATTACTTGAAGAGATAAACCAATCCAAGTCATTTGTTAATCTGTAATGTATTTTATAGAAATACCGTGGAATTAGAAATTCGACAAGATACTACAAACCAAAGAGGAATTCGAAAATATGTTGGTCCTCTTTTAGTTAATATCCAAGAATTAGATGGTACTTTCAAACATACTTTACAAATTGAAGGTACCGTTGCAAAAGCAGATATAACGTGTCACAGTAAAAGCCGTAGAAATAAGAAGAAAAAAATTCCATTGTGTACTGGAGAAGAAGTGGACATGGACCTTTCTGCTATGGAGTAAATATTGTTCCATTGCATCTTATATTAAAGCCTATATTTGTACATTCTTTAAGATAAAAGCATGTTTACGATAAACTTGTATTTCATCTGCAGTGATTCTCCTGTATTGTGGATAAGATTGGATCCCGATATGACACTAATGCGTGCTGTTCAAATTGAACAACCCGATTACCAATGGCAATATCAATTAAGACACGAAAGGGATGTTACCGCGCAATTAGAAGCTATCGAAGCTTTGCAAAATCACGCAACGCCTGCTACACGATTAGCATTAACCGATACCATAGAAAATGAACATTGCTATTATAAAGTCAGATTGCGAGCTGCACATTGTTTAACCAAGGTTATTTATATTTTAAACAGATCTATTTTCTGTCGTTTACGTACATCTAAGTTATTAATAATAAATGTATTACTAGGTTGCTAATGCAATGGTTGCAACATGGGCTGGCCCACCTGCGATGTTAGCCATATTTAGAAAATTGTTTGGATCAGCTTCGTGTAGACGAATAATCAAACAGAACAATTTTTCAAATTTTCAACATTACTTTTTACAAAAGGTTAAAATATTATTTTGCAAAATAAGTAAAATATTATTTTATGTTACACACTTTTTTATGATTTCAGACTATACCTGTAGCAATGGCAGGTTTACGTAATGCACATGGTATATGTCCACCAGAAGTTTTAGCCTTTTTAATGGATTTATTCAAATACAATGATAATAGTAAAAATAGATATTCGGATAACTATTACAGAGCAGCATTGATCGAAGCTCTTGGAGCTACTGTTACACCTGTAATTAGCATACAACAAGGGTATGATAAATATTTAATAAAATGATTTGTTTGTTTGATAATTTATGAGTCTGTAATAATGTTTTCAGGACTGCCATTACCGCTGAATCTTTATCAGTTGACACGAAAGCTATATTGGAAGAAGTTACTAGAAATTTGAACTTAGAAAAGTTGTTACCGTGTTATAAATATACAGTCAGCGTTGCTTGTTTGAAGGTCATAAGAATTTTACAAAAATTCGGCCATCTTCCCAGTAATCCTCATCTCTTCAGAGCCTATGCTGCCTATGGACAGTTTATTGGTGATTAGATATTTTCTATGATACATATTAATAATATCTTAAATATTCATAAATTCCTATCACGATCGCTTTAGATGTCAGAATTGCGGCACTGGAAGCATTAGTCGATTTTACAAGAGTGGATGGTAAATGGGAAGATTTAGAATTTCTACTCGATATGATAGAGATGGATCCTCACCCCGGAGTTCGACATCGATTAGTGAGGCTTATGGTCGAAAATCCACCATTCGAAAAAGCACATAAGCATCGTTTAGATCGTCCTGAATTAGTTGATCGTATATGGAACCTTATTAAGTATGTTTAATTTTAATCACTATACAATTCTTCTTCGTGGAAATATTTAATATAAATTTACTGTTTTAGTGGCATGCTTTCTCATGATCCTAAAATACGATGTGACTTGGTCGATCTGTATTATACTTTATACGGTTCGAAACGTCCACTTTGTCTCCCCATTCCTGAGCTAGCTGCCCTTACTAAACCGAAAAAGGCGGGTCCACCAAGCCCAGAACAGGATGTAAGTTTGAATTATATAAATCTTATTTTGAATAATTATGAAATAAAATATGTACGTTTCAGGTGAAACCAAATTTAGTACATATAAAACATGAACCGACAGTAATAGAAATTGAAAGTACAAATGCTGTAAATAAAAGGAAACCTTCTCCCAGTAAAGATATTCCTGGCCCTTCAAATTCGGTTGAGTACGGCCCAGAAGCAAAACGACAGAAAGTGGTAATTAATACATCATTAGAGATATACATAATCGAACATTAAATTCAAACTATAAGTTTTGTGTAATTTTATGTTGAAAAGGACGAACGAACGAATTCCACAGTCAGCGAAGGAAAAGTAAAATCAGAATATTATAGCGATAACTCCGCATCATTACCTGGTATCATGGGAACCGCTGGTCCAGTAGGTTTTGAACCGGGGATGTTTAAAAAAGAAGGAGAAGAACATAAACAAAAGAATGATTCTGCCAACAAGGTAATTCAGACTATCAAAATTATTTTTCTGCAATATTCGTCTGTATACGTGTGTTTTGTATCTATATTTTTCAGAACAAGAAAAAGAAAAAGGACAAGAAGAAACATAAACACAAACACAAACATAAACATGACCATAAGCATGGTAAGGATAAAGAGAAGAAAGACAAAGATAAGGATAAAGCTAAAGAAAAAGAAAAAGAGAAAGACAAGGACAAAAATAAAGATTCTTCCAATCTAAAGATTAAAGAAGAAACTTTGAGTTCTGCAAGTTCCAGTCTTAGTCCGGATGCAGCAACTGTAACTAATGAATTTATCTTTCCATAGAAAAACGTTTAATAATTTAACATAGTCTTTGAAGACTTATACTGTTCATATTTTATATAAGTTTTATATAATTCAACACTCACATTCTCATACATACTGAATCAAGGTGCTGTTTATCAGCAAATGTAAATATATACTTTTTAAGCATATTTTATTTTATTTTGTTAAACAAAACCAGCAATCCTTATAACACGTTTCATTATTAACTATTTTTGTATAAAAATATGGTAAATTAAAAAATGTACATATTGAAAAGTAAAGATAAGTCTGTGGTTTGATCTTACATGTATTTTGTAAATATAAAAATTGTATTTTAAAGTATAGCGGTTAATTTTATTCTACCTTCAATATTATAACGTAACAGTGCTGAGTAAAAATCATTTAGTATCACGGATTTTACACGAACGAGATAAGTAATGAATAACTGATAAGGACTTTTTACATGAATAACGGACAATTGAAGGAACCTATAACTCGAATAATGTGTAAATGATCGATGATTAATTATTACCTCGTAATTCTTATTCGAATAAAGTTTCGTCCGAATAATGTCCAACACACAATTATAATAACAGAAGAGTGCTAATCTTTTACAAAGATTAACGTAACGTCGACACTAGAGACGCGCTCATATTTAAATACCTCTTGCGCATTAACTGGGATGGCGTCCGTGGTGTTGCGGCAATTTCGAAGAGAATAGTGAGTTTTGAAAATTTTGACAACGACCTCGAGAATGGCAGATAATCAACAAAGTAGATTTGAAAAATCACTAGGCCTATTAACGACGCGTTTTGTCACGTTATTGCAAAAAGCGAAGGACGGTGTTCTCGATTTAAAAGTAGTAAGTGCTTTCATAAACGATCAGATATAAAAAGTTAACCTACCTGCTAGGTTAAGTTATCGCGGGCGTACACGCCATTTCTTGCTTGCGGGAATTTTAAAATAAGTATGACCGAAATCAATATTCCAGATTTCCGATCAATAGATTTTAAAAAAAAACTATTGCTATCTTACTAATTATCTTAATTTAACGTTGTATAACTGATATGTTATAATTTTCAGTGTTTGAACGTGTGATCCTACATAACCTAAAAAAATAGAACGATAACTTAATTGTATTTGATAATGTATTGATAGTCACCTTTTTATATTTTAGGCTGCTGATATTTTAGAAGTACGACAAAAAAGACGTATTTATGACATTACCAATGTTCTTGAAGGTATTGGACTCATAGAAAAGAAAAGTAAAAATAGTATCCAATGGAAGTATGTTTTTCTTCTACTCATAATAATGTAGCAATTTAAATATTCATCTTCGTATTTTTTATATAATATGATATTTTAAATGAATCACTAGAGGAGCAGGTCCAGGTTGTAACACTCAAGAAGTTGGCGAAAAATTGACTGACTTAAAAGATGAAATCAGAAAATTAGAGGATCATGAACAATTATTAGATATGCATACTCAATGGATTCAACAAAGTATAAAAAATATAGAAAATGATTTAATTAATAGAAAATATGCATATATTACATATGAAGATGTCAAGGAAAATTTTCCTGATGACTTTGTATTAGGAATTCAAGCTCCTCCTGACACAGAATTAAGTGTACCACACGTAATGCAGGTATTATATCCTTTTTAGGAAACTGTGTCATATTTTAAATATACAGTTTTATTATTTGTTTCTACCATTAGCCCTCTGAAGATGAAGACAAAGAAATAAATTATGAAATGTTTTTGAAGAGTAGTTCAGGGGAAATTAAAGTGTATATGATCCAACCAGAATTAGCTAAAACTTACGATAACAAAATATTAGAGATGAGGTTACAAGAAGAAACAAAGGGTACAAAAAGAGTGAAAGAAGAAGAAGAGAAGAAAGAAGAAAGTAATATTAAACCAAAGAGAAGAGTTGGAAGGTAAATATCAGTTTTTAAAAATGGGAAAAAAATTTGCTCTATTCGCATCAAAAATAGTAAAATTATATTTTTGATCTGCACAGAGCATAAAATAATTGATCTTAATAGGGGAAAAGTAGATGTTGAGGGAAAATCTATTTTTTTGGAATGGATCACACAGTACAGTTATATCTCAAACTTATTTCAGTAAATTATACAAATTTATCACAGCTTAATATTAATACTTTATGAAATATTCATTAAATTGTAGGCCTCCAAAGGGAGCTAGTAAACCTGACCCTGTTTTATCTGATGAAGATGAGGAAGACGATGCTGAGTTAATAGAAGCAAAAATAGTACTTCGTGACGTCAGCACATCAGGTATGTTCAGGTTTTTAAGGCATTAATATGGTAAATATAATGTTTCATTGAACCCATATTTTACAATTTTAGATATTGCTCAAAAAGACTTTGAATTACTTGACCAATTTTATTCGGATAGTAAGTAAAAATATTGCTAATAGTAAAATTTATGGAACCTCATTCGTTTTTGCTTATCATAAAATGTATAAATTTTCTTTACAGTTTATGGTCCATTAGTAAGATTAAGTCCACCACCCAGTGATAAAGATTATCACTTTAACCTTAGTGAAAATGAAGGAATATGTGATTTGTTCGATATTGCAGCAAAATGAGTGATAAGTTGTATAGTTTAAATAATTGGGTGGTTTATAATTCAGACTGTGCCAATCCTATGCAAAATTGCAAAACTATTGACAATTTCTAAAGGTTGTTCTGTGTATATAATTTTAAAGAATGGATGTGGATAATAATCATTGAATACAGACAGTATTTTTTTATTATTAGAAATAGAAAAATAACACAGAATTGTAGAAAAAATGTTTATAACAGTAAATTTTGTTGACTCTAAATTTTAACAAAAGTTTATAATCTGTAGTATACAATTTATTTCTATAAATTTGCTTGCAAACATTATCTTTGTATACGTACAAAATAAGCAAATATTTTTATGAATAATGTATCATAAACAAATTAGCATTAATTCATTAGCACTGTTTAATTAAACTATGTAATCTTTTATAAATGAGTTTAGACAAAAATTGTTTGAAACAGTATAAAAATGTATATCTGTATAATTGAGTGCACTTGATCTTTTACAATTTATATAATATCACAAAAATTTATAGAAAATGAATTTGATAATTTTGATAACATATTTTCTGTTATGTGTTACATGTTATATGTTTGTTACCACAGTGAAAAACATCAATTAAGTTTGTGAATATTATTTAAATACAATGAAATTAAATAAACAAAGTCAAAAATATCAAGAAAGTATATTTTATAAGTAATTTCGATTCAACATACTGCACTGCACAACTCTCAAAAAAGATAACGAATGTTTTATTTCAAACCTTTTCATATCCTGTTTAATCTAAGCTAATTAAATACTCACTTACATTATTTCAGATTCACTGATATCAAACATGGTCGATTTATTACTATGTACTATCCAGGGCTGTTGACAATAAGATAATTTTTTACAGTAATGCGGAAGGCTTCCCTACGAAAAATGGCGATGTAGGAGAAACAGACCCCACCACTCGTTATTTTTTGGTTGGTAAATTTTCGAATATAGAAATTAAACAATTTTTTGAATTTATACTTTTGTAAATTTAAAAATTTGACAATTTTAAAATTCGAAAATTTCAAGTTTCCACATTAGATTATCCAAAACTGAAGGCCAGTGGTGGGAGGCACCTCCCCTGAACTACTTCTTATCGAAAGAAAGGCTACATTTCACTTGGGTGTACTTAACCTCACTTAACCAACAGACAATGTCTAGTCTAGTTACTTATATGATATATCAAACTCAAAAAACTACATTAGAAATACACGAAATTACCAAGGACAGATAAGAATGGATCAAGTAGTTTCGTCACCGTTAGTACTTTTGCGCGTGTCGCATATAAGTTTCGCTTCAGCCATTGCCAGTGTACGCGTGTTTCCGTAGTAGTGAATCATTTCCAGATGTGTCAACCTTACTTGACCGTTGTTTCTTACAAATCCGCGGTACAGCGAGTTTTCTCGCGTCACGTTCGAACAAACCGCGGTAACACGATCGACAATTCGTCTCTTTACCAAAAAAAGGTATGATGTGCAAGCAAAAACGCGAAATGAAAAATAAAGATTCATTACTTTTTTTTTTGAAAGTGTCATATTATCCTGCCTTGGTAACTGTCATTTTTCTTAACTTATCAGCGTCATTTAAATTCACGCAATGACTTGAAGGATCAAATCAATGACAATTACAATTGACACAGGTTCGAGTATACATATTTCATCCCTCTATACATATAGAAAAAACGACTTCTCTATTTCTGAAACATCGATTGCGCGCTCTCTGTCTCTTGTTTGGCGCGCAACATCGTTCGTTCTGAAACCATTTGTCACGTGCTACGAAGAAAGAAAACATGAAGCTTACAAAATGTTTCCAAATAAAGTAATACAAACATAAATGATGCAATGATGTAGTAAATATGAACGACACGTTATTTAATAACACTAATCTCGATGTTTCAATCCGTATTAAAGTTTGTTTCATTCATTTATGCTTCCATTATTAGATCTATAAATGCATAATTATGATTAAAACTTGTAATGAATACTGTGTATTAATAATGCATTTATTTATATTTCAGTGATAAGAGCGAAAATGCGTGTTTTTTTTGGAAAATTTCGCGAGGTAACGCAAAAGTATCCCATTGTAAGAGGGATGGCTTCTTACACTATTATATGGCCTACAGGATCTTTACTACAGCAAAAAATTATAGGAAACGATGAATTAAATTATATGCAAGCATTGAGATTTAGTTTGTATGGTGGCTTTTTTGTGGCACCAACACTATACTGTTGGTTGAGATGTTCTTCATATTTTTGGCCAAAGTCAGATTTGAAGTCTGCAATTACCAAAGTATACCAAAATTTGAAGTAATCATAATATCTACCTAAGATATAATATTAATATTTAATATTTTATGTTATAGGCTTTGGTAGAACAAGTTACGTATAGTCCTGCAGCAATGTGCTGTTTCTTCTTTGGCATAAACCTTCTTGAATTGAAACCAGTATCAGAATGTGTTGAAGAAGTAAAACAAAAATTTTGGCCCACTTATAAGGTAGTTGTTTAATAAATGCAAAAAAATGTTGCAAATATAAATGACCAAATTATTTGAACTGGAACTTATTTTTAGGTTGGTGTTTGTGTGTGGCCTGTTTTACAAACAATTAATTTTTTTTTCATCCCAGAACATAATCGTGTAGTTTATGTAAGTTTTTGCAGTTTAGTTTGGACATCTTTCCTTGCATATATGAAAGCATTGGAAGCTAAGAAAAAAGAACAGAATGTAGAAATTAATATTGGTATGCCAATGGTTGATAATACTCAGACTAAGTCTGTTAATGAAACACAAAGTGAAAGTAAAAGAGTAACTGTTATACGATGAAGGTTTATAATCGAAATTTTATTAGCTAATTTAATTTATATATAAATATATATATATGTACAAAATTGACCACATTGCACAGTAAGGAGAATCATATTCTCTGTGACATAGTTCAAAATAAATTGAAATATAGAGATATATGTGTGAATTATGTCTGTATTATAGTGAATAGAATGTGAAATTTATGGCTACATAACCATGAAAGTATGTACAATATATTTTTGTTGCTAAGTTTGTAAGCCATATTTATTGTGATTTTATCGTTGACAATAACTGATATTTATTGTTAATAAAAGTATATTATTATTAAATGTTATTGTTTCTTATTAAAACCTTTACAGTTTACGTAATTATTTTGTCCGAATTTAAATGATTTTTATCTACGATCTACTTATCAGTGGTTGTTAATTAGGAACTTGCTGTATCGATTGTGTTTAATAAATTCAATATGGCTCCGCGGAACATCAAGAGTTCAAATCAGTGTGAGCTGTCAAACGTAAATCAATGTATTTAATTAAAATATTTCCATAAACCATGGTGATTCATGTTACATATTTATATACGTGTGTATGAAATGTGAAAAATAATCCAACTACATAAAAATAAGAACCGTAAAATGACATGAGGTTATGAATATAATATTTGTATATATATAAACATATATACAGTGATTTGGAATTTTGGCAAATAGTATCTTTTTCAAATATTAATTTCCTGATGCTAAAATATGACTCGTTCTTCGGTATCTGCACAGTGTGATTTAGTTGCCACTTACATGGATGGAGTTCATGTTAAAATTGCAGAAGCTTACAAACCTCCAAGAAAAGTATGTTTACCAGCTGCATATAATAACAAGTTACCAGATGTATCAAAATTAACTTATGATTTTAGTTTGGAACGATCTGTACTTGAAAAGGTTTGCTATCATTTTATATCAATTGATAATACATGAATGTATTTCACAAACAATTGTATTCTGTAGTAACATAGTTACCATTATAATACTTCTTATTCATATATTAAAAAACTTGTTCAAACACAAATTTATATTTTATGTTTAAATTAAACCGATTTATAGATGACAGAATGGCGTAACATTAGACAGGCAAATAACAAAGCAAAGAATGCAAGGTTAGATGAGAAAAAAAAGAAAGAAAAGAAGGAATCTTCACCTCCACCACCACCACCATTGCCTGATACTATAAATCAGTTACCTGTAAATGCACCTGTGCCTAAAGCTACAATTCTTACACCACAGCCTTTATCTCCACCAGCTAATGATTTCCAAGATCATGTGAAAACAAATGGTCTTAATTTTGCTGATTTTGATAATGATACAAGCAGTCCATTTGACAATATGGAATTAAAAACAATTAATGATATGGAAGAACTTGCTCAGGTTTGATAGTGTATCTTACATCTACAATAACTAAATACTAGGTGGGAATTTTAATTGTGTTTATTGAATTTATTTTTAGGTATTACAACCTAGATCTCAATGGGTACCACCAGCAAAATTAGAAAGTATATTGAATGAATTAACTATTGATGATCAGTCAGAAGCTAATATAGAAGAAAAAAATGATAATAATAAAAACGAAACAAATGGTCAAGAAGAAGCAAGTGAACAAGAAAATGCTAAACATCGTAGTGTATCTGCAGTTGTGCAAGAACTTCAAAAAGATTTAGAAAGACTAGTTGTAGAGGTAATAATATCAAATATTCTTTAGCACAAAGACCTTATTTTTATAGGTGAACTTGAGTTTAAAATTCATTATACACATGACAGGATTGGAAAACGTGGCCAAATCTTGAAAGGCCTGATACTAGTTCCCAAGACACACTAAAGCATAAAGAGCCAGTAATAAAAAATCAAGTTTTTGTAAATTTACTACTGGATTTAACAGAGGAAGATAAAAAATTAGCTCGTCATTTAAGTGATATGGGATTTCCGTTATCAAGAGCTGCTCGTGCTATACGCGATTTAGGTGGTAAGGATAATAAAAAGATTGTAGAATACTTGTTGGCTGTACAGTCCTTAGAAGAAATGGGGATTTCTGGAGAGGACGCTGAAAAGGCTCTTACTCTTACCGAATACAATCAAGAAAAAGCCAAAGTTTATTATGAAAATTTATGTACTCTAAGAGATTTAGGTTTCTCTGAGGAAGAGGCATCTGCTGCACTCTTAAAATGTAATATCGATCGTGATAGAGCTTTAGATTTCCTCATAGCTTAAGTGCAAAATTATATTAAAAATAATGGAAAAAATAATTTGAATGAATTTCTTTACTTAATGTAAAATACTTTAAAATTATATAAGTATATTATTTTTAGAATAGATTCAGTAAACTGACTATTTTTCAAACTCGTTTTACATTAATAGTTGCTAAGATATGTTCAAGATATTGTGAAGCATATAAAATTTAATATAATCCGCAAACATTAAACTCTTTTATTTTTATAATTCTATTTACACAATTATTTACTAAACAAGGTACTATTAATTTATACAATGCCAGTTATGACTGATCATCATATTGGAATGTTTAGAAAATTCAGATGCACATCTGTAAAATTAAAATAAATTTTTGATATTATTTATGAATATATAGACAATATTTATCTTACCTTTTACAGCAACACAATGCAACGGTTGTTATAGACTCTGTACAATAGCTTATGCCAACAATAATCCAAGCTTCTGTAAAGATTGGCTGCTGACATAGAGAATTAACGCAAATACTAGTTGGTCCATTCATTAATAAATTGTGGAAACCATAATTTATAGAATACATTGTAAAGTCAGGTTGATAACAATTATTTATGGCAATCGGTTCATATTGAATATTTACATTTATAGGTGATGTAGAAACGTTAAGTGTATGTTTATACCTAAAATTAAGTTTCACAGATTCGTGACATCAGAATAAGTGTCTGAGAATATAATACATTTATTAAAAACAGTTTAAATTCTAAGAAAGTGGTAACTACCTTCCAGTATAAACTTTTCTTAAGGCCAATTCCCACAAGGAAATAACTGTGTTTTCATAAGTTTTGTAAACTTTTAGGAGTTGACGTGGTAATTCAATTATAAAATCAGAATCCTTCCCATTTATTGCATTTATTTTTATGTTCAATTTTATATTTCTACGTAATACATTGTTTTCACAATGTGTTTTAAAGCATCTGTGATTGTATATATGTATGTACTTATAAATATATAAATTTCTTGTTATTAAAGATTAAATAAATCATGAGACTATATTGTAAAGGAATTTATCTTAAAATATTTAAATATATTTTAATATTTATCCTTAATTAAATTGTTACTTAATTGTAGCTTATATCTTATATTTAAACATAAACTTACCCATATCCTAAAATATTTCTTTGTTCATACATAAATGAGTCTTGAGCTTGAGAAGTTAATTGATAGAGAAGTGGATAAGATAAATAATTTAAGTATACATTTGCATCAAATCTAATACATGGTGATGATAAAAAGCCATTTAATGGTAAATACCGAAGCCTATATAAAAATTATTTTCCATTAAATAGTAGCAATTAGTAGTATTTAATAAATTCATAAAGTTTGATGTATTTAATGTAATAACCTGTTTGAACATACAGAAATTACTGATAACTGTGGTGATAAAGTAAGTCTATTAGGTAGTTCTCTTAAATAATTATTATCTGCAATTAACTCTTTTAATTTGGGCAAGGAACCTATCCACTCTGGTAGTACAACAAATTTGTTTCCAGCAATAGATAAAATTTCCAAGTTATGCATTTCATTCATTTCTACAAAAATAATATGGAGAATCACATTCAATGTAATAGTGAGCGTAACACTTCTGGACTTACCAGCTGGTAATTTATCTATAAAATTTTCATTTAATAACAGAGATTTCAAGTTAATTAAACTTGCTATACAAGAAGGTATTTTACTTAGTTCATTAGCGCTTAAATCAAGCACTGTCAATTGACTCATTCGACAAAGTTCTGAAGGAATTTCTTTGATCATATTTCCATACAGATATAAATTAGTAACATTAAAGAGTTCTATAATCCATGGAGGTAACATAGAAAGTTTATTCCATTTTAAATATATCTCCTGAATATGACTTCCATAGATCCTTATTGCTTCGGGAAATTCCACCAGACCTCGACAGTTCCAATGTAATATTATCTTGTTTTTGATTTCGTTCACCATTTCTGCAGAATCTGAGTCCATTTTTAAACAAGTTTAATCACAATTGTTTTCATATATAAAATCGAACAAGTAGATTCTGAATTTCTGAGGTTGGCAATCAACCTTCAATGTATACTCAAAATAACTTGGCCTGCTTGAAAGATTTATATTAATAACCTGTTATACAGCAACATTATTTTATATTCTACTTTATAGTAACTGTTTTGTGTATCGACAATGTTGTTACAATAGACATATACAAAAAACAAATACAATTTTTAACCGATATTAATAAACAATAGTTACTTTATAATGGTAAACATTAAGTACTTGTACTCTAAAGTCTGAATACATAATACATGTATATATTCAAAACTTTAACTTGTTCAACAATGTATTTAATGATTTAATTCATTAATTGAAATAGTTTACACAATACTACACATGTATGTACTTACTATTTTTTTTTAACAACACATAAGAAAGTGAATAGTACATATACAATTATGTCTTTTCATACATTTTGTTTCATTATATTTTATAACATACACAGCTAAATGAATTTATCACCAACATCATTAACAATATATACATATAATTGTAATGAAGATAACTATAGAGTGTAAAATATATTTTTATCATTCCGTGTACTAAAATAGAATTATATTTATTCTTTTTTTCATTTATAAATCTTACCGATACGTTGTATTCTTTAATAATCGATACATGCTGCAAGTTAGACAGCAGCATCATGACGTATGGCAACATATGTATACAAAATCAGCTGATGTAAAGTTGCATCTTTTACTACAGTACGGTATAACATATATTGTATGTACATTTGCGAACATGGTAGATTGTCCTTGGGTCGTAAAGAGAGAAAGTCTCATTATTCGGTGATAAATTTTGAAATTTGAGAATTTTAAAAGTTTGTCAATTTGAATATTTTTGATATTTAAGAATCTGGAGATTTGAAAATTTCAAGTTTATATATTCGATGCTTATAAATCGAAAACAAATAAGATGCTTCTCTCCTCCACTTGTGCACAATCAAAAGAAACCTACATTGCCCTAAGTTGTACAATTTTCACAACGTCAGAATAATTTAATTCCACTCCATTCTACCAGGCGACGCTTGCGGACAGCAGTGTCACCTACTACTGTGCTTCAACTCTAACCTAACTTGATACGCGAGAAAACGTTTTATACATAACAAAATCAGTTCGAATATGTTTCTTTAAAAATCTGTTTATCTTGCAATATGCGACTTGCAATTATTGACGTCTGAAACTGTACGATAAATAGTGCATTGATTCGTAAAAAATTATATTTTAATCGACACACTTGTGTTGTTTTGGTTACGTGTAAAAGTAAACCTCGATAGGTTCCAATAAAAAGGATACTTTCATTGTGTTGATATTTTAAAATATATAACAATGTTTAAACGTAAATTTGATGAAATGGAAGACAGTAGTAGTAATAAACCAGTGATAAAAAATTCTTTAGATTCAGACGAAGAAGATGATGATGCCAATGAAGATAATTATAATGTAATGAGTGATAATGAATTCGAAGGTATGTAAAAATAAATAAAATGTTTAGCTTGATGTCAAGTGTTTATAATGTTAATGTACAGGTGTTGAAGATGGGCCAACTGCTCCAGAAGCAACTGTGGGTTTTACAGCATTTAATATGAAAGAAGAATTAGAAGAAGGACATTTTGATAAAGAGGGCCATTATCTTTGGAACAAAGAAAAAGAAATTAGAGATAATTGGTTAGATAATATTGATTGGATGCAGGTTTGTAAAATTAAACAATAAGATGATTTTTTCTCTATAATGTTTATAAGTAAAATTAATATCCTATTAAGTTTAAAGTAGAATGTTAATTCTTGTTCTTGAATAATTCAAATTGATAGATGGATGTTTATGTTTACAATAAAACTTTGTTTTTATGCACTCCATTTATCTGAACAAATTAATGCTCAGTTCTAATTATAGAAACTTATGAATTCTCATTATTTGAACATGGTCAAGTGTTGAATCTAGTTATGTAATCATATGTTTATATAATGAATGTTTTTAAACATTTGTTTGTATTATGAATAAATTATACAGATATAATTAATTCCAGTCATATGAACAAGCAGCTGCAATTGTATCAATTAGTGAACAGTAATAGGAGGGGAGTTAGCGGATTCATATTATTCACATATCCGATTATGCAAACTTTTGTGTCCTCCAACTGGTTTAGATAAATGGAGCTTTAATGTATATTCTTTGCTTAAGAACTTTTGCATATTGAAATATCAGAATATGTTTTCATACAGCAAACAAATAGAATTATCTGTAAGCCTGCCTTATTTACTCAGTGATGCAAAACATTATTAAGGCGTACTCTTGATAGATCAAACCGAGTGCTACAGCAAGTGTAAAGAAGGCAAGTGAAGGCAATGAAAAGCATGGACTGGCGGATAGTGATAGTGACGATGATGATCCAGATATTATGTTTAATCCACTCCAGATTTACAAACAGATATTGGAGTATTTAAAACCAGGAGAAACAGTTTCTAAAGCTTTGTGTAGGCTTGGTAAGTATTTCAGTTAATAAAATGCAATTTGAAAGGACATATTGTGTTAAACAGTATTTTACAGGTAAAGGGAAAAAAAGATTAACTACAGCAGAAAGGTGGAAACGAAAACAAGAAAAGAAACCTATCGAAGATGACCAAAATTCTATTGATATTACAAAATTAACAGAATTAGCAAATGAGTTGCTAACTCGTACTGGAAATATGGATATATACCAAGAAAGTTATGAACAAATTAGGAAAAAGGTAATTATGAATCATAATTGACTGTTTTATGATGAAAATATGAACTGGTTGGAAACATGTGTATGAGGTAACTAAACTAGACATTTTTTATAGGTTGAAATGGGTGAAAAACATGCTCATCCTTCAAAGCAAGAAGCAGAATTAGATATGTATGCAGATGATTTTGATGTCAAAGAAAAAGCAAAATTGGATGAAAGCGAAAGTAATTATTATTTTCATACTGTTATATATTGTTCATACATAATTACGTATGTATTGTTTTGTGCTTACATTATTTTATAGGTAATGTTAACGAAACAGAAAATTCTGCGAAAGATGAGAACAAAGTGGACGAAGTAACGTGGGAATTCAAATGGTCGCAAAATGAAAGTGCGGAAATTTACGGTCCACATTCGACCGAACAAATGTACGCGTGGGCGAAAGAAGGATACTTTAAAAACGGAGCTTGGGTTCGAAGAACAGGCCAGACCAGTCAATTTTACAACGCTACGAGAGTGGACTTTGAACTTTATCTGTGATGTTTCGCTCTCGCATAATCATTTAATAGGAGAGCTAGGACTGTCAACTTTTGAATGAAAATTGCTGAATTAGCACTTTGTTTTATTTTAATGTAATTGGAAACAACGTATAATCTAACAACAATTAAACCAATATCGTGTTAAATATGTACAATACCGTTATAACGTTTAACAAGCAAACATTTTGGTATATGAAACAATAACACAATAAATGTCAAAAATAACAAATTCTCTCGTTGCATTATCAGTAGCAATACTGAATAATAATTCATTCCATATGCGTCAAATGTATAAACAGACAATTGTCCGTTCATAATACATATCGCACAAATAAAAATATTTACGGAATACTATTTTCTATCTTTCACTTCTTTTTGTATGAAGTCAAGATCCAAATTTAAAAGATCTCCACCTTGGACGATATATTTCAGACGTTTTTATGGCCGCCTTACTAAAGACCATCATCCGGCATAGCACTTAAACGAAGGAAAAAACCAAACTTACGCTTTAGGGACTTCCTGTGCATATCAAACAGGAACGAGGGAGGCGGAATTTATGCCCCTTTTCACGTGGTATTTTTAAACAGGATTTCATCCCTAAAGTAAATCTATTTGTACCTCGCATAAAAACCTATTGACTACCCTTGTTTATTCAGTGGTGTATAACCTGATGTCCTTTCGTTTTTCTTCTTCGCGACTACTCGTAAAATAAATTCTAGAAGAACTTGTGCTTTTGTTCAAAATGAGAGAACGCTATTTTCAGTAGAATAGAAGAATATGTTACGGTGGAAAGGAAGCGGGATAAAATTATTTAACACGTAGGACATAGGACACGTAAATCAGGACGCTAAACATAGTCCACAAACGTACACAGCGAAGCGGGAAAAAATAAAGGACATTTAACACGTTCATTGGCGCAATTGTTTGTTTAAGCAAGGCTAGCGTTAGATCGTCACGCGTTATATTACCAACGAATTAGATTGCTACGTGTTAGATCGTTATGTGCAGCATTACCACGAGTTAAATTACTACGTGTTGTGGCACGCCAATGAACGTGTTTCATCTACGGACAAACAGTACATGTGTTACTGAATATACAATATAACTTTATTAGATATCTTAAACATTTTTATTAGCAATGTATGAAATTTCTATACGATTACTTAAAATATTTCGTGTGTATGTAAGTAAATCGTACATACATGTGTACCCGTGAGTATGCATGCGTGTACATACTACTATGGCGATAGTAGTACGTATACTTTTTATTTGTTTATTTATATATAATTGTTAAGTATAAATTCGTGCGTCCGCACCGAAATTTCGGCGAAAGTTCGAGCGGAGCACGAAACGAGGGTACAATACAAGGGTCCGTCAGCGCGTGGCAAAATTTTCCTCGAACCCTTTTGGTCGTACGTTTGAAAATCGAAAAGATCTAAACACGATCGCGATACATTGTAGAAAATACGAATGCAATTGCACGTGTGCAATATACCTTTATATTATATCAAATATCGTACAAATGACACGCGTCCAATCTTGGCTCGCGCGTTATCGAGACTCACCCTTTCCGTTCTAAGAAAGGAAGAAATTAGAAAAAAAAAGATACGCTATCGTAATCTGTCGCGTTGAAAGAGAAATACAATTCTTCTCGAACCAATTCCATGCTCCCGCGATTTTCACGGAATTTCACCGATCGCCAAATGTTATCCTCAACTTCTCTATGTGAAAATAAAAGGAAAATACAAGAAATAACAAGGAGAAAGAGGCGAAGCAAGAGCGACTGTACATAAACAACACACGAAACTATTTACAGGACAAATTGACAATGGAGTTGTACAGGTGATACGTTCACGACGAAACATTTGGTCATTCTTTTGATTCTCAATCGCTATACAATCAGGAGAATATACAGGAAACAATGAAACAAGGACGAAGAGAAGGTAAGAACATAAACACAGTGGACGCGTTTGTAAGCCGGTTTCATAAACGCACGCAAAATACGTAAGCTAAATTAAGGCGCACATAGCTGTTTATGAATTATTGTATATTGGTAATAGTGAAAAAGGGAAAACAAGATATATTCGCGAAGATGTCTTAATTCTAGCCTTAATTAATCTACGGAGTACTAGGTTCGTTAAAGGTCGGATACACGAGCACGTGGCTGAGTTAGCACAGGTGTCCTCGTGATCGAGAAAGGAACGCATATTGAATGAATTTAACTCGACAAACTATAGATTATTATAATCGTGTTATCGTCGTAATAACATTCACGGACTAATATACCGTAACGAAAGTAATTATAACATAATTACAATTAGTCGAAGTATGCTCGCGTATAATTTCAATTTTCGTAAACGTAAAAATTTTTTCCAAATTTGAAAGTTTAGAAACGGTCACCATCTCTACGGCATTCACCCAGAGAAATGGCCGGGAAATTTAGAAAAATTCCGAAGAAATAACGAGGACGATACTCGAAGAAATGAAAACAATCGAAGGAGTAAAAAGTTCTCGTGTAACGTTACATTGTTTCGATTTCATAACGAAACTTGGCTGTGCATTCAACTTCTCCATCGGTTCTGTTTAAAATTCCCGAGCATTTCGTCTGCATTGCAAATCTGAATTGCAGACATTTCCAAAGGTGACTTATCAACGGGAAACTACAATACTACGGAACTTTTATAAACTCCTGCACAGCAGTTCCCTTTTTTTTCCCATTCGAGAATCATAAAAAGGACCGAACGGTACGATGGAAATCTATTTTCGATTGCTTTCAAATAAATTCGAGACTATTACGACGAATTGCCAGCCAGGAGAGTATCCAAGAAACTTTTCTCGAGCACGAGGTATCACCGTGCCACCGGTACTCTTTATTAGAGACATTAGCATCGACGAGAACTCGAGCAGAACTCGAGCTTGCCACTCGAACGATCGAGCGACGACGCTCGTTCGCCATCGTCGACGTATTAAACGCTACGCGTGTCTACATACTTTGTCACCGGAGTAACGAGATCGAATATTTTCTAATCTGTCATCTGCTTTAATGTTAAAACGATTAAATCTTCACTTACTTCGCGCTAATCGATTGCACGAATTAACTCATTATTTGAGAAACTTAATAGCTACAAAGGTTGTAAAATGACGTACAAGGTTGAAAAAGAATTAATTGTACCTTTAGAAAATTGCAATACCACTGCATAATATTGCATTTCACTCTTTAATTTGATTTTACAAATTCAGTAAGTGGTATGATAAAATCCTGTGCTACGTCCATTTTCCTCTTGTCACAAATTTTTTATGACTACATATCTGATGAAAAAGGACATAACCTTTAAACTTATATTAAAGATTCAAATATAATTTCTACATAAATTTTAGTATAGATGTTATTCGATTAAAACAAATATTTATTCGAACTACATTAATATGTTTGAATACACATGTCTTTTTTCACTGCGTCAACGTGTCAAGGCATGTTTCACCATGTATAATTCGTTTCACTTTAATATTTTATGAACAACCTTGAATAAGATCTTCGACGTTTCTTAAAATCCCTTAAAATCATTCTTTGTTGTTCAGCACGTTGACTGTCAACTAAGAGTTAATTTGATCGAATAACTAAAAAAAAAATGTGTACATGTGATTAAAGTTAGAATATTATAAAAAGTGAGTCACCCTGTTACAAAAACATCAAAAAAGAAAGCAGACTTCGTAAAATTTCTTGCAGTTACAACGCGAATGGTAAAAGATACGTTTCCCCAAAGAAATATAAATTCGACAATTCCGAAGAGGATCAATCTCGTTACTGCGGCGTCAGAAAACGGTGGTATTCGATTTACGAATCAGAAGATCGTCATGTATTCTCGTATCGTTGTTATGAAACCGGCGGAGATATTATCGTAGACAGAGAGACAGGGATGACAAACACCAAAACACAACGGACACTAAAGACGGACGTTTAGGCGCGCGAGGAACGTGATGTGCATTCAACATTGCGCGCGTTTCTTCTTCTTCGTTTTGTATTTTTTTTTTCATCATTTTTTTCTATTTTTCTGCTATGTACATACAAAAATAGCCGTCGATGGGGCGTGCCTCTCGAGCGCATCGAGATCCCCCTGGACGCTAAACCGGAAAAAGAGGGATACTCCGCGAAGAAGGGAAGAGGAAACGGACTGGGACAGGGAGAAGCTGGTGCGCCTGTTTCTCGCGCGATCCAACCTTTTCCGCCACTCCACGCAGCCTCCCTCTTTTTCATCTTCCTCTTCTTCGTTCTTCAGACCGAGATCCATGTAGCATGACTAACTACCATGACTAACGAGTCGGGCGAAATGCCACCGTGGAATCTTGGCTAACCGACCGGGAAGGTGGGACCAATGAAACGTTTCCAACTCTAATATTTTCCTCTGTCAGTGGGGTGGTCCGATTCTAATTTTTCTTCCCTCGTTTATTTTCATTTTTTTATTCACCAAAATTACCCCTTCAATCTTTGTTTCTCTGTTTACCGAACCGTTCTCTTGCATCGGGTTCTACCTCCCACTTTATTGTTTACTTTTTTTACGGGATAAGCTGAAGGGTTCAATATTAGGCTTTAAGATATTGGGTACAATTCAAAATATCCGAGTTACTCGGACGCGGAGTGTTTCAATTTTTGATTTATTTACAAATAATCTTCGTTTTGAGTCGGATTATTTGAAATAATTCCTAGCTATTCAATTTTTGTATAAAATTATGGGAAGGTTTTGTATTTAACCTAGATAGAATATTACTCGTCAAAATTAGACACGAAATATCGGAACAATCCGGAAACATGAAAGTAGACGTAAATAGAAGAAATCGAATGTCGTCGCTGTACATAAATATCCAATTTGCTCGTATATTTAGTCAAGATCGTTTAAAAACGCTATTACAGATAAATCACATTTCACGTTAGATTTAGAACGTCTCGAAGTTTGTTTTATCGACGTCGGAACGTGGTCGTAGGGAAAATGAAACGGTAAAGGAGAAATCGCCGTGTAACCAGATTGCCAGTAAAATCTATCGTTGCAAATAAGTTTCCAATCTGTTCGTGACAAGAGATCGCGAGTTTAAGGGTTATCGAAACTTGGAAAAGTTTGTCCGATGAACGAGGTCCAGAAGAATTGCCGGAGCATCTGGGTCAGTGGGATCATCGCGAAAACCCACCGGGAAGGTGTTTTCACCCTCGATTCGTCTCCCGGATCGGCTGCTTCGGGGAAAATTAATTTTTCACGACTGTCAGGTCCCTGCCAAACACGTCGAGGGACAACGTTCGGGAAGAAATACTCGAACATCGAACTCACCCTGACCGATTTCCACAAAATCACGTTCTTACAGGTGGCACGAGTGTTTCACCCGTCATTTTAATTCTTTATGTTACGGCGGTTACTGGAACGATTCGATCAGGGGAATCGTTCAAATTTATTCAATCGGAGACCCACATTCTGTTACATCCCGATTCAGGTACTTCTATTTTAAAATTGCAAATTTGAAGTCTGCTTTGTTATCGAATCTTAAAAATAACGGTTAATTATTTAACACCGACAGTGGTTACACGATTTTAATCCTTCTCGAGTTCTCTTTAATGGAACCTGTGCTATCGATTTTGTCAGTAAAGAGCTACAAACTGCTCGAGTTCGACGAAGAATATAACGAAAATAAAATTCGTTCGAATTTGTTCAACCGTGGTAAACAATTAAAATGAACAAATCGTTAATAGCACCGTTTAAGTTTACCCGATCGAAACGGAAGAAATTCATTCGAAAATTAGTGAAACTTTAAAGCTGGTATTGTTGGAACAATAATCCTCATTTTGCACCTGACTCGGGACAAAGTATCCTCGAGATCGAACCGGCTCGAATATCAATCTTCGCAAGGAGGGTGCGCGTAATGTAAACCCTATTTCAGCAGGTGAGGGGTAATATTTCGGCGAGAGCGTTCGATGAAATTATTATTCGGCATATCCGAGCGTCGGGTCCGACGATTCTCGATCGTCAAATCGCGGTCGTAGGTTTACCGTGTCGAATCGAATATTTAACTTTCGAACTTTCCCCCCGGGAGGAGCCACCGCGTCGGGGGACTTTAATCAGCGGCAATTCGATATTCCATTAAAATTTCTAGACGCGTTGCGTTTCGAGGAGGCGCTCCACGACGGCGAAACTTACACACAGGCGAGTTTTCCGAGCTCTCGTAACCGACGAGTTCGTGTAATGATTCCCTCGTTTCGGTGACGCGTGACACTCGCAGATGTACCGCGATGGATTTTCACTACGCGAATTCGAAAGCTCGATAGCTTCCGGTGATGCTTCGTGATGGATACGCATGTTATTCCCCACGCAGCAACTATATTTTGTATCTTTTTCTTTCTTTTCTTTTCTTCGTATTCAAAACGTAACATCTTCTCAAACTTAACATCATAAATTAATAAATAAATATATATATTTATATATATTATTTATATACAAGGTGTTTCAGGAATTGATCCTTCTTCAAGATTTTGCAAATCGTTCTTCAAGACGTTAAAAAATCCATTAAGGAGATAAAATAATTGCCGAAATGATCTTAATGTATATGGACCCAACTGGGTCAAAGTCGAAATCAATTCTGAACTCTTTCATTGCATAAATTATTTAAATTATTAAACTAGTCTAAAAAATTATTAATATAAATTATTAAAAGAAGTTAACATTGGAGAGAATTCGAGAAACACCTTGCGTACGTACGCCTACGTTTGTATAAACGCGTAATCTCGTCCTTAATTATACTCGGTGTCGTAGTGTGTCCCTAAGAGTAAAGGTCGCGCCTATTATTGCTTCAATTTACAACGATCCCGAAGACGGTTCCCTTCCACCGACAACGACAAGCAGACAAGACAAACAAAAACCGCCTGTCTAATTACGAATCCTAACGTGTCTTTTGCTCCCTTCAGGTGTGCACGAGCGTGTCCGGCGTGTTTTCACGAGAGAAAGGTGGGAACGCGTGAACACGATACGCCCTTTCTTCCTTTGAACTCGTTTCTCGTTTAAATCCTTGCTTGAGGTAGCCGACTGTTTCGCAAAAATTCTTGTCAAGGTTCTTCAGCCTACCTAAACGCGGACTTCGCTGAATGAGAAACGAAAAAGGGGGATAGTGGACAAAGACGCGATAACCGTGGGTACCGGTAGGGGAAAGAGATAGATAGACGTAGAAAACGGGAGAGATGGAGAGAATGAGAGAGAATGATAGAGGGAGAGAGTAAGAGACGAAGAGTAATCTTGGGACGCTAGTAGTCTAGGAGGGTTTAAACGGACTAACGAGACGCTGCTTTGATTTGATTTGTCACTACGTTTAAATGCGAAATGAACACGCCCGCCTTGGAACACGGTGCGCAGCATTTGCACTGAACCAACGGAATCCGACGCAATCCGTGAAAATAAATACGTTCCCGAGGCTGGCCGACTACAACCAGCACGTTTATGCGCCGTACAATTTACATTCCGAATCAGATTGCGTTCCCTCAGCGAAAATGCATTCTGCTTCTCCAGCGGCGCAACTATCTCGGAAGACATTTCATTTTCAACTCTGTCCACCGATTCGAGGCTGGCTCCCGCCATTCTCCGCGTGGACGATTCACTCAGTCCCGTGTACTGGCACCATTCAAATACACGAATCCACGCCACCGGTGATCACGTTAAAATTCATCCGGTGGCATGCTCTAAGTCCGCAGCCCTTTCAATGGACGACGCTACTTCCGGTAATGGAAGGATTACGGTATCACGCTTCAGCTCGCATCGCTTCGAACGGATCCGACCCTATTAAGGGTTTACCCTTGTTTTCGCGAAACTCCGAAAGAATCGGAAGCTTCTATCGAACCGGTCCATCGAACGACCACGGTTACCCTCCAGAGATTCAGACTCCCGGAGTTGCTAGAACGTTAAGCACGACTAGATAGTTCAAACGAACACTACGTGAGGCTTCTGCGGAAGCGGCGGTTGGTACTCGTAATCGTACTCGTAGTCGTAACCGTAGTCCACCCGATGAGCAGTCGGAGTCTGCATGCGATAAAGCGAGAGCACTTCCGGCGGTTCGTCGCGTAGATCGGTCACGTCGGCTACCGCGTACACACCCTCTTCCGTTTGCCTCGCGTACGGCTCCGTGTCTCGTCGATTGGCTCTGGTGTGTCTGGGCGTTTCGTAGATGTTCGTATCCTGCGATTGAGGACTACGTTGTCCAGCCTTCCCGCGAGGCGTGTCGTACGGGGTGTCCTCGTTCCTGGCTAGGAGTCGTCTGCTGTACGATTCGGCGTTCTTGTCCAACTCGTCGTTGTCCCTCCCGACGTAGACGAGGAATTCCGGTCGGTTCGGCGCGGTGTACGCCAGACGTTTCTTTCTGTTTGTACGCGTCACATGGACTATCAGCACGAGGATGGTCGCGGTCGCGGCTAGACAACCGGCGGCTGACAGCGAGAGATAGAGAGGGCTCAGCCGACAACGCAAAGAACCTTCCGATAGAGCGATCAAAGCTTTGCCGGCGAATTCCTCGTCGGTGCAGACGATATCGTGGCTATCCAGCTCGAGCCGAGACTCGTTTCGCCGCTCTTCCGTCCTGATAAGATTCCACAGCCAATGCACGGAGCAATTGCAAACCAACGGATTCCCGCCGAAGCGAAGGGACGACAACGCATCTACCGGGAACTGCGTAGGTTGTAAGGTCGACAGGCTGCAACGACGGAGCGACACCCATTTCAGATATCTGGCGCTGTAGAGTACCCTGGCTGGTAGCTCCTTTAACCCCCGATTACCGTCCAACGAGATGCGTTCGAGATTCACGTTGTCGGCGAACGCTCGAGCATGCACGCTAACGATCGTGCAGTCGTTCAACTCGAGGCTCCTTAGCTCGAACAGATTGCGGAATCCTACGGCGTCCAGGTTGCCGAGGGGATTTCGACTGAGGATCAGATTCGACAGTACGTTCAGCCTGGCCAACGCGGACGTGGGAACGGACGTCAAGTTGTTACCGGACAGATCCAGGTGTAGCAGACCCGGTAAACGGTCGAACGCGTCGTCAGCGATATTCCTGATAACGTTGTTCGCGAGGTCTAACGAGACCAGCGACGGCAACGAGGGCAACGAGTCCCTGTCCAGCTCCTGTATGAGGTTGTCCGACAAATCCACCTTCTCCAGACTGGGTGCCAGCGCCAGATTCGCGGTCGGGATTTCCAACAGCGAGTTCCTGTTCAGGATCAGCGTGCGGATCTTGTGCAGGTTCTTCAGCAGACCTTCCGGCAAGCTGGTGATCGAGTTGTCGCTCAGATTCAGGATCTCCAATTCGCTGGTGCTCTTGAACGCTTCCTCGTTCATGTCGGAAATATTATTGCTGGCTAGATTCAGCTCCTTCAGCGAGTCCAAACCTTGCAGGGAATTCTTGGCTAATGCCCTGACGGCGTTATTGCTTACGTTCAGCGTGATCAGGCTCTTCTGCAGCACGAAATTGTCCGAGCCCAGGGTGTGGATGGCGTTCGACGTCAGATCGAGTGTCTCCAGGTTACCGTAGAAGCCGAACGATAGGTGAATATTCCCGACACGATTGTTGGACAGATCCAAGTGTTTGATTTCTGGGTTCAATTGGATCGGAACGACTTCGAGACCCGCGTAAGCGCAGGACGCTCGCAAGCTCTCGTCGTCGCAACGACATTGCGTCGGACAAAGACCGTTTGCCACGACTGACATTGCGACGGCCATCGCTATCGCGATTGGCAGCGTCCTCGTCGAGGGTCCACGTGATGCCATTCCATATGAACTCCTCCTCGACTGGAACTGCCCTGTAACAGAGATATCATCGTTTGTACGCCGTTTCTGTATCTCGTGTCAGACGCGAATCTCTGACATGCATTACAATTTTCGTCCGCATGAATTATTCCCTATCGAACAATCGGCTCCGAAACGTTATTTAGTGACGCTAAATTGAATTTAATTAAACGTTTGAAGTTTCATGAAAATTCTCGCACAAAGCATTCATTGAAGTTCTTAAAATGGCTGATTGTTACAACAAATAATACTTCAAAGTGAAAATCGTATATTGTTCTTTCGTGGATTTTAATCAGAACATGTCGCATGCTAATAATTAAACCGCGTTTACGCATATATTACATACCGTACTGTACAATCACATGTGAATTACATACAGATTATGTCTGAAATCTACAATCCGTCGAGAGGTAATTCTTTTCGAGGAAATAAATTGAAGTTCGTATACGAGAAAACTTGTTGACAACAAAGATTGCAACAACTAATGAACAAACGATACGAAATTTGCTTTGCAAAACAATAATCTCGCACGATCGACTAAAGTTTATAAGCTTAAACAATTCGTAATTCCAACGAAATTTACTAACGAATAAATGGCTAGTAAAAGTTATACAAGCTGCCGTTTCGTCGGCAACAGCGTAGTAATTTTAGCCAACAAATTGCACGTTTCTGCAGATCTTAAACTGTAACCACTTCTATGGCTCATTAAACTTTTACCGTTGTGTTCCAATCTCGTCATCGAAGGTTAAACGAAGAAGGGTTAATGCAGAATTTAGCGTGGACTTTTGTGGCCGATTGTACACGTTATCTAGTCCGTATACGTTTATAAAATGCACCGAACAACATGTGATTGGTCCAATGCCAGAAGGCCATGACACGTTAGTATAGACGACAGGGAGCAACCCCTAAGTCCGCAAAAGTTTCAAGTTACCCGACCACTCAACTTTTCTATAGCCTCGCTGTTTCCTATAATACTTTCCTCCGCGCGTTCGGATAAAGACGTTTTCCTGCTTATGTTTCAACCATACTCCGTTAACTTCAACCCCTGAGCTATAGGATGCGGTGCCGTTCGGTCGAGCGGCTACTTTAATATTGAATAGAAACCTATAACCTTTAATGGCCGTGTATAAGTTGGACACTTAAAATAACTTCTCTTTTTTTCTACTCTCCATCGCATGCGACTATGGATGGCCTCGAGCAGGTTCTTCTTTCTCTTCGGACAACCTCCTTGTAATTATGTACAGTCCAGAGTGCTTTATTGGAGAAAATACTTGGTTGAGGGAAAAGGGGAATATCAAGAATTTTAGATATTTATAAATTTCCACATTTTATCGTCTTCAAATTCTTTAGTTACTGAATTTTTCAATTCACTTCTAAATTCATTTTTAATTTCCCTATATTGCGAATTCTTAAATCTTTAAGATTCTCCATTTTTTCGTATTGATCACTGGGTACCCAAATCCGCAAATTTCCAAAACCCAATTTTTCAAAATCATGAATTTCCAAATATAAATTGTCTAATTCTCAAATCTTCAAGTACTCTATTTCGAGAATTCTCTAGATCTTAAATTCTGTGTATCCAATATTCCCTAGATTCCAATTTCCGGAGGCATAAAATACCCTAGTCCCTAAAGTTTCAACTCAATAACTCTTAACATCCTAATTTCTAACTCCCCAATTTCTAATTTCCAATTCCTAATTCCCCAATATTTAATTTCCCAATACCTAATTCCCCAATTCCTAATTCCCCAATTCCAAATTTCCCAATATCTAATTCCCCAAATTCTAATTTCCCAATTTCTAATTTTCCAATTTCTAATTCCCCAATTTCTAATTCCCCAATTCCTAATTCCCCAATTTCAAATTCCCCAATTCCTAATTCCCCAATTCCACATTCCACAATTCTAAATTTCCCAATTCCAAATGCCCCAATTCCAAATTCCCCAATTCTAAATTCCCCAATTCCAAATGCCCCAGTTCCAAATTCCCCAATTTCTATTTTCCCCAATTCATAATTTCCCAATTTCAAATTCCCCAATTCCTAATTCCCCAATTCCAAATTTCCCAATTCCTAATTCCCCAATTCCTAATTCCCCAATTCCACATTCCCCAATTCCAAATGCCCCAATTCCAAATTCCCCAATTCCTAATTCCCCAATTCCTAATTCCCCAATTCCACATTCCCCAATTCCAAATGTCCCAATTCCAAATGCCCCAATTCCAAATTTCCCAATTCCAAATTCCCCAATTCCAAATTCCCCAATTCCTAATTCCCCAATTCCTAAATCCCCAATTCCTAATTCCTCAATTCCACATTCCCCAATTCCAAATGCCCCAATTCCAAATGCCCCAATTCCAAATTCCCCAATTCCACATTCCCCAATTCTAAATTTCCCAATTCCAAATGCCCCAATTCCAAATTCCCCAATTCCTAATTCCCCAATTCCTAATTTCCCAATTCCTAACTCCCTAATTTCTAACTCCTCAATTTCTAACGCCCCAATTTGTGACGCCCCAACCCCTGGCCAAACACTGAAATAGCAGCCTCTGAGACTTTAAATTCTAAAATCGTCGAGTCCCCCGATCGATCTAACGGCCGGCCATAAAGCACACGTGCTATTGGAGGCCGGCTCAAGCAATGGTCTTGGTTGCATCCTCGAACGATTACGTAAACGACATACCTGTTTGAGAAGCGAAAGGACGGGAAGCTAAACGGACTAAACAGTTTGACGAAATAAAAGTGTCGACCCGCAAAGGAAGCTTTGTAAAGCGAGCAACCCGCGAAAGCGTAACCACCCTTCACGTTCCACCGGTTTTGTTGCACAAACTCCGATGCAGCGGCGGGTTTATTTACGGACACCTGGCGCCGTTCAATTCTGCGTTCAGATTTTGCGACGCCGAGCCGGCAGAGGATGCATCCGGCAGCCTACGCCGCAGTTTGTGTGTCAACCTTTTTGTTTTTTCTTTCTTTCTCTCCTTTTTTTTATGTTGCATGCTACCAGGTATCGACGGGGCAGGGGAGAAAGGAACAATGATAATCGGGGAATAGTTTGAAAAGCGAATCGCGTGCGCCTGGTTGCTGCCACGAAAATTAACAGCCCGATAAAAAACTTTATTCGAACACGGTATTTGTTACGCGTTCTGAAAATCCGCCGGAGTTAATTGAATGAAGCTGTCCTCTTTCTCCCTCTCGCTTTACTATTTCCAGTTTTTTAAACGGGACTCTAATGATTGACAGGTCTTCAAAGCTATTCCTTTCTTTAATGAGTCCCTTTAAACGGTAAAAATGAAATGAATGTAAAAGTGATGCAGTAATAGCGATACCTGTTGAGAAAATTAAACCCCGTGTAATTGGAGTGGATTAATTGAATGAATGAACGCTTTTCAAACGCGTGATACGCATAATTGGATGTGAAATTAGATTTGCGAGCATTTTGCGAGCTCGATTTATTTTTCGTTCTCAACATGTTCGTTGCGCTTGTATGCCTACACTTTTTAACGCAGTATTTTCAGAGAAATTACTTGTTCGTTTTCTTATCCACCTTTTGAAGATATATTTTTTCCTGAATCGAGAAACGCGGCGAGATTGGTCGGTGATTTTTTTGAACAAATCTACCAAATAATTTGCGACGATCTTTGTCGATCGAACACCTTTAACTCCGTTTCGGACGCATTTAAATGGCGAGTAACTATAAAACAAGATGAATGGAAAGTGATGTCGGAATCCCGGAACTTCGGGGTAGGAGTCTACAGTGTGGGTCTCTAACTTTCGAAAGTTACTCGAGTCTAAAATTGTTAGGGTCGTTTCACTGAATTCGCGAGTATTTTCCGAATGGTTTTCTATTAATCCATTATTACTTAGGGATTTGTTCCAGACAATTGTTCTCGATCTATAATGACCACTTATAAAATAAGTGGGTTATACGAACAAAAAAATAACTAACGCTCTCTAAGTATTAATGGATTATATTCCTGACCATTTGCAATATTTTTCTGTAGTAATTAATGATCGTATTGTAGATTTTGAAAGTTTGGGGAGTTGGTTATGGGAGGTCTAGGGAATTTGGGGTTTTGGGTACTTTGGAGCTAGGGAATTTAAGGATTTGATATTTTGGAGATTGGGGAGTTTAGGGAATTAGGGATTTAGGGGTTTGGGGATTTCAGAATTTAGGGGTTTGGGTATTTCGGGACTTAGGGATTTTGAGATTTGAGTATTTAGGGGTTTGGGGATTTGAGGATTTGAGGATTTGAGAATTTAGGGGTTTGGGAGTTTAGGGACCTAGGGATATTGAGATTTGAGTATTTGGGGGTTTGGGGATTTGAGAATTTGGGGGTTTGGGAGTTTAGGGACTTAGGGATTTTGAGATTTGATTATTTAGGGGTTTGGGGATTTGAGGATTTGAGGATTTGAGAATTTGGGGGTTTGGGAGTTTAGGGACTTAGGGATATTGAGATTTGAGTATTTGGGGGTTTGGGGATTTGAGAATTTGGGGGTTTGGGTATTTAGGGACTTAGGGATTTTGAGATTTGAGTATTTGGTGGTTTGGGAATTTGATGATTTGAGGATTTTGGAATTTGAGGATTTGGGAATTTGAAATTTGGAGATTGAAGGATTTAAAAATTTAGGAATTTAAGGATTTACAAACTTGAAGACCTAGGAATTTAGGGATTTGGGGATTTGTAGATTTGACAATTAAGAAATTCAAAGATTTGGGGAGTAGGTAACTGGGGATTTTAAGAAGTTGATGACTGCAACTTGAGAATTGAGGAATTTGGGACTTTGATAATTTGAGGACTAGAGAATTCGAGGCGTGAGAAATGAAGGTCTAGGGAATTTGGGATGTACAGAATTATGCGTTTAGAGAATTTTATGACTTAACCCCTTACCCTACAACTACGTGTCACACATATGACGCACACTACAGTTGCAATATGATAAACCAGACTCGGTATTTTCACTACAATTAAATTTTGGGTTCAATTCTAATTATAATATTATCAAGGATCGCTGAAGGCAAAATGTGCCTAACATTTTAACATTCTTTAATTGCCTTATGATTGTACTAATAATTAGGTAGCTGTGAATGACTACCTAGAAAATTATAGGTTAGGTTAAAGAATTGATGATACGAAAATTTGTAAATTTGAAGATTCAATAAAATATACAAATTTGTATATCAAAATATATAAGTTTCAGCAGTAAGCACAGTACTGAAAAGGCGTCTAAGCGTCAAGGAACAAAAGTTGCTTATCAAATCCCCATCGAAATATTTCACGGAGCAAATCGCAGCGAATGGGGTTAACATTTCGAACGTCGTCCCGCAGGACCGCGAATAATTTCAATTCCGTAACTAGTCTCCTGGCAAGTGTTCCAACCACTGGATGCATCCTCGAAAAGACTCGTTTCGGTAAGTGCTGGTCGTGGCCGGTAATTTTTCACATCCCCTTTTCTGCGTTTTGCCCCGTCGGAATAACAAATGGCGCTGATCTCGGTGTCATGTATAATGCACGGATTTACAGCATTCCGCTATCCGACAGTTCTGTGTATGCGCTCTCTGCCCTCTTTCGGGACACACGAGTCGTTGGCAGGAAAAAAAAAAGAAACAAAAGAGGGAAAAGAAAGAGAAAGAAATATACAGGCGGACATTAACATCCACGACGTGTAATATCTTGTATGGCAGGTCGAGCGTTATTTTCACCAAGAAATCGGTCGCTCGACGTTTTTTTCTTCTTCTCTTTAGCAGTTTCTGGGGATCCTGGGGCAGACAGGCGGATTTTAGGGGCGGAGAGCCAGGAGACGTCGTGAAGAAGAGGGTGGAATGCCGGGATCAAGGGAATCGTGATTACCTCGAATTTCGGGGTTTCTGGCCATCGCTATAAGCGACATCAGCCTGATAAACAACACTTGTCTACGAGCGAAGAACGATAAGGGCGAAAGGGCCCTGGTATTAGCCGGAACGATCCGCGCCAGGGAAAATATTTGTGTTAGATGCTTCCGTGAAATTAGGTCCGTATTACATGGCTTTCGACGGGGACACTGAGGCTTGTTTATTGCGTTTTATTGCTTGATTCGATTACCCTCCAGCTAGTTTTGGCTTTGTGCTAAGATCACGGCCAGAACGCATCTAACTCGACAGGGTGCTCGGGGGCATTTTCGGTCCAACAGAATATATTCTTCTCTGTTGACAGAGGAAAATACGAAATACACATTGATATCCTGATGTTTAGTTTAATTGTGTCAAGTTATTAAAATTATGGTCAATTCGTAACGAGTATTTTCAAGCTTCTAGCTTTTCAAGTTGAAGATGGGGTGTTTGATGCTGAGGACATCTTCGGTCAAACAGAATATTTTCATTTTTGTTGACAGAGGAGAAATACGCAATACACATTGATATCCTGATATTTAGTTTAATAGTCAAGTTATTAAAATTATGGTCAATTCGTAACGAGTATTTTCAAGCTTCTAGCTTTTCAAGTTGAAGATGGGGTGCTTGATGCTGAGGACATCTTCGGTCAAACAGAATATTTTCATTTTTGTTGACAGAGGAAAATGCGAAATACACATTGATGTCCTGATGTTTAGTTTAATAGTCAAGTTATTAAAATTATGGTCAATTCGTAATAAGTATATTTTCTTGAAGCTTGTAGGTTTTCAAGTTGAAGGTGCTTGATGTTGAGGACATCTTCGGTCAAACAGAATATTTTCATTTTTGTTGACAGAGGAGAAATACGAAATACACATTGATGTTCTGATGTTTAGTTTAATAGTCAAGTTATTCAAATTATGGTCAATTCGTAATAAGTATATTTTCTTGAAGCTTGTAGGTTTTCAAGTTGAAGGTGCTTGATGTTGAGGACATCTTCGGTCAAATAGAATATTTTCATTTTTGTTGACAGAGGAGAAATACGAAATACACATTGATATCCTGATGTTTAGTTTAATATTCAAGTTATTGAAATTATGGTCAATTCGTAATAAGTATATTTTCTTGAAGCTTGTAGGTTTTCAAGTTGAAGGTGCTTGATGTTGAGGACATCTTCGGTCAAACAGAATATTTTCATTTTTGTTGACAGAGGAGAAATACGAAATACACATTGATGTTCTGATGTTTAGTTTAATAGTCAAGTTATTAAAATTATGGTCAATTCGTAACGAATATTTTCAAGCTTCTAGCTTTTCAAGTTGAAGATGGGGTGCTTGATGCTGATGACATCTTCGGTCAAACAGAATATTTTCATTTTTGTTGACAGAGGAGAAATACGAAATACACATTGATATCCTGATGTTTAGTTTAATAGTTAAGTTATTAAAATTATGGTCAATTCGTAACGAATATTTTCAAGTTTCTAGCTTTTCAAGTTGAAGATGGGGTGTTTGATGCTGAGGACATCTTCGGTCAAACAAAATATTTTCATTTGTTGTTGACAAAAGAAAATACAAAATACACGTTGTTATATCCTGATGTTCATTCTAATGGTGTCGAGTAATTAAAATTATGATTAACTCGCAACGAGTTATATTTTTACGACCCTTGTAGCTTTTCGAGTTGAAGGTAGGGTGCTTGACGCCCGGAGGCATCTTCAACCAAACAGAATATTCTCATCTTCACTGACAGAAAAAAATACGAAATACACATTGTTATATCCTGATGTTTAATTTAATGGTGTCGAGTAATTAGAATCATGGTTAATTCGCAACGAGTATTTTTTCAACCCTTGTAGCTTTGCAAGTTGAAAGTAAGGGTACTTAATACCGAGGACAAACAGAATATTTTCATCTTCACTGATAGAGAAAAAATACGAAATACGCATTGTTATATCCTAATGTTTAGTTTAATGCTGTCAAGTAATTAATATTAGGGTTAATTTGTAACGAACCATTTTTTTTCAACCCTTGTAGCTTTCCAAGTTGAAGGTAGGGTGCTTGACGCCCAGAGGCACCTTCAAACACTATATTTTCATCTTCTGACAGAGAAAAAATACGAGATTGTTATATTCCGACGTTTAACGATGAGTAATTAAAATTAAGTAGGTTAATTCGCAACGAGTTATATTTTTCCGATGCTCGTAGCTTTTCAAGTTTATTTGGATACGCATCGACGTGACAATTTTCGACAGTTGCTTTTAATCTCCTATGGCTGTACGAGGACTCGCAATTTTATTTGCCGACAATTATTTTTAATTTATGGTTCTACGAAATTTTTCAGAAGAAATATTTTTGTACAGGAAAGGGTTGTGTGCTTGGTGTTACAAAAGTTAAGATACTTTTCTTGAAATCTGTGGATTTTTATGGAAATTCATGCTAATATTCAATTATGTATTATTGTTTATTTATTTATACTTTCACGTTATTTTTAATTTCAAAGTATGTACTTTATAGTCTGTTAAACACTGGAAATTGTATTTTTGTATAGATGATCATTTTTTAAACTCTGAAAATTACACTTTGCATAATGAATAATAATTTCTGTAACAACTAGAAATTATACTTTATAATTGTATAATGAATAATAATTTCTGTAACAACTAGAAGTTATACTTTATAATTACAATACAACGAATAATAATTTTTGTAACAACTAGAAGTTATACTTTATAATTACAATACAATGAATAATAATTTTTGTAACAACTAGAAGTTATACTTTATAATTACAATATAATGAATAATAATTTCTGTAACAACTAGAAGTTATACTTTATAATTACAATGCAACGAATAATAATTTCTTTAACAACTAGAAGCTATACTTTATAATTATAATATAATGAATAATAATTTCTGTAACAACTAGAAGTTATACTTTATAATTACAATACAATGAATAATAATTTCTGTAACAACTAGAAGTTATACTACATAATTATAATGTAATGAATAATAATTTCTGTAACAACCAGAAATTATACATTATAATTACGATATAATGAATAATAATTTCTGTAACAACTAGAAGTTATACTATATGTATAATTATAATATGTATAATGAATAATAATTTCTGTAGCAACTGAAAATTGTACTTTATGTAATAAATAATAACTTTTATAAAAACCGTAAATTGTACTATATATTTAAAAATTCCTGTAAGAGCTATAAAACTGATTTAATCGAAACAAACAAAATTTTAAATCGAAACGATTGAAATCAAAGCAACGTCAGACGCAACATGACAATTACTAATTTTGATTGGATCATGCAAACTCTTGTTGGAACTATCCCACGTTTGCAGCCCGTGACAAAGTTTTATAAGCTATTCGAAGCAATCCGATGTTTGCCTAAAGTTATACTGAATTATGTCGTGCGAACTCGACAACTGTAACAGCCAAGTTTCACACGTGGCACTCGGTATAGCAGCAATCTGTTCGTTTTGTAAAACTAGCTACGGTGGTGATTTATCTTTGACGAACAGAGTTCGTGAGATTACCACGATTAAACATAACGTTTATCTTCTCTCTTGCAAAAAGGATGATCAAACACAACGGAAATCTCTGGCGCGATAAAAGTTCCTCGTGTAAATCAAACTGAGAAGTTATTTAAAGACGAAAACAATTTTTCTATTCTCCATGTTTGTTTTCACATCCTTCGAGTAATTTATTCGTCGAATAAAATGTTAGAATACTTACAGCATATTTTCGTAACTATTGTGAAATACAATTTTGGATGTTCAATTTTTTAAACTATGCGATTAATTTTTGAATTAGTTACAAAAATTTAAATTGTCTCTTGTTTGAAGAACACAAGAATTTGTATTAATTTGCTATTTTTAACGTGTACAATAGTTATACACCCGAAAGAAAATTCCTGAAAATCATCAGTGACATCGATAATAATTTCTTTGACGCCCATCGAATAAAAGCCAGTTTTAATTATTCGCACGGTGTATCTTATTCATTATCGGAATAAAAGGTGTCGAAATCTGGTTGGAATTTCTCTGATTGGAATTTTAGCAGGACCGGAATCAAACAATCGAGGGGTTCGACAAAGGGTTGATTTCCAATTTCCAATCGATGCATTAAAGATCGTTCGCCGTTCGGATAATGAGCTCTCATATCGTCAAAGTGAATACGTTCGAATAAGCCCCCGATTTCGCGTCTGTTTTGTTACAATCCCATTGTCTCTCTTCCAGTCTGGTGACACTCGTGTTGCGCATAAATTATTCGCTCTATGTAGTCGGACCACCGATCAGATTTTTCCCGTTTACGGGGGGAGGGGAAATAAATAAATCGCGGCGGTTTTCTTATCTAACACGGATGACGAAATTTGTCGCGGGCATGCATAATACATGCGGAAATGGCATCGAACGAGGTTGCCTAGGCCGCTCTTGACTTCTTGTCTATAATGGAATCTGCACGGGCCTGGCCAATTTCGGGGGTGGTATAAAGCAAAGAAACCCGTGGGTAACGTATAACAGGCGAAGTCATTCAATTTACAGGATCCCCCTTTTCCGTTTCCAACTCATCTCGTTCCAGCCCCGACGGCTCCAAAACTGAACTGAAGATGAGCCAAACTCGCAGCAGACTTGGCTAACCACGAACCTGCACCCTTTTAGCGATGGCTACGAGCTACGCGCGTACATAACCTTCTTTCGGTAACAATTCATATAACTCGAATATTTTCTTCTTTCTTTTTCTTATTTCTTGCTGTCTAAATTCTTACATTTCAAATTCATTGTTAGTTCTCAAGTTAATATTGCATTCTCATTTTTGTTCAAATTTAGGGATTTTAGGTTCTCAAACTTTTCAAACCTCGAAATTTCAGCTCCTCAAATTTTCTAATTTTCTAAATTCCAGTTCTCCAGTTTCTAAATTGCTAATTTTCCAAATTTCAAAATATCTAAATTCCTAGACTTCTAAATATTTAAATTTGTACACTGATCCGCCTCCAAATTTCTAGATTGTAAAATCCCTAGATTTCCAAATCTCTGGATTCTCATATCCCTAGATTCTCACACCTCTAGATTCTCATATTCCTAGGTTCTCATATCCCTAGATTCTCATATCCCTAGATTCTCACATCCCTAGATTCTCACATCCCTAGATTCTCACGTCCCTAGATTCTCATATCCCTAGATTCTCAATCAAAGTCCTAGTTCTAGGTTCTCAATTCCCAATTTTCCAAATTTCTAAATAACTAATTCGCTAGATCCCTAAATCACACGTCATAAAATCCCTAGATTCTGAAATTCCTGAGCCCCCAAATCCCTAGCTCCATTCTCCTGTCTCAAAATATCTATATCTTCAAATTCATGTATTACTCCAAAGTTCCCAAATACCTATTTTCCCTAAATTCCTAAGATTAAACCTAATTTAGTAAACCATCTTTTCATAAAGCTAATTTAATTTTTAAATTTCATAATATTTATTGCTATAATAATTTGCAATTTCATAAAAATTCACGAAGGACCAACTTACATAAAAAAGGACCGTGAACTAATTAGACAATGAATGTAGTGTATATAGTTCGCAATTAATAACAGCGATAATTTGTTTCGAATTTTAGAAATTCTTTCACGAAGTCGTATATCCGACTCCCGGTTGTAGAAGAATTAATTAAAAACATCTGTTCTGGTTATTACAGCGCATTTTCATCATCTTGACAGGCCGGACAAGTCTGAAGGAATCCGAAAGATTCATCAACTGCGAGCGAAAAGAACTAGACACTTCTTCTGTATCTATCATTCAACTTTACAGTTTAATTATACTTCGCCGCGTTACGTCGTAAATTATTCCTTGCTCTATGGCTAACTATATCACCGTATTTACATGGAAGTTTCTACGTTCTTGAATTTTTCTATTCCCCGCCATATTTATACTTTGTATCGTTTTTAAATTTTTCGATTTATTACCATATTTTCATTTTCTGTCATTTTTGAATTTCTCCATTTACGATCATATTTGTATTAAAGTTTTTTCATTTATAAATATTTTGATATATGACCATGTCTATATTGCAGTTATTTCGTTTGGATACTTTTCATTTTACCACCGCATTTACATCGAAGTTTGATGGATCCTGAATATTTCATGACCTTATTTACACTTTACACCATTTTCAAATTTTCCGATTTATCACCACATTTACATTTTACAACATTTTTGAATTTCTGGCTTCATTTGCATTAAAGCTTTTTTTTCAACTTTTCGTTTTATGACTGCATTTGTATTGAAGTTTTACTAACCTTGATTTTTTAGATTCATGACGATTTTTATGTTTTATACCATTTTTAAATATTTCGCTTTATGAGTGTATTTGTATTGAAGTTTTATTGATCTTCAATTTTTCGATGGATTAGCATATTAACATTGAAGTTTCTTCTTCTTTAAATATTTTCATTTATAGCCGTACTGAAATTGAAGTTTTTTTGTTTTTGAATTATTTGATTCATGATATATTGCATCGAACTTTCTTCATTTTTAAATATTTCGTTATATGACCGTATTTGTATTGAAGTTTTACTGATCTTGAATTTTTCGATGGATTAGCATATTAACATTGAAGTTTCTTCTTCTTTAAATATTTTCATTTATAGCCGTACTTAAATTGAAGTTTTTTTGTTTTTGAATTATTTGATTCATGATATATTGCATCGAAGTTTCTTCATTTTTAAATATTTCGTTATATGACCGTACACGCATCAAAGTTTTTCCGTTTTTGAATTTTCCAATTTATAACCGTATTTCCATGGAAGTTTACGATTTCCAAATTTTTCGATTTATGACCGCACATTGAAGTTCCACCATTTTCGAATATTTCGATTTATAACCGTGCTGTATCTCCCGAACCGACTATGCCGAATGCGCTTTGAGCGGGCTAATGCGTTCCATCGTTCATGTTCCATGCTCGCGTGTGTGCGTTAAGCTAAAAGTCGTTAAGCGAAATTTTTGGCGGAACGAGAGTGATAAACCTTAACTCGTTTCACTTTCTTGTTGCGGTAAAAGAAAGGTCATTAAGCCAACTTCGAACTCGAATGCCGGATCATAGAAACACTTGTGCACGATACGACGCTCTGTACGCGAAATTCATTTATATACTTAGTTAACGACTCGTAAACTACTGTGATACGGGATAATGTAATGGTAAATGCAATAAAAGTTATATACTTCCTTTTGAATTCATGAATAACTACGCCGCGGGCATTAATGTAAAGGGAACGAAATATCGCCGATCATTTTTTACAGACTCGGTCAGAAATGTCACGAAACGTTATTCTACGAGGAAAATATACGATGAAATTTTTCGAAGCTTCGTTTTCGGAAAAAATCGAGTTTCAAGATTGACTCGGATACGCCAACTGATACGAAGGAAATGGGATCGTCCCTTCTCGGTTTCGATAAAACTTTGAACATTTGTACAGCAACCAAAAATAACAGACGCGTATTATTTTTTAGCCACGGCTATTCAAGACCCCCTGAAAATTGCCGGCGGCTATCTTGGCATTAAAGATAAAAATGTACTTTAAATCGCGAACTGTAATTTCTTATTTAACTTGCTCTCCACAATTTTACCGTACTAACATTTGTGATGTATTGTTTCTCTAAATGTTTAGGCATATCGATTAGGACATGCTTGGAATATAATATATCAATAGAGAGCAACCATAGTTTATAATCGATGAAATAGTTTCAATACGGTGTACACGATTCCTTCCTGTCTATTAATAACATGAATAAATAATTCATCAGTAATTACCTAATTTCCGTGTTTGTATTATTCAATGTTTCAAATATACGTTGCTAATTAACTAAACAAATCTATTGCCCCAATTTTCTTTTCATGTATTAATAGTTTACCAAGTGATTGACATACATCAATCAATAAGTTTCAATTAATACATAACAATAATATATATTTAAAATTGATAAAATAGTTTCGAAATAATGTTCACAATTTCTCCACATTCATAACAACATAATAAGTAAATAATTTAGTAAACACAAATATTCGATATTTATGCAATGTTTCAAATGCCTATGAACATTACTAATTAACTATATAAATATATTATTTCTATAATGTCTGTTCAATTAAATTTTCTTTTCGTGTATTAATAATTTCATAATCAGGTGCTTGAGATACATCAATCAATAAGTTTTGATCGATATAGCGTAACCGTATTTTATAACCTATAAAACACAATTTCTTCGTGTCGATAAACGAAATAATAAATAAACGGTTATTTCTATCGTCGAAAGTGGCAGCTAACATAAATATTCGAAATTAGGTGAGTGAAAGAATTCTTAATTAAAGGGTGACATATTCCCGTGGAAATTAAAGCGTCGCCCATGGAAGAGTAACGTGGTGGTCGTACGAAATTAGAATTTTAAATAGAATTCTTTTGAAATGCACAAAAGTACGCGGCACGAAGAGGGACATAATACTTTTGATCGCAACGGTAACACGAAAGCTAATTATTATCACATAATAGCGGTACAATGCAAATTAAAGCACCCCCCTCTGTACATGAACTGAAAACAGTTCGCTATATCGCATCCCCCCCGGTTCGAATTCGAGCCACAGTCAAAAGTATTCACCGTTGCTTATCGCTGAAGGCGAGGGAATATGCATGAACCGTTGCGTTGTACACACGTAACCGAACAAACGAACGAACAACGGGGTATTGTAAATGCCGCTGCAATTGCCCCAGATATCGTGCATACGTTAACAGATTAAACGTTAATATCCGTGGACGGTGTACGCGAAACTCGGATTGTCCAGCAGTTTCGCGATCGAATCGTCGCGAGTTCGACAAATAAATCGCGCTAGTGCGCTACCATTGAAATGCTGATTCACTTAATTGTTTTCTATTCTATCTCTCTGTGTACCCTTCTTCTTGACCATATTAAAAAGTTACACTATCGAAAGCACATACGTGGTCACGAACTGCAGGGGATCGATTTAGTATTGCACAATCTTTTCTTTTATCGAATCGATTGTACATAATTGATACATTTTCAAACTCTACAATTCTCAAGTTTCCAAATTTCCACAGTTTTGTATCCTAGAATTCCCAACATCTCGAGCCTTGAAATTCCCTAGTCTAAAAGCTCCTAACCTTCAAATACTCTAGAGAGACAATTCTGTAGTCTTCAAGTTACTGAGCTTTAAATTTTCTAGGAAGTAATCTCTTTTCGTCCTGAATTCCCTAGTTCACGAATTCATTAGCACCGAAATTCCCCAGGACCCAAGTACCATAGTTCACAAACCTCTTTCTCCTTAAATTCCCTAGGATCCACATATTCCGACACCCAAATTCGGTAAATTTCAAATTATAGGGACTCCAGATTCCCTAGGTCCCCAAATTCCCTAAGCTCTAGATTCCCTGCTCCTCAAATTCCCTAGGCTCCATATTCCCAACTGGTTAAATTTCTTAGCGCTCCAATTCTATACTCCCAAATTCTCTAGGCTTCACATTTCCTATTAGTCAAATTTCTTAGCGCCCCAATTCCATGTTCCCAAATTCCCTAGGCTCCATATTCCCTACTGGTAAAATTTCTTAGCGCCCCAATTCCATATTCCCAAATTCCCTATGCTCCATATTCCCTACTAGTAAAATTTTTTAGCGCCCCAATTCCATGCTCCGAAATTCCCTAGGCTCCATATTTCCTACTAGTCAAATTTCTGAGCGCCCCTATTCCATGTTCCCAAATTCCCTAGACTTCAGATTGTTTAGTCATCAATATTTCTAGGATTCAAGTTTACTTACTGCCAAAATTTCCTAGTTCCCTAATTCCTTACTTTTAAATTTCCTAGGTCAGAAATTCCCTGGGTACGAAATTCCTCAGGATCATTTCCTCTTTCACAAATTCCCTAGGGCCCGAAATCTTCTGTAAAAATTCCCTAGTCTATAAATTCCCGCCTTCTCAAATTCCCTAGAACCAAAATTCCCCGGGATCCAAATTCCTTACTCCACAAATTCCTACTTCATAAATTTCCTAGCCCACAATTTCCCAAATCTCCAGGCTTCCGAATTCTCTATTTCTTAAGAACCGAAATTTTCTATTACCCAAACCTCAAAATTTCTTAATCCCTAAATTCCCTAGTCTTCAAACCTCCCAGGTTTTAAATTCCTCCACTTCCAGCTCCCTTTATTCGGAACGTTTCACTCAATACCGTTTAATCGCATACCGATCAATTTAGTCACTGCCCCGGTTAAATCTTCAGGAGAATTTCGAGAGTCATAGTCCGCAACGTAACGTCTACGAATGTATGTGTGTCACATATGTATATCCTACATCTAACCATTCGCGTTTAACCCTCCGTTAGGCGCCCGAGCATCTAGCAGATACAGACCCGGCCGGGCAATTTTATAGTAGCTAGGGGTTGTAAAAGTGAAATCTGCCGATTCCAGACCTTCTGGGAAGGTCCTCACAAAACATCTGCCGAGAACTACAAATCTCCATTTCCTAAAATTACTAAGTTTGTAACTGTTCCGTAAAAAGTCAGCCATGTATCCTACGTACCTCGTACATACGTATACATACAAGAAGGTATACGTAGGTATACAAAAGGTATTCTTATAATTATTTACGAGGATACATTATACATTCCTATAATTATAATTTTCGTCCGAATCGTTGCGGAACCCTTTCGTGAACGTATGTTAATACAAATCGTTAACTCGATCACGGCAACGTTAGTACGCGGAATCAGAAAACCGTCTGGTTGCGGGTTCGCTTTAATCCGACGCTCGGCTCGTCTTAATGAATAGTCCTCGGTTCAGCCGGCTGGTTGGCTGAACGACACGGTCGTCGAGAATAAATTACAGGTTCGTAGCCAGGGAAGTGGACCCTTTAACGCGAAGCGCCCCTACTTTAATTTATGCATTTCTTGACCCGCACCGACGGACCCGGGATTCCTACCTGTTGGTCCCTGCTCGTTCTACCACCTGTTCGAGAGAGTGATCCTCCTGCTCGTGGGAGAACCAGCGAGAAAAAGATGGAGAACAACAGGAATATAAAAGAGGCGTATTTACATTTTTCAAAAGGCAGCTGTTCGATTTCGAAATCCTCGACGTCTCGTTAAAACCGTTCGAACCGATGCGAGGGGTGCTCGAGAGCGAACGCCTTCGAATTTAACGCCGTTTAACGAACCGAGCGGCCATTAATTTAACAGCCAACGACCGGCCGTGAGAGAAGGGCAATCTTTTCGAAGGGCTTGGAATTCCTTCACCCGAGGACAGATGTTCCCGCGGACACGATGCGTATCGATATAATCGAACCAGCCAATTCTTCAAGGTTCAGGGTTGCGTGGCAAGCAGAATATTCCACACTCTGCTATTTTAATGTTTCACAAGTTTACACTACGCAATTTGGAAAATTACCCTTCATCCGTCTGCTTTAATTCCGAACATTTTTAAACCCTCATATTTCGACATTTTTACATCTTCAAATTTTCAGGTTAAACTTACAAAATTTTTCATTTTCGAATTCCTGAATCTAGAAATCCTGAGATTCCTAAAAATCTTCAAATTGATGTCTTAATCGTCGAGTTACTAAGCCAATAATCAAATTACACTTCAAAATTCCTAACCCCTTACAGTATGATTTATTTGCCAAGGGCGTCAGTCAGAAATAAGCTACAATATTAACATTAGATTTACGGAACCCGTCAAAATGACGGATCATAGAATGATAAAATTTATTAACAAATTTTTGTAAAAATGTATGTCAACTTTCGTCAAGCTAAAGAATCAACAATGTCTTATGCAGTTCACAGATCATCCCCAATTTATTTATTTTTCTACTTTAATTTAAATTTAAATATAAGTGACCATCAAACGTCCGTAAGCCTAGTGTTAAACAGACAAAGAAAGTTTAAATGTTATGTCAATTTGGTATAATGCAATCGTTGACTATGCAAATTATAACTTGAATACGAGTATTAAAAATACGAGTAAAATTGATCACCGTTGAAGTACGACCGCGTCATCAAGTTAAACGCACAAATTCTCAGTCTTGAAAATTCTTGATTTTCAAACTGGAAAGAAAAATGTCCTGCGGGAAAGTGATCTGCCGCAGTCGATCCGTCGAGGGTGTTTCGATAATGAGAAGCGTTGAGTCGAACGTTAGCACGCAGAGGGGTTGTTCTCCGTATCGCGGGCGGCCGCGGTAACGCGTGTCATGAAATTTTCATAAAACGATCAACAGGCTGAGGAAGAAGCGTCGAGAACGCTGTTTAGCCGACTCGAAGTCATTCTTCGGAGACGTAGCCAGAGGCTGCCAGAAAATTATGCAAATCACGATGGAAGGAGATTCGAAGCCGTGTAAGCGGCGCGCGAAATTGGAAGCTAGATAGGGGTTGGCAGCGATCCGGGGTTGGCCAAGTGACTTAGAGAGGCGCGTACACGCGATCGCGAAGGAAACGATCGGCCAGTGTCCGGTTCGTGTTTCGAGGGGATGCTCGATCGGTCATCTACGAGCGATTTTCCCGCGACGAGGGGTGTTGATAAAATATCGCTTCGAAGATCGAGAGGCGAACGAATCGGAGGGTGCGACGAAGAAAAGGAACAGGGTGGAGACCAGAAGGAGGAGAAGGAGACGAGAGAGCGTTCCCCGTCGGAGAGGGTAGAGTACGAGTGGGAAAAAGCCTCGTGCAATTGCGATCCGGACAAATATCCGGAGCCGAGACGAACGGCGAGCGAACAAAGAGAAAAGAGAGGAGGACTGAAAGCAGAGAAATTGTTCGGGTTACTGCGAAACGAAACGAAACGAAACGAAACGCTTCGCTTTTCTCGCTCTCCTCTCTTTCTTCTATATATACGTATATATATGCAGCAGTCGATAAACCGCGCCTGCGTAGCTCAAACACAGAGAGAGCTCATCCCCTCGGGAGAGAGTAGAGCCACCGCCGTACTAGAGCTAACAGGGGCTGCTTTTCCTGCACGCATACCTACGTTCCGCGTTCCCGCGCAGGGGTGTGGATTAAAGATATTAAAGATACCCGGAGAGTCCGCGTCCTCCACCCTGCGACTACCGATTGTCGTTTGACCACCGTAGACCGCGTTGCATCGGTCACACCCTCTGCTCTTCATGCGATATCATTTTTATTCTTGGTACTAGAGTGCCTCTTTCACCGGCCGCGTCCCTTTTATCTCCCTCTCTATTCCATATTTTGCTTTCTAATGAATATTAATCACCGACGGCTCTCACACAGGAATCGCTCCATCGGGGAATGAATATTTACCGACTGCTTCCTTTTACTTTTTCGACCCTTAATTTCCTCCGTATGGCGCAATATGGTACAAGGTTAACTCGTGCCACGACCACGTTACGGAACGTTTTGCTTCGGTTCTTTATGACACTTTTTATTGCCATCGCCGTCGGGATGCGCGTTTTCTAGACAAATTATACGTATTTTCGATCCTGCGTCTACGAGTTTCGAGAAAATAACCTGACAATGGTTCTGCCTGTAAATGGACGGCCTGCTTTTATATTTACGAGGAAATACACGTTCCGATGGAAGCTTGTAGATCTTGAATATGAATCGAACACAAATACGATCGCGAGAACCATTTTGTTCTGCTCGATTTTTTCTGTTGACAAAAGGAACAAAGACTTTCTGCTAACATATGGATGAAACCTTTACATAGTCAATTTTATGAAACGTTCAAATTTAAATTGTGATTTCAGAAAATCTTGCGTCAAAAATCAGATATTGTTTAACGTAGGGGATAGTCAAACATTTTTTATGATCATTAATGAAACATTTATGTAGACATTTTTGTCGAACTTTGAGCTTTAAATTCATGTATCATGAGTATTATTTTGTGATATTTTTATATCATCCATCGATGTCATACTTCATATGTATAACAAATTAATTGTTTGCTATAATTGACAGTCTGTCATTTTGTACGAAGATCATTAATGAATTATTTATGTAGTCATTCTTGTCAGACTTCAAGCTTTAAATTCATGTATTATAAGTGTTATTTTGTTACACTTTTATGTCGTCAACTGATGTCACACTTCACATGTATAACAAAGCAACTGTTTGTTATAATTGACAGTCATTTTGTACGAAGATCATTAACGAATTACTTATATAGTCATTCTTGTCGAACTTTGAGCTTTAAATTCATGTATCATAAGCGCCATTTTGCGATACTTTCATGTCACGAAATAATGGCCAACTTAACATGCATGAAAAGTCAATTATTCATTACTATAACAGTCCAATCAAACGATGAATATTAATGAAGTATATAGCCTTCCTGAAACCTTAACCTCTATGTCAATATACCTTCACTTCCATTTTGTAATACTTTCATGTGACGAAAATAATTTCACGTCCAACTTAGCGATGTAATTTTCAAGGATCTCTCAGTATGACAAAAAAGATATAAAAATGAAAAGCAGAGATCATTTAAATTAAAAAATGATTTAAGGAGGAGAAGAAGTAAATGTGTTATTGTTGAGATGCTGTAGTAGAAAGTAACCGTGCGTGAAATCTGTTTGCATGGTAACACGCGTTTGGGACACGTCTTTCCGCTTGGCGTTCGTGTCTGGTGTAATCCGCGCCGCGTGTCATCGTACGCGCGTTCAAGACGCGCTCGGCAATCGATATTCCAAGGTACACGGTGAATAAATCGACTTCTACCGTCCCGTGATTTTCAGCTGTTTGTTATAGACCGTTGATGGCGTGGAATTATGTCGTTGAATTATTTAACAACGCGTTTCGATCGCGAGCCCGATCCTCGAAGGCCGAACGAAAATGAAAAACGATGCCAGCTTACGTTACTAACGTAATTAGCGTGCCATGTTCCCAGCTCGAAAAAACTAATTAACATTGCATTAACGACCCGGTCACAGTAGCGTAACCGGAATTCTTTTATCGCGTGCATACAGAGACGGGTGAAAGTTTTGATATTTCAATGTTTGCGGGGAATTTGGGAGTTGGTGGTTTGGGAAGTGAGAGGTAGTTTTTTGGGAAGGCAAGTGCTCGTTTGAGCAGTTGGGGATTTGAATATTTGGGAGTATGGGAATTTGGAAATTTGAAAGTTGGACAATTGAATATTTGGGGAATTAGAAATTTGGAAATTTGGAAATTTGAGAATTTGGAGAATTGGGAATTTGGGGATTTGGGGATTTGAGAATTTGGAGATTTGAGAATTTAGAGGATTGGGAATTTGGGGATTTGAGAATTTGGAAGAGTGGGAATTTGGAGATTTGAGAATTTGGAGAATTGGGAATTTGGGGATTTGAGAATTTGGAAGAGTGGGAATTTGGAGATTTGAGAATTTGGAGGATTCAGAATTTGGGGATTTGAGAATTTGGGGATTTGAAAATTCGGAGATTTGAGAATTTGGAGGAGTTAAAATTTGGAGATTTGAGAATTTGGGGATTTGAGAATTTGGAGATTTGAGAATTTGGAGGAGTTAAAATTTGGAGATTTGAGAATTTGGAAGAGTGGGAATTTGGGGATTTGAGAATTTGGGGATTTAAAAATTTGGAGATTTGAGAATTTGGAGACTTGAGAATTTGGAGATTTGAGAAATTAGGGACTTGAGAATTTGGATGAGTGGAAATTTTGAGATTCGAGAAATTGTAGACTTGGGAATTTTGAGATTTGGGAATCCACAGATTGAGAATTTGCAATCTTGAGAATCTCTAAATTTGAAAATTAGAGGATTGAGAATTTAAAAATTAAAAAATATAAAAATCTGAGAATTCGATACTTTAAGAATAAGAGCCTAAAAATTTCAGAATCTAAAAATCCAAGATTCAAGAATAAAAAAATGTTATACCAGACATCGACAAGTTGAGGGAATAATTAAAAGTATCCAGACACACCCCACGTTCCCTAATTAGATACGGCAATGTCGGTGACCAGCGTGTCCCACGCAGATTCGTTTCTTTTTTAAAATACGTATTCCTTTTTTGAACAACATGCGTGTAATCGGCACCCTAAGAGCTACGATTTATCGGTTCATCGTCCGCTCATTTTTGTGTGCATCGTCCCGGGCAAGGGGGAGTTTAATGACCCCTAATTTTACGCTGGATGATTTATTTTACGACTCGCATGTTAATTGGTCGGTGATTTTTTCTGTTCCCGATAAGCAGAGTTTTTATCGGCGATAAAACGTAGGAACGTTCACACGCGTGACGGGGTTGATTTACAACTGCGAGAATGAAAGTGTTCTTTGAAAGCACAAGAAAATTACGACAGAAGTACTCGTGATTGATATTGCCGGAGCGTTACGCGTGAAATTCAAATTTCTGATTCGTAATTTATCGAGTAATTTGTGGAAAATTGGATTCGATCGTCTGGCAATTTGAAGTCGTGAAAATTTCATGGTTCGGAAATCGGGATTTGGAGATTTGAAGGTTATGGGATTTAAGAGTTTTGGGATTTGGGACGGAGTTTGAGAAATTTGGAATTTCAGGGAAATTTGAAGGGTTGAATCTTTGGGGGTTTGAGAATTTGAGGGTGGGAAAATTATGGAGTTCGCGAATTTTTAAAATTCAAAACTGGGAATTTAAGATTTTGAGAATTTGGAGTTTTGAGTATTTGGAATTTCCAGAAATAAAAATTTAGAGAATTTGGAGTTGTGAGAATTAGAAATTTTGAGAATTTTGAACTTTGAGCATTCAGAATTTTGAGAATTTGCGATTTTGAGAATTTTGAGCTTTGAGAATTTGGAATTTTGAGAATTTTGAACTTTGAGTATCCCAAACTTTGAGAATTTTGAACTTTGAGCATTTAGAATTTTGAGAATTTGCGATTTTGTGAATTTTGAGCTTTGAGAATTTGGAATTTTGAGCATTTTGAACTTTGAGTATTCCAAACTTTGAGAATTTTGAACTTTGAGCATTCAGAATTTTGAGAATTTTTAACTTTGGGAATTTGGAGTTTTGAGAATTTGGAATTTTGAGAATTTTGAACTTTGAGCATCTGGAATTTTGAGAACTTGGAACTTCGGGAATTTGCAACTTTGAGAATTTTAAACTTTGATCATTCGGAACTTTGAGAATTTGGAATTTTGAGCATTTAGAGTTTTGAGAACTTAAAAGCTTGGTAATTTTGGGTATTTCGAACTTTGAGGATTTACAGGTTTGAGAATATGTAATTTTGAGCATGTAGAGCTTTGAGAATTTAAAAGTTTGGGAATTTTGAGCATTTGGAACTTTGAGTATTCGAAAGTTTAAGAATGTAAAATTTTGATCATTTGGAATTTTAAGAAATTATAGCTTTGAGCATTTGGCAGTTTGAAAATTCAGGATTTTGAGAATTTGGAACTTTGAAAATTTTTAGCATCTAGAACAGTGCGTTGAATTATTTGAGTTTGGAATTTTGTGCATCCGGAAACTTGAACATTTGAAACTTTGAGCATGTCGAACACTGACAGAACTTTGACAGTATGAATATTTATTTTTTTATTGAATTTAGCAATATTTATGTCAAGCATAAGCTCTTCGATATTGTATAAAGTGAGTATTAAAAAATCTTCAAATCGGAGTAAACTAAAAAATTGAGTAAACCTTAATGTTGTAATGGTTACAAAAGATTAAGCGTCGGTATCAAAGTTGCAGAACTACAATGGTATTTACGGGAATAATTTTATCATCCTTTGCACGTCCATTTATTAAAGTCTTAATCATCGTGCTGATAAGAGAAGTTGAAAACTCGAGAAAATCTTTCGTCTCGGAACTAGTAACAACAAACTTTCTCCCTCGCTTCTCCGTGCCAGTTTGTTTCCTGTCTTTCGAGAACTTCCTGTCTCTCCCTTTCACCGCCTTTTTACCTGTTTCCATACTAAACAGGGAACACCTCCATCTGCCAGTCAGGATGCAGTGGATCCGATTACAGGTGTATTTTGTGGGTTGTTCGATCAGTTTGCGGTTACGGGAAACCGGAGATTAAACGCGTCGTTTCTTCCTCTTTTAATGTCCACTTCGACGAGCATTGTATACATAGTGGTTCGTGATTGTCGAATATCGTTGATCCTTATCGAATAATTAATAGCTTTTCAACGTTATCGCTCGTATCAAATGTAAAATGTCCGTCCACTTTAACGGGATTTAGCTCGTTTCAATTTGCTTTTCGACAGTGCTGGATCCTCTGCTTCTTTTTACTACCCCATTAAACCCGAGTTTATCGTTCTAAGAACGTGGGATCGTTTGATGGAAACGAAACCTCTCAATTGCTTCGTTATATTCCACCAGATACAATGTTAGGCAATAAAACGTTTTAGCGATCAGATATTTTTATTGTACGATCGGCAAAAGCTGCCTTTTTATTACCTTACGAGCAATCTACTCATTTCGTTACTGAAAACTTCCACTTTTTTTATATTTATGAGGTTAGGTTGGATTAAGCTAAGTTTTTTTGCAAGTATCTTTGTTCTGGACGATGATAATCAATCGGGGGAGGTTAGGTTCACTTAGGCTGTTAACTTAGGTTATGCTAAGTTAGGTTATTTTAAATTAGGTTAGGTTCAATTAGGTTATGCTATATTGGGTTAGGTTCAATTAGGTTATGCTAAATAAGGTTAGGTTCAAATAGGTTATGTCAAATTAGGTTATTCTAAGTTAGGTTATGTTAAATTAGGTTAGGTTCAATTAGGTTATGCTACATTAGGTTAGGTTCAATCAGGTTATGCTAAATAAGGTTAGGTTCAAATAGGTTATGTCAAATTAGGTTATTCTAAGTTAGGTTATGTTAAATTAGGTTAGGTTCAATTAGGTTATGCTACATTAGGTTAGGTTCAATTAGGTTATGCTAAATAAGGTTAGGTTCAAATAGGTTATGTTAAATTAGATTAGGTTCAATTAGGTTATATTAAATTATGTTAGGTTAAATTAGATTAGATTAAGCTAAGAATTTTGCAGATATCTTTGTTGTCTATAATTGTTCTGTTCTGGATTTTCGACTTTTATAGTAAACATCATGTAGGGGTAGTTTAAAGGAGTGAATCTATCACTGTCGAAGACATAAAAATTCAGTAAAGTACCTATCAGGGTTGAAAGTCTTTAGAGTAGTTTGACGATGACGGTAGATCGTGAAACGGAGGACAATCGCTACCTGTTGTGTTGCATCGTTTTCCCCCGTGTAGCCAACGGCGAGGTTCTTTATCGAGAGCAGCAGAACAATGAACGACTTCATAATTGAAATTATTTCCACGTGGTCGTCGGGGGTGAGATCTGGCGCGGCGTAACAGATTTCTCTGTTTCGTTGGTTCGCACACGTTGGCGTGTGCACACGCGGCCGAGCAGGGGCGCTCGCCTCGATAAGGGAAGATTTATCGGCGAAGTTGCCGTATAAAACGTACGTACACGTACGTTAACCGTTACGGCAGTTCGCAGCCACTTTTCGCGGTGATGTGCCGCGATTTAAGTTTCCTGATAGGAACGGAAGGGGCTTGAACTTGTACCTTGCACTTCAACTTTATACGCGACACCGGCCGAAGGGCGGATATCGTGTTTGCCTTTGTTACCAACTTTGTTTGCCGACTGGCTTTGTTTACAGCCCCCTAGGTGGTAGGTCACGGTTCAGGAGATCCACTTGAGAAAGATTTCTTTTGTCTCGAACAACTGCGCCATTAATTGACTCGGGACCACAACGCCGGCCGAGCCTCCGCGTATTCCCGTAGAACAATGCGATTACTTACCACACGACGAACAACATTGTGGAATCGAACAAAGGAATCGGAAAGAATCCCACGGGAACGTACGTTCTCGTAAATAGCTAATCAAACAGGACCCAACTTCTACGAGCCTTGCGGTTTCACTCATTAATCGTTCGTCACTTCTTTAACGCTGCGTTTATGGATTCCTTCAAAATTACCAGCGGATTCCTTATTGTAAATCACATATCATTTCTTACGTATTATTATTGCTTACGTATGTCAGCTCTTGTCGAGACGAATAATCGTACAAATTAATTTATGTACTTCACTGTTAATCTAAAAGTAACTCCACGTCGTGAACTTGATCTTGATACTGGGTTTATGGAAACCAGATTGTTTAGGTTGAACCACAGAAATTATTAAGATGCTGTCAACTTTTGTCGAGATGAAGAATAATCGTACAAATTGATTTGTTTCGTCCCTCATGAATTTATGTACTTTTAATCTAAAAGTAACTGCACGTTGTAAACTTAATCTTGACACTGGGTTTATGGAAACCAGGTTCCTTATTTTAAATCACAGAAATTGTTAAAATGCTGTCAACTTTTATCGAGATGAAGAATAACCGTACAAATTAATTTATGATCCTTTAGGAATTTATCGTTGTATTTCACTTTTAATCTAAAAGTAACTGCACGTCGTGAACTTAATCTTGATACTGGGTTTATGGAAACCAGATTGTTTATGTTAAACCACAGAAATTATTAAGATGCTGTCAACTTTTGTCGAGATGAAGAATAATCGTACAAATTGATTTATATTTCATCCCTCATGAATTTATGTACTTTTAATCTAAAAGTAACTGCACGTCGTGAACTTAATCTTGATACTGAGTTTATGGAAACCAGGTTCCTTATTTTAAATCACAGAAATTGTTAAAATGCTGTCAACTTTTATCGAAATGAAAAATAACCGTACAAATTAATTTATGATCCCTTAGGAATTTATCGTTGTACTTTACTTTTAATCTAAAAATAACTGCACGTCGTGAACTTAATGTTGATGCTGGGTTTATGGACAGCGTCAAAATGGCGGATGTTAGACTTTATTTAAAGTAGCCATTTCTTCTGCAGTTTCTTTTAAATTGCAGATATTATGCAGCTTCTGTTGAAGTGGAGTTGTGTGAACTACTTTATGTATTACATTATTAATAAATAAACGAAACTATAAACTATAAAATAAACAAAATGAGGAACTACGGAAACCCAGAAATCTCTCATTTTTCTTGTTCATGAACTTCGATAACAATAACCTTTTCAACAACGAACAGTTAATTTTGTATCGAATAAGAAAACAAATGTTCTTGACGCTTTTAAAATTTATAATTTGCCCTGCGTTCGACGTGTATACTCGTCATTGCTTGATTTTAATTACACATCCCGTAAGCGATTTTTGAAAACCAAATTCCGCAGCTAATCGGTTAAAGTGATTGTACACGGATTATAAATTTGAACACGATTTATTCTGAAGCTTTAAAATTTAATCGAGCATCTACTTTACTGTCTATTACGACTTTTTTAATATTCCATGGTGCATGAAATTTTAAAGAGCTTAAAGTGGGATAATTGCATTTAATCTCAAAACGATTGCATTAATCTTGAGCTGAAATTGATCCGTTGTTGTCTAGACGCGAATTAAGACAGAGTATTATAATTAACTACGACCCCGTTAATAATCGACGATTTCTCGTTTCTTTGTAACGAAACTTTGTCTTTATCGTCGAACAGCGAGCACAGCGTAGCGTTCGAAAGTCAATTAACTAGATTGTCAATTACGAGAGTATCAGTTTTCCGTGACACCGATTGTTGGATTAAATGAATTAGGTATGTCTGTATGTAGGCTCGACAACGATATACCTCGACAAGAATTATTGGAAATAAATTCGAATTGATAGAGTATAATAGTATATATATACAAGGTGGGCAGTAAATCGTGGCGCAAGTGAGCTGAGGCAAAATTTATGGCTGTAAAATAAATCGAAATGATAGAATAACTTTTTATCGTACGAAGATTCATTTCCCAGAAAAATGAAGTTGAAAATCAATCGACCACCTACTGCGCGTTTGATTTATTTTCCACGCGATACAATGTAGAGCTTGTTCATAATCCATATGCAGTTATGAATTGGTTCTTGGGGTTTCGTTGCCAGCACCAAAATTTACGGTTTCATACATCTTTTAAATATCAAACTCAATTATTTTTCTATTTATTTTTCCGGAACGTTGTGCAAAAACTCAATTCTTAATGTCGCAGATAACACAAAAGTACATTTTCAAATTTTCACAAGTTTTTAGATTTACTTTGTGAAACGTCATACTGCTTCAAATTTCTATAAGTAATTTTGCATAATTCTAATCTGTTTTCTCAAGGTTATATTTGCAAGTTTGTATGACATCAAAATCATAAATTTTCAAGGTTCTACATCCACAAGTTTATACAACCCCTAATTTCTACATTTTCAAGGTTCTACATCTACAAGTTTATATAACTCCAAATCCCTAAATTTTCAAGGTTCTACATCCACAAGTGTATACAACCTCTAATCTCTAAATTTTCAAGATTCTACATCCCCAAGTTTATATAACCCCTAATCTCTAACTTTTCAAGGTTCTACATCCCCAAGTTTATATAACTCCAAATCTCTAATTTTTCTAGGTTCTACATCCCCAAGTTTATATAACTCCAAATCTCTAAATTTTCAAGGTTCTACATCCCCAAATTTATACAACCCTTAATTTCTAAATTTTCAAGATTGTACATTCCCAAGTTTATACAACCCCTAATCTCTACATTTTCAAGGTTCTACATCCCCAAGTTTATATAACTCCAAATCCCTAAATTTTCAAGGTTCTACATCCACAAGTTTATACAACCCCTAATCTCTAAATTTTCTAGGTTCTACATCCCCAAGTTTATATAACTCCAAATCTCTAAATTTTCAAAGTTCATCTGCAAGTTTACATAACCTCCAACCCGTAAATTTTCAAGATTCAACATCTCTAAATTTGTATAACTCCACCCTCCTAAATTTTCAACATCATCCCCAAATTTGTATAACTTCAAATATCGTACTCTTCGAATGTCTCTATTTCCACGTCCCAATTTTTAAATTCCTACATTTTCCGCAGATACTTAGTATTCAAGAACGAAGATAAAGAATTCTCGTTCTTTTTCAGTGAGTCGATACGTGCGCAAACACGTAGTCGATCTTCGGCTTATTTCTAGAAGCAATATTCGTAGCTGTGGACAAAAATACGTCTCGAAGCAAAGAGGCACGAAAACGCGTATCGCCGACGATTTCGAGACAGCTCGATGTACTCTGCATTTTCTAGTGTACCCTCCCTTCTGAACAGGTCGTAAAGTCAAGGGAGATGGACTTTAAACGAAACGACGAGACAGCTGCAGCCACCTTGATTGATTTTGCCGGAGCGTTACGCGTGAAATTCCAATTCTGATTCGTAATTTATCGAGTCATTGTTAGAAAATTGTACTTGATTGTTTGCTGATTTAGCAACTTGAAAATTGTTTTTCTGGTGAGAGGATTTAGGGATTTGGAAATTAGAGTATTTGAGAATTTTCGAATTTGTGGGCTGGAAATTTGAGGGACGGTAAATTAGGGAATTTGGAAATTTGGGGGAAATTTTAGAATTTAGGAATTTCGAGAATTTGGAAATTTGAGAAGTTGGATATTTGAGAAGTTGGAAATTTGAGAAGTGGGAATTTTGAGAATTCCAAATTTTGAGTATTCGGAAATTTCAGAATTCGGAATTTTGAGTACTCAGAACTTTGAGAATTCGGAATTTTGAGTACTCGACACTTTGAGTACTCGGAACTTTGAGAATTCGGAACTTTGAGAATTCGGAATTTTGAGTATTCGGAAATTTGAGAATTCGAAACTTTGCAAATACGTAACTTTGAGAATTCGGAATTTTGAGTATTCGGAAATTTGAGAATTCGGAACTTTGAGTACTCGTCACTTTGAGTATTCGGAACTTTGAATACTCGTCACTTTGAGTATTCGGAAATTTGAGAATTCGAAATTTTGCGAATACGGAACTTTGAATACTCGTCACTTTGAGTATTCGGAAATTTGAGAATTCGAAATTTTGCGAATACGGAACTTTGAGAATTCGGAATTTTGAGTATTCGGAAATTTGAGAATTCGGAACTTTGAGTACTCGTCACTTTGAGTATTCGGAACTTTGAATACTCGTCACTTTGAGTATTCGGAAATTTGAAAATTCGGAACTATGAGTACTCGGAACTTTGAGTATTCTGAATTAGTAGAATTTGGAACTTCACATATTCGAAACTGAGAATTTGCAAATTTCGTCTCGACTATTCAGAAATGTAGATATGGATGTATTTGAGTACCTAAAAATCTTAAAACTTGAGAGCGTACAGTCTCAAAATTTGCAACTCATAATGTTCTACCGACACCATCTTAAACACGAGTAATTTGACCATCCCGTGCGCACACATTAATAAAAGTCTGAATCACCGTGTCGATATGAGAATTTGTAATCGAGGATTGAAGTTGTCGTACTCTGCATTTCCCTTCAGATCAGATCGCGAAGTCAGGAAGGATGGACTTTAAAAGAAACGACGAGACAGCTGCAGCCACCTCGAAGAAACGATTCGATGCGGGGATAAAGCGGTTAGGCCCCTATCCATCCTCTATTTCTTCCGTCTCTTCTCGTACCGCTTCTCTCCTCTCTGTCCGATGCTTTTTCTCCGTTCGAATGGAGGGAGATGTGTATCTCTGAAAATAGGATTGGTGCGGCACGCATTGTGCCGAGGACACCGTCGTCTCTCCACCTTCGTTTCACCTACCCTCCTCTATATCCTTGTATTTATAGCCCTCGGCTTTTCCACCGGAGCTTCGCGCCCTACGACCGCTTAATTCGACCGCTCGCAAGAATACAATCTCGAGAGCCGGCATCAATAGCCACAAGCAAATGCCTTCCGACGAGTATGCGACCAAAGACCAGGTGGACTACGCCGGCTACTTACACACCGACAACTTTTGTGCTACTCTGCCACTTCACCGAAGAAAGAATAATTGAGTTCTTACTTGTCGAGAAAGATACGTTGCAGGTTTTTGGTAGAGAGCATAGGGGAGGCCTTTCACGGTTTCATCGGTTAATCATTGGCCTTGTCGATGCTATTCGAGTAGATAGGTGGAGTTTAGTACGTTTGCGGTCATTTTGGATTATTTATGGGTGTTCAAGTAAAAGGAAAGAATAATCAGGTTCCTCTACTTGCTTCTTCAATTCAGAAAGATTTTTGGCAAAGAGGAGAGGGCTTTCACGGTTTCAATCGGTTAATCATTGGCCTTGTCGATGGTATTTCAGTAGATAGGTGGAGTCGTTTAGTACGTTTGTGGTCATTTTGAATTATTTATGGGTGTCCAAGTAAAAGGAAAGAATAATCAGGTGCCTCTGCTTGCTTCTTCAATTCAGAAAGATACTGCATTGTAGATTTTTGGCATAGAGGGAAGGACTTTCACGGTTTCGATCGGTTAAACATCTTTGTTCATGGTATTCGAGTAGATAGGTGGAGTTTAGTACGTTTGTGGTCATTTCGAGAACGGAGTATTTATGGGTGTCTAAGCAAAAGGAAAGAATAATTAGGTTCCTCTACTTGCTTCTTCAATTTAGAAAGATTTTTGGCAAAGAGGGGAGGGCTTTCACGCTGTCAATCGGTTAATCATTGGCCTTGTCGATGGTATTTCAGTAGATAGGTGAATTTCGAGAACGGATCATTTATGGGTGACCAAGCAAAAGGAAAGAATAATCAGGTTCCTCTACTTGCTTCTTCAATTCAAAAAGATGCTACATTGTAGATTTTTGGCAAAGAGGGAAGGATAATCATCTTCGTTCATGGTATTCGAGTAGTTAGGTCGACTTGTTTAGTACGTTTGCGGTCATTTCGAGAACGGAGTATTTATGGGTGTCTAAGCAAAAGGAAAGAATAATTAGGTTCCTCTACTTGCTTCTTCAATTCAGAAAGATTTTTGGCAAATAGGGGAGGGCTTTTACTGTTTCAATCGGTTAATCATTGGCCTTGTCGATGGTATTCGAGTAGATAGGTGAATTTCGAGAACGGATCATTTATGGGTGACCAAGTGAAAGCAAAGAATAATCAGGTTCCTCTACTTGCTTCATCGATTCAGAAAGATACTACATTGTAGATTTTTGGCAAAGAGGGAAGGATAATCATCTTCGTTCATGGTATTCGAGTAGTTAGGTGAAATTGTTTAATATGTTTGCGGTTACTTTGGGGACGGATTGTTTGATTTATGTATGGTGACCAAGCAAAAGGAAAGAATAATTAGGTTCCTCTACTTGTTTCTTCAATTCAGAAAGATACCACATTTTAATTTTTGGCAAAGAGCATAAGAGAGACCTTTTACGGTTAATCATTGACCTTGTCGATGGTATTCGCTAGGTGAAGTTGTTTAGTTCGTAGTTGCTTTGAGGATTGTTTAATTTATGTATGGTGGAGATTCCTCTTCTTTTTCTTCATCTCTGAAAGATACTCCGTTGCAAGTTTTGGTAAAGAGCATAAGAATACCTTCAGCTCAGGAAGAGTTTTTGGTAGAGTATAGGGGAGACCTTTCACGGATTCGATCGGTTAATCATCGTCCTCGTCGATGGTATTTAAGTAGATAGGTGAAGTAGTTTAGTATGTTCGCGGTTATTTCGAGAACGGATTGTTCGGTTTATGTACGCGTATGCATGCCCAAGTGGATTTACATGATTTCGAACGGGATCTGGGTTTGGAAATTTGGTAACTGCAGAATTTGGGAATTTAGGTTGGTAATTGGGTATGTTGGAATTCGGAAAACTTGAGAGTATAGGAATTTGGAGTTTACGAAAGTACAATTGAGATTAGAGAACTGAAAGTTTGAAAATTTGGAAAATTGAAGATTCGAAATTTTGAAGAGTTAAAAATCTAAAGCCTGAAATATTACAAATATACAAACATCTACAAAATAAACTAATAAATTAAATTTATAATTTCAATTTGAATCTGTATTGCCATCTTTGACCCCATAACTGATTGATCATTTCATGATGTGATCACTCATGGTCCATTAATTTATCGAGACACTTCAAATCGAATGCAATTAACAAATGACTCGTGCATTACCTCATTACAGTTATATTACAAAATAAGAAGTATATTTAAAAAGACCCATTGAAAGTAAGTCAATTATTTTTAACTTGCTCTTAGTATCGTATATTATTGGGCGTATCCATTGATGGGCTGCACAATGAACGGTATACAAACATTCTTTTGACAGATCGCCTGAATGCTGCTTCTATATTAATGTTCCCCTTAGAATCCTTAAGAAAAATATCAAGCATTGATCTTCTTCCCATTCGCGGTCGAACGTAAATATGCGAAGGATTTGTACAGAAAGCTATTTACTGTACGTAGATATAAGAACAGTAATGGAACCAATTCGGCTTCTTTTAACCTTTTCATTTCAAATTATTGAGTATTATAAACATTTAATATTAAATTCATGAGTAATTTGCACGGAATTGATTTTTTATATAGTTATTTTCCAAATATTAAATCACTGTGGACAAATATTAACCTCTTAACGTATGATCTTTGTTACTGTATCGTTCAGATAATTACTGCAATATACTTGCGTAATACTGCGATGTTAAGACAAGTAAAGAAATTTAAAACGTTAAGTGTATTTTGGACCTACCCATCCTTCTACAAATAACAATTCGTATCGAACCGAAAACTCAATTCACGTGCAAATGTGATTTACACAAGGTTTATCACATTTCTACATGAAATTCATACCATGATGTGCGGCACGAGTCCAACTCGACACCCCCCGGGATTAATCGTCACAAAAATAATCCTAATTACTACAAGTTTTTATTTGACCACGAGAGACTATTTTTGCGATAACCTAAAAAGTTAACAAAGCAAGGGTCTGACAAAGAACCGCTTTCTATCGCGAATAATTTCCATCGAATTGTTCGAGCGTGGTTTACCCTGCACGCATTAACAACGTTGAAAACGTGCTCGTTTCCCGTATCTTTCATCGGGGTCCATTCCGCTTCCTTCTTTTTTCGCAAGCTCGTAGCCGCGAAAAAATTCCTACGCGGACATAAACTGTCCCGGCGCATTTTTATCCCGTCACCTTTTTAAGCCTTTTTGCCGTCGCATTTGTGGCCCATTTTCACAGGCCACGGTTTTTAATGCAATCGCTCGCGGGAATACCTTTTCTCCAGCCAGGAGGAAACTAATCAGAGAGCAGCGTGCACGAGCGGGTGCGTTCATCCGTGGAACACCAGGTGCGTTGCGATTTACCGAGAGCGTTGGAAGTCGATCGACCACGGCCCATAGAAAAGTAGCCGGCCATCATCCCCCAGGACCCACGGGTCCCCTCGGTTATTAAAATTTCTCACGAGTCCCTCCTCTCGCTCTCTTTCTCCACCATTGTTCTCTCTATCGAGCGACGATAAAACGGTACGAGAGGAACAAACGCGCGAGAACAGCCTACCCGATAATCATACTTTGCTCCGTTTTCTTCGCTTCGTTCTTTTTTTTTTTTACTGTTGTTAGGAACCTCCAGCAACTCTTCTGCCTCGTCGCGAGATCGTTCCGGAAGCAATCGCATCGGCCATTATATTCAGACGACGACTTTAATTGTGTATCTTTAAAACCGCTGCCTTTATTTCGAGCAGTTAGAGAACGCCCGTTGCCCGATTTTTAATTAGGAGCTTCGGCCTGCATGGAATTTATAGTTTCCAGGGATTAAACGGTTAAGGTCCGTTCGCAAAATGGCGGTGTTGCGTTCGTAGCGGAAGTGCTGTGATTCGGAAATTTGGGAGTTTAGGAATTTTAAGATTTGGAGGTTTGAGGATTTGAGGATTTGGAGATTTAGGGGTTTCAAAATTAATTTAGGAGTTTCGGAATTTGGAAATTTGGGAATTTGGGAATTAATTTGGGAATTTGGGCTTTCAGTAACTTGGTAACATGGTGACTTTGTAATTTTTTTAATTTGGTAATTTGGGAAGTTTGTGATTTGAAGATTTAGAGATTTGGAGATTTGGAGATTTGGAGATTTGAAGATTTGGTAATTTGACAATTTGACCATGTGACCATTTGACCATTTGACCATTTGACCATTTGACCATTTGACCATTTGACCATTTGACCATTTGACCATTTGACCATTTGACAATTTGACAATCTAACAATTTGACGATTTGACAATTTGACAATTTGACAATTTGACCATTTGACCATTTGACCATTTGACGATTTGACCATTTGACTATTTGACGATTTGACGATTTGACAATTTGACAATTTGACAATTTGACAATTTGACAATTTGACCATTTGACGATTTAATCATTTGACCATTTGACCATTTGACGATTTGAAGATTTAACGATTTGATGAATTGGTAAATTGGAAACTTGAAGATTTGGAGATTCGTGAATACAGATTTAACAATGTCCAGATTTGCTACATAAATAAATTGTACAACATTCTTCCAGGAATAATTCAAAACTCGCATTTCTTTCAACTTGCGTCCTTTCGTCGCAAAGGTTAGTAGCCTTATAAATGGAAATGCCAAAGACCTCTCAATTATTTGTATATCGATTACTTCTGTCATATTATGTAAGAACTCTCAAGAATACTCATAAACCTTATTAATAATAACGTTGACGATCGAGTGAAATCGAGGTCACGTTTATTCTGATTACACTATACTTAGACACAATTCTTTTGAAACTTTAAAACCTTCTTTCATAATCTCCAATATAATTTCCAATTTTCAAATCGAGAAAGCTATTGTCTAAAAATTGATTAGCCATTGATGCAAGTGGGGATGCAAAGCTCAAGTCCTAATTACGAATGGGCCTGACTGAAATGATTCGGAAGGAATCATCGAAGTTGAACGATACGGCGGTACGCTAACGCCCTAAGTAGTATCGTTGAAGTTCATAAATCATGCGCACGTCCACTCGCTGGTAGACAAACACTTCTCTGGTCTGGCTGAAATTTCCGATTAATAATGTGCGACGTGTGCACTCCGAGAAGCGAATTGCTTCAGTCTTGCGAATCGTGTTTAATATCGCGACGAACGTTTGCTCTTCGCCTCGAGAGACCTTCTTTAACTGACATGCTATTGTTTACGCTCGGAGCCCCGAATATTTCTTCTTCGAGAAGAGTATCATCGAGTATTTAGTCCTTTAAAAGCTGTGGCCTCGGTACACGGGACGTGGGCAGTATATTTTCCACAATTAATTAACTAATAATGTTTGTTGAACGCTTGGAGATGTCTGCACGTGATTTACTGTAGGTACTTTGTATTCGTATTAAACGGAACGATGTATGAAACAGGAAATATTCTTTAAAGATTCTCTTCAATTTAACTTTTATAAATTCTCCTTAAACGACCAAGCAGAATAAACACTCGTAAATTGGAAATAAAGTAGCGTTAAGAGTGCCGGGTATTATTTCGTTTGAACAATTTTTATCCTGTTGTTAGGTTCAATAAGTCTTAAGCCGAAGTATAAACACTTTGAGCCGAATATTCCTCCACTCATATAATTTCAGTCGTAATCTATTGAATTAAAGAAAAGAACACTTTCGAGACTCGTGAATACATCAGAAATTTATTATTTTATGCAGAGTGTCTCTTAGATCGCCACGCCTTGTATGATTCAGTACTGCGAATATCAATTAAAAATTGTTCATTTTGTAAATTTGATCTCGTTCCTTTCCATTAGAGAGAAACAAGACGTATAAATTTGATGGCTCGTGAATAAATTGTCGTTGAACGAAAAAGTTGTTTCGAGTTTTCAAATAAAATTTCGAAACTTTTGTCTTCGGATTATTTCAGATAATACCCGACTCCGGTTAAATCGCACCCTAGCCTGTACCTAAGTAGTTACGCCAATGGTTGCATACCGTCTCGTACTTAATATCCACGCCACGATATTAAGTCCGTGTTAATAATAGTGGAGGAGCATTTTAGGGTGAATTTCCGTCGGCTGGAAAAATAGTAATATCCCCAACGAACGGGGTAAGGGTGCATTTCATTAACGAGTCTCCCCGCGAGTCGGACTTAGCGGGATTAGAAGTATTCCAGCGTTTCCCGCATCGATATCCAGACAATTCGGTAGGAAATTCGTGGCACGAGTCGAATTCCTAAATACCTTATATGTGTTGTTCCGGCGACGGACGTGATTTAATGTATTTAACAGTTCGCGGGATCGACGACGCTCCAGCGACTCGCCCGGTTATCCACGCTCGACGATAAACCACTGAACCGTGGCCGCTTTTGTGCTCGCGGATTTTTACGAAATCGTATTAAGCTTTGTGCTCGATAATTCTCGTATTGAGGATCGCTATAGTTACAGAGATCCCGATAGAACGGACGTTCCAATTGAACGCGGCATCGATATCCGAGACTCCATCGTTAATTAGATCTCTCTATTAAATCCGTTCTCTAACGAACACTTACAGAATGTTTTATTCTCTCGAGAAATGGATTTCTGCACAGTTTATGAATAGTGGACGAGGATGCATCGTATATGGAGTGTAATTATTAACCCTTTAACGGTTTAATGCGTCGGGTAAATGCCGGTGACGATACGGGGGCAGTATACCTACCCCGTACATGGAACACGCCGCACAAAGTCTACTCGTTAAACAAAAGGCAACGCAGTCGATTCTTCGTAACAATTATAGTCGATTTCGTACGCGACAGAGGTACACGCGAGTCGGGCCATAAGTTCGTACCTTCCAAAAGGATTAATTATATTACGGAACATAATGTGCCGTCGTGCAGACGGGCTCCACTTTGTGCCTCGCGTCGCTCTGAAAGAAACGGGCAATTCTTTGCACGAAGCCACGTACAGCTGACTTGCCGCTGGGCGGACGTCTGTGACTCATTGTTAGTGTTGAACGTGCAGAAAGGGGTGGCCGTGGTACTTACACCGACAGACGTGGAGTTTCAGTACGTTTCCCCGGAGTTGTGCACATCGACCTGGCCCAGCGTCGATTATCGCACACACGGCACACGTCCTCCGGAGTCCCTGATCCCGGTCCGGTTCCGGTTGTCCGACGGTTCAGTGAACGACGATCAACTGGCACGCGTACGGTTTCATCCGGGCTAAAACGAACCGGACTGGATCTTCTCGAATCACTGTCGTTGCCCAACCACGTGACTACCCATGGGGAACACTCGCGATTCCCGAGCCAGACAGGACTCCCGGTCCCGACGCGTTGCGTTCGTGTACACGAGCCAAACTGGCTGTCGAACCGCCACCGAAAAGAATCGGGGCTGTCCTGCGGTGGTACACGACCGATCGCGTACGAACTTTGTCGAAATACACGACCGAATGGAAAAGTTAAGCACGTACTTTGCCGCGGTGAGTGAAACTAAAACAAAGGACGGGTGAAGCGACGCCGGGGAAAGAGGGAGAGACAGATTAGCGGACAGGGTGGAAGAAAGAGACAGAGATAGATAGATAGATAGAGAAAGAGAGAGAGAGAAAAGGAGGAGAGGACGAAAGACCGCGGTTTCTCCCTGAGATTTCGAGCTGCACTGCAAACAGGAACAGTCAGTCCTCACTGAATCGGAGTTTGGCTACGTACTCGCGGCTGAGAGACTTTCGGATCTGCGCAGTTGCTCACTCACCACCACCATTTCCACCACCACCACCACCACCGCCACCACCACCATCGCCATCACCACCACCGTCACTACCACCATCCCGCTAACCCCAAACCTCCATAGCTCCTCTCGACTACAACCCTAACCTGCAGCCTAGGCAGCGCCCTAACTCCGACCGACGAAAGCTCCGAGCCACGCGTCAACGACAGATTATTCTTACTCAAAGAAAATTACTTTGAACGAAGTTAGTCTCGAGATTGTATCTGTACGCGGATACGTATCTGACTGTACGAATATGTAAGATAAATGTGGTAGTTATTCAGAATCAACTAACCTTGACGCGAATGTGGGTGTGATGCATGAAGGCATGACAGTGCGGTTGATTGCATTCAAAGGACACTGTACCATTGGATGACGTTCGCTGGAAAATTTGTTGAGTTTCCGTTAATGCGATCATAGTGATACCTACATTATAATATTAACGATATACAACTCCGAAGGACTCAAATTAACTATTATTACATAAATAACATACTGTATCGAATTTATGTACCCAGAAAATTCAGCACTACACATGATCGCGTTAGCGTTAAACGAATAACAAATTTTGCAAGAAAGAAATTTAACATTTAACTAATGAAAGCTAATATCTCAACAAATATATACGTAATTTTGTCATTTATCGTGGAATGATAATCCCCCAATAAATCCATTTGAAAAACGTTCCCCTGCACCGTGCGGTAAATCGGGTAATGACAAATTTCTGTGGTGCCTTCTCCCCTCAATACCCTAATGGTTAACCCATCCCTAATTACATAAAAAGAGATAGCGCGCTTTGTGTAAAATTAAGTACAGATTCGTAACCACGACCAATGTTAGGAATGTTTTAAGTCCACTGTCGGGAATACTCCGTCTTTTACGCCTTGTGCTAAGAGCATTATGGTCAAAGGCGGTTTGTGGCTTCCTTTGCAAGAATACGGTCTCCAGCAACCTGTGGTCAAGCAAAATATTTAATTTCTACTTCGTAATTCCGTAAGCGTTCGTTGAACGTACAGTTAGTACCTTGGATTAGGAAACAATGATCTAAAGGGAGTAGAAGAAAGGAGTAGCTCCTCCTGTATATTCCATGCGACGAACGGAAACGCAAAGGCTATCTACACGCTTCAGATACAACGATGAATGGTCCATGGAAACGGTCGTGAATCAAGAAATGGAACAATTGCATTGTGTAGAAATTTTACAACTAAAAATTCGTCGGAAAGAAAAGAGAAAATCTTGTCCGAAGTCACGCTTCCTAAAGTTCATTGCTCCGTACATGTTGTCTCCGCACAGTCCGGGGAGCATTGGCGGTTTGCCAAAGTCATTCTCACATAATTTCAGGAGAATATAAGCGCCAAAAAATACACGAGACTTACGACTGTAATTCCGCTATAAATCTATAATCAGAAGAATAATCGTCAGAGGGTTTTTAATCCGGGACGAAACATTAACGTGACTAGATTTAATTAAATTTGATACATACATGCGATACCGGTTGTCGTTTCGATTCAACGAGATCGCTAAAGCGTACGTCGAAATGTTATACCTATTCATTTACCTCGGTCCAGTTATAGATGATACGATAATGCAAAATCATACGTTCTGCTAATTACCTTCTGCGATAGACATCCGGTACGAGCGCTACAAACGAAAATGATAAATTATAATTTATTCACTCAGTATGACGTGTATGTTTAATGCTAATGGGAATACTTTCTTTGTGCACTGAAAGATTACAAATTTGATACTATAATGCTTTTCATTATTATAATAGCAATATTTATACATTATCAGTTTCGAGCCGATTCCTGAGTAACCGCCTACTACACCCCCACTACTGCTCTAGACTTGTCCGAGCCGCTGATCGCACGTGTGACATTGTGTCTTAGGGGCGTCCTACAATAGATATGTGGGGATCTATCCGTGATTAAAAATTTCCTTGCACTGTCAATAATTTTTATTTTTGCAGATCATTAAAGTTAAGTAAGGGTACAGTAGGCGGTTACTCAGGAATCGGACCGAAATGTGCAAATTATTTGATATGAACGACATGACAACGCCATCTGGCTATATACGTTGAACGAGCACATGATTTGGTAACGTCGATAACGATATCTGTAATACGATTACTTTATCTTTTACAGTGGTAAAGTTAGATCAAATGCTTGAAATACACTTATTAAATGTTTAAACTTTCTGAGAAATGAATAATTTTAACTGTTATATATTATCAATTATTCTAAATTTGTTGCATAAACATTACAATAAACAATTTCGTTTAAAATTTAAATGAAATATTCATAATAAAAGACTGAAAGCAGAGGGTGAAATAGACACGTAATTAATGCGTATATCAGATTAAGATGCACTAATTTTTAATTATAAAGAGCGTACAAATAAAAGCAAAAGTCAATTCAATGACCTTAAACTCTGATAATTACATTAGCGCATCATGAACAAACAGCATGATAATACAGACAAAACGTTTGTGAAGATACATCGTTAATATATCGAATGACTATAATCCACACATAAATATAAAATGGTGTACATATATATAAAAAAACGTGACAGATACGTTCAGATAAACGTTTCCATTCTAGAAGTGATTCTCTGTATCTTGAACATTTTTTTTCATATAGCACATTTTTAATATTCTCTCAACGTTTTATGTTTATTGTAATATAAAACATATGTATGTTAATAAAATATTAAATATATTAAATACATATGCTTAATATCGATATATCAATATATTGGACAATTAATAAATCGTTAATAAATATATGTTTTCTAATAATTGCATTAAATGTGTAACATTCTATGAAGAAGTTAACTTTGTTTTGACAGGAAGTCGAGAATCGTTAAACAGCACGTGTAACGTTTCCGACTGATTAAATACGAAGCAAAGATGCACGTCATCGACCATTAAATTCACGCCCTTGATACTCCAGCAGTCCTGTCGTTTCATGCTGTTCAAAAAGGAAGGACCGAATCTATGATGTGCCGGTATAAGAGGGAAATTAATTTCAGGCGGTAATTCAGAGCCAGGGTATCGACAAACCTAATGTCAATTGCAAAATTAATCGATGCTCTATCCATCTCTCTTTCTCTCGTTCGTCGTAGAAATACGAGTGGGGTTGGCAGGTCGTTGTTCGTAGTCAAGATCATGAGATCCCTATACCCGACATTTCGCAATGCTGGCGTAATGCCTAACCTCCGCTTCCAATTCTGCCGAATGCAATTCTTCAGAATTCGACGTGCTGCACTCATCACTCAATCACGCATTGACTACGTGAACAAACGCTTTCAGACATACGAGTGACACGTACCATATCTATGCCATATCGATTTCCCATTGTCCTCCATAGGTATTCAATATACTCCACCTTTGTTGTATTATGACAATTAGCGGTCAAATATTACAGTAAAGTGTTTTGAATCATATTTACCATTGCACAGGAAATTAATTTTCCAGTTCCTGCCAATAAAATAAATTAATCCTGAAAATCTTCCTACATTTAAATATTTCCTGTAAAAAGAAACAAATTAAAATAGTAAATGCATAAACATAATACAATGAAATGCGTCGTTACTGTTGCGAAGAGCGTCAGACTACAGATGCTCTTCAAAGGATTTGTAAGATAAACGCGACCACTTGTATCATGACTTTTTAGCCACTCTTTAAATCGCCATTATTTCTGTGTTCTCAATAATTATTGATAGCACTGCATCGACAATATACGTACATACATATATCGATCGTGGAATTTTAAAATATTCAACAACGTACATCGTCGTTTGCAATGTCCAGTAGAAAAAACCAGTTTTTTCAAACATCATTTTGCCGGTATTCGAACGACACAATTGCCCCATCTCTTGGTTTTCTCTCCACTTACTAAGTTGCACACCTTGAACGCACACGGACGTAAGTGCCGATATATGTATATACAATTCATATAAACACGCGGAAAAGAAATTCGTTGCTCAGTCAGTGCCTTTAGGTGTCGCGTATACGTGCTATCTCTCGATGAACAATATTTATTGCGAAGTGTGTTGCACAGTCGCAGAAAAAAGGTCATAGATTAAAAATACCATCTCACATATCTATTTAATACATTAATTAGATTAAATAGATCTTTACTTTAAGTATTATTGCCAAAACAATTGAGAGCGGTAATACGCATGCGCATGATGTCACCGGTGCTGCTTCAGTGATAATCGTTATTCTGTGGTGTTTCGTATTAAAAGTGTTGTTTACGCAAGTAAAAGGTTCAGAATAACAGTGTTGATCAAAAAAAGAAGTGGAGATCACGAGGCAAGGTACGCACTTGATAAAAAAAGAATAGTACTTGCATATATGTGCAATACATAGTCTCACGTGACCAAAGGTACAAATGTGAAATAATTACGATCGATTCATTGATTCATCTTATTTTATGTTTATTGCCGCTATTACGAAACATCTTCTATTGCGTATAATGCGATTTCATTAATTATTTGAAGACATTTCTGTGCTTCGAAAATGCTAAATTCGCTAGGATTTACGCAGTTAATGAATAATCAATAAACACGTGTCGGATGTGACACATCCGATGTAAGCATCACGTTATCCAATGCTCCAAAAGAGGAAATCTAAAAACGACAGAATGTTTATTACGTTTTGTCTATAAATTTGCACATTAAATTGGTACATTTGCATCATGTAAATTCAGTTTGACAATGAATATTTCTATTGTATCGTGTTTTTAAAAAAAGGGTTAGTTTCACCACGCATGCGTACTAAATGTACATACATTTTCAAGATTCCCGTTTCGAACCCTTCTTGTTTCCAAAACGAATTGTCTTAAATTCGTCGAGGCGATTACGCGAAATAACAGTGATTTACGAAAGTAATGAGCAAATTATACGTTCTGTAATCTGCGAGGAAAGGCATTGTCGTTAACAAGTGATTTACCCTTTTCAGTTTATTAAGAGGTTAGAAAATATCGAAAGAAAACAAAACGAACTTCTTGCGTGTTTGCTTTTTATTAACGGATAATACAGCAATAGGGGGGCTGATACTCAAGCATACTCGTGCACGATCACATGTGAAAGCGAAAAAGGAGGGAGAGAAACATAACACCCCGAGAAGACGCGCATCACGAGCTAATACGACGCAGAAAGAACGAGAGTGCGCGTCAGTAGGTTTTACCCTGACCTCGGTCAGTCAGACACAGTTTAATTTAACCGGGTCTCAGCAAACTCACAGTTCAATCTATCTTTGTCCAGTGACACGCTCGTAACCTCGCGGGGCTCGCGAATTAACCTCACTCTTTCGTGGAAGGAAGGATACATCGTTTTCCGGTACGTAGAGTACGTTTTCAGTTTGTAGGTTGAATTCTAAATACAGCACCATGAATAGCGGCATTCTCGATTGCAATCTACTCGTACGCCAGCCAACATTCTCGCGGTAAATCGTTGAAATTCTTCGTAACGCCGGAACCACCAATTTTTTTGCCCCATGAATATTCATTCGACGTGGTTCACCGTGAAATCAACGTAAACGCGTGTACACGGTTTTTAGCCGAATACAAAAAGGTCGTGATATATCGAGGTGAATAAAATAATATTGTTCACACGATTTTCTATAGAAAATTCGGTGGTTCCCCAAAGCTTCGGTTCACAAATCAGTGTGAATGAAATGTGCATACGTTTCGAGCGTTAACGTTCTATGTCGCATGGTTGGTTTTTTTCTGGTAAAGAAAGTCGCTCGAGAAAGTACATTGGCGGGCAACGTGAACTTCTCTAGCGAAAAGGACGACGAAGGGAGAAAGATATCGCTACTCGAATTTCGATCGATAATTCTCGAAATTTTAAGAATTCGGAAGATGGAGAATTTGGAAACTTGACAAGTGGTAGAAAACTTTTCTCGCTACAGTAATTCTTATCGAAAGGAAATCACAATTACTTCTGATTGTACGTGTGGCAGTTTAAGGTGATAATGACAGAGTTTGCTGTTCTGTGAAGAAAATCACTTATCGTTCACTCTAACGTTCGTAGATTTCATTATCTCATAAAGTTACAACAGCTACTTACATCGACAGATAAAATAATTTGTAGGTATTAGCTGATAAATCGCAAGAAGAAATATTATAAAACAAAAAGTAATTAATTTATTTTTAATACATCACTTACATTTTGAATAATATGCAGTCATGATTTAAACTGATAAACTTTCTTTAGGTAATTGCTGAATACCATTTAGCTGTGAAAAGATGTAATTTTTATGGACTAGAGTCATCTAGAAAGAACTGGAATTACAAGTCACAGGAAGAGAGTCCCGTGTCGCCGTTTACATAATCATGCTTGTACTAAGAGATTAGAGTGCAAGTATAGCAGACTTATACAGGGTGTTCAACGATCGCCAGGATTTTTCGCGATCCTTCGATAATCTGACCAAGCATATTTCGAACAAAAGTTAGCCAATTTTACCACCACTTGGATATTAACAAATTATTTTGATTATTGTTAATAGTACCATGTACTTTTGTCTTCATAGAGTTGTAACTAACTTCGAGCCAAGTTGAACGACGTGCTGTACTATAACCTTAAGATAACCTTGAATACAAAAATTTAGATTTAGGTAGAAATATTAATGTGGAAAATTTACGTACATCAAATTGAGTATTCGAGATTAACTGTCAGATACGCTGTTTTGCATAACCTTTGTCTGGAAAATTTGTGGCAGATTATCGGATGTGTTTAGAGAAACGATACACCTTGTATATCATGATCACGAGGTGCAGGATCGTCACATTACCGACACAGTCAGATGAAAAAAAATCGACGTTGCGAAACGTTGCTGCTGATAAACTACTGACGAAAAAAATAATCGGATCGTTCGTTTTAAAAGCAGTCAGACTCCTCATACATTGAGCTTCAAAGCGTTCAACTCCCTTCATCCTGATGTTTGAAATCCCGAACGCGAAAGCTGGCGTATATAAAGATGACGATATTTGCAAAAAGTATGAATGTCTCGCCCGAAGTCTGAATGCAAATGATTCGATCCTCCCCCGCTGCATGCATCGTTGCCATTGGAAATAAGGGAGAGGGTTCCTGGCTCGAGCGGGATTCAAAAACGAAAGATGCGTGGCGCCAAAGGCGAGGCGACAGCGAGAAATACAACGAGGAATCGAAAGGAGAAAAATACTCTTCCTCGTATCCTTCGTTCTTTGGGGGATAGTAATGGACCAGCCGAAGGCAAACTGTACGCGGAAAGCCGAAGAAGAAGCGTGCAGTGAAGCGTGCAATGCGTATCATTCTGGCGGAAAGCCCTTTCTTCTCCACTCTGCGTCTCTGAAGTTGACTGCTGGCCAGAGGCGTCACCACCTTTCTTCGTCTGCGACCACGGTTACCCGTCATGAAAACTTCCTCGAATGTTATTCATCGCCTTAATGAAGACAATTGTACCCGGAATTTAATACGTACAAATTACTTCCATTATACGCGCGCGTTTGATCGGTGGACCGTCGTTAATGGGTTCAAATATACGGTCGTAGGTAGCCGGAACATACGTGTAACCAGGGACGACTCGACACGGGTCGAACATTTCAAATATTCCAAGTTTAAAACGTTTCGACTTTGAGATGTCCCAAGCTCGCGCCATTCCGCATTTGAGACGTTGCTGACTCGAAATATTTCAAATTTCTTGAGATACCTTGACTTTAAGGTGTTGCAAGTTTGTGGCATTCCAAACAAAGCCCTGAGCTTGGAATATAGGCTTGAAACATTCAAAGTGAAGCGTCCAAGTTTAAAGCATTCTGCATTTATCGCATTTTGGCGATCGATAATCTCTTCACAGTTTATTTCTTCTTTTAAGGTAAACGTTGCTCACCGATCGAAGAACGAGCACGTCAATTAAGCTCGTGTCTCGAGTACCGGACAACTGTTCGTAGCAACGAATTCAAGGATAATAATAGTTTAGGAGATTTTCTGTCTCTCATGGCGAAAAAAAATATCTGAAGAGAGAGCAGTGAAGAGCGCTTTACGGAAACGATTAACGAGTCGCAGCTCAACGACCTGTGGCGCCGTGCATTGTTGCTCGAAATTACCGACCGCCAATTGCGAAGTCCGTTCCTACCTAACTGACAATTGCTCCACTTGCTTTAAGCCATTAGTACTGGCCAGTTATCTTGCTGGTAATACACTGCAATGAACATCGTAACTGGCCGAAGTAAATCTCGGCGACGGTGTTTTCTCTCGACTGCTACATGGTATTCATTCGCAATTTGTACACTGTACGTGACGAGACAACTGAAGCAATTGTTCACCGGCTCGTTTAGTCATCAAATAGCCCTCGATGGTCACGCGAGTGTTCATTTGACCTTCAATGAAAATTAAGAAATGAACGTTTTTGCTATAGCTTCAGCTGGAACTTGTTTACGACTTGAATGTCACGTATGCGAAGTGATAATACGATTTCTTGTTTCATAAATATAGAACGACTTTCAAATGGAATAGTAAACTAATTCTTGAGTCATAAGCTGTTTCAGAAGGACAAGTATATAAATTTTTATGACGAATTTATTCTGTAATATTACATATGGTGGCGTGCAGAATTATTTGTTCACGTTATTATGTCATTATTTTCAATTATAAAAGAAGATACGTTGTATAATATAAAAACGTGTGAGTGTGTGTAATATCGTCCTCTACTTAAGACTTGTAGATCCTTAGAATGGTGGATACCTAATCAACGACAAGCCAAAGCGTAGTATAATTCCAAGTTCAATATTGCGTGCAAACTGTTGATACGACATTTAACCCTGTTTATCTTCGCGATGATATGACATAAAGGCATCAAATAAAAAATGTAGAATACACTTATTACTATTTCTAATCGCACGTGCCTTCTAGTCAAGTTGCATCGTGATAAACCTACAACATTCGCATTAAATAAATTTACATAGATGCATTTTTCGTCTATATTAGATATATGATCAAAATTTTCTGTACCATACTGATCCGTCCAATTTTGTTTTTTGCAGATATTAGGCGTATCCACCAAGATGCTGGAGCTGCTTCTGTTAGTGGCTCTTGGAGCATCAACGCTCGCTTATAATGGCGAGCTGATGGAGCAAGAATGTCCCATGGACTGTCATTGCCATTATTTTCGCGTCAACTGGGTGACGGACTGTTCCGAAAGCAATTTGACCAGCATCCCGTACGACGAGCTTAGCCCTAATGTCTACGTTCTGGATATGAATGGTAACAACATCGCACAGATCGGTCCGTTTCCGCATGCGATCAAGCTCAGGCGTCTCCAGATGGCACACAACAAATTGACCGAACTGAAACACGAATCGTTTGCTGGGTTAACTTATCTGTTGGAGGCGGATTTTTCGTCAAACGCGATCACTCATATCGATCCGGAGGCATTCAGGTGAGAAGTCTCTCAGATTTTTAATCACGTTTTAATAGACACTGATTTAACACCGATAACGCAAACACATAAAACGAAATTAAGTTTTGAAGTTTACGACTCAAAGATTTAGTTATCTCACAGATTCATCTCTGATAATGTGAAGTATTGAAATGATATTTGTTTTTGAAACTTAAATTCAGAACAGTAAGTTATCTCTCGATTGATTTTGTCTGTAACTAGTAATTATATGGAGAAATTTGATGACTTCGTATGACCTGTAAATTTGAAGTGCAGTTTGTTCTAAGAACACTTATGAATACTGCAGTATGACGAATTTAATATATGTTAAATTTTGCAGTGGTTGAATTTGTTGCATTAATATCCTCATGTTCATTCAAATTTCTGGAATTTAGATTCACAGTATCTGATACCAATGTAAACATGCAAGCACCCGAGTTATCTTGCTATTTTGCACTCGATTTTTGTTTTCAAGGAAATATTGAAATATCACCGATTAATATTATGTAACGTGCAATACATGTCTTACACACGTGCTATTCAAAAACATTATTTCAACAGATGTTTAAAAACCCTTGATACTTACCGGAGTCTTTTTCAGACGAAAATAACGAGTTTCTGTAATCGTGTGTTTTAAATGTGATTTTACAATATTGCCTTGAATATCCCTTACCGTAATTTGCATCAAATCGATGGATGCTGTTTTAGCAATGCTACGCGATCAGTAAGTAGTTTCTTATCATACAAATTTATTGATCGAATGCAGATTTAATGTTGTAGAAAACAACTGTTTTTGCTCCTTGTATAGACAGATAATTTATTCTTTGTTTACCTGTTAGTTTGTCAGATTTTCATATTTCTTTTAAGCTTCAAAGATCGTTTTATTTTTCGCGTATCGCAATTATCCGGTGTTTTTCTTTGCTCTAATAATCTGCACGCAGTAATTTTTTGTTGCGCTCGTTAAATTTAGTAAAAAATAGTTATCTAAATTATATAGCAAGTGTATATAAATTCAGTTATAATTATTTTATGTCAGACGTATAGATCTAAGTCTAAATATCAAACATGTAAGAGACACGTGAACTCGACAAATTTTTTATTCGTTTCCATTGGCGTAACTAGAATTTCTGCTTAAAGAGAGGCAACTTTAACGTTGTATTACCACAATCAGAGACAGCCAGGCCCACCCAAAGAGAAACCCATACCTAGTTACGCCAATATCCGTATTATCCGCTTGTATCCCCATATACAATCCTATAATTACGTGCTTAATCCTTCAACAGGGATAATCCAGGTTTGATTACGTTGGAACTTCAGAACAACCCCTTGGACGAGGTGAAGGGTCACTTCTTAAATAGTCGCACCCTGCTCTACCTCGATCTGAATTCCTGCGGCATCCGCCGCCTCAATACGCAATTTTTCCACAACACGACGAACCTGAACAAGCTTGATTTATCCCACAATCCACTTGGGAGCATAGAACCAGGCCCGTTCGATCATCTCACCAATTTGGAGTATCTGAAGCTGAACGCTTGTAACCTGACTCACATATCTCCGGATGCGTTCGCTCATTTGGAAAATCTACGCGAGCTCGAGATGGCGGAGAACGATTTGCGAACGTTAAGCTGGACAAGTATTCTTGCTCCGTTGATCCGACTGGAGTATCTGAACATCAGAAAGACCGGCATCACAAATTTGCCAGGAGATGCTTTCGCCAAGAACCTGTACCTGCGACAATTGGTCTTGGCGGATAACGAGTTATGGCATTTGGATGTCGGCAACACCCTCGGCCACAATCTGCACAGTCTTCAGTCGTTGGATCTCTCGAACTGTAATTTACAAGATCGTCTGTCGGAAGAGGCCTTCAGAAATTCGAGTAAATTGCGTGTACTGAACCTGAGCGGCAATCCTATGTTCGCTGCTGACCTAACTGCCGTATTACGTCACCTGCCGAAACTACATAAGCTGTCGTTGAGCAACTGTAGCCTGCGACGTCTGCCAAACGCCTTCCACGTCTTCGAGCACCTGGAGGAACTCGACATCTCTCACAATCCCCTGTCAGACGCGTTCGTTAGCCTTTTGAATCCGTTAGAGTCATTGGAATACTTAGACATGTCTTACTGCAACCTCGGTTACGTAGGAAATTATACATTCTCTCATATGACCTTCCTGAAGAAGCTGATCCTGTCAGGAAACAAATTGCACACGTTAGAAGAAGGATTGTTCGCGAATCTGACGAGACTGGAGAGTCTGGAATTGAACAACTGTGATCTGAAAACGCCCATCGATCCGAAGGTGTTCGGTGATCGTACCAGTACTGATATAGTTGAGCTGAAGCTTAGCGGAAATCCGTTGGAGGTTCCAGAGAGTGGTTCTCTTCTTCCTGAGCAATTCGCCAACCTCGAAACCCTCGATCTTAGCAACTGCAATCTGTTGCATCTGAACGAAAATCTGTTCACGACAACGAAGAACCTTACTCAGCTGAACCTGTCTGGAAACAACATATCACGCGTTGAAAATTTGGCTTGTCTGAAAAAGTTACGTGCGCTACAGCATCTAGACATTAGCAACAATAATCTGAGCACTATTACTCCGGGAGTCTTCCGGTGGAATCGGCATCTCTTGACTGTGAATCTTCTGAACAATCCATTCGTGTGCAACTGCTCAATCGCCGACATATGGAACTGGGCTATACAGGAAAAGAACGACCTTCATGTTTTGGTAGGAAGTCAACCAGCCAACTTCGAAGCTGGAGCCGCGAAACTGAGGAAGAGCTTGACCTGTAACTATGACGAGGAGACCCATCGCAAGATCGTGGAACAAGCACGCGCAAGCGGCGATCAACGTAGACTTAGGAAGGGAGACCTCACTCCTACTCGTACCTGGGCGAAATACGTCCGCGAGTCAAATTGTGGTCGTAGTTCATGATATAAGGCGAACAAATTTCAACATCCGATGATAAACTTCTATTACGACAAGCTGCGCAGACTGAGAACCGATCTCTGAACGTGTCTTGTCGATAACGAAGCGTACCACCCGCATACACATGTACACATCTAGATACACACCACGTGCCCGCGATATTATCGTGTAGTTTTATTACGGTCTCCCGGCATCCAAAAGTGTATTCTTTTCCTTCCATAGCATACGACTTTATTTTCGAATGACGCTGTAGAGTTAAGATCTGGCGGTAGTGCGCTAAACATCGGAATGTTGAAATGTTTTATAACTTTGATTTTCAGTACGTTGTAAATACGTTAAAGACACACGATACGTTGTTGTGTTCTTAATATTTTACTGTTACAGCGCAGTCCCGCTATATGGCCCTAGATAGAGACGTAGGAAAAAGTGGTGGAAAAGAACATATAGTCGCATTGAAGACTCACTCACTGGGCCATGTAGCAAGATTGCGCTATAAAGTTTAATCAATCGTTGATGAGTCATTTTCGTGGAATTAATGACGTCGTTTAGTATCTGACTAATGAACGTCTTGCGTAGTAATCCATTTTCATCTATTATCGTGCATTATTATTTTCAAAGCCAAACTTTTTATGACATTTGTACCATTGCCCAAAGAAACATGTGGTCAAAAGTTCGAATTTCGTTCAAGGACATAATTTATCGTATCCTGATTAGTCGGTGCGTTTAATGTGACGGAAGGTGCTAACGTTTCATTGTTCGTCGAAACAATCAAAGATCAACGAATGCAAATCAAACTGATATTCGTATTCTATTGACTGATGTTAAAACATTTTTAAAACTTTAAATGTAAATTCGAGTAATCAGATCCAAGAACATTCGTTGTTCATTTGACAAAAATTCACATTTTCAATTAATCTTATTAATTCATCTCGTCGACGGAATCGATGCTATTCTCTTTCACTTTGTAAAGCGTTCACTCGTGCAAACTTTCGGATACTGAAATTTAACCGAGTATGCAAACGAACTCGACGTTCTTGATTGTAATTGACGACGATAAAATAAGGCTAGACGAGAGAAGAGACTGGGAAAGTTACGTTAATGGTATCTTTAGATTCACGTGTTCTCAGATCCATGATGAAGTTATGAAGTTGGTGAAACTTGGACCTCCATCGTAACCGACTGTGGATTTTACGTTAAAACGACACGAAGTCGTGTTAGTTCTCATGAGCATGTCGTGTTTAACAATTACGAGAAACTTGCTTGCATGTTCGCGCATACTTGTACTCGATGTTTCTGTTACCACATGCGAGCATGCATTACGTAAAATTATGGACGTCGCCAGATATCTCCATTATAAAAACTCAATTACTTGAATTATTGATCTTTAATTGATAAAGAAAGCGTATGACTCTTTTTACTTTTGATTTACTTCCAATTTTACAGAGTTATAATTACTTTTGGAATTCCCTCCAACTATGAGAAGTTTAGATTTAATTAACTTTCCAAAGTTCATGCACTCCCTTTGCAAGTAGAGAGGGGCCAACGCGATCATATTGTTGATTTTCTTATATTAGAAATGCTTTTTTGTTAACTTCGTATTTTATTCACGAGACATATCTGTAATAAATGTAACTAGTCCCGTTCTATTTCATCATTATAAGTAAGGGATAATTAATCTTATTATAATTGCGGATTTTTCGTCGTTTATTCGTTATTTCAAATATATTTATCGGGTTAAAACGTTTATATATATTTATTAAGTTAAGAGCATTTTTTGTTATCTCACCAATTAGTGACATTATAAGACAAAGAAGAGGTTTGTCATCTTCTCGTACAGACATGTTTTTAAGAACTGGGTGCTGCATCTCTTTCTTTCAACCAAAAAGTGTTCTCTGGCGGTGTCCATGTATAAATTAGAATACCCTGAAAGGTACTTTGATTTTCTTTCCTGGACTATGCCGGGTTAAACAGTTCGCTATTTTCATATTAATTTACGAACGATTTTATCGAAGGAACACGTGTTCTTTATGTTTTCAATACGTGTACATTGTGTTGTTTCTTGAAAGTACGGGTAAGGTGAGCCAAATTTTCGGTTTCGTTGTCGCAAAAACGTGAGCAAGATCAAGTGCCGATTTCACTACATTCATGAAATGTATAAGACTGTATTTAATAAAGGAATCATTTTTCTTGGTAATTGAATTGCTTTTATTTAACCTTATTTATTCCCTTCTCTTTTATCTTATCTTCTACTATTTGTCGTATAATAATATAATGGAATTAGAGTCAGAAAATATATGTAAAATTTGTAATATATACTGATGGAGATAAAAATTTTTACTTTTAATTCCCAGCACCGAGAGTGCTGTCATATAAATACCAGCCCCAGTCGGTATAACAGGACGTGACACGAAAATGTTTAAGGGGCTTTAGGGCCCCTTCAAATCATGTGACATAAAAGTACATTATGTGAATGATCTACCCTGCACCTGGTCTATGGCAAAAGTTTAGAATGGGGAGTGCTGCAAAAGTTTTGGTTTGATAAAGTGGGGTGAATGTAACAAAAGAAAATCTACAGTTCCGAGATATTTACGATTTGTTGTTTACGATTGCTCCTAGCATAGAGATACCTTTTTGCAATGTACTTTGTGATGAAATAAGCATAATTTGTAATATTATGCACGAATAATTAATCTCAGAGCTCCAAAGAATAGTGAATACTTTAGTTCAAGATCAAGTCGTGACAACTGTTTTAAAATATTGAGGGACAAACGAATATGTAAATAAATACCTTCATACATTGACGGTGCTAAACATTTTATAATTTTTAAGTTTTTTACGGGAGAGGTGCAATGAAGACCATCATTTATTAGTGAATGATAACTTTAATTTAAGAATAAAAATATACATATTATAATTTTAAACATGGACGAAACTCCGTCTAAAACGACGTATGTTTCTTTCTTATTTTTCAAAAAATAATATTAATACGTGCAAATTGATTTATGATTGTGTGGTGTATATTTTAACACATTTTAATAATTTATCAATACAAGAAATCATCGTTTTTATTATGTACTTAGATTTATTAAAGTACTTTTTATACTATGTACAAACATCTTCTGAATATACTTTCTTAAATAATTGAATTGTTTATGAATATAAATTGTACTTTTTTTTTAGAGAAACGCCATATAACATAGCTGATACTAATTTACCTGCAGTAATGGCTAGTCTAGAAATGCTCACGGTAACAAATAATTTGGCAACTCCAGGAGGTGAAGAAGTACTTAAAAAAACAATGACAGTAACTGACTCCAATGAAAATCTTAACAGAAGGTACAATAAAATGCTTGCCATTATGTATCATAATTTAATCACTTATTTCTGTGTATCAATAGATGTACCTTAAGACCTAGAAAAAGGACAAGCATAGGGACAGAATTTAATGAAAATGGAAATAAGCAACAAGTAAAGGAAATTGATGTCAAAGAATATTATTTAAATAAAAATTTGAAAAGAAAGTTAAACAGTTTAGAAACAATTTTTGAAGAAAAAGATGATACGAGTGAAAGTACAATATATATGGGAGTCAAGAGATACAGGCGCATGATACAATTTCAACAAAAACCATCAGATTCCAAAATAAAGAAGAGGAAAGCAAAAATAAAAAAATTGTTTGGGTCAAAGAGCAATTTTAAACGAAAACGTGCATCTATGCAAATGTTACTCAATAAACTGAATGATATTAGAGCAGAATCTCCTGCAAAAGTTAATAATGAAATAAAATGAAACTGTGTGGAAGTATTAAAGTGTGAAATCAAATGGTTTGAGAAATGGAAAGCTCTGAACAAAATATTTCTTTTTTTTTCCAAAAGATTCTAATTAATTTGTAACATTATATTTTAATTTTTGATATAGCTATTGAAAGTAGTATAGCATAAAAGGTACTTAAAATGAAAATATATTAATTACGTAACAAACATTTTTGTATATTACATTATGTTCATACATATACATCGAAGAAATCTTATCAAAATATATCAATTGTGCTATGAGGCCACTGATATCACATGTGAATTTCTGGTAAAATAAGTATTACCAGGAAAATTTAAGATTATTAGGTATGTCACCATAAAACCAATTTAACTTATAATTTTGCATACGTTTGATGTTATATACATATTTGTTTAATTATATTATTTCCAAATGCATTTAAGTAACATATAGTATTATACATTAAAAATTTATATTCTGAAATGTTTTCCAATAATATAAAAACATGTGCTTTCAAAGTTTGGCAAATTGTATTTTGTAACAGTAATAAGCAATTTAATGAACTTTTAAAACAGCACGAACTGGGAAAGACTGATAACACAAAAAGTGCTATAAACATTCTTAATGAACAAATATGATGTACTGTTCTTTATAAATATATTGTATTTTGTATTACAAATTATTTATAGTTGTATTTCAATATACCGTATCAAAATATATAAAAAATTATAGTACTTTCTCATTATCTTGGTTCAAATTATTTTAATGTTAGATAAATGTAACGAAAACATGTTATACCAATTACATCGTTTTAATTTATTTAGAGTCAAGTTGCCTTACTTTGTCTGTAACTAATGAGAAAAAATTAAATTATTCGAGTTGTATCAAGATAATGAAGAAGTACTACAGTTGTTTTCCATTTTTATAAAAGTGAGTAAAAATCAGATATTTACATAGAATTATAAATGTAAATATTAACATATTGTGATCACTAATGCTAGGATGTTCCAATTTGTTATAAATTATTTGTTTTCACAGCACATTTTGTTGCAGTATTTGGACATTGAATGTATTCTCTAATCATGCCCTTACTTTCTTCATATTCTTTACTGTCAAGTTTGACACATGCACATCTATACTGATGAGAGCTTGGAGAATCATATAACATTCTTGGTACACCAATCCAATCTCTTTCTATTCCACCACTATAAAAAAAACAGAAGACCATAATTTCAGTGAAATACATATTTCTATGTACCATAATACCATGTACCTTCTTTTAGAACACCATACTACAGTTCCAGAGTCTGGATTCCATTCTATATTACAAGGTGGGAACATTCTTTTTTTATGTTCTTCTTGAAATTGTTCCTCCTTCATACGTTTTAATATCTTCTCTACTTTATAAGATTCTTCAGTTAGTGTACCATCTTCATTATAGTATCTACCAATTAATTTCCCTACTCAGGAAAGGGTACTTATGCTTTATCAGAAATAAAATAGATAATCTATTTATAATTCTTTTTTCATATTCAAAACCATATTTTAAGTACCTTTATAAACATAGTTTTCATTATAAAATTGTACCCAATCATTCAACGCTTTTACTTGTTGCATTGATAATGAAGAAATATCATCTGTCAAGCCATTATCATTAAACTCCCCTGTAATAAAGGCTAATGATGCATCCCGACCTATAAATATATAAACATATGTTATACATATGACAAATATAATCAATACAATTTCATTACAAAATATGATACCAGTGAAAGCATGATAAGTTGAACTGGGCCCATAATGCTTTGCTCCTTTCGTGACATCAAAAACTTGACCTAATATTGAAATATACAAACCATCTTTCAAATTTGTATATTTCTTAAGTTCATTTGATGTAAATATTTTTTGGTCAACATTTGACACTGAATCTGATTTTTCATTGAAATCAAAATAATCGTTTTTAATAGCGTTTAACCATTTTTCCATAAAATTAAGTCTGACATCGTTCAGATAATCATTTGAATATAATAAATATACAGATGCAAATAACGGTAATAACCAAACATACTTAGAAAACATGATTATGTTGCTGCTATTAATCATAAATACTACGTACACCGCAAATAAAAAATTAAATAAAAAAGTCGCTTGTTATTACATGTATGTATAATGTTTTATCATATTTTTTATAAAATTTCTTTAGGAAACAAAAATGAACAGAACCGTCATACAGACAAAGGTAAAAGTACTGTTACTATTGTATTGCTATCTCGTATGTCAATGGTAGGTATCCTTAAATAAATCTAAAACAGTATACTTTTTTAATTCGTTAAATATTTTTTACGTTACATATGAAGATATGTAGATATACATACATTTCATTGTATGCATATCTAAATATACGTTTGTTGATTGCATTTCAAATGATTTTCTACGTGGTAGGTAAGTGTATCAAATCACTTTCGGGATCTAATACACTCAGTCGCAATACCGTTACCTACATCAGTTTAAATGCATTGTCATGAATGATACGAATTGTAAAACTTCAGATTACAAAAAATATATCGAGAAAAGTGATTAAGAACAGGTATGCGCAATTAGAATAAGGATAAGATGACGCTTAGAGAGGGAAACGGGACAATGCACGCAGGGCGGAAGTGAGAAACCACTCGTTGCAAATGGCAGACGTATGATACTGTCTTCTTATTTTTTTGGCATAGTCGTGGCAGTGAATCACAATTATTCGTGATTGTGCATCGTAACGGTTCACAGCGTTAGCCGTTATTTCAGTGTATAATTATTGTTAACAGAGAATTCGATAGCGATGGCGAAGCTAGTAAACGTTTGGCGGGACGATGACCCGGTCGATTTGACGCGAAGACAAATGCCGTTGATTGTCGATGAAAATCTTACGGTGAGCACGATACTCTTTTGTCACTTTTTTTTTAAACGCCGTTCTTGACTATCAAAAACTAACGTCTTAATGAGACTTACGTAATGATATCCTATGATATTTCTAACTTAACCTAACCGTGGCAATGAGTACATGCTTATCCCAGTACTGATTAAACGTACTATGTTTGATATTTATGTTTTGATTAATTACTAAATGTTATTATGTTAGTAGATCCAAAATTGTAACAGATGTTTCATGATTCACTTCTGTAATTTTGCTGTTGTACTTATTGGCTTAATTATTTTCTTTCAGAAGAAAAGAATGTCAAAATGTTTTGATTTCTGCCTATACCTTGATAAGATATTATTAAGTAAATGAAATGAATAGCTGAACGATAAAGTTAATGATAATTGTGATATTAATGAATCTTCAATTTAGTTGCAAGACAGCATAAAGTAAACTTGGCTTACAAATTTTGTTTTGTAGTTAATTTATTTCAATTAAAAATAGGAGTGAATTTATTTAGAAACAAAAATTAATTCAATTTTTCAGTATGATATTTGTTTTTTTGTATAGATGATTATGGATATAAATGGTTTGGGAGCAATCTGTGATAGTCCATTAGTTCGTGGCAAACATCTTGATGAATTTACTAGAAAACTTGATATGCTCACAAAAGAGGAGATTAAAGCATCCTTTGAAGTTACTTGCAAGGATATGCTTGCTATTTTGGGCCAAGCTGTACCATGCGTTGGTTGTAGGAGGAGGTACAATATATTAACAATATATGAAATAAGTAGATATAATATTTATACCAATTAATAAAATTATGTATTTAGCGTTGAAAGATTGTTCTATGACCTCATGAAATCAGGACATCCAGCATTAGACCCTTTGGTAATTACACCTGAAGGTTTATTATCGATAAAAGACGACGTTTTAGAATCACCGCAATTACTTTGTACCATGTTACAAGGGCACAGGTAATAAACTAATGAATGTATTCATTTATGTAACTTTTATACATATTCTTGTGTATGCATACCTAACACATATATTAAAAACTTTAATATTTATCATAGTACTAGGTTAAATAGTTTAGTTGAAAGACAGCCCAGAAATAAGAAGTCACGAAGATGTGTATTGCACTCGTTAGAAATTCAGCGCATGAAACCTCTTCCCAGTGCATGGAAAGAAGTATGGGATTGTATGGAACTTCCATGTCGTCAAGAACTTGCTTTAATAGAAACTGACACTCTTGAAGCCACTCTAGATACATATTTGCGTAAACATCGGTAGGTTCATATACATACTTAATTCCATACAAAAATTGTTGATCACCTCATTATTACAGATTTTGTGGCGAATGTCGAACAAAGGTATTATTGGCATCTTCTCTACTAACAACAGAACCTGAACCAGCAAAAGAAAAGGGCTATGTTGCTGCTTTATATTCTGGAATTAAACGTTGTATACGCGATAGACATGTACATTTACCTACAAACACGGATTATATTAGTACCCTTATTGGACGTGCTCAACCTGAACTCATGGGAAGGTACGCGCGATTACGACATTTCATGAATTTCATTTTATTGTACGATTCAGTTGTAAAACGCATTTTTAAATTATAGGGAGCGACATGCAAAGACATTGGAAATTGCTCAGGAAGAGGTACTTACGTGTTTAGGAATATGTGTTGCCGAACGTTTGCATAGAGTCCATAGGCGGTTAAGAGAAGAAGAAACAGTTTGCAAAGTATTAGCTGCTGTTGCAGTGGATGCACTGTCTAGGAATTTTCAAGTATGATTACTAGAATTGAAAAATTGTCAAACTTATAGATTTATTTACTCATGATCGTGTAATTTTTTTTAGATGGCTGTAGAAGTTAAACAAGGTATTTCTCAACTAGAACTCCTTTATGAAGAGTTAACACGAGAAGAAATAGCAAAACAACAGCGACGAGAAAAGTTACGTTTGAAGCGCAAGAAGAAGAAAGAACGTCGATATGAGACTGAAGAAAAAGAAAATACATGTGATGTATGTTATTCTTTATAAATTTAAGTTTCTAAAGGTGAACATAATTAATATGTTTACTGAATTTTATATTCTCAGTGTTCAAGCAAAAGGCAAAGTGGTAACAGTGACACACCTTGTGTTTGTGCAGATTTAAAACCCACGACACAAAATATAGATCGACATAAGGTATGTATTTCTTCTTTGTAATTAGGGCAATTATAATTTAAATAATACAAATATACCTTCTTTCCTTTCAGCTACAAGTATTAGATCCAAAAAATAAGAGATCACCAACTTGTAAATGTCCGGATTGTGTAAAAAAATCAAAATCTAGTATATCACAATCACAAAATCAAACTCAGCTAGCATTCCCTAAAAAATCATCAAATATGCAAAAAAGTACAGTTAAGAAAGGTTCTTCCGAATCAAAGGCAAAAATTGTTTCAAATCAAACAAAAAAGAACAATACCCCTGTTAAAAATCTTTCTGAAGAAGAATTTTTCGAATCATGTGAATCGTGTAAGGTAATAACTTAATGTATCGATGCATGCTTTATATTTTTGTTAACGCGTGTTATAAGATTTAAGTATCATTCAATGTACAGGACTTTTCTGAGAAGATCGATCACTGGCATAGTTTAGAAGATTGTAAAGATCCAATGGCTAAGGAGATAGTAGATGCTTGGATAGGAAAACCAAGCAAAAGATACAACATGTGGATAGAGATGAAGAAACGTTTTGAGTTATCAATCTCAGATAGGAAAAGTCGTTCCTCGAGTGAACGGTCGTCTCAAGATTGTGGTTATTCTTCAGAACATAATATTAGTAGTTCTTCTCTTCCTAGTACTCCAGAAGGATCGGAAGTAGCTTGCAGTGAGGGATGTTGTAATCATGAGAGAGATTGTCATGATATACGGCCATCTGATAAACTTGTTCATTCCAATTCCAGTATCTCTTTACTCAAAGAAAGGGGTGGAGGTTTAACGCTTACACAGATGTTAGAAGTATGTGCATAATTTGGTTTAGTGCTGTCCTCATTAGTATTTTGTTTTTATTTCTAATACAATTTATTCTTAGGACTCCTACTTATCAGACGACGAAGAGAAAGAAAGTTATATTCCGGCTGAAGAAGTTCTGGAATTTAAATCTCGAATGTGCCAAGTTCTTGAAAAACGACAAGAACTTCGTCAGACACTTAGAAAACGTTTTGCTATTTTATGCAGTCACCACAAACCCTTTATCATTCCTAATTAAGAATTCCTACTAGGTACAGTTACTTAATAGGATAAAATCTTTCTTTTTTACATTGATTTACTGCCAGTAGACAAACATGAATGCAATAGATGTATTTTGGATAACTTGTCATTGGAGGTCAACCTTCCTGTGTGAATAAAATATCGTTGGAGATGTACATCGTAACTTCATCGTATGGTATGGTTTATCTGCGAGCGAGAATTGCATCTAATAAACTAGAGGTATCAACAAATAATTATGCCTTGAATTTTGTTGTTTTCTATGCAGTTGAATTCATAAAAATAAAAGACATTTGTAGATGGAAATGTAATTATAAATGAATGAAATTTAGAATATATATATACACATATATATAGTCAAATATTAACTCTGAAAACTGGTTTAAAAAAAAAAGCGAGATATCGGATCAATGCACAAACAAGTATGTAATATCAGCCTTCAGAGTTAAATGAGACTGATTTCTATATGCTTGTATAATTAAACAATCATTTTTATCAGCACGTATTAGCCACGAAAATATGGCATATTATAATCAACTGCACGTAGCAAGCAATTGTTGTGTAGATGGTTAACTTCATTAATTATTACATACTTTGAAGAAAATTTTATTTTGTGCAAAGCAGAAGTTTCGTCTTGTTTTCTGCAGAATGGGTATAAATGTAATAATGATATAATCGGAAAATATTAAAAGCAATTAATACAAAATAAATATCGCATTCCATTATGTATTATATAATTTCAAATTACATTTCTCTGTACAATTTTGTACAAATAATATATAATATAAAAATGTTTTTCTTTACATAATATATTACATGAGTTTTGTGTCATATGTTACATAAAAGTATTAAAAAAATATTTAAGCCACTATATTACAGCTTAAATCTTAAACGTGGTTTAATATAATTATATTTCATTTCATTATAAAGAAGTAAAATTATGCATATGTTTCTTGCAGACACAGTGTATGTATTAATTAATGTACATCCAGGAATGACTAGCTTTTGTTACGTCGTGTGTTATTATGATTTATGAAATTATGATACCTTTATGGTTATGTGCTTATTCGTTGTACTGTGCCAAACATAAGCACGCGTTAGTTCCTCCAAACCCAAAAGCGTTTTTTAAAGCTACCCGTTTAGAAGTTGAATTCCAGCTTTTTTTTACATTAGGGGCAAAGTTTAGATTTGTTTCCATATCTAAATTATGTAAATTTAATGTTGGTGGGATTATGCCTTCTTTTATTGCTAGAATAGTAAAAATAGCTTCTAAATTTCCCGCTGCTCCTAGCAAGTGGCCATGAGCCCCTTTTGTACTAGAAACAGTAACATTTTTACTATGTTCTCCTAGAAATGACTCTATAGCTTTTAATTCAATTGCATCACCCAAAGGAGTAGAAGTTGCATGTGCATTGATAAAAGTAATATCTACAGTTTCAATACCAGCATCTTTTACAGCTCTGTCCATAGCTAATATAGCACCAGTACCATCTTCACTAGGTGCAGTTAAGTGTGCAGCATCACCCGATAAACCATATCCTAATACTTCTGCATAAATCTTAGCCTTTCTTTCAAGTGCATGATTTAATTCTTCCAAAACTAATATAGCAGCACCCTCTCCCATCACAAACCCATCCCTGTCCTTGTCAAATGGCCTTGATGCTTCATATGGAAAATCGTTTTTACTAGTAGTTAATGCTCGTAGTCTACAGAAAGCAGCTATAGCAAGAGGGCTAATGCATGCTTCTGCTCCACCACATACCATTACACTAGTTTCTCCACCACGAATAAAACGAAATGCATCACCTAAAAATTATACGGTTCAAATTTCAATTAGTTATACCATGAAAATAGTAAATACTTTCTACTTTTGTTTAAATTTGTTATACCAATTGCATGTGCACCAGTTGCACATGCTGTTGATACAGAATGATTTGGACCACGAAAACCATACTTAATACTAATTTGCCCTGCAGCCATGTTTGGTAATATCCTTGGCACAAAATACGGACTGACTTTATTATATCCCTTTTTTAAAGCTTCATATGTCGTACACACATCTACCAAATCTATCATTCCAATTCCTACTGCTACTCCTGTATCTTGTTTATCTGTTTCATCTTTTGGTTTCCAGTTAGCATCATTTAATGCCTCCTCTGTAGCAATTAATGCGTATGCAGTAGCAGGACACATTGTGCGTAATTCACTTTTTGAAAAGTAAGAATCGATGTTTAACTGATTGGGTTCATTTCCTTTGGGTACTAATGCAGCTATTTGGAGACAGTTATATTTTTATATTATATAAAGAAAGTCATTCACTTTCATAAAAAATCCAAAAATTCTTACCGACTTTACAAGGTAACTTGTCATATTCGGGTTCACTTAATTTCGTAATACCCGACTTGGAGTTAATGAGAGCTTGCCAGGCATTTTGTACACCGATTCCAAGAGGACACACTATTCCTATTCCTGTCACTACAACTCGCCGTTTGCATCTTGCAGCGGTTGTTAGCGTACGATTAATGATAACGACAGGAGTAAACATTTGACCGGTAAGAATGGATATTTTGAAACTGATGTACTAAGGTTATACACTATTCTGTTATCGCTACTTGTGAGAGAAAATTTTGTACATTACATTCGATACAAATATTTTTCGCATTCATTTTACACGTTATTGATAATAAACATAAATCTTTGATTTTGTCTTGAAACTTATGATATAAACACCATATCTCACATTACAAAACGCCAGTTCACTAGTATAGTAACAAAACTTGCAGTCCCCAGCATTGATTTGTGTATATTCATAAATAAAATAAATTTATGAACTATTATTTGCAATACATTTTTATAAAGATACTTCGAAATACATGTATTTAAAAATTATATTCGTCTTATTTCACGAGAAGCTGCAGTAATTAGCAAACGAAATCTTCGCTTTTTCTGCACATGTTAACATTCAGTTCTACGTATTCTTTTAATATATGGCAGCGCGCATGTGCTCTTATGACGATTACAACGCCGAACGTATATACTCGGCAGACAGAATCTTTGTGATTTCTAATTGTTAATCGCGGTATATCCTGTTCGTTATATGAAATACTTTATTGTTCTATATTCACATATATGTTATGAATATATCAAAAGAATTGAGTACAATATTGTTTTTATCTTGTACGTTTATCGCATTATTATCAAGTCTCATTATTCCTTTATTTTTCCTTACCGTGTATATGACCACGAAGACAGAAAGAGGTTTTAGAGAAGCATCGTACTCGTCTTTAGGAAACCCCCTAGGTGCTGAGTTGCGCAAGTCGTCATTTATCTGTATTCTCTCGTGGAACAGAGTACAAATTCATATTCCTTGAGTTTATAAAAATTTTGATACGATTGTACTTCAATATGGCGAACCGCGACAAAGGACGCAGAAAGTGGGGAGGATTTTTACAAGGTACTTTGAAAAAACTACATTATTAAATAACATAAATATCTTAATTTACTATTTTATGGTTACATTTTATGTGCGCATAGTTAATAATTATGTATGCTTCCTTGTATTCCTATCGAGTGCATTCACAGTGCTAACCTCATCAAACAAGCTAACCTAAAATTACAGCGGGAATTATTATGCTGTGGTATGTTGTGAAACTTAACCAGAGTAAGAAATAAATTTAACATTCCCTATAATTTCTCTCAGACTTTTCTAAAAAATGTAAATTTATTTCAAATCGATCTAGATTACATAACTATCATATCTAATTTTTGTTGATTATTAGTAAATGTAGTTACTGTCAGGAATGTCAACAATCAGCATTAAATTGATATACTTAACTAAGCCATATATCAGTTTAATCAAAACATTTGACTACTATAATTGGACAAAGTTGTATCATATTATATGTAAAGTATTACCATTGATGTAAGTGAAAAGCATTAAAAATATAAGCATTTCTTATACAACTTTAATCACTTTCTTCAAGAATGTTTTACAAAAATTTGTTATTATTTGGTCAATGTAAATTATTTATAAAAATTTATTATTTCTCCCTTAATAAAAAGCTATGATATTTCATGTAAGTTCTTAGTTTTTTTATGCATTTGTTATAATTCTTTAGCATAATATTTTATTATTTTACTGTATCCTTTGTTTCTAGAACTTATGTATAGTTTTAACATAAGAACAAGTTGAAACTGTTTTAATATGAGTTTTACAGATATGACCATTTATAAAATTGAATGTACGTTATCTAATAACTACTTACCAATTTGTAATAAAGTCTTTTAATAGCATGTAACTTTGCTGAAATTTTATTTTTAACTGTGATTGGAATATTGTATAAATAAATGTAACATATTATATAATTAAAGTAAATATAGAGTACTAATAAATTATTTAGTTATATATATACATGTTATGGTTAAATGTTGTCTAAATATCAATAAACAATTTTGAAAAAAAAAACTAATAATTTTCAGAGAATACAAAATTAGAGAAGGATAAATCAATGGGAATGCGAGGTGGAGGAAATAGAGCATCTCAAGCTTTATATAGACCAGGAAGTGGACCCCTTCGAAAGTCTGGTAGATCTACAGACGATTTAGATAATGAAAATATACCACAAGAAAAACCTAAATCAAGCTCCGTCCAATATCGTTTAAAGCAATCACAATCCAATAGATCCAATCTAACACAAAACAGCCCACCATCATCTCAAGTTGAAAATGTAACAGAAAAATTAAATGACTTAAATATCAATTACAAAAGTACTACAAACATTGAGCAGGCACAAGGTTCTTCTCAGAACAGCAATTGTGGTGATTCCAAAAAAAAATCTAAGAAACCAGAGCAGCAATTGTATGTACCTAAAAAAGTAAAAGAATCATTGGTTGAACAGGATTTAATAAATAGGTGAATTATATTTGAAAATGTTTATGTTTCACTATTAATGAAAAACCATGGATCAAGTAAATATCTTATTATCCTTATTCTTTAGATCACCCAATCAAGGGGGTTGGAATCGGGATCAAGATAGAGAACACAGTGAAGATCGTGATTCTCATTCCAATCGCAGCCATAAAAGCGATAGTCAACGTAATCGTTCAGGTGGTCACGGTGGACGAAACAGTGAAGGCGGAAGTAAAAACAGAGATGATCATGGCAAAAGATATTCGGGTAATCGTCGAAATCGGCATGGTAATGACAATGAGGAACGTTGGCGATCGGATTCTCCTTTGTCCAGTAGAAGTTATGGATGTCGTAAAGATAGTTCTCGTGAAGTTAGACAGGTCAGGGATGGTTACTTGTTTAATGATTATGCGTTTAATTCGATACATTAACTCTTTTACTTAATTTGTAATATTTATATAGGGTTCAGAACCTCTTTTTGTAACAACGAATCACATAAATGATTTTAATCGCACTAGAGACACACGTAGCGTAGAACCCGTTGGACATCCAGAAAAATTTCAAGGCAAACCACCTTCAGGTAAATGGGGTGGAGCAAAAGATAGTTTGCCAAAAAATATAAAAATAGAACATTTACCACCTAGATTACAGAAAAAATATTTTATTGATAATGGTTTACCATTACCACCAAGTTCATCACCTTCAGAAGATGCATGGAGTAGTAGTAGTAACACTTTTCAGGTAAACATTTTTTTTTAACTCAACTTTTATGATGTTTTTACAAACATTTTGAAGTATGAACTTTCTTTTAAAGGCATCATCAAATTATAATTTTCCACCTGCAATGCAACATTCACAAACTATGCAAAATTTACCTCCATCTGGTCCATTACCTCCACAATCTAGCTGGTCTAATACAGTTCCAGCACGAAGTAGAGGCAGAGGTAGACTTAGACCAGAAGACTTAGAAACTTCAACTAACATTTTTAGGTGTGTTACACCTGATCAGTATTCAGCTCCAAGTTCCAGATCTCATACGCCAAGCCAGGAGTATATGCCAAGGTATATTTTTTTTTTTTTAAATATTATACTTGCATTTCTTGTTATACAGATATGAATAATTTAGTTTTCATTATATTAGAAAAGTAGATCAATAAAGTTAATCGTTTAAAACAGGTCCTATGATCGTCGTGGTAGTAATAGTACTATGTATACTAGTATGGAAAGTTTAAGTCGGGCTGATAGTTCAATGATGCCACCACCGTCGTCAGCATCACCTGTCACTTCAGCATCTAACACAACTAAGCGTCAAACTTCACCCGATAGTCATCGTCGAGGAATATCTCCATCTGCGGCTTCTCACCGTTCTCAAACGTACTTATCTGCATCAAGGGACTAACTATTCTTTCATCATTTTTTTTAATTTTATTTTATTTTTGTTTCCAGGCAACGTCTAAGTAATAACACGATTGAGCGCAGTATATCACAAGAAGATAAAAATGGTCAACAAAATTTGGGAATTAGCCCATCAAAAAGTGAATCCGTTAATACAGGATCAAATACATCGGTTGAACATCCATTTGTAAGTGTTTTGTTTGAAATGTATGTATTTGTAATTAAAACTTAACTTTTTTGTTACATTTGAATTATGATATATTTAGGATTGGAGCGAGGAAGTTGAATTAAGCGAAAGGCTAGAAGCTGAACGCGCAAGTCGTAGTTCTTCTGTGTTGAGTTTACGCGAAAATATTAATGTACCAGGAAATGAAACCACAACAAGTGGTCCTAGTCGGCGTAAAAAAAAAAAGCGTGAGAAGAAACATGCAGCGGATCGAGGCAGGTAAGAGCTGTAAATGTTCATGCCTTGTATTATCAAAATATTTTGATATCGAGGACAGTGAACTTCTATGCCCGTTTATTTTTTACTTTATTTAAGGAGTAATAGCAGAGATAAAGCTCGAGTTAACAGCCGTGACAGGCAAAATAATCAACAAAATAGGGAAAATGATAATTACAACAACAATCAAAAGAACAGTAGTAGTAGAAGATATGACCATAGAAGACATCGCAATATTATTCAACGTAGTCGAGAATCTAGTAAAGATAGAAATTATCGTGGAGGTAATCGAAACTTCGACGATCTTCATAGACATAGGTATAAATTATTTTGTGAAAGTCACAATTTCCGTGATCTAAATATTAAAATTTATCGTTGATGTTTTATTAACATGTTTGATTTTCAGATTATCTGATCGATATTTAGATGAGAATTGGAGAACAGGTAGAAAAATGTCAGCTTGTGAGTCTAGTGACGGACGACAAACACCTAATGTTTCCTCTTACTCTATTCCTTTATCGAATACTACTTTGAATTTGGCAACGCATCAGACATCACCCAGTGGATACAGTAGCTCACAATCACCAGGTGTCTTAGTGCTACCCGATACAGGCCAATCGCCGCCTAGTCACTCAGCTTCGAGGCAGCAAGGTGTTCAACAACAAAGGACACTATTCGATCCCAACAATCCTAATAAACCTATTGTTGTTACTTCACCTAGTAGTAGAGCTGCAGTGCAAAGGTATAACTCGTTATTCCCATGTGTCTTTTATTCATTTCAGTGAAATTAATTATTCAATTACTGGACATTTCAGAGAAAGCGATACTATGCCACAAAGTTCGACTGTACCAGTGTTTCAGTCCCATGGAGGCATTACTTCAACGCATCATAGTTTCCAAGGAACACACTTAGATGGTGTACCGCCGCCATACATGACAAATGACCAATTTGGTAATATAAGACCATCGTGGTACGATCCTTATTCAGATAGGTATGTAAAAGTTATGAAACACGCCATACACCAGTGCGCAAGTATTAATTTTTGTCGAATTTCTTTTAGTTTCCGATTAGCCAAAAATCCTTACTTACTTTTGGATATAGAACGCGCCGATTTAGAATTGCAATGGATATTAAGTTCCGGTGGTTTCACGTCAAACTGGGAGAGAGTTTTGTACATAAGACACTTTCTACAAGAAAGTTTAAAAACCTTGCTCGAGACTGATATCAAATTTTGTCAAGCTGAGAATGTCGAGCAACACTTTTGGAAAATACTTTTTTACAATATGATTGAAATGCTGCGTAAAGGCATGCCTAAAGAGAATCCCGAGGGCCGCGAGCATTATAAAAAAATAATGTTGAAGATCATCGATGAGGGTACCGTATATTTGGAGGGTTTGTTAACTGTTCTTGAAACGAAATACGAATTTAAATTGGATACGTTCCTTGCATCATCAACGTTGCCTAAGGGTCTTGGAATCTTAGGTTTAGCTTTAGTAAGCGCGCAAAAGATATACTTGTTTTTGGGTGACCTAGCAAGGTACAGAGAACAAGCTAATGAAACGAACAATTATGGAAAATCTAGGCAGTAAGTGAAAACAAATATATAATGATACTTCACATTTTAAATGCCCCGTGTATTCACGCAAACTTAAACATTATTCTAGATGGTATTTGAAAGCGCAACAACTTAATCCAAAGAACGGAAGACCTTACAGTCAGCTCGCGTTATTGGCACATTACGCTGTACGTATTCTGATGATTATAGTTCATAATAAAAGTAAATAAAATAAAACTAACAAAATCTAAGTTCGATTCTTTTTCAGAGACGAAAGTTAGATGCAGTATATTATTACATGCGATCTCTGATGGCATCCAATCCTCTTCATTCCGCAAGGGAGAGTTTAATAGCACTCTTTGATGAAAATAGGAAGAAGGTACGACAATTTTTTAAATACTTTACTCCTACGTTTGTATTAATACTAACGTTAATAATATTTTGATTTTGTTTTGCTGCCAGTATCTACATTATGTAAGTAAACTTCGATACTTGGTGTGATATCTCTAGATACCAGTTATCTTAAACTGCAGCTTGAATTAGTTCTATCTTTCCGAACTCTCTGATATGCTCCCTTTGTTCCGCGTATATTCAGTTTGGTAGCGTATAACCTTTAGGAAGACTTCTTAAAAGTACGTGGTTGGTAGTACACCTAACCTAATCCAATTATCTTGTTTTCTTTGTTAAAATAACAGTTGTAGTATCAAATGTCTTGTAGCATTTAAGATATAAAAGAAATTTGTAGTTATATCTTTCCTACAAAGAAGTTGTACGATCTTTTAATCTTTCATGTTAGGTTAGGTATATTACCAACCTCATGTTTTTAAGAGAATCTTCCATAAGCTGTACGATACCTTCAATATTCCATATCATAAGCCTACTCGCACGCTTACAACCATTCAAATTAATCGATGGCTTGGTACAGCCAAAATTATTCAAAGGCAAATCATTCTATGCTTGGATAAGATTAATAACATAATCAGTAATTTGAAATGGTAGTATTCACCAAAATTAGAAAAATAGTTTAAACATTATTCCAATTATAGTTTGCTGCATTTTGTCGGATAAACCAAAGCACTATGTATTAGGTAGCACAATTTTGCACACAACGTTAGCATGCATTTTTTTCAATAGTCGCAGCTGGAAGATATAAATATTTAACGAGCTTTTTACACTTCAGGTGTATGATGCTTGTATCTTTTGTTAGTACTTGAGAGATTATGTGATTAGTAAAATGGTACTTCGATGAACAAAGTGTACAGTAAACTCTCATTTACGCTATGCAGTATGCTGTTAGTGAATATATGGTAGCAGTAATATGAATACTTAACTCGTAATGTATTTTATTAGTATGAATCCACGGAACGGAAACGAAAGGAAGAGAGAGAATGGAAGGAAAGAGCCAGGATGAAGGAGAAAGAAGGAGCAAATAATATTGGAGGAGGGTTGAGGAGAGAAATTTGGATTCATCCTGGTGGAAGACGTGTTCGTCGTACAACTACCGCAGCCACTGCCAACGAAGCGAGATTATCTCATAGTGATTTAGAAGAATTGGCACAACTAAGCAGCGTGGAGGTAAGAAAACAGCCTTGTAATAATATTAGATATTACTTCAAGTTTTATTTTCGTACGATTCTATATTTAATGGCAAAAACGTTAAAAAGTGATTTTCATATTTTTACAACGCTATAACTTTTATATTTTCAATTTGTTACAGGTGAATAAACGATTTGTCACATCCTATCTTCATGTTCATGGAAAGCTGATCACCAAAATAGGGTGAGTGATATTATATTTTTTAGTACAAAAATTTACTTCAAGTAGAAGTTTTTAAATGAACTTTGAGAAATATTCAGTTTAATAAATTCTAAGCGTATTCAATAAACGGACATCTTAAATGTTAGTTGAATAAGTACTTCAAAGTACAGCTAACTATTTTTATAATGGTAGATTCAATTACAACTTTTGTCAAATTTAATATGTCACTGTCAGGTTATTAGTATCGGAGAAATATAATTTGCATGAAAGATTATACACCGTTCTCTATTATTATATATTATTGAATATAAATTATTCAGTGGACTTTAATTTATTCAAGAAAGCACGCACACCGTATGTTCTCAGTAGACCATGATATTAGCAGGTTCTGTCATTTATTATGTAAGCAAAGTTTTAATGGCTCCCAGTAGGGCTATAACAGGGAGTCTCTATCTCAAAGGGAGCACTATATACAACTTTACTCACCGTGTATGTAGATGGACTACATTATTAATTGCTCCATGGGGGTGTCGATGCTGTCTATATGACGCTATTAATGATGAAAAGTAAGGGTAGAATTATCGATCGTACAGAAGTATACATTAAATGTTCGACAGCTACATTTTGTTTCAAAATTACGCTTTTGGTGTGCGGAAGTTTAGTACCTGATAAAGGGGACGTCCTCAAATTGAAATTCTAGAATTCCAGGATTCTAAGGGTCCAGGAATCCAAGATTTCAAAATCCAAAAATTTTCAATTTCCAAAATTTCCCAATTTCAAATTTTCAAATTTTCAAATTTCCCAATTCCAAATTTCAAAATTTCCCAATTCCAAATTTTCAAATTTCAAAATTTCCCAACTCCAAATTTTCAAATTCCAAAATTTCCTAATTCCAAATTTTCAAATTCCAAAATTTCCCAAATCCAAATTTTCAAATTCCAAAATTTCCCAATTCTAAAATTTCTAAATTCCAAAATTTCCCTATTTCAAATTTCCCAATTCCAAATTTCTCAATTCCAAAATTTCCTAATTCCAAATTTTCAAATTCCAAAATTTCCCAAATCCAAATTTTCAAATTCCAAAATTTCCCAATTCTAAAATTTCTAAATTCCAAAATTTCCCTATTTCAAATTTCCCAATTCCAAATTTCCCAATTTCAAAATTTTCCAATTCCAAATTTTCAAATTTCAAAATTTCCCAATTCCAAAATTTTCAAATTCCAAAATTTCTCAATTCCAAATTTCCCAATTTCAAAATTTCCCAATTCCAAATTTTCCAATTTCAAAATTTCCCAATTTCAAATTTCCCAATTCCAAAATTTCCCAATTCCAAAATTTCCAAGTTCTAAAATTTCCCAATTTCAAAATCCCCAAATTCCAAAACTTCCCAATTCCAAAATCCCCAAATTCCAAAATTTCCAAAACTCAAAATTTTCAAATTTCAAAATTTCCAAAATCCAGAATTTTCTAATTCCAAAATTTCCCACTTCCAAATTTCTTCAGTTTAAAAATTTAAAGATCGTAAAGTTCCCAAATTGTCAAATTTCTCCACAGCTGTACCTGTCTCTTCCTAAGCTCCTGCAGTGCCCAAGCAAAATAATGCTACGTTGCACTGGAGTGTACATATTTAAATAGGTGTTTAACCGTGTTCTCGTTTTTGTGAGTAGTCTCTGTTTAGAGATTCTTGCGTTTCCTTTTTGCATTGCTCGAAGCAAAAAACGAGAAAAGGCTGTCGGTCGAAGTTAAAATTACCTATTGGCCAGTCATGCATAAAGTACCAGCAGAAGAAAGGAGGCTGTTTTACGGTAGTTAAGGCTAATTGAATATTATACGAAGTCGTACCATGCTCTGAATTCGTGGAATCGCGTATTATCCGGCTGGTTCTTTCGGTATGCGTAACTTATCGGCTGTAACATTTAAAACTGACGATCGTGTGTATGAAAATGCTCGTCGAAGTGACTGTCGTATAGGGTGAGTTTCTCGTAACTCGGTTGTAAAACGAAATATTAAATCGATAAACAACGCACGTGCTCAAAGGGCGTTTTAGCTATGCGCGTATTATTTTAATATAAGGATGACAATTACCGTAAAATATTACGCACCGTTGAAAGAGTTGGTCATAAAAGAATATTTATATCATTTGATACTTTATACGAGCTGTAAATATCGAATATTTTATTCGTAAAAGTTTAACTGTTATCGTATTAAAATTTCATTTTTTTTTAACGAGCTCGTTACCTCAGAAATGAAAATTAATTCTGATTTTAATTGGCAAGAAAATCTCGAAAAATTTATACGTTTCATACGCGTTTATAATCGAATAAAAGAAACAGAACGCGGATTGTACGGTTGTGTTTACGGTAATTCACAAGTAGTAACTGTTACTTACAACAGCTGCATTTCAAGCGTAATTATATCCTTTGTCAAAAATAAACTTCGCGTTTACATCCTCAGTAATTTCTTGTACAATTACTGTATAATTGTAGCTAATATTAAACATTTATGTGCTATTTCAAGCATGAGGTTTGAAAATCTACTTTTGCAGATTTGTTTTTTAGGAAAATAATTGATTGATGTTATCAAAGTCTTCAGCATCAAGGTTTCAAAATTTCGAAGTCCTCAAAGTCTCAGGATCTTGCAACTTGAAGGGCACAGGGTCTCAATGTACAGAATTCTACAGGCTCATGTTTGAAGGTCTTAAAGTCTCAAATTATTTAGAGTCTTCATGAACCAAACTTCTAAAATGTCGGAGTCTCAAAGTTCAGAAATTTAAAAATTGTAAAGTTTTAACCCTGGAATGTTCAAGTTCTTAAACTCTTAGAATTCCAACAATCCTGGAGACATGAAAGTTCCAAGGGACCAAACATCTAAGACAATAAAATTCCAAAAACGTCAAAGTTTCACTGTCTAGAAAATCCTCAAAACTTTAAAGATCCATAGTCTCAAAAATCCCAAAAACTCCAGAGTTCTACCATCTCTAAAGTTCCAAAGACTTCAAAGTTCCACAGTCTCAAAAACCCCAAAAACTCCAAACTTCCATAGTCTCTAAAATTCCAAAGACTTCTAAAGTTCCACAATCTTGAAAATCCCAAAACCCCATAATTCTACTATCTTGAAAATCCCAAAGCTTCAAGTTCCACAGTTTTGAAAATCCCAAGAACTTCAAAATTCCATAGTCCCAAAAATCCCTAAAACTTTAAAGTTCCACCATCTCTAAAATCCCAAGAACCTCAAAATTCCACAGTCTTGAAAATCCCAAAACTTCAAAGTTCCACCGTCTCCAAAATCCCAAAAACCCCAAAATTCCACCATCTCAAAAAGTCCCAAAACTTCAAAGTTCCACCGTCTCCAAAATCCCAAAAACCCCAAAATTCCACCATCTCAAAAAGTTCCAAAACTTCAAAGTTCCACTGTTTCCAAAATCCCAAAAACCCCAAAATTCCACCGTCTCAAAGTTCCAAAATGCACAACCGAGACTTCCACGCAAATCTCGAACCCTTCGGATCCAAAATCGCAGCGTCGTAAACGTCGACATCGCCTGCGCAGGTTTCTCATCGTTGAAATCACCGATCGATAAGTAAAATAGGCTGTGTATCGCTGGGCAAGTTAGCTTCTCTTTTGCAGCAATTTACCCTGCGAAATTTACGTGCAGCCGCGAATCTGCAGCTCTTCTGGGCGAGGTCGTAACTCGGAGCTGTGGTTTGAAAGCCTTTGCAGGTTTCACATTCGGTGAAGCAGAGCCGAAGAGGAACAGGGACACGGTCTGTGAAGTTCAGCAGCCGGTGGTCAAGTTGATGGTGCGGTTGACTGACTGTCCGACTGGCCGACATTTGCATCTCGTAAAACGTTGCACACCCTCCTTCTTCTCTTGGGGATATCGTGTAACAGAATATCTCTGACAGCTGAACGACAGCCCTCGTTTACCCTGTTGTTTTAGGGACTTTTCTGCTACTTGTCTGTTACTTGGGTGGTGCAGGTATTTCTTGGTAAGTGTAGGCTTTCTTTGGTTAGAACAGTTTACAGGTTCGAGTGTATTGATGGTTCAGCTTTGTTTGTAAAGAGATTTTACTGTCTCTAGGGAGTGTCTAGGGAGAATTTAGGGAATTGTATGGAGAGGTTTTAGGAAGGTCGGAAGAGGTTTCGGATCGTTGGGAGTTTAGGAAGATAAGGGAATTTGGGAGTTGGGAGATTTTGGACTTTGGATGTTTGGAGACTTTGAGGTTTCAGGATTTGGGGATTTGGGACTTTGGGAGTTTGGGACTGGAGGAATTTGGGACTGTAGGAGTTTGGGACTTTGGAGATTTAGAACTGAAATAATTTGGGACTGTGGGAGTTTGGGAACTTGGGACTTTGGAGCCTTCGGGATTTGGGATCTTGAGAGTTTGGGACCTTGAGAGTTTGGGTCCTTGAGAATTTGGGACGTTGAGAGTATAGGTCCTTGAAAATTTCCAAACCTTGAGAATTCTGTACCTTGAGAATTTGGAACCTTGGGAGTTTAGGTCCTTGAGAAGGTTTAAACCTTGAGAATTTGGGACCTTGAGAGTTTGGAATCTTGAGGATTTGGGTCCTTGAGAGTTTGGGTCATTGAGAATTTGGGACGATGAGAGTATAGGTCCTTGAAAATTTCCAAACCTTGAGAATTCTGTACCTTGAGAATTTGGAACCTTGGGAGTTTAGGTCCTTGAGAATTTTTAAACCTTAAGAAATTGGGACCTTGAGAGTTTGGAATCTTGAGGATTTGGGTCCTTGAGAGTTTGGGTCATTGAGAATTTGGGACGATGAGAGTATAGGTCCTTGAGAATTTCTAGACCTTGAGAATTCTGGACCTTGAGAGTTTGGAACCTTGGGAGTTTAGGTCCTTGAGAATTTTTAAACCTTGAGAAATTGGGACCTTGAGAGTTTGGAATCTTGAGGATTTGGGTCCTTGAGAGTTTGGGTCATTGAGAATTTGGGACGATGAGAGTATAGGTCCTTGAGAATTTCTAGACCTTGAGAATTCTGTACCTTGAGAATTTGGAACCTTGGGAGTTTAGGTCCTTGAGAATTTTTAAACCTTGAGAAATTGGGACCTTGAGAGTTTGGAATCTTGACGATTTGGGTCCTTGAGAGTTTGGGTCATTGAGAATTTGGGACGATGAGAGTATAGGTCCTTGAGAATTTCTAGACCTTGAGAATTCTGGACCTTGAGAATTTGGAACCTTGGGAGTTTAGGTCCTTGAGAATTTTTAAACCTTGAGAAATTGGGACCTTGAGAGTTTGGAATCTTGAGGATTTGGGTCCTTGAGAGTTTGGGTCATTGAGAATTTGGGACGATGAGAGTATAGGTCCTTGAGAATTTCTAGACCTTGAGAATTCTGGACCTTGAGAATTTGGAACCTTGGGAGTTTAGGTCCTTGAGAATTTTTAAACCTTGAGAAATTGGGACCTTGAGAGTTTGGAATCTTGAGGATTTGGGTCCTTGAGAGTTTGGGTCATTGAGAATTTGGGACGATGAGAGTATAGGTCCTTGAGAATTTCTAGACCTTGAGAATTCTGAACCTTGAGAGTTTGGAACCTTGGGAGTTTAGGTCCTTGAGAATTTTTAAACCTTGAGAAATTGTGACCTTGAGAGTTTGGGTCCTTGAGAATCTGGGACCTTGAGATTTTGGGTCCTTGAGAATGTGGGACCTTGAGAGTTTGGAACCTTGAGAGTTTAGGTCCTTGAGAACTTTTAAACCTTCAGAATTTGGAACCTTGAAGATTTGGGACTTTGAGAATTAGGGTCCTTAAGAATCTAGGACCTTGGGAATTTTTGGACCTTGTGGAATTTAGGACCTTGAGAGTTTGGGACCTTGAGAATTTTTTGAGCTTGTGGAATTTAGGACCTTGTGAAAGTTAAGACCTTGAGAATTTTGCACCTTGTGAATCTGCGTCCTTGAGGACCTGGTACCTTGAGAATCTGCTCCCTTGACGATCTGCGATCTTGAGAATTTAAAACCTTAGGAATTTATGATCTTGAGAATTAAGAACCTTGAGAGTTTTTAACCTTGAAAATCTGATTATTTATGAATTTGAGATCTCTAGAGCTTGCGCCCAGATTGTTCCACTAATCCCATACAATTTCCGGAGGATCACGGAACTGATCTTTGGTACCGTTAGACTAGTATCGTTCTCCAAAGGTAGCGAGACTAGAATAGACTAAAAACGAAGATTCGTAAAAAGGAAATTTCATCGAGTATTCCGTGTAATGGAGAGCGAACCCGATACCAGCTTATTAAATGTAATATTCGAAACTATCGCAGGCTCTCGCAACGTGATATTACGTGCGCCATAAGAGCGTCGTGGAATGTAGTAAATAGCGAATAATCTGAAAATATCACCCCGTTTCCAGCAGTCGGGGTATCGACAAGGGAATTTGTTGCTCGATAGACGGGGAAGTTGCAGGGTCAACGAGCAAAAAAACAGAATAGAACGTGTGGAGGAAAAAGTACAACGCGATATGTGCTAATAAGTACTAATAGAGTCTCGTCTGAGGGTATACTCGTCGTAGAAAAGTTCTCGGTTCACACGTGTGAAAAACGAGTCGTGCAGCCTTCGCTGCGCGATCTGATTGGTCCAGCGGTGTTTACGCTTATCGATCTATCGCTTGCATGAAATCTTCAGAATTTCTTTAAATTTATTGCAACAATTTTTAGGGCGATTTTCAGGTTTTGGAATTTTGGGTCTTCAAGATTTTGAAATCTTGAAATTATACAATTTTTGAATATTGGAATTTTGAGACTTTTGGGTCTTGGGATTTGGGGGTGTTAGGGGTTTTAGGGACTTAAGAGTCTAAGAGTTTTGGAGTAGTGACACTTTAGAGTTTTACAAATTTGGGATTTCAGAACTTTAGGACTCTGGGGTTTTGGGATTTCGGTGATATGGGACATTGGGATTTAGGAATTTCAGGATTTTGGAATTTTTTAACTTTTGTGTCTCACAAGCTTGGGGTTTCGGAATTTTCTGCCCTCAAAATTTTTAATGAGGAACTATCAGTAACAATAGCAATATCAATATCAATAGCGATAGTAATAGCAACAGTAATATCAATGTCAATAGCAATAGCAATATCAATGTCATTATCAATATCAATATCAACATTAATATCAATAGCAACGTCAATAGTATAATATCAACATCCACATCAACGTCAATATCAACATCAATATCAGTATCGATACCAATAGAACTATCAATTTAATAGCAATATCTGAAGTACCAATATTAATAGCAATGTCAGTACCAATATCAACAGCAACACCCTTCAGCACATACAAATAAGTAGCAAGAAAAATCATATCTTAATCATACCAGCCCTAACCTTTACCCACTTACTCTTCCTCGTTCCCAAACACGGTGAGAGTCCACGTATCGCTTTCTCCTGGTGGTTGATCTCCAGGAACCCTACAGAGACGTGGTCCGCGATGGTCACAGCAACTTCGTACTTGCGTACCTCCGGTAACTTCGTGTTTTCTTGCACGGCGGTAAAAATGTTAATTGACAATTGCGCGGCGCCAACGGATCCACCTTTCCCGCCTCCCGTCCAGCCCTGTTCACCGTTCTTCTCCTCCTCTTCTGTGTCGTATCCGGTGTGTGTCTTGCTCGTAACGACCTTGCGGATACCTTGCAGCCCGTTTAATTGTACCGAGTGGCAAAGCAGGAGGCCAGTCGACGTGTTGTCATACGTGATAGTCGTAAAATCGCTGTCGATATTCGTGGCGGCCGCTCGGCTCGTCCCCAACGATTTATGCCGTCGCCCATCGTGGCAAAAAGGTGTTCCCTTATAGTTCGCCAAGCCACCGGTGATTTATTCGCGCCGGACAGCCGGTTTCTTCGTGGAATTTATCGGTCGTTTTGCTTTCGATCGACGCTCGTAGGTCGAGAGCGTTTTCTGGGAGGAAAAACCAAATCGCTTCTGATCGCCATTCTTTCTTACGCCATCGTTAACGGGCAGAAATAATTTATATACTTTTTTAGTTTTACACTTTTAAACTTGTTTCGCAGCTCGTTTACAGCAGAACATATGAATTCTGTCGCTTTTGGATAGGACTTTTGGTTGGAAGTTCACCGTTCTTCTGGAAAATCATGAAGTTTGGTAGTTTGGGGATTGAGGGATTTGGGAATTTCGAAATTTCGAGTTTGGGGATTTTGGAATGTGGGGGTTGGGATTTGGGGTTTGGGAATTTGGGGATTGAGGGATTTGGGGTTTGAGAGATTGGGGATCTCAGAATTTGGGGACGTGAGGATTTGTAAATTGACGGATTAGGCATTTGGGAATTTGGGGATCTCAGAATTTTGGGACGTGGGGATTTGTAAATTGACCGACTTGGGGATTTAGGATCTGGAGTTTGAGAATTGGGGGATCGCAGAATTCGGAGACGTGGGGATTTGTAAATTGACCGATTTGGGGATTTGGGATCTGGCGTTTGAGAATTGGGGGATCGCAGAATTCGGGGACGTGGGGATTTGTAAATTGAGGGACTTGGGGATTTGGGAATGTGGAGTTTGAGATTTGGGGTTTAAGAATTTGGGGATCCCAGAATTTGGGGGCGTGGGGATTTGTAAATTGAGGGTCTTGGGCATTTGGGAATCTGAGGACTTGAAGATTTAAGAGGTTTGGGAACTTGAGAATTTAGAAATTTTGAGTTTGGGGATTTGGAAATGTGGGGGTTGGGATTTGGGGTTTGGGAATTTGGGAATTGAGGGATTTGGGGTTTGAGAGATTGGGGATCTCAGAATTTGGGGACGTGGGGATTTGTAAATTGACGGACTTAGGGATTTGGGAATTTGGGGATCTCAGAATTTGGGGACGTGGGGATTTGTAAATTGACGGACTTAGGGATTTGGGAATTTGGGGATCTCAGAATTTTGGAACGTGGGGATTTGTAAATTGACCGACTTGGGGATTTAGGATTTGGAATTTTCAGAATTTGGGGATCTTAGAATTCGGGGACGTAAGGATTTGTAAATTGAGGGACTTGATGATTTGGGAATGTGGAGTTTGGGATTTGGAGATCTCAGAATTTGGGGGCGTAGGGATTTGTAAATTGAGGGTCTTGGGCATTTGGGAATCTGAGGACTTGAAGATTTAAGGTTTGGAGACTTGAGAATTTAGAAATTTCGAGTTTGGGGATTTGGGAATGTAGGGGTTGGGATTTGGGGTTTGGGAATTTGGGGACATGGAGATTTATAAATTGAAGAACTTGGGAATTTGGGGGTTTGGAAATTTGAGAATTTGGGGATTTGAAAATTTCAGGGGTTTGGAGACTTGGAAATTTGAGCATGTGAGAGTTTGGGAACTTGTGGACTTGGAGATTTAGGGATTTGGAGATTCGGAGATTTGTGGATTTGAGGATTTGAACATTGGGGGATCTATGATTGTGGAATTTCGGGAACTTGAGGATTTGGAGATTTGAGGATGTTGATCCTGGATCTTGAGCGTTTGGGGTCTTATGTGGAGATGTGGAGATCCTGAGACTTTTTAACCCTTTCGCTACGGGTGTCGTATATATCCGGCATCCGCGTGACGACCTGTGTGTACGGGTGCCGACAATAAAATATTCATACAATATACTCATTTTCATGTTTTTCATACAATACAATGAAACAGTTGTTATGTAGGTCTTAACAAAGTGTACATATAAGAGAATTTCAATATAGTGTTGAAAGACGTAATAGCGAAAGGGTTAAATTTCAAGTACTTGAGAATTGAGGATTGATAAATTTGGGTGCTCACAGATTTGTTAATTCTATAATTTGAATGCATTCATACCATTCTAAAAACGTGGGAATTCAAAGATTATTCGGAAACGTGCGAAAGTTTGGATAAGATAATAGATCCTTACAAGAAATCTCAGCATTCAGATATACCGTAATACCGTAATGTAAGGTGAAATCATAAGTGTACCTAATTCACCGACGACATTATCGAATGTTTGTTCGTCTCGTTAGTAGAAGTTTGTTCGCGGCAGGATCACACGCGAGGGGTTGATCTCGTCGCGGCTTTCAATTTGCTCACGTGGTTCCGCGCATAATTGGTTTCGCGGCGATCAGGAAGCGAACATAGAGGGAGAGATGGGTGGAGCGGCTAGAAGGGATGTTGGTTGCTCGGTGCACCGTGGAATATACTTACCAGATCTATAATTGGAATTGCTAGGGAAACCGGTGCCATCGGTTAGGTGGTTGTTACCGGCGCGATACGTGCGTGGCATCGATGCACGCGTGGACCGTGTTCCTCTCTTTTTCTTTCTACGCGTAGAGCACAGGATAAAGGGAGACAGAGAGAAAATGTAAAGGACGAGGGCCTGCAGTCAGACTCGGGGCTGTCTTATACTCTGTTGCTTGCTTGCTGAGAATGGCGTAATGGATTTGGCTCATTACTGGGCTCGAGCATCGTTCTACTACTCTTCAGTTATATGCCCTCAAGGACGACTTCCATGCAACACTGCCCTTTACTCCAACTGTTTTCTACGCGTATCTCGACGTACCGACCGCTCGTCATATCTCGTCCATTGCATTTATCATGTACCTCGATGCGTCTTTATCTCGCGCCTTGTGGCGCCTGCTTTATTATTACCTCGCTAACTTCCTTCCGTTCACCCCCTCGTCACTCGATTAATTTCTTCTTTCTCCTGTTTTACGAATTTGTTACATTCATCACGTTTTTAACGTCTGACTGCCAGAGAAATTGCACCATACAAACGGGATTGTGCTCTTTGCTATTACACTATACATTGTAGATGTATCATGAATTTTTCATTATGATTCTATTTTACTGCTTCAAGTAGGTCTTCGAATTTATGCAGCTTTAGGGCTTGTTGTTTCATGTGTATCTCATATGTGTATCTTATGTGTGTATCTCCTATGTGTATTTCACATGTGGTATCTGCTATGTGTATCTCATATGTGTATCTCATATATGTAACTCATATGTGTATCTCATATGTGTCTCTCATATGTGTAACTCATATGTGTATCTCATATGTGCATCTCATATGTATATCTCCTATGTGTCTCTCATATGTGTATCTCATATATGTAACTCATATGTGTCTCTCATATGTGTAATACATATGTGTATCTTATATATGCATCTCATATGTGTATCTCCTATGTGTCTTTCATATGTCTAACTCATATGTGTATTTTATATGAGCATCTCATATGTGTATCTCCTATGTGTCTGTTTTATGTGTATCTCATATGTGCATCTCATATGAGGGATTTGGAGCAGATAATGAGAATGTATCGTTGAACGTTCTCATCGATTTTGGTAAAAAACTTGATTAAATAAATCATCTTGTATAAATTAAGAAATATTTCATTTTGATATCCGACAGAAATCTTGAAACATATATAACTTGCGAAAGTAGTGATTACTTATCTCTCACGTGAGAAGGTTTGGATCAGATAATGAGAATAAATGTGTCGTTGAACATTCTCATCTATTTTGATATAAATAAAGTTTGATTAAACAAATCATTTTGCATAAATTGAAAAATAATTTCATGTTACCTAATGTTGAAGCGTATAAAACTTCTGAAACTAATTGTTACGCACTCTCACGTGAGATTTGTATCAGATAACGAGAATAAATGTGTCGCTGAATAACCTCATTGGTTTCGCTGGAATTAAAATTTGATCAAATAAATCGTTTTATGTAAGTAAGAAAATAGTACCACGGTTACAATTTCATTCGGTTATCCGTGCGTTAAATGTAAAACGTGTAAATCTAATTGATCCGCCCCTAACACGAGAAGATTCGGATCAGTTAATGAGAATGAATGTGTCGTATAATATTCCCATCGATCACAAAAAATAAGATTTGACGAAATAAATAATTTTTACGATAGAAAATATGTTCGCAAACGTTTCATTATCCGAGCGAAATCTCGAAAAGCCTCTAAAACGAATCGTCGCGGCCATATATCTCGTACGCGATAAGATTTGGATCAGATAATGAGAATAAATACATCGCATAATATCTCTATACGATTTGTCATAAATAAAAGTCGATAAAACAAACGACACAAGGGATAAAATAAATCATCGCGTACGGAGGATACCATAAATCGTGTCGCGTAAAGGATAAAATAATAAGGATAACAGTATAGCGAGGGGAGTTTAGAATTCGATTCATTTCATCGCGGATCTTGTTTATAAGGCTGCGGTAATGCTAAACGATCATCGGGCGCATAACGAGGTGGTAATTAAACCTATAAATCGATATCGATGATCAGAGAGACGGGGGAGTGGAGCCCGAGAGCTAACCGTTTCATAACACTTGTAAAGTGAAAGAGGCTTCTTTTATCCGCGACACGTTGAACAAGGAGGAGACAGATGGAACGAGCGAGACGGAACGTCACGTATACAGACGCAGAAAGTTAAGTAGTACGAGTGTAAGATGCGCGTATAAGGCTGGCTTAGCACACATGGATTCTGATGGTCGTTTACCCGCGGCCCTCGAGTGACGACCCCGCCCGCTTCAAGGACACCCTTGGACACCGCAACCTCCAACCAGAACCCGACCATCTTCAACAACCGACTGCACCTATGCATCCTGCAATGACTATCTGGATTCCTCCTGTCTGTCGATAGTCCTCTGATAGTTTACGACTCTTTGTGCCACTCTGATCTACTTAACTCTTCGTCAATCCTTCCGCCATCTTCTTTTCATTTTTCCCTTTCGTTTCGACGCCATCAGACTCGCGATATCGAGCTGATTCTTATTGACTCTTGTGGATCAGTCGTCTTTATTGATTCTCGTTGATTATTGATCCTTGTTGATTGCTGATCCTTGATCCTTGTTGATAACTGTTCATCCTTATTGTCGATCATTGTTCGTGACGACTTGATAGGTTTACGAGAAGAATTTAGAGAATATTGAAATTGAATACATAAATTGAATGGATTTCTTTGATGAATTTCACTGTTGGGGATATTGAATTTAGGGACCTTTCTATCCGGTGAATTTAGAAGTTACAAGTCTAGTGAATTCGATCAGTTCCAAAGTATATAATTTTGGAAATTAAGAAGTTTAAAGAATTATCTAGTTTGAAATATCTAAAGGAGTTCCTAACGCGACATCGAAATCCCTGTACGACGATCATGACTGGCGTGCAGATAGTTGCACGTTACCGTAACAGTAACTGAAGAACGCGAGGAGAGCAAGAGAGGTTTAAGATTTTAAGCGGATAAACGAGACGCGTCTTTTGTTACGACCGAAAATAACTGACAGTCTAAGGAGATTTCAGACTCAATGGAACAGGGATTTTTCAATTAAAGCGAGACAAATATTCCCTTTATCCGAAGGCAAAGAGCATCGTCCAGGATCCATTATGGATACGAAGAGTAAAGTAGTCGAAAGAGGGATGAATGTCGTTCTATCAAAATGCGCATCCTATTTCGGTGAAAGAAGAGAAGGATGAGAACCACCCTATCATTCTTACGGGGTGTTCAGAGGATATCCTTTTGAATAAAGAAATTCGCTGCAGGAAGTGTCTAATCCGTGCGACGGATTTACGATTTGGAAATTTATTGTAATTGTTTCCCTCGAGTGGCTCAAAGATAAATCAAGATTTAGATACGTTTACGTTCCCGAATGTGCGCTGTATTTTTTTTTTATTTAGTTAGATAAGTCTTACTGTTTCGTTCTGCAATATTTATTTGGAGAGGTTTATGGAGTTCGTAGATGAAAATAGTTGTGGTAATAATTGAGAATATTTTGCGACGATTGAACCTTTCAGATTTACTTTATACATTTTCATATTTGTGAATTTTTAAATTCTTAAATGTCTGAATCCCCAAGTATCCCAATCCACAATCCTGTAAACTCCCAAATCCTGAAATTGTTGAATTCTTAAATCTCTTAATCCTCGAATCCCTAAATCAGAAAATACTTAAGTTCCCAAATTCTTAAATATCCAAACCCTTAACTCCTCAAACCCTCGAGTTTACAAATCCCCAAATTCCTCAACCCTCGAATCCCAAAATCCTTACGTTTCCAAATTTTTAAATTTTCAAATCTCGAAATTCTCATCCCCAAACCCCTAAATCTCTAAATCCTGTAAATACTAAATAAACAAACCCCTAAATCCACGAACTCCCAAATCCTCAAACCTTCGAATCCCTAAATCCCTAAACCCCTAGATCCATTAAATCTTGGATCCCTAAATCCCTAGATCCCTAAACCCCCAAATTTCTAAATCTCCTAATCTCCAAATTCCCAAATCCCTAAATCCCTAGATCCATAAATTCTTGGATCCCTAAATCCCTAAACCCCCAAATCTCTAAATCCCCAAATTATTAAATCTTCTAATCTCCAAATTCCCAAATCCCTAGATCCCTAGATCCCTAAATCTCTAAATCCCTAAATCCTTAGATCCATAAATCCTTGGATCCCTAAATCCCTAGATCCCCAAATCTCTAAAACCCCAAATTTCTAAATCTTCTGATCTCCAAATTCCCCAATCCCTAAATCCTTAGATCCATAAATTCTTGGATCCCTAAATCTCTAGATCCCTAAACCTCTAGATCCCTAAACCCCCAAATCTCTAAATCTCTAAATCCCCAACTTATTAAATCTATCTCCAAATTTCCAAATCCCTAAACCCCCAACTTATTAAATCTTCTAATCTCCAAATTCCCAACTCCCTAAATCCCTAAATTCCCAAAACCCCAAAGTTTCAAATCCCCAAATTTGAACGTCCCAAATCTCCAAACTCCAAAAACGGCAAACGAAGAAATTTCAATCGTCCCTGAATATCAGTACCTGTCCGCAGACTTCAATTCTCAATTTTTTTCATCAGGTCCGTAATCTACGGGGTTATAATGGATCGGCCGAGGGGCGGAAAAATAAGTACCGTAAAAATATTAGATAGGATCTTTTCGAAATAAATGGGCCGCTTAATAAAACTTTCAACGCCTTCGACGCAGCAACGAATGGTCATAGTGGTTTGATCGATCAATATAGTCGGTAGAAATGGTATTTTTGATTATGTTTGTTTTGCACCATCTGGCCTCCACAGTCGGAGGCAGTGCAGTTACCTGTTCGTACGGCGTTCAGTTCCTGGATAGGTGTCTTTGGCGAAGTAACTGGGGACCCCACTCTATCACCGGCTCTCTCGACGTACCGGATAATGTACTTGCTAGTAATAATGCCTGCTCTTAACTCTGATTTATGGCGGTCAATAAAGAGATCATCTATAATACCGTGAGCTGCTTATTAAGCCAGCGTTGCACCGGCTGCTGATGTGTTTACGAACTCTGTTTGCTCGTTCAGGCCTCCCGTTTGCTAAACCTCTTCGAACCGTCCGCGGTTCGACGATTTACGAACTCGATTTCGCAATCGTATCGGTTTTCTAATGCACGGATCACCCTCGTTCGACGCAGTTTGCCCGTGCTCCTTGATTAAACCTCCTTTTCGAGAGCATCCTTTTAACCCCGTAATCTCGATTTCTGCTTAAAATTGCAACCCGCCTCGATTGCTTCACGATTGCCTTCCTTTTTACGATACTTTTCGATTTGCTATCAAATAGGGTTACGTTTTTGGCATATTTTTTGCGGAATTGTAGATAGGGAGTCTGTAGTCCCCTTTGCACTCGAAGATATTTTCACCCCTTGCAATCGAAGATATTTTTACTCTTTGCAATCGAAGATATTTTTACTCTTTGCAATCGAAGATATTTTTACTCTTTGCATTCGAAGATATTTATACTCTTTGTAGTCGAAGATATTTCTACCCTTTGTAGTCGAAGATATTTCACCCTTTGTAGTCGAAGATATTTTTACTCTTTGCAATCGAAGATATTTTTACTCTTTGCAATCGAAGATATTTTTACTCTTTGCATTCGAAGATATTTCTACCCTTTGTAGTCGAAGATATTTCTACCCTTTGCATTCGAAGATATTTTTACTCTTTGCATTCGAAGATATTTCTACCCTTTGTAGTCGAAGATATTTCTACCCTTTGTAGTCGAAGATATTTTCACCCTTTGTAGTCGAAGATATTTTTACTCTTTGCAATCGAAGATATTTTTACTCTTTGCAATCGAAGATATTTTTACTCTTTGCATTCGAAGATATTTCTACCCTTTGTAGTCGAAGATATTTCTACCCTTTGTAGTCGAAGATATTTTCACCCTTTGTAGTCGAAGATATTTCTACTCTTTGCATTCGAAGATATTTTTACTCTTTGCATTCAAAGATATTTCTACCCTTTGTAGTCGAAGATATTTCTACCCTTTGTAGTCGAAGATATTTTTACTCTTTGCAATCGAAGATATTTTTACTCTTTGCAATCGAAGATATTTTTACTCTTTGCATTCGAAGATATTTCTACCCTTTGTAGTCGAAGATATTTCTACCCTTTGTAGTCGAAGATATTTTCACCCTTTGTAGTCGAAGATATTTTTACTCTTTGCAATCGAAGATATTTTTACTCTTTGCATTCGAAGATATTTCTACTCTTTGCATTCGAAGATATTTTTACTCTTTGCATTCAAAGATATTTCTACCCTTTGTAGTCGAAGATATTTTCACCCTTTGTAGTCGAAGATATTTTCACCCTTTGTAGTCGAAGATATTTTTACTCTTTGCAATCGAAGATATTTTTACTCTTTGCATTCGAAGATATTTCTACCCTTTGTAGTCGAAGATATTTCTACCCTTTGTAGTCGAAGATATTTTCACCCTTTGCAATTGAAGATATTTTTTTACCCTTCGCAGTCGAAGATTTTTCTACCCTTTGCATTCAAACGTATCTTTACCCTTTGCACTCAAAGATATTTTTACCCTTTGCAGTCGAAGATACTTTTACTCTCTGCAAATGAAGATATTTTCACCCCTTGTAGTCGAAGATTTTTCTACCCTTCGCATTTAAAGATATCTTCACCCTTTGCACTCAAAGATATTTTTCACTTACAATTTCACTCTCAAAGATATTTTTCACTTACTTACTATTTTCACCTTTCACCCTCGAAGATACTTTTACTCTTAATACCAACCCTAAAGTTTCCTATCTAAAAAGTGTGACGAGTGAAATATAAAAATTGTAAAACATGAAAATCGTTAGATACGTTTATATCTTGTTCTGTTTTATCTAGTATAGCAGAGATCGTATTGGAATTTTTTGATTTCGAAACAGGCTCGATTGAAACGTATACCTTAAGGCAGGCCTCCAGGTGTTAACAGTGTAATATCGTACATTTATCAGGGAAGTACTTCGATATTGACTTCGTAGGCGATGATAACAAGCCCCGAAGGTTTGACACTTTATTATAGATTGCCCGGATTTAGATGTAATGTGTGTAATTTGTAATGGACTTCCTCCTATTCAATCACCATCATTCCTTTCTTCTGAATGTATACTTGCAGTCGGTGATGCTGTTAGTGATACTCTCGGACTATGTTTCTTAACTACCTTCTATCTTTGTGATATCGGGTTTAATTTTAATCTCTGACGTAATTTTAAATTAAAAATTTACGAGATTTGTTCGAGTGGTACACAGATACTTTTCAATTTTTATCTTGTTCGAAGACGTTTGAATTGTGAGCTAATTATTGCTTGATACTACTTTATCTTTCTCGGTTATGTGCGTTATATATTGACAATCATGTATGTATACATATGTAGATATTTATATATGCACATACATATATACTGATAATCATATATGCACATACATATATACTGATAATCATATATGCAATTATTTAGATTGCAGACATTTCGCAAATGTAAATATTTGGAATTTTGAATTCTTCTAAGTTCGACAATTTGTAAATTAACATATTTGAATGTTACATCATTTGTAAATTTAAAAATTGAAAAATTTGTTAGTTGTAGAATTGATAAATTGAAAAATTGAAAGATTGAAGAATTGAAAAGTGAATGGACTGAAAAATCGAGAAATCGAATAATTGAAGAATTAAATGCTGGAATAATTGAAGAATTGAAGAATTGAAGAATTGAAGAATTGAAGAATTGAAGAATTGAAGAATTGAAGAATTGAAGAATTGAAGAATTGAAGAATTGCAGAATTGAAGAATTGAAGAATTGAAGAATTGAAGAATTGAAGAATTGAAGAATTAAATAATTGAAGAATTGAAGAATTGAAGAATTGAAAAATGGAAAAATCGAAGAGTTGAAGAATTGAATAATGGGAAAGTGGAAGAGTAGAGGGCTTAAAGAATCGAAGAATTGAACAATTAAACAATTGAAAACTGGAAGTATTAAACATAGAAAAATAAGTTTGAAATAAAAATTTCTAAATAACCCTAATTGAAAATTAGAAAATTGAGATATTCTAAAGTTGCAATATAACGATAGCCTATTGTCTGAAGAGACTAATTTACGTTCAATCGTATCATATTAAATTTGCGAAGATAGATCACTAGCGCCCCAGTCATTCAAGCTGTTAAAATTTCAATAAAATGCCGGATCCCCGTTTCTTTGTTCACGCGTGTAACCTGTCTGCGCGATAATGAACGGCCACGTACAGGTCTACATTGAATGACAGGATATATTTATGGTACGGCACATCGTATCGTTTATCCGTGAATTTTCAATATCGAGTCGATCTTTTCTTCCTCGATCGACCCTTATTATCCGCGTTATCGCGACAAAGGATCCGTCGATTCGTCCTGATCCGCGTAAAGTTCTTAATTAGAGCAAGTTGACCGTCGCCGATGTCAATTTGCACGGTCTATCGTTGCTTGAAATTAATTTCACGGCCGGGGCGAACGCGAGTCATTAGCATGCCCTGTATTTTGAAAAGAAAAAGGAAAGGCAAGTTCGATCGCGATCAATTCAGATCGTTATCTCGAACGCCCACGCGAAATGGAAATATCCCGATTTAATAATAGAACCGATATCAATCATAATGAAGATTGTGAAAAAAAGGAAATAATGATAAGAAAAAAAAAACTGGATCGAGGATAATCGTAACCGGTGTCGTGAATGGTACATTGATGGTGGCGAACGAGCAATTTAGATCTTGTAACCGAGATAATATCCGGTCGCATTATATTTCTATCGTCAGGCCTCGATATTGATAGCCAATTAATCTTCGCTCGTAATCACGTTGCATCGATTTATTGCTGCTCCATGGGCGTTGAGCTGTCGATGGGAATCTAGAGAAAGCGAGGACAATTTGTTTGCCTTCGTAAATACACTCTCTCTTCGTGGAGACCTGTGCTTAAATTTAAATCGCTTGGAAAATTCTGATTTACAAGTGATAATACGATCTCCCGATTAATTATAATTCAAATTGCTGGCTTCGGTAACTTGCTTAAGAATCGATTTTTCTTTAACCTCCCTTTTCCCTTTTGCTCTTGCTTAAACCAAAGTATCATTCGTTACACTAGAAATTACTCCGTCATTCTTCCTGTTTTATTTCATTTCTGAACATTGAAGAATTTGTGTACTCTTACAGGTACCGTAAAGTAAAGGATGCTTGATGATACCTTCAGCTACATTTTATATGGATTGAAAATGATCATTCTTCATAGTCAGTCGATCATTTTGTGTCTACACTATTAACGTCTATATATTCATTTTCATTATATGGGTTTTGAGTTGGTATAAATTTGGAGGGGATGTGATACTCCGTGTTATACATGCTTACTTCAATTTATTTGCCTAAGACGGCAATTAGACATTTTATTTCAAATAAGTATCATGTCAAGTTATGTTAGTTGCAAGTTTGTGTATTCTGTATACAAGTATGTATATGTATTTATATACAAAGTAAACGTCAGATGTTTGTCAAATGTCAAACGAAAGAGTAACACAACTGTCATTTGCAGCACAGGATACACCTCTGAACACGTTAGGGTAGGGTCGACGTGTGTCGAAGGTTGTTCCACATTCACCGTAATCAACCTATCGCTCGGAGGCATCGTCCTAAACACCCGGGTCCTGGTTTGTTAGGTGTCAATAGCGTAAGGTGGCTGGTTAGAGCTTATAAGGTCTCTTCGTGTGGGGCATCGCGCGGTAGCGTTGGCGTCCTGACCTCGGACTCTTACTTACACGACGACCTTACCGTCTAAGAGGTGATTTCCTGATCTATGCTTCCCTCCGTTACCAGTTACTTATTGAGAGAGCTGGCCAATCGTTAAAGAGGGGTCTCAGATTTATAGCATTCTTCGAACGACCTTTGAGCGTTCGCTCAAATAAATTTTAGGGCAAGCGACACGCTTAGATAACCTTGTTCGCGAAATTTTCCTTTGCGTCGATGCTTTTGACCTTTAGGCGATTTCGAGCTTACTTTAGAAACGATGATAACCATTACATATATATAGTTTCATATATGTATTTCATATCGTTCTATTATTTCAAATTTTATGTGAGTCACATGTGGGACATGATTAGTATCATTAGTACCCCTCATAGTTGAGGAGTTAACATTGGAATTTAATAGCAAGCAAGGTTTATGTTATGTTTGACGATCCAACCATTGTGCCATCTCCAATTGGGAGGCTCCTGAAAGGGACAGTTACCTGTAGACAGTAAGTCAACCTTGAAATTAACTGGCTAGCAGGAGTAGTACATGAAGAAGCTCGTATTTGGATGTTCGTCAAATAATCATATTCAACAATCCAATAATTGCTTCATCTTCAATATGGAGGCTGTTGAAAGGGATAGTTATCTGTAAACAGTAAGTTATCCTTGAAATTAACTGGCCAGCAAGAGTAGAACATGAAGAAGCTCGCATTTGGACGTTCGTCAAATAATCATATTCAACAGTTCAACAATTGTTTCATTTTCAATATGGAGGCTCCTGAAAGGGACAGTTATGTGCAAACAGTAAGTTAACCTTGAAATTTACTGGCCAGCAAGAGTAGTACATGAAGAGGCTCGCATTTGGACGTCCATCAAATAATCATACTGAACGATCCAAAAATTGTTTCATTTTCAATATGGAGGCTCCTGAAAGGGGCAGTTATGTGCAAACAGTAAGTTAGCCTTGAAATTTACTGGCCAGCAAGGGTAGTACATGAAGAAGCTCGTATTTGGATGTTCGTCAAATAATCATATTCAACAATCCAACAATTGCTTCATCTTCAATATGGAGGCTGTTGAAAGGGATAGTTATCTGTAAACAGTAAGTTATCCTTGAAATTAACTGGCCAGCAAGAGTAGTACATGAAGAAGCTCGCATTTGGACGTTCGTCAAATAATCATATTCAACAGTTCAACAATTGTTTCATTTTCAATATGGAGGCTCCTGAAAGGGACAGTTATGTGCAAACAGTAAGTTAACCTTGAAATTTACTGGCCAGCAAGAGTAGTACATGAAGAGGCTCGCATTTGGACGTCCATCAAATAATCATACTGAACGATCCAAAAATTGTTTCATTTTCAATATGGAGGCTCCTGAAAGGGGCAGTTATGTGCAAACAGTAAGTTAGCCTTGAAATTTACTGGCCAGCAAGGGTAGTACATGAAGAAGCTCGTATTTGGATGTTCGTCAAATAATCATATTCAACAATCCAACAATTGCTTCATCTTCAATATGGAGGCTGTTGAAAGGGATAGTTATCTGTAAACAGTAAGTTATCCTTGAAATTAACTGGCCAGCAAGAGTAGTACATGAAGAAGCTCGCATTTGGACGTCCATCAAATAATCATACTGAACGATCCAAAAATTGTTTCATTTTCAATATGGAGGCTCCTGAAAGGGACAGTTATGTGCAAACAGTAAGTTAACCTTTAAATTTACTGGCCAGCAAGAGTAGTTCATGAAGAAGCTCGCATTTGGACGTCCATCAAATAATCATACTGAACGATCCAAAAATTGTTTCATTTTCAATATGGAGGCTCCTGAAAGGGGCAGTTATGTGCAAACAGTAAGTTAGCCTTGAAATTTACTGGCCAGCAAGGGTAGAACACGAAGAAGGTCGAATTTGGACGTTCGTCAAATAATCATATTCAAGAATCCAACAATTGTTTCATTTTCAATATGGAGGCTCTTGAAAGGGACAGTTACCTGTAAACAGTGACTTAACCTTGAAATTTAGTGGTCAGCAGGAATAGTAAATGTAAAAAATTTGCATTTTAACGTCCGTCAAATAATCATACTGAACGATCCAAAAATTGTTTCATCTTCAATATGGAGGCTCCTGAAAGACAGTTATCTGTAAACAGTGACTTAACCTTGAAATTTAGTGGTCAGCAGGAATAGTAACTGTAAAAAATTTGCATCTTGACGTCCGTCAAATAATCATACTGAACGATCCAAAAATTGTTTCATCTTCAATATGGAGGCTCCTGAAAGACAGTTACCTGTAAACAGTGACTTAACCTTGAAATTTAGTGGTCAGCAGGAATAGTAACTGTAAAAAATTTGCATCTTGACGTCCGTCAAATAATCATACTGAACGATCCAAAAATTGTTTCATCTTCAATATGGAGGCTCCTGAAAGACACAGTTATCCATAAATAGTAAGTTAACCTTGAAATTTAGTGGCCAACGAGAGTAAATGTAAAACTCGCATCAAATAATGCCACTCCACAAATTCAATATCTGTTCAATTCGGAGGCTCTTGAAAGGGACAGTCAACTAGCGTTACAAAGATATCTTCGAGGTCGACGAAGACTCGGTGGAAGTTACGATTCCGTTATCGCGATTATCCGGCGATCAAAAGAGGCGAAGTCTGGTTTGGAAGTCCGCGTACGTGAGGAGAGAGACGAAGAGGAAGAAGATGGAAACTTAATGCTCGTGGTACCGGGGCCACGCCGCTGCTATATCGGCGAGGAATGGTTATGGTGCCCGGCCCACGCAATCCGTGGGTCATAGACCATGATCTATGGAACACGCTGGAATGCCCCGTTATGCGCTAAAGTGCAAACTTGTTAGTCATAGAGTTGCTCGGTGTCGATGGGACATCGCGGGCTGCCGCGGGGGCTTCGGCTGCCCTCCGCGCAGCTCGTACCCGTGAAGAAAGCTCGATCCTTCTCTCGCGGCTTCTTGGCTTCGTTTCTGTCGCCTTCTCCTCTCTGGCTAACTGCTTTGCACATCGACACAGAAACACGGACTTGCATCACCGTGACACCACGACCGTGGGTCGTGGGGATGCCGTTATGCCCTAAAGTGCAATTCTCCTCTCACTCTATCGCCGTGCGTTTCTTCCTTTCGGTGCCAACCGCTCGGGGCATACTCGGTTACTCGAGTTGCGTGATCGAGCTGCCGATTGTCCTTCAATGAAATCTCGAGCAATACGAATCAACTTTATTTAACGTTGCTCCATAATGATCATAATAGTGAAATTGTAGTATAGCAGCTTAGTAAAATACTTGAATAATGGTACAACTTATGTAATAGTGTGCAGTGAAATAGTTAAATAGTAGTACAATAGTGTGGTAGAATTTTGCAATATGTAATATAGTTGTATGTTAGAATTGGAATAATTGAATTATAGTATAACTTACATAATGATATAAGTACACTGAAATAGTTAAATAGTAGTACAATAGTGTGGTAGAATATTGGAATAGGTAATGTAGTTGTATGTTAGAATTGGAATAATTGATTTATAGTATAACTTACATAATGATATAAGTACAGTGAAATAGTTAAATAGTAGTACAATAGTGTAGTAGAATTTTGCAATACGTAATATAGTTGTATGTTAGAATTGGAATAATTGAATTATAGTATAACTTACATAATGATAGGTACAGTGAAATAGTTAAATAGTAGTACAATAGTGTGGTAGAATATTGGATTAGGTAATGTAGTTGTATGTTAGAATTGGAATAATTGAATTATAGTATAACTTACATAATGATAGGTACAGTGAAATAGTTAAATAGTAGTACAATAGTGTGGTAGAATTTTGGAATAGGTAATGTAGTTGTGTGCTAGAATTGGAATAATTGAATTATAGTATAACTTACATAATGGTATAAGTACAGTGAAATAGTTAAATAGTAGTACAATAGTGTAGTAGAATTTTGCAATACGTAATATAGTTGTATATTAGAATTGGAATAATTGAATTATAGTATAAATTACATAATGATATAAGTACAGTGAAATAGTTAAATAGTAGTACAATAGTGTGGTCGAATTTTGGAATAGGTAATGTAGTTGTATGTTAGAATTGGAATAATTGAATTATAGTATAACTTACATAATGATATAAGTACAGTGAAATAGTTAAATAGTAGTACAATAGTGTGGTAGAATATTGGAATAGGTAATGTAGTTGTATGTTCGAATTGGAATAATTGAATTATAGTATAACTTACATAATGGTACAAGTACAGTGAAATAGCTGGATAGTAGTACAATAGTGTGGTAAAATATTGGAATACAGTAATGTAGTTGTATCTTAGAATTAGTGATATGATGGAATAGTGGTATAGTATAATTACGTAACAGAAATAGTAGTGTAGCGGAATAATGAAATAATAGTATACCGAGGTAGTATTGCAAGACAATAATAGAATAGTAAAACAGTAAAATAGTGAAATGGTAAAATAGCGAAGTAGCAAAATAATGAAAGACATAAATAATAAATTAGTAAATTAGTCAAATAATAAAATAGTAAAATAGTCAAATAGGGAAGTAGCAAAGTAACGAAAGACTTAAATATTAAATTAGTAAATTAGTAAAATAGCGAAGTAGGAAAATAATGAAAATTACAATATACAATAATAAAACAGTAAAACATTATTACACCAAAATTTCAAAACAGCATTGACCTAACAACAAAATACTCGAATCTCGTATAACAGTAAAACAGCCAAATAATCGCCAGTTGCGTAAGATCCAGCGCCTCAAGAAAAAAGCCGACCTAAATAAGACGTTAAAATAAGTAACTGCCTTCTGCTGAAAGAACGATCCGGTTAATAGATCGAAACGATGGGATAGTAAGGTGTTGCTAAAGTAATGGATTCGCTCGAACGATAATCTGGTGCGGATGGGACATGGCCCGAGGCGACAGTTTCGCTATCGTGAGAATGGTGTTTCCATTTTAGGCAAAGGCGCCTCGAAGCGGTCGTTGACAGTGTCGTTGACGATCGAAAGGCGCCTTGAACGTGAAAGGAGCTCGTTTATCGCCGTTCACATGGTTCATCGAGATACACCACCTTTAGGTGTAGTTCTATTAAGCATTACCTGCACGGGACACCTATGCTAATCAAGTTTTTAGTGTCTATCAAAACGTCGTAAAGTTAATTGGTCGGTGGGACACTAGACTAGTTTTAAGACTTCGGACATTCTGTAACAGTTCTGGCATCGTTGTCGGTGTTATGTGTCACTTAACTTGATCGTTACTTTATACTTCGTCGTTACTTATTATCTGATCGGATACTTGATTATGATTTGGACACTGATTAGACTTGTGAAGCGGTTGAACCAATTCTTCATTGCGGGTATGGTCAGTGGTACCAGTTTTCTACATGTGGAATATGACTGTTTTCTAATTAAAAATGTAGGATTAAAATGTAGGATAATTAAAAAGGTGGGATTTTTATAACGGCGGTAAAAATGGATTATTGTCCTATATGCTTAAAATTGGAATGATACATTTTAGCGTCAACCATGTGTTCTTGTAGAAGGACTATCTTCAGAAGTTCGAATTTGTTACTCTGTTCGTAATTTTGTACAGCTCACTAATGTTCGCGACCCTCACAGTAATCACCGTTCAAGATCGTATCGAACCACTTGTATCAGACTTCGCAAACAATCGCTGGGAGAAATTTGCATGTGCTAGAAACTCGTACGAATGAAAGACGTAAATGCAGACGTTAGCGAGCCAGAAGCGGAATAATAAAGCTTCCTTAATGAACAGTCGCCGTTCGCGCGATGAAGAATACCGTCCAGTGTTAATAATTACCTACAGCGTGTTTACGGTGTACTCGTCGGTTACTTGGGGCAGAACGTGGCACGCAAACTTGTCAGAAGCATCGCTAATCTGCCAGGCAAATCACCGGACAACTGTTATTGCATTCTGCTGACGAATGCAAGTCCGATAACTTCCGTTTGCATTGGCTATGCAAATAATTGGACTTGAACTCCAAATTATAGCATACTCAAAATTCGAGTCAAATTGGTCACAGACGAAGGAGTGCGTCACGAGTTCGTCACAAGTTCGTCACGATTGCGTTATGATTGCGTCACGACTGCGTTAAGAGTGCGTCACGTGTGCATCAAGCATATGTAGTGTACCATGAGTGCGTCAAGAGTGCGTCACGAGTGCGTCAAGCGTATGTATAGTGCGTCAAGAGTGCGTCACGAGTGCGTCAAGCGTATGTAGAGTGCGTCACGAGTGCGTCAAGCGTATGTATAGTGCGTCACGAGTGCGTCACGAGTGCGTCACGAGTGCGTCAATCGTACTTAGAGTGCGTCACGAGTGCGTCAAGAGTGCGCCAAGGAGTCGCCAAGAGTGCGTCACGAGTGCGTCAAGCGTACGTAGAGTGTGTCACGAGTGCGTCAAGCGTACGTAGAGTGCGTCACGAGTGCGTCAAGAGTGCGCCAAGAGTGCGCCAAGGAGTCGCCAAGAGTGCGTCAAGAGTGCGCCAAGAGTGCGTCAAGAGTGCGTCACAAGCGCGTCACGAGCCATACTCGTTAAAATAGTGCAAGAGGTAACAGCGAACGTCCTAATCAATGCACCTAAGCTCCCACGAAATAGAAAAATGAAGTAAAGGGAAGAAAAGTAGTGAATACGGAGGATATTAATGTCGAGGAACAGTCGAAGGTTTGCGGAGTAACCGGATAAGGGTCGTGTATTTCCGGCGGGGCGAAACGATCCGAAAGGATGTTAGCGCCTCGTAAATCCGGCAAACGTTGAAATAAAGTTATTAGCATAAAGGTAAAGGCTCATGTAACTGGATCCACCGGATCCACGGGTTTTCAGTTTGGCGGAATATCGAAATGGTACCAGGTCTCGAATAAACAAGCCTTCGGTCGATGTCAAAGGTCTTCGCCGGTGAAATTGGAATATCCTCCGGTGGGTCCTTAGTAAAGAGGAGAGTTTTACGGTTAGCCCTCGGTGCAAGCTCAGTTTCCTCTTGCACGCTATGCGAGAGAGATTCCACGGCCTTGAGTAACGCTCGTTCGCGTTTGCTTTCGGTTTTATTGGAAATTCGAGGCTCTTCGGGCGAACGAAAGCTGCACGGCCACTCGATAGTTCGGCGAATTTATAGGTTGCAGAGGTACTCGTATCGAATATGGAATTTATTCGAAAACTCTAATGTCGGCCGTACTTATGGCTATATTAACTAGTAACGACGACGATCAAACCGGACATACATAAACTCTATAATTACCTCTTGAAGCACCCTGATGATCGTAACTGAACTTTAAGAAGATACGAGAAAGAAGAAAAGTAATTGATACATATTTTCTGAAACAAATGAAAATTGTCCTTGATAGGAATTAACAGCCTATGTTTTCCCCTCTTCGCAAATCACTTTACGCCAAGGGGGAAATCGTAAAAGATTATCGAGTTATTAGGTTAATGGTTAAAAATCGTTGGGGTAATCACAGTCGATGCGTTAAGCGTTATCACTGATTTTGATGATCTTGACGATAACTTGGATGACCATTGATGATATTGATGATCTTTTCTTTGACTGTTACATTTCTGTTGACCGACGATACTTTCAGACTAGATTTCCTATTGACTGTTGCTGAAAAAATAATTTCAACAAATATATTATTCTGACGATACATACTTATATCAATATTTGACCAAAAATTTTCACAAGTATGTTTAACAAAATTTTAATAAATATCTTGTCAAGAACACAACAAGCTCGGCGTTTAAAATGTTAATTACAGTCTAATAGATGTTGTGATTCAGAAATACGTCGAGTACAGAATCGACACGTTCGATAGTGCTTTAGAGAAGCAGATCCCGAATTTCGGCGATATAAGTAGGCTTTCGTAGGATCTGGAACCCAGGGGAACGATGAGTTGGATTGCACAGCGTAAATTGAGCAGGTAGCACGGGGCAGGTAGCCACGAACAAGAGATCGAGGTTGTGGGAAAGATAGCGCCTCGTTACGTGAGATCTCACCTTCACGTTCCTCTAGCGATGTTTAACGAGGGTACGGCTGTTCAGTATGTCTCTCATGGGAGCCGCAAAGCGAAGCGAGATTAACACTGCCGCGAATCGTTCCGACGTTAACTCTCTTACCTATTACATACCTTGCTACACCCACCCAAAAATCTGCGAAATTTATTATCCTTGATAAATTAATCGCAAGATTTAAGGATTTGGGAGTTCGGGAAATTGCGAGATTCGGGGATTTGGGAGACACGAAAATGTGGAAAATCTGAGCATTTTGAAGAATTTTGCAATTTTGAGAATTCACATATTCCATAATTTGAGGCAGTGAGAAAAATGAATCGTGCTTAGAATATTTGCAATTCTGGAATTTTGTAATGTTTGAACTTCGAGACAGAAATTCTTGAACCGTGAAATTTTGGTAATTTGCCCGTTAACACCTTGTTCGCTCGTGTTTCCTGACAAATCACGACATTTGACATGCAGGAAGCGGCGCGGTCGATTCCGAGAGCGGGCAGAATGCAGTTTCAAGCACCGTCGACATCTTCACATGAGTACCGCGACAAGTTCAAAGGCGCCGACAGAGACGTTCTTCTCGCGAAGATTAACCTTTGAACAGGTTTTCGTGGGTCGTTTCTGGCGATAACACTTCGGAACCGGCATCGGTTGCACCTAATCTGATAAATCGTTATCTCGTTGCAGCAGTTGACGCTGAACGATGTTGATCAATCTAGCTTGCGGCTTCTCGACACGCGTTTGAGACGTGTTGCCGACGAATAAATTACGCGTTTACTGAAAAATACATTCGTCGAGGAACAAATTTTCGTGTGGTTTACCCTGCGACCTTGAAGATTTGGGATTTTGCGAATTTGGGATCTTGAAGATTTAGGATTTTGCGAATTTGAGATTTTGTAGATTTAGGGTTTTGCGAATTTGGGACCTTGAGAAGTTAGGATATTGCAGATTTGGGATCTTGCGAATTTGGGACTTTACGAAATTGGGACCTTGTAGAATTAGAATCTTGCAGATTTGGGACCTTGCAAATTTGGGATCTTGAAGATTTAAAATTTTGCGAATTTGGAGTATTGTAGATTTAGGGTTTTGCAAATTTGGGACCTTGAGAAGTTAGGATCTTGCAGATTTGGGATCTTGCGAATTTGGGACTTTACGAAATTGGGACCCTGTAGAATTACAATCTTGCGAATTTGGGACCTTGCAAATTTGGGATCTTGAAGATTTAAAATTTTGCGAATTTGGAGTATTGTAGATTTAGGGTTTTGCGAATTTGGGACCTTGAAAAGTTAGGATCTTGCAGATTTGGGATCTTGCAGATTTGGGATCTTGCGAATTTGGGAGTTTACGAAATTGGGACCTTGTAGAATTAGAATCTTGCGAATTTGGGACCTTGCAAATTTGGGATCTTGAAGATTTAGGATTTTGCGAATTTGGGATCTTGTAGATTTAGGGTTTTTCGAATGTGGGACATTGAGAAGTTTGGATCTTGCAGTTTTGGGATCTTGCGAATTTGGGAGTTTACGAAATTGGGACCTTGTAGATTTAGAATCTTGCGAATTTGGGACCTTGCAAATTTGGGATCTTGAAGATTTAGGATTTTGCGAATTTGGAACCTTGTGAATTTAGGACCTTGCAGATTTGGGATTATGTGAATTTGGGACCTTGCAAATTTAAAACCTTACTGATTTGGGATCTTGCAGATTTAGAGTCTAGCGAATTTGAGACCTTGCCAATTAAGGACCTTGCAAATTTGAAACTCGTGAATTTAAGATCTTGCTGGTCCGAAGTCTTGCGAATTTAGGACCTTTCAGATTTGGGGTCCTACGAATTTGCCTTGCGAATTTTTAACGTTAGGATTTTCGAACCTTGCGAATTTAAGACCTTGGTAAATATAGGAACTTGTGAAATTGGGTATTTCGAAATTTTGAACCTTCGAAACATATGATCTTAAATATCTAGAAAAATACTCTGGTCGACTAATAAATTTTCGTATGATTTACCCTGCGACAGTAAAATCAATGTGACATTCGTGACATGCAACGAGCGACGTAAAATCGATACTCTTTAACGTCTCTAATCGTATCGAGATGTATTTTGGGACACGGCAAAATATATCGTACATTATCTGACCGCGATTTGTAATTTCTGAGAAGGAGTTAATCAGACATAACCGAATACTGTTTTCATGTTAATAAGATATACATAGTTTCCTGTGCTATGCGTTTCTTTCACCCTCGTTAAATCACCACTCCCGCGAGCGATGCAGAATTGCCTGTGATTAAATTCACAGTCTTATACATCTGCATTTAAACGTAGTAAATGTATGTTTAATAGCCACGATTAATAGCCACCGGGTATGTAATCATGGCTAAGTTTAACTCGATCCTTTCGATATTTAATAAAGAAGGCAGGAAGCTCGTCGTTGCGTCAAGCCCCGCGGGTCAATGGCCTCATCCAGACCAAAATCTTTGAAATATGCACGATCCTGTCGTGAGATTGATACGCCTCGTGGCTGCCTGTTCATTTATTCATTTCTCATTCACAGCTCTATTTTCTCTCGGTCACCACTCACTCTTCTTGTTTCATTTTTTCAAATCGAATCCAGTGTCTTTTAAATTACTCACTTTGTCACTCTTTCATTTCTCAATTTAGGTTGAAAATGTTGCGATTTTGGATTTGAGGAAGTTGGGGAATTTGGGGAATTTAGGGATTTGTGCGATTTGGGGAATTTGGGTGATTCGGAGAATTTGGGGAATTTAGGGATTTATAGGATTTGGGAAATTTAGGGATTTGAGGGATTTCGGGGACTTGGAGCATTTGGGTGATTTATAGAATTTGGGGAATTTAGGAATTTTTTGGATTTGGGAAATTTGAGTGTTTCGGGGAATTTAGGGATTTGTGGGATTTTAGAAATTTGGGTGATTTGGTGAATTTGGGGAATTTAAGGATTTGTGTGATTTGGGAAATTTAGGTGATTTAGGGATTTGTGGGATTTAGGAAATTTAGGGAAGAATTTGGGGATTTCGGACTTGGAAGATATAAAGAAGTTGGAATATTAGGAATATGAAGGATTTGTGGAATATGGAGATCTGAAAGATCAAGAGAACTTCAAGAATTGGAAGAATATAGGCATTTTTGGGAAATTAGGAATTTAGGCATCTGGAGATTTGTGGAATCTAGAGACTTAAGAATTTAAGGATTTAGGGTATATGAAGAATTTGTGAATTTTGGAACTTGAGGATTTGTAGCTTTAGGGATTTGGAGATTTTAGGAATTTGAAAGCTGCTGTACTTTAGAATTAAAAAATGTGAAGATTTTGATAAATTTAGGATGACTTGAGGTTTCCAGAGTTTCAGTTATGTGAGGCATTTGGAGAACTTCGAGGCTTAGGAATGTACATTAAATTTAAATCGCAATGAAATTTAATGAAACCAATTTAATTGTTATTCGTCCTCTTTTGTTACAGAATGGAAACGTTTCAAGAAGCCGGCGTTCAGATGCTGAAAGAATTCAGAGCGCTTCTTCAACATTCGCCGCTGCCGCTTCCTGGGACGAGGCTCCTCCAGCTACTTGCTTTGAACATGTTCGCCATCGAGTCTACACAGCTGAAGGGTAAGTCGGATATCTCTCCTAACTCGTTGCGAATTGTGTATGTACATACCTATAACATGATCATTCGTAAGAGGAAGGAAAACACTGATATTTTCCTCTCTGGCGATACGCTAGAATTTCCGGTCACGATTTACGGTTATTGTCGCCGGATTATTCGCCGAAGAGATATCGCCGTTACGTATGCAAAAATGGGATCGATTCGAATTTAGATTCGCGAAATAGAATGTTCCTGATATCCGAGGGATGCTGTTGAAAAAGCAAGGTGGGTTTTCAATTTATTTCGATCGAATTCCATGAATATCGCCGAAAAGTACGTCATAGAGTATGTTGAAACAATACGGTATTAATACTGCTGTTATTATTGGATTATCTTGTTATATTGCATTATTAAGGCGTAATGGGAATTTCGGGATTTGGGGATATTGGGATCTGGGGATTTGGGGATATTGGGATTTGGGGATATTGGGATTTGGGGATATTGGGATTTGGGGATATTGGGATTTGGGAATATTGGGATTTGGGGATATTGGGATTTGGGAATATTGGTATTTGGGGCTATTGAGATTTGGGGATATTGGGATTTGGGGATATTGGCATTTGGGGATATTGGCATTTGGGGATATTGGCATTTGGGGATGTTGGGATATTGGGATTTTTGGATTTTGGGGTATTGGGATATTGGAATATTGGGATTTTGGGATTTTGGGGTGTTGGGATATTGATGTATGGGATATTGGGACATTGGTACATGAGCATTTTGGGATATTGGGATGTGGGTATATGGGGATTTTGGGATATTGGAAGATTAGTATATGGGGACTTTGAGATATTGGGATTTTAGGGTATTGGGATATTGGTGTATTGTGATTTTGGGACATTCCAAAGTGGAGGTAGGAGGCTTACTGGTTTTTGTTACTCTGAATCGACCTCCTACGCGCCACCTCCTGGGTTGTCTATAGTACAGACATTTTCTCCGATTTGGTCCACCCTGTCACGGATCACCTTCAAGTGGACCCTGACTTTTCATTCCTTGGACAAACGCAGTCAGTATCCACACATCTTAACCCTTTACACTTCCACAGTTTATTTTGCCATTTAAAACATCCCTTCAGAGGAGACAGCAGAGTTCAAAGTGTTAATCCACAGTATTCTTAATAAGGCACCTACTAACCATAACTAACTTTCCGGACCATCCTCCCACCGATAAAAAATTCGAAAACAAGGCTTATCTTAAATATTTCCGACATGTATATCTCTGTCGAGTCACTAAGTTGTACATTCAAGATTCGTTACAATCGCAAAGATTTTTCACGAAGGTGTCGCACGCGAGTCACAGCGGCACGCGAGGATAGATCGATAAAATGTGTCCGCGACGGAGCAGCCCGCAAAGAAGAAGAAGAAAGTTGTTACGACAATGTTGTAACCGGCACTTTAGATCGAATCTCTTTCACGGCCACGGCCGTCTCGTTATTTAACGTTGCTGCGCGAGCGCTGTTGGCCAGCCAAGCTTTATTGTTTCGCGTCGTTCTGTCGGTACTGTGGGCACCGTCGAACGGCCGCAATAAATCAGAGTAACGACTACGCCCGCTGCCAAAAGCCATTCGAATTCAATCCAACGTATCGTCCCCGGGGATCTTTTCATTTTCAGACGCGGCGACTCGCAGATACAAACTGCTCGCCGGCCCGTGCTCGTACATCAAACCTCTCTTTATCGAATCGAGCCGGACCGAACGTTCCTCTTATTGCTTCTTTTCCACCTCCTTTTGTTCCTGCTGTACGATCAATTTTTTTTCTCCGACGACCTTATTTACTCCTTTTTCGATTTGTCCACGCCGGCCGTTTACGGTTCATCGCATTGACGATCGTTTAACTCGCGAACGTTGAGCTTTCAATCTTCGACTTGTCATTATACGCGGATTAACTGTAATTTCGGACCCTTGCGGATCTGATTGTTCGTATATTGCTTTACAACGGGATCTGAACGCGGTGGAGCAGCGGAAATTGAGGCGTAGTGTAAATATCATTATTGTTTTATGAACTTGGGAAATTTGGGATTTTGGCGTTTTGGGATTTTGGGGTATTGGGGTGGTGGAAGATTATTATTTGGGAATTTTGAGTTTTTGGAATTTTGGGATATGGGGATATTGGGATCTGGGGATATTGGGATATGGGGATATTGGGATATGGGGATATTGGGATATGAGGATATGGGCATATGGGGATATGAGGATATGGGGATATGGGGATATGGGGATATGGGGATATGGGGATATGGGGATATTGGGATATGGGGATATTGGGATCTGGGGATATTGGGATCTGGGGATATTGGGATCTGGGGATATTGGGATATGGGGATATTGGGATATTGGGATATGGGGATATTGGGATATGGGGATATTGGGATATGAGGATATGGGCATATGGGGATATGAGGATATGGGGATATGGGGATATGGGGATATGGGGATATGGGGATATTGGGATATGGGGATATTGGGATATGGGGATATTGGGATATGGGGATATGGGGATATTGGGTAGTTGGGATGTTGGGATTTTAGGATTTCAGGATTTTGAGATACTGGGATTTTAGGATTTTGGAATTTTGGGATATTGTTATTTTTGGTCTTTTGGAATTTTTACATTTTGGGATTTTGCGATTTTTGGCCTTTTAGAATTTAGGGATTTAGAGGTGTTGAATCTTGACTTTAGAAGGTTGGTAGTTCAGGGACCTTGGGACTACCAGGAGATTTAGAATGGATAACAGTTTTTGAGTTGGGGTATCTGGGAACTCGAGAATGTGGTCCTAGGAATGTGAGACTTGGGAGATATGTGGTCTCGGAATTTGGGGTCTTGGAGATCAGGAGTTTGCAAATGCAGGACCTAGAAAATGTAAAATCTCGGGAATGTAGGACCTTAGTAAATATAGAATGTTGGAAGTTTGGGGTCTTGAAAAATGGGACCGTCGAAAGATGGGACCTTGGAACGTTGGGACAATGGAAATTGGGGAAGTAGAAGATTTGGGACCTGGGAACCTGTGACTTTGTTAATTTGGATTCTTAGGAATATAAATAGAAATTCTTGCGAATTTGGGACCTTGCGAATTTAGAACCTTGTGAATTTAGGATCTTGCAGATTTGGGACCTTGCGAATGTACAACCTTGCCAATTTGGAACCTTGCCAATTTCAGACCTTGCAAATTTGGAACCTTGTGAATTTAGGATCTTGCACATTTGGGACCTTGCGAATTTAGGATTTTGCATATTTTGGACCTTGTGAATTTACAACCTTGCCAATTTGGAACCTTGCGAAATTAGAACCTTGCCAATTTGGGACCTTGCAAATTTGGAACCTTGCATATTTAGGATCTTGCACATTTGGAACCTTGCGAATGTGGGACCTTGTAAATTTGAATCCTTGTGAATTAATGGTCATGCAGATCTGGAGTCTTGCGAATTTTAAACGTTAATAGTTTGGTCCCTTGCGGATTTAAGACCTTGCTAAATATCTATGCTTGTGAAATTGGGGATTTCGAAATTTGTAATCTTGAAGATTCGTGATCTTGGAAATTTAAGAAACTGAAAATGTGTCATTTTAGAAATATAGGAATACTTTGGGTATTTAAATCTGCAAATATCGTTACATATCTCTAATTATAGAGTACATACTGATATGCCATCCATGCATTTCCATAACATGTACCATCAAATAATTTTGTTAAATCTCCTTATCTATAACTAGTCTATAAACTGCAGTTCATAACTGATATTGCACTAAATATTAAAAGCTCAAACTGTGAATCATTAACCATCTACCACCTTTACCATCTACCCCATCCGATCAATTACAGAAAAGATCAATATTTCATATTTCATTACATTTCTAAAAATAATTCTTAAAACATTAATACCCGACACCAATTTTACCTCTGATGAAGACTTTAAACTGCTCGGCGAGAATCGTATTTTTTCGATAATTTACAGCGAACGAGATCCCTTTTCATCTCGTGTCTTTTCTACCCTAATTCAAAGATAATTTACGACGGGAATGTTGGAGGTTGGTTCGCAAAATTTGTAGGAGCAACGTGGGCGTGAAAGTGGTTTGCAATTTCGGTTGGATGTGTTATTCATACCCGTCGAAAACGCGGCGTTCGTAAATTTCCACGTTTACGACTCAATACCCAGAAGAAATTCTTCGCGGTGTAAAAACGATCGTTATAAGAATACGATTCGCGTTGGTCAGTCGAGTGGTCTAGCTCCTTTTCCTTTTTTTTATTCGATTTTTACGCGGCTCCCGTACATTCCACTTCGTGCTCGAATTTCCCTGAGCTCCGTATGCTCGATTTACGACCGCAAAGCTTTCCACTTTGATGGAATATTTTTGGAACCAGAAACATTTGCCTCTTTCATTTGATTTTAGATATCATTCTCTTTTTAGTACATTTTTTTGAGCTTATAAGAATTCTCTTTCAATCAACATATATTTTAAAATTACAGAGCAGTAAAATAAACGATAAATTATAATTGAACGTACACATTGATTCTATATCTCCACAAGCATTTTAACCCCTTGACATTTTTCTCGACAGGTGATTGGAACTATTTATTGTTGCAATGTTAAAACAAATAAGGAACGTTGAAATGTTAAGTATATTTATTTAAGTATAATTGGTAAACTCCAAGTTCAATCGTATGGCAAATATGATTCTTTGTTGTACCTGAACTGTAATGTGCGTCACGAGTGCGTCACTTAAAATTTTTCATTTTTTACAATTAATTTTGACGATCAAAAAGTCTGACAGAATTCTGTGCAACGTGCTACCGTGTTCCTGATGTCTCATAATTTTTCCAGAATTTTTGAACGTCATTAAATAGGATTTCATTTTGTACAATTACAGTTAGTGATCAAAAAATCTGAACAAATTCTGTGACACGTGCTACCGTGTTCCTGATGTCTCACAATTTTTCCAGAATTTTTTAACGTCATTTAATAGGATTTCATTTTGTACAATTACAGTTAGTGATCAAAAAATCTGAACAAATTCTGTGACATGTGCTACCGTGTTCCTGATGTCTTACAATTTTTTCAGAATTTTTGAACGTCATTAAATAGGCTTTCATTTTGTACAATTACAGTTAATGATCAGAAAATTTGAACAAATTCTGTGACATGTGCTACCGTGTTCCTGATATCTCACAATTTTTCCAGAATTTTTGAACGTCATTAAATAGGATTTCATTTTGTACAATTACAGTTAGTGATCAGAAAATCTGAACAAATTCTGTGACATGTGCTACCGTGTTCCTGATGTCTCACAATTTTTCCAGAATTTTTTCACGTCATTAAATAGGCTTTCATTTTGTACAATTACAGTTAATGATTAAAAAATCTGAACAAATTCTGTGACATGTGCTACCGTGTTCCTGATGTCTCACAATTTTTGAACATCATTAAATAAGAAACTGAAATGTTGGTTACTACCCCACCAGTTGAGACGGGGGTTGAAACTCGATGTTTTCTGAATAAGCTATCAATAGTGCATTTGATCTTCGGTAAATATCCGAAGAAACGTAAGCGTGCAACGGGAAAGAAGGAAGAGCAGGTGCAAAAGAGCCGCTCAGACGGTTTTACATCGGAAACAGAGCAGCAAAAGTTGAACCGTTGATGACGCAGAGTGGCATCCTGAGAACAGCGAGTCCTTGACCAGGGTTTTCGCTCTCCTCTCAGGAATTAGTGATAATTATACGAAGCTAGCACCTGCACGCCAGCCGCAAAAAGCCCCGGATCGACCCTGTTGCTTTTGCACGGACTGCGGTGAGTCACGGTACCAGAATGACTGGATCGAAGGAGCATTAACGCTCTAGCTTTACCTGTACTGCGTGTCTACGATCCAAATTGGACGAAATAATGCAGGAAATTGAGAAAAAAAGGTTTCGCCGATTGAAAGGGGCGGGGCAACGTAACTTCCATTTTTCTTCGCTCCGACATTTTTTCCTTTTGCTCGCGAAAGAGCCAACTAATTTCCGTTTTCTATTCAACTTCCTGCGGTCGATTCTCGAGGAGCATCGTCTCTTCTTTCGTCGAGGAAAATAAAAGTACTATCCAGTTTTTATGCACGATCGGTTGTGGAAACTGGCTAATGTTAGGTGGAGTACTCGTCGTTTTCTGTGGACTCAAAAGTGGAGTTAGAAGGAGGAAAACATAGAAGCTTGATTCTGGGGTGGTTCTTCAGGCGAGGTTGCTGCATTTCAGGTACATAAATCTATTACAACGCTGAATTTTACCAGAATAGTACACGTTTGTAATACACAATGACATTGACAACTTCTCTATTGACAGTTCTTCTGTACGTCTGTTCATAAATACCTATAAAAAGATGTCATCTGACAAATACATTCTGGTACTTTCGTGAAATTCATCAAAATTGAAATTCAGGGTGTGTCAAACTTATCACATCGTTATTCTACATCCATCGATTATTGTAGAAAAATGTTACCGCAAAATTGACTTTGACCTTGACTTTCAAGTTCAAGGTCAAACTTGCTCCAGATCAAACTTGCTCCGTATGTCATATTTGGATGTTACCTCTCTTATGTCATATTTGGATGTTACGTCTTTTATGTCATATGTGGATGTTACGTCTCTTATGTCATATTTGAGATGTTATGTTCCATATGTCATATTTGGATGTTACCTCTCTTATGTCATATTTGAGATGTTATGTTCCATATGTCATATTTCGATGTTACCTCTCTTATGTCATATTTGGATGTTACGTCTCTTATGTCATACTTGAGATGTTATGTTCCATATGTCATATTACGATGTTACCTCTCTTATGTCATATTTGGATGTTACGTCTTTTATGTCATATTTGGATGTTACGTCTCTTATGTCATATTTGAGATGTTATATTCCATATGTCATATTTCGATGTTACCTCTCTTATGTCATATTTGGATGTTACGTCTCTTATGTCATATTTGAATGTTACGTTTTTTATGTCATATTTGGATGTTACGTCTCTTATGTCATATTTGGGATGTTATGTTCCATATGTGACATTTCGATGTTACTTCTCTTATGTCATATTTGGATATTACGTCTCTTATGTCATATTTGGATGTTACGTCTCTTATGTCATATTTGGGACGTTACGTCCCATATGTCATATTTGAGACGTTACGTCCCATATGTCATATTTGGGACGGTACGTCCCATATGTCATATTTGTGACGTTACGTTCCATACTTCATATTTGCGAAAACCGTTCAAAACTATGAGTTCATATTGCAAGGCATGCATCAGTGCTATTTATACAAGGATCTGGTTGAATAACTCGGGCAATACGATGATAGTCGTTCGAATGACATCGATCTCGAACTGTTATCGCGACGATCGCTCGTGGGGAGAACTGGATCTAAAGCGGCACCAAAGAAACAACGCGAATGGGACATTTAGCGGAGCCTCGTATTTATACGAACGCAAACTGCCACTCCATATCGCCGACAGTTTTATGACGGTTGCGCTAATCGCATTTTCATTTCAAATTAACCGCGCGGATCGCCGACGCTGAAAACTTCCCTGGCTAAACACAAACGATCCTCTCTAATATGCCCATATATTATCGGTAACTGTACATTTTTTCAATTTCGTCATTAATGTGTTACTTTACGCTGATAGTAAAATATTTATGACGCTCGAAACTGTGTTTCTTCGACTTTTTTTTCTCGTGTTCAAACGAGTATCGCAAGAACTGCTTTATTTAGTACAACGTACACAATCTATGATTATGTAGATCAGCCACGATCATTCCGATAGCAGAGATTATTAAACAGATCGAAATTAATTTTTAACGTAACGTAATCTGCTATTACGAATTAGCGACTTAATTGCTCGCATAATTTTAACGATATTTACAGTTACCCTTCTTCGTACTTTTAATGTCACTGAACTTTTAGTAGTTCACCGAGAAAATTAGAAATTTTATGAACTTATATCTCTACCACCTTTTAACAAATTATTATTACTTTAATCCAGTTATATTTAAACCCAAGTGTAATTAACTCGGTGACACAGTTAGTACATGACTTCGTATCGATGAACTGTCAAACAAGAACCGTTTCTCTAAAATTGCTAATCTTTCGCGGAACCCATTTAGAACTACCTGAACATGTATCTAAGATACAAGCAACCAGATATAAAACACTTGTGTTCTTGTCCATTTAAAAGCAATTAGGACGTCCACAACAATGATCCCATGTTTTTATCGCTCGCGATAAACTCCACGATGTGTAATCTTGAGGCAGCGACTTCGATGATCCGCTGACGGGTTAACAAAAGAAAGAGGAGCGATGAGAAGGATAGTGTACGGAGCAAACGGGCCAATAAATTCCAGCTAATAAGCCAGTAGGGCAGGTGGTAAAAAAGGGTGAGGAGTTTGAACCGCAGCGTTAGACGGCAACCGAGAAGAACGGAATCGAAAGACGAATCGAACGATGGGGAAGTACAATTCCAGAAGTGGCTATCCTGTAATCTACCGGTGAGATTTCTTAGATCCTTGGTTGATTGGTAACAACCGAACCCGGTGGTTCGAGAGGCCTATGGCGGAGGGAAGGTCGTTTACCCTTCCCGCGTAGGAATCTCTTCATCGTTCAAGTAGCCGGCGCAGGCCGTGGATTATCTTGCTACACGTGCAATATCTTCGGCTACTACTCGCCGGCGAGTCGAGTGCTTTCAATTCCATCCTCGGATAAAGTAGATCTGATGGATGTCTCAAGGATGACTCGACGCTTCGGCCGAAGAAAAGAGACGTTTCATTTTTACCGACTGCTATGGGGCCATGGAACCTGAAGCGAAACATGCGTGATAAAAGAATAAAAGGCGCGGATCCTATTCGACGAGAGATTAACATCTTCGAAAAATTCGATCGCGTTTATTACGGATGCTGTAGTGGTGTCTAGTATGCAATCTGTGTAACTATACGGGAGTTCGTTAAATTATCACGATTAAATTATTTTACCATCGGAATGTTCGAATTTCGAGACAGAATTTTACTGACATTTGAATGTTCGATATATTTAAGTTACTTACATTACTTCAGTTGTCTTAACCACTTGCATTGTATGAATTACTTGAACTGCATGGATTACTTGAATTACTTAAACAACCTGAACTACTTGAATTACTTGAACAACCTGAACTAATTGAAGTACTTGAACGACTTGAATTACTTGAACTATCTGAACCATTTGAATTACTTGAATTACTTGAATTACTTGAAATACTTGAATTACTTGAAGTACTTGAACTACCTGAATTACTTGAATTACTTGAATTACTTGAACTACCTGAATTACTTGAATTACTTGAATTACTTGAATTATTTGAATTACTTGAAATACTTGAATTACTTGAATTACTTGAACTACTTGAACTACCTGAATTACTTGAACAACCTGAACTAATTGAAGTACTTGAACGACTTGAATTACTTGAACTATCTGAACCATTTGAATTACTTGAATTACTTGAATTACTTGAAATACTTGAATTACTTGAAGTACTTGAACTACCTGAATTACTTGAATTACTTGAAATACTTGAAATACTTGAATTACTTGAATTACTTGAACTACCTGAATTACTTGAATTACTTGAATTATTTGAATTACTTGAAATACTTGAAATACTTGAATTACTTGAATTACTTGAACTACTTGAACTACCTGAATTACTTGAATTACTTGAATTAGTTGAAATTCTTGAAATACTTGAATTACTTGAATTATTTGAACTATTTCAGCTACTTGAAATACTTGAAATGCTTGAATTACGTGCACTATTTCAGCTGCTTGAAATACTTGAAATACTTGAAATGCTTGACCTACTTGAACTACTTGAATTACTTGAACTGCTGGAATTGCTTGAATTATTGTTTAAATAAATTTCGAATCTGAATTTCGCAAAATAATTGGTTCTTTAATTTTCCGTGTTAATGAGTTTCATTATTTTGTGACAATCTTGAAGTTTCTAACAACAACAACCTTTTCAACAAAGAACATCCGACAGAACACCATCTAAATGTATGTTGTAATTTGAAACTTGTGAATTGATCAAATGACCAGTGTGAAGTCCTAGCATTAAAACCAAATTCGAAGGTTAATTGGTTAACGATGGGTTCAATCATAGGCTACAATGACCGACACGTTAAACACAGCGATGTATTACGAATCCATCATTTACGATTTCAATTATCAGCAACGAGATAGACGGTTACGAAACGCTCGTGTCACGAATCGGATTTCGCCGTCAAGTGTCCCGTTGTCGCGCGCCACTGACGATTTCTCGATCGTCCATATCGACCAAACGATCAGGAAGTATCCTCTCTTGTACGAGTTCGATCATTCGATGCTGGTATAATTAAAGCATACCGCGAGCAACCAACGAGAAAGGCGGAGTGAACTGGTTCGTTAGCGGGAGAGAGATCGACATGTCGATTAGAAATGAGCGCACAGGAGCTACGTGCATGTTACCGACAGAAAAATATTAACGATGGTTTATCGAACTATGGAGCCGAAGGGAAGGTTCGGTTACGGTAATCGTACTCTAAAGTTGTTCTGCACCCTGAACACGGGATGGTGCCTCCAGCTTCAGGAAACATGCCTACGTTACTAATAACAACGATTTAATTGCATCTGTCAGTGCTGAAACCTCAAACTTCCGTTTCTTTCGATTATGTATGAAATATAGAACGTAATTCTCTGATTCCTAGATTTCCAAATCTCTAAATTTCCAAATTCCTAGATTTCCAAATCTCTAGATTCCCAAATCTCTAAATTTCCAAATTCCTATATTCCCAAATTCCTAGATTCCCAAGTCTCTAAATTTCCAAATCTCTAGATTTCCAAATTCCTATATTCCCAAATCTCTAAATTCCCAAATTTCTAAATTTCCAAATCTCTAGATCCCCAAATCTCTAGATTCCCAAATCTCTAGAT